>JAWNGG020000095.1:0-1411522 GCA_036937485.2 Tetragonisca angustula | reverse complement strand
TTTCTATACTTTGAACCATTTGTTTCAACACATTCTCATTATTTTATATGCTGTTTTAGTTGGAAAAGTTATATCTACCACACTTATAAACATTGACCACCATAATTTATAACTATTTCCTTGTTATTTTTCAAATAAAATCTTCCATTTCATATTTTGTAATATGCAGTAAAATAATTTAATACAAGAAAAGGCATCTAGCACTGCTAAATATTCGTTTTCCTATATAATACACGTATACATATATTTTTATATGTACGAAATAATTGAAAACTGACGACAGAGCTTTTCAATTTGATATATTAAAAGTACTCTTCTTTCAGAGAAGATGCATTCAATCAATTAGATTTTATTGGACAAGAGAGAAATTTGTTGAGAGAACGTTACGAGAATCAAATTAATAAGAATTAATTCCATACCTTACGATTTTCTTTTCAATTTTTCGAATAAGCATTACTTGTTGAAATTGTAACATTGTTTCAGGCATCAAATCATCGAAATATCATAGATATATAATTTTTATTTATCAACGCTCGGTTCAACGAAGTTGAATTTAAAATTCGAATTGAAATTTCCCAAAATCTGCAATTTGCTTTTCCTTTCATCATCAAGGCCATAACTTGTACCATGAGTACGAATAAGAAAATGTAAACATCACGTATCTGGTATCGAGCTGGCATTTTTAAAATTTCACCATTTTTCCGATTGAATTCTTTTTCCAAACAATCACTGTAATAATATTCTGGATAAACTGATAATCTGCTGTTATCCGGTACAAAGGGAATTTCAAGGAAAAACAAAATATAGGAAAACGATAAAACAGGGAACAGTCTAGGTCAGCGTTCGCCGTTTCACGAGAAGCATTTTAATCAATTTCTGTTCCCCGTCAATCGACGGCATTTCATTCCTTTTGCATGGAAAATCTATTTTAGCATCAGACTTATCGATTATGGTTCACGTTTGAAACGACTGATTGAAGCGGCTTCATATTAATTCTACACTTGAAGTATTTTGTTTCAAAGTATTAAACGAATTTACACGAGAATTCATCGTTCTGTTTTCGTCAAATGTTGGTAAATGAAATGTCCTGTATTTTCAAACTTCATCTTCTATTCTAAAATAATCCTTGCAGTGTTCGAGCAAATGCATGACGAGTGTTTCTGAAATATTCACGTTCCGTTTTCTCTTCTTTGCCCGCATCCTTGCGATTTCTTTATGTTAAATTGACGCGACGGTAATTATTTTAATTAAAGTTTCTATGAATATTTTACAATAATCATAACAAGACGAATGTCTCGATGTAACATAAATAATTAGATGATATATCTATAAAATCGAAATGTAATATATTTAATAATTTAATGTTTTCGCATATAGTGCAATGTGTTATACTTTTTAAAACAATTAAATTTATTTCTAACAAATCAATTATTTTATTATATATCACTCTGATACAGATTAAACATTCAAAAGACACTCAAAATATTATAACAGGAGATATTGTATATAATATATTGTGCAACTCATACTACTTTCATACTCGAGCTAAACTAATCGCTGCAATTTGAATATTTCAACAGAATACAACATAATACTAACTAAACCAAGTATTGACTTAAATATTATAATAGAGAGTGTCATACATTATGCAATTTGCGCCATTTTCGAACTTTCATAAAATGTTAATCATTAAAATAATGGCATTGATATTATCATTATTATTATATAAAAAATTATATATAATATCATAAATTTTATTATCTATCTGAAACAAAGTTAAATAACATAAATAATTAAATAATGAAATCTTTCATTTTATTTTCATTATAACATATTTTATAAAAATTGAATATTCACTATCATATATAACCGAAACGTACTTTCACATGACAGTCAACCTGTTTAATATTATAGCAGAAAGTATTGTACATTCAAACTTTTAAATTCAATCTTTTTCAAAATAATTAATGCAATTTTAGTGTTTCAGTGTTTAAACAGAATATGACAAATTGTAGTTTCTTTTCTCTTTTCGTACCTTCTTTCTTCATAGTTTCTTAATGATACCTTAACAAGTATCTTAATAATAATGATAAAATTGCAAAAGATGTGAAAAATTAAACAGTTAAGTAAATCAGTAGTAAGTTATTTAGCAATGCAAACATTTGCATAACAATAAAATTCATTTGGGAAATTGACAGCGAGTGGTGAATAATTAGGAGATGCACGCGTTACATATCATTCAGATGTATCATCAGTCACCTACATAATGAATAATTAATATATAGTTAATGATTTCATTGCAATAATTATTTGCCTGTCTTCGTGATTGGTATTTATTACGCTATTGTGAAACAGCATGTTGCTTGTCAGAACGTAATGTTCATCATAAATTTCAAATCGTTTATAACGCCAACATGGACTAAATTGTTACATGAAAATTCAGTATTTGATTATTAGTAGACTGATTTTTCAAAATTGTTTGTTATTCGAAATAAGTTGCCTTTCAGTTTTTTGGCTACACCACGATTAAGATATCACATATCATACGAGTTCGTTTTGTGATTTGTTCGTTTTTACAGATGATTATATGATTTTAATGATAGTGTTATTAATTTTATAATTCTTCTAATTGTTTTCCATGCAATTCATACAATTATTATATTAATATTTAAAAGTATTTAATATTAGATAAAATTTATTTCCTAAGCTGTTTTATTTATACTTGTTTATATTCGCTGATCTGATTTTATCTTTCCTTTGAATTCAAACTGATCTTTTTTTTACTAGTTTCTCGGGAAATATCTTCAATTCTATTGGCGATATCCAAACGTAATAAGTTTGTTCTTCCATCTATTTACATTTTGAAAAAAATATTCTAGAAAATATATCACTTGTAATACAAATGAATATTATATTGCACTATCTAATGAAACATTATTCTAATTAAACATTAAATTCTGAAATAAAATATTATTTTTTATCTCCTCCCCCAAAACGGTCTCCTTTCGTCGTTTTAACCTAAAAGTTTAATAATTTATTTAGAAGTTTATTGAATACAACATCTTCAGTTTTCTTCTTATTCACTATGCGATTGCAAGAGCATACTCCACTTGAATTTCGCCGCGTTAGAGGATAAAAAAAAAAGCCCCCAATGTTTTCACGTGAAATCTTCTTTTTCTTTTTCATTTTCGCGAACGGTAATAGCGTGTCGCCCGATCCCTAATGATAAAAAGTACACAGGGCACACGCTATCGATCTTTCAATTCAACGAAACTGCGTGTGCTTTTCGTTGTCGGAGGGCGGTTTCTCTCTGTTGGCTGTACTCCGAAGCGTATTGTACAACGCCCGGGGGAATTAATTCTGTTCCGTTGTCGGTTGACCTGACACCTGGCAGCAAGATGAACTGCCATTGCTATTTTAATCGGAAAAGGGGAAAAAACGTCTCCGCGACGTAAATGGTTACTTTAACCCCTTGCTCTGGCAACTGGTTCGCGGACCATAACGAGTGACCGTATAATTCGTCGCTTTCTTTTTCTTTCGAACTCGTCGGATATCATTGAATAGAAATTATTAAGAAGTAATAAACTTATCATTTGTTTTGTCTGGGTTTTGCATTTAAATATATTTAAAACTGGGAAAATGTTGCAATTTGGGACAAAAAGTTCTCGACACGTCATTCCAGTGTAAGAGGTTAATCACTTGCGCTGGCAGCTGATTGCGGACCATAACGAGTGACCGAACCGTATAATTCTGTAATTCGTCGCTTTCTTTTTCTTTTGAACTCGTCGGTACGATATCACTGGATAGAAATTATTAATAAGTAACAATCTTATCGTTTATTTTACCTGGGTCACATTTAATTATACTTAAAATTGAGAAACTGTTGCAATTTGGGACAAAAAGTTCTCGACACGTCATTTCAGTGTAAGAGGTTAATCACTTGCGCTGGCAACTAGATTGCGGACCATAACGAGTGACCGAACCGTATAATTCTGTAATTCGTCGCTTTCTTTTTCTTTTGAACTCGTCGGTACGATATCACTGGATAGAAATTATTAATAAGTAACAATCTTATCGTTTATTTTACCTGGGTCACATTTAATTATACTTAAAATTGAGAAAATGTTGCAATTTGGGACAAAAAGTTCTCGACACGTCATTCCAGTGCAAGAGATTAACGGGGAACTTGACGTCAGTTTTAAGAATGACGAATTCTTCAACGTTCTCGTTTGCGAATACATTAGAAATTGTTATAGTTTTTTCGATAAATTTCTAGTTTAGCAATTTTTCTCAATTTTTGCTACAGATTTCTTTTTCTTTTTCTTTTTTTTTAACAAGCTTCATTTCGTTTTTAAAATGTAAATAACGAGGGTTGTATAACTTTTTCAATCTCCTCCGATTGATTTTTTGTTTC
Organism: Tetragonisca angustula; assembly: GCA_036937485.2. Lineage (NCBI taxonomy): Eukaryota > Metazoa > Arthropoda > Insecta > Hymenoptera > Apidae > Tetragonisca > Tetragonisca angustula. Next base: position 1,407,108 of record JAWNGG020000095.1, on the reverse strand, counting down.
AATGATGAAATAAACTTTCTATCGAAAGAACGGTAGCGAATTAGCTAAAATTAGGCCAAAGTGGAAACTCACTGTTTTCTCTTTCTCATTTGCTAAGATACATGCGCTTGCAAATTCTTAGTATAATAATAAAGAAAAGTTTCGTCAAGCTGTAGATTGTGTATTGCATTCATGTTTTCTTTTCTTGTATGAAATATTATAGAGTAACGATAACTGGATAAAAGACGAAGTTATACTAATTTTTGGCTTCACTTTTATCAATTCTTACTGTTACAAATTCTTGTTACGACAGAAAGATACATTGTTCAGAATTCAAGTAGTTTGTAATCATTTCTGCAATCAATTATTAAACGTAATCGTGAGATCAATTAATCATCGTTAAAATAAATCGGTAGTCTTAAATAATTTTTATAATTTGTAATTGTTGATCGATAGTTTTTAAGTCGTTAAGTGATTTATGTTTTATTAAGATGCGTAATAGTAATTTATATTGCCATATGCCAACGTATTTAGATGTAGTAATCACTTACGATTGTGCTGTTCGGTATAACTAAATATTATTATTGACATTAAGACTGCCATATTATCGTGATGTATACGTATTATCGTGGAAATCGCTTGCAATTTAGGTAATAAGCCCAAATAAATAGATCAAGACCACAGACAATACGTAGTAGTATTTGTATTATTGAATTTATAATAATTCGTTTATAACTCTCTGATATATCTTTGATGTAAAAATGAATGCGTGTTGAAACGCGCAATAAAAGATATTAAAATTTTGATCAAATCGTACAAAAAAATTGTGCAAATCACAACCGAAGAATTATGCAGATGAGACTTTCAGTTACGGTTAATGGAAAAGTTTTGGAATACTTGTAATAAATTCTGATAAAACTGTAGTGTTGTGCAAACAATAAATTTGTAGTTTCTGAGAAATATATACAGTGTTGTCACAAGTAAGCGCTACTAATACAAACATAATCAAAAGTGTAATTATTTTATAATTATAATGATTGTTAAATTTGATATTTATAATGGTCATTAAATTATTCTTAGTAATCAGATTATCAGATCATTATGAATCATGATTGATATCCTGATTTTACATTGATCGTAGTCGTTATTAGACTGCGGATTTCTATGTAAATTCAGATTTTTGAGAATACAATTTAAAAAGTAATTGTTTTATCTAAAAAGTGTAGAATATAGAAACTTCTGTACTCGATATTTTATATACTTTTGTATATTATAACATTATTATAATTTTTATATTATATATAAATTATTTATAATGTAATTTTTATATTATATTTTTATATTATGTGCTTTAAATTCATAAATGCTATAAATGCATAAAAATTATTTATTATTTTTAATTAGTTTACGTGTTTCGCAACTTTGAAAGTAGAAAATTTGATCAGAGTAAGAATCCTATTGCGTTCTTTAAAATCACTGAAATAGAAGTTCAAAATGGAAAATCGATGAAATTACACTAACAAAGTGGAAAATACATGCTACTGATCAAAACTTATTGGATTTATTTTTATTTTCAGATTTATTTTATATATTGTATAATTTTTATTACAATATAATATATAATTACACATAATATTATAGTATAATAATATATAATATAATATAAGTTAAAATTTAGTATACAGATATTTGCAACTATAAAAGTGTATGTTCGTGTCGTGTATTTGCAGTGAAATAGAGAAAATCGAATATTTCCTGGATCTGTCGAGATCGCGGAACAAGTTGCAAAATGTATCATTGAGAAAGGGCGAATGAACCATGCGTGACGATCGCGATTCGAAGAGAAGAAACGGCCACCTTCGAACAACTAATCAATTGTAGTGGTTCCAAGTGTTTCCTGGAATTCTTCCCTACGTACACGTATATAAAGCGTGTCATGTGAGCAAATGAGATAATCGTCAATGTATAATGTTGTTTGAGATATTCTAGACTTACATGTCTGAATATATATTGCAAGACTACCAATTTGCGTGTAACAGAAATCCTTCTCTCTTTCTAAGAGAAGCAATTCCCTCTCAAAACAGAAGAAAATGTATTTTAAACTACGAATGGTTTCGAAAATAAGTTGTAATTTGTAAATTACAATAGAACACCTTACATATTGTCGAATGACTACCTGTTTTTGAATCCGCGATGTGAATCCAAACGACGTCATATGGAATCAAACAGGGGCCTAGATTAAATTAATAGATTAGAATTAGGGGTATCACTTGCTAAAATAAATACTTGCTAAAATGTAGAAATACAAGTTCAGTACTTGGATAAAAGAACCTTGTGTCTTCCTTGGAAGCCACCAATATTGTATACAGGGTGCCCATAAAGTCTCTTTACAATTTCAAAAATTTATCACAAAGGCAAATGAAAGGACAGACAAGTGGAAATTATTACAAAATGAGACGCATGTATTTATGTTTTTTCTGCCCCATTTAGTACTCCTCTATAAGGAGGCACGTCAAGACGATACTCGATTTCTTACACGATCGATGTTTTCCTCAGATGTTCTTGGTCGTCCACTTCTCTTTATCTGACACTGTCCCTGTCTCCATAAATTTTATGTGCCACGCACTGTTGGAGCGCGTAGAGCAGTGTGGCTTTACGATAATTAATGAGGTAATAATCACTTTGGAATTTGCTTAGGAATAACAATTTTACTCAGCGGACTCTAATTACAAAGATGAACGTCGACAATACGTTCGAGCTGCTTATATAAATAATACATACACATACACGCATATCACATGCATACTAATCGCACACTTAACCGATACGAGATGTCGCGATTATAATAGATTCATAAGACATGCACGAATTGATGGACGTGACGGTGGATCTCTTCCATACTTAATTCTGAAGTTTCGCTGAGTCTACAGATCCGATTCGGTTTCAATAAACCATGATACACACAGTGTGCCTTCTCTTGAGGAGTAACCACTTTGTAAGGGGTTCATTTAACAGTATCTTATTCATCAACCTGAAATGCAACGTGATAAAAACTTTGATAACCACCGAGCAGACAGAACAAATCTGATGAAGATATCTCATCAATTGCCTTTGTAATAAATTTTTGAAATTATAAAGAGACTTTATGGATACCCATGTGGGGTTATGTTAAAGATATCGTGTTTCGAACAAAGGTAAGGGACATTACTAATCTAAAGCAATTGATGAGAGTATGCTACAGCGAACATGGCAAAAAGTCGAGTACCGTTTTGATGTTCTTTGGGCAACTTGCCCATACAGAGGTGCATTAAATGAAGCAAAAAGAAAAACTTAAATATATACGTCTCATTTTGTAATAATTTCCACTTATCTGTCTCTTCGTTTGCCTTTGTAATAAATTTTTGAAATTGCAAAGAGACTTTATGGGTACCCTGTGTGTATTGAATGCAGAGTAGAGACAGGGTGTCGACAAACCTTTGTCTCGATGACATCATTAAAATTTCAGACTTAACCTTAAGATAAATTTCTGTCGCTTTTAGCACAGTGACTCTTTAGTTGTCAATGAGCGAATCACTCGTTTGTCCAACAGACGTGTAATGTATATTGCGTAAGAGAAAAAGAAAATGATATCATGTAACAATGTTAATCGATTTCTTTCACTCGTATTTTCAGACTCCGAGGCATCGACGATCCTGGGCATGCAGACGATCTGGTTCGCGGTGGCGCTCGTTTTTCTGATCCTGAGCGTGGCAGGCCTGGTGACAGCGGCGGTCCTCTGCTTTTGCAGGCAACGCGCCGCAACCCCAAGGCATCCCCATAACGCGCACAACGCCCAGACTCATCCTCCAGTCAGCTTCCCATGTGAGTCGCAAAAAGCACATCTCGTTCGCATCTACACGCGGTCTACATTCTCCTTCTCGTGCCGTTTGCTTGGTCGTTGCTCGATGTGCTCCGTCCGCCGCCCTCTTGTTTGTTCCACCATCAGGCAGTCCACTCCACCCCCTCACTCTTTCTCCATAGTTTCTCTCACGTCCTCCTCACGATGAAATTTTTCCACGTTTCGCGAGTTGTCGAGGAGAGCTGCAACGATTTACCTTCAGATTTTCCTCGATTCTCCAGTAGAATCGAAAAGCAGCGGATGCCAAGCTTTCGTGCATTTTCTCTTTTGTTGGAAATAATTCTTTTTTTTCTTCTCTCTGCTTTGAGTTTCGATACATTGGGATCCCGTTATTTCGAAGAGGAAGATAAATTTATTAGAAGTGTAGGGAAAAAATTGTAAGTAAAATTCGGGGAACATTTTAAAGAAAGAAAGAATATACGTTTCAAATCGAAAATTTCGCGAGATTTTTGACTAAATAGGCTAAACGAATTTTTAGCTAAATAAAAATATTCCTTCGTAATACTGTTATTGTTTAATTTAATATTAATTATAATCAATTTATAATTAATATTAATTTAATAGTCGTAATACTATCATTGTTTCTCAGATGGGAAATGTAAGAAATAGAAGCAAGGGGTGCTCTAAAATTTTGAACGAGAGTGTATAAAAGTTTTTAGTCACTTTAGTTACTTTAGTTAGGTATTTAGGTATTAATTAAAGTTTGTGATTTTAAAGGAACATATTTATTTTTATTGAGAAATTACTTTCATATATTTTTGTATTATTTTTACAATTTAGGGAATTTGCTAGCTGTACGTTACGTAAAAGAAAAGCCATAATCTTTAACAAAATATTTACTTATTAATCTGTACGCTTATTGTTCAACTAACATGAGTTTTCATCTAATTTCATTTGCTTATTATACTGTATTATACTTTACTAGTATATTCGTCCTAGCGCCGATCGATGTCAATTTACTTTCAGATTAAAGTAAGAAATCTTTCAAATTAATAAATTCGGTTTTTCTCTCGTAAGACAATAAAATTCGCTCATATTATCATGGCGAATAAAAGAAAGTTTACAATAGAAACACTATACGTGTTGATTATCTATTAAATATTATATTCTCTGCCGTAGTAGAATTTTTTATTTTCAGGACCAGAACTGAAGATATACAATCTGAATAAAAATTCATTTCATATACCTGCTATAAACGTTGTAATTAGATATGTATGTACATTTTTGCGAAATTTAAAATTTCGAAATTTACAGGATGCATGTAATAAGTGAAGGTACATAAAATAATGGAGCATCTATTCTACTATATTTAATGAATATAATAAATTACACAGACATAAATATCGGCACTCTTAATTATAATAAATACTTTCAGATATTTTGCATATTTTTGTATCACATTCGCGTACATTTCAGCAGTTTCAAATTTTCCATAAATGCATAAAAATTTACGTTTTAGCAGCAGCGGCCTGTGTATTCTAAATACCTTATATTTATTTTATTGTTTTTGTCAAATATAATTTCATTTTCCCAAAATGCCGTATATTTTCTTATCACTGCATTGCGGGTATTTGTGCGGAAAGCTTGAACATTATAAAAAACTATATTTTTGATCTTATACTTTATATTTTTTTATATTTTTACATTTTACATAAAATATAAAATTTTTATATTTTTTTCCTGTGTTTATGTTGCGTATTTTTCCATTCTTAAATTTCGCATAAATACAGAAAGAGAATCTTAGCACTCACCATCTTTTTCGTCTGTCAGTGTAGGTGCTCCTTTGGAGAAACCGTGCTGAAATTTCTCCAAGAAAAAGTTGATCTTTGATATTTGCAAGAGGAATTAAAAATCGGGGAGTTGGACGTTCGAGGTTTATTCTAAAGCGTTTTGCTTACATTTTTAAAGTAAAAGGGAGAATGGAACAGCGTTCTAGGGTATTAATTTGATCTCTGACCGGTTGAGCGGAATTATACGTTTAATTAGCTTCTAAGACATGCCTTGAGCCGGGTCGAGCCAATGAATGAAGCATCAGCCGCGTTTCTATCGTAAACTATGTATAATCCGACACGGTGGAACACGATGCAGAAATAGCGTGCACAGTTTTAATAGTGCGTCGCGTATTAATTCATCAAAGGGGCGACTAATTAGTTCGGCGCGAGATTAATTTAACAGCAACGAGAGGTTAAACTCAATAAAAGGCCACGCGCGAAAGCTAATTCACGCGGAATATATGATTTCTTCGATGAAAGGGCGAAATTAAAAAGAGCCAAGGGGGATTTTATTACACATTTTGTTTCGATAATTTATCTTGAATTGATTTTTGAAATTCACTTGCACGTATTTCAACGGAGTTATTATCAATTTGCAGCGTGTACGATGTTGAATGACGTAAATATGGTATGAATATCTCACATTAATGAGTGTGGATTCTTATGGAAATTCACATTTTCGAGAATATGATTAAAAAAAAATTGTGTGAAAATTTAATTAATAAATTTCACTTTAATCTTTATATATACGTTAGTAACAAAGTGAGACATTTTAAATTATTGGATAATTCAATGCTTAAATTTTCGAGTATCCAAATTTTCAAATTTCTTAATTTCTGAACGCGCCAACACACTTAAGTAGAAAATTGTTTTATTTATTAAATGTTCTACTTGGATATTCTACATATTTTTTTGATTGTAAGAAAAAATTAATTAATTAATACATTAATTTTAATTAAATATTACTATGGCGAATTAAATATGTTTTATATCATGTTTATGTCTTAATGTCGCGTTATTCATTTAGTTACATTTTATTGGGCTTCATTGATTCTCTTCGGAAAGAAAAATAAGACGAAGAGAGTAAAGGTAAAACGAAAGCCAATGATTTAAAATTGTTTTCTATAAATCAGACACGAGTTGAAAACTGCACACAATTCGTGTCATGATTGACGAGTTAAATAAATTATCTATTTTCTCGGGATTTTCTTTTTCTTTCTTGTTTTTATGTCCGCCACCGAGATATATATTTTCAGTTTTATGCAAATTATCTGCGTCATTCAACGATCAAATAATATTTCTTCGTTCAACGTGGGATACCTTAAAAATACTGATTCTCTCATTACTTGATTCACAGAGATGAAATTCTAATGTTTCATCCTGAAAACGAAATTCAAAGTGATTTCTTATTCGTATCAATCCGGTAATATATACAACAGTTCTGATTTAAATAGAAGCGGTTAAATTTGAAAATTTAATGAAACGTTTCAGGCAAAGCTTATAAAGTATCAGAGAGAACTGTAAAACTATCGTACCTACAATCTTACAGTGGCATTAAAACACCTGGAAGTTATACGATTATACATGTTTTTAATTTTATTTCAAATGAAAATCTATGTTTGACATTTTTACAAATTCATCGATTACTTATTATTACTTATATTTGCTAATTATTATTTATTATACTGCTATATATTAATTATATATCATATAATATATACGATATATAATATAATTAATAAGTATATATTATATTACTTATTATTTATTATTTATTATTTACTATACTACTATTTACTGATTACTACTTATATTTTTAAACATATTTATATTTTCAATCTTAACTTTATATTCACAACTGCAGTGTGAATGTAATGAAATTTGAAAAAAATATTTCATACTAAACAAACTAAACTTTCGTAAACTTTAAACCTTCTATAGTCTTTTCCATACTTCTGTATAGTATCTACAGTGGATATTGAAAATAATTTTGTGTTCATGCAAGATAATGATCCTAAGCGTACTGCTTACAATACAAGAATGTGGATTGCATATAATACGCCAGCACATTTGAAAACATTCCCCGCAATCACCAGATACTAACTCTGCTGAACATTTATGGGATTATCTGGAACAAGCAATTCGAAAACATACAATTTCATCTAAAACAGACTTAAAAAATGCCTCAATCAACGAATGGAATGATATCACTAATAAAATCACATCTAATTTGGTTAATTCAATAGAAGGCTAGCTGCAATAATAAAATGAAAGGGAAACCCTACTAAATACTAATTATAAATATTAATTTTACAATTATTCGTTGTTTCTATTATAAATGTTTAAATTACTTGTACATTTGATAATAATAATAGAACAATTCGAGAACATACAATTTCACCTGAAACAGACTTAAAAAATGCTCTAATCAACGAAATGGAATAATGTCACTAATAAAATCACATCTAATTTGGTTAATTGGTTCAACAGAAAGGCTAGCTGCAATAATAAAATGAAAGGGAAACCTTGCTAAATACTAATTGTAAATATTAATTTTACAATTATTCGTTGTTTCTATTATAAATGTTTAAATTACTTGTACATTTGATAATAATAATAGAACAATTCGAGAACATACAATTTCACCTGAAACAGACTTAAAAAATGCTCTAATCAACGAAATGGAATAATGTCACTAATAAAATCACATCTAATTTGGTTAATTGGTTCAATACCTAGAAGGCTAGCTGCAATAATAAAATGAAAGGGAAACCTTGCTAAATACTAATTGTAAATATTAATTTTACAATTATTCGTTGTTTCTATTATAAATGTTTAAATTACTTGTACATTTGATAATAATAATAGAACAATTCGAGAACATACAATTTCACCTGAAACAGACTTAAAAAATGCTCTAATCAACGAAATGGAATAATGTCACTAATAAAATCACATCTAATTTGGTTAATTGGTTCAATACCTAGAAGGCTAGCTGCAATAATAAAATGAAAGGGAAACCTTGCTAAATACTAATTGTAAATATTAATTTTACAATTATTCGTTGTTTCTATTATAAATGTTTAAATTACTTGTACATTTGATAATAATAATAGAACAATTCGAGAACATACAATTTCACCTGAAACAGACTTAAAAAATGCTCTAATCAACGAAATGGAATAATGTCACTAATAAAATCACATCTAATTTGGTTAATTGGTTCAATACCTAGAAGGCTAGCTGCAATAATAAAATGAAAGGGAAACCTTGCTAAATACTAATTGTAAATATTAATTTTACAATTATTTGTTGTTTCTATTATAAATGTTTAAATTACTTGTACACTTGATAATAATAATAGAACAATTCGAGAACATACAATTTCACCTAAAACAGACTTAAAAAATGCTCTACTCAACGAAATGGAATAATGTCACTAATAAAATCACATCTAATTTGGTTAATTGGTTCAATACCTAGAAGGCTAGCTGCAATAATAAAATGAAAGGGAAACCTTGCTAAATACTAATTGTAAATATTAATTTTACAATTATTTGTTGTTTCCATTATAAATGTTTAAATTACTTGTACGCTTGATAATGACAATAGAACTGTACGAATACTTATTACGCGTTCATTTCTGTCATATTGTTCATTTTTCTCGATATTTATGTAAACAATATGAATATTTCTTTTGTTTATTTGATATTGTTGTTCTACAGACTTTAAAGAATAGATGTACCACGTTTGTTTAGAAAATATTGCCTAATAAATATTATTATTCAGCATTTTAGTCGTGATTAGTTACGAATACTTTTCACACTCACTGTAAGTAACGAAACGATAAGTAACAAGATCCGTTCGTAGCGTCGAACATAAATCGAGCGATATATTTGTAATTCGAACGTCGAATCGTCTTAAACTGGTATAATTACATTGTGGAAGTTAATCAATTTGCACTTCCGAGAATTACATGGGCTCTTGGATCCTGTATAAGTTTGGTCGGTAGTTTCAGTTACATTTCCTTGTCTCTCCTAATTGTTTATTACCCGACTGCGCTTCTGAAGTCGTAGTATGCTTTAGAATTTAGTGCAACGGAGTTGGTAATGCAGTACAGAAATTGGTGCACCTGAGGCTACACTACACAGCATTTAATAATAGGTTTCCTTGGGTTGAGAATACAGAACTGTTATTTGCGTACGTATTAGATTAGGCTTCCGCATTGTGCCTCATTGTTACTTCGCGAAAGTGCTCGACTTTCGCTGATGAAACGCCCACGATGGATTATTTTCGACGTGGCCGCGACAATGTCATCGACTTTCGAGACGCGTCAAAATTTCTGTCGACTTTATTTTTGCGTGCAATGCGTGATTTCATTTTAGTCATGGAATTGATGATTGCACTTTACGAGATTCTTTAATAAATTTCAGACATAGAAACGAAAATTGCAATGAAAATTAGTAGCGAAAATATTTCAGTTTTGTTCAATTCATTAAATCAATTGTGAAAATTGTAACTTTAGTTTCATTGTGCTGTCATATTATATATTATATTATATAATCATATTATATATTATATTTAAATTTAAATAAATTCATGGATAAACCAATCATAATATTGATGATACAAAAAATATTAATATTGGTCTAATTATTAATATTATTAATATTTAATCTTAAATAAAATATTTCTTTAAAAATTAATTTTAATATATCACTAAATGGTTGAAATAATCCTTTAAATAATAATTTATTAGGGCCTTTCTGATTTTGTATATAACTTAAAATTTTTCGTTCAAATAAAGTTAAAAATGCAACACTTAATATAACTATAATTATCAATATAATATAATTTAAAATTAAAATTATTTTTTATTATAATTTATATAATTTTATTTAAATTCTAAATTTAAAACACTAATATGTTAAAATAATTAATTTAAATATTTATTATAAATATAAATAAATTATTTATAAAATATAGTCCTTTCGCACAAATAATTTAAATATTTTTATAGATAGAAACCAATCTGACTTACGTCGATTTGAACTCAAATCATGTAAGATTTTTAAAGTCGAACAGACTTAATTATTAAATTTCTACATTTAAAATTTATCTTAATTCAACATCGAGGTCGCAATCATTTTTTTCTATACGATCTATATTGATCGCTCATCATTCTATGTTTTAATTGAAGATTTATATTTTGAAATACGCGATTTGAAATTGTAATGAAGATTGAAATTCACCGACTGAATTAATGATAAAAATTATAATTTTAGATTTGTTTAATTCTACAAATGTAAAAAGAAATATAAACTAGTCTCCAATAAATTACTAACTTGATTGAAAGATATAAAGACATAAAAATTTTATATTGTCGGAAAATTTGAATTTGAAGCAAGCAAGATATCTCGAAAGGAAAATGAAATATTTGTACAGAGATTTTCTTTTGTCAATATTTTTCATTTATTCAGTCAGCTGAACTGTCGTGCTTTGTTTCGTGCATTTTACGGAAATTTCAATCGAGTAATTAAAGTATAAAAGTATATCTATTTTTATTTTGTTCATATTTTTATACAAATCTTTATGAATGATGATAAAACTGGAAGTGTAATATTTAGTATTTGTAATTAATTCACAAAATGAATTATAAATTCTTATATTACGTGCATAATTTTGTTAATTAAATTAATAGCATTACACATTACAAATTATTATATATATATTACATTAATTACAAATTGCATTAACAATTATATTATATTAATACACGAGATGTTTCTGATGAAATGCTACAACTGATGAAAAAAATAAGTCAGAAAGAAAGAAAGGAAAAAAAGAACAGAAAATTTTTTGATTTGAGGCTTCGTTTTCGGGAAAATCGAGTTTGAAATTTTAAGTATATTTGAATTAATATATTATATATTATTATATATTTATATAATATTTATATATAATATATATTATATTTATATTTAATGTATTTTTTAAGTATATTTGAATTTGTTTAATTCCGGGAGTAGATAATTAGCAAGAGATAATTCTACCTGTGGAATTAAGTGAAGAGTGTGGAATAAAATTTTTCCATTTCAGGCCTCGTCTTAAAGTAAACAGATTTCGAACATGTTTAAATGAGAATTGATTTTCTTAAAAACGAAAAAATGGTATTCTACACTTTTCACTTGCAATAAAATTTAGATAGAATAACCTCTTGTTATTATATATTTAGATATATTTAATAGTATATTTAGATTAGTTAATTATTCACTTCCAACTAATCGAAAATTAGCGAAGCTTAAATACAGCGGACGAATTTTGAAGCTTGATTTTCTTGAAAACGGAGATCTGATTGTGATTCACTAAACTGAAAACATTCTGTATAATAATTATAGTTAGTTAGTTGGTTATCTACATTTTGCGAACTTTTGCTTCGATTCATTTCTATTTTTCTTACTAAACAAACAGGGAAGTCAGTTTTTAAAAATATTTTATTACAACTGTAAGTTATACGTGTGACTTTATTGGAAAATATTTAAAATCCTCGTTTTTCATTAAATATTCGTATTCGGCGAGTGCGTGTCAAAAAGTAACCGAATGAAAGCCACATTCTAAATCCGTTCTCCGTTGGCCTGAAATCCTTAAAACACGCGTACGCGGGAACGTTAACATTCAATAATCGAACGATAAATTACTCGACGATCTAGGGGAATGCAATCGAAGTGAAACGAGAGTCAGGCTCGTCTCCCAGCGTGGAATAAATCTCTCCGCCGACTCTGTAAAAGCGATAATTTAAGATAGAGAGGTTTGAAATTCTCCATTTACTTTGACTGCGGCATCGGCGGAAGCGTGTATTTCATTCGGGTTAAACGCAGACGAGCGCGAAACCGCCGTCCTTCCTTGAAAATTTATCCGTAGCCTCGCGTGCGAATACAAAGCAAAACGAACGGCCTGAGCAAGTAAATACGTTTGCAACCGATCATAAATTTCCGCGCCTCGTTCAACCTTGTATCATAATTTGATCGATCCCTTCTTTCTTCTTCTTCTTCTTCTTCTTTTTTTTCCTTCATCCCCACGGATCCACATTACGGTAATCTCTGTATTAACAGCGCGAGTTTGTTGGTGAGAATTTATTATATTCGCCGCGTACTTCGAACGGAAATTACAGCAATGGGAAAGGGAACGTGTACCGAGTAATATATTACGAGGACACGTTTTATGGGTTCGTGTAAAATGGTCGGCGATAGGTGTCTAATAGATTCCCGACGCGACAAAGCGTTCTTTATTTCGCCACTGGTGAAATACCATAAATACGTGGGGGGAGGGGGGGAGGGCTGGCTGGCAAATGAAAGCGACGGAATCACGTGAAAATTGATGTCACCACGGCTGTATTATTCGCGGCGCGGCGGTGCAACGTGCAGTAAGAGGATAATATACAGGGTGTCCAGAAAGTCTCTTTACAATTTGAAAAATTTATTGCAAAGGCAAAGATGAGGAGACAGATAAGTGGAAATTATTACAAAATAAGACGTATATATTCAAGTTTCTTTTTTTTCTTTGCCTCGTTTCATACACCACCTATATGGGCACCATTAGTTGAACGAAGCACATCAAGACGGTACTCGATTTCTTACACGATCGATGTTTTCATCAGATATTCTTGGTCGTCCACTCCTCCCTTTATCGAACACTGTCCCTGTCTCCATAAATTTCATGTGCCATGCACGAATTGATGGACGTGACGGTGGATCTCTTCCATACTTAGCTCTGAAGTTTCGCTGAGTCTGCAGATCCGATTCGGTTTCAATAAACCATGATACACACTGTGCCTTCTCTTCAGGAGTAGCCACTTTCTAAGTGGTTCATTTAACAATATCTTATTCATCAACAGGGTGCCTGAAATGCAACGTGATAAAAACCTTGATAACCACCGAGTACATAGAACAGATCTGATGAAGATATCTCATCAATTGCTTTTGTAATAAATTTTTGAAATTGTAAAGGGACTGCTCACCGTGTATAATAGACGAGAGATGAAGGAAGAATACGCTGTGAAGAATTGTATAATAATTTCGTGGTAATTGTGCGTTTTGTACGCGTGCATCTCACAATCAGTTAGGTAAAGAGTGATTATGGAAAGGGAGATGTTACGAATAATGACTATAAAGCTGTTTTTTAATGCATTTGTAAAAAATTTGAAGGTGCAAGAATGCGTGTAACGTGCGAAAGAATACAAAATATTCAAAGTGAAATACTCTGTGCAATAATTAACAGAGAAAACAATTTTCTATCTCTTTTCTGAACTTTATTTCCAAAGATATGAATTGGCACAAAAATCTGCAGTCTGATACTAACGATTTATTCGCCGTAATTATTGTAACCACATAATGTGCCGATATTAATCGATTTTAATCCGTCAGGTGTATAGTCCTATTTGTGCCCTAATTGCTGTGTCATAAGAGTAAATAATGAAGGGTATACACGGATTTTCATGCAAATTCATATTTTTGAGAATGAAAAAGAATTTTAAAAAAATGTAACCTTATAGAAAATTATTTTAGCTTTAGTCTTCAGATATTTTACATATTTTTGCACATTATGTGCACCTTAAAATGCATAAAAATCTGCGGTCAAACACAAAGTGTATCTATGCTAGCTACTATAAAATTAAATTGTATATACAACAAAGTGATTTGTTTTTTTTTTAAAGATTGGTATTCTGAAAATAATTAATATTTACGATCCATAAATCCTAGTCCATATAAATAAAATTCTACTTGTCAAATTTTGTTATAAAATTTTCTAATGTACGATGTATGTTCTAACAATCTTTTTTTTTTTTTGAACATGATTTTTGAAAATCAGACATTCAATGAATTTTACGCGTGTAGCAAATTCCAGAATAGCAATCTTGCGTTTAAAATTACAATCATCATTATGCTCCTAAAAATAGAAAATAAAACACTTTGAGTTTTATTTCATTCTATTTTTTTTTCTTTTTTCTATGAATACTATTATAAATATTATCGTGTCTAAAATTAAAGTCGCATCAATATGTTATCATTGAAACATAAATCATTTAATGAAACAACATAACTGACATATCACAATACACAGAGAAAATCGTTTCTCAGCAAATTTTCTATTGATACATTCGCGATTTCATTGAATTCAACTGCATTGTACCGATTTCACACTGGAAATGCGTGGATTCGGAGGTTTCAGGGACTATGATTATCCACTTATCATAATACCGATGAAGAACGATACTCGCATCAAACAATATGGAATGATTTCATCGCGCAGTATAATTTTCTTTCTGAATGTCAAACGTTTGCAGTTTTATAGAATATTAAACAGAACGAGTCTTTGCATACATGCGTTATCCGTAATACTTTATTCTTCTGAATTGTTTTCATAAAAATCTCCTCCCTACTCGCATGCAACAGCGGATAGTTGAAGATGATCGCGTTTTATTTTACGTTGTGTCTGCAAAATCTCGAATGACATAGAAATTTAACTTGAATATTGCGAATTTCATCCGAAAAATAAAATGTTCTCAATTACAGTTCTTGAACTTTTGTATTTCAGTTTTGCATCTTGTAAAGGTTTGATAAACAAAAAGGATTTTATAATGTTTCAGAAAGATCAAGAAATGATATTATAGTTAATGATAACTTTTTCGTATTTTAATAATTTTTTACTAATAATATGTCATATTTTGTTTAAACTTGAGATATTTTTGAAAAAGAAAAGCAAGTCGAAATTGACCGAAAGAATGACTACATATAAGTTTAAATATTACTGTACTGAAAAATTGATGATAATGAATCGTCGATTGATTTTTATGTACTACATGGAAATAAGAACTAGTGATGAATTTCCTATAGCTTTTCTCTAATTTTTAATTTCAGTTTTGTAAAATTCTACCTGTAGTAACAGTTCCCAACAGTTATTTTAAACGTTTCTTTCAAAAAGAGCCACATTACTAATAGGACAATCTGATATTCGTGTATTTTTGTTATTTCATTCTAATTTATATATCTTACTTCTAGATTATTAAAATTATTATTGTGTGTCTTAATTCTAAATTATTTTTTTCTAAATTGTTTCTGTAAATTTAGAACGTATGATCCCTAAAGACTGTACGAAACAAAGAGAAGAAATAATTTTGTCCAAACTTAATTCATTGAAATTTCTTAAAAAGTGATGCGAAAATATGACCATTTAACTGGAACGTTGGACGTTATTATTTTATAATTTAGCGCATCGATCATCATTTTAATTCTATTAGTACAATATCGATGGTGCTTCCACTAATTATATTCGAAACTGGCGTAATTGTACTTAATCTTATCACAAAATTGATAACATATTATGCATAGCCATTATAATCGCATCTGATCGCCAATCGCTGTATTTATGTGCATGAAACCACTGTTACGCGAACAGGGACTGCCTGATGGATTAAAAATATTCTTGCACCCGCTAACAATGAGCTTTCATTAATTTTATTTCCACTGCACCTAATACATCGAAAGAAGTAGCAGATTGTTGGATGATCTCTAAATACAACAATGTTAAAAAGACTTTTCAATAAAATAAAAATATTTTAATTACTTTAATTACTTTATATTTTAATTATTTTAATTAATAACTTGGTAAGAGATCACTACTTCTAATGTCATAATTTTTGATAATATTTTACTTCATTATTAATATGTTGATTTATATTCTATTTTACGAAATTGGTGTATTTGCAAACAAAAATTTTGTTTTCTGATTCGAAAATTACTATTTTATATGAACATACTAATAGAGTCAATTAAATCACAAAAGAGAATATAATTAAAAATTAATATTAATAATAATTTTAAATTATGTTTAAAAGTCGTACTTTTATTTTTTTTTTAATTTTTTACTTTTATTGTGAAAAGAACAACTCTTTCATGTCTTTAGAAACATTTTAAAGATTAGATTTTTAAATTTTTGGCTTCTTTTAGCCTTTAGAAATCATCATGCTCATCTAAATTTTGATGAAAGAATTCGCGACTGTTGCGAAACACAATGAAAATTGCTCAACTGTACAATTATGTATTACATGTACGTATATTTACGTGAATTGTGTTATGTGTTTGGCGAATTTGCAATAATTTGTCGTTAATACTTTCATGTGCTTTGCTATTGCATTATATTGATGTATAATGTTTTTATCTATTATAGTTAAATACAGCCTGAAATATCTATGTTTACATAATTTATAAAACGTACCATTTTTATCTATTATAGGTAAATACAGTCTAAAATATCTGCATTTACAAAATTATAAAAAATAGTTTTTCAATTAAATAAACTAAAATAACTAGAGCAAAAGTAGTGTGTTATTTAATCAAAACCAGTGAGATATTATATATACATTATTTTCATTAGAAAATATTTTTTAAACTTTAAACGTAAAACAAACTGTTCTGTGAATTTCTTTAAAACCTTTTATTAGATACCTACATAATATTTTTGATAAGAATTGAAATTACAAATTTGGATATTTTCATTACGTTCGTATAAAATTTAGGAATAACTCATTTTACTTTCGAATAATTTAGATATTTGAAATACTCGTGACATAGAAAAAAATTTTTCAAAGGAATCAATTGTTTTCTCACATCTTACCAAATCTTTAGACATAAGAAATTCAAAAATAGATTTGATTAATTGAAAGTTAAAACTTAAAAAATTTTTTATTTCTACCGAAAAATCAGAGCTCAACAATTATAAAAAATATCATTATTATTTTAATGGTAAGATCAAACAGTATTGGTAAAATATTATAATTATTGTTATAAATTGCATCTAATTAATAAAATATTATATTAAATATTATATACATAATATGGATAATTAATGTATTGTGTAATTATATATATAATATTATAATATCATATAACATTAGAAAGTATTAATAAAATATCTAGTAATAAATTCTGTCAATTTCAATAGCTGTTTAGATAAACTTTTGTAATTTTTCACAAATTGTCTAGAAATCAAATTGCAGATTTCCTCAATAGCGTCCTTTTCTTATTTTTTCGATCAAATTGTTTTCCACCACGATACACAAATTGACTTTATTTGGAATTACCCTAAAAATTAAGAAAGTTAATTGTAGCTGCAGTTACTCCCATTAATATTCGAACACTAAATTCTAAAAAAATATTAAAATTGTTATGATTTTGTAAAAAGCAATCGTGTAGCAATAATCCTAGATTCATTTTGACGCCTTTATTTTTAAAGTGTATCGTTCATTTTATTTCAAGATGTTTTTAAATTGTGTGACAGATGGGAAAGTGGAGACACTTCTCGAAAATGCTATAAATTATCATACTATGTTAGAACATTACATACTTTGCAATAATCCCACGGAACTCATGGAACGGTTTGTTTTTTCGTCAATTTCTTGAAAATTAAGAAATATAAAAGAATTTCTTGAATTTTCGTCTAATATTTAAAATTAAATAAAATGTAGAAAAAATCGTACATCGAAATTTGAGAAGTTGTTGTCAATCATCAAGTACATGCTGGATTCAGTCATGAAAAAGAATTTTTTCCATATTTACATTTTTACATATTACAATGCAAAGAAATTTGTCGATTACATCAATGTATATTTTCGACAAGAAAAATGCTTTCACTTAGCTTTTTAACGTAAAAACATCTTACAATAAAATGAATAACATACATTCGAAAATAATGGCTTCAAGCTTTGAAACAAGCCTGCTTTTCTTTTACAAAGTTATAATAATTCAAATGTCCAAATAGCAGCCACCGTGTTTCCAATACTCCGATTCAAACATTTTGGAACCGATTATAGTAATTTAAATATTTAAATGCACTGTGTTTCCGATCCAATTCATATTTTTGAAACCGATTATTAATAATTCATCGACAGCGAAACGACTTATAAACACATGACTTTCAATTTATACGATGTTGTTGCAGTAATTAATTCCGAAATCACTGAAACGACACGATCGACGAACTACCGTCGCTTGCAAATTTCGCAAAATTTCACAAAATTATTCCCTCGTGCGGATTTCATTGCCGCGTTTTCTTCCCTGTCCCCTTCGGTTTTTTTTTTTTTTTTTTTCTTTTTTCCCCCGACTGCAGTCGATTAAAATTGTAAATGGCGGACGTCGGGCGTTTCACGAGGTAAATAACTGGCGGTTATTACGACAAACGGCGACATGTATCATTTCGAGCAACGGCCGGGCCGGCCACTGCATTTTAAGTTCGCGGCAATTAATAACGCATTGTTGTGCATTGTAATGCATATTGCACGGAGGCGAACGTAACGTATGATCGACCGCAAATTCATTTTTCACCTAGATGTGCGATCGTGCACACGCGCAACTGGCAGTATCGTGACGGCAAATATTAACCGACGATAGGTATCGAGCGCGCAAACGGCATTAATTTTGAGGATCGCCTCTTTGCAGCGAAGAGCGACGACAGAATCGTGCGTGTCGCGATGTTTGTTGCTCATTGTGCGAAAATTCATCACGTGTCCACAATGCGACGATCCTATCGCGAGACGTGACTACGAATTTCGGCCGGAAGTTTCTGCAAGTTCCAACTTCTTCGGAGGATATTTCTAATCTAGAGTATTGCCTCTGAAGGGATCGTTTTTTTAAAAATATTTTCAACGGATAAAATTTTTTTTATAAATGTACGAAGAATTATTGCCCCATTTATGGAGAAATCTATCAGTAAAGTTTCGTCGTAAATGAACAATATGTAGTGCTAACCTGAACTTCCTTGCATCGAGGCAATACAAATTGACCACTTGCGCTGCCAACTGATTGCGGACCATAACGAGTGACCAAACCGCATACAGCAATTCGTCGCTTTCCTTTTGATAGAAATTATTGAGAATAAATTTATTATTTGTTTTGCCTATTTTGTTTCACTTAAATATGAATATATTTAAAACTGAGGAAATATGCAATAACAAACCAAATTATTTTACTTGAACATATTGACCAGAATTATAGTCGACTGAGACATAAAATATCCGTCATTAAAGCACAACTTCTACTTATATATTTTACGAAAAATCATTTAAATCTCCAAATATACGTCGTCTTACGTTTGCAAAATTTTTAATAATAATTGGTCATTTTGGCCATTTCAGTAATTTTAATGTTAAAGCAATTACGTTTTATTTCTCACTGCTGCGTATGTAAAATGATTCACATATAGGTTGACTCATATTATTATATTTATTATCATCTATATTAATGAATATACTGTTCTAACATTGACCATTCTGATTGTAGACGGACACTATTCTCGTTCGATACACTGTAGCTACTTTAGTCTCTCTTGAGTTGGGTGGTATCGAACGAATTTATAAGTAAAATGTAAACTTGTTTGTTTCTTTTTCTTCTTTTTGCGATTTTGTCTAAAGTGTTTGTTTCCCGATGTTTTTACATTTAAATTCGGGACACTTTGTATAAAAATTAAAGGGCAGGACAGTTTGACGGGCCTAAAAATCACAAATATTTTGAAGGGCTAGTAAAAAAGAAGTACACATTTGATTGACATGAGCTTTTGTGGTTTATTTTAACACATTATGAACTATAAAAGCAACATTGAAAGAGAAGGAAGAGGGTTCTTATTTAACTTTCTAACGGCATCCTTTTACATAACTTTTTTTTTACATTGCCTATCGGTGTGCATAATTCCAGCCAAACAGGATTAGCTGCAACAAAAAGGCAAAAAAAGTTCAAAAGTAAACAATATTCTCTACGGATTGACGATTCAACATTTCCATTAATTGTGAAAATTATGAAACTAGCGGCTATTTGTTTTTGATGTATCGAATTTATGCCAAAAGTTTCTACGTTTTTTGCTGATATTTTTCGAAATTGTTAAAAATTAAAAAATGTTCGATCCCTAGTATATGTTACGCTAAAGATACGTACCAAGTTTCACAGTAATGGATCAGTTAGATTCCGAGATATCTTGCACACCGTTTCTGAAAACCTAGTTTCGTGAAAAATGCGTTTAAAGTTTCAGAACGTCACTTTTCATGTGTATCCTTTACTTGCTTCTTTTACTTATATATCGCGGCTCACAGTCACTTACAATTCGCAATTAAATCGAATCCAAGTCCCCTAATATTCGATTCACCAAAAGTAATATTTGACTTTATAATGCTGCTTAAAGTTGTAAACAGTGATACAAATTCAATTATTCCGTATCCGCGGATTTACTATTATATCCCAAAATAAATCATTTAAAAGCTAGGACCTTTTGCATCTTATTTCTAAGAATTCAAACTACTATTTACCAAAAAAAAAAAAAAAGATCGATTTTTTGAAAATTTCAAACTGTCCTGACCTCTTAAGTACATAGTCTGTTCAGTACTAGTGGGAAGAGTTAATTTGTAAAATAGAAGATTAAACTCGATTACCGTATTTTTTTTTTTTTTTTCGTTCGTCTGACATAAAACGAAACAAAAATAATGAGACTTGATGCTTTCTGAAATTTTCAGCGGAAATGGCGAGAGTTTCACAGGGTAACCTAGATCGTGCGGATAGAACGTAGGAAAATATGATCGATGAACTCAATGGCTGTATTTTCGGCGGTAACCCCGTTTTTATTTAGTGGAAATGCAGTTATTTGGGTCGCCGCGGCGAACTACCGTTTTAACGAAATTAGAGAACGACGAGAATAGAATAAAAGGTCGGCGTGGAGGATTCGAAATCGGGGAAATGAAACGTACGGTGGCGTTTTCATTAAATGATCGATCGTTATGCATCCGCGCGAGTGCATTCGGTTTATGTCGTTCGTGATATCGTTAGTCCGGTCGTCACGTTGTTTCGATCTCTTTTGAAACGTTCCCCTTTGGTCGGCCACCTCGTTTGCTCCGCCATTGCACGCGTAACAATGTTCGTTTGCCCGGGTTCCTTGATAATTCCGAGTGAAAGATAGCTCTTTTAATGCTGATTAATAATACTGGTTGATAATGTGATTAAAATTAATTTAGACAAATTAATTGAAACAAGCAATTCTGATAGTTCTAATTTTTAAAAAGTTTCCCACTCTTTTTTTATAAATATCTGATCGACAGAATTGTTTCTCATAATTATAAAGATATTCGAAAATTGTTAAATTCTTTCACGAACATAAGGTATTATACAACGCGCGTCAGTTACAATGTAATCTAATTAGAGGGACGCAGACTCGTATAGTTAAATTTATACGAGCTGTTTGTTAAAATTTTTGTCGTGTTCACTAGTTGATTCTCAGAAGATTCTGTGAACGAGGAAAAAATATGAATCACTGCATCAGTGGTGAAAAAACATGATAAACTGACGTGGCAATTCTGAACATTATTTTTTTTAAATTCCCCGCTTCTTTGTAGATATTTGGTCAATTTCCTTCTAATCCCATGCTTACGAGAAGTTTTAGAGAGGAACGGTTTGATCAAACTAGGAAGAATAATATAATTTAATTATTCAGATATGGAGGAACATAAAAAATTCATTTCTAAAATAAATGATTAATTGTGAGATAACGTAAGAGTCTTTAAAAAATATAAGTTAGTAAAATTATCATCAAATTTTAATTTGAAGAGAGTTCATGAAAGATAGAAAATTAGATTATTACTTCTTTGCTCTTGCTGTGGAAATTGATTCACCTCTTTTATACAAGTTAATGACTAATTAGTAAAAGGATTGAAAGTGTAACAATATATCTAACTATTCCATTGTACAATCCTCTAATTAGGTTTTATCGTTTGATTTGATCTTATACCTACGTCACATTTGCATAAGAATTGAAAATTTCCAATTATAATTATGAGAAATAAATCCTATATATTTATATATATAAATATATATTATATTATAATTACATATATATTTATATGTATATTTTTATATATTGTTATATTTTTATTAAGTACATTATATATACTTTATATATTTTTATATAATGCAGATATTTCTGTTCATAAAATAACATATTAACGAAATATGAATCGCGATGAAAATTATAATTGAAAGTGCTATGAATAATTTCAAACAAAACTAATTTCATACTCATTTACTGAGTGAAATAAGTCCTATTGTTGCGATAAACCTTCTCAAACTTCTAAACACTGACATATATTGTAAGAGACCTATGTCAAGAAAAACAGTTGACAACGAATGTTCATTTATTACTGTAATACGTCATTGGCAACAATGATGAAAGTTCTTATTTTTCATCGATCGATATTCATGCGCCAAGAGCAGCGAAAGTTTAACAATGGAGTAGGATCGAATTTTACATCCTCTCTTGAAAAAGTTTAAAAGCTCACCGCGGAACTTCTGTGGCAAACAAACTTTCTCATTCTGTCGCGGAAATATTAAAAAGGAAACAGGGCGAGGGGCAGTGGAAAATCAACATCAACGTTTCGTTGTTTTCTTTTTTTTTTTTTTTTTTGTCATTGTTTTAGTTCGGATCGTTATCGTTCGGTTTGAGCAGAAAAACTTCGAGAATAGATGGAACTTGTTAAAAGTTTCTTTTGTAAAACAGCGCGGAAGAACTCGTGAATAGTAGAGATAGTGAAAAAAAACTGGGTAAATACAGAACCGCTCGTTTATTTAACATTTAATTTTCATTTAAACAATTTAAACGAAACTTCTAAAAACCGCAAAAATAGATATTTTTATGCTGTCAAAAAATTGAGAAATTTTTTTTAATAAACGTAGACGCTAACTTTGTGATTTATACAATTGAATGTTTCATTTCTTGTAATTATACTTAGAATGGTTTATTTTAATTCCAGGAAATAACTGGGGAATAAGAAACAAAATTTAATTTATTTATAATATTATTATTATTTTATTATTATTTTGTAATATTTATCATTATTTTTCATAAATGAGTATAGATGCAACTATTAAATGTTTAATTTCGTGGAAATATATTCCACTTAACATCCAGTATTAATTTTTCGTTATAGATATGTGTGTTTCACCAGTCATGTTTTCGCTAGAAATGTTTGATTGAAACGAGTGCGCCAACTGCAATCGACGTGAAGTATACTACTTAACAGATTTTGTTAATACTTGTATTTCACGCCATACTGCATCAATATTTGAAGCACATCGCGTCGCAAATTTGGAAAAATACGCAGCCATACTGAAACAGTCTGTTTTATTCGGGTGGATGTAATTTATTAACAAAAATTCTAACACTTGTCTGTTATTCGTCAAAAGCCTAAATGTAAATAAAAATATAATAAAAACACATTGCAACCAATACATTGAATAAAGTTATACATAATACGTTGAATACATTAAAAGTCTTGTAAATAATCCGACGTAGAATTGTTAACTGTTGTTGTAACTAATTATTAATTACACGAAATTTACGAATTTTCCCTGAGATGGACTATTTAATTTTCGTAAAATATTATGTCGTAATAAAATTATAATGAAAACCTACCAAGGATTAAAATTTGATTTAAACAGGGAATTTTACTACATATACATTCAAAAGAATAAAGTAGAATTTCACAGAATTACTACATGTAAGAATTCTCTGTAGGAATTTAATCCCGTGTTCCAGTGAGACGCTTTACACTTTCTCTGGTACGTACATTGGATTTCAAAGGACTAATAGATTAAATTCTTTTCTCAACAACACGTTCGACACTTGCAACCAAGATCACACAACATCCACCCACCCACACACACACGCACACACCTACTCAGTATCGCTTCACTTCGACAAGCTTCATCCTCCTAACCAAAACACTCGCACACGTTTCAACCATCGTCGCCTGGTCGTATTGCACGACACCGTGTTCGGGGGACAGCGAACGTATGTATCCTCCCGCCGCCGAAAAAAGAACTTCCGCGATTCGTGCGTGCACGAGGCCTGTGTATCATTGAATTTCCTGAATTTACGGCGTATCGATCGGCGAGCAATGGTCGGGACATCGTGCCGGCGAAAGCGGCGAGGTGAACGCGGCACGAAAACGAAGGAAACGTTTCTCGCAGGAGATTAAAAGACAGGCCGGCCTCTAGCCTTAATTTCCGTCCCGCGAATAATTCAGCCCGGCTAGAGTCTGCTTCCACGCTCGGCAAGTAGGTGAGACATTATCCGCGTCGCGAGACGTTAATAAATCTTGCAGTGCCCCGTTGCCCGTTATCAAGTCGCTGCGCTCCATTAAATCGGAACGTTACAGGGACGAGCCTCTTTCCACTCAGACCTAGCCCTCCTCTCCCTCTTCCTCGCGGTTCCACGCGTTTCTCTGTCTGTCCTCTCCGCCGCTTCTTTCGCTCACCCTTGTTCCGCCGCGCTGTCGCTTCGATCCTCGCGATTGGCAGCCGGGAAACGCGAGGAAAATGTAAATAACCCTTCGGCTGCCTACCGAAATGAAATGTAAATGGACCGCGCCCATCGACGCCACGGGACCGATGTAATTGTGCATTGTACAGCGTGTAAAAGTCCCTTTACAATTTCAAAAATTTATTGCAAAGATGAGGAGACAGATAAGTGGAAATTATTACAAAATGAGACGTATGTATTCTCAAGTTTCTTTTTTTTCTTTGCCTCGTTTGATACACCATCTATATGGGCACCATTAATTGAACGAAGCACATCAAGACGGTACTCGATTTCTTGCACGATCGATGTTTTCATCAGATGTTCTTGGTCGTCCACTCCTCCCTTCATCGAACACTGTCCCTGTCTCCATAAATTTCATGTGCCATGCACGAATTGATGGACGTGACGGTGGATCTCTTCCATACTTAGCTCTGAAGTTTCGCTGAGTCTGCAGATCCGATTCGGTTTCAATAAACCATGATACACACTGTGCCTTCTCTTCAGGAGTAGCCACTTTCTAAGTGGTTCATTTAACAGTATCTTATTCATCAACAGGGTGCCTGAAATGCAACGTGATAAAAACCTTGATAACCACCGAGTACATAGAACAGATCTGATGAAGATATCTCATCAATTGCTTTTGTAATAAATTTTTGAAATTGTAAAGGGACTGCTCACCGTGTATAATAGACGAGAGATGAAGGAAGAATAAGCTGTGAAGAATTGTATAATAATTTCGTGGTAATTGTGCGTTTTGTACGCGTGCATCTCACAATCAGTTAGGTAAAGAGTGATTATGGAAAGGAAGATGTTACGAATAGTTACTATAAAGCTGTTTTTTAATGCATTTGTAAGAAATTTGAAGGTGCAAGAATGCGTGTAACGTGCGAAAGAATACAAAATATTCAAAGTGAAATGCTCTGTGCAATAATTAATAGAGAAAACAATTTTCTATCTAGTTTGTCTTTTCTGAACTTTATTTCCAAAGATATGAATTTGCACAAAAATCTGCAGTTTGACAATAACGATTTATTCGGCGTCATTATTATAACCACGTAATATAGTAATCGATTTTTAATCTGTCAGGTTGTATAGTCCCATTTGTGCCCCAAAGTGTCCAATTGTTGTGTCATAAGAGCAAACGATGACGAGCATACTCGGATTTTCATGCAAATTCATATTTTTGAGAATGAAAAAGATTGAAAAAAAATGTAACTTGGATATGCCTGTAGCATATTCTCATCAATGACATCAGTGATCCTTTGCTTTAAATTTGTGATGTCCCGTACCTTTGTTCGATGCATGATATCTTTGACATAACCTTTTGTGAGTGTCCATAAAGACTCTTTACAGTTTCAAAAATTTATTACAAAGGGCAATTGATGATATCTTCATCAGATTTGTCCGATCTGCTCACTGGTTATCAAAGTTTTCGTCACGTTGCATTTCAGGTACCCAGTTGATGAATAAGATACTGTTAAATGAACCCCTTACAAAATGGCTTCTCCTCAAGAGAAGGCACAGTGTGTATCATGGTTTATTGAAACCGAATCGAATCTGTAGACTCAGCGAAACTTCAGAACTAAGTATGGAAGAGATCCACCGTCACGTCCATCAATTCGTGCATGGCACATGAAATTTATGGAGACAGGGACAGTATTTGATAGAGGGAGGAGTGGACGACCAAGAACATCGGAGAAAAACATCGATCGTCTTGATGTGCTTCGTGCAACTAATGGTGCCCATATAGAGGTGTGTTAAATGAGGCAGAAGAAACTTAAATACATACGTCTTATTTTGTAATAATTTCCACTCATCTGCCTTTTCATTTGGCTTTGTAATGAATTATTGAAATTGTAAAGAGACTTTATGGACACTCTGTATAAGGGTGGAAAAGTGGTAAAATGATCGTATCGATCATTTCTGACGGTGGGCGATTCAACGATGCCTTCATTGGGTCGTTTTGTATACTATTGTGGCCAAAGGGAAGATAGGTTGGAATTGTCGGAGGAGATTGTTTGTATATTGATTCGGCCGATGGACTGAGAAAAAGTCTTTTCACGTAGGTTTTATGATTTGTAAGATATTAAAAGTAGGAATTGAAACGATTTCAGATAAAACTATCACATGAAGATTAAGAAATGACAGTTTCGAAGAATATTGAAGCAATTATAATTTATGTAAGGCCTCACCGATTTCAATGACCTCGAAATACCGAGGGCATGATTCCAGACGACTTTTACGTGAACACCATCTCTAGTTTCCAAATATTTATAAAAATATATTTCATA
Organism: Tetragonisca angustula; assembly: GCA_036937485.2. Classification (NCBI taxonomy): domain Eukaryota; kingdom Metazoa; phylum Arthropoda; class Insecta; order Hymenoptera; family Apidae; genus Tetragonisca; species Tetragonisca angustula. The sequence goes on along the minus strand of JAWNGG020000095.1, from coordinate 1,379,782 downwards.
CTTTTTAAAAAATAAATTACGCCAATTTCAGCGACTTTTGAATTTGTAATGTTATGTTCAAAAGTGTACACTTCAGTAAGTGACATTTCTTTCTCTCTGAGAATTTATTTTATTAAGAATTATTTATTTTTGCGAATTATTTTAATAAGGTGAAAGTGTTGGCTTTATTTACAATTATGTGGTGTCAATGAGATAGCTCAAATATAGCTCAAAATTAATTCTAATTTAATTTAAACTCCAAGAAACGATGTTGAATGTGCGGAATCAGAAATATTTTGAGGAAAGGAAAAGTTGTTTAGACTCATATATATATCATTATAAATTGGTGAAAGTTTCCTCTATGTCAAATAATTATCAGGTTATGGTTTATATCGATTTCGAGAATGATCATTTATTTCTTTTACGTTTTGGTGGTATTTTAATCGATCGTTTTATACTATTATGATCGGAAATTTCTTATAATTTTCTTATAATTGGAGGAAGAGAGATTGAATGAAATTGTTGGAGAAGCGACAAATATAATCATTGTGGAATCGTTGTGGAACTAATATATAACAGTATCGATTTTATAAATCTAGAGTTGAAATCGATATGCCATTTCAATTCTTATAACTATTTCGAGAACCGAAGCCATTTTTCACCCCTGAATAAAATTACGTTTTAATAGTATGGATATTGTGATTTGATGGAATTATTATTTCGAGTTATTACACATTATTTCATTCTCTGATCAATGGAAATCGAATGGAAATATATTCATTTGAAAGTTGATGTATTTTAAATTCAAATAACTTTCGAAATTGCAACTGAAAACTGGAAATTTATACAAATATACTCATCGTGTCATAGATTTAAAGTTTATCGATGTATACTAATTTATACAACCAATTATAAATATTTCAACACTTTATTCGATTTGTCCAAAAATTAAAATTTGAGTCGTGATTCATTCGTGTCTCTGCTTATTGCAAATAATAATTATTTGAATTAATCACGATATAAATTTAGAAAAACTTTTCTCATCTAACCTACGTTTTAACAATTATTTCAACACTATAGAAATAGGTATCTTTTCCCCAGTATACAATTAAAATATTTTAATCTATAACTGTTAAATATTCAATACCAATTTTATTATGTCATGACAAAATGATGACAGAATGAGATTATTATTTATCATTATTCTTTTCATTGTCCTGTAGGTTAAATAAAATTGTTCTAGGTAAAATTTAAAATAATTAAACAATTCAAAAGGATCATATAGAGTAATTTGTAAGCCACTTTAAACAATTACTTTACAATTAACCGTTACATTTTGATAATTATTTTGATATTTTTTAATTACTTTCAATTTTAAATAAAATTTGCGGTTCTAGGTAAATTTTAAAATAATTACACGAATGGATCATCCATTAATTTCATCCCACTGTGGTGTTCGCCTTTGCAGTGTTCACGCGTGCAAGTTGAATCGACCTGGTAATGGTCGGGTTACTGGGTCGTGTTCTTGTTTGTTTATCAGCCCTTTGTTGGCCGCTCGAAATCTCGTGGATTCGAGCACGGCAGAATTTACAGAGACCCGGCTGGCTGCTGCTGTGCCGTTTTCAGCTTAACCTAAATTTTTCGTCGCCGTTGAAAAAGCCAGCCCTATCGCTACTATCAATGATATTGTTTCTGAAAACGGAACGAAGAATTAAAAGTCGGGACAACGTCCGCTCCAAAAAGGCTGACCTTAATACCGTTTTTACAGGAAGTATTTCACGTAGAAACGTAGTGAAGCAGTTTAAACTGGTATTTGTAATTTGCTATTGTCGGAGGGAAACGTGATTACTTCGTAATAATAAAATACATATATGTGTATATGTGCGTGAAAATGAACATTAATAAAATAATAATAGAATGAAATATGTGAAATATAGAAATATAAAATATTTATATTATTTTGATTACAAATTACAATGTATATATGTGTGTATACGAAATTTGATGTAGCATGCTCATTATCAAAATTTAAACTTGATTTATCGGTTCTTATACTGAAATGTTTTGTTAACTATTGCGATATGCGTTTCAGTCAGATCTAATATTTCATGGAATGTTATTTCATTGTGTAATTATTTCGTTGTCGAAGTAGAATTGATCATTATTTTGAGAAACTAACATTAAAAATAATTATCTTGCATTTGAAATAACGAAATAATTTGTGTATTTCAGTGATATTATGATCACTAGACTGCAGACTTTTACGCAAAGTCATATTTTTGAGAATGTGATTAATGTGATCACGATAATATATGGCTTCCACCTAGAAGCCATGCAACTTCTATCTGAAAAACATTTTTTCGTACAACAAATATTTTATGAGTTGTTTGATGTCGTCAGGTTACGACATTCACCCTTTATAATAATTGTTACTGCTATTAATTGGACAGTGAATTAACCCCTTGCTCTGGCAACTGGTTCGCGGACCATAACGAGTGACCGAACCGTATACAATAATTCGTCGCTTTCTTACTACGATATCACTGGATAGAAATTATTAAGAAGTGATAAATTTATTATTTGTTTTGCCTGAGTTATACTTAAGTATACTTAGAGCTGAGAAAGTATTGCAATTTTGGGAGAAAAGGTTCTCGACGTGCATGGCAAGAGGTTAGTATCGAAAGAATTTGAGACGACAGTGAAAGGATTAGTTTTGTTTTGGAAATTTCTGTTTTGGAAGTTATTAAATTAACATTCCAATTCTTATGTTGAATGCGTTGACACTGTTATTAATTATTAATACATTTATATGTACATTGTATTATATACAAAATGTCTTAAAGTGTCTTCTTTTCTTTGGTATCATCAGATGATATTTTATGTTTGAGAATAATATACGAAGATCAATCAGTAATATTGAACACTTTGTATCAAAATTTATGCAAAAGTCTTACATTAAACTTGATGTCGTCACGTTACGAGACTCATCCTGTATAATAATCGGCAACAGTGTTCCAAGTACACCGTATTTCCTCTTTAAATAAATATCAACGTCCATCGACAGCCGTGTCGTGACACAAATTCTCAAAGTCAACGTCATGCTCCAACAGCAAAGTGACTCCGCGTTGCTCTCGACGATTCGCAAAGAGGAAACGAACGCGTTCGAATGGGACATTGACAGTGTCTAAATGGAAATCGCGTGCAATAATCGCGTCGCATTATGCCTTATTACAAGAGATCGAGCGCGTGCGATTTGTTTGCGGCCGTTTAGCGATAACCGAGGCCGCGGACCTTTTGATTTATAACAAGCGACCGGTTATACAGTTGCCCGTGAACGTTTCGAGGCCAGCCAGCGAAACGAGCCGCGCTTTTTCGCTTCTGCTCTCGTCAGAGCCGACCCATGCGGTCGCGTTCCGCCGTGTCGCTGAACCGTGAACGCATTTATTCGCGCACTTTCCTCCTATTTCGTCCCATTTCGTCGAATCTCACAGTCCACGCGTTTCACCTGGGGAACGTTTGTAAAATGTACGAGGGGCATGCGCTCGTTTCCTCACGGGGATACGGAGATGAAGGAAGAGTTGCTAGTTGAGCATGTTCTGTGAACAGTCGGGGAGATTGCGAGGAAGAGTTTCTGGAAGCGGAGGGAAATTGTAGAGCTTGCTCTCTCTCCGGCGAAAGGGAAATGAATCTTGTTGAATTTCGGTTTAGAGTAATTTGGAATTGTTTAGTGTAAAGTTAGAAAGCGTTCTGACCTTTTTCTAAGAAACAGCGATCCATCGTTCCATTCTGTCTCGTATTTGCTTTCAACGATGAAAGAAAGTATTCTACAATAAACGATGAGAGAGTCGGGAAATTAATATTTCAGAATTGTAAACAATCTTTTTTTTTCTTTTTTAATTTATGATTAACGTCGCATCTACCTTCTGGTCATTAGCGACGGCTAGGTACTGTTTCCTTCTTTTCAAGACAATTATATCTTATGGTAGATGTTAGTTTCAGGACATTTCCTATGCGTTTCTGCGACATCAGGTGAAGTTATTTTGTATTTTTGCCTTTGAGCGTGGTACTTGCTGCATTCAAATAGAAGACGATGGGTTGCATTGGATACACATTGGGGGTTCTGTTTCTTTTTTTTAATAGATACTCATGTGTGAGTTTGCAGTGTACTGTTCCAAGCCTTGTCATGACTATTCTGTCTTTTCTTTTCATGTTGTTCGTAGGCATTGTTTGATAGAAATCTTGGGTTTTTGTTTCTTTGGAGGTGTTCCATATTTTGTTCCATGATTGTTTTTCGACTTTCGAATCTTCTAGTTAAGATTTTTAGTCTCGTCAACAATGACAAATTACATCGGAAAGTACAAAATCCTTGTTTTGTGCGACACGTTTGGGAATTTCACGTTTCAACTTGCGATGACAACTGATTGCGGACCACAACGAGTGACCGAAACCATATACAATAATTCGTTGATCTCTTTTTCTTTCAAACTCGTCAGTATGGTGTCACTGAACAGAAATTATTAAGAAGTAATATATTTATCATTTGTTTCACCTGAGTTACATTTAAATATACTTAAAACTAAGAAAATGTTGCAATTTTGGGACAAAAGATTCTCGAATGAAGAAGAACACGTGGAATACTTGTAATTAACAAAAGAAGAAATTATGAGTTAACCGAAATAAGAAGTCGTTTGTGACTGAAAATTTTCGGTATTAATCAATTTCATCTTGTTAAAGTTCGCCGAAGTTATGAACTCTTTTTTTTATCACTCTATACGAGTTACAGATCGTTTCACACCTTTTCGTGATTTTTTTCCATTTTCGGGGGAGAAACCAACTGGATGGCGATTTCGAATTTACCATTTACCATATTCCAAGATAACATGTCTAACATCTTGCGCTGGAATGACGTGCCACGCACGTCGAAAGCATTTCGCCCAAAATTGCAATATTTTCTCAGCTTTAATTATATTGAAATATAACCCAGACGAAACAAATAATAAATTTATTACTTCTTAGTAATTTCTATCCAGAGATATACCGATGAATTCAGAAAGAAGACGAATTGTTGTATACGGTTCGGTCACTCGTTATGGTCCGTGATCCAATTACTAGCGCAAGAGGTTAAAGGATATAGATACTTCTTTCGTAAGTTTCAAACACTCGTTTGTACTCGTAAACTAGTCGGTTTCTTTTATTTAATTTTGTGAAATCTATACGTGAAAAACGAAGACAGTAGAACAGAAGAATACTACCCCTTTCTTTTTCGTCTTTCGTGCGATTTTATGAAATTAAAGTTAAAATATCTCTGACTAGTAAACTAATATTTTTCTGTAGAGAATGTCGAGCTGCAGCGATTAATTAAAATTAGTTAAATTAAATAATTAATTTAAAAATATAGCATTAATTAATTAATTAAAAAATATTAGTTAAAAAATAAAGCATTCCATTTAAAGAACTGAAAATGATCTTCGTATCCTTCATATCCTCAAAAGAAAGGCAAAGTAACACTAAAACGATATAGTTCCTCTAAAAATCATGAAACTTTTGCTTAAAACATTTTTTCCTAAATAATTTAGTACTTACGAATCATGAGATTCAATCTGTATTGATAAATTCTTCTTTTTTATGTTATATATTAAATTCAGTGTTACATTGTGAATATTGTATTTCACTTATTAAATATAGTATGGTATGTAAATATAGGCATCTTAATATTAATTGGAAGTATTTAACATAATTTTTCAAAAAGAATGAGTCATTATAACAGGTGAAATACGACGCAACGATAAAAAAATTTTATCTTGAAATTCAAGGTGAATTTGGTAGCAAGTATTTTTTTTTTTAACAAATCTTCACCGATCCAGAGATGTAAAATCATGCTACGAAGACATAATTTCCTAACACTAAAACAATTTTCAAAGACTACAGACTCTCGACTATATTGTCTCAATAGGATTTCACTTAAAATGTAACATATTCGAGATCACCATTTAATTGTCTATCGTATTCGAATTTAACCTGATGTATAAAATTACAACCAACACAAAGTCATAATTTTCAATCGGATTTTCTAGTGGAAAATGGAAAATTGAAAATTGTACCAACTTTTCGATTAAACATTTAGTGCAGCTAACACACATAATTAATATTTTTGAGTGCTACGTAGAATTTATCATTAAAAGTTCGCGAATGTAACTTTATACACAATACAACATAATTTCGTTGGGGGAAATTAAATTTCAAAGTAGGCTTCGAATAGTTTTAATCACCGTGCTTTGTAATGTCGTAAGTTAGATTGAAATTATAATTAAATTTCTTGGAAGTCGATGCACGATATTTTATAAAATTGCAAATTGCATAAATATCGTAAATTTGTTCAATGGTAATAGTAATGATACTGACTACAAATGATATAACTTTATAGCGGTTGCAAATTAAGTTAAACTTGCAAATTTGTTTAGTAAAATTATTCAATACATGAGAGCGGGATTTGAACTTCATAATTTTGCAAGTTATATTGTCACCGTAAATTTTTACAACGAGACTATTCAAACTGCGGAATTTGAACTAAAATTAAAAGTTGGTTGAGTGAAATATTCCACAAACAACGTAATAAAACATTATATTAAACGACTAAGAAACTTTTGTCTTTTCCAATAATGAAGAACATGTGAAAGTGTATGCGAAAATATAGAGAAACATTATTTTATTTTCCAAAATTATTTCACCGATTTTTTTCGTGAATAATTTTTTTAAAACAACGTAATATCTATTCTAATTTATATACATGTCCTATTTTGTGAGGTAATAAGAGAAATTCCTTAAATTTCTTTGTGAAACGAAGGAAAAGTATGAAAACTATGAAAGATCATTTATCAAAATAAATATGGCTGTTTCTAATTTAAAAAATTATATTCTTTTTCGTATTTCTGTATCATTCCTTACTATCATCAAAGAAACAACAAAACTTAAATATTTTAAATAAACAATTTCGTATTATTTAATTCTGTGTTTACTATTGTTTAAAGTTAAAGAAAATTAAATTCATTAGCATAATAGTTATTATGAAAGTTGTAACAATATTTTAGTCATTGCGATATTCTGTGTCTTCTTTAATAGGAAAGTTATTTAATTGATGAAATAAAGTTTTATGAACAGTCTACACAAACGATAGTTTCTATCAATTACAATTGCTGCCATTACTGCCATTTCATTAACATATTTAATAAATTTGATATTTAATGTATATATATTTAAATTTTATACTTTATAAAATATATATAAATTTCATTAACATGTTTAATATGTAACAAATTTGGTACAGGAAGTACACTATATTTTTATTTATTTATTTCATTTATTTCTTTTCTTCAGATAAATTCATAAAGCATAAATTTAAATATAATGATTAATCTATAATATATTTAATATAATTAAATCAGTTAATTGTATAATTAATTGAATGTCTAAATAATTATTTTTGTTTTTATAATTTTGTTACCTCTATATGACAAATAGATTCACTTGTTACTAAGTGATAATACTCGTCATGTGAAAAAAGTAATTACCATTTGAATTAAAATTTTAGTGTAAACTGAAACAGATTCATAAATTTCAGACATTTTGGAACATTTTGACATAAGAACGAAACGAGAAAGAGATAATAAAATTGAAAGCAGAAGATATTGTATGGAGTATAAAGCTGTATTTCTCCAAAATTTGTATTTTTGTTGTTGTTAGAACAAAAATAGGAACGAGTTAATTTATCATTTCTTTTTATGTATTTAATTTTTTTCTTTTGTATATGAGAAAATTATAAGTGTTCAATTTTTTTTGTATAATATCATGATTTTGAACAAAAGAATTATTGACTGTTCAAAAAACTACCATTTCGTTATAATTTAATTCAATCTCACTGTTGTTATCGTTTTCCAATACAATATAAAATATTTGTAATTATATATATTTTATATTGCAATACAATATAAAATATTTTTAAAATAAGCTTGACTGATTAAACGATAACCAATAAAATGATAAAATTTTTCGTATTTAAATACAATTCTTGTTGTTCTTTCTAGACTAACGATGACTTTCTATGAATAATGAACAATATAGTAGTTAAGAACTCGATTATTATTCGCGATACATCCAGTAACAAAATTCTGTGCTTGTTCATGAACTAGCCTTATTGCTGGACGTATGCGAGCGAAATTCAATTCATATTTAATTTTATCCCCATACCCAATAACCTGATATTTGATTATACGTCGTGTTTGACACAAACTGCTTGCTCGTGTCTGATCAGCACATCTGATTCCACTTCGCGTAGTCTAGTAATTCGATTTACTCCTAGAATCTGCAAACTATTCAAATACAGAATTCGTGCAAATTTCCCTTAAAAATGTTGCGAACGAGAAGACACTTATTTTGAGATTTTACAATCGTTGTTTTAAACTCAATTTATATTCAATTTATATTCAGTTATTGGTATAATATCGTTGTTATAAAAGTTCAAGATGCATCGTTATTTCAATCATTTTATTTAAATGTAAGAAACTAGCGTTTAAATTGTACTATTTTAGTATATACATAACAGGCACATACTAAACATATTACAGGTATATTATTCATATTAGTTTTTTTATTTATTTTATATTTATTTATATTCATTGTATATTTATATACAACAGATCCTCCCTCATCTTGACCCTTATTTTACAAATATCTTAATATTCATTAGTTATATTAGTGCACTATAGTGTCAGTAAATGATAATTTTCCTATTAATAGACAATTTTGTTGAGTAATATTCGAATATTAATGTTAGAATTACCAAAATATACAAAAAGATCAGTTTATAATTTTGTATATTATAAACTTACAATATTGCATTTTCAGAGATTTGAATGATTTTTGTAAAATACAAATAATGTATTTTATTAAAATTCTTTGTTTAACATTTAAATGTTATAACTTTGTTTAACATTTGAATGTTGTAACTTCTTGATTTTTAAATCACGTATAATTTCAAAAATAAAGTAATTAAGCAATTGTGACAGATTATCCAGCTTTTAAAAAGTTTCCTTTTGTACACTTTGCTTTTATGATTTCGTGATGTGAAATTAGAAATATTTCACATAATTTCCAATGAAGTTACGAAATCTGATGAGACAGTGTATATATATATATATATATATTCGGATATTATTTATATATACATATATATAAATTAAGTATTCTGGAATCGTTATAATTTTCATGATTAAAAAATCATTCTTCACTAATAACTAATCTTGCTTGAAATACAATTTCACATTTTTTACTTTCGAAATTGTTTAATAAAATAACAAAGAAAATATAATAGTTTGATATTAAACTAAAAATTGAAGAAGTAATTAAAATTTCATTATTACAAATATAATATATATACTTTAAATATATTTATAATTATACCTTACAATTATAATAATATATATAATTATATGTAAATTATCTTTATACATAATAGAACAGTCAACAATATAATCAAAATGTTTATTTAATGTTCATATTCTTATTTTATTTTTCCTTTATCCTGACTTTAGCTTATAGTTTTATTTTATATACTTAATACTAATTTATATTACTTTTTATTACTGCATAATTACAATAGCTACGTTAATTTCCATAAAACATTATTTTAAATTCATTATATTTTTAAGAATATAAAATATAAAATACTTTTAAAATCTTCCTTAAAATAGAAAGTTAATTTCCTAAAGAAAAATCTTTTAATTTACTAAAATACAAAATACAAGATACTAGATTTTACTAAACTAGACTAAATTTCCTACACTAGATGTTAGAATGTTTCAAAATTTCTCCGACGATTGTTAATAAAATACAAATGCGTGTTTGTACAAATATTTCACCAGGCAACATTTTACGGAACAGTTTTCCAGAAACGCAGTCTGTCGATCGTAGTTAGTAATTTCTTTTAGTCAAAAAAGTGTCAGAAACTACACGAAAATGATTTCCAGAGCAGAAAGCGTTAACGTGGACTGTCAATCCAGGCCAGAAGTAAATTCACCCCGTGGAAAATTCCCCGAGGAACGAACCTCCCTTGCAACCACGTTGGCACTACCTACTGTTTCTACAACGGCAATTCGCACGGTTGAAAAAATGCGAAAAAACTAGCTAACAGGCGACAAGAAGTCGGAAGAAACGAACGAAGGAAGCAATGGTTGACAAGCAATGCTGGACTCTGGCCTCGTTCCAGCAGAACATCGACCGTTTTCAACTCTGTTTCTTCGTTCGTTCGGACTGACAATGAGCAGAGATATCCTTCTCTCTTCTTCTTCTTAATTTGAAACATTTTTTCTCCATTTTTTTGAGGATTTGCTTTATTTCCTTGACGTCGACACTGGAATTGACAACCGAAGTGTCAAAATTTATTTAAGTAAGTTTAACAAAGTAAGAAATAACAGTGCAAAGAATAAGAACGAATAAGTATGAATCAGTAACGATTGAAAATTATCGATAGTTTAAAGTGTTATAACCTCGTATGAAAAAAATATATAACAATCTATTTTAAAGCTCCATTTTAAAACTTAGAGTGTTTACGTTTACAGTCTTAACGGGTGGGAAGGTAAAGATACTCTTTTCTCGAAAATTTTAGAAATTCAAACATTTCTAGAAACAAAAAAATATTTTTTGCGCAGTTGGATTCTTAAAATCTGCTGCACAATCTTTTTTCACCATTATATTGAATTTTGTACACTTAAATTAAATGTACAAAATAAATTAAATACTTTGATTATATATTGAAATATTAAAATTTCTTATTTTTATCGTTTAATTTTAATATTTAAAACTCAATAAAATACTGGAAGGAACATCGTACAATAAATTTTAAGTACTTTGTTATAAAGGGAACTTGTATCTATTCATCAAAATGATTTTTTCATTCATTATATGATATAAAGTTGTCCTTTAAAAAGAACGATACTCTCAAACGATACTGTCAAAGCAGAAGTTCTATGCTTTAAAATGAAATTAAGTGTCTATGCTTTAAAATGAGATTGATTATTGTTATATTGTTATATGATTTTCTTTTACAAACTTATAAAAGACTTAAAATTATCGACAATTTTTCATCGTTGTGCTCTTCACTGTATGTATAATGTAGATGAAAACACAAGTAGTTGTTTATAAAATCTAAGAGATCCAAGAACCTTTGTAAATCTATAAAATCTTCACAAAGAGTTACAAATGAAACATTTTAATTAATTCATTTTAATGTTGAGAGCTACATCACTCAAATATTTTTATATTTTTTATAATGTACATACAGATATTTTTACATTTATATTTTTATTTTAATATTTCTTCTATTCCTAACATTTTTATAATACTCCTACAATATTAATTGCTTATGTTTTTATAATATTAATCATTTATGTTTATCGAAATATTTTAATCTCACTTTCTTCGTCAATCACAATTCATAATTCTATAATGCTTGCCACCAGCTTCTTTATTATAGAAAAGTTTCTATTTGTCCACCTGATTATTATAACTCGTTTATTAGGTCTTCGAAAATTCCATGATTGAGTCAATATGAAATACATATGATTATTTTCACAATTAATTTTAACAACATTTCCTAAGAATTCAAAAACGTAATTAATGAAGAAAGGAAAATTTAATTAAAGAAACACTGATTCCTAATAGTTTTTTTTTATATCGTCTTATATTCAAAAGAAGCTTCCGAAAGCCATTCAATTATCGGTGCTTAATTGCGAAACGTATGCCAGATTAATTCGAGGAATTATCCTTCTATCGGTGATGATGTTATCAAAAAATAACGAGGTGGTCGAGCTTCGTTGGTTAATTGGCAATTTGATATTTTTTTTTACTTGTAACGACGGTGTTTGGTAATGGAGAAATTTTCAACCGAAACGAGTTAGCCTTCGTACTAATTGCCCGTGTTACGCCAGGACGATTTGCACACAGAGAATTGCGAAATAGAATTCCACAGTATTGTGGGAGGTATCTGCAGTTTCGTATTTCTAATGTTTGGCGAAGGAAATGAGATTACGCTTTCCATTCCTATTTCGAACGAGCAGAAATTGCCAAGAACAATAAATATTACTTCAATCTTCGTGATAATATAAACTGAGCCAATAATGATGAAAAATTCTCGATAATTTAAGCTGTTACAACTTTGTAAAAAAAAGAAGAGAAAATGATTTTACATAATGTAGTGAACGAAAAAGCGTGGATACTTTTTTTTTTCGAAGATTGAAATATCTCTAAAAACTTTATTCATTTTAATGAATGAAGTCTGTCCTTTACGATGCTACACGATTTTGTTTAAGCATTATAGTGAACTTTTAATTCAAGAAATTCTAATATTTAATTCTAATGGTCAAAATTCAATAAAATGGCGAAGAAAAGTCACAGAGCTGGTTTCAAGAGGTCGTTACAAGGAAGATTTCTTTTTTTTTTTACATCTCCAAAAAACAAAAAGAAAACTACCAATTTATATAAAAAATTAAAGATCACCTTAATTTTGTGAAAAATATTGCAAACATAAAAAATTGTTAAACACATTGTTGTGTAGTATAGTACCATTTTTTCCCTCTTGTTTACTATTTCCGAGAAAACCGCTGGGCAAAAAAACACGAACACCCTGTATATAAAAGTTTATATTATACACACACACACACACACGAATTTTTTTTCATTAAGTATCAAATAAAACTCTCAATACAGAGTTATCTATACACGAGGTTTAGAATTTCAGAATTATTTATTTCGTGTACATTTTATTACACATTTTACACATTGCGTGTATAACTTCATATTTTTATGCCGTATTTTTTCAGAAAAATTGTTCAATTTGTATACCAAGAATCTAACTAATTTAACGATGGAGATTGGATTAACAAAAGATTGAAAATATATCACAGACGCATGTATCATTTCGTAAACACTTTATTTCACAAACATTACAGTAGAAAGTAAATTAAGATAAAATAAAAAAAAAATGAATAAGATAAAATAGAGTAATGTGAAGTAAAATTTCACATGTGAAAGGAACGAAAGTGAAAAATTTAAATTTCGTTGTATCTGTTTCAGTGGAATTGGTACTTTTGAAAATGCGATAACAACGATGTTTTTCCAACAATCGATACCTCTCTATAGGTACTTTTAACAAGTTAATTCTTTCCGGGTCACTGTTTTCGTATTGGAAAAAGCATTATTCCCTTCGTTTCTATCTTGCATAAGTGGTCGTCCTCTTTGGGAAAATTCCGAGCAACTGATACTCGAAACATTTGCTATTCGTTTTTTTTGTACGAATTGAAATCGTAGAAATTAATACTCTTTTAAACATATTTAACTATGTGAATAATTTGTATTTTCATGAATGATAATCTTGTACTATTAATTTTCGAATTTTCAATAAATTACATTTCATTCTCAACAAATGCATTATTAACGAGATTTAAACGAAAAGAAATGTGAAGATCAATGTTAATTTTTAATGATGATTTTAGTCTATTGCTAAATCTCATGTAAATTGTTATATAAAAATTTTTACTAAAATTTTATTAAATTATTATTTCACATTGTCGTCACGAATAAAAATTTCTAACTGATTAATCGTTTCTCTGATGATTTAAATCATAAGTTTCGTACAAATTCTTAGTATTTACATAAATAAAATGATTACTTAATTATTTTATACAAAATAATCATTTTATGAATAAAAATGTTCCTTACATGGTATTTTATTTCAATAAATGGTTTAGGTCATTCATAATTACCCAAACATATTTCGAACGATTAATAGCAACAGTATTTCAATTTGCTTGTGTGTAAAAAAAGTGTAAAAATTAATATTCAGTTAATAATTAGAAAGAACACTCACTATTTTCAAATTATCCGACTGGCATAAAAAAATTACCTATTAAAAAACGTAGTTGAAAGACATATTATCTATCATCATGCTATTATATGTGAATAACACTTTAATATCACTGCATAGAACATAAGATATCTCTTATCAATTTTAAATCTAAAATTTATAATTTAAAAATTAAATAATCTAACTTATCAACTCTCAAGATAGTTCTTCGAGCTTTGGCAATTATATGAATCAATTGGTTTCTAAAAATCAATTTGATGTGGTTATTTTTTTATATTATATTACTGATATTATTACAGTGTGTAATTATACTAGCAGCCACAGTTTAATTTTTCTTACAATTTTGTAAATCAGGTTTCATTATTACATTTTATCAAAAGTGAACAATATGATGATCTAGAATAGTAAAGTATGTATATTGTAAAAAGAAAATTGTAGTAATTGCATTGAACTAATCGTAATAAGTAGTCACAAAATATCATGCAAGCAAATCCTCGGGACGTTCAAACTCTTGCATATAAGTAATATACAAGTAATAAATTTTACATTCTTTTCATTCATTCATTTGCTCATTGTTGTAAAATTCAAAATTCATAAATTTCAAAATTTATAAAAAAATAAATATGAAATATATTTACAGAATTTTGTCATTGTTAACCAATTACTCCTTTACAGATGTATTTAAGTCAAATATTGATCATCCTGTAGATATTTAATTAATCATAAATTAGATTCTCTTGATTTTGTAATTACGAACAAGTTTATTGCAATACAACATCAGTTATATAATTTATAATAATAAATTATATAATGGAATTTTTATAAGATCAATAGACAATGCTCAAATGAATCAAAGAGTTTTATTACTATATCATTTTAATACCATATTTCCTCCAATTATATGGTGAAAATTAAATAAATTAATTACAATGATTGCTTTCTGTATATTACAGAACTATAATTAAATTTCATTTCATTCAATATTATATACGTTATACAACTCAAATTGTGCTAATAAAACTATTGATAAGAGGTATTAAATGTTTAAAATTTTTCAATTTTTAAATTTATTAAAAATCTTAGAGTAACCTAAATATAAGAAATATTTCACTTGTGTAAATGTGTTTAGAGACATTTCGCTCAAAACTTTTGTCATTCAAGCCTTTCTTGCATTCAATAGTAGAATTATCCATTATTATCGCTACGTTAGTTCATTTATCATAAAAATTAACTGCACGTTATTCTCCCTTTTGCATACCATTGTTTCAACCCTTCAAATTTTCCTTGAACAAGCATTTTTCTGACTTTGTTTTGTTTTTAAGCCAGCCGAGTTATTTTGGCTGGCAATTGATAATAACTACGAATAGACAGCACGTAATTCGGACAGTTAGACCACTCTTGGGTGTTTTAAAGTGTTTTTTGGCCGTAATTCACATTCATTGTATGCTGTACGCGAAAGTACGCGTCTACGACTCGCATACGAAACGAGAATTTCACCTTCCAGCAGCGGAAACGCACGTCCACTTTCACCACCACTTCCGAAACAAATATTTGAGATATCATTTTTTTTCGTCGTACGTCACTTTCTGTGTACTTTGCTAAATATTACCGTGTTATAACAACTAATTGTCGTCATTTAGCTACAGGAAACCAAAGTGCATTTTAGTCTAGGCAATCAACTCTTCATTTTCCATTTTTTTAAAAGAAAGGTCTAGAATTGATATAAGTTGTACGGGGTAAGCGGAAATTATACCTCACGATCAATCATAGCGTGATTCCACACCTCTGATGGAAATTTATTATGGAGATCGTAAAAAAAAAAAAATTTAACTTTGATTTTTAAGATTGAATTTTTTCATCGTTGCATCGAAGAAAAAGGAATTTTCCAAAAAAATTTTCAAATCGATCAGAAATGAAGTGTTCTTGTGAAAAGTGATGTTGAAGCTCCAATAATTCATAACCTTCGAGTTATAATACTGAGTTACACTCGTGACAGGAATTACGATTTCGATTTGAAAAGGAAAAAGTGGTTTTATGAAATATGAATTTGAATTTCCACTTTAATTCTTCAAACTGAAGATTAATAAATATAAATTACTATATAATGCTGTTAATGTTTTACATTTGACGATATTGCATACTATAATAATTGTAATAATATTTACTGGAGACTGACAGGAAACTACTTCATCACAATTTCTTTTTATATTCAGATGCAGTATAAAAAGCTATGATGTCGTCACAATATGATAAATTTAACTTTATAATATTCATTTTTGTAATGCTCCAGAAACTGATAAAAGCTTATATTCTTCGTAAAATTGAATGAAGAAGCAAATTTAGTTTTTTAGAAACCAGAAATATAAAAATGCAATATTAATTACAAATAATGTATTTTAAAATTACTTATCTATGTAAAAAAAAATTACATGTAAAAAAATGCAACATTAATTACAAACAATGTATTTTAAAATTACATATCTGTGTAAAAAAAAAAATTACATGTAAAAAATGCAATATTAATTACAAACAATTTATTTTAAAATTACATATCTGTGTAAGAAAAAAATTACATGTAAAAAATGCAATATTAATTACAAACAATGTATTTTAAAATTACATATCTGTGTAAAAAAGAAATTACATGTAAAAAATGCAATATTAATTACAAACAATGTATTTTAAAATTACATATCTGTGTAAAAAAGAAATTACATGTAAAAAATGCAATATTAGTTAGAAACAATTTATTTTAAAATTACATATCTGTGTAAGAAAAAAATTACATGTAAAAAATGCAATATTAATTACAAACAATGTATTTTAAAATTACATATCTATGTAGAACAAAAAAAATTACATAAAAATGTAAAGTGAAATTTTTTTACAGAAATATAATTCAAAAAATCTAAATTTTTAAACATCTCGAAACAAGAATTTTCTCGAAAATTGAAACGTTCGTTTTGATATTTCAGATTGTTGAACGCAATGGTCGGTCAACCAAGTGAGATGATATATCTAACATGATATACAATGTAGATTAGAGGAATTATAAACCGGTATCTTTGATTTATACTAAGAACGACAGGACATGTTACGTTCGCGTGACTAAACTCAATGACACCAAAGATTGCTTCGAATGGCGCGCTAACTTCCCTGTGAACAATTATTAACGATTTTACTACCAAATACAAACATTATTCCAACGTTTCGTTTCGCTGAAAACAATTAGATAGTGGATTTAAATCGAACGGACGTTTTCATTTCGTTTATTATACTGAACTAGTGTTGATGCATAAATGAGCATGAATTTAGATCAAGTTTGATTTGATTGCTACTAAACAGTGAATTTAATATCATGGAAATAATTATATGGAAATAAATAAAGGGACAAAAACTTAAAATCAACCAAATATAGAAATAACGTTTCGGAACTTGGTTGTATTTGTTCAATGTAGAAAACGAATGTTAGTCTTTTCAGGGATGGATTTATTGAAATTAAAAGTATAAGAAATAATTTTTGAAAATTTATTTTGTAGAAAAATGAAATAGAACAAGAGCCATATACGCTATATTCTTCAATGCAAGGGTAAATATTTGTGAAAAAAGCTTTATATAAATATTCATAGAAATATTTATGTAAATTGTGCGAAAACTGGTCAGATATTGTTTTATAATAATATACAACTGCTCGCATTAACATTTGAACATTTAAACTGTTGAAAAAAAACTTCTTGAAACAAAATCGTACAACAATAAACCTGGATTCATTCTAAAGCTTTATATCATAATTATATAATATAAGTATATAATATCTGTAATTATATAATATAATTATATAACTTATAATTATAAAATTATATTCAAAATATACCATTCATTTTATTGTAAGATATTTTGTACATTACACAGGATGACAAAGTGAAGACATTCTCTTTCCCAAAAATGTTATAAATTGCCATAGTATGGTAAAAATATTGTGTTTCATGGCTGAATCTACAGTGGATTTAAAGATTGATGCCTTTCCTTGAACCCCTCAAAACTTAATGTATAATTTTATTGAAACATTAGGCTTAAACGACAAAAATTTTAAAAATTGTAATATTTTTTTCGTTATATTCATTTTCGCCTCATATTCAAAATTTAATAAGATGAAGAAAAAAGATCGTATATCAAATTTTAGCTGAAACTTCAGTCTTCAAATTCATTATAGATTCACGAAAAAAAATTTTCAATTTTTTTACGACAATTTATAACATTTTCGATAAGAAAAGTATGTTCACTTTTTCATCCGTTATTTGATGTAAAAACATCTTAAAATAAAATGAATAGTGTGTTTCGAAAGTAGAAGCTTCAAGTTTTAAAATGAATCTAAATATATTATTGTATGATTAGCAAAATTATAACAGTTTCAATATTCAGTATTAGTTCAATATCAGTATCAGTATTTTCATATATATATATATATATATATATATATATATATATATATCAATATCAGCATCAAGTGTTTTTCAAGAAATAAAAATTTTTAAGATTCAGAACTTACTGAAATTTTTTATCATAATCAATCAGTTGTGATCAATCACGCGAACATTTCTTATCGGCCAGAGATTAAACATGATTTCAAATCTCTGTTACAAGATTCATTTTTATAGAACATCAATCATGTCTGCATGCATATCTATCTACACACGTAACATTTTACTCTTGTAACATCGGTCGATTAATATTCTAGCGACAACTTTTCATGTTAATGAATTTAAAGTATTATTTATGCAACCGGGATAGTTTATTTAATTTATGCGAACATTTTCTGCGGATAACGTCATACTGTTTATTTTAATAAATAAACGAGAAGCAAATCACATTGGATAAATTCTATTTTGTTTATTACATGTGAAATGTTTGCATTCATAAATGTTCGGTGTTCACGAATAATATCTAGTTAATAATAAAATTTATGCATTCATCGGTATTATTAAAGAATTTTCGAAATTCAGCTGAAATCATATTTTTTGTATATTTGTTCTTTAAAAATATAATTTGAGAAAAAAAAAATATATATATATATATAAATGAAAGAGAAATTTAATTTGAAATTCATAAGAATTCTATGTATTTTTTTCAGATTATATTTTATTAGACGCGGTAACGTCATTTCAACGTTCTGTTGAAATAGTTCGTTTAATTGCATTGACCTTGTGCTTATGAAACGACTGGGGAATGCTAACTACACCGGAGGAAAACAATTAAAGCATACTCTAGAGACGCACGAGCATATCTCTTTCGAAAATTCAACAGTCATTCGAAAATTTCGAAGAACAAGTTCAGACTATGTACATACACATGATATATTTCTAAAATTAATACTGACAAAATATTTCAATAATTTGCAACTTGTTACATTAAACTCCTATTTATTGGAGTCTAAACTATTATTGTTCTCAATTGTTTATTAAAATTGCAGACAAACGAATCATCTGATCAATCACTTTAGAAGTGATTAATATTCCATTGTAAATCACGTTGATCCTTTAGAGACGAAATTTACTAGCTTTATAGCTTATCGGAAGCAACAATCACAGTTAGCTGATTAAACAATGTGAACAACTCAAGATTATATGTTACATTAAATAAACATTATTGAACTATCAAGATGGCAAAAAAAAAAAGAAGATCCCTCGCCAGAATTTTCTAAAGATGAGATAAATCTTCTCTGCGTTGGTCGTAATTCCGATACTGCAGCGAAGTTCGATGAAAATCCGTGGCAACGGCGAGAAACGCTCGCCGAAAGCGCGATTCTAACTCATCGATTCACACAGTTCCCATAACAACCGTACGTCATCTACGAAATCACACGCGAGTGTCATCATCGATTTCCGCCGGCTGCGCTCCGGTTTCCGTCTCGCGCGTGCGCCGGAGTCGTATCGACAGACTCGCAATTTGTTCACGTCGAATCTTCCGGCGTTGTTTCTACACCGTTACCGATCCCTCCAGCCCCGCAGCTCGTAGACAATAGCCCCATTGAACACGTCGCGGCGTCTCTTCCCGCCTGTTATCGCTTCTTTCCGCTGATCGATCTCCGCGAATCGGCGACTTTGAAAAAAAAAAAAGAAAGAAACGCCACCGGCGACAGGCGTGCGTTTCAATTCGTCATCGACCCGACCTTTTGCCGCCGTGGTGTAGTTAGCGTAGTGGATCGAGAGCGGCGGTGGCACGTTTATCGATCGTCACGTGATAGGTCAGAGCCAGCTAATCAGACGAGCCGCGAGTCTGCCCCTCTTTAGGGATTTCAAGCTCGTACCGCCGCCGGTACGTGTTGATCGAGCGGAAAGTTTCCATCGTGGCCAACCGACACGCGAGAGCCGCTCGCTAGTCCCGTCCCGGCAGCCGAGTGAAACTGGCCTTCCAACCACGTCCAACCATTTTCCACCGATTTTCCAGCGGCGGTGGAGATCCATCGCTCGACATGGGATCTTCCTCGACGGAGTGGAAAATGTTTGGCTTCTGGGTTTCCACCCTTCTCCTAACGATTCGGCACGCCGATGCCGCGCAAACGCGGCCGTTCGTCGTTAGCAACACGTTGGATCAAGACGCCGCCAAGGAGTACTTCATCGGGCCGTGTCTAGTGAATACGAATCAGACATGCCCGGACAAAGAGGTCACGTTCTTCCTGTACACGCAGAGAAATCCCAACGGGAGCCAGCAGATCCTGGTCACCGAGGGGGGCTCGAATTTGGAGCAGACGCGTTTCGAGCCGTCGCGGCCCACGAAGATCGTGGTGCACGGCTACGACTCTGACATGGAACTATCTTACCTGGTGGACGTGCGTAGGGAATATCTGAAAACGTACGACTACAACGTGATCGCCGTTGACTGGCATCGTCTTGCCAGCGCGCCCTGCTATCCGATCGTCGTGCAGAACGTGCCGCATGTGGGCGATTGTTTAGCCCAGTTGATAGAGAGGCTGCGAGACGTCGGCGCGGTGGATATCCACGTGATCGGCTTCAGCCTCGGCTCGCACGTGCCCGCGTTCTCGGCCGTGGCACTGAGACCGTACAAGATACCCAGGATCACGGGTTTAGATCCGGCCATGCCGTTATTCGTCACCGTGGACAACGATCACAAATTAGACGCGTCGGACGCGGACTTCGTCGACGTGTTCCACACGAACGCGTTCATCCAGGGTCAGGTGGCGACGAGCGGTCACATAGATTTCTACATGAACGGTGGTATCAACCAGCCGGGTTGTTGGGAGAGATGGTGGAACCCGTTCAAGTGCGACCATCACAGATCCGTGATGTATTTCGCCGAGTCCATCAACACGAATGTGGGTTTCTGGGGCTGGAAGTGCGGAGGGTTCTCCATGTATCTGTTAGGTCTCTGCCCGCCGCGGTATCCGGCCGTTTTGGCCGGCGACAAGGTGGACAAGAAGAGGAGAGGCTTCCATCTGGTGAAAACGAACGCGCACAGTCCGTACGCGATGGGGAATTTCAGCGTGAATCAGTTGGACATGTACACGTAAACTCGCGGCAATGGGTCTCGGGGCGAGATGCGACCGCCGCGATAAACCAACGAACATACGACGTGAATTCGGCTCTCTTGGTCGCGAGACGGCGACGTGAACCTCCGACGAAATTGTCGCAGCGAGCGTGAGAGACTGAAAAATACGTTCCGTGTCAAGGTCGGGGGATCTCGAGCACCCGCGGTGCTCCGCTAATCGATAGCGTGTTCGACGTAGAGAAAGAAGTGGGGCTGACACGCTCGTTCAGAAACTGGCGCCTATCGACAATACGTGCCAAGCGGATGAGCAAATTATCATCTTCCCCGAGGATGAATTAGACTTGGACTTTTCTCGAAAAAGTTTTCACGCGAATTGTATATTCAGTATTTTTTTACTCGCGTTAGAGTGGCTAGAATAGTGGACTTTTGATGTGTAATTTGGGTTTTTGGGGGAATGGATTCGTCACATCGGTTCGAAACATAAGCGGACTTGGTAGAACTTGTGACGTGAACTTCTTGCCCTTCTAATAATTTGTACACATTTACTTGATTCTGCGTGTGGCACTCGTAAAGACGTAACAGCTGTCTGTGTTACATTTTGTATTATATATTAGCCTTTTGCCACATTTTCTCAGTTCCAAGTATATTTCAATGTAACCCAGGCAAAACAAATGACAAGTTTATCACTTCTTAATCATTTTCGGCCCAGTGATATCACACCGACGAGCTCGAAAGAAAAAGAAAGCGACGAATATTACTGTATACGTGTTGGGTCGCTCGTTATGGTCCGCGCAACCAGTTGCAAGAGGTTAAGTCCTAATGTTGCCCTAGTCACTTTACACTCATGCCTCACATGGACTGATCCAGTAGGGAAACCGGCAAATCAGTGGTAGTCGTCCAATCCTGTCTCGCACAAAAGAAATGCATCTAATCTCTGTAGAGATTACATGAAATAGAACGCATTTATATATACAGGACGAACCGCTAAATGACTCTGTTGTTTTCAGAGACGTGGATAAACTTCATTAATAAAAGTTATTCAGTGCTAAAGGGGCACATCACATAACGTGATTTTTGCATTTCAAAGTCTAGCTTTTTAAATGGAATTTACAATATATTCTTTTTTTCATCCACCAACCGATGTAATTCAACGTTTTCTATAAAAAAAAAAAAAAGTCTTAACCTATTTATGTGGAAAAGCTATTGGTTCTATTATGATGGGGAGATATTTTAATCTTAATTCTGTGAAATCGATCGACAAGGAAAGACGGGACTAGCATCCTTGTGTTTATACTGTATCTTTTTATATATAGATTTTACAGAATCAAAGTTAAAATCCTCCCAAACTAGCCGTTTTTCGACATATTAATACCTTTTTTAATTAAGTTTAGAGAATGTTGAAATTTAATTATAGAGAATTATCGAGATGAATCGCTTAATGAATAAAACACATTATTACGTTCAATGATCTTGAAATTTTCGAAAGCTCTTCGCAAAAAAAAAAATCATTACTGCCGTATTATAAATTTTATTAACAGAGTTTATTCATGTCTCTAAAAATATTTAAATGATCCATACTGTTCTATCGTATAGAATAAAATGCGTTTAGTGAATCGTTCATATGATAATGAATATTTATGTTCAACGTGCGTCCTGTATTTCGTATGTAATGTTTGCAAAATTAGGCGGTTGTATATAATTTATTGAAGAAATTTGGTTTCAACGAAATACATAAATTATACATTGAACGTGTACATAGAATTTAATTTCGGAAGATTATGGATAAAAAAATATAAGTAAATTACATTTTGTTAATATTGTTTGAAATGTTGAGTGTTGATTATGATCTTGATGTTACTTATCGATAGAGATTTGACTACTATTTATTACTAGTTACTTCTATACTGTTATCTTTTAATGATATTTATAACTTTTATTAGAATATACTTCTTAATAGAATGAGAGTAATATTATTTTGTTTAAAACAGGAGAGAGTATTTATTTCTTACAACATCTATTTATTTAAATTTTTATGTTTCGATTATCTCTGCATTTTTCATTACATAGAGTATCCTTCATTTATAATTACTACTAATTTGACTACTGAAATATTTAAAATGATAAGTAATATGTAATTTTTAGTTCATAATAAAATATACAGTTCATAATATAATATATTTATTTATAAGTTAATATAGGTATTTATTTATTTATAGGAAACGTAAAATTATTTTATTATCAAATGAAGAAAGCAATAATTACATTCAGTAATAAAAATATTAATGTTGTTGCTACAGAAAAATACATTTTTATTAAATATATACTCATTTAAAATATTGATTTATCTTCAGTTATTTAGTTGTTAATTCATTTATTTAATTCCCCTATGATCTTTTAAATTCAATATACATAATTATACTTCCATTTCTACTAAAAAATTTTTGCAAAGAAAAAACATTTAATATCAAATTAAAATATAAAAACATGTTAATAAAAATTTATTTATATTAAAAAATTTAGAAATTTTTTTTAATATAGAAAAATATGTTTGTACAGGAAACAGTTAAAGACCTTCGCATAGTCGAATTAGTTTTTATTAAGTATTATTTTCTATAATTTTCTATAATTTTGTAATGTCAAATAACATCATAAGGAAGGATATAAATTGTACGGTACATAATTAAGAAATATATTAATATTTATTATTATATCATAATATTTCTATATTAACACGTAAAATTAATTAATTTCTCCAACTATTTCAAACTGATATCTTACAAAAGAAAACATAAAACGACACATTGTTGTTTAAAAAATTATTACAGTATTAAGAAATTAATATTAGTATTGCAATATTATTAAAAATACAATAAAAGATATTCGTATTAAATGTACAACAATGTTAGAAAAGTTTTGCTAGTAATTTGGTTTCATAAAAAATTAATCTAACCACAACTACTATTTATCTGATTTGGAAATTCAAGTAAAATTAATTGTAACTTAATATTACCTGACAATAACTTAAATTAATCACTCTTGATCATATTTATATTATTACAATTCAATCGGCAAAAATACGAAAATTTTCAAAAGAATAAAAATATTATTAAAGCCGCTAAATATTATACTCAATAATTTATGTAAATAATATTCATAATAACATATAATATTATTCAATATGTATTTACCGTGTTAATATTAATCCTTACATTAATGATATTATTAATAGTAATATTAGTAAGTAATATTTAAGTAATATTTATCTAAATTACATTAGATTGCTCGAATGCTCATGAATTATGATAATTTACTACTCTGTAATCAAAAATTAAAAAGTCCATTATAAGCAATGAATTTTCAGTGAAAATCTTTCATCAACGAAATATAAAACCATTCATAATATTTTGTATTCTTAAATTAGTAAGTTTTAATGCTTCACTGTAATTATAACATGTTTTATTTACTTCAGAAAACTGTCCATATATTTAAAAATACACTGATCGATTGGAGATAGAAAATAAATAAAGAGCGAGGATGAGTTTCCGTTGACATTAGAAAAATCGCAATGATTCCCATGATGTAAAATTCATTAATATAGCTGATAATTTTTATGACAGTCATGTGACAACCCAAACATGTTTCACTCGATCATTTGTCTTCTACCTATATGATATTACCTATACATATAATGTGTTGTTTTTTCTACAACAATGTAAGTATACTCAATGTAATTATTGAGATAGGCACACGTCTTGCGCATTTAAAAATTTTTGTAAACATCACTAAAGTAATAGAACGTAAAAGAGAATTTATTTCATCTATAATATACTCTACTTTATATAAATATTTTTATATATCATATATGTTTACAAATAATTTTTATTTATACATATAACATATAAAGTTTTATATTTATATTTATATAAATATTTTTATATATCATATAAATATATCGTGCATACATTTTTACAACTTTCAGTTTCCCATAAGTGCATAAATTCGCGTTCTAGTAATTAAGTAAAAAAGTTATGGCTTACTTGATAATTCTAATCTGTTAGAATAATCATTTTTAAAAATAATTCGTAAATTTTATTATTAATTTCGTAATTGTAAAATTGAGAGTAAATAAGGATATTAATAGATCAATTTCAATTATATTAATTATTAATAATTTAATAATTTTGAACAGGTATAATTTATAATATATAATATAATTTACAATAATTTATTTTTAACGGAGATGACGCTCTCTGAGTGGTTAAAAATAACAACTGAAATTATTAAATAAATGTCAATTGAAAATGTAATGCAATTTTTTTTTCAATTTAGAGAAAATGAAAATATATCACATAAAATAAATTATAAATAATAAACAATAAAGCAGATGAAAATTACATGGATGAAACAGTTGCGTTGTGTGAAGAAGATGATGCGATCGTTGAGGATGGAAATATCTCGTGTCGTGCAAAACTATTTTAATTTCTGTTGCAACTTTTTCTGCTGGTCTTTTTCCGGAAGAAAGAGATCTGCTATGTCATCTGTTGTGGTTAGATTTTTTTCATAGTTTCTACGATAAATTGAAAAATGTCGCTCTGAACATTGTTTAAATATTTATAACGTTACAAAAACGTGCATTGTTACTTATGAGAGAGTCTATAGAATTCCAAGAAAAGAATTTAAGTACAAAGAAAATGTTCAAACTGAAAACTTGAATTTTTGTCGAAATAAAACTAACGAAGAGAAATAGAGGAAGTGCACATTTATGTTCAACGTCGAAAAATATATAAGAGTGGGTCTTTGTTTGACCAAAAATCACGTTGACCAGTGTAAGTTTTTCTCTCTTACGATGTTGCAAATACAGAGCCGTTTACACGGTTGTAAAAAGAATTCATTACTTGAATGGGGCACGGTGCAAAGACCTTAGAAGATCTAAAGGTCTAGAAGCCTTAGTGCATGATCCTGTTAGTTCCTTTAAAGCTGACTTTAAGACAAAAAGGTTCGTCATGCACTATAAGTTGCAGGAGGAACGTTTCAAGAGTCAAAGACTCTGCCAGAAAAGGCTTCGATTAATTTTGTCATCTGGCGGTACAGATTTTCCTAATAATGGAGACTGCATTATACGTACATTATAATACCTTCTCGCACGGTTTCCTCACTCGCATTATAAATATTTGGTATTTCAATTTTATTGAATTTAATTAAAATTGTAAAGCATTGGCGACTAAATTAACGAAATTTATGAAACGGTAGAATAATTTATATTTATAGGAGAGTTTCAATTTTGAAAGTCCAATAATAGATGGTTCCAATTTTTCAATTTTTACAACATTTACAATATTTCAATTTTTATTTATCGAAGTATAAAAATGATAAATTAGTTATTAGAAGACCAGTGGCATCAATAATTAGAATTATTTATTATGTTTTTATGGTTCAAAAATTTGAATTACTCATTAAACGATGTAATAATAATAATTTGTTATGTATGTTGTACTTTAACTAATTATTATATATTTTTACATATCATTGCATATGTATATTATATACTATAAATATTACTATTTGCATTAATTTTGGAAGTTTTTTTCTTCCAATTCAGAACAAACATGTTAATTTAATTTATGACTAAAAAAGAAATTTAGAGATTTAATTAATAAAAATACCTCTACCTAATTTGACAATTACGTAGACCAGTTTTACTACTAAATAACAACTTTAAAAAATTAGTTGAATTTCGTTGTAATATTCTATTACATTATATAGCTTTGACAATTAAAAGGAAATGAAATTATTACAGTTTGATTTATTCATATGAAGCAACCAATACTGAAACATACGTACGCTGTTGCGAACGCATAATTATAGACAGAATTCATTATAGCAGTGCAATTTTTTGCGAATACCTTGAAAACTAAGACCAAGAGGCGATAACACACGCATATAGTGAAAAATTGTTGAGAATGATAACTTTGACAACATATTTCATCAAAATCGTTGAAGTGATCATTATTCTGAAAAATTATCATTATAAGAATTACATCTCTTCGTTACAAGTTAGTGATAAGTAAAAGTTTTAGTTTATTACTTTATAAATATAAATTATAAAGCATTGTGGCTAAATGAATAAAATTTGTATAGAAAATAATTTATATCGATAGACAAGCATTTTGTCACATGGTTTGCGCATGCAGTAACAATAGTAATAACAGATGTGTGTGTAATTTTGTGAATTATTTAAAATTTTTATAGAGTTACAAGAAATCTATTTAATATTTATAAATATATACGTAAAAAAAATTTCTAATTAGCTAACGTGTTTACTTGTTTAATCGCGTTCGCAAAAATACCAAAACATCTCAATACTTTCAGTTTATTTGTTTTTTTTTTTTTTTTTTTTTTTTTTTAGAAGTGAATAATGAAAAACATGGAAAGTTAGTATTCTTTACAGCAATAAAAATGTAATCGTTGAAATTTTTCAATTTATTGTATCTTTGCGAAACAATTTTCTTTTATTTATTCAGGTATGTTGATTACTCAAAAGTTGAAAAAAAACATTCGATTATTTTTTATATTTAATACGACCTAATATTATTCGAGCGGAGATTGTTGAATTTTACACTTTGTACTAACAGCTTTTCTAAACGCACTTTTTTTTTTCTTTACTCTCACCCTGATTTCGATTTACGTTGTTAGTAGATCGAAATTTAATTATTGTTGGTCAGAAATGGTCTTTTATTCCCTATTTTGTGAAAAACTAGAACAAAAACCTGATTCATTTGGAATAAAATCACAGAATTGAAAATCGAAAATTTCCTTCGATACGTAAAATTGTAAGAAATTTTGTTCAATTTTATTTTAAATATCTATGCTAGTTCTTCTTTCTTATTTTAAATTTCAAACTTCGATGTTGTTATTTGATCAAATTTGATATTTTTAAAGTATATATACATATCTATAATTATTTTCATAAATTTATGAAACAACAAATATTTTCAAATGAGAAAGCATGAATTTAAAATTTTTGAAATTACAACAGAATGAATTACACTACATCTGTGTCCTTTTCTATTTCTAATTTATTACGCTGAAGTGGTATTAAATACAATAAGTAAAATAAAATGACATCTTTCATTAATAAGCAAAATAACTTTTTCAAATTATTTCAGAAACCTCGTAATTTCTTTTCCAGGCTAACACAAACAATTTCGTTTGTACTGTTAGAACATTCAGATTGAGTCATCACCAATTCGAATATTAAACAAATGGAAAGCACGTTTTTGAAAGTTGGATTGTATCCAAACAATTCGTTAGTAACTAACGAGGCTCTCGTTAGCTAGCAGGTGATGCCAAAGACTATAACAATCCGCTTAAAAAAAAAGAGAAGAAAAATCAGGACACCGACTAATCCAATTGAAAAATCCAATTATTACAAGTTGAGATTACACAACGTGGTTTAAGCAACAGTTGAAAAAATTTTTAATTAATCTGAAGTGAAAACGTGTCAACGTAATTAAAAATTGACATGTCTTTTTTTCAAAGGAACCACTTATATTTTATTGGTTTCAAATAATATTTCAACACGTAAAATTATGCATAGAAATTAATTAATTCTGATATTATTTCAAATAAATATTATAGACATATTATTAAAAGAAAGTTATTGTCTCAACTTTTATAGTACAATCGAGAGGAATAACATTTTTTCATTCAAGGCTTCACTTTCGAGAAAATTAATTTTGAACTGAATCGAATTAATAGATGGTTATTCTACATGTGAAAATAAGTAAAAAAAAATATAGAATGAAATTTGCCTCCTTAAAATCTTGCTTTCACGGAAATAGAGTTCAAACATGTTTACTGAATGAATTTGCATACGATCAACGCTATTTCGAAATTATTTTATAAATAATTCAGATTTGTCAGCATTTTTAGAGATGTTAATAATTTTTCGTCAAATATTCGGGTAAAAACTCATGTTCTTTATTATACTTTTCCATTTTACGCAATTTCTCTGATGAAAACTTCGTCTTTTAGTTATTGATAATTCTAGTGTTAAAAATTGATTTGATATATGTAAGTGTTTGATAAATTTTCAAATTTTCTTAAAAACAAAGTTTTTTCTCATAACAGAGCTATATTCTATGTTTTTAAGTTACTTTCACACATAGAATAACCTCTTATCAGTTATTTATTCCTATTCATTTCGAAATGAACCAAATTTTAGTATATTTGACAAATTTTCAAATACAATTTTCTCGTAAGCGAAGCCTCAAACGAAAAAGAAAGTTATTTTTCTTTCAGCTATATTTTTGCACGTAGAATCATTAGCATTATAATCGTCACAAAACTGAGCATTTTGTGAAATTTTCACCAATTTTTGGTCTCAAAATTTTTAATTTTCATTCGATACACGAAGAAACAAATTTTTTATTTAATTTTTTTTGGTACGCAATTCAAACTAGGAATTGTCGAATAATCAGTTGATTAAATAAATTTGAAAATCAGATCGCACATATCTCGTTTATTTGTTTTTACTCAAGTTCTATTTTTATTTTCTACAATTATGAAACACGTATTACAGTTGAGGCCTACCTATCTAGGTTATTCTCTTTTTCCAATATAATCTTTAAATGGAGTAAAACCCATCCATCTGTCGGAATATTTCTGAACATTTTCTTGTCTAAAATACGCGACCGTTTTGTCGAGTGCGCCTTATACAACATTTATATCACAATGCTGTGCTTTACAATCGAAATCGTATCGAAGTCATCACGTTAAAGCTAAAATCCGTATGATGAAAGAGTGAGTATCAAAAGGTTCGTATATGCAGACAAGTGAATGGTAGGAATATTATTTTCTTCGTGGAATGTAGAATTGCTTCATTTGGTAAAAATTTCTAAAATTTGCTAAAAATTGCTAAAAAAAAATTGCTAAAAATGGAATGAAAACTCGCCTTTGGTAGAAATTTCTAATATTTGAACGCCGAAGCTTACTGACCTAATTAATGCATTTGCACGCAGGAGTGTGATTTTTGTTACAAAAAATGAATTATTGGCTATAACTTTAGATAATTTGTTATAAAATGTACATATAGTTTTTTCAAACAAACAAAATTGTTAAATCATCCTACAATATGTATGAATTTTCTAGAGTATGTATGTACATGTTGTTCATAAATCATTGGACATTTAATAAAATTTGATATGTGAACATATATCATATATCTACGTATACGTAATATAAATTCTAACCTCATACATTTTTATCGATTTTTTATACATTGTTTAAATCTTTTCATAATAAAATTCTTGAAAGAAATATTAAAACAAAAAGAAATTTAAAAAAAATTTTAATATTGATATTGATTTCGTTTGAAAAAACAAAAGGTAATAACTATATATTAAAAAAAAAAAAAAGATAAAGATAAAAGAACACTGAACAATACACAAGATTTTATATAATAGAAGAGTAGTTCGAAAATTTTTCGTTAACTATTGTGCACCACCTTGTTTAATCAAATAAATGATAAATAATGATAATTATAAAAATAATAGAAATAAATATAATAAATGATAAATAATGGCAATTATAAAAAAATAAATAAATAAATAAAAACAAATAAATGATAAATAGTGGTAATTATAAGAAATAAATAAATAAATAAAAACAAATGATAAATAATGGCAATTATAAATAAATAGAGACAAATAAGTAATAAATAATGGTAATTATTTAAAATAAATAAATAAATAATAACAAATAAGTGATAAATAATGGTAATTATAAAAAAATAAATAAATACAATATACATATATACAACATATATATGATGAATGATGATAATTATAAAAAAAATAGGTAAATAAGTAAAAACAAATAAATGATAAATAATCCTGAAAAATAAATAAATAATATAGCAAGATAAACGTTTCAACATTCAGTCCCGAAGAGACTGCCGAATATGCACATTTTGTATCATTAATGCAACGTTTTTGGATTTCTCTGTCTCTCTAATGGCGCCACGTGACACAGGTTGGGGCTCGCGCGACGCGAAATAAGCATGCTTCTAGCTCATTTAAATGAATGAGAAATTAGGAGGTCGGGAAACGTGACGCAGCGTTGCGCATTGTTCAGCAGGGTGTAAGCCGCGAATTTAATTCTTTACACTCTAACAGCCATGATACGTTCTCAGGTTCATTCCTGGTAAAATCAAAAATATTTGAAACGCGCCTAACTGCTTCTCTTCGGAGTAATTCATCAGGAGTAAGCTTTCAGATCAAACATTAATGATAAGACGGTGATATGTATGCAACATTTTTGTTAATTCTTTTAGTGTTATTATACTTGTTTATTCACTTTTGTTGAGACTGAGAATCATAGTGTTGTAAGTCAATCTTATGATATTTCTCTTGTGAAATTATGTTTCATTGACCATTATTCCATTTTTCAGTTAAATACTAAAACGAAGTATTTCAATAATAAATAAGTTGTAATAAAGGCTAGCCATCAGACTAAATTTCAACACTTAAAGAAGTGCTTATTAACTCAATTTATAAAAATTTGAACTGAACACAATTATGACAATTTATAGCGCTTCGTATAATTCATCTTTATAAAGTACAATAAACAAAATACTGATCACTAGATATTAAAAGAAGAAAAAAAGAGGACTGAATTAAATAACAAAGAATTAAGAGAGAATTTATTACCATGTTATAAATATTTTAATTTCTTTGGACTTCGTAAAAATTGCAGAATCCATATGAAGATGAATGAGTAATGGAATAAATATTAAGCGAATTTATATTATATATAATACAATTTAATTGGAAACAATTGTAAATGAAATGCTGCATTGGTCTTTAATAGACTAAATAATGAAGTAATACGATAACACAATTTTTGTTATATTTTCAGTCTTATATTTTTACGTGTGATAAAGTGTATTGGCACACTAATATGTATATTTGTCATCTCTTAATTGTCGATATATGGTACAGGAATTTAAACAAAAAAAAATACTATGTCCTTGCTTCAAAATTTATCACACAGGGAATACATATTAATAAAATAGGTAATAATTATAATAGAACTTCGTTTATATGAACTATTACCCTATTTACTTGAAACAAATTTTAATCGATACTTAATTAAATGAACACTCAAATCTAGAATCTGAACTTTTACTATAAATAAATAAAAAATTACCGATAGAAAACAGAATCACTGAACTTCAATTACATAAACTATTTATCAGATCAACAAAGGACAAACTTTTTCTCAAACTCTTATCCTATTTATTTAGACTTGTTTTTAGTAAAAGAAAAATCTTTCTCAACTAGTCTATTATTTTAAATGACAGTAGAGAATTAATTTTATCTGTACAGATTAAATAACAATCGAACGATCCTTTTCTTTCTTTTTTTTTTTTTTTTTTTGAAAATAAACACGTTTGCAATTTCTCGCAGGTTGTAAATTAAAAATGATTAAATTTGACACAGATACGAGAAATCTCGGTATTCAGCGGGATGTACCGCAATCTTCGATAAATTATAGTGGATTTATGGAACGCATAGTTGTCCGACATCCACTAAGATAATCGAAATTCCGCGAATTTTCTTCGATCGATACCGCCCGTCCCAGATACTCGGCGAACAACGTTCATCGTGATATTAAAAGTTGGGCGTATTATTTATGAAGTGGTATCTTTTATCTACGATTTAAAACTTTATTCGAATGCACGCGCAATACAAGACTTAGAAAGAAGACTTAAGAACTTTCTGAAATATGGATTCGAGGATATAGTACAGCTTCCCTTCATCCGTGGAAAGATGAGTTCGTTATAGGGCGGAAAGTTTTTCAGTTTGGAACAATAAAATGCCATGGTAAATATTAAAATGAGGGGGGAAAGAGGATTGCTTGTGGATTGAAGATGATCGAGGGCCGCTTGGAAAACTTTGTAACTACGTTATGATTATCGGGGAATGTTGTTAATAGGATGTTAATAAATATACAATCGGTCAACGCAATTCATTCAGCATAATTTTAATAGAAAGAATCGTTGATACGATGAATTAGTAAATTGTTCTTTCTTCTTCTAATAATGAATACTGCATTTCTAGATAATATGTCACGTAATTGTTTACTAGTAAGCTATATTTGTTCACTAGCTTTCCTATTAAGATTATGCAACGCGAAATAAATTTTAAACGTGAGAATGCCCGCATTAATGAGAATTTGAGAGCTCATTAAAATAACGAAAAGTCTGGAAGCTTTAATATCAACTGAACAGTGTAACAAATTAAAAATGTATTTATCTTTAAAGCCATATATCAGTTCAATATATTATCCTCTTTGAACGTCTAATGAGTAAATTAATTATTTCGAGCATACGATATTTTAACGCGTTAATATTGTTTTGTGAATAACGTTGAGTATCATAGGAGAAATTCAATTTTTAATACTTAAACTAAGAACTCATTTATGATAAGGTTTTTTCATATATTTAATAATATTTTCATGTCGCACTTTCTAAATATAAGGAGAATTGTTATAATAAATATTAAAATCGCAAAAGATAACAAAAGTGAAGAAATTGAAATGATACATGTAACAAAAGTATATTTATTTGTTTAACTAGTATCATTAAATCATTTAATTAATCATAATAATTTAAAGTTAAATTGCTCAGAGTACATTAAATTTAGATCTTTTAATTCTGATAATTATTAAATTTACAACTTTTAATTCTGATAACTTAACTGAATTTTGTTATATTTTCATAAAATACAAAATAGAATAAATTTTATCAAATATAATCATTTGAACATAACGATGCTTTTAGAGGTTCGAACTATCATTTTATTATGTTCTAAATTCAAACTTTGAATAATAAAAAAAATACTGTTGTGCTAATTTTATAGTTATGAGTGGG
Organism: Tetragonisca angustula; assembly: GCA_036937485.2. NCBI lineage: Eukaryota > Metazoa > Arthropoda > Insecta > Hymenoptera > Apidae > Tetragonisca > Tetragonisca angustula. The sequence goes on along the minus strand of JAWNGG020000095.1, from coordinate 1,345,448 downwards.
TTTTTATGCAAACTCATATTTTTATAGGTGCAAATAAAGAAATTGAGCTTACAAGTATCTATTTGTCTATATTTTATATATTTTTGTCTATATTTATATATTTTTACTTGATGCATCGGATTCTCAAATTTTGCATAATTATGTGAAAATGCGCAACCTACTTACGAAGAATAAACGATTCAATTATTGTTTGTGAAAAGTAAGATCTATTTTTTTTTAGGAAGAAAAAGAAGGATAAATTTTTAAATACTATCTTAAACGTAGCGCACTGCATCATTTCGTATCATAATTCTATAATAAATTATGTTGTATATTATTTTTTACCTTTATGTGTGTTGTGTATTATTTTCTACTTTTTTATAGGAAATAGAATCTGTTTTTTTTTTTAGAAAAAGAAAGAAATGTAATTTATTTTTCAACACCGTTTCAAACGTGGTGTACCGCAACACTTCGTATCACGTTAACCACAACATATATAAATGATTAAAACTTTCTGAATGGTTTCACAGATATGAGATCTCCATTTGTTTCTGTCTCTCGAATTTAAAAAATTGTTTTTTCAATTATCATTTTTACATGATATGTTTAATTCTTACTTTCTTATCGCAATATAAACTATAATTATGGTATTTATCTATCTGATTTTTGTACGAGAAAGATATGTTATTATTCGATGATATTAAATTTATTTATTACTTTACCTTACATTGTACTTATACTTACATTATAGTACGAGTACGAATATAATATATAGAGTATTTCTAGAATATAAGCAAACTTATATTGTTATTATAAAATGTGTCTGTGTTATGTATTTAAAACTGCAAGAAATTTAAAACTACAAAAATGCACAGAATACATATAACATATAAAATTATAACAATTAATATAAATTTGAAGTAAATTTTTATTTATCTTTTTTTTTTATTAGATTTCTAAGAATATATTATATAGACATTCGCAATCTAGTTCTTAAACAAGAAAAAAATGATCTACGTTTTTTTATTATTTTTATCTTTTCACGTGAAATATCATACATCAAATAGATGATGCACACGAAAAACATACTGGACAAACATACTATTACGATATGCAATTAAATAGCAACGTTATATGTTATTAATAATTATTATGTTAATGTTAATGTTACTAGTTACAAGTATTATTTATTGTAATGTATAATTTAATTACTTTTTGGCATCCTACAAAAAAGCATAAATTTTGTACGGAAATATATTTATATTAAATATAGTTAGTATTGCACGCTTGTATCAAATTATTGATTCACTTGATCGAAAGTCACTGAAACAATTTTATCGTTACTTTTGAAGCTTTTATTTTCGACATTTCTTTTTATAAAAAACCTTGTACATTTAAATGACAATCACGAGTTAATATTAGTATTCTAATCATTATGTATGTACGTGAAATGAAAGAAAATCAATGTCACGTATCGCGAGTGGCTTTTTCTTTCTGATATCTATTTACTTTATGAGCATGATAAAAGCTTGTGATTATTTATCTATATCTACGTATATCTAACAATAAGTATAATTATTTTCGTATTTATTGATTATTATTATCCATTTTATAGTAATAAATATTAACAATAAAATTAAATGGTATTTCTTTCTTTATTTTTTTTTTAAATACTACGTTATCTCACATATTTTTCTTAAAATATTTAATTTCATATGTCAAGGACTTTGTAAAAAAAAAGTTTCAGTTTTCAATTTATAGTAATTTCAATTGTGAAAGAAATGTTTTTAGAGGTGTTTAAAAAAAAACAGAAAGTGTGGAAAAATGGAAAAACATTTTTGAAAAGAATGAACCAAAGATTGTGAACATAGAAACTTCGCGTTTTAAAATGGGTCCGAGTGAATTTTTTCACAACGTGTTTATGTAGTAGTTTAAATATTCAAAAATAATCAAATATTTTCCATAAAGTGAAATATTTATCAAATTTAATGTCCGAATTGTAAATATTCTGTGCAATATATTTTTCATATTTTGGTCAAACACACTTGTATTAAAGTCATATAACAATTGTCTGGAAACTTTTTGCAACAATAACATCAATCATTATAAGAATTACAATTCCGTATCGAAGTTGCATGTCGTAGAATGTGATATAATAAATTGTTTCTTTCCATTGTTCATTTTTCTTCTATTATCTATAGTTGACTGATAAGCTACGTCGTTAATAAATATTATTTTATCAATGACCTCAAGTGCTATTCAACTTTCTTTTTCTACGCTTTAACGTCTAATATCTGATTCTTGTAAAGTTGTATGTTGCGGATACGAATATAAAAATTGTTTTTCTTTGCCATCTCTCAGTTGTTGAAAAAAACAAATTGCGAAATTTTTCAATTTAAATGCTTAAAGTTGTACAAAAATTTCTCACATAGTGATTCTACAAATTTTCTCAAACACAATAATGTATATTTTTACATTAAAAATGCTTGAATGTATTTAATCCTTTGAACTCGTATATTACTTTGAAGGTGATAATATAAATTTACTTGCTTAAAATAAAACTTGTTTTAAAAATTATAAAATTTTTAAAAAAATTTTGAAGAGTCATAGAAAAATATGTACATAATAATGACAATAAATTAGTTAATTAATTAAAAAATATTGAATTTTACCATTGTACATTAATTTATCTAATTTACCTTAAAATAAATACAATTGGACGTGCAACAACATTCAAAAACAGACAAATCGAATTCAAATGGTGAAGGAATGGTCGAAATAAACTGGTTATTAGAACCTTTCTTTTGATGATAATTGAGCAGCTTCTTGTTTTCTCTGGCATGTGACAATCGGAGGCACCTCGCACACACAATTTACATTGGCAGAGAAAATGTCAGTTTGTACTTGATTCAACTCGTCGCCTATATTCAACGTAAGGTTACCATACTGGCACATTTTGTTTCCTGCAAAATCAATATAGATCGAATTAACATCATTAACTAACTTGTTTTTTCGGAGAATTTACAATGATCGGGTCAATCACTGATACTGTTTAAATTAATTAAACTATTTTTCTTTCAGTCGATAGTTGGATTGTCAAATTATAACTATATCTATAAATTGATATTTATTGGTTTGCACATTATTGCAGTCTTTTCTACGCAAAGTTTATTGGTTAACAGCATGAAATTATTTGGTGAAAACTTTTATAATATTTATTATTATTGTTATTATTATATAATATATTTTTTATAACTTTCAAAATTTTTGAAAAATTTTATAATTTTTAAACCAAGTTTTATTATTAATATATTATTATATTTGAATGAATTGAGTGGTTATTATTGTAACTATCAAGTTCATAAAAATAATAGGTTTCATATATTTTGTTTTCGTAATAATTACTAATGAAAAACACTAGCGTATGATATATTTCAATGAAATAAAAGGAAAAGTGAGAATGTTCGACGTATACGTTGTAATTAATATTCTGAATAATTTTTTATATTGTTATAATTCTCCTGTTTCATAACAGAAAGAGTAAAGAAATCAAGTAAAGAAAAAATATTTAATGAACGAAATTGAAGAAAACCAGAAAATTATCCGATTTCTGTACTTTTAATAATGAGAATATAATATATAAGTATAATGAAATATTTATTTAAAGGAACTGTACAAAAATTTTAACCATAAAATTCCACATGAAACTTAATATGAAAAACAAATTGATTATAAGCAGATTAATAACAATCTGTTATAATATAATATTATAAACATAAGGTAATCTTCTGTAAGCAGATTAGTAATAATAAAATATGCAATCAATAAACCCGATTAATGTCAATCTGAGAATTTTGGATAGGGAAATATAAAAAATTACATTATTATTAAAGCACTCTTCACTGTGTCACGTACCTTTCTTAGAATCCGATGTGACTCTCTCCTTTTGAACAACGATGTCACTTTCGACCGCTGTAAAAAAACGAAGTTAATTTTATAAAATGCATTTCTTTTAGAGAAAATTAATACAATATCTAAACTGATTGTCCAAGTAGGTCAAGGTCAACGATAAATCCTTATCTCAAAACTGACATTATGAAAGAAATTCACTTATCACATTATTATATTATTATTCACAGTTTTATTGTTATATTATTATTCATAATCCCTTATATTATTATATTATTTTTCACAATCCCTTATATTATTATATTATTTTTCACAATCCCTTATATTATTATATTATTATTCACATTCCTTTATATTATTATTCAAAATCCCTTATATTGTTGTATTATTATTCACATTCTTCTATAGTATTGTATTATTATTCACAAACCCTTATATTATTATATTATTATTCACATTCCTTTATATTATTATATTATTATTCACATTCCTTCATAGTATTGTATTATTATTCACATTCCTTTATATTATTATATTATTATTCACAATCTCTCATATTATTATATTATTATTCACAATTCTTTATATTGTTATATTATTACTCACATTCCTTCATATTATTGTATTATTATTCACAATTCCTTATATTATTATATTATTTTTCACAATCCCTTATATTATTATATTATTATTTACAATCCCTTATATTATTATATTATTATTCACAATCCCTTATATTATTATAACCTATCGCTTATGAGGTAAGTCCTAGAACCCGTTTATGTTAATTATTATTCAACATCGCAACTAATAAGGAAGCAAAAGTTCATGCAGTTTTCAAATAGAACAACCACTTGTTTTTATATTAAATCGTATGTTGATGTAAATTTTAAAATTAAGAAGTAAAATTATTTAATACTGTTCAGTTACCTAACTTTTCTAGCACGTAACATAGAATTATATTCTTTTGAAAAAAGTACTTCGAATTATTAAACTTCTTAGTATCGGTGCGCAAAAAAATTTAAAATACCTTCGTCACTCACAAGTTAATTCTGTCGTGGAATTGAAGATGGTTTCTTATATTCCATCAATATTCTCTTTTCAGTAAGGTTTATGTAACTTCTTGCGCTGGAATGACGTGCCACGCGCGTCAAGAACTTTTTGTCCCAAATTGCAACATTTTCTTAGTTTTAAGTATATTTAAATGTAAGTTTATTACTTCTTAATAATTTCTATCCAGCGATTTCATACCGACATGAGTTCAAAAAGAAAAAGAGAGCGACGAATTATTGTATACGGTTCGGTCACTCGTTACGGTCCGCGGAACCAGTTGCCAGCGCAAGGGGTTGAAAAGAATTAAAATGATCCAGACAACACAGGATTTTTCACTTACGGCATCTATAAACGAAAGCGCAAGAATCACGTGGATCCTGGAAATAATACACAGGTGCACACTTTTGACGAATTTGAGCTGCTTGTTCAAACAAAGGAGAGCAAGTCTCACGTTTCAGTTCTTCGCAGAATAGCTCGATATTTTCACCTAAACGAACAATTTATATTGTCAAATTAGTTATGGAGCTATTCTAAGAATATTCTATTCTGTTCTAATTTGACCTACACTTGGTGGATGCTGAAAGTATTTCGTAACAGCTCGCTCGTAATTAAATAATTAAATGCCAATAATTGTATTTCCCGTCTTTTCAAGGCACGAAGACAAATATAGTAAATATGTTTAGTATATTTGTTGCAATATTCGTAGAATTAAACATGTATTTTATAAATTGTGACAATAAATACTATACGAAGAGTTCAGAAGTCATATTCCATTAAAAATATATTTAAAAACGATTTAGTTATAATATCGTAATAATCATGTTATAATGACCATATTATTATAAACTAACATGATATAAATTATTTCTAATTCGTTTCTGAGCCCTCCATGCATTTGTAGACTATAAATACATTCGTCTATTTTTAATGACTACATAATGAAAAAAAGAATCCATTGACAAACGAACGAAAATATGTCACTTTCGTTATCATAAATTGCTACTTCTTCTTGCGAATCCGAATGAATAGCATCCACCGTGCAAAAATTAATAATGTAATTTTTTTATAATATACTATACCTGTATATCCAGGCATGCAATAACACTCCAATTTAGGATTAGATTTTGGACTGAAAGTCTCTCCACCTTGATAAACTTCGCCATCAACGTTGCAAACTTGTTTCTCTATTTCTGTCAGGTCTAAAGAAACGCAATCATCGTTAAATTTTATCAGCTTTTGCGTTCTTGGTTTCATCAGCTTTTACATTAATATTTCAATACAATTTTGCTATCGAAAACAATAAACTCCACCTATGTCAAAAGATTTTACGAATACCAATATTGCAAGTGAAGAAAATAGCTTTGAAAAATACTATCTCAAAAAGTTTACGATCGAAACATGGAAATCTTTCATGTTCGCAAGTTTAATCGCTGTTAAGGCCAACGTACATACCTAATATTTATGACATGGACGTGCTTCAGAGTTAGTTTGTCGGATTAGAGATTTTTACTAGCCTTCACGTTCATCACGCGCGGATAATTTGAAGAATTTAGAACCGGATTCCCCGTAAATCTTAGTTGGTTTCAAATGCGAGATGTTCTTACCGCACAACAGCAATTGCCATGTCATAAACCAAGTGGAAGTATCGTGCAGGTAACGAGAATATGATGAAATTATTTCCCACACCTGACATTCAACGCGAGTCTCAGAGAGTGGCAACGAGTAATTCTGAAAAATTCATCCCCATACCTCCTGATTTTTCTTGACATATTCCACGATTTTTCAGAGTTTGTTTGGAGGAGCAGTCGAAGATTTTCTCATAAGAGGACTCTGAGAAGTTCGGTTATCAGTTGTCAATAATCAGTTAAATAGCATCTAACGTAACTCAGTTAGTAAGTTGTATCAAGGATCCATAGTCAGTCAATCAAATCAGTGAGAATCATATTCAGACAGTGAAATCAATGGTCACTCAGTTCAATCAGTTGTCAGAAAACAGTAGTCATCAGTTCATCTGAGGTAGCACTCAGTGTAATTTGGGATCAACGATCAAGTCAGTGATCATTCAATCAGTAAATTAGTCACACAGTCATAATCAGTCAGTTAGCATTCATTGATCACTCACATCAGTCAGTTGACTTAATTGTCAGAAATCATTCACCAGTTTAATCAGTCACCTCAATTATCAGCCAGTGTAATTAGAGATCAATAGTCAAATCAGTAATCATTCTAATCAATGAATCAGTCATACAGTCATAATCAATCAGTTAGCATTTCAGCAATGAAGTTAGCATTCATTGATCACTCACATCAGTCAGTTGACTTAATTGTCAGAAATCATTCACCAGTTTAATCAGTCAATTAAATTCAATTAGCAGTCAGTGTAGTCAGCGATCAGTAGTAGGTCAAGTCAGTGATTATTCAGTCAATCAAAGTCATTTTTAGTCAGTGTTTCAGTCGGTATTCAGCTAAGAGAGTCGAACTCAACCGTCGTTAGCTTAATTATTCAAACTAGTTGTCTGAATCAAACAGACTTCTTGAGTAATAAATCCATCGTCAACTCAAGTCAGAATTGTCCGTTCCCACATTAGTTGGTGATCTTTTGACACCAAGTGATATAATCAAAGTGATCGATAACATTTCGCGGCCTTAACAATCGCCTGCTCAAATAATTGTAGAATGAATTTAAGGAAGATTTTCTATTAATAATTCAACTTTAAATCGACTTTTTTTCATTTCATTTTATTTTTGCTACCACTAATTATTATAATTTTAGTATTTTTATATTTAACAATTTTACATATTTCTGGATCATCCAATTCATTCAAAAAATAATTATTTTTCATCCATATTTTATAATTAAGCATTTAATTACAATTTTTTTATTTTATTAATTTTTATATTTATTATATTAATTTACAAAATCCTCGTTTATTAGGAGATCCAAATAATTTTAAAATTGCAAATCCTACAATTACTCCATCTCTTATTAAACTTAGAATAATATTTCCTTTTTTGCTGATTCAATTTTACGATCAATTCCTTAAAAAAATAAATTTCTAAATTAGGACAAGTAATTACATTATTTACTACTTATCTACTAATTTTAAACAAACGCAATAATACGTCATGTCTCGGATGTTTCAATATTTTTTAATATTTTCGAATACTTGCGTTTGATTGAAAACTTTTTGTCTGGGATACTCGGTGAAGTTAATTTTGATTTTTGAATCGGAAACCATTTCTAAAAAAAATTGATCCTATTACATTCCGTTGATATTTATTATTTTGTACAAATCATTCAAAACATAATGTCATATTTGGAACGTAAAATGATTTTTTTTTTACGCAAATTCCATTCATTCTATGAAAATATAAATTTGGACAAATGTTGAGAGTTTAATGGTGAAATACTAATAAACTGCTCGAAAAAAAAAAGATTTTGCTTCATTTGCATATAAACTGAGTTATATGTATCTACTTTTAAAATTATGATTTAATCTATAAAAAGTATAGAGTTTTTGATTACGTTGATATAAATTATTTAATTTTATCACAGTTTTAATTTATTGACTCACCACAAGTTGAATCTCGACAGCAAAGACCACGCATTCTTCTTTCCAGACAACTTTGTTCATGTGGACAATATTCCACACCCGAACAATTGAAACCGGCACTGTTCGCATAATGAAAACGTTGTTTTTTAATTAATTTTATATACTTTGAGTAAATTGCATTGGATTATGTAAAATTGATTGGTTTTATTAAGATGTATTTAATTCAGTAAAATTAATTTCTTTTTCTATTAATATCATGTATGTATATTTAATTATATACATTCTTTAATTATATTCCACATTAAAATAATAAAAAATTGCAAAACGAAATTATTTTGATTATATTCAAAACAAAATGGCAAATTTTGAATATCCTATGATAAAATTTATTGTTATTATAACTAGTTCTGTGAAAGATAATTAAAATTTATCTTTTAAATATCTTTAAATATTCAAAAAGATTATTAAATATTTCGTTTCAAGTTTTAACAAATGGCACGTTCCTCTTATGAATTAGTAGATCTTTAATCATGTGAACCTTACTAACATTTTCTAATGATCAATTATAGTTTAGCTCGACCTAAAAATATATTTGAAAATAACAAACAAGTATTTTAGAAAAAATTAATTTGTGTCCCGAGATACACGAAAATAAAAGTAATGATAATAAAATAAAATAATATATAACACTAGAATGATAAAACAATAAAACTACGGTAATGAATAATAAAATAATAAAACACTTGAAATGATAAAAGTAATAGATCAAGTTACTTGAAAGAATACTTTATTGTTGATTTATTTAATAATCTTCAATATAGCTATTTTCTACGCTATATTTAACGGTGAAATATACAGTAACAGTATACTGTGAAAAACGTTGTGAATTTTCGGAATTACTTAACACAAAGAATGATATCCATTACATTTTCTGAATAAAATTATAATACGAATCTTGGGTGTAGGATTTAATTTGAATTTACGAGTATGTGTCAAACTATTGTTAATAGTAGTTATAATGAATGAATCTTATTTACCCATCGTCGTAGTGTGTACACGTGCAATTCAAGTCGCAACGATTACTGTCCTCAGGCTTCAGCATCTGCCCGATATTGTACTCGCGACCATTCACGTAGCATTTATTCGGTGACAAATTGTCCAGGTGACTGCACTCGTATGCCTTCGCGCAACAGTCATTGGGATTCGCGTAGATAGGAGTACAACCGAGCCCCTTATAGTGTCTCAATGGACCGGGACACTTTGTTTTATCGCAGTTCTCTTTAGAAACCAGTTCTGACCAAAATGAGCGAAATAGTCGCATGAAATTTACGAAATTTGTTTAATTTACGAAAACGAAAAGTAGCAAGGCGAACGGAACATGAGCGCCGAGTGACGCATGCGATTAACAGAACAATAGAGGAATAAGAGGGAAATACAGCTAAAGGACTTTATGTCCTTTAAGGAGAAAATTGTATTTTAATATTATTTTAATTCAGTGACAAAGAAACGACATTTAATAAATTTAATTGTATATAACAATAGGATAGTAGATCTTTCTAATAGAACGATGTTTATCCTAATTATTATATATGTATATACAGTGGGGTGCAAAATCGAGTCAATAACAAAGATTTTCAAGAGAAATATTTTTTATCGTTAAATAAAGTATAAAAACATGAAAATAAACTTTTGACTCAATTTTGCACCCCACTGTACATATCTTTAAATTAATTATGAATAATTAATAAAACGTAATTTTATATATATATATACATATATAATTAATTATTACATATGTATATATATCTTAATTAAGAATAATTAATTATTAAATTATGACTCTAGGTACCAAACAAGCGTGAAAATTTTATTTGTTAACACACACACATACACACACACACACACACACATGCAAAATTAATAACCAGTGGTATTAAATGGGAAGTAATTCTTTTCGAATAAACTTCTCACCTTGTCCTGTTACATAGACAGCCACTAACAATAAGAATATCAGTAAAACACATTTTTGAACGCTTGAACACGAACTCTTACCGAGGCCTGTCATCGTCAACTCTGCACGCGTATTCTACTGACACGATCCTCTGTCGTCTTTTATACGTAGCTTCCACCGCGAGTAAATACCATGAATAGCTCGAGTCGTAAAAAGAGAGTAGGGAGTGCTCAGATCGACATTCTTCTTGATGAATGTAAAATTAAAATGCGTCGTGAGATATTAAATAAATAAAAAAGTGAGAATTTTGTTGAATTATTAAGTTACACATTTGAAGGAATATGGTCATATCTAGAAATTTATGAAATGAAACTACCGAATATCATAACAGTTACATTACTTTTAGTTACTTTATTTTACTTTATGTATTTTATATATTTTTATTGTAGTAATTATTCAGAGCTCACCGTGAATATCTATTTTGAAAGATATAAAGAAACTTTGTTTACATAAATTGTACGATGGGCATGGATGAGTAATAACTTTTTTACAAGCTGATGACTTTTAAAAAAATCTACTCTCTCAAGTTCTTTTAATATTTTTAGTAGAGAAGAATACGTCGACAATTTCACGTAATCCCTAACGCAAGTTTATTCGACAAGAAGTAATAGAATGAACAACAAGTCTTGCACAGTTATAATTAGACTACAAATATTCACACACTTTTGGAAAATTTAGTTTCAAAAATAAAAGAAATGTACAACCGTCCTTTGATTTACACGGATAAAATTTACTTTGTTAAATATTTTAAAATACTATAATGTAATAATAATTATTGATAAATTACATGAATATAAGTAAATATAATATAACAATTATTATTAGTAAATTATATAAATATAATATAATATAATGTTTAAAATATTATAATATTAATTTACTTAAAATGTAACGAAGTTCGAGTATTTTAATTACATTTTCAAAAACTGCAAAAAAAACTTTAATTAAATGTAATGTAATGTAATGTTTAAGATACTATAACATTAATTTACCTAAAATTTACCAAAGTTCTAGTATTTTAATTACATTTTCAAAAACTGCAAAGAAAATTTGCATAAAAATCCATGGTCTAATTGTAATTATTGCGATGTTATAACTAAACTGTTTCATGCACTGAAGATTTTGACAAGAAAAATATACATATTTGTACGACCTAAAATGGCCTACTAGCTTCTGAGACCTTCATATATGTATATTCTGGTTATTTCATTTGTTATCGAATGAGCTTGTATTAATACTCGAATTGCGGTATCAAAATCCGTTCAGACCTCATTTCAGATGCAATTAATAATAAACTCGAATATGCAAATGAGTGATACAGCACTGGACGTCTCCTTTACTTGTCAGCATTTGTACGAATGATGAAAGCGGGTTGCCTGCAGGAAGGAACTTGTAGCAGAAGTTTGCAGTTTATAAAAAAGACAAGTCTCAAATGATTCTCTATTATCTCTTGATGTCTAACATCGAATTTTTAGTCATTTTTTTTCTTTAACTTCAGTCACTTTTTAATCAGTTTATTAATAAATGGATATATTCCACATTTAAAAATCAATAAACACATTATTTCTCAATAGATGAGATTAGTTTGACTGCAGAATAGATACAGGATTATCTAAGATTAATTTTACAATATTCCCATTGAACGGCTACTTGAAATCTGTGGTGTTTTCCTTTTTAAATTTCGTTAGAGATTTTTTAAATGAGAGGTATACACTTGAAAATAATTATGAACGTTTATTATTGAAAAAGTCAGTATACTCGGTCGAATTATTATGATAAAGTTTTTTTTTATTACCGAAAATATAAACAAGAATATTAATGTAACGAGACTTTGGAAACTATGACAAACGTTGTGCAAAACATGATCCAATTAACGTTAGTTAGACGTTATATCTTCGTGGTTTAGCAACAATGCCTAGTGATTCGTGATCTCAAAATTTAGAAAATTCTGCAAATTTCGTTTATCAGCTGACCGTAGTCCTTCAATTTATACAGAATGAAATATTTTTATCAATATTTTTCGTACCGTAAGACTTCTTCGTCAACTGCAATATGCTCGACACATAATGTTCTTAATATTCCTCAAATACTAAGCTGTCGTTGAAAACTGGTACGTATGTATCGTTTTGTCTTTGATTATATTGTTTTATCGTGTAACTATAAACAAAACGTATGAAAGAAACCGTGTAATTGTAAATAATACTTAATTGTAAATACTCATAAGTAAATTGTAAATATATGTATAAATATAGATAAAACGTAATACTTAAAAATATATATATATAAATATAAAATGTAATATTTAAAAATATATACAAAAATATATATATAAAATATAATACTTACAAATATATATATAAATATATATAAAATGTAATACTTATATAATTAAAAATGTATATAAAAAAATATATATATAATGTAATACTTAAAAATATATATAAAATATAATACTTCTATAATTAAAAATATATATAAAATCTAATACTTCGAAGTATAAAAATTATATAAAATGTAATACTTCTATAATTAAAAATATAAAATCTAATACTTAAAAATATAAAAATTATGTAAAATGTAATGCTTAAAAATATATAAAATATAATATATTAAAAATATATAAAATGTAAACTGTAATGTAAATGTAATGTAAACGTAAATTAAAAATATATACAAATTGTAACACTTGACAATATTTAATTGCAAATTTAAAAAAAAGCACCGTGTATAAAACAAGACACAGATGCAGTTCAAGTGGATTAAAACCAGCGATCTGTTCCTTTTCTAATGTAAATAATTACCATTTCCCCTCCGTTCAAGATTCAGCTTGTGACTCGGTGCACCATACTGCACACAAGGCGGTTTATTTTCTGGCTGGCCGCGTCCGGGGAACATAATCCGCAGGCAGATAGTTTATGAAAATTTAATAGAGTAACGAGAAGCAAGTGTAAAGCTTATGATAGATATCGGGCAATCGGATAATGAGCGCTTCGCCGTTAATGAGCTTACTCGTAATTGCGCGTCGGCCCGCCCACCGCTTCAAATAATTGTTATTCGCTGTTCGTACACACGTGGACAATAACGATAATCGATCGCGCGCCACTGCCTCCGACGGCGATTGTTTCGCGTGAAATTTATTTATCGACCAGCGCTGTCTACGGTTAATTAACACACGATAGCCTAAGAGGAAAGCGTGTCCGTGAAATTACGGTAATCGGCACGACAAACAGGCCGATCAGCCGCTACTTTGCAGTTCTCGTGCGAGCTAATTTTACATTTTTCCTTTTTTTTCTTTTTTTTTTTGATATTTTTTTGCATTTACAGTAATTATCACGAATAAATAATTCTTCGTAAATTGGAGAAATTGCACCAGCCAAATAAGAAGACAGCTCTGTTTTTGATCTCACGTCTTTAATTATATGTTTTGCCCTCCAAAAAGAAATTTGATCTTTCGTTTTGTGCTAAAGAAACGTAACCGCGAATTCATAATAATGTGAAAGGCGCAATTAAGTCGATGATTTTAACCTCTTGCGCTGGAATGACATGCCACGTACGTCGAGAAGTTTTTGCCCCAAAATTGCAATATTTTCTCAGTTTTAAGTATATTTAAGCATATAACCCAGGCAAAACAACAAACAATAAATTTATTGCTTCTCTAATAATTTCTATCCAGTGGTATCATGCCGAGTTCAAAAGAAAAAGAAAGCGACGAATTGTTGTGTACAGTTTTGGTCACTCGTTATGGTCCGCAATCCAGCGCAAGTAATTAATTTCGTAAAAAGAACGATCTGCTTGATTTCATTTTAAAACACAGAACTTCCATTTTAGTAGTAGTAGCAAATGAATAATTTAATTATTAGATTATGAATTTTTTTATACAAACGCAAATAGTATTTATAACGAACATTTTATACATTTTTATCATTTTTTATACATTTAAATTTCCTAGAAATGTATAGACAGTGTGGAAAAGCCCACTGATTATAAGCATCTCAATATTTATTTTTATTCAATTTGTTAAAAACTATCTGAATAGAACGTGACTTAATTGTATCAGGCTTTCAAAATAAACATCTACTGGTACATGCTGTAAAACACAAATATTGGTTGATTGCAGTGATACGTGCACCTTGTTAAAATATTGGCTGCCTGCCTGGCAGAATGTGTTCGATCGAAATACTCGCACAGAAATACGACGCAGCAGGACAGTCAGCAATTATTTAATAATCTATACTAATTACTACATTGTATCAGATTATGATAAATGTGTCTGAATTATATCGAAAATGGAGGAAACATTATTGAAAACGTATTTATATTTTATTATAGTAATTAAAAGAAAGTTTGATATTTGAATAATAATATGACGAAGAACGTATGATTTCATTTTTTTGTAGCTATGTATAATATTTTCTAAATTACTAACTAGTGTAATTATATATAGTACTACTTTTACAGCTAAATTTCATCTTTCTTCGAGACTGTCTTAATCATTAGTAGACTGTAGATTTTTATGCTTTTATAGAAAGTTTTAAAGATTTACAGGAAATTGCATGGGGTGCACGCAATACCAAAAAGTACAGAAAATATAATACTTTTTATAATACTTATTAATTAGTAAGAAAACAATGTTCTATCCAGGTTTACTTTCTTAAATTATATTCTTAAAAATATGAATTTATATTGCAGTCTATATATGTACATTATATTCTAATCGAATCGGTAAAAATTTGAAGAAAATTTCAAAATATCAGATGCTATACAGTTCAATGAAATAGTATTTTAAGTAGGGGATAACATTTCGGCAATTGAAATATTTTTATTTCAATAATCTGGAACGTAAAATAAAATATTTTAGTCTTATATTTTAAATTCGTATTTGAAATACTTATTGAAAAATAAATTACAAATTTAGAATCACAACAAGCATTACAGTTTGTCATATTTTATTTAAAAATTATGAAAAAACAGATTTACATGACAGTAGTTATATTACCTGGAACTATCGATGATTAAAGAATAAAATTTCCATCAGAGATATTGTGAAAAAGAGAAACAGAAAAATTTTACAACGTAACGTTTAAATCCCTAATTAAAAATATACTGTTTTTCATGTATAAAATTTTTAACAAAAATTATGAATTGGTCTTTTTGATCACTTTGGTAGTTTTAACGTTAATAAACGTTAATAATGTGTCGCGTTTTAATAAACAAATATTAATATAATTATTATTATAAATATTATATAAAAATTTATTAATTTATCTTCATAGTAATAAATTATATTTAATATTTATTTATTATTTAATAAATTTATCATAATTCTAATTGAATAAGAAATAGTTAATAATGTTCTAAATAATAATAAAATTAAACAATAAAAATTTATTTTTTTTTTAAATAAACTTTAATTATTAAATCTTTTGAATAAAATCCAACTAAAAAAGGAGATCCACATAATATTATTAAAAAGAATATTATAATTATTCTTTCTACTGGATAAATATAAAATATTCCTTTATAAAAATGTATAAATCGAATTTATTTTGTCCAACTTTATTTATTTTGCATTAATTTAATTTGTCCACAATCTTATTATATTAATAACATGTGACACATGTATAATAAATAGATAACGAAATATTAAATTGCAAATGATCCATTTGATCTGAAACCTAAGTTATCTTTCAACAGAAATAATGAGTCAGTTAAAGTGCTTCGTTACTTCAAATTGTCTCCTTTTTACTTTTACTTCGAATAAAATTTGCCCGATCCTTTCGACAATACAGTTCATTTGCCACTTCAAATTGTTTCAAATTTCGAATTTACACCTCAAGAACAACAAATCGAAAGTGGCATCTGACATGGCATCACGCGTCTTTCTTTAAAATTCAACGTATCGGTTTTACACGGTTCCTCTTATCGTGAAACCGCCCTCCGCGTCTCTCGGGCATTCACACCGACTCGAAATACGTATGGTACGTATGCACGTTCCCGGGAGTTGTCGAACCCTAAAGGAAAATTAAACGAACGTGTCTGCATGTTTGCAAAGTTGAGAGATTGCTCGGACTTAGCCGGCGCGCTTCCGTGCTATATGAACGCGTTGTATTTCACGTCTGGTCTCAGACAGTTTATCCCGACTAATAATCTCCGCGTGGCAACCATGCCGGTTTCCTTTCAGCCCTCCGGTTAACTACTAGGTGGCATTTTTAATTTACGCTACCAGCAGCTGCGCGCAAAGCTGCTACGAGCCTCGAAATCGCGTGATGACACCGAGATGGAGTAAAAGTACGTGAAATTGCACCGAACTTTCCACAATCTTGCTTTATTACGCGATTATTATTTCGCATCGTCATTTCAAAAATTTCGTTCTCGTGACGCTTAAATACAGGATGAGTATCGTGATGTGACGACTCATCAAAAAATGTTTCAGATCGAAGTTGCATGGCTTTTAGGGTAACATATAGTACTGTGATTAGTTTTATGTTATTTTGCTTTTTTATCAGGATGTGACGGTCACCATCAAATTTTTAAGTGGAACAGTTAATATTTATTCCCGAATTCGGATAAAACATAAAAAAGTATTATACCAGATAGCGTCTGAAATACATAGTTCCTGAGATATTAGCAAAAATATTCTTTTTACATTATATTAAAAAAGACCGCTAATCTCAATACTTTTTTATGTAGAACTCAACGCTTCATCCGGATTCGGGAAGAAATATTAACTGTTCCAGCTGACCTTCATACCTTGATCAAAGAGCAAAGTAACATAAAAGTTTTTCATGCAGAATTCAACGCTTTATCCGAATTCGGGAAAAAATATTAACTGTTCCATTCAAAAAATTGAAGGTGACCTTCACATTTTGATGAAAAAGCGAAATAACATAAAACTGATTACAGATTACTATATGTCCCACTGGAAGCCATGCAACTTCTGTCTGAAACAATTTTTCGTACAAAAAATATTTTATAAGTGATTTGATGTCGTCACGTTACGACATTCATCCTGTATAATAATTGTTACTGCTATTAATCGGATAGTGAATGAACCCCTTGCGCTGGCAACTGGATCGCGGACCATAACGAGTGACCGTATACAGGGTGAGTCTTGTAACGTGACGACCTCAAATAACTCATGAAATATTTGTTGTACGAAAAAATGTTTCAGATGGAAGTTGCATGGTTTCCAGGGGGCAATGTGGTACTCTAATCAGTTTTATGTTGTTTTGCTTTTCTATCAAGATGTGAAGGTTATCTTCAATTTTTTAAATGGAACAGTTAATATTTATTGTTGAATTTGGTTGAATTCTATATCACAAAAAGCATCACATTAAATAGGGTCTAAAATACATAATTACTGAGATATTAGCAAAAATATTTTTCTACATTGTATTATATACAATACAAAATGTCTTAAAGTATCTTCTTTTCTCTGATATTATCAGATAATATTTTATGTTTGAATAATATACGAAGATCAATAATATTGAATACTTTATACGAAGATTTACGCAAAAGTTTTGCATTAAATTTTTAAACAGCAAACTGTCGTGACACAAATAAATTGAAATTTTATACAAGATTATATATAATATTCTCAATGTTGAAAATAATTAAATTGAATTAAATTTTATGGTACTAACGTTTTTTAATAGAATGTTCTTTGACATAATTCAGTGCAATACTGACATTGTACGTTTCTAGTTCTTGCATCGTATCCTATTTTTGGAGAGCAATAAATCAGTACATCAGAGCATACATATTCACTTTGTTCAGATAGTTGCCATTGATTCCATCTCCAATAATAGAGCGATAGAAATGTTTCATAAAAGAATACCAGAAAGAAATCGATTTTCTAACCTTTGGAAAGATTCTTTAGTAAATCTTCTGTAAAGTATCAACCTCCCTTAATCCTGTTGTCAATCAAGCATGTCTTCATTGACGTCAGCAATACATCTAACCAAATCAAAAGCAAATTCGATATTAAGTGCAGTGTATCAATTTCGTGCCAGAATTCGATGAATTTCTGTATAATTATCGAAATTTTTAACAATTTGTGAAAATTACTTTTTACGACATCCACATCAGTAATAAGTGATACTATGATATTATAATACTGCAATATAATACAATATAATATACTATTAAATTTAATATATTACAATATTATTATAATGTAGAATAACATTATAATATTAAATTTTATTTCAGTCGTTAATAACTTTAGCTTTTGCCGCAACTCTAGGTAAAATAAAATTAAAGAAAACTCGAAAATTTCGAATTAGGAAGAGAATTACCCCCACGATAGGACAATAAAGGGGCAGAGTCCGAAATAGGGTATTTTCGAACAAAAAACTTGCACGGCAAATAACCCATAACAGAACATCCAAACGCATTTTACGTTAAATCGATTTTCATTTCCCGGACACTCTTTCTCCGGCAAGCCCCGTCTCCCCCCCCCCCAAAAAAAAAGAAAAAAGAAAAAGAGGAACGGGAGGGAAAAGCAAAAACGAAACGAGAAAAAAATGCACTCCGACGAAGAAGCGGTGCAATGAAACGCTCGTCGATCATCGACCCACGATGGCGTATACGAGCCATCCCGGTGAACATTTACAACGGAGGCCCATCGAAATAAAAATCGAGGACCGACGGAAACGCGAAAGTAATTAGTTCTCCGTGTCACCGCGCCCGTGCAAATCGATACTCGGTGTTTCGAGGACGGCCGCTAAATTTACTCGGTCAACTCGACTTCGCCGCGACCCGCGCGCGAATCGCAAAATCATTTTCGAAAATCGTTTCCTCTCTTCCTTGTGACCGCGTTGTTTCGTGTCATTTCTTCTTCCCTCTCTATTCTTTTTTCTTTCTATTTTTCGAGGGGAAATTGACTCGCCGATTTCGCAGCCGATCGGCCGATTTTCTAGCGCTTAAAAAACAGTCGAATCGCGCGAGAACGAGCCACCAGGAAAGCTCCATCTCTCGTGCACGTTTGTTATTTTTTAGTATTTTATTTGGAACTTTGTTGGAGAATGTTAACGTGGATGGCAGTGAAAACGTGTTTTCGGTTTCCGATCGGTTAAAAAGTAAACGTGTGACTGTCGATACGGCGTACGAAAAGAATTTTTCGAAAGTGCTGTTGACAAATATAAGAACAAGTTCTCTGCCGCAGAAATTGCCATTCAGTATTTTCGTGCGCACGATTAAAAGAAATAGAGCCTAGTTGGAAATTTATTTTTGCTAAATATTGCAACAATTATTCTATTTTCGTAATTTAAATATTTTTATATTTAATATAAAATAAAATATTAAATATTTTTATATTGCGTACATCCTCTGCGTTTTACTAATACTAATTCTTTTTATTTACAAATATTTTTGTGAATCAGTATGAATAAGAACATAAGAAGAGTGTATAAATAGCGATTTTAAAAGTAAAAGGACATAGTTCTTTAAATTAAAGAATCTAGAAAATTAATCGAAAATGTGCTCTTTGATCTACTCTCTAACTATGCGTATTATATTATTGTCATAAATATAATAATATATTATTATTAATCATATTATATATTACTGTAATATTATTATATTAATAGTATTATATTACTTTATTATTATCTTATTGTAACATTATAGTTTATATTACTATATGTATAATGTAGTAGCCGCTAACTTTTTAGTTGGATTCCAGCTTTTGGCTGCATTTGAATTATCATTGAGCTGTATTTGGTTTCTGTTACTTTCTCTTTTTATTTCTTCAGTCCGACAACTCTTTTCGTTAAGAATCATTCCTTCTTTCGAATTATTCCAAAGTATTAACAATGTTGCAGAAATTAGAGATTTATCTGTCCTAAAGACAGATATCCAAATCAATTAATTATAAATTCTAGTTTTTTATTAGAGCTTAAAGAAAGAAAATACGTAATATTAAAAATATTTTTTGCAAATGTCTTCGAAATTAAGGCCAAGTGAGGGTTGCAAAGTCGTCACCTAATACAACATATATTTCGAGCCCATTGAAATTGTTAAAGATGTCCGCATTCGTGATAATTACCGAAAGGTCTTTAAATTTCTGTTGCAAAATTTATGAAAGTTGTTATCGTATTTCACATGGCTGATGTCGCGCAAAATGAACGTGTCGCGATAAATGAAGTTTACCTAGTTTAACGTCGTTTACAACCACCACTATGCACGCGTTTCCTGACGTGTACTTGGTTTTTTTAAATAGTTTCCTTCCGCTAAACGAGAACATGCACTTAGTTTGTCGATAACACTCCGCTTCGGGGTTGGATTCTCGTGTCAATAGCAATCTCGAATAAACTCAAAATAATTTCACGCTTATCGAGTTAACCCGTGTCCTTATTTAAAAGAAGAAAAAAAAAAGGAAAAAGAAGCTGAGAATTTGTGAAACGACGATACGACGGACGTTCATTCACGGAACAAAGACTGTGATTAAAGTTTACGAATGAACATATTCTTTCGTTGTCAATTCTACGAAAAAATGAGAGGACTAAGTAAAATTGAAATTTTGCTAAAATCCCTCCTTTTTCTTTCTTTCTAATCGATTTCGCAATAGAACTAGCTGTTCATTTAAGTTTTTGAAGTGAAAATTTAAAGGATGAAATTATAGGGGATGAGATGAAAAAAATTGTATAAACTGGACTTCTTCGTATTTTATAAAATTCAATAATTATTGATAAAAAGTACTGGCTAGTTTCTGAAATAAAAATTTGAAGAAACAGGGAAGGAAAGGAGAAATATTTCTTTTTAATTGTTTCTTCTGCATCTTTCTTTTTTTCGAGTTTTATACTTTAGTTGTCAATTTAGGTTTAATGTTAAACACTTTTGAAATATAGATTAAATGTCTTATAATTTCTATATTATATTATATTTCTTGATTCGTTTCAAACTAGATTAAATTTTCAGTCGTGTTTAAGAAATTTCAAAACGTTTCGTGTAATACACATATATATAATATAATATATTTACATATATAGTACATTCATAAAAAGTTCGATATATTCATTCTTCACCACTTACATACATTTGAGTAAATGTCTGTCAAATGCATTTTACTCAGAACACGCTTCTCTGCAGCATATCCGAAAATCAGGAAATTGGAGTTGAGATACTCTTTGTCAGAAATTTACTATATTTCTATTCGAATACTTCCATGAAACCTGTTAATGTACTGAAACTCAGTATGTATCGAGTATTGAGACACAGTGAAAGTACGTAATAAAATGCAGGATGAGTATTTTGACGATAAAGAGAAGATTCTAAATTTTTTCTCATTTCTTTCAAGTTACATCTGATGGAGAACCTTGTAAAACTGGTAAAATTGAAAAATTGAAAAATTCTTTTTAAGAAATATAATTTCTTTCTGGAATATCAAAAAATTGGACTTGAGACCTTCTTTATCTGAAATTTA
Organism: Tetragonisca angustula; assembly: GCA_036937485.2. Taxonomy (NCBI): domain Eukaryota; kingdom Metazoa; phylum Arthropoda; class Insecta; order Hymenoptera; family Apidae; genus Tetragonisca; species Tetragonisca angustula. The sequence goes on along the minus strand of JAWNGG020000095.1, from coordinate 1,323,514 downwards.
TTAACGTTCGAATACTTTCGTGCGTAACTGTATACCCTAACCACTTGCGCTGACAACTGATTGCGGACCATAACGAGTGACCAAACCGTATACAATAATTCGCCGCTTTCTCTTTGAACTCATGTCGGTACGAGTCATCACTGGATAGAAATTATTGATTAGTAATAAATTTATTTTCCTTTACTTAAAAATATACTTAAAACTGAGAAAAATATTACAATTTTGGAACAACAAATTCTCGACGTGCGTGGCACAGAAAGTTAAATACGTTCCTGCGTGACTAACTGCAATATTAGAATAAAAAAAAAAAAAAAAAAAAAAATGATAAACGTTAAATCACACCGATAAACCACATCAGAAATTCAAAAGGATATGGTATTGATAACCCATTTTGTATCACAACGAGGACGCGACGGTTTGATCGATTCGCGATGCACAAAGCTTTGAAGCGTTCGGATAACGGGAGATGCTGAATGACAATGAAAATGTCGTGACCCAGCTTCTCCTCCAGATACGTAAACCATGAATAACAATAGAAAAAAAATGCTGACTCGATATCCAATATTGACTAGCGCAATGATATAGGGGTGACGATACGTGAAAATATACGTGTATTGCCAAACTGCGAAGAGGAGGCAATAACTATAAAAATATATAAAACGAATTTCTTTGTATCTTGAAATTCAGCTGCGGCGATTTCGTTGGAATTCGCATCATTGCTTTATTGCAGATCAGCAAATTAGTATTAGAATTGTTCGAAATGAAAGAATTTACATATGATTTGTACTATATTTTACGTTAAATTTATATATAGACGTCATACGAAACAATAGAACGTGTTTATCGAAGATTAACTGTAATAGTTTTATATTCGTGTATTAATTTATAAACTATGTCAAGTTTCTTATTTATAATTCAGATTGATATCGTATTTCGTACGATGAGAATTGAAAATCCCGACTTTTAACGAAAAAATCCCTTTTAAATACTGAAAACGCTAATTCAAGAGACTTTCACCGTCAAAGCACAGCAATACTGTACTTGATCTGATTACTATCTTTTCACTTAAAAGTTCAAAGAATTTCTAAGACAACGACGCATTTACAGAGACGATAGTTTAAAATTTAAAAGATGGGGTGCAACGATGATCATGTAAATTTGTGTGTATGACGAAAACATACAGAAACACTCGCATCACAGTAAGGATGACGATTATATTGAAAAATTATCTATGTGCATTAACTCTTTGAGTACTCAAAACTACCGAGAAACACACAACAGATTGAGAATGTATTCATCTTTAAACATATTTTGATATATTTCTTTAGCATGTTGTAATATGTTATTCTTCTTGAGTCTTTAATATTATTACTTTATTATTAATTATAAAACTATCTGTACAATACTTTGATGTGAATTAACGCTCAAAGAGTTGAAGTTAAGAGCATAAAGAAAATTTTTTAATACATCTAGAAGAGATCGGAGTAAAATGGCTCGATGAAATTTCTTATTTCTGTTAATAACACAGATTGATTTTTTTTTTTATATATATCATCTATACACCGTCTATGCATAAATCGGTAACATAATTGATATTAATAATGCAATTGAAAATTTTAACGAAATTATGATTTAACGTGTGTAACTTGTAAGAATTTACCATTATAAATTGTTTAATCAATAGTTTAAATAAGTAAGTTTTTAATTAATTAATTTTGGCATTTACACACGTGCAGAAAAAGTACATAGTAATTTAAAAGAAACTTGACGTTCCAAATTTTATTTTATTACTATTTATCCACATAACTTACGTAACATAAAATATATTTTATATATATAAAAATTTATATATTTAATACAGTCATTTTTTATGCCATGAAATTATGTTAAAGAGCCAAACAGTCGCATTTAGGTCATAAGATGCCTTGTTAGCAATATAAAAGGACTATTTTGTGCTAATAAATACAGTGTTTTAAATGCTTAAATCGATAGCATGTATCTTGTACTAAATATCGGAGGGTTGACTCATTCAAAATTACGCTTATTAAGTTAATCGAATGTAAATCATCTTATCTAGTTTACTTACAAATTTAATTCAAAGGTAACAGTAAAATTGTTTTTTATACGTATTTTTATTCCTAAAACATAATTTTACTAAAAAAAACTCTTATATAATAACAATTTATATTATAATATATAATTATATAATTATAATAGATATAATAATATATAATTTTACTAAAATAAAAAACTTTGAAACAAAAGAATTTTTCCTTGTGTAAGAAATAAATGAAGGTTATATTTATTTTCGCTCAGTATAGCGAACATTTGTTTATCGAACAGTCCAATACTGAAAGAAATGATCGCGCGTCGACTTTTTACGAAAGTGTTATACAAACTTACCAATCCTTTTCCTCTCCTTTGTACCCGCGACAATTCGATTTCGCGAGAATTACGATGCGGAGGTCGTACGTTCAACGCCTTTGAATCACGTTTCGCAATTGTCGCGCCACCTTGAAACGGCAGTTTGCAGGGCGTGCACCGCGCGACGCCAGCTATAAAAATGGCAGATGCGTCCCGTGTCGACTAAACAAAAGCAATGAACGCCGGGGACATGACGAATATGCGTCTGAAACTTGTATGGACTCGCGGAAGTTCGCCGGTCCTCTTCCTCGTCACGTTCGGCGCATATATCTGACGAGCGTTTCCTCCCAGCGCAGCGTCCGAAAGTCACGGCACGTTACACGCATTTTCGTCGAAAGGTTCTTGTCTCGAGAAAAAAATTACGCTCGACCCAGATTCCCTTGTGCTCGAGACGCAGTCTTTTTTTTTTTCTCCACCGAGTTCGATGGATACTTCTTTGAGTCGTAGAATATTAATATTCCGTAAAATAAATAATAAATACATTTATATTTAATATTATTTTTTTATATAAATATAAAACACAAAATATTATTTTATATAAATATAAATATCCCGATAATAGAGTCTTGAAATTGCTTGTAATTAGACTGCAGGTTCGTACAATGAAAGAAACCAAACTGAAGAATATGAATCGTTAAATCTTATAACCACAGTATCGTACATTATATATCTTGTATTTTTAGGTTTTTGCATTTTAAAATTTTAATATATGTATAAACATTCGTTGTTTGATACAACTATTAATATATTCGGATTATTCTTTGTTATTTTTGTTATTTACATCAAGATTACTCTATTATTTTTTATTTTGTAAGCCACACATTGTTTAATTTTTCCAATTTTGAAACAAATATAATTGTTGACGAGAGAGGAATGGGAACAGACTCGTTTATTGAAAGATATTCTACGTTTTCTTGGAAAGAGAAGATTCTAAATTCTTTGTCATTTTATTATTCTAAATTACATTCGATAGAGAAATTTTCTCGTTACTGATAAAATAGAAAGATCTTTTAAGAACAGATAACATAATTAGAAATATTCTATTGAAGTAATACGAAAAAAGAAAAATTAGAATATAGAATATGTAAATGTTTTCCTATGAATATATATATAAAATATTACTTATCAATATTTATTTTTTTAAATTAATCTCCTCCTAAAATAATATCATCATAAAGTATTACTTGTATATTTGCAAGGTTCAAAGCATGAGATATCATTTTAAATTACAATTACCGATACATCTTGAACAATTAACAATTCCCATTCGTATGTTAAAAAATAAATAATTTCAGTTTATACTCAATTGCTATTTCAAGTACTTTTCATTTCTTTAAACAAAAGTGTCTGCGACGCATTCGGAGAGGCAGACATTGTTAAAAACAAAAGTAGGAATAGAAATAGAAATGAAACGAAAGATGAGAAAAGAAACAAAGAAATTTCGAACCGAAATCGGAAGAGATGCAGGTGCTATGGCCGGACTGATGTGTTTTACGGAATTCCAGTGCAACAGATGTACGGATCGAACGGAGCGAGCGCAGGCCTGCCGGTGGGCATGACCACGTTGAAGGGCACCACGGGCACGCTGGGAGCGCTGGGGACCTACGGCTCGGCCCTCGGATCGGGGGTAACGGGTGCCACGACCCTGCCGCGGCCGGGAAACTGGCTGCGCCCTGCGGGCCTCAGGCACGGGCACAGCGCGGCCCGGGTCCGCCTCTACTGCCAGGCAAAGTGAGGAGCCACGGTTCCGACAGGTAACTGAACTGCATTTAACATATTTTAACGACAACTCTACCTAATCACTGGGCTGCGAACTTTTTTTCGAAAAATTTCGAATTTTCAATGCGGTTTACTCTTTTTACAGTTTGATAAAACGTGCACTTTTTTTTTACGTTTTTTTTTTTTTTCAAGTGCGTCCTCTGCACATTTTGTTCAAACTCTACGGATGATCTTAATTTCCACATGTTTAAAATTTCAGACTTTAATTTCGAGACTATCGAAACAAATGTAGATTTTCATGTGTCCGTCGGGAGATAGACTCTCAGCATGTATAAATAAATTTTTTCCTTAGTTTTTTTCTATTACCACTGAGATGTATTCCGCTTCCAAAACTTGATAATATAAACCAAAATTTCTTGAATCTAATTCTAAATATAGAATTATTACGTGATTGCGTTAATTGACAAAAGAAAAAAATCTGTCTGAAAAGGATTAAATGCAAATAGGGAATTTAGAGTTGCCAAAGTATACGCAATGTACGCGAAAATTTATAGAATGTCCAGGTATCGAAGAATGGATGATTCTACGTGAAGAAACGAAGCAAAAGGAAAGAATAAAATTTTCTCATCCAAGCTTTTATTTTCGAGAAAAATCGAATTTCATAAATAGAAAAATACAAAGAAAGGAGAGACATAGGTTCTCTATAGCTTGAATACTTATTTCGATTTTCTTTTTAATTCTCTGGCACATAAATTGATATTTTTATAATGATTAATTAAATATGGGAAAATATCACATTTAAAAGTTAATCGTATTCGTTCTTCCAAGTGCATATGAAAATCTCTTTAATCTGACTTTGTTCTCGTGGCCATGTTCTTTCGATATTTAAATTACATTTATTTAAACGAAGATTAAGAGAATTAACAGTTTATTTCAATAGTCAAGAGTTACATGTTTTTGTAGTTATTGAATTACTTGAGTTTTCTTTCCATACATAATTCTACAGATTTACATATGTAAATGTGTATTTCGAATTATCGAAGGCCTTTTTTCAGCACAAGATACATACGTTTTCGTTTATTTCAATATGTTCAAAAATTTATATAAATTTATTTAAATTATATTTAAGATACCTTCGTTATTATTTATAACACTAATTCGTCACAGAATTAAAAATAATTTTTTACATTATATTTCATCGATGTTTTTTCTTTAGTAATCTTAGTATATCTGATATTTTAGCAAGTTTCTTTGCAATTACGAAAAACATATTTACTACAAGAAAAAGCATTACTAGTAAATATTCTATTCGAATAGTGATATTAACGGATATTAAAGTATTCGGATAATGGAAGTTCGAATATGGAAAGCTTTACTACATGTGAAAAACTTTTTTTCGCCTATTATTTGTAAAATTATGTCTGCATAAAATTATTTGTAAAATTATATTTGATTTACGAAAGTGCGGTCAATATTCCACTGTAAACAATTAAAATTCGAGTTCTAAGGCTAGAATAAGAATGAATGACTATTTACTTGCACGTTTCTACTAGAAGTTTTACTTTTGCTCGTGATCAGTAAGTACCTGTACTGTCTTCGTTTCACGTCTTCAAAAGAATTTTTCCTTTGAATTGTCGTTTTTTGCGTATTGCGTTTCTTTTCTCTTTTTTCTCTTTCATCCTTTTCTTCTAACATATATCTAAGCTCTCTTGATTTTTCTTCCTGTAATGAGAATGGAACGAAATGGCACAGGAGAAGAAATGGCCTTGATGGGCCAATACATTTGGTCTGTAGTTTAAACTTCTACTTTAAAGCTATGCTTTTTTCGTTCCCCTGCATTAGGATCAATTTATTATTTTTTAAATTTCTGGATTATTCGAGCAGTCCTATTTTCAATTTTTTGTTCCAAATTAATTTTATTTTATTTCTAAATTAATTTTATTTTATTTTATTAGTTTAATTAGCCTTTATTTTATAATTAACATTGATGTCTAGTATTTAGTATGTCTTTATTTTTTTATGTTTATTTAAGAAATTTTTAACGTAAGAATCAATTTACAAATAGACTGTAAATAGCGTTAGAGAATAAGTTTTTAAGAAAAATATTGGTTGGAATATTTGAAGATACGTTATGGTTTTTTTTTTTTTTTAATTAAAATGGACAACTTTAATGTAAAAAAGTGTCAAAGTAATTTAATTGTTAAAGTTTGGAATCTTTTATTTTCAAAAATAATTTTGTTTCATCAAATATCTTACAATATTATAATTAATATAAAACTCACAGATATGAGTGTTCCTAAAAACTTTTTACTTTTAAAAAATTTTATTTTTTGAAGAATCGTGAAGGTATATCAATACCAGAGGCAAATTCTGTTTTTGTAACTTAATATCATGAGAATGTTCATGGAATATTCTTTTCATTTTAATCGAGCACTCCTCTAATTTCAAAGATAAATTCTTTCCGTCTAATTTAATCTGCCCCTAATTTCAGATGTAAATTCCTTTCTTTTGAGTTGAAATAAAAGAAAATTGTACGTTTGATTTTATGCAAATGGGCCTAGTCCTTTTGTAGGCGTTTCTTGTAATTTGATTAATGGTAGGTACCATTTATAACCGGTTTCGTGAGATCGTTAAAGAAAAATGAAATACTAAAATTGTTTTTCTGACTACGTGTTTGAAAAATGTTATAAATATAGATTTCAAATAAACGAAGCAATTGTCAAGCATTAAACATAATTGTTTTTTGATAGTATAATAAATAAAATCAATTAAAATATTTTTGATATGAAATATTAGAAAATCACTATGTATATTACAGCTTAATTATTAGATTGTGGACTTTTTTTTATAGATTTATAAAAAATTTAAAGATGCAAAAATCCACAAAATGTGCATAATATATAAAAATATAAATTTTCATGTCTTTAATTGTATTTGTAAAAATTTTATTACTTTATATCTAAAAAATCATTCTTTTCTAATGTTTATGTAATATTACTTTTTATTATTTTTATTATTTAATATTTATTATTAATTCTTTCCTTTATTGTTAACTCTTAAATGCATAACTTTTTCAACTCGTAGACTTGGAATTGTAAATTTGCGATGATATGTATAATTTAAAAAAGAAAGAATTCAGTGAAATTTAAAGAAAGTACGAGGAGACTAAAAAACAGTGCCAGTTTTTATATGATAAAATGAAAAATGAATAAATTATGTTGAAAGATAAATTATGGATACGAGACAATTGTAATACAATCTACGTTTAAACTAATTTTCAAAATTGATACAAAAACGAATTAAATTTCAAAGTAACGTGTTTTGCAATAATATTTTAACAATTTCTGTTAAAATTGTTTTAACCTTCGAACTCTTATTTCTAGATAAGTTGCGTTATCAGACATAGATCAATTCAATTTTTAATTTACTTTTGCGATTCACCGCATAAATACCATGAACTATCTAAAACATTCATAATAGATGAAGAAATTGCTTCTAAAAATACATTGACATTTTATTATCCGAGACATCAAAATTTCTGTTACTAAAATGAATGTAAAAATATTTGTAACGTGATTTTTTTTGCGTGAATATTGTAACTTAAACTTTCTCTATTCGATGATTGTTAAAAGTTCTCAGTCGGAGAATAAAATTCCATTTCAATTTTAATTCTATATCAATAAAATTTTTTTTCCAAAAAAAACACGAATTAGTTCACGGTACTATATTTTGTAAAATACACGTTATATTTGTAAAACAGATTTTTATTTCCAGAATATTTGCTATTTATTTTAGTACGATTAGTAAAGTAGTGTTTACGTAAATTAGTTTTCTTTATTGGTCGTTTAACCCAAAAATCATTTTTAAATACAGATTTTGTTGTCGACCAGGAATAATAAGAAAATATTGCTTATTTTCTTATGCTGAAATTTTAATTAATGAATTGGATTATGCATTTAATACGTATCTGTATTAACATGTGTATTTTATAAATGCTTGAAATTCATGTTCATTGTTTGAAACATAAAGGAAAATAGAACAAGGAACATGCAACATTAAATCATCCTCTTAGCAGAATCTTATGACACTGTATTATATTTTGAACTATATGTACATTTACTGTAGTCTCATGTTATTGTAAGAAATAATATTGTAATTAAATTGATAAAATGTTTTTGTAGCGACATCTCCTCCAGCCAAAAAGACGAATGGTTTGTGTAGGTGAGTCACTTAAATAATAAAAATGCTCTTCACACTTACAAGTAATTCCACTCTAATCTTAAACGTACGTAAATTTAACCAAAATATGTAGTGCTGCCTTTTCAACTCTTCACGCAAAACTAAAACACGTATGTGTATCGCGAGAAACAAATTCAGAATCTATACCAGCAATCAAAAATTCCCTCCATTGTCCATTCACACGAACATCTTGTTCAATTTCATCCTTCCAATCCAGGCAACATCGGCGAATAAAACCAGCGTATAGAAACCATCAGCTATCATAAAACGATAAAAAAAAACAGCTTCGCCAATCACCGATCCACTTTATACAATCCCGCCATACAAATCCACTTATTCATCCACTCCGATCCCAATCTGGCTCGCGAAAAAAAAAAGAAGAAAAATAGAAAAATAAAAAAAAAAAAATAAAAACCGACACATCGTCTTCCACAAGTTCACCCGTCCAGTTGCCCGCACAATCACTGATCGGCTTGATTACACCAAGTGAAAAATACGGAATCGTATTAGAGGTAGGATTTTCCACGAACGTCAAACGCACGCACGTCGGACCATAGATTTTTATACCGGAACAAAACGGAAACATGCATTGTCCAGTTGAGAAATCTCTGACGCGCAAGTCGAGAGGTTGACGCTTATAGGAAATATGTCATATATCATACCGGTCTTAAGATGATTCAACGCTCGTGCCAGTATGATACGGGTTTTTGCATTTTAAATTAACTTCTTCGCGGATCGTATTTGCAAATCAAATTCGTCCTTTCGCAGATTAGAGTTTTGCTGATGAAATTTATCTGAAATTTATCCGGGTGATTGAAAAGTGACATTTTGCTGTTTCGACTACCATATTCCCCATTGAAAAAGTTTCTTCAAAAATTAAATTCTGTGCAAGAAATGTCTCAAGATATCCTTATTTTGACCATGAACATTTAGTGGATGTTTCAACTATCATTCCTACAAATTGTCATAATTATTATATGAATATGTATATAAAAAATTAATGCGCGGAGGCAGGCGAATTATTATACGTAGATGAATGTACATAATGTGTATAAATAAATACATTCGGTATTAAATAAGTATGTTATTTTAATAAAACAAGTATTTTAATTTTATGTTATTTTAATAAAATAAATATTTTAATTTTATGTTATTTTAATAAAACAAGTATTTTAATTTTATGTTATTTTAATAAAATAAATATTTTAATTTTGTTATTTTAATAAAACAAGTATTATAATTTTATGTTATTTTAATAAAATAAATATTTTAATTTTATGTTATTTGAATAAAACAAGTATTTTAATTTTATGTTATTTTAATAAAACAAGTATTTTAATTTTATGTTATTTTAATAAAATAAATATTTTAATTTTATGTTATTTTAATAAAACAAGTATTATAATTTTATGTTATTTTATTAAAATAAATATTTTAATTTTATGTTATTTTAATAAAACAAGTATTATAATTTTATTTTAATTTTATGTTATTTTAATGAAACAAGTATTTTAATTTTATTTTAATTTTATGTTATTTTTTAATAAAATAAGTATTTTAATTTTATTTTAATTTTATGTTATTTTAATGAAACAAGTATTTTAATTTTATTTTAATTTTATGTTATTTTTTAATAAAATAAGTATTCTAATTTTATGTAAAGTTTTTGTTTACTGTTAGTATTACTACATATTATATTACATAGTATATTACTACATATACATGCAATAAAAATTTTTATTTCGGAATAACAACTTTACATTGCATTTTATTTCTATTACAGTGGCTTGAAAAAACAAATTTGTAAAAACATTGCTTTGCAAAAGAGTGAATTTGATCTATGAACAGGTAAATTTGATTTGCAAAATGGTAGATATCATCTGCAAAATGGTTAATTTATAGTGCAGAAAGGTGAATGTGACCTGCAAAAGAGTTAATTTGGAGTGGAGAACTTGTACAGTCATGAAAAGAAGTAAGAGTCATATTTTCAATCAATAAATATTCTTATGTAAAGAATTCTCGCTCGTTGCACTTCCGATTGCTCGATTCTTTACGTGATAATATAAAATAATGTAAATATAAATAATGTAAAATCATCTTCAAAAAAAAAAAAGGACTCAGGACTGTCAAAATAAATATATACATATTTATTATGGGACCAAGTGAATCGTTGTATTATTTTGTTTCCTTATAAAATTACATTAACTTAAATTGTCGACAATTTTTCACCCTCATTGGTTCAATTATGCTCTTTACGGTGAATCTATGATCAAAACGCCACACAACACAAACGTAACTTTCGAAAATCATTTCTTGAAAAGTTGTCCATTATGTCAGTATGATGTATACGTCAGTCACGTGCGTTGGACGCGTGTAGGAAATCCCATCTTGAAGAAACTTTCGCAAAACGTAAAAGACAGCCATCTGAAAAGGTAGCACAAGCTGGAACAGAGGTGGCGAACTGACGACCTTCAGGTCGTAGCCCTACATTTTTGATCGGTTGGGCTAATCGATAGGGTTCCCCTCCTCTATTTAGACTGCCAACGTTGAAAGAGGATGATTAAGGAAGCAGCTGGGAAAGAATAGAGTGTAAACTACAACCCCTGGCAAAAATTTTCAATCAGACTCATTGGTGTCTACTTTACAAGGAATATTCACATTGTAGAATTGTAAAATGTTATTATGTGAATATTAAATGTATTATTAAATGTTACGTGGTTGAAGTTAGTGGGAAACTGAAGGATGCTTGAAGCAGGATAAATGTCAACAAAATAACATAAACTTCCATTTATTGTTCAAAGGAAAAGAGAAGAAACAAGAAATGTCACGTGGAAATAAGTTTTCGATCATTTGAAATCGTGGGAAAATGTTTTTGATCGAATTGTTGACTTTTGTTTATTAAAACATTATTATGTATATTAGTATATTATAAAAATAAAATGCGTGGAGTCTTCAAACCAGATCTCAACACTGAGAAGATCTTCAGCTGATATACAGCTATCATAAATAATCATAAACGACCAAGGATATTTTTGTTTGAAATTTAAACATTCTTCGTTCAACTTTTCGTCTGATTTTCGCCAAACATGTGTTCCAGCGTCATCCCCAGCTCCAACATATATCCGTGATTGGGAAAATTATGTATTCTGTACAGCAATCCCAATTCGGAAACAAATATTCACATTTTACAACATTTTCTGATTCCCCGCGTATTTTATTTTTCAGGGTGATAATGCTAGTTGTCATCGTAGTAAAATATTCAGAGACTCTTTTACAGCAAAATAATAGTAAAACAATGACGTGGCGAACGAATAGTCAAACCGATCTCAATCCCATATGGGCAAAATTGAAAGATCTAATTCGAGAAAAGAAATCACAAAACAAGGATAATAAGTTCGATTAGCTATTAGAGCTTCGTCTCTGATAACTTCTAATGCCAAAGCGTGTTAAAAAAGTCATACGTAAAAAAGAAAACACTATAATATTATAAGAAATATTAATAATATTATAATTATAAGGAAAATGCTAACATACGTAATAATTTTTTAATACTAAAATAAAGTGCCAGGTAAAATAATTAAATTAATTTACCATTCAATCTTCTTTCAAATTAATATTAAAAATAATTATTCAAAAATTAAATTTTTTATAATTCATTTATTCTTAAATATACTACATTTTGATTTAAAATATTATTTTATTAAATTTTTATTCATAAATTATACTAACAATACATAAATATAATTTAAGTATTTCTTATCGTGGATCATGAAATTAAATAACAAATTTCCCTAAAAAGATTAAAAGGCCGCCATATTACTTTATTTTAATGATTCAACATTTAATTATAAAATTATTTATTATATTAATATAATAGGGTATCTAATCCTAGTTATATATATTTAATTTTCATATTCTTTAATATATAAATTTATATTAATAATTTAAATTTCACCTATAATTATTAATTTTTATATAAAATTATTTTATATCAATAAATTTTATTAATTATTAACTTATATAAGTTTAACCGCTATTGCTGGCACTTTAGTAACATAAATTAACAATTTGATCGAAAACTTTTTCCCACAATTTCAAATGATGGAAAACCTACTTCCGCGTGACATTTTTTATTATCTCTTTTCTCCTTTGAACAATAAATGGACGTTTATTTACATTTGCTGATATTTATTCTGCTTCAAGCACCCCTCAGTTCCCCAACTGACGTGAACCACATGTAATAACATTTCACACTTCCACAATGCGAATCCTCCAACAATCCTACGAAATTCTTCGTAAAGTAGACACCAATGAGTCTGATCGAAAACTCTTTGCCAGAGGGTTGTAATCTTCTCGATGAGAGAACCGGCAGGTGGGGGAAGGGAAAAGGTTCGCTGCCTCCGAACTAGCGAAAGACAATTTTCGCAAACTAACCGTCTGCAATTGGTTGTTGGTCGTTTTGACAGAGGCAGGCCTGGACCAGAGCCCGCAGGGTGAACCGGGTGCGGTGGTGCCCTCACCGCCCCCTCCCCCCCTCTCAACCCCCCGGAGACGTGACGACGCGATGCGTCGCTTCGTTCCTACTCACATCGGTCGCGTGTTACCGGCGAACATCTCGTTGCGTGCCACGCAACTACCCCCGCAAACACACCCTTTCACTTCCACCGAATTCGGATCGGCGAGCTTTCACCAGATCGGCCGCCCCCAGATCTCGACGTCAGCAGCTCCACGTCAGCAAGCGGTGCGTGCGCCAGCTGAAAAAAAAAAAAAAGTTGTTCCTGCAGATCGTTGACACGTCGCACGTAGATCCGATTTTAGCGTGGTCGTCGAGTCATCCGTCACTCGCGGATAGAACTCGTGCCTTCTGATCTACGCGCTTCTGCTGCGTGCGTCTTCGAGCATCGAGCGGGAACAGAGCTCGGTGAGAACCAGGACGACAAGGGGTGGGATGGTATCGTTGACTGGATGCGAGGCGTGGACACGTGATCCGACGGATAATTGGACAAAATTTCGTTGCAGCGCGAATATGCGAGCGTGTGTGTATGAGAGAGAGAAAGATAGGAAAGCATTCGTGAGATTCGGAGAAAAAGAGAGAGAGAGAGAGAGAGAGAGAGAGAGTGCGGGAGTGAGACTTGGAAAGGGAAAAGAAGTCATGGATACACCATGGATAAGCCAGGAAAACAACCGGAGATTTATTCTCTGCGGTACATGTGCGTGTAAATATTTCTTCTTTTCTCTTTCTCCATTTTTCTTTTTTTTTTTTTCTTTTTTCGTTGAGTTTTGCGTGATTTTTGTCACGCGTGGACAGCCGGGTGTCTCCTCGGTACCGATTTCACGGAACAAATGGAACTCAGTCTTCACAGAATGTGAACGCGTTTGCTATTTGCCGGTTGTTCTAAAAGTATTATACAATTTTCTTCAACCAGTGAATTACGTGTCGTGTTACATTTATTTTCCAAATTAAAAAATTTATTTAATTATAATATATACAATAATATATATTATTTATTATATTTGTTATATTAATTCCAATAATTGTTTTTAATTTAAATAAATTTTCTTCAATAAATATATATATATATAATTATACAATATTATATATAATAATATATATATATTATTTATTATATTAATTCCAATAATTATTTTTAATTTAAAAAAATTTTCTTATAAATTATTATAATATAATATAAATATATATATATATATAATTTATTATATTTATTGTATTCCAATAATTATTTTTAATTTAAATAAATTTTCTTCAATAAATATAATATATATATATATATTATTTATTATATTTATTGTATTAATCCCAATAATTATTTTTAACTCAAATAAATCTTTTTCAATAAATAGAGCAATTAATTTAGAAGAAAGAAAGTTCCATTTGATTTCCATGGATTTAACCCAATTTCAAAATTTACATTACGGAAGAACGATGGACACGCTCGGGGAGATCCTCGTTTCTTCGCGCCTCCAGACGCAAAATCTTCCACCGCCGCGTAATCCACTGTCGATGTTGATCGACGTCGACACCGGTGAGCGATTGGTCCATTCGGCGGCCGTTAACTTTGGATTGACGTCAGCACGCGTGCAAAGGGTGAATTACACAGGTAATATTGATCGGGCCGAAAGGCAGAGAAACGTTTCGTGGAAAATCGTTACCATGGGACACCACACCGTGTATGAATGCGGGCGCGGTACGCGCGCTACGTGCTCGCTGGTTAACGGTGCGCGCGTGGTTCAATTGCGTTGATGCGTGAGTGTCGCGGAGCGAGAAACCGCGGCTGGGATAATCGCAACGGGCCTCGGACACGGAGGGGAAAAAGAAAAAAAAGAAAAAGAAAAAATGACGTTCTGCACGCTGGCATTTCTCTTCATCCTGACTGAAAAACATAGAAAGAACGGCACGACACAGAAGAGTATGTATAAAATAGGAAACTAGGAAGAAATTAATGACTACGAAGCGAATATTATCGCTCGAGATTTATGGTTCGCGTGTCTAACCTGAGCATCGGTCCTTTACGTTTTCATCGTTCTCATTAGCGTTTTTCTCGTCGCGATCGCTTCGTTTGATTCCGCGATATCCGTCGATCAAGGGGCATTAGTTCCTACAATGTTTCTCAACTCGTTGAACGGACGATAGGGCAAGAGTCGTGGCACGCTTTACGAAGAATGATTGCGACAAGACTGCCTGCACCTCGCGCGGTGTGAATTGCACAGAAGTTACAGCGAACGATAAAAGCAGATTTACGAGACGCGAATTGATAAACGACGCACGGCGACGTGAAGGAATGCGAAATTTTTCTTTAAAGTAAGTCTCGAGAAAGCATCCAATGTTGGAACATTCCGATTTGGCAGCTCGTTTCGAGAGTTGACGAGCGTAAAGGAAAATACGACGCGAGTCTTCTCGAGTTTGCTTTCCCAAGGTCTCTTGAATATCGTTGAAAGTATTCGAAATAGTTTTCTGACGAAAATACGAGAATAATCTCGTAATACGAATTGACAAACGATGAACCTTGCTATTTCAGCTCACTGACGATAATAATCAACTTCGAAATTTCGTGAACTGACAATGAGATATTAGACGAATCGAAATTTAGATTTACCTGTTTCTTATCGGAAGATAAATGAAACGCTTGCAGAATTTGATGATTCATTTAAACTATGCTCTTTGATACTATCTGTTTTTACCGACAATTTCAAAAGAAAATTTAGAAATCGATCTAATTTTTATTCCAAGTGTCGCAGGATTAATCGAATTATCAGGAAATTGACATCGCGCGTGTCAAAGATTTATCCAAATCGGTGTAACTTCGCCGTGTCTGAAGGAGAGATTAATTCAATATGCGTTTTTCACACGCGAACTGAATGTTGTTATCACGTTAGAAACGAATAGTAAATCTCCGTACATTCGAAATGACAATCGCCATAGCGTATACTTAGCAGATATTGTTGTAAACTTTTTCTGATACGCCAGTTACTCGTAGGATCAGGATAGACAAATCGTACCATAGGGAAATAATTGAACATTGGACGAGAACCATCCAGAAATACCGACTGAACCCCTATTTTATACTACAGTAATGATAATAGTTTTGTGTGTTGTTTCTTTTTTCTTCAAATTTCCTCAGTTACTGCACAAATGTAAATTAATCGCACAAAATTTTTATATACGAGTCCCGACGATTTTAGGAACGAGAAACAGAAAAAAAAAACGTACGCAGATGTGACACGGAAACGTCATTCTCCAGTTTTACGAAATAATTTTACTCCACGATCTTTTCGAACTATTTTTACACTATATACAAATCAGAACGAGATCCTTTCACTGCCTTTTACGGGGACAATAAATAAAATTCGACGTAAAGCCGTGTCGGAACAGCCAGCGAATATCTTCCCTATCGTTTCGTCTCTCGTACGAGCATTTTTCTTTCTTTTTTTTTTTCATTTTTCCCCTCTTTTTCTATGTTTCTTTTTTCAATTGTCGCAGACAACAGCGCGACACGAAGTGAAATGCAAGCGTCAGAGATCGTACTCGTATACATGTAACATATTTGTATCTACTACTAGCCGTTCAGCTTTGTGCCGTCTCCATAGATTACAGATATAAAAAGCATATATAGTTATAGAGGTTATAGCTGCGGGAGAATGGTGGTAGTTGAATGAATGCGAGTGCAAACAACAGGGATGCGGTGTGTACGAGAGAATATCGAATATATAAATAATACGAGAGAGTTTTTAACTATCGACGTTAGCACGAAATCTGTATCACGAAGAATTAGGGTGAATCTCACCAACCGATCAATGGTGTTGTCAGTTCGCGTTTGACACGATCTGACAAACATCGATCAGCAAGAGACGAATTGGTAGTAATCGAAGGATCGAGGTATCGATGCTGTCTGCTGAACTAAGAATTACGAAAAATCAGGATTGCACGTGCGAGTTAATTTTTCAATGTGTTTTCAAATGGATTTGAATGTTATAATTTTAGCATGTATTTCAATGTTACGCGTGTGAAATAATTTCAAGGAATTCGAAAAAGTGAGCATACCTCTTTACTGTGTAAATTTTTAAATTAAAGACGGAGATAAAGAGGAGGGAGCAGTAGAATGTACGATTAACACAATTCTTCTGCATATTTAACGAATCACAAATGTATCATAATCTCGTCTGAAAATTTTCGAATGCAATTTATTTCGAGTATTCAATAGAATCGAATAGAATCTCGGTTATTCTTTTGTTTCACTAAATTCTACTCGTATCATTCGTTCTAATAGCATCTCTGTCGTATATTTTTACACATAATTAGCGTTCTAATAAAAAAAAGTATATACATATCTGTACATATCAAGAAGTCATGCAAATATACGACGAGAGCGTCCACTTGTTCAGCTCTTTGAAATTATCTTGTAAAATTACAAAATCATCCAATTTTCTATTGGAGAAAATATTTAAAATATTTAATCACGCTAAATTTACGTCTTTATTCCTTTTAACATTTTATTTAGACCATTCTGATCTATTAGAGCTGAAGTAGAAGTGGTCTGAAACTCGAAGAACTGAGAAATAGCGAGAATCCTGGCAGATAGCATCGACGAACGAAGGAAACGAGAGAAGTATCCACTGTTTCTCATGGCCGATCTGATTCTTTCGGCTCCAGTCTTAACTACTTACTCAATTGTACGCTTAATGGAGATGCGACGATGGTTCAACAGCACGAGACGATGCCGATTGCTAGGAAACGAAGGGTGGAAAGAGAAATAAAGGACGAAGAACGGCGAGGAAGTGCGTGCGGTCGCGAGAGACGAAGAATTAAAAAGAAAGAGAGAGAGAGAGTGAGCGAGGGAAAAAATTAAGAGGGAATGATGAGGAGAGCGTGAGATAAAGAAAATGAGAGAGTGAATGTCGGGCAGAGAGATGCGAGTGGATGAATTCGCAGTCCTTTGCGGCTAACGGCCGCGATTAGGCTAAGCGAGTAGATAAGAAGTTCCGATTAATTGGATTCGGACACACGGAAGCTAGCTAAAACTGCCATGGGGGACGTGATGTAGAGAAATGAACGTAAGTGAAATTTAGATAAAAATCGACCACTGCCTCGACGCATCACTCAACTGACCTTCCATCGATTTCGATTCCATTCAGATGTAAATAATTAGAATTTTAGACTTGGTCTTTCATATTTGAACAATTAGAATTTTGGATTTAAATATTTAGAATTTTTTTGAAAGTACGAGTGAATTTTTGACAAATAGTTTCATGACGAGTGATTTTTTAAAGAAATAACTTCGTAACAATTGCACGATATTAATCAAGTCGTTTTCAATCAATCGGTTCAACAATTCGTTCGTTTTCAATTAGTCAATTCATTTTTTTTTTTTATAATTCTTCTAGAAATAAAGGTTAATTGAATAATTGATCCTTGACTCGAGGATTAATTAAATGATCTTTATTTCTAAAAGAATTGTAGAAAATGAATTTAAAAAGACACAATTTTAAGAAGAAGGAAAATATGGAAGAAATGAACTATGGAAGAAAAATGTCTTTCTGGCATTAATTCGAAACAACTGAATTAGAAGTTAACACGTATTATAATTTTACTACGTGTTTGCAACTCTTCTCGCGTTGAGTGCTCAGCGTTTGAGAATGTGTCAGGGAAGTGGTTTAGCTGCATGTATAAAGGGGTAATTATGAGTCTGCGCGTTAAACGAAAGAATGGTCCGCAATCTTTCCTTGGCTTCTCCTCTCGAGGATAGAAGCTCAATCACGTTGACGCGTTAATCGCGTTCTTTGTCGTTTCGTCGATTCGACAAGCGAGAAATTTTGACAAGGAGTGTCGCGAAAGAGATGCTATTTAAAGAAATTGAACTAAATCTTAACTCTTCAAAGTTTGGGTTTCAATTACTCGGACACGTTCGCATCGTCGAACTGTCGAAAAAGCTTCCGAAACACGAATTCACAGCCAATTCATGTCCTCCTTTTCTGACAACCTTTTACGAAGCCTCGCGGCATCGATGAAATATGTAACTTGTAAATATCGTGTCAATGGTATATCATTTCGTGGTCCCCGGTTGAAATTCCTTGAATTGCTACGACTCGTTATTACTTGGCGATCGTGATCGTCGACATTTCTCCCGACAACATTATTTCCTCTTTATCTTTGACGATCTCGTGCCGCTGGAGCTTGTACAATTTAAAAGCAAACAACAGCAACTACATTTTTCCATGTGTTGTAAGGGAGGAAATGAAGGGTTATTAACGCACCAAAGCCTCTTTTATGCGTATGTTTCTCAAAGCGATATCATCTAAAACACGGGCTAAGAGCCGCCATAAATATAATTCAACCGCGAATAAATAAGGGGCGCGTGATGCTTGCTACAAGCGAAAAACACGCGTCGAGGCAATAATTTCCTGTAAATTGAATTTTGAAAATGAAGGGATTCTCATTGTAAGTGACTGCAAAAATACTTTTCAACGCATTGACTGCCACGCGAGATTCATGAATTTTGTCTATGGGATGCAGTATATAATTTTTATATATATTTGTTACAATACAACGAAATTTTTTCATTTTATAGTATCATCTAATTATTATTTTTATATATATATATTTATCTTATTTTAATCGTTGTAAATGCGAATAAAAATATCGGTCAACGATATGTTTCACGAACGTTGTGAATTCGTGTTTTAAAAACTTTTGGCGAAATCCATCCGGATAAAAACTTTCAATTTAGATTAGATCAATTCTCTCGCGTATTCTGCGCTTGCTTTTATTCGCTATGCGATTGCTTTAATTCTGAATATACATCTGGGGTCACATTAGACGAATGTAAATGCATTTATAATGATACGTTTTTCATTTTATATTCCTCTTCGTTAGATTCTGTGCATTTATTACTCCAAATTAAACTTCTCGTAATTCCCTTGGATTCATCTGAGATTTTTCAACATCTTCTCTCATTTTTACTCAAATTTCTAATGCTGTTGAAAAAAAAAATCATTCTAACAATTACTTTCAGAATCTGTCGAATAGAAATTAGAAACAATACTGAGGAAATTTGAGATGGACGAATTGGATCCAAAGATGTTACAGAGAATTAATTTGGATTTAATTTTATTTCTCCATAAAGTGGTTTACAGTATTTAACGTTGTACAATCAAATAAATGCTATTATATAAGAAGGAATAAGAAATTTTAAAAATACGCCAGAAGATGAATAATATGGGCATTTAAATCATTTAAATTGGCGTATTTCCAGTGCGCATTAGCGTATTATCATTCGCTTAATGATACCCGGATGACATTGTAGAAAAGACTGTACGTCTGTAATGAATATTCGATATTAGTGAAATTTCTTAACTATCGACAACAAGAGAAAACGTTATAAAATATTTAGGATAAATTGGTTGCCACGAATCTAGGTGATTTGTTATGATAACTTGGATTCTCTTAGGATATTCGAGAAGATACGAAGGCAACCGTAAAAACGAGCGACGTCGATTTGTAAAATTTGTCGATGGCTCTTCCTAGGCTCTTACGAATCATTTATTGATTGCTGCGAGTACAACCTTAGTGAAATATACGCATTCTTTTGAAGCTACAAACGATTGTAGTCGTAGACAATTATGATTCTGAACCGAATGGAATTTTAAGCCAGAATATATGCGACGCTGATATCGTTTCGTTTAATCGAATAACAATTTTAGTTTGATAATATTGGTTAAATTAAAACGTTTTTGAAATGGAATAATGTACTAAGAGTTCGTGATAAAAAAAAAACAACGTTTGAATTCGTTTGAAATACGCGCTACTGTACGGCATGCGGGGGAAATCAGACGAGAAGTTACCGGTAGAACCAAATGTCGCATTAATTCGAATTCGGATCTTCTTATCGATCATTCATGTATAAACATGGTACAATGTTTGTTTTCGGATTTTTTAATCGTTGAGGTAAAAAGAAAATGTAGATTGTTTTAATCGATTAGAAATTGAGTGGATGGTGTCCGAAGTTGATCGGCAAAGGTGGTTTCTGTAAATTTCGCTTTGTGAGTTAATCAGAAAACTGCGTAACGATCGTCGGTTAGGTAGAAATTCGTTTGTTCTTCGTACGTTTCGCTCAAAAATATTGCATGCTATTGAACCGTCATTTGTCTTTAAACGGACTAGAAAATGCTTAATCACGAGAGGTCATTCAGGTCAGTGCACCCGATTGTCAGCAAATAACGTTCAAATTAATTAATTACGTAATGGTAAACACGTCGAACGCATGAAATATGTTTGAAAACGCAACGCAATGAAAATAAGCATTGCAAAAATATTTTTAATGCGATTAATCCTGAGACAGCACAGTACGAACGTGCTTGCGAAACTTTTGATAGTTATAATTTTACCAATAACCAGAAACTCTCCTGCATTTTGCAGAGCAATAATAACTTGGTGCAATTAAATACATATCTCTCTGTTCTTGGTGTTCTCTTTCGTAGATTCTCACAGACGAAAGAACCAGTTTTAATTGATAAGAATGTCGCCATTTTTGCCGTGAGGAAATATCGTTCGTCGTATTGTTGAATAAATCGGAATAATGTTAATGAAAGGGGCATGTATGTGTGTTTAAACGAATGATGCTATTAGTCAGCGGTGTAAAGGAAGTGGTGTATTTTCACGAGTTGGGGTAATCTAATATTTATTTCTTTAAGAGAGGGAAAAAAATAATAATAAACAGACAATAATAATCCAACGTTTACAAGCGATTATACTCATGCAGAAATCAGCATCATCCACTATTACGAACGTTTCATTCAAGACATCACGTTTATTACAATGTGAAACATTGCCATTGAAATAATTATCATATTCACTGTCACGCTTCGTTTCAACAAGAACGAGACAATGTTATATTTTACAACAAGAGAAATTAGAGCAAGCGTCAGTCATTCGTTAAAATTATTCTTAACGAATTTTTTGGAAGAAATTTTACATCCGCAAAAGAATCTGATCTGATCAGTGTATGCCTTCTTAGATGAATGTCCTATGGCGTGTAATTCGAAACTTTTCCGATATTTCTACTACTTGAAGGTAATCGAAAGAAACCTATTTCGTCTTTGAACGTTTACCCCTTTTATCGTACAAATGTACTGCCAGTTGTATCCAGAGGAGACGACATAAATCATTTCGACTCTAGAGAAAGCTACGGAATTCTGTACTTAAAGATAACATCATTCGTGAACCATTGTACTTACCTAGTCGCGTAGCGTTACATATCTCCATCACGAGAGAGCATTGACCATCTTACGCGTGATGCGATATTTTGAACATTTGTATTTACACGGTTGTTCCATGTTCAAAGTTGACCGAACGCGAAATTTGATGTTAAACGATCTCAAGAACGTTTGTTACCAGTCAGAGGCAACTTTTGTAATTTGTAAGCCGTCTGTTACTTTTTCTAACTAAATTGAATCGTACAAGAAAGAATATTGTTTCTCATGCGAGGGCCAATCTGTAACTTTGGTCACTCCCAATCTCTGTTGAATCGCGACATTATATCATTTACAATGAACAGACAACCTTCTGTTTAATCATACGTTGCATAAAAGGAAATTTCAAGTATGACAAAAAAGTACAAAGTAAATATTTCATCAACTGATACATATTGCTTATATAATTAATTGTAGTCGATATTATAATTAACTTAATATTTAACGCGATGATTGTAGTTGTATTTAAGCATCAAATTTCAAAATTAGATGTTACGTACCAAACGTCAAAGTACGCTCGTATTGGAACAAATGAGTGTTCAAAATTTATCTAAACAATCGTTTTATAACGATAAATAGTAAACATTCTTTAGATAAAATGCATCGCAAGTTTCTTGAAAGTCGCAACAACAGGTTGGGAATGCAAAGTTTAGGCAAGTGCCTATACCCCCTAAACGACGCCTCAAATAATTTCTGTAATTGCATCTGTCATTAAAGCTACGATACCGTGGAAACATTATTCCTTTGAGAGAACACTAAGCCGCCTATCGTTGGTCCAGCTCATATCTTTCCATTGTTTCTCGATTACATAGTAATATATGTGTAAGTTATTTGTTCGTCGATGGCTGTTCATACGTAAAGGATGCAGTATTCGCGTTTACAATGCAGCAGTGTGGATCATGACCTAATAATAAGGGAAACAATACAATAATTTTTCATACTGTTTTTACTTTTTACTACTATGATTACGTACGACTGTATAATGTTATTCTTATCATGTATTATATATTGAACCGTGTGCGAATCAAATATGTACACTCCGAACGAACATCCGAGAATGCACGCGCACCGACGTACATATTACCACTCTACGTACTAAATAGTTTATATCTATAGCCGTTGCAGAGGATTCGCTCCATTACGATATACTATGCGTGATAGGTAGAAAATTTCGTCTGTGCGTATGTACGTGTGACTGCATGCGCGCGTGCTGTGTGTCTGTAAAGTCGAAATAAGTGGCGAAAAGTTCTCGTGGTAACCTGTGTGTGTGTGCGTTTGAGTATTTCCAAGCAATTCGCTCGACGGAAGCGATAAAACACGTATTATTTCCCCCGATTGAAACGAGAAACGGCGATAATTACATTACCGGATACCGATTTCCTTTTCTGGCCTGGCCATGGACCGATTTGGAATCAAAAACGTCAAGCACGAATTTCAAATAATAGACGCGAGAGGTAATTTTTGTCTATTCCACGGGGCAGTGTGTCGCGTGATGTTTGTTCTTTGCCAGATGTAATTTTTGAACGTCTATCCGGCTCGCACGGAGATGAAAGGTCGCTTCCCTGCGAAAGGATTTCATAAGATTCGTATGTCGTGTCCTACGATGAGACAGAGGTCATCACCCTGTATCGCGTAACGTGCTTTCAATGTAAATCGTTTTGTAGGATAGATTTCAAATCTCCTCTTGCCGTGAAACGGAAAGTGCTTGGCAGCAGCAACGGACTGACACTTCGTGTTGCTACGATCTGTTGCGCGTTCGCGACGTCCATGCTGTATTACAACGCATCGCGATGGGATTTTACGGGTTAAGAAAAAGATAACGAATTCACAATCGTCTTCTAGAAATCTTCGATTCACCGACTCAAATCAATTTACATATCCCCTCGAGCTCTCTACGTACATATCAAAACGAGGTGTTTCACCAAACGAATGTATCGCGTTCGTACATATTAGAAATAACATCGTACTCGTTGAACACGGTCGGATGAAATAACGTGGAAATCCAGCATGTCCCGTAACACAACAGACGCTGAATCTTGTACAACTGCCAAACCCGCACGCGACTTTAAAGTTTTCAAGTTCAAAGTGTCGAACCTTCCATTTGACATCGTACGGGTGTGATGTAACTGCCGAACGAAAGCGTCTACATACGAAATCGAACAGAGAGAGAGAGAGAGAGAGAGAGAGAGAGAGAGAGAGAAAGAAAAAGATATAAAATATGCGATTCATGAACGAGCCGCATGATCATAAGATGTTGTACGTAGTTTCTAAGTACGTGCGTGTTGCAACGATATCTAAATGCCATATCAATACTTTGTCTGCGCGTATCACGTGTAACAATAATTAATTGTAGACCACCGAACTGCGATAAGAGTGATGCGACACTTGCATTTTCGTATTATTTTTGTCAGTCACTGATCAATCTCCTCCTCCTTCCCACCCACCCATCCACCCTCCATGGGATCGAGAGTTAAGTTCCCAATCCCTTGGTTCTTTACTCAGCAATGGATGCAAGAGTTCGTCGCTTTCTCAAAAACGTGTGAATTTTGGTGTAACGTCGTTGTAATAAAGACATAAATAAATTGAGGCGGGCGCATCGTATGTTTAACTTTAAACGCGAAGCAATAGATGGCTCCTTGATGCGCGTGATTACGATCGGAATTTGTCAAAGTGAGTCGATAGTTGATAGCAATTATTGTATAACGATAGTAGTACTACGTGTCAGATCGATCACGCGATCGAGCAGCCAAGGCGATTAAGAGCGAAAAACTGGGAAAACTTTGAGCCGCTTGGTAATTTCAGTGCTAAAAAAAAAGCAAAAAAAAAAAAAATACAAGAAAGAACACTAATTATATCCATAACTATCCTATATACCTAAAACCAAAAAAAAAAAAAAAAAAAAAAAAGATAACCAAAGCATTGTAACCTTCTAGAGGCAAAGAAGAAATAGAGAAGTACCTAATCTTGTATGGTTTAGTTCGACCACTGATTTGTCCGTGTGTGTTCGTTATTGAAATATGTTTCTTTAGTAAAAAAATGCTTAAAAATCTACATGAGTATTTTCTATTTTTCTCGTCCTTTGTACCTATTTTAGTCCTTTGAAGTGCAGGAAGTGAAACAGCAAACAAAACAGACGTGGATATGAATCAACTACTTCAAAGAAACATTTGTTTTGTCCTTGTTATAATCTTTGGGAAATTTAGATATTCTTGAAATGCATGACCGAGAAATTGAATCAAAACGTACTACACGATCGTAAATAAAAAAAAAAGTATAAAGTACATGCAATTTTGAATCTTAATGTAATTTTGGAGTAGAAAACAGGCATAAGCATTTTTAAATAGATTGACTTTAACCTTTTCTATATTAAAAAATTATTCAATATATTTTATATTTAATACTACAAAATTGTTTAATACATTTTACATTTAAGCTGATGATGTATTCGAAATGAGAGTTCGCAGCTCGTCGAAAGAACATTCATATTTCTAATTAATTCGATATTTTATGTGCATAAAATTGATTTTCCGTTAGACTATTGACCGGCAATATCGTCGATCAAAATTAGAATGATAATATTTTAAAAGAAAAGGAAAGTTTAAATGTAATAAATACGCGGATTAATCTGATACGTAACCACGAAAAGGTAAATACGTATTGATCGTAGATAATGTATAAATTCCACGTCTCTTTTAGAAATCACGAATTATGAGGGCAATGCCTGCAGGCGATTGCCGGTAAGGTACCTATATCAGATGAAGGTAAATCTGGTATCTCACAACACACTGGAACTCGATATTTGGCCACTGAAAATATCTCTCAATGCTATTTTAACACTATATTTGACGAAATCTTTGAATAAAGTAAAATTACAAAGATACATGATACTATTAGTATCTGCACTTTTATACGCACAGGTATTATTCAATTTTTCTAGACAGAAAATTGTGATATTTTGTAATTTTTTCTATTATCATTCCAATCGAAAAAGAAAAATAGAACATGTATTTTTGTATATTTTTGTAAAATAAAATTCATTGCAATGATTATATTCCCGTTTTATGTTCAGATATTATTCAACTTTTCCAAAAATTAAACTATAAATTTCTTATAACATCTACAGTATCAATAAGCTAGTACCAATAATAAATTCATTTTTCTTATTAGATAAGTAAAAATAAGTTTAAAAATGATAATAAGTAATTAAAGTATATTGTAAAATAAAATTTACTGTGACACCAACAAAAAGTCATTAATAATTAAAACATTAAAACAAGTCACTAATAAATTAATATTTGATGATCTACATGAAATACCTATCAATAAAGAATCAAAAAATCACACGAGAAAGTAACATAATAAATGTAACAAATATAAATGAAGCAAATACATCGGCTCGTAAAAATTTAATACCTGTACGAAATGTATGATTTATCCAGAGCTGAGTGATATTTTGCGAAATAAATATATTTTAAATACTATATAATACCTTAGAATCTGTTCGGCTTAAGTAGGATGTAATATTTCGACAAACAAAATATATTTTCATTTTAACAATTTAAATCGCAGAATAAAATATTTTCATTTTAATAATCTAAAATAAAATATTTTAATGTAACAATCCAGAACATAAAATAAAGTACTTTAATCTTAAATTGCTTGCAATACGTAAATAATGCGATCTATTCAATTTATTTTTAAATCTTGGAATTTCTGTCGTCGAGATATCGAAAGAAATTAAAGTAAGAACAAGTTTGTAAATAATAGTGATAAAAAATATTTCTGATAATGTTAAATGTTTTCTTCTTTTTTGCATCGTCGTAAAAATTCTTAGAAATCGGAGTATTTATGAAATGATCTAACATTTCTTGTTATAATATAATAGTTTTATACTTATACTCTAACATATAATTTTAGTCTTATACTTTATTATTACACTATTTCTACTGAATTTCTACTGAATTTATACTAAATAGTTTTATACACTATTTATACTCATCAATGTATTAAATGCAAGTCATGATTTTTAGCAATAATATTTAAAACAAAGAAAATTAATTGAAATATCTTTAACACTTCTGAAAAATAAAATACCATTTTCAAACGCTGTTCTTTCAAAGATTTACATTGATAAACAAAATTTCAAGCTTCCTTAAAGATGCAAACGCACACGCGTATATATTTAAACTGCTAAGTCCCATCGTCGTCGTTGATAACCTCGCAGTCAACGCTACTCATTAAAATATCTCATTTAAAAAAAAAGAAATTTGTAATCGAATAAAATATTTTATTTCCAATGTTATACGCGTACTTTAAATTGGATTATTTACTACTTACTTCAAAATAATATTCCACTCAGCTCTAGACTTATCTAGAAGAACGAGGCAGAGAAAATTGAAGGGCCATCGGATAGCCCTTTTATCTGTCAAAATTCAGGGTGGCGCAACCGTTAGAAGTATCGAGGGTGGTGGGGTGGGGGTGAACAAAGCGTCGTACTCAGTGGTGAGCCCGACACTTCGGTTCAGTTCGCTCGCGGCGCTCATACCGTTCGTGTTTCTCGTCGTGCGTCCTGGTTTCATTTTGGAACGGTTTCGTCGCCACGACCGTCACTCGAAAGGGACCTGTTTTCGTACATGCTTAGGCGAGCGCGTGCGTGTGTGTGTGTGCGTGTGAAACGGACTGCCACGCAGAAAACAAACACGAAGTGAACGACGGAAGCGATGCTCGCGCAGTAACGAGACGTCGTTGTTTACAAGCAGAGAGCGCAACTTCGAAATTGGCGGGAGCGACATTGAGAGAGAACGAAACAAATATCGAGTGAACGTCCGGTACTTGGAAAAATCGCAAATGGATCCGATATTTCGATAGTTGTTAAAATCGTTTGCATGTACGATGTGTCAGTTCGATAAAGGGTGAGCGTGGCTTGGTGTCTCTTGATTCGAGTTCGTTTCACTTTTTCGCGTATATCGGCACCGTTCGAGCGCCCGGCGTGTCTCGATAATCGAACACGCTCGAATCTATCGATCGATCGTGTTTCTCGTGCGCGGGTTCGCCGCGTTTTCCTCAACTTTCCGGTGTGTGGTCGCGTTCAAATTGCTTTGGTGGTTAAGTGTCACGTGACAAACGGCGGGAAAAATGAACGCCGATTCAAACAAGATCCGTGAAGCTCGCGAGTGACCGACACGTGCCGTTCGGAATGATGTTCGCGCGTCGATGGAAACGGAAGCCACGAGGATAAAAAGTGTTAAATAACGAACGAGCCACGGCGGTTCGACAACGTCAAACGTTGCGATCGACGTGAAGTTGTCCCGCGATTCGTCTAGCGTCGAACACTAGTTGAGAATTTCGCTACTTTCCCCTTGATTTATGAGCCGCGTGTGCGTGAATGGTTGCCTTTGTTCGACGATATCGCGAATTGCGAATATTCTCGTGAATCATGGCTGTTCGAATGCTCCGCTCTTCTTTAATGCTACGAAGTCTCCTCTCTCTGTTGCTGCTCTCGTGGAATCTGAACGCCGCGCATGCTGCTCGTGGATTTAGACACAACACGAGGCACGGTGAGTCTTTTCGCTTGTATTCTGCTCATTTTTTTTCCCCTTTTCTTCCTTCCTTCTTCTTTTTTTCTTTTCTTTTTATTTTCTCTTTACTGGAACCTGATGATCTGGCTAGAGTTTCGCCTCAGGATATACATGTACTAATATATATGCGCTCATGTGTTGGTTAATTTTTTTTTTTTTTTTATTAGTAACGTGTAAGTCAAGAATTGTTATTATGGTTTATATTTCTTACAATTTTGTATTTATATTCTTGTTTTACGCTTCTCCTTCTTAATTCAAATTTGACTTATTTATAAAAATAAATAAATATTTCGATGTAAAAATGATCCATCGATAATTATAATGAGTAGTCGGTGATGGTGGCAAAAAGAAAAAATAAGCGTGATAAGCAAATGAAATAAAATTTCAGAAATACTCATATACTATATCGTGTAATTTCTAAATTTACTGTGTGTTATAAATTCAATTTCTTGTTAGAATTATATAATTTTTATTTTTTCTCATTATGAAGAATTCGACATTTTAAAAAAAATGGTTACTTATGAATTTTCGATATTTTATAAAAAGATTTCATATTTCTGTAATAACTCTTTAAATATTAAATCTGCTTATCTGTTCATTCGATATTGAAAACAGTTTGAAATTGCATTATTAATTATCATTGAACATTCATCTATCAACTCTGTCATGTATGATATACGTAAACAACAAAAAGAAGATACTCCATTGCTGTATCTTTTTATTAGTCATATTATTTCCAATACATTGTTCCGATTCTCGTATAATGATCGCTAATAATAATTTTAATTAACTAAAACTTTGATTTTATTTAACTCAAACAGTTTTATTATAAACTTTTTTCTGTAACGATGAATAATCACAATTCTTTCTATTTTATTAGTTAAAATATTTTGCAAGGTATTAGGTTCTTGTATATCTATTTTTTAATTATTGTGATTTGGTTCCTTTCAAGTATTATAATTTTTATATATAATGTCTATGTAGAGAGAAGTAATTATAGTGACTGCTCAGTAAGTGGAGAAATTTACTTGTAAATAGTATTAAGTTTATTAATATATATATATATATATATATATATATATATAAATAAGATACAATATTTATTATTACTATCCGTTTTTTATCCGATAAAAAGTTTTTTAAAATATTCAGATCATTGTACAAAAATTGTCAATGTAAAAATTACAGTTCCAATTCACAATATTTTTCTATTTATAGATTATAAAACAAACGTTTTTTCATTTAACACAGTTAATTTCTTCAATCTATATAGGTCTCGAAACGTGAAATTTTGTCCAACAAATTATTCTGTATCAGTTTATGCGATCTTCATCACTGAAGCTTATGAATTTTATAGCGTTTAAATATGAACTAATGATTGAATTTCAGTTGAATTCCACAACGTGCTATTTTACATTGACTATTTTGTACTTTCAATCAGATCTGTTTATTAAAAACGCCATAAATAACATTTTTCTATCATTCTTCGAAAATAAATTAAATGCAACACCGCAGAAAGCAAAAGGTGAACATACTCAGTCGAGTACATTTCTGACAGATTATGATTTACACTAGTGACATGATTCGGAATTATTTGCATAACAGAGATTTGCATAACACGTAAGGCACATAATGCACATGAATCGCCGTTTATTCGTAATATCTCAGATTATGGGGTTATGCAGATTCCGCAAGTGCAATGGCACTCGAAGAGATCAAGATAGAAGCTTTTTATTTCCGTAGTGGAAAATTGTTCCTTCGAAACATATTTGCTCGTTCCTTACAGTTCAAACGTGCGCCTCGTTATGCGAGAGTGTATATTTTTATAGTTACCGTGACAGTTTTACGTGCTTTTTCATGAACCGCGTACGCGTGTAGGCTTTTATCTCAACTTGCTGCAATTTGTACGTAAATTTTCTTTTAAACGTACGTTTCTTATATTTTTTGAAATATTGTAGATGAAAAGATATGTAATACTGTTATGGAATTTCTGTTTGCTTTACATTCCATACTTATATTTGTAGATTTTTTTATAGCATGTGAAGATTTCTAACCGTGTAATATCACATTTTTTTTATTTCTTATATACATATCTTGGGTAAAAAAGATTCTAATTCAAAGTTAATAACTTAATTAAATTTTACATTTGTTTTTCTTCGTAATAAATAAATCTGTTTGATAAAATAATTCGATTAATTTTGTGTTCGAAATATATATCGTGAAAAATAGCATCAAGATTTTTAGTGATTTAAAATCAATGAGTCTCCTTACTCTGTAATACTTTGAACAAGATACCTATAATAGATAAATTTATAAAATATCTTCATGCATTTATATAAATTTATAACTATTTATTAATTATATACCTATTAATTTATAATGAATTAAGTATATTTATACAGTTGAATATAATTAGGATATTGAACTTGCTTCAATACAAATATATTTAATATGATTGTTATATTATTATTTAATATGAATTGTTATATAAAATATATATTATATTATATATATACATATTATTATATATATGTTATATAAAATATATTTATATAACAGTATGAACATATTTTAATAATTTAATTATTAACTATGTTTTGTTCAAAGTATTACTGAGAAATTGAGGAATTGATTTTAAATCAGTGGAAATTTTCTTGTTGTTTCGTTAAACGTGCAATTTAATTAATCTATTTTAAATTTAAATCTAAAAACAACGTGATATTTAATTTTTTTATATAAACTTAACAATAAAACATAACAAAATAAACTAGAAGAAATTTTTAAAATTTAATATTACTATTGAAAGAATTGATATTAAATAGTATAATTATATGCTTTATACTTTTGAAGTTTCTTAAAACTCCAATTTCAAAGTTACGTACTTTGCAGGTTTTCTACTTTTTATTTTCTAATTTTTTTGATAAACCTGTTTATTGTCACTTTTACATCACACTATTGCTATTCTATCCATCCTATGGTAATCAGTTCCGTGAAACCTTGAATCTTTAATCTTCTAAACATCCACCGAATGGTTTCTGCGTAATAACTTTCGATCTTCAATTGAAGCCTTCAGTTTTCCATTAACATCTACTTTGTTCGAAAACCAAGCTGTTTTATAGTTTCTTTTTAAGGGGCCATTTTATAAGGGGCCAAGGTAATATGGACTTTCCAATCGAGTTAGGTTAAGAACACAAGACGATTGACAATTGCATATCGTCGTTCTGTAGATAATTCTTAAATATATTTGGATAACAATTTTGAATCATTTTTAAATATTATGATTAATGAATAAAATTACTTTGTCAGTATCTATAATTTGTATTAGAAATCAACTAAACTGAGATGCTTATGTTTTACCATAATTTTTCTCCCAAGAATAAAATTAAATATGCCAGCAATGATTTAGACCGGTATTTCTGTGTACTGTAAAAAATATTTTATGTTCATGTGTATATATATCGTTAAATATTATCTCATTTCATCGAAAAAAAGAAAAAAATACGAAAAGAAAGATAAATAGAAAGAAAAGATGCGCCTTTGGCAACCATTTAGATTCATATTAATAGATATTAGATCAATATTAAAGATGTTATAGATAATAGTTGTACATATTATTTTGTCTTATTAATCTTTACATTTATAACTTATAATTTACTTATTGGTTTTTAAAATATTCTTTTCTATTATAAAATTTGAAAATGTATTTCTACATTTTTCCCTATCTCTCCAAATTTTTTAATGACTTTTTAAAGACAAATTTTTAAAAAACTTTGAAAATATCTACTAGTCTAAATTTAAAATGTTATTAAATTTAAAATGTCTATGTAATAATTATAATTTAATAATAATCATTTTTTAATAATTATTATCATTTAATAATAATTATTCAATTCAATTATTATTATTCAATAATTAATTAATATCCGTATAATATTTAATGTTAATTAAATAATGTTGGAGAAACATTGATGTACAAGAAGAGAATAATATGTAAAAACATTAAAAAACGCTTTCCATATAGACATAATAATTTCACAGTTCAGTGTAAAGGAAATCAAATAAACAGCCGATCCGTGAAAATTAGTATCGTGTATCCTTAGCTGAAGCTTATTTTTAAAATTTATGGTCGAACGTTCTCGGTGTGGTCTTTTAAAATATGGGTGAAAATTTAGACGAATCACAACGGCTTCGTAAAACACGCATCTGCTCCAAGAATATTATGTGTCAGGACATACCGCACCTCCCAGCTCTTTACTTTATAT
The DNA here is from genome assembly GCA_036937485.2 of Tetragonisca angustula. Lineage (NCBI taxonomy): Eukaryota > Metazoa > Arthropoda > Insecta > Hymenoptera > Apidae > Tetragonisca > Tetragonisca angustula. Next base: position 1,290,528 of record JAWNGG020000095.1, on the reverse strand, counting down.
TTAGCAGCATTGAATCGGCATAGGGCGCAACGCGAGCGCATCCTGTGCGCGACACCAAACGCGATCAAAGATGAAAGTTATCGGTTCTTTTTTCCGTATGTGTAGAAGAAAGCTTTTAGTTAATAATAGATTATTATTATTAAGTTTCTGGAGTATTTATACGAGTTATTAGTGTTCCTAATTCCTTCATTGTTTGAGAGTCAACTGTACATTTGTATAGTGTCACACATCCTAGCCTTAGAAAGTATTGAGCGAAACTCTTGACTATCTTATGTATTTGGATATTTTATGAGTAATTTTTGTTTATTCATATCTTACTTGGAGATTCAGCTGTAGGATGATGTTGTCATGCCTTGGTCGTGCAACAAACATGGAATGAAAATTTGGTTAATAGATGTTATTTCATTCAGTATTGTCATATTGGTAAAATTTAAAATAAATCTGAAAATGTTACTGCAAATATTTATTTGGTAAAGAAATAGTATACAATATCAAACATATGATAAATGATAAAAATGATCTCATTAAACGTATATTGAGGTTTATTAATGTAAGAAGTAATACTGAAATAATAATATTGTTGAAATATTTTTTTGATTTTTGTGAATTATACTTGTACTTAATACAGACTCACTAGCTATTTTCCAAACCTTCTATTTATTCTAGTAATAAGAGCCAATGTTCGTATAATAGATGTTAATCAATTATAAATTTGTACTATGAATGATTTTGACAACATACAGGGTGAACGTTGGATCTAAACAGAGTAGTAAAATGTTGCTTTTTAACATTTTTTCAAGATATATACATTAGAACCTTATTATGCTTTCTTTTAAAGATGGCAACTATTCACAAACTCATTATTATTAGTAAGAATGAACCCAATATCCATCAAACGAAATTAGTTTGTTTGTAGAAACAAGGTGCGGATAAACAAAATTTTATTGTATATATGTATACTCAAATCTGTTTTAAGCTTTACCAATATAATTATGATAGTATAATAAAATTTCAAAAGATTTTATATAATGTTCACAATATGTATAATATTTTCGTCATTTTCCATATTAGTATATTCATAATTCATTCATAATTATGCATAATATTATATTCATAATATTCATGAGCCAATTTGTATTAAAACTTGGTAGTTATTACTTTGTATTGTGAATTTTGCAATGATAGTAAATACTTATCACATATGATTATGTACAATAAAAAGCTTTTTTTGAAACTTCAATGTTAAATTAATGATATTCAATTTCTAGATATTAATGTAGACACAAAGATTTAAATTTTTTTTTGTTATACATCATAAAGATACAAGTTTAATAGACAGTATTTTTATTTACGTAAGATGTAATTATATATTTTCTAATTTAAATAAGTATGATTATTCAAACTAACATACTCATTGACGTAATCATAATAATGAATTACGCGAGATCATTACAATTTCTAAATGTGAAATTAAGTAGATACTTTTTACTTACATTTATCAAGTCGTGTAATTCTTTTCACAAATATTTGCAGTTTATAATGAATCAGACCCAATTATTTTAATATTAGTTTCAATAATCTTGAATTTAACCCTCACAATGATGGTTCGATCATTCGATCATAATTCTTTACATTCGATGTACTCTATCGTTATAAACGCGTGAACGATAATTATCATCAAAATATCGTAATGAAATTCGTTATTCTCGGAACAACTCTTTCTTTCCACCTCTCAAAAAACTTGATCGAAAAGTTTTAATAGGTCAGATATAAACTGATAATTATAGTTACCCCGTAAAGCGATAAATACGAATAACGTACAATAATTAGCCACTTGATGTTCAAAGTTTTCTATATAGTAATTCTAATCAAATTACAATCTTCTTACCAATAAATTCGTGGAATACGATCTGGACACGTGAGCATCAACCTTGTTTGATGGAAATTCATTGCGTTATTACGTATGTATTTATATCATTTTTAATACTTCATCGTTTATAATTATTTATAATTCATGACAAATTTGTAATAATTATATAATAATTTGAACATGACAAATTCAGTACTTCTGATTTGAAAAGTAACGTTAGTAAAATAAATAAAAATATAATTGAAATGTAAATATAATTAAGATTAATTGAAACTAATTTAATAAAGTTATTTTTTTGTCCTTAGCAAGTCAGTGAAAAGAAATTAAAATATAATGTCAAGTTTTAGTAAAATTATTAATTATTATATTTTTAATTGTTGTCGTATCCAACTGTAATCATTATAATAATAAATAAACGGATAATAATAAGTAAAATAGCTGTTTTATCACTATTTCGTAAAAAATTCGTAAAAATTCATTTATAAAAGAAGGTTAACGAGTGTAGGATTCATATAAAAATTACTGATTGATTCATATAAAAATTACTGATAACTTATTTTAGCCTCAAGACTTATGATCTTAAGTATTCATTTCGTTATGATTAAAGACCATGAAATTCCCGAGTTTGCAGTGTAAAAATCACCGTAAATGTTAAAATTTCTAAACGTGTAATATGTCACAAAAACGTTCAAATATTTATTATGGAAATCTTTTATGAATATATTATGTACGATGTACAAAACTTCTTAAAATTTTAGTAATATGAATGAAGTATGATTGTCATAATTAAAATGATAAAATTTGAAACCATAATCGACTATTTAAATAATTTCGTAATTTTCGTGAAATGTATATTTGAAAAAATGTAATATATATAATACAAATATTATTTAATTTTTATTTACATTTTTGGACTTTATTGATTAACTATGATAGTTATGTTATGTCACATAAAATGTTTTGTGTATCACATATAATACTTATAATAAATTCCCACGAATGTCCGAATACTTTCGTACCGAAGTTTAAAAAAATTTCACTTTTGTTATATATTTACATTACTATTTCAAATTTTCAATTTCAAGAAAATTTTGTTATTATTATTAAGTTCACCAAACATATTTCAGACCAATGACACAGCTATTATGTCATTCCATATCTCCATCGTCATTGACTAAATCTTTGGCAAAATCTTACTTTAATGGTACAATAAACTATAGAATAAAATGTTTAAAATATTGCACGATAATTACATCATATAAAAAATGACTATGCCACAAGCACGTTTCAACATATAAAAATAATGACGCATACAATGCCTCAATCGATGATGCACAAATACATTATGATGCTTTTTTTGATATGTAAAACATTTTCAAACAGTCTTATGTTGCTCCAGTATATTCAATTGCAAATTAATTGCACTGTAAATAAAAAGTATATACTTTTTTCTTCCAAAACCCGTTGATCTCGAATATGCGAGTCAGAAAAAAAAAAAAAAATAGTAAATTCCAAGTTCTAACGAACGGACTGTTTATCAGCATTTCTGCTCTGATCTCGTGATCCTAACCGAACTTTCTTTCCTTGCGATTTCCCGAAAAATGTACTGGAAAGTGGCACTTTCAATGGGTCAGGCATGATCGTGTAACTATCGTTGCCTCGTGAAACGATAAATAAGAATAACGCGCGATAATTAACATTCACCGAGGGTTGATCGAGTGGGATCGATCGATCGTATATATATATACACATATAAGCAGCGGTTGCTCTGGCAAGCCGCCGCGCCGCGATCGAATCTTTAAGATATCGAGAGATCGAGCCGGCACTCGTCGGCCCGCCCATGTACCGCTTCCTGTTTCTCTAATCAGGCCGATCGTTTCTCTTTACACCCGATATTAATGCCTATGCAACGGCCGATCTAAGACCATAACTGCATATCTTCTAAGCTATTGTTGTTGTTATTATTATTATTACTATTATTATTATTATTGTTATCATCATCATTATTGTTGTTGTTATCATTATTATTATTATTATTATGATCATAATCATCACCATTGATATTATTGTTATTATCATCATTGTTATTATTATTATTATTATTATTATTATCATCATCATTGTTATTATTATTATTATTGTCATTGTTGTTGTTATTATTATTATTATCATTGCTGTTATTATTATTGTCATTGTTATTATTATTATTAGTGTCATTGTTATTATTATTGTCATTGTTGATGTTATTATTATTGTCATTGTTATTATTGTTATTATTTATGCGCCAATCGAGGTGCAAGCTATCCAAAAAGCGAGGATCTCGTTTGTAAAAAGTGTAAAGCGACGAGCCTAATAAAATAAAATAATTGTTATAATTTTGAAACATCATCGAATACAAACGTTCTTGTAATAAAATTTGTACAATTTATGACTTCTTTAACTAATTTTCCATTATTAAATCGAATATTCGAATCGAATATCATTTCGATTATTACCGATTATTAATCGGTTAGTCAATTATATTTAGAAGATTTATCTTTTCTTTGAAAATATTTTCTTTTCTCGAAAAACCTATTAATTAAATTCGAAAATTATAAAACTATATCTGATACTTATAGTTCAGCACCTGATTCCATATACGAGTAAATGTTGCTTTCATTAATTTGTAAAATTCTCACATTGTTATTTCAAGTTGATCAAAGTGTTCCGACACTTGCGAACGATGATCGTGCATCTAGAAATTTGCGAAATATACATTTTCCCTGAGTGACGGTTAGAATGTAGCGAATGAGATACGCGTACCATTGAAAGTGTGGATTGGAAAGAATTTTATACACGAGTGAAAAGTTATCGGCTCGTCTTTGAATCCGCGCCGCGATACGATAACAGTTTTACAACGAGGGCGCTGCCTCTTTTCGTCTGAAACACTGCTGTTTTTCTGAACAAACGGCTGTTTACATCGATTCGCTGGAGCGAACGATTAAATTCACCCTTTCGCTGAAACTAATTAAATTAATGATCTCTCTGCGAGAACACCGTCTGTCCGCGTTTAGATAACGCGTTCAATACTTGGTATACGTCTCGATCTCCGACCGAGACATAGCTGGAGCCGCGAGTTTTTCATTTGAACTATACTCGTACAAACGTGCTATTCTCCTCGGTCGTGCTATAAATTCGTTGATGTCTCCAGATATTGGTTCTCGCGCCCATTCAGCGTTAGTTAATTGGCATCTGTTGCACGTATCCCTCGATCGCGGTTCTTTACGACGATGAATACGGTCTCTTGAAGAGACCTATACGCGATTCTTGAAAAGTGCGGCAGTTTGATAAATATTTAGATAATATTTACGAAATATTGGCAGGATGTGACTGAACAAGATGATAGCGAGGGAATAAAAGTTGAATGGAAGCTTGTTTCAGTATGTCGTAAAATATTCTCTTTCGTGTCTCGGGCCTTTTAACCGGTCGTTCAGAAGAGGAGGAAGGTGATTTTGATAAAGGGCTATGTTCAGATCTCGATCATGATGTGTCCAAAATTTATTTTGTCGACAAAGTTAATTTAATTGCACAGTACGTAAATTTTCCATAAGAAAGTATTGTGATTTCTTTGAACATCAACTATTACTATTTTTATGAAGTGATCCTAAAATATGTTATGAAATTCAAGCCATTACTGTACAATTTTTTCTGTAGAGAATTTCCCTCTTTGGAGAAATTGGCATTGTCTTCATATGTAAATATTTAGCATTCTAAAGAAGCATTCTGAATTAAACATTGTAACTGTAAGTATTCTGATGCTTACTTAAATGTCTCATGTCTTCTCACGACTTCGATATGATAATTGCTTATTCACAAGAAAGCATATAGAAAAACATGTAAAGTAAACATTTTTAAGGCACTGTGAAATATGGCAGATTTATATTTAGTTCTTGCAAGTATCACAGACAAAAATTTAACATTTAAATTTAATAACAAAAACTTAAGGAATACAAGAATTCAATACATTAAATCAAATTATTTGATCTTTTTTTCTTTATACAGTAAAATATCAATTATCCGATTTTTCGGATAATTAGTCTGGAGATCAAATATAAACTTGTTACAATTAGAAATAAAACAATTTGCAAATATTTATTTGGACCAACATGTATCTAATAATCACTGAACGCTTTAAAGCTTCTATTATCATCTAACTTTGTATTTGATTCAAGAACTTTCTCTTAAATTAATGAAGCTTAGTAATGGCATCTCAATGCTTCGTTTTTGCAAGATCTATTTGTATATAATTTACAATTAATTTAATTTATCACAATTTGCTATGTTTAAACTGTGTGTTCTACATAATGGGAAATATTTTCAACATTTTTTGTGATAAAGTTTCAAAGTGATAAAATTTATTACCTGGGAATGTCTTGTCTTATTGTGTGTCCTCTGTTACCCAAAATAATTAACATAAACATAAATAAAAGTATACATTACAATAATGTAAATTACTAACGCGATGAATCCAAGTAACTTCATTGTTTTTAGGTACATGAATAAATTTTGTTAACAGAAATAGCATTCAATACTAAGGCGACCATAACATGTAACAATTTTTTTGTGATAGATATTTTGAAAATGTCAAGGTCAGCACCGCATTTTCAAGTGAAATAATATATTTTTTTTATTCACTACTCGACATTCTTTATAGAAAAAAGCATTAACTTATGTTTGAAAGCTATTAGTTTAGGAGATATTTAATTCCTAGTAACCTTGTGTTTACACTGTTCTTGTCTATCATACGTGGTTCTTACAGAATTAAAGTTAAAATATCTCCTAAACTAACAATTTTTCGACATATATAAATTAATACTTTTTTTATAGAGAACGTCGAGATGCACCGACTAGTGAATAAACAAATATATCGTTACATTTAAAAATGTAACGGAGGTGATCATGAATTCTTTCGAAACTTCTCCACCTACGAAAAGATTATTAAATATGTTGCGATATGAAGCTTTTATTTACAATTTACAATAATTGGGTGATTCATTCCGTCTTCGAATAGTCGGTTATTCAGATCGGCATTCGGTTAGCTGACGTTTCACTATATTCGAATATTACGATTCGCAATATTGATAAACTTAATGAGAAATTCATAGATAACTTAATTCCGAATGTTGAAGATTAAACATTCCTATCTTCTTTATTCATACTACTATTTCAACCAATAAACAGCAAAGCAAATACAGCAAATAAACAGCAAAGAAAATCAATTTCAATCCACTGGACCAAAGAGCACAATTTATCATTTCGTCGTCTATTCCCACAGGGCTTCCTCTTGTTTTGCGATCAAACCGCTCCCAGCCAGAAATAAACAGAAAAATTCTCGTCGAAATGTACCTCGTTGATCCTGGCTCGCCAAACAGACGGCTTAGAAGTATATTTCAGAAGATTACTAGCGCCTAGATTCCCCTCGGTATTGCCGTTTGCTGGCCGTGAGAAAAGAAGCGAGGAATTATGGTCGCCATATCCAACGACGAGACGATTAAAATATTCCTCCTCACCGACACTCGGTATATATCCGGACGTTTTTGCCGAGTCTCGAGCGAACAAATCACCGCTGGTCGCTCGAAATAATTTCATTCTCGTCTTGCGTATCGTTCTCGTTTTCTTCTTGTTTAAATGCCGTCGCGCGGGGCATGCAAAGTAACACTGCCGGCGTGTACGTACGTGCCCGGAGTGCTGGAGGGTTCAGGGAGAGACTCTGCCTCGTGTGCCCTTCCTTGGTGTATTTAAGGGAATGCCAGGCTTGACCGTGACAAGGGCGATCGCCTTGAACCTTGCCCTCTTAGAGCCACGGACATCCCGATCAAATCGGCTGCACCTTCTCCGGGAAGCCAGATTTGTCAAAATCTGTTCGCTCTAGAGTTATTTGTCGGAGAGAACATTGAAACGGTTGAAATGCTTTTTTAGTATTTATATAAGTTTATATAAATTGAACGCAACGGGAACAACATCGGTTGTTTTGATTTAACTCTATGCAAATTGAGGAAACGTAATTTTTATATAATGTTTGATGCTCTTGTGATAATATGGGCATTTATTCGTAGCTTTGTTAGGTCAAGGCAAAAATATGGATTCTAGAAAAGAAATTTCTAATACTTTGTTAAATTATATAATTTAATTTAAATTATATAGTTTAATTTATTAATTTAAATTAATTTAAAAAATTAAAATAAAATTGTATAATTGTATAAACATGAGATTTTATTATAAATTTTCATTTTTTTTTATCAACAGATTTAATTTAACTTTAATCTGCATTAAAGCTACATTAAAATACATAGTATTAAAAATATTTCTGCAGATATCTACTCTACTCCAAATCATCTTCTTAGTAACATATTTCAAGCCTGTTAAGATCAAAGAGGAATAATTACCCAACTTTGCAATTATATATTATTTCAAAAATGAAAAATTTTTATAATATGGTATAACGTTAAACATGGTTCAAGAATTATTTATAAAAGTTTAATGGAGTTTCGATGACTATACCACGTTTTTCTATCTTTTATATGAAATTAAAGAAAACGTGTAGTTTGAAGTTCAATATTTGCGCAAACTGCCATATCCTCCAGCAGTGTTACTTATACAGCAGCAACTTTGCCACCGGTGTACACGCAACTGTTCTTTGATCATTATTTGCACGCGTTTGCTTCTGTGGTACACTATACCTGCAATCTTACTTTCTTTACTTAGAATGATGAAATGTTTCAAGAATCACTCTGAGGCATTTCAGTTTAGTCAAAGAAATTCTTCTGCTGTGAGATACAGAGAATTATTTTCTATAACAATCATTACAGTTAGCATGTACCTTGTTGCTCGTTGTTCGTCTTGCTCAAGTCTAGAACAAGCTTGTGAATATAAAAATTTTACAATTTTATAAATTTAGATTACTTAATTTCAAGTTTTTAAATGTTACGTGTGAGACAGGACTTTTGAATTCTCTAATTCAATGAGCTTAGATTCAACATACGGAGAAACTTTACAAGGAATGCATCAACTGTGGAGACTTGCATTGTAAACTTACATCCTAAGTATACTTTCATAAATAGGCACCATATTGAAGTCGACAAAGATTAAACTTCCTATGAAAATTAAAATTCCTTTTGAAATCTTGAAATGCACTAACATTGTTTATAGTGAAAAATTTAAAAAATTACCTAAAAACTTTATTGTTAGTAAAATAAGAGAGGTATTTGAAATAAAACAAATCTGTAAATATTAAGAATATTATTATATTGATGACTATCAAATAATAATAAGAGTTTTAAAATCCATAAATTTAAGAACTTTTAATTACATTATAAATAAAAATTACAATATTGCAGTATTACAGTATAAAAATTACATTTAATTATTGAGATAAAAGATTTATTTAAGATAGAAAAACGAGTATTCAAAATTATTTACTTTTGATATTCAGATATTAGAAAATATAAATTTTTAAAAAATGTCAATTAGGTATATGCATACATACTTATACTGAAGTAACAAGGGAGAAATATACGTTGTAGCAGAGTATTTTTGTTTTCAACACAATTGTTTGACGAAAAGAACAAGTTTCACGGACAAGGTTCGATGAAATTGCTCTTCGATGCAATCGACTCCAGAATCACATTCATTATGAACACGGCAAGGGCACGCCTACGCTTATGATAAAATGAACGTTCAACCGAGATCGTGCAGTTTCTTGCTCAAACTTTCTCTGTTTGCCGATTTAAATATTCGTGAATTAAATGCGCGCAGATTTTCAGTTCAGCATGATTATTCGAATCGTATAGCTTAATTTGAAAAAAATCGGTGAACTAGTCTTTATTTTGATCTTTCTATTATTCTTTGTGTAAATAAAGAGATTCGATCGTAACCGAAGTTAAAAAGAATTAAGAATATAAAAAGAAAATAATAGCATTTACTGTGAGAATTATTTTAGTAAAATGGCGATAATTATCTCGATTATTTCGTCTCCTTTTGTTCTTGGATTTATAATAATGTCATGAAACGTGACACGCATTTACAAGAGCTATTCGAATATTCGTGAATTTACAGTTCTTGCTTGGTATGATTGATGAATATTAAATTTAGTTAAATATAATTTAATTGATATTAAATTTAGTGTCTCCAATAAAGCTATAAGACTTTTGAGGTATAATTAAAAATTAGATTTTTTTTAAAATTCATAATTAAATTCCATTTTGCCTAATTTTTAATTGTGGATTATTTTATAGTTAAACGAAAATTTTTTAATTAAAATATAATAAAATTTATCTATAATAAAAAAGAATTACTTTACTTAAAAAAAACTTCTTTTTATGTAACTTATTTTATTATCTTGGATCTATATTTAGATGTATAGTAGACTATATTGTACAGTAGAATACTTTTATTCAAACAATTTATTAGTATTTTACTAAATAAGAATTTTACTTGAATAATTCATTATTATCATTTTCTGTAATAAACAGAATCATTGATTACTTTGTAACCAATTTATTGCTTATCTTAGGATAATGTATGTTTCAATTTTAATGTTTCCTTAAAACATTTAATCTCTTTTAATCATAAAATTCAAATTTGTGCAAAATTTATTTATACAGAGTATGTTTTATTTTCTATTTAATTGTAGGGACATAAAAAAAAATGTTATATAAACTTTTTGGTAAATATATTGTGTTTGAAGTTGTAGTTAAATATTGAATGTAACCTGAATTGTATGTACTAATCTGTATTTACAAAATGTTTTTTAATGCAAGAGGATCGTTGAAAATTTTTAAATTCTCACTTAAAGCTTGACATTAAGCATGGATACAAGCTTGACTATGGAATTTATTATATTCTGAATTTTTTGGAAATTTTGCAATTTCAGCAAGCATAAATAAAATTCAAATGGTATAAAATTAAATGATCAATGACAATCATCTTTTTTCGAGCATTTTAAAAATATTACCAATACACGGTAATGGTGATGTGGTAAAAAGAGAAAGTGTACTGTTATATAATAGTGCACGATATGCTTAAATAGGATTAGATACGCTTAGATATGATTGCAGGAACTGTTCAACATGCAAAATTGCTTGTTATATGTTAATTTTTTCGATTCAGTGTGGATCATAATCTGTTCTAACTTAATGGTCATAAGATATATCAAATATACTAAAACATGTTTAGATATAGACTGTATTATTAAGATAATTCATATCAAATGCTAAAGTTAGAGATATATTTAATTGCATTTTTTAATATAAATGACGACTAATCCGCGATTAAATTCTCGTAAATGTTTTCTCTCAAATATCAAAAATGAATTGATGTTTTTAATCCACTTTCAATTCAACTTAGTTAAGATAAAAATTAATTGATATATGACTTTTTAAAGTGCAAAATCTAAAATAAAATAGATATTTAATTTTATTTAATTTATTTAATAGAAATTCGTAATAGAAACTCATACTTGTCTAGATATACAGAAAATAAATATAAATAATGTAGGACAAGCTTAAAAATATAAACATCTAAATTTCCTTTTGAAATTTATTTTCCATAGAATAAAATTATTCTACACTTACAGAAATTAATTTAATTTTTTTTCAATAGTTTTTGTAATTTAAATATTCTTTATCTTTTATTGCGAATGAATCCAATAAAACGTATTAATTTATTATCAAACTGTTACTGCAGTAATCTTATGTTTTATGAGATAGTACATACACAGTTTATCATACTTGCATCCATACAGAAATAGAGGTATTAAAATACACATTATAAAATACGTGTAACTTGTAAATATTAATAATTTCAAACGAATGTTATAAACAAATCTCACGGTATTATCGTTAAATCACTAACGACATCGTGTCGTTTTGATCAAGTATCTTACTCCTGTGTTAATTAACCGGTTTTCCTGATTGACGAGAAGTAGATGACATGCGATGAAAGGTACATCCGTTCTATTCTTGAGATTCATAGATATAGAAGAGTTGTCGAAGAGAAAGAAAAGTTATCGATGTAGAAATACCGGATATGTGATAAATTCTAACAAGACTGGCTATCGGTCAAACAAATAATTTATTTCGGAAAATAAAAAATTATTTGTATAAATTTCATTATTCGTTTAAACAAATAATATTTGTCATTCTGATATATTTATTAAAAATATACGTTAAAATTAATTTGTTGAAACTCTTTAGTAATTTATTAAAAATGTTCATATTTTTTTAATACTAATTAGACGAATTATAATTTAGAAATCGTTTCCTTAAAAGATATAATTATATTATCATTAGGCTACGGATTTTTATGCATTTACAGGAAATCTGAAGATGCAAAGGTACACACAATCTATATAATAAAGGAGATAATCTATATAATAAAATATTTAAAATATAATACATAGCTTTTTGTACACTTAAAAACCTGCAGTATAATTACGAAACTTAGTAATTATTTTTAAAAACTATAATTACGAAACTTAGTAATTATTTTTAAAAACTAGGCACAACATTTATAAATAAAGTTTTCTATAAACATTATTCAGGGGACAAAATTTAGAGCATAGATGCATCATCTTCAATATCAATTTCATATATTATACTTTTTTAAATTTAAAACTAGGAAGTATAAATTGTTTTAAATAATTTGTTTTGCATAACTGAAAAATTTAAATAAATATAACTAAACTGCGTATGTTTATATGCTTTTCAAAATTTAAGATTTCAAAAATCCATCTATATAATATGCAAAAATATATAAAATATTCATAATAGAGCTTTTATCATGATATTCAGTAATTGAAATAAATTTCTATTCAAATTTTATTTCTTTATTTATATTCGTGAAACTATAAAGATGTATGTATACATGTAACTTAAATACAACGTGCAAAAAGCACAATATTTCATTAGAATTATTTTATGTCTGTATTTGAGGCAAGTTAATATTTGTTTTTCATCAAATCAGTTTCAACCTGAGCTTCATGCTATTTTGTTACGTCCGAACCTAAATGATTTATGTGATATGAGCCTGTGGCGCTGTTCGTGGCACTGTAATCCCTCTTTACGGTTCTGGCCATGGCATCTTCATTTTTCTCGATTCACAATGCGTTTGAGTAATGGATTTCATCTCGTGCTTTCATTTTTCTCATGTGTGCAATTTCTTCCATTATTTCTTGACTGACTACTGTTTCAGAGGTATAACAAATGAGTTTTGTATCGAGAAAACAGTTCTGCTAATTACAACACATTTTGAAATTTTGAAAATATGGGTTTAACGCTAAAATTATCATGATCAAATAATTAATAATCTTTTATGGAAGTTTTATAAAATACGTAAATAAATGTTCTTTATATTATTTATCATATTATAAATTTCTTTTACTTTTTAAATACAAGTTTGTATTCTAACTGGTCGGTAGTTCGAAAGTATATTGTAATATAAAAGTTTGAGTATTCATTTTCTTTTTTTTTTTTTCCTTACAATTGGTATTTTCGAGCAATACGATTTGCTACAATATTTAATCATTGGTTTTAACTGCTTTTATTTTTACATATTTTTAAATATTGATATTTTTTAATTTTTTAACTCATTTTTAAATTGTTCAAATTCTTTTACACTGTTGATTTAACAAATTCATTTTTTTCACATTTTTCTTTATAAATGAAGAAAAAAGGAATAAAAACGCTCTTTTAAGGTTGCTTTTAATTATAAATTACATTGAGAAACTTTATTATTTATTTAATATATTCTACATTCATATTCCAGATTCTTAAATAGTATTTGTATTCATTTTCGCGCGAACTACACTTATGTCAAAAATCTTAATAGAAATAATTTCTTGATATTTAATATCATTCAAATTTATCTGTTCACCTCAGTGATACTCGCTTTTACTTTTTGCTCGTTTCTTAATAATCGTTTTTTCTCCGATTTGCAACACTTTCGAAACATTTTATACGCTCGTGAAATAGTAATCGAAGTTGTATCGTAACCGAAACACGCCGGGGCAACAGGGCACAGAACGAATCAATCGGAAAATTCCTCGGTTCGTTCCGGCCGTCGATTTCACGCTGCTCGCCTCGTAAACTTCGTTAAACCGTCTATTTCACGCGGCGTGCAGCGTCGTTAGCAGCGTTTCCTTAGGGGAAACGGAGGGAAGAAAAGATCAGCCCCTAGCATCTGACAAACTGTCAATTTTTTTTTCCTTTTTTTTCTTTTCTCCCAACGCCTTTATTCGACGCACCTTCGCTTTTGTATACGAAACATCGTAATACCGGATATTTTCGTCCTACTAAATCGTGGTACCTACGCGCGTGCTCTTGTGACTGCACACGAATGGGATCGAGTACTGACAAATCTGAATCTCGATACTCGAAAATGAAAATATTTCAAGTATTTGTACTTGCAACGTATACAAGTTGGTTTCGAACTTTGCATAATTCCAGCAGTAGCTACAGAAGAAATTATGTGCATACAAAAAAATATATTAATAACATGAATAAACAGAAATGCATAAACATTTGGAAAGACGTTTAAAAAATGATATTTTTTACCTACAAAATTCCAGCTTGTCCTAGACATTGTTGAAGTTCACTGTAAATGAAAATCACTTCAACAAAATTATTTTCCTGCTTCGAATAACGCATTATTTGAAACTTTCACAAATTAGTAAGCTGAATTTTGGAAATTGGAATTAGAATTCTGTAGTTAAAATCAGAATTATGTAAGTTCAGTATTCGCGAATCCGAAACGACGTTGGATATCTAAGTTTTGTTTCGTGGATTTTGAAGTACATATATATGTATATCAACGAGTACCTCGCTTGCAACATATTTATTTTATACATGTTGATTTCGATCCTAAGATCAGTACTTACAAGTTTCGAAAACGTACGTATAAATAATTCAATGTTTATAGAACTCGAAACTTTCACGAGTAAAGGTTTACAAGTGAGTCTTCTCACTAGAGTACCCAAAGAAGAAACTATCGTTCGGTATAAAAATAGTACTATTTACTGTTACTACTATTATAATACTATAATACTGCTATATTACTATATCATTGCTAGGATTAATTTAAAATGAAATTTATTTTCTTCGATTCTCACGTAGCTTTTACTTTCAGGTCTCTAAAAGTGAGATTTTTTTTATACCTTAAACGCATGCATGATAAAATGAAGAAGCATACCTTTTGTATGCGTATCGCTTCATTCAATTTAATACAACAAAATCTCTGTTGTATTAAAAATCATCCACTCGTAATATTTGAGAATTAACATCTTGCGCTGGAATGACGTGTCACGCACGTCGAGAATTTTTTGTCGCAAAATTGCAATATTTTCTCAGTTTTAAGTATGTTTAAGTATAACTCAGGCGAAACAAATAATAAATATATTACTTCTCAATTATTTCTATCCAACGGTACCATACCGACGAGGTCAAAAAGAAAGCGATAAATTATTTTATTATTTTATACGGTTTGGTCACTCGTTATGGTCCGCAATCAGTTGCCAGCGCAGGTGGTTAAGCCCTAAACTAAAAAATATATTTTCATCGATTGTAGGTTAAATTGCGGTGCATATTTGCAGCGATTTCAGTAAAATGACAGATAGCGAATGCAACACTTCAAAATTGGGCTTTGGAAAACAAAAGCATTGGTGTAATATTATAAAAATGGAATTAGCGAATGCAACACTTCAAAATTTTGCATTTTGGGAAACAAGAGTGTTGTCTCATCATAAAGGTGGAATTTTTTTTTTCATCAAACTTCTTATGAGCTTCAAACGCATTCATACCGACACAATGAAGTACAAACGAATATTAGGAACATGCTTCGTTCAATCAAAAATCTCTGATGCACACATCGAGACAAATTGAAAAATTCGAACTTACTTACTACGAGATACTTTATCTCTATCCACCAGTATTCTATACTGGTAAATGTTGTTCTCATTTCCAGTATTCGTGAAACATTCGAAATTAGCCCACTTAAGTTCAAAGTGGAATAATTTATCTCAAAAGTGCCATTGGAAATACTCGTAAATGATACAAATCCAACGAAGATTCGAATCTACATATAGAGTACTCGAGCCCATCTCTGCTCGTGATCGGATCTAGCTGCTCGGATCTAACAATATAAATATTTTCGTTCAGAGTGTAATAACACGGCGTCGATGTAATTACTACTCTAAATCGATCGGCGAACGTAGATAGCGTTCATTGTTCCACGCTATGAAGATTTATTCCCTGGATGACATCGGCTCTACACTTTGCCACCCTGATCGCGGCCGAGATATCATTAAACTGTCGTTTGTAAATGTCAGATTTATGTTAGACCGAGCTCAAATATGCCTTCTCTGAAATTGAGATTAATTTCAATGCTGGCCTTTGTAAGACCTCTTCGTCGAGCGATGATTGCATTTTTGTCCCTTGAGATTTCCAGGTTGGAAATAACTATAGTCTGTCACAAGTTCTTTGCGTTATCAAATCTATTATAATTGTAGTTTGAATGAAAAAAGTGAGGGAAGATATCGTGAAATGAACACTTTCGCTATCGGTATTATTTTTATGTTTCCGCACTTGAGCCAAAGTATAATAAAAGCGGTCAATATGACGTAACTCTTAACAGACTTTTTACGTTAGCAAAAGTATGTATATATCAAGTCGCGTCTTTTTCTATTATGATTTTGAGCGAAACGAAATTCGATTTTCTATGATAATATGAAAATTTCATTATTGAGAAGATAAATTTTAATTGAAGAAGGAAAAAACTTTGTAAAAAGTCTTTAGTTTATTTTCGTACAAGTAATAATTTTATGTCTAAGAATAACAATTAGAAACTATTGTAGTATTTATACTAAATACAAACTGTATAATTGTAATATACTATATTTATTAATTTAATTACAATTAAAATTATATGATTTCGAGATATTATTCGTGAAAGAACATTTATAGATAATCATACATTTTATATTAAAATAATATTAAAGTTTAGAATAATTATATTCATTATTTCAGAATTATTTTTCTTTTATTTCATTCTTTTGAATATTTTTCCATAGATCAATTTCTCTATCAATTGAAATTAATATAATATGACCACCCAAAATAATTAAAGTATTCAATTATACTGAAATTCCTTTATTAAATACATTCACTTTAATTACTTCAAGATTTTTTTATTACTTTAAGTCATTTATATTTTTTGAAAAAAAAATTTTCCAAAAATGTAAAAATATTATTATTTACAATTATTATATTTAATTTCAACATGAAATACAATTACATTTCAAGACTCAAATTCTTTATATTCAGATAATTTAATTTCATTTCATAATTTTATTATATTATTTATTATTATGATTATTTCATTAACATTATTTCATTTCAGATTTATTAATAAATAAATTTTTTAATTTATATTTATTAAAAAATTAATTGACATTATTTGAACATTAAACCCATATTTATTTTATTAATATTTTATTACTCATCATTAAAAATTTTATATTTTATTGACGAAATATTTAATCCTTATTTTTTAATTAAAGCAACTGGTCATCAATGATATTGATCTTATGAATATCCAGAATATAATTATGAAATTAATTGTTATATTAATAATTATTTAAATTTAAATCAATTTCAATTATTGGAAACTGATAATCGATTAATTATTCCATTTAAAATTTCATTACGATTAATTGTTTCAATTGATGTAATTCATTTATGAACAATTCAATCTTTAGGAATTAAAGTTGATGCTTCATGATAGTTTAGGTTTATATTCTTACTATACTATAAACTATTTAGTATATACATTTTATATTAGCAGAAAATGAGATTAGGAATATTTACGTAGTTACTCAATGTGATTAAGTGCTTGAATACGTTAGGACAGATAAGAAAAATTCTTGTATATCGTTATACAAATTGGCTTTATGATTCTGTTAAATGAATATCGTAGTTCGTAGATCATGCTTGATTTTAAAAGCTGAAGGACCGTCTAAATGAAGATTTTTTTCTGGTCTAATTTGATTCAGTAATTTGAGGTAGTTCATATGCATATTTATAATTTTATATAGGAATGATAAATTGAAATTAAACGTAAGAAATGTATGTTCTTATTATATTATGTTGTATCATATTTATACTACTGATATATTTCACTGAATAAGAATATTTCAAATGTAAATGATCATGAGAACCAAAAATACTGATTTGCATGATACAAAATTCAAGTGTTACAAGTTTTTAATAACATAGATCTTTTCCTAGATAAAAATTGTTTTGTTCATTTTCAATGAACGTTTGTTAAAATTACTTTTCATTAAATGTTTAAAATTCATTGAAAAAAATCACATTGGAACATTGAAACATTCATTACAATGATATTCAATTACGCTTCATAATGAAATTATATTTTTTAAAATCTGCAGTCAGATCAATATCAAAATCACCGTCTAAGATCAATATTCAATCTATCCAAGATCTATTTCCACATTTCGCCATCTTCTAATCGCAAACGACCGTACTTCCCTACCCGTAACTTCCGTCGTAAAACATTTCAATTACAATAATTTATACGAGAACCGATTTCAATTCCTTTCTACGTATGGATCGCTATGCCCGTTTCCTCATCTGGTAATCTTCCCTCCGGCAATGCCAATTTCCTCCCACAATCTGCCGCGGAATTGCATTTGAAGAAAAAAAACCGGCAATTTCCGCAAGTACCGCAATAGCTTTCCTAAAGCAGAAGCGTGGCGGGTTCGCCAGCATGCGTTCGTGGAAAATTAGAAGCAGTTAGTTTCCCAGTAGGGAGCCCGCGATCGAGACATCTCGAAACGCGGTAGAACCATGGCTCCCCTGTTATTATTTATGGTTTAAAGTCGGAATAGTAATAGCCGTGATTCATAGCGCTTGAAGTCGACAGCTTCGTCCGGCGACTGTCACCGATTGCAATGTCGCATTAAGCCGGCAAAATCCGGGCCCGTAAGTAGACGCTATTTATACCGATCCACGATGAACCCCAGTGCCGTATATACTTATCTCTTACCTAACTTCTCTTATCTTTGCTACTCTTGGTTCCGGTTCTGTCTCCTCAGAGGCGCGAGTGCTCTCGTCACGCTTCCTTCCTCTTTGTCAGTCTAGCTCGTGGACGGTGGAACGTTTACGTTTGAGCCAACTAGCAAGATATGGGGGATTTAAAAAGAGCTCCTGCAGAAGAAGATCCTCGTTCAGTGGATTTCCAATTAACCTTGACCCTTAAACCTCAAAATCACCAAAAGTTTAAAATTTTAATGTCGAACGAGGAGCATGTCATAAATTAAGAATGCATTCGTTTGTGAGCATGTACCAACTTTTTGATATATTTATTTAATATAGTAGTATGTACATATATAAAATAATTATATTATATATAAAATATAAAATATATATAAAATATATATAAAATATAAAATATATATAAAATATATATAAAATATAAAATATACAGGGTGTGACACGTAACTGTAATCGCCACGATTTTTCAGGCACTTCTGATTATGTGACAAGAAATGTCTTGAACAAAGATTAATCAATTTTTAGTTGGCTACAAAGTATAATATAAAAAATTTTATAAACTTTCTTTTTCGATAAAAAATTAAGGTCACACTGATTTTTTTAAATATCACCGTGTATTTTTGACTTGTTGTTTCTGAGAAAACGAATTACTCAACGACCTACTATACTATGACGTTCAGATGTCTTTGACTTTAGAAATTTAGGTTGTAATAGCCACACCCTGTATAATTACATTGTATACAATCCATATCTATATGTAATTATGTGACATCGTATACAGTCCATATCAATATATAATTATGTAACATCGTATACAGACCATATCAATATATAATTATAAGACCTAATTATCTGTTAATTGTAATCCCTGATTTAAAGAAAAGAACCGTATTTTTATTTGTACTAGGATGTTTTTTTTTAAGAATGAAAACATGATTTTAAATTTTTGTCACTGACAGTGAAAAGTAAATGGCGTATCTCAATATTAAAATATGGGTGAAAAATAATTTAATAGAAGGAGAACGGAGAAATATCGTTGGGAATTGCTACAATATTGCTTCAGTTAGTTGCATCAGTTTTGATCGTGGTAAAGTGCTTTCATTTCCGGTTTAATTCTAGCGAATGATATCTCTCATGTTCAATAAAAATCTTTCTTAATCTTAATAACCGTTTTATTTTGTAATATTCCAGCATATTTTATCTTTATCTTGTTAAAATATATTAGAAATTATGTTACGATTAATACGTAAATAATTAATTCTATATTTGCAATAATTTCACGGAAATCGTTCACGGCAAGAATTAGATCAGATATTATTTTGTCATTTGTAGTGACATCAAATTTACATAATATTTGTACTCTTTAATAAATATCAGAGTGAAAATTTTTAGTTATTAATTTCATTATTAAAATTTAGGCAGATATATATATATATATATATATATATATATATATATATATATAATTGTTATAAAGTTTATTACGATTGTAACTGAATATTTGATCATGCCACAAGTACAATGATTGTTAATTTTTGTAGAATAAATTTGTTGGTGACTTTTTGTAGGTATTAAGTTTTCTATGCCAGTTTTATAAAATGTTACCCATAGTAACAGTATCATACAGCTATTCGGAAACGCAACTTCTGAGAAAATAAAACCCCAATCTGATATAAAACGTAAGAATACAAATGGAATAATTTATTATTCAATTGCATAATAAATCACACGTAAAATCGCCAATTATCTTCTTAAATGAGGTCTTAAATCACTGATTAAATGACTAATTATCAATAGAAGTCGTCTCGGACAAAGTGAAATAAATAAGATGCATGACAGCAACTCGTAAGCTCGTTAAGCACACATTTGCATGTGTCGTAATAAGTGGCACCCTAAAAAGTTTTACTTTTCGCTCGTTAATCACTCGTTGAAACTAGTTTCTTTCCGCTTCAGGTTTAGCAGAGCAGTGCATCCGATTGATTTTTCCAATTGAATTTCCTTTATGACGTTGGATCGTATGTACAAGACACGATGGCAGCTCAAAAACTTGAGCAAGAAAGACTAGGCTAAAACCCGGAAGTGAAACGTGTTTCTGACGACTGCCAGCGAGTGTCATCAAGGTGTACCATGAGAGTACTATGCAATTAACACGAGATATACCTCCAACGTGTATCCTCGTGTCGAGTAGTGTTATATCAAAGTCGCTGGCTTACATCGTCGTCGAAAGTGTTGAGCCTCTCTGATTTTCCAACGTTCCACTTCTCGATACGCACACCGTTATTAAATGATTCCCCATGAAGTCCAGAGAATAATTGCTGGACAATTATTTGAAATTATAGAAAATTAGGAGCCTGTAGAAAGTTTTCTAACTCGATTGAAAAACGTGAATGTAAAACGCATTACAAGAATATCGTAGGCTAGGTTTAGAACAGACGTGTCATACTTATTTTTTAATCAGTCATATTAAAATATATTTGGCGTGTCGTATTAATAAGTATGCAAGCTGAAATGATATTATTTATTAGCATTGCAATTGTAACAGATTTTTAAATCAATAATTAGATATTTATTAATATTAATAATAATAATGATATAGCAATATATGGTATTAAATACTATGAATAAATTAATAATAAGTAATTATGTATTTAAATAAATATGCACACGCGTATAAACAGAAAGATGAATTCAACGAAAAAAAATTACGTGTTGAAGTAAATTCTAAAACAGTTCATTTTTTTTTTTTTTTTTCTTCATTGGTCATGGTTTGTGAATAGAACGACCGTTCGTTCGAGATGAAATCACGCTTAGCTTTTTATTTGAATCTACCGGAAGTGGAAGGTGGGCGAGCAATGAAGGGGGATTCTTGCCTGTAAAACTTATGAGAGGCGCGCTTCGTAAATAGGCATCTTACTGCGACAGGAAGTCTTGCCAGATGCTGATGGTCTTTCTCGTATGATCACATTGCAATTATGACCGTGGCCTAAAAAATACTCCACTAAATTTTACAGTAGTTCTGTTGATCCATCGGTTGAAATTTTATTTTGAAAATTTATATTAAGTTGATTTATATCAATTTGATACTATTAATATCAAATCGTATTTAGAAGTTTGGCATTTGATATTAACTTACTATATATTATATATTTAGAAAATTATAACAGTTTCAGCATTTAGTGTACGAATATCGATAGGAAAATTTACAAATTACAGAAGAGCAGAAGAAGACGATAAAATAAGAAAGAAAATTTTATTTTTGAAACGATTATAAATGCATAACACAGTATAATACAGTATCTGATGTAAAATGCCGATAATAATAATAATAATTTCAGTAACTTCTCGACAGTAAATTATCGACAATTGTTCATAAAAACGTAACTAATAATAATTATAAAACATTTCCATCTTACATTAAATCTTGCATAAAAATACCACATAATCCCAACGTAAAATCTTCGAATTATAAATTTTGTTAATTCTCAAATAATATCACCAGATTAAGTTCAGCTTAGATTTATATAGATAATTATACTAATTTCTATTAAATTACAAAAATTCAATATATCTAATTTTATTTTAAATTCCAAAGTCAGGTTAATTTTTACAGAAGATAAATTATATAGTAGATGTAGAAAGCAGAAGAGGATATTACGAAGGAAATCTATTTGTCGCTTTCTATTTTCGAAAAACTGCGAATGCGTGACAAAGCATCTGATACGAAGTGACGAGTACCTGAATTGTCAGTAATTTCTGTCTGAATTTACGCGTGATGCGTGTGGTTATACGCGAGTCTCGCGTCCTCGCGCGCATCCCTTTTTAAGGGATATCGTTCGCGCGATCCTCCGGGAAGATTACTTGCCCTGTTACCTGCGTGTTGCCGATCGTTATCGGGCTTCATCGGAATGCTGCTACGCGTCATTGGCACAATTTGTACGTTCCGACAAAGCTGGACGGCGTTTTGTTAACGATAAGATCTCCTAACGATAGTAGCTCATCCCTGTCTTATCGTCGCCGGTATATCGACGACAAAGTTGTTTAGAATGTAAAATATCGGGTAAACTCTCCCTCGAGGATTTCTACGTGCTTCTGAACGCACGTCCGCTTCTCTGGAAAGAATTATGGAAATCGGAAGAGAGAGAGAGAGAGAGAGAGAGAGAGAGAGATTAGAGAGATAGCTCTTTGTAGAATTTCATTAAACGCGATAAGAGGTTCATAAATATTTTAGTGATTTGATTAACATTAATGTTGACAAAAAAGGTACAGAAAGTGATTTAAATTCAAATGCTTCTTGTTTTCATTGATTTTTTCGAAAATCATCATTGTTATGAAATAATATTATAATATTTTAATAATATTGTTATGAATTAATACATGTTGAATATTGAATATATTAATATATATAACGTATTATAATATTTATATTAATATATTAATATATATAATATATTATTTATATATATATAATTATTAATATAGTATATTTATTATTAATATTTGTAATATTTGGGAATCATACTTAAATTTTGTATTTAAAACTTTGTAAGTATTTAATATTTGAATTATGTTTAAACTTTTCGATGTAACAACATGTCAAAGTATCATTTATTACATATCTATATATGTAAATATTTAGTATTACTTTACATACTTTTTGAACTCTATTATTAATATTTGTAATATTTGTAATATTAGTTAAATTTTGAATGGCGCATTGACCTAAAACTGATCCAAATTTTACATTTTCCTTTTTTGCTCAAAAAAGCAAATTTTTTATAAATTCATAAAAATTCGCACTCAGTCATCCATATTTAATATAAAAATGCTTTTACAAACTGTAAAACTACTTATTTTTCAAATAATATTTAAACATCAAGGCATTTTGTACTTAAACACTATAACATTTTCATGAAAGAAGAAGAATTTTATGTAGAAATGAAACATACTTATTGTTGGAGCTTTAAAATCACTTAATCGTGCGCAAAAATCACCAACGAGTCTCTCCTGTAAAGATAAGCAGGCAAGCAACGTGAAACGGCGTATACATATATATCATGTAAATAGCTATTTTAACATTCTCAGTCATCGTAAACTCGACAAAATCTAAATATGTCATTAATAACATGATTTTTTCTTGAAGAAACGCGTAAATATGATGCTATTAACGAAGCTTATCATTTCACTCAGTTTAATGAAAATTCAAGCGACGTGAATAGACGGATGTTCTTCACATGGTGAATTAGTGTGTCACGTTGTAATTCATGTAATTTTAGGTCGAATTTCGAAGGGCATCAATTCTTTCGATTTATAATTTTTCTATTAAATTGTAATAACTCCCTATGGTGGTTTCTTAATATTTAATCCCTTGCGCTGGCAACTGGTTCGCGGACCATAACGAGTGACCGTACCGTATACAACGATTCGTCCCTTTTTTTTTTTGAACACGTCGGTACGATATCACTGGATAGAAATCATTGAGAAGTAATAAATATAATATTAATATTAATTATTAATTAATATATAAATTTTAAAAAAGAAAAATAGTAAAACAATATAAAATTATTTCTTTAATGGGAATCATCAAATAAAAATTTTATATAAAGAAAGTGAATAATCGTGATAATTAACGCGATAGAAAGTTTGTTTAAAATGTTACTTTACTCCTTTAGAAAACGACACCTCCAACAAATTTCGATATTTTAACATTTATTGAAAAACAAAAAAAAAAAAAAACAAATTGAAACAGAATTATTTCCTGGACAACTGGATTTTTACCAAAGATCGCGACACTTTGGTTAAAGATTCCTCCGAACGTCATCAAGGTAGAGCATTGAAAGTGAAGGCTGTCAGCTCGGAATGTAACACCTCGCGTGACTCGATCGGAGAGATGGTACGCGGGCAGCAGAATAAAAATGTCCATTCGGATCGTTCGATTGCTCGGTCGTTCAACCTTTTTTCGTTTCGATTCTTTTTCGTCGCCTCCACTGACGCCCACACGTCCGAAATTGCACCTTCGAGATCGCGGGCGCCTACTCGCTCTTCTTTTTTCCCTCTTGGCTCTATATTTCTTTTTCTTTTTTTTTTTCGTCTCCTTCTCGCAGTTTCTTCTTTTGCCCGTTTCGTTAACCCTGAGGCGCCACTACAGAGGGGGAACCGGAAACGTCGGCGAAAGATAACTGGTCCTAATTTTACAGCACACGTGGAAATAGTGCGGTCTGTTGCTCGTTCAAAGTTCCGTTTATTTTTTTTATTATTTCTTTCTTTTCTCGTTTCACAAATAATGCAAACCACGCGGTGAAAATTGTTCTCTGGCGGAACGTTTCTTTTCCGTGTGCTTGTTGAATGTTTTTTGAAAGTGTTTGAGTGCCGATGATTTGCATGAAAGCAGGGACATGCATTAGGATTAAGATGTACAGGATGCTAGAGAAGATTCTCTTTCAACATACTTTTTATCGTTTGAAATAAAATTGTAAAATCGGTCATTTCGATTGGTGCGGTAGTTCTAGTGTTGAATAACGTTTTGAGATGTAACTAGATTGCGGATCTTTATACAGTTTAAAATTTGGTAAATTTCTAGTTTAGCAGCTCTTCCCAATTTTGACTATGTCTGTCTACTATAATTTTTCTAATACGACTTTCTTTTAAAGTAACTAATTTCTGAAGTAATTAACTTTAAAGAACTTTTTTTAAAGAACTGTCTTTCGATTTCCGATTGATTTGTTGTTTTAGTGAAAAAAACCTGTTATTAAAGGAACAAAAAGTTAAAATTGGGAAAAGCCGCTGTATATATATATATATATATATATATACTAGTACTAATTATATTATATTATTATGTTACTAATATAATACTAATACAATATAATATATAATACTTATATATAATACATAATATATAATATATAATACTTATATATATAATACAGTTCGTTATATATTAGTATTATACTATATATTATAATAATATAATACTAATATATAACTAACTATGTAATATAATATATAATACTATATAATACTTTATTATAAAACACGTGTTACACGGAAGTGCTTCAATTGCTGTGAGCCGTGAAACGCTTATATTATACTATTATATTACTAATATAATACTAATACAATATAATATAATATATAATACTTATATATATAATATAGCTAGTTATATGTTAGTATAATACTATATATTATAGTAATATAATACTAATATATAACTATGTAATATAATATATAATACTATATAATATAATATAATATAATATATAATACTTTATTATAAAACACGTGTTGCACGGAAGTATCACGCGCTTCAATTGCTGTGAGTCGTGAAACGCTTATATTATACTATTATATTACTAATATGATACTAATACAATATAATATAATATAGTTAGTTATATATTAGTATTATACTATATATTATAATAATATAATCCTAATATATAACTAACTATGTAATATAATATATAATGCTATATAATATACTATATAACACTATATTATATAACACGCGTTACACAGAAGTGCTTCAATTGCCCTGAGCCGTGAAACACTTATATTGTATTATTATATTACTTATATAATACTTTATTATAAAACACGTGTTGCATAGAAGTATGACGCGCTTCAATTGCTGTGAGCCGTGAAACGCTTATATTATACTATTATATTACTAATATGATACTAATACAATATAATATAATATAGTTAGTTATATATTAGTATTATACTATATATTATAATAATATAATCCTAATGTATATAACTAACTATATAATATAATATATAATGCTATATAATATACTATATAATACTTTATTATAAAACACGTGTTATACGGAAGTATCACGCGATTCAATTGCCCTGAGCCGTGAAACGACACTGCAGTGCCAACGCGCTCGTATCGAAGAGGTTGTTGAACATTAGTCGTCCAGCTCATTCTCCCCACCTTTGCAGTAATCTCATCAGCTTATCCCTCTTCTTTCTTACGATGCAATTAATAGCGTGCACTTATTAGCGCCGGAGCACGCGCTGCTGGTTCGTTCGTTTCGGTGTTTGCCAGTGTTGGTAAGTCGTATGTACAGAACGTGATGGCCGGTTTTTCCGCTGGATCAGAGAGACGGGCCGGACCGAAGGCTACGATAGCTGAAGCCGAAGGCTAAGGCCAAGGCTCTTTAAGGCAACGGCGTGTTCCTTCTCTTCTACGGATGCCAACTACGGTCAGAGAATCGACGGTATTCCCTTCTTTTCTTCTTCCGACCGGATCGTCGACGCGGGAACAAAAAAACCGGCCAGATCTTTCTTTCGCCGCTTCGCGAAACGACAGGCAATTATTAATTAACACCGGTCCCCTGGGGGCAGTTTAACGTTGCGTCAAGTGGATACTAATTTACGGCCGCCTAATTTTTCAATGTTCCGCGGCTGGTTTAATGAAATCGTCGAGAGGGATTGATGATGAATCACACGGTTTGTTGACGACGGCGCGCGCGCGTTTCGACGAATTATAAGCTTGGATTATAATGTGCAAAGTGTGTGAATTCACGTAACTGATCGAACGGCTGGGAAGCTTTCAGGAAACAGAGAGATTTGTTGCACGCTAATTTTGGTGACGATTCTATTGAAAAGGGTGGAATTCGCGTTAAGATCTGCGAGGAATGGGAATTTGATGGCAGTTTTTACAATTTAGGCAAAAAATAATGAATTACAATTGAATAAAAATAGTACAATTGGTGAAAATACAATTTAGTTAAGACAATTGGGTAAAAAATAATCTGTAACATTTACTTTGTGATGGTTCAGTTTTTTAATTAATTTAAACGTGTCATTGAATGTTGAGAAGATTGATTAATAATATTAGTATTAATTCGGTGAGCTAAATTATTTTATAATATTTGAGAGAATAGCTTTAATTTTATATCGTCATTATTATGTTTATAATGCCACTCTAATTTAAACGTAAATGAATGTTTACATCTGTCTATCTTTGGTTGAATTTCATTCATGAATCTCTTATGATTAAAATAAAATCGTTGGACTTGCAACGTTCTTGATCTAATTTTTAATTGGGAATTTTATTCGTGAATCTTTTGTGATTAAAATAAATTCATTGGACTTGTACTGTTCTTAAGCTCAATCCAATTTTTAATGAAAAAATTAAATAAAATTACACAATGAGAAATATTGTTTATTAATCTACCTTAAAGATAAAATAAAAATTAATTATTAAAATAAAGCCTAAATTCAGTATGTTTAAATTAAACATTAATTAAACTAATATAGTTATTATGGTACTATTATATTACATATTATATTATTACACTCATGTGTAAAATTCTTTTTCATTCTTTTAAAACGATTAACTTTGGACTTGTACTCTTCTAGAGTCCACCGACTTAAATTATATAATTGAAATATAATATTTGACATCTATATAATATGAAAAATTCAAATTTATAATGTATTTATATTTATGTATGTAATTTATTTCATTTAATCGGTTAGACTTTATCAAAAACTATTGAAATATCAAATTAAAAAGATATGCACAATATAACTTGAATATTTTCATTGGGAAACAAAAGCTGATGCAAATTAACGCAGAAATATACTTGAAAATCCCCAGTACCCTCTATAAATAATCCCAGAGTTATGCAAGAATTATTTTCCGCAAAAATCTTATCTGATCAATCTCCGTTGCTTCCGGTAATTAGCTATCCGTTCCAATCTGAGAAGTACAAATCGAAAAGTTGTCAGACTCGATTAATTTCACGAAGTTGAAACCGGATGTTCACCACAAATCTTGAAAGCCTGTAAAGACTCTTGGTAAAATTCTTTCACGAGAAATAGTTGTCCGTAATTTCCTTGTAGCGGTGTTAATTAATAGACTGCGCCGTGTCAGCGAATGTACACACCCGTCCATAAGTCACCGGATACTTGCTCATTTCGATCTGAACAATTACTAGAACACAGATATACTTTCCCGGATTAATTTTATTATACAATCTTGTCATATGTACTCTATTTACTCTATTTTATAATAATACTTGAAAACAAAACTGATATTTAACGTATATGGCCTGAATAAATATTTCAAAGTATATATTCAAAAATATGTATATACACATTTAAAAAATCGGATCGTTGTATTTTGGGATGAATTGGACAGAAGCTTTCAGAAATGTTCTTCCAAAATCAAAGAAAAATGATTTATGGAAGAAATTAGAAGAAGCTTAAAAAGAAATTCATTCTGAAATATTGTTAAAACTAAACGGAAGTGTGCCACGGTCATTTCTGGTTTTCATATTTGCACAAAGATATAAGATATCATTATATACAACTTGGTAAGATTTTTTACATATAAACAGTTTGACATATAGAATATGACATGAATATAGAATATGACATATGTCAAACTGTTACATATGTCAAAAATCTTACCAAACATTTGTACAAAGATATAAGATACATTATATACAACTTGGTAAGATTTTTGACACATAAACAGTTTGACATATAGAATATGACACATGTCAAAAATCTTACCAAATATTTGCACAAAGATATAAGATATATTATATACAACTTGGTAAGATTTTTGACACATGAACAGTTTGACATATAGAATATGACACATGTCAAAAATCTTACCAAATATTTGCACATAAATATAAGATACATTGTATACAACTTGGTAAGATTTTAGACATATAAACAGTTTGACATATAGAATATGACACATGTCAAAAATCTTACCAAATATTTGCACATAGATATAAGATACATTGTATACAACTTGGTAAGATTTTTGACATATAAACAGTTTGACATATAGAATATGACACATGTCAAAAATCTTACCAAATATTTGCACATAGATATAAGATACATTATATACAACTTGGTAAGATTTTTTACATATAAACAGTTTGACATATAGAATATGACATATGTCAAATTGTTACATATGTCAAAAATCTTACCAAATTGTACATAATGTATCTTGTATCTTTGTGCAAATATGAAGGCCAGAAATAACCATGGCATACTTCCGTTTAATTTTAACAATATTTCGGAATGAATTTCTTTCCACGCTTCTTCGAATTTCTTCCATAAGTCTTTCTCTTGATTTTGGACACATTTCTGAAAGCTTTTGTCCAATTCATCCCAAAATACATCGATTCGATTTTTTAAATATATATTTAAATATATATTTTTTTAAATATATTTTATAAATATATATTTTTTTAAATATATTTTATAAATATATACTTTGAAATATTTATTGAGACCATATACGTTAAATATCAGTTTTGTTTTCAAGTATTATTATAAAATAGAGTAAATAGAGTACATATGACAAGATTGTATAATAAAATTAATCCGAAAAAGTATATCTGTGTTCTCTAACAACTGTTTAGATCAAAATAAGCAAGTGACTTATGGACGAGAATGTAAATAAGATCGAAGCGATCACCACGATAAGATCTTGCTGCATAGACACGATGCGTTCCACTGCCAGAATAAAAGGATCGTCGTGCGTTTAATGCAGTATTAAAGCATTGTGAGCGCTTGTAAAACCGCGTCCAATTTGCCCGCGCAAGAGAAATAAGAATATGCTTGCTGATGAATATACAAAGATGGACGAAAGTTATTTGTACGCTCGATGAAAAATTACTGATACTTTCAGTTGTTTAAACTTTGTGAAACATCTTGCAACAATTCAGTTGGCCTCTACTTTATCAATCTTGCGTTCTTTCTTTCAGAGATGTTTTTATTTTTTTTGACGACAATTGTAGAAATATAAAAAATCAGTGAAAACCTTGTTTTCATGACTAGATTTGAAACTTACTGTACGATCTTTTTTCGCTTCTATTGTACCTTGAACATTAGAGTTAAACGACAGAAACTCAAGGAATCCTAACATTTTATTATTTATTGTTCAAAGTTTAATAAAGTGGTATGGTTCAAGATCATGATTTAGATTTAATCATGAAAATTTTTGTTGCTGTTTTCAGAAACATTTGACTTTTTGCAATTGTCGAGGAAAGTATCCTTTTTCACTTGCTACATGATGTAGAAATATTTTTATATTTTTTAAAAAAGAAAAACGAGGCTTTACTGTTCAAAACGAGAATTGTTGTACGATATATATTTCTGAAGTTATAATAATAGTTAAGAATAAAAACAATTTTTCATCGAATGTGCGAATACTTTCTGTAGATTGGTAGACGTGAACTAAAATGAAAATAACAAAATAGAAAAATTTCGTACCTGTGTTGCACATAGAGAAACTGATTCAAATTCGTTATTATTTTAATAGAATTTGTTATAGAATATTATTAACGTTTCGAAATTGTAAGAATATTAAGTCTTTAGACAAATATATTTTTCTTATTTCTCATATGTCGTCGAACATTTCTACTGATTAAAAGTTTCAAAAAAATCTAAAAATGTTATCGATCGCTTATTAAAAAACGATGAATGTTTATACATTTATACATTTGGGAAATTTGAGATTCTCAATCTTTTTCAATACACAGAACATTCAAAGTAAAGCTCTTAAAATGATATTTAGTAGATGAAACGAATTTCTATCCGAATTCCATTTTTTTAAATATTAAAAAATAGAAAGTATCTCTATTATATCATGCACGTATTTCTTACGTCAAATGTTTGAAGCCTTTTTAGATAAAAATGTCTTATCGACAGAAAAAAAGTGACAGAAAATTTTGTTCTATATTTTTTAACTTTTATTTTTTTTGCAAATATAATAATTCATGCATATCTTATACATATGGAATTTTTCCTTTCTTTCTTTTTGTTTTTTTTTTCTTTTTTAAGTAAAATCGTCCTATCATTCTCCACAAAAACATCTTAAAATTAAAATAAAACCTATTTCCTCAAAAGCTCAACATTTGATCGAGATCGGTGACGACTTGAATACACACAAAATTCAAATAAATGCGTGAATGAGCCTGACAGAGCAAAAAGTATATTCCTAGCTTGCTATCATTTTATCCGTAATACCCGATTCCTGACAAGAATGAAAAATTCATCTTCGGAATCTTTTCAACGATTGATGCAAAGTGGTCGGGAACTTGTAAATCTGGTTTGAGCGTGTACTTTCACGCAAAAGTGATGCAGAGTTCGATGAGCGGCGATCATTTTGCATTCCTGACCGATACTCATACGTACTGTTATTTATTCTATCCTGCAGAAACATTCAAACGGGACTAATAATCATCGTGAAACGGATTTTTTTACGTAACTCGTGCCTTGCCGCAAGATAAATAAAATCAGAAAACTGTAGCACAATTATAGCAAGTTGTTGAGTAAGTTTTTAAGTGATACGTGAACTTTTTCTTTGCTCTCTTCACGTTCTCAGGAAACTTTAGTAAGTTGTGTTGCAACGTAGTTTTAGTCGCTTTATTTAGCAGTTTGTTCGGACTCGATGTTAGGTTAAATCGAACTTGGTTCTCGAAGCGTTTTAATAACTAAGAGTTGCGTTTTATAGATTTTGCCATTTATAAAGATAAAATAATATAAATATGTATATAATAAAATATGATATTAAAATGAACATGTAAACTAAAATATAATTTCAAAACACAGTATTCGAATATTTTGAAACTTTCAGATAAATTTTTGTACATACGATATACAAAAATGATATGATACAATTATAGTGGCAAACTGAAACACGATTTACTCAAAAATTTTTTGCGACAGTTATCAACTTCATATTTAAGTATATGCATTTTAAAAATAATATAATGTACTGCACTGGTTTATATTAGAGTTGTAGTTTATAGAATTATATTTTAATTATATTTAAAGAATCATACTTTAGTATACATATATTTGTAACGTTTTATTGAATTATGTAACAAAAATTGAATCATGGAATATGTTTTTCTCTTTATCAACTCATGCAAATGTACAGAGTGTCCCGAATAGTTTTATATTTAACAAGTTTGATTATTAAACATGATATTAAACATTTATAAAAATATAAAAAGCAAGAAATTAAACCATTTATTAATGGCAATTCAATGTTGTATAAGAAATATCATTTTTATATTTTTACAAATTTAATTAATAATAGTGTTGATGAAACACTTGGCCTTAAACTACCATACTCGACTAACATGTTCAACACAATGCCAGAAACCATAAACGAATATATCGTAATTGTACATTGCGTGTAATGTCCGTTATACATAACTTATTTCATTATAACCCAACAGCAGGTTTTATAGCGTAAATAAAAAAAAAACAAAACGCAATTACAGAGCTGAAAGAGTCTACGCAATTGTCTCATTGTCTAAGCTAAATGTTACACATATCCAAAATCCAAACGATGTTAATATAGCGACTATTTGTGCAAAGTAACTGAATGAATAGCTCTGGTATTCACGAGGTGTGGCTTTCTTTTAAATTCGAAGCGATCGATATCATTATGTTTATATATTATATTGAACGAACGACGTTGTTTGACACACATTTCGAATCATGAAGAAACCGTTGCGTTTGAACTTGTCCCGTCGCTTCCATATTTCCCGCGTTAGCAGAATGATCAATTAATTCACAGGTATCGTGTCATTTGCACAGCAATTGCCAAGTAGCAACGTAACTAACTGTGTTTGCACTAACGAGCAGTCCATGGATTGCTGGATATTTTGTTCCACCAATAATTCCAGTTTATCTCTAAAATAGCTTCACTCTTCAGAAGGTAGAAGATGTTTCAGAATTCGAAGAAAGCTTTCTCTGCGTCCTTGAGGTAGTGCCAGACGCAGGCGTTTCTAATGAAACCTATCAAATTGCAATACGTTTGTTCGAAATTCATTCGAGTGAATTGGTCGTAGGCAGCTTCGTAAATTGTTCCGTTAACAAGTTCATTATGCGAAATTGAACTTTCTCGAATGCATCTATTAACAGAACACTCTCGTCTAATTGCTTCTGAAGAGAGTCGATTGCATTGTTCTTCATGTAATTCGTGCAGAAGACATCGAAATCCAATTGCCTAATGATGTCATCGCGTTCCCGTATCAGTTTTTCGAGACTGTCTTCAATCGAGGCTGACATTTTCGAGCTTGAATCAAAGAACGAGTCAACGATATGGATCCGGTTCGAATGTCTAGCATCGACTACACGATATCGTTGCAGTTTCTGTCCCCGAAGAGAATAAATGTTCGTAAGGCTCAACTAGTAGTAGGTGAGGAGGGTTTTGTGGATTGAACTGGACGATGATGGTCGTAGATTGATCGAAAGTCAAACGATTTTTGTCCTTTGTCGGTGTGGAAGAACACGTAGATTTCTTTCGTATACTCGTGTCTTTTGCACGCTGTCTCACTCTATCTCACACTCTATCTGTGTCTGTACCTATCTATTTCTCACTCGTTACTTGCAAGCTTGTTTTATAGACATTGGCTAGTCGGTGATAACCAATCATTTTGAAGTATGGGCCGTTTGATTGCCCTAGCATAACCTGGATGCCTGGATAAGACTAACAATAAAGCTGAATCTTCCTTAAGCTGATCGTTCCTTAAGAATAATGTACAAAACAGACCCATAGACCAGTGACTGAGATTGAAAATTAAAATAAATTTCTTCGTGCTGATAAGAAATCTGAAGAGAGAAATTGAAGATTTGCAACAATCGAAAATAAAAACAATAAGAAACGCAAATGTAGAAAAAGAATTAATGTCGATGTTAAATAATATAGTTTAATTGCATTATGTTTTTTGATTGATACTAATTATTATAAAATATTAATCCATGTAATTACTGAATCGCCGATCTTTATGCAATTTTAACTTTTAATAGACATACTTAAAGAAATGGAACCAAGATTGAAATTCTATTCCGTTACTAATTATATAGTAAGTATTTTACTTTCGATATTTTATATACTTGTATTGTATTGTGTGTATTCACTGCATATTGGTATTTTCAAATTTCCCACAAATGCATAAAAATTCGCAGTCTAGTAATTACTTTATTATTTATATTTTTGTATTATTGTTATATTATTTTTATATTATTGATACATATTTATATTATTTTTATATTATTGTTATATTATTTTTATTTGCATTATTTATATTATTATTATATGTACTTATATTTATATTTATATTATTATTTATATTTTCATATTATTGTTATATTATTTTTATTTACATTATTTATATTATTATTACATGTATTTTTGCTTATATTTATATTATTTATATTTTTATATTGTTATTATATTATTTTTATTTATATTATTATCCAGTAATATATATAATATTATTTATGCAATTATTGAGTAACAGTTTTATTTAAAAAGTAACAAATTTTTGCAAAAAAATAATAAAATTGAAAGAAATGAGAAATTAATGTGAAAAGAATAGCAAAGAATAGCAAAGTTGCAACGTTCAATATCTCTCGCGTGTTATTCAGATAGAAAACAGGCTTTGTACCAAAATACTACTTTTGAAAATATCATTTTCATATGGTGGCTATATATTACTTCAAGTTAAAATGTATTATTTTTATCTACGAGAAAAATTCATGCGCTACTTTGACATACAAATGGTTCATAAATATAATAAGCTACACTTTTACTGTGAATTATGTCTCTGAGATAAATTTGTGACGATACGTTCACTCTTCCGAAGTTCTAGTCCAGATTTTGTCAAAAAGAGAGATACATGTGTGTTGACATTTACCTGGAGTGTTTAATTGTTTTTTTTTCGGAAATATATTTTAATTATTCGTAATCTCCGTTAAAATAAGAATTAAATATTTAGTTCTCACTTTATTTTGGTCAAGTTATGCTACACTGTGTTATTTTTATAAGCTTCTCGTCAAATGCCGTATTTGAAATTTATTAAATTTTTGCAAATTGAATTCAGAACCTAAAATTAATTTTGATTACTAGAATTATCGATTAAAATATAAAATTTATATCAGAGAAATCAAAGAATAGGAAGACATCTATATGTTTATTATATTATTTATATATTTTACGAAAAATTATTCAAATTTCTAAAAAACATATTGCTTTAGATTTGTAAAATTTTTGTGAAAGATTACGAACTGATAATGCGACCACTTTAATCGTTCTATAATGTTAACGAAATTCGAACTACCCAAAACGAGATGAGAATGAAATTAAATTTTATAAAAGTGATGCTTGTTACCCCAGAAAAATTATTATCACTGAATATTTTTATTTTCATTTAATTCGTTATTGATTACAATAATTCTTATAACAACTTCACATTAAACACTTCCAAAATTCATTCCAAATTTGATAATAATTGTTAGACTGTGGATTTTTATGCATTTATGGGAAACTTAAAGATACAAGTATAATATAAAAAAAATATGAAATATTTAAAGCCCAGTGCTTTTTATTACATTTGGTACTAAAAATAATTTTCTACTTTTCGAGTTTTTTTAATAATATTGCCAAATATATGACTTTGCATTTCGATCGAATCATTATGGATCTTCGAAGTGTCGTGGAATTATTTAATTAATTGTCAATCCTGAAATAATTTATTACGGTATCGCGATGCGATATGTTCATTTTGCGATTGCTTTTCTCACAACTCCGCAAGAAGTTTGCAAAAGTTGCAGTCGACACTTGAAACGTATTAATGCGCCCGCTGCATAATTAATTATTCGCTCGACTTGGTGAACTTCGGTTCGTTTTGTAAAAATAATAATACCGGTTAACAATTTTTACGGCGTGTGCTGCATAAATATTATCTGTCGAGATAATTCCTTGATTGGTCCAAAGGGGAACCGAACGTGGTGGCGTCGATGAGGTAATTAAGAGTGATACGAACTTCTGGTTAAGCATGCAATTAAGACTGTTAATTGACGGAGAGTCATCAAAGAGAGAAACGCCTGTTTTTCTCTAAATTGAGGAACGCGCAAATAGTTTTCCTCTTCTGCTATAAAATATTTTATTAAATTGAAATTGAATTATAGCTTACGTAATGACATATGAATTTTAGTATTTTTCTTTTGTTCTGAAAGGTTGAATTATATCTATTTTAAAAACTGTTAGAAATACTTTATTATTTTTTAGAAACAAAGAAAAATATCAAAATTTATGTTACGTCGAAGCTGTAATTCAATTGTAATTTAATGTAATTTTTTTTTTTTTACTAGATGCACATTGAGAAAATCACGAAACGAAAATTTATATGTATCAAGAACGGTTTTGTATTTTGCCTAAACTTAAGAATTTCGTAATAGAAAAAAAGACCCGATTCGAATAACGCAATGGCTTTAAATACATCAATTTTGTTGTCAAATTACAATTCTTATTTAATATAATCGTTTAATGTGATTTTTCAATGACGTTGTAGTAATACATATTGAAATTGAACGATTTATTTCAATATATGTTTCAAAATAGTCGAATTACGATTGTAAATAAATAAATAAATAAAATGTTTCAGAATTCTGTAATCACAAAATTAATTTCAATTGTTATCTATGTAAATTCTGTGTTTCTCAAAATATTGTTCAATAATAATAATGCGAATGCAATTTTATATTTATTGAACTGAACAGTCGAATTTAAATTTCTAGTATTAAAATTATTTCTAGAATTAAAATTTAAATAGTATCCAGTGAATACTAATTCAAGCTGTACTTTATAATCAATCAGTGCTTTAGATATTTTTTGTAATCTTATGTTATTATATGCAATGTATATAAATTCTTTAACTGTTAAATTTTTCAAAAATACATGAATATCCACGCTCTAAATGTCACATACGTAATTATCGCAATTATACATAATCTTGGAGTCTATAATGCTAAACCGCCACGTTCAACCAGCCTATTTTAAAAATTTTTATCTAATCAATTCTGTACTATTGAAGTGTAGTGTGCATTCTTTCTTCTTCCTTCCAATTCCAAATTATCTAATACCTACTTTCTCTTGTATAATGATTTATACAAAAATAGCATTTTTATAATTTTGAAAGCACCTGAACATCAGCTACAAGAATATGCTACAAGGCTAAAAAAAAGTATAAAATTACGATTAAAAATTTGAACGTGACCGTGAATGCTCAAATGTTGATTCAAGGCTATCATTCAAACAGCTATCACCATAATGTGCTTTCCATATAACTTTCATTTGAATTTATATTTTTTCGTATTTCTGACAAGTGCAGAAATAATCGCACGAGTACAAAATTGCAGTTTTCTCAGTTTTAAGTGTATTTAAGTACAACCCAGGCGAAATAAATAATAAATTCATTACTTCTCAACAATTTCTATCCAATGGTGTCATATCGACGAGTTCCAAAGGGAAAGAAAGCGACGAATTATTGTATTATACGATTTGGTCACTCGTTATGGTCCGCAATCAGCCGCCAGCGCAAGTGGTTAATGCTATTAAACGGACATACTGTATAGATATGTGTGATCGAGAGAAATCAAGAACAGGATTGAAATCGATCCAACAAAAATTATCGCTTATCGAAGAAAAATTCGATACTTCCATTGTATCCAATTTTCAACCGAGGTACAAAGTAAGAAAGTTGAAAGCTTGAATTTTCTCTCGTGCGACCACATTCTCACTGCCTTAATTGAAAATATTTATCCATCGTTGACGGTCAATTACGTTGCATTGTACATACTGGCGGACTGCAGTCCACCCGGAAACTGGCCGCAAAACCGCAGTACGACGAGACTGAAACTGCACGATTTACAGCGTGTCTCCTCCGACGCTGAATATATGTACATTGTAGTAAGGACGTCAGCAGGGCGATAGGTGTGTGACGGTTGAAAAGAAACGGCGACTCACGGCGGAGGATCGAATCCTTTTGTCGGGACCCGTGATTAAAGTGCTGGCTCGATGAAAGGGATGTTCCACCCCGGTCGATCCTGTCACACCGCGACACGCCACTTAACGAAGATGTAACTTTAAAGGAATTATCGGGAGGCTACTTTCTTTTTATCATGTGCAGAGTAACGCGTTAGGCGATTAATCGATACAGGGGACGCGTATATGTGTTAAATTTAAATTAACATTATTGTTGCAACTTACGTGGTGTTTCTTTCGAAATTGTGCAATTAATCGATACAGAAAACATCTATACTTGTTAAATTTAAATTAACATTGTTGTAACTTACGATTAGTCGATGCAGACAATATGTATATGTGTTAAATTTAAATTAACATTGTTATTGCAAATTACGTGGTGTTTTTTTCAAAATTATTCGATTAATCGATACAGAGAACATCTATACTCGTTAAATTTAAATTAACATTGTTATTGCAACTTACGTGATGTTTTTTTCCAAATTATGCAATTAATCGATACAGAGAACATCTATACTTGTTAAATTTAAATTAACATTGTTGTTGCAACTTACGTGGTGTTTTTTTCAAAATTATTCGATTAATCGATACAGAGGACGTCTATACTCGTTAAATTTAAATTAACACTGTTGTCGTAACTTACATGGTGTTTTTTTCAAAATTATTCGATTAATCGATACAGAGGACATCAATACTCGTTAAATTTAAATTAACATTATTGTTGTAACTTGCGTGTTTTTTTCAAAATTGAAGGTGTGCAGTGCTGCTTATAAGTAATTGGTGTAATTTGTCTATTACGTGGTGCAATTCAAACGGATGGTATAATAATACTATCATTAATGTTTATGAGAAAAATGAAAGAAAGCGGCAAGTTAAATACTCAGACACTTTTGGTATTAATCTAAAAATTTATGAAAATTATAATATAATTACAAAGATATTTATGATTATAACATGTGAAGAAAAATTACTAATAACAATGTTATTAGTAATGAAAACGTTCAAGCGTAATGAAAGTGAAATGTAGAAAATTTTAATATTGAAAAGCATTTCTTATTCTCATTCGATCAGTTATTCTAATTCTGACATCAATGTCCTGGGCCATTCGTAAATTGTCAAACATTTTTATAAAACAAATATTACATTACTATTTTAAAAGGAATTGTTGTATTATCTTTTGAATGACTATAACAACTTTACAACTTGTGTTTATACTGCGTAAACATACTGATTCACACTAGCGGTCAAAGTTATATCACGTTGAATTAGGCACTATAAAAATTTGTTAACCATGCAGTGACGCAGTTAGTTTGCTGACAATGAATATTGCTCTCCTAATAGGATTTGATTTGATCAACTGAAAACGGTGGAAAGAAACATGAATGACGAACATTTGGTAGAACTTGGAAAACAAATTTAAAATGAATTGTGTGGTTTCAGTAAGAAAAAGTATTGTGATTCGTCTCACGAAATGAAATTGCGAGTTGAAATATGGAAGAAACTTCAAACTCATTCTTTCTAGTAATTCTGCAACATCAAATGTGCCTAGAATCGTTTTCTTTTTGCTCTTTTTGCAATGTCTTTCTTATTCAAGATTAATTTTTATTAAAATATGTTTTAAAATTTATTAAAATTTATTATTTATTAAAATTACAATATATTTGTTAAAATTTATTAAAATATATTTATTAAAATTTATTAAAACATATTTCTTAAAATTTATTAACATTTATTTTTATTAAAATATTTTTATTAAAATTTATTAAAACATATTTCTTAAAATTGATTAACATTTATTAAAATATATTTATTAAAATTTATTAAAAACGATATTGTCCCTTTCTGAAATGAACAAATAAAACTGAAAGAGATTGTGACTTGTTTTTTTTTTATTGTTGAACCTAGATTAACCTACTTGATCGTGATCTGATGGTATCTTTGACCGCTAGTGTGAATCGGGCTTTAGGTCTGTGTAAATTATTAAATTATGTAACTATTATATACAACTTTTTACTTTCACGTCTACAAATTGAAACTAACGTCATACGTACAAATGAACACGAGAACAAAACTCGAAGTACAAATGAACTCGCATCAATTCATCTCTCACCTAATCGATTTATTAAGTTCGGAACAAATTCAATCACGATAATACGATGGATGCGCCGTCATTTCTGCATCGTTCAATCATTTATCCAGCGCTGTATATGAAAGTATCAATAGTGACTGATTCTTCCTGGAACTCAGAAGTCGTTAAATTGGAAAAATCACAGTAACGTTAGAAAATATTAGAGAAATCAATAATAAATTAATGAAATAAAAATAATAATGATGTTGACGAAATATTGATTGAAATTAATTAAATACTAATGAAAAGATAATAATTGCTGCTATTAATAGGTATTGTAGACCAATTATTTTTTAAAATACAATTTTAAAAATTAATATTATAGTATAAATTATTTTTTTAAATATAATTTTCTTACCGGATGCCTGGTTTGAATTTTTTTTTCCTGCAAAATTTGGAAAAATTTATATTTATTTGTATTTTATAGTTAAATACTATGATAAAGAGATACAACTTATAGTACAAGTAATATCTTTACTAAATAAAAATATTGTGAATATTGTAAAGACAAAATATAAAATATTGTTTAACAAATAAAATTCCCTAAATAAGAATAATATTCTTATATACAAACACAAGTATACTTTGTTAATCGTTGTTAATTATCTTATTATCTTTAGTTAATTAGAACAGATACGAAATAATAATATACGCATATATTTAAAAACTTTCAAAATAAAAACTTTGATGTCATCGTATTTTTTAAATATTGTTCAATATGGTTGAGCTTTATGACTCATACTGTAAGATATATTTAGAAAATCAAACATACATGTATTTTTTTGTCTCTCGTTTTTTTTAAATTTTAGCTTATGATTAGCTTTAAGATTTTGGAACAATGTCTAGATCATTTTACTGACAAGGTACTACATTATTTAGATAGAGGTTTGATAAAAGTTTGTATCGATTAAATAAACTATTTTATTTTGAAATGATACTGAGAGGTTGCGTCTTCAGATTAAGTATGATTTTAAAATAAATCTTTTATAGTTCAAACTATCATACTTAAATTAAAAAATATTCAATTATTGTATTAATATATTTATGTATTGATTAAAAATTATTTATAAACGTCGCTGGAATACTTTGCAAAAAATATTGTTTCTTATAAAATAATTTTCATTTAAAGTTAGATATGTGTTCTTAAAATGTTAAAAGTATTTTAAAATTTCAATTAAACTTCTAACAATAAGTAATTTATAAATCTTGAACATTTTGAATTCTTTGAGTTCTAAGGTAGAAGCAATTAGAATAAAAATTTTAAAATGAATTTTTACGATAAAATTATAAAAAAAGATTTCGAAAATTAATTTTTGACTTTATTTGCTTCCCGATCTCTTAAAATCTACAGTAGCATCACTCGATGAAAAATTGTCGATATTTTAAATCCTTATAAATTCGTAAAAATGATCGCACAATAACTTTTAAAATATGGTTGCAAAAGACAGACTTCGGTCTTCAAGATCACGATAGATTTAATTATAAAAAAATTTTTTTAGCTTCTATAAAGACATTTGACTTTGCAAATTATATAAAAAGAAAGCCTTTTATCCTCCTTCAAAATGGATAATAGTGAAAATATTTTTGGAAAAGAAGGAACTCAATATTGTGAAAATCACGTTTTAAAATGAGCTTCAGTAGATTGTCCTACGATTTTTTTTTTTACGAAATTAAAATAGTTTAAAATATTTTCGTTTAGTATATGTTTTAGTATATGTTTTCACACTTGATAAAAACTCGTCGACAGTTTAAATTATATAATTATAAGAAAAAACCGTATAATAATCTACCTAGGCTCTGCTTTCATAATACTCAATTCGTTTTTTCCAAAGATATTTCGAAGATACAGACAAAGATACTTTCTCTCGAAAATTTTGCAAACATTTTCAAACATCCTCATGTAAATATGTGACAAAAAATTTTGTTCACAGCTACATCCATCATTATCTTTAAAATAAATGTTTCATCTTTACAGCAATCCCTTGAAACTTGTCGAAAAAAATTTTTTTTTTTTGTGAAAGTGACAAAGATTTAAAGTATGAATAATGTTTTACTAAATGTATGGAAATTTTCTGGAGCCATTGCGCGTGCAATGTCGAACAACGTGTGAGGTCCGGTTTGCGTTGTGTAATCAAAGTGAAATGATAAACCGAATCGAGATCTGTATGCCCCGATCAATCTCTCTGCCGTAGAAACTGAAATATTAACGTATCACGAATTGAATTAAAACAGTTGTCGAACAAAGTAACGCGACAGAATGATTGATAATTGGTCGGGACATATACGATCATGTTACTGCTGTTCAAGTGGAATACAGGATGCTTCATCAAACCACCTGAATATCTTCACTATTAGTAATACTACGATGTAACTTAAATTGATTGAAGAGGCAAATCGAATGGAAGAACTATTTTTTTAGAAATATCATTTTTTAATGTATTTTTCAAGGTTATTACCTTTTTTTATGTAGGAAACGTGTATTTTTTTTTTTATTCCATTATATGTATAGTTCATGAAAAAATGTATTCAGATA
This sequence comes from Tetragonisca angustula, assembly GCA_036937485.2. NCBI lineage: Eukaryota > Metazoa > Arthropoda > Insecta > Hymenoptera > Apidae > Tetragonisca > Tetragonisca angustula. The sequence goes on along the minus strand of JAWNGG020000095.1, from coordinate 1,247,055 downwards.
TGTTTATGATATGACCTTGGACGTCAAAATTTTTTAATTAATGTGAAACTCGCTGTTGAGCGAGATTTCAGATTAGGACGACAAAAAAAGTGATCTTGAGAGTGTGAACAAACACTATTACGTATTGTTGTATGAAATTCGTTTAGTATCAGTTCTCTGAAGGATTTTCTCGCTATTAGTTTTTTTTTGGTGTATCGACAAGTGATTCATAAGATAGAGAACAGAATTAATTATATTTGTGGTAATACAACATTGTTGTTTTTATATTTTGAAAAATTTTATTTATTAGATAAATATTAAAAAAAAGAGGTATTCTATTTTGTATCATATTTAGTGATAACTGTTGTATATAAAATTATTATATAAAAAGCATAGATAATTTTCTTAACACTGCATATAACCTTAATAAGAAATTATAATATTAATATAATAATAGAATTAATGTATAAAGTATAAAACTTATGTGTTTCAGGTAAGAATTTGGCTATTTACAAGCTTGCTTTGCAACATCTGAGAAGACAGTGGGCCTTTTATGTAAGGAAAGACTATTAGAACTATCATTATATTAATCTTATGATATAAGTTTATAGAAAGCATACGTTTTTATTATTTTAATAGACATTTTTATTTATTTGTATCAACATAAGTTTATATTAAAATTTATGTGAACATAGATAAGTAAAAATATCTATTAAAGTAATAAAAAAAAGTAATAAATGGTTATTATACTAACATAAATAAATAAAAGAAGTTGCATGACGTCCGTATTGCAAAAGTATTGAGTAGTAAAGAAAAATTTATGTTACAAAGAACATAACCTCCTGTTTATATATTTTGTAATCAAATAAAATTATTCAGATTGCGAAAAATTCACTATTGTGAATTTATAAAATTTTTACAACAAGCTACAAATTGGTCATTTTAACCATTCCGATTCTAATTTTAATGTTAATAACGAATTTCGTTAACGAGCACATTAACTGCATTAAAAATTAACATAATAAATAGTCATATTAATAATTTTAAATATTAATATACCTACTTACAAAAATCATATGATTTTTTGAAAACTGAAATATTTACACATGAAATAATAATATAAATCACAATATTTGCAAAAGAAAACTTTGGAAATTTTTTAATGCAAGTAAAAATATAACCATGTTGTTTTTACAATTATTGTTCTATTTTTTAATTATCAACAATATCATTACCAAATAATTTCTATATAATCAAAGATGTGAAAATCGAGACTCGTTGAAACTCTCATAGACCCTCAAGAGGCCATTACGCTTGCCACTGTTCAAGTCGATTTTCCCATAGAAAATTTTACAACGGTGTTCGATTTATCAGCTTGAGAAACACTTGACGCGGAGAAAAAACAGGTCCTCATTTCTCATATCGCGCCTGATTACAAAATTTCACACACGCGCGCACAGGAACCTGTAAAAAGTACAAGCACACGGTGATTGTCACACGGTGCACGTATTCGATTATCCGTGGAATGCAATTACCGCGGATTTACTTTTGTTTTGTAATCATTTTTTTCTTTTTTTATTCCTAAGTTGCATCGTACCACCAGTTTTTGTCTATAATATTCTGCTATCAGCCGATCGAGGAATTTGAAGTATTTCGAAGAATTTGTATCGATGTTTGAATACTTTTCGCGCGAAGAATTTCATCATTGTAGAATTTCATATACCGAGTGTCAAGCAAACACGCGATCGGACTTTGGTTCTGTGTTCTACTGTTTCCAAGGAAGAAACGTGGCTACGTAAACATAAATCCGGAAACTCTTTCTTTTCAAGGTGTAGATAATTTAAATTTCATCTAAAATTATTTTATTTTAAATAAAATTTATTAATTATTAACTTATACTCTAAGCTTAACCGCTATTGCTGGCACTTTAATTTACAACTATTAATTTTAATTCTCTTATTTAATTTTCATTAATTAATAATGAAGAATTTTTTATTAATTTTATTATTTTATTGATAAATTTTTTATATTTAATTTTAATAAATTATATATAAAATATTACTTTAATTAATAATTCAACCGTAATTATATTTTTACTGTAAAACTACTGAATACCGAAAAATGTGAGCTTCTTCAAAGTCTAAGATTTACTAATCAATGTCGATATAAAATCAAAATATAGGGTGGTCACTGAAAGACTGAATGATGCAAAACAAAAGTAACTTTTACAAACACATGTTTTTAAAAATTTTTTATTATTATATTATTTTATTATGGATTTTTTTCAGTATTTTTTCTATAACCTACAAAAAAAAAAGAAAATAAAAAGATTGAAAATGCACAAGCTATGACTTTTACAAACCCTTTAGTTTTTCAGTGGCCTCCCTTATTGGAATTAATTGATAATATAGGTTAATATTTACTAAATAAATGTCAGAAGTTTTATTTGCAGAGTTTGTAATTATCGTCGGTCTATTATGCGTAACTATGTTTCTTAATAAATGCTAATAATTGTATGTAATTTTGTTTTACTATCAGAAATTATTCTTACCAGATACACATACCAGCGGTAAATTTTGATTCATCGTTAGACCAGTATAAATCGGGAAACATTGTCCCGAAACATTATCACGATGAAATTGTAATTTTTACCATGTGCTATTGATAAATTTTAAAATTTGCCAGAGAAGGCCAATATTTCTGAGTATTCGAGCTTTTACAGTAACATATTTTCAGTTACGATGGAGTATTTAGGAATGGTTCAAACGCTTCTCGTTTGTTGAAACACATACTGTTTCATACACTGTCAAAGACGTTCAAAAATTTCTGATGTATTACAAATCTTTTTATATGAGACAATAATTGAATTTTTAAGTATTTCCAATCTATCAATAATATATAAGTATTTAATATAATATAAATATAATAATTTAGTATAATATAAATATGTAATATAATAATTTATTATATTAAAATACAATACTAAAATATTTCCTGTATATAAAATTTAATAAAACTATTTTTAAACGTAATTTAATGACATTCACAAATTTTTGTTTTCGTATTTTAATTAATATAGAAATTTATATTGTTCTCTTCGCAATAACGTTTCGTATACGACATGTTTTTTACTTTTATCATTAGACTGCTGATTTTTATACATTTGCAGGAAATTTTAAAGTGCAGAATTACGCAGAATAGGAAAATATGTAAAATATGTTTGACATGTACCAAAACGTTTTCTTTTCATGGCTATCTTGATCCTTGGAAATAAGAAATAATCTGGCGAATATGAGGTGCAACACTTTAATTTCTTTCTTTTTTCTTTTTTTACACGTTACAAAATGCGCATTAAAGTCATTCTAAATACTACAATTCAGTTCCTAATAACCAAAATGTCGTAGAATTTATTCTCAAACGAAGAGTATATTCTCGAAATATCAAAAAAATTTATTTTCCAATTTTCAATTACTTTTGAGACAGACGTACGTAAAAGTTTCGTCCTTTAAAAAGAACGACACCTCGACAATAGAAAATAATGGATACGAATCCGACGTAACGATAGATACAACTGACAGATAGAAAAATCAAAGATAGACAGATAGTCAGTCACTATAAATAGCAGTTTGCCCTATATTTTATAGTTCTCATTACTTTCATTGTCAGCCCGTTGCAAATGTAATTTATGTGCGGCCGTCGTCCTCTTTCGAGGTTTATTACGATTGGGCGTGGAGACACGTGGATACGCCTGCGTGACGATATCTAAACTGCGCCGCGACATTCATGCGATCTTTCGTCTACCGTGAAGAGAAAGGTTTGATAGCAGTTTTAATTCATCGTGGAAAATCGCGCAGGTGGATTGCAAATTATATAAATAAAGGCACGTTTCCGCTAATCTACGCTCGTATTTCACGTGTGACAATTATTATTGCGTTGGCTGGAGGCATTATATGAATTAATGGCAATCACATAACATGAAGATTTATTTATCATTTAACAGATTTAATCGTTTCTATGGGTGGCTTAATCTTTAGCCTTCGATAATAAATTTATTTGTCGATAGGATTCGTGAAATAAATTGAACTCACAATGCTCCGTTTTATTTTTTATTAACTCAGATACATCTTAATAATATCTTGATCTTAAATTTTGCTTTTAATACTTCTTGATTAATCTTTTTCTCAATTTTGTTAATTAATTTCTGTTAATTCTTTAACACAGTATGTGAAATCTGTTTTAAGATGTTTATTTCATTTTTCTTTTACATATATCTGTATTCTTTTGTGCAAGTTCTTTTATTAATTATATCGGATGAGTCAGTAAGAACGTCTAGTAAATAATAAACTTGCGTTACATTATAAGAAATATATCATTTGAACGAGACATGTTGGAAGCTTTTAAATATTAGTAAGATGATGATATAATATAGAACGAACTGATAGAATAGATTTCTATGCATTTTAAACTTTTTATGAAATTAAAAAATGGAATCTAAACAGAATTCTATTTTAAATTATGTATTTTTGCATCTCTTGTATCACTTATCACAACTTATAAACATATATATATATACAGTGGGCAAAATTGAGTCAATAACAAAAATTTTTAAGAAAAATATTTTTTATTGTTAAATAAAGTATAAAAATATGAAAATAAACTTGGCTAATTGATTCTTTATAGTTTTAGGAAACTGAAGCTGTGTTTTAACTTTTGAGATTAGGTTTCTTCCTGGCTGAAAAAAATTAGAAAACGTAGAATCAATTTTACACCAGAATTTTTTCATAGTCAGATATACAAGCTTTATCACACTTTAATATTTTGTCCATAAGCCATTTGCTTAGATAATAGCTTTTAAATATATAATATAAATATATATATATATATATCACAACTTACAAACATATATATATATATATATATACATATATAAAATATGTCAGCCTCAGGTGCAATTAACACCTTGCGCTGGCAACTGGTTCGCGGACCATAACGAGTGACTGAACCGTATACAATAATTCGTCGCTTCCTTTTTCTTTTCGAACTCATGATATCGCTGGATAGAAATTATTAAGAAGTAACAAACTTATCATTTGTTTTGCCCGGGTTACATTTAAATATGCTTAAGACTGAGAAAATGATGCAATTTTGGAACAGAAATTTCTCGACGTGCGTGGCACGTCATTCCAACGCAAGAGGTAAATAACAATCGCGACCATTAATATTGGTCCTCGTTAATCGTACGGAGAGCGAGGCTGATTAATCGAACGAACGCGAACGGTTCGCCGACTGGCCAGCATTAATTATCCTCCGCGGACAGCTTTTCATTTTCGGGCCGATATTCGCCGCGGGACGCCACTTACACGAGTTTCACGGCCACGATAATCGATTTTTCGCGGCACAGCGACGACGCACCTCTATCTCTCGATCGGCCATGTAAATCAACACCGCGGCGCGGCGTATATACATAAATAATCGTAAACGCGGCAGCTGAACTTTGATGACAATATCGATGGCGATGATCCAACACCACTCGCGTCTGATAAAAGTTCACCGCGATGCTTTTAAGGACTTAAGGGGTAAAAGTCTGGTAATCCTTGGCTTGTAAAAATCGACTTTTTGGGGATTTCTTTTCTAAGGAAGCCACGATACATTTTGGTATGCAGATTTATTCATACTAGAAGATTATTTGCAATTTTTTTTTATTAATGAAAGTTGTGGAAATTATATAGCCTTAGGTAAAGCGTGTTTTTAAAAACGGGTTCGAATGGCTGACGTGATTCCGGTGCATCTGGTTATTTGAAACTGAACAACCAGAATGCATCTTAATTTGTATAAATATGGCTATTGCACGAACCACGGAAACAACGAAATTTCGAAAATTAAAAAAAATGGTAGCATTTTGAAGTTTAAATATCGATTTTCCTTGTGCTTTTCGTCTTTTGGATGGTAGAAGAAAAATAGAAAAAAACATCAGATTTTGAATTCCGTGATTCGTACGATACAGATACATTCAGTGAGGATCTACCTCAAATTTCAAGTCAATCGATCAACTAAAACGTCAGATATCTCGTCAGCCAGTTTAAAAAATATGGATTTAAGAAAAACACAATTGAAGTTTCTGTTATCCGTTGTACAAAAATATTCATACTTACAATCAATCGAGCAGTACAAAAAATAGAATATTATAAAATAATAATAATAATACAAAAATAAATAGTAATATTATAAAATAAAATATTTTTTGAGAAAGACACATTTGAAGTTTTTGTTACCCGTTGTACAAAAATATTCATACTTACGTTGTGAGCATACACCGTTTCCTTTTTTAAACATTTATAACTTTGCTAATTTTACGAATTCAAACAAATCCTTTTACATAGACATTTTCGAAAGCATACACTTTAAGAAAATGTAAAAAAAAGAATTGATTTTTTTCAGAATACCCCCTTAACTACAGATACAATTATTGTAAGAAATAATATTATTATCATCATTATTATTATTACTAATTTAATTACAGACAATAATTACCAAAAAACTAAGTAATATTACAAAGAAAATTAAACATTTTGTTAATTTTGTCCATCAAGAAATTTGTTTTTTTTTCCTTAATTTCATTAGTTGAAGAGGATATTTTTCAATTTTTATCTATTATTATCATTACTTTATAAATTTTGTTCTACCACAAATGAAATAATGTCCACATTTACACAAATATATTAAATAAAAACTGAAATATTTTGTGATAACACCTCACACAGAGTTGCGCTAAATTAAATTGTGTATACACGCACGTTTCTTTGAAAATAAATCGTAAGGCAAGGGGTTAATTAGGTGAAATAGAGATGAAATTTTCAACTGCGTCGCGATGAAACGCGGATGTTGTTTGATGCAGAGATGTGTTACAGATTAAACAGGCCGGGAAATAATGCAGAGAATGATGAGATCGAGTTGCGAATGGTTTGCTGGAAGGTTTGAACTCGTTATTATATTAACTTGTGCTTATATAAAAGATTTGTTGTGTATCGTTGACTTTTGAAAATTATAATAATATACTTAATTTTGGAATTTTCTATTTCTATTTAATCTTCATTCATTCCTTGTTTTTCGAACTTAATTTGTCTCTTAGTTGATATTAAAAATTAAAATTTATCATTAATTATTAAATAATTATTAAATTTTAGTAATAATACAAATAAATTATATATAAATATTTTATCAAAATATATCTTTTTCAGACATACTTTAATTACTTAATTTAATATTACATATGAATATATTATTGATTAAATTTTAATTTTAAAAAATAATTAATTTAAAATTAATAAATAAAAATATATTTAATTTATATTAATAAGTATAATAATAATAAAATTAATAAAACTCATAATTATATAAAAATTTTCTCAATTTATTGTTAGAGTATGAACCTAAAAGCTTATAATTAGCTTATCATATATATATATATAAAATATTAATTTTATTAAAATTATTAAATAGTTAAATTTGTAGATTCTTTTATTGGTAATAATTAATTCAAACTTCTATTCAATTGCGTATAAGATTCATACAAATTCTATTCTGACGTATAAGTGTTCAATTTGTTATCGTGATCTCACCTTCTCTAGTTTCGACCAATGTTATGATTAGAATGCTTGTGTGTTTTAAAATTTTTATCACAAGATATACGTGACATCGATATCGATATTTATGAAACTTTTGATAAACTTTTAGAATAATGATGATTAAACTTTGAAATAATTATAATAAATATAACATACATTTTAAAATTATAATAATTAAACTTTTAATGAACTTTTAATAAACGTTGATGCATTAACGTAACATCGCGTACAAAAGCATTTCAACTTACTCGATGACAGTGTGCAGCTCCCGACACTTTGAATGCAGGAAATTGAGTTTGTCAGTCTCGAGTGGTCGCGACCGTTTCTTTTCACTGTCAATAGAGTGTCTGTAAAAACCAGCCAATCGTGGTTAGGATCTTACAGTCGATGTTTAAGACGTTTAAAACGTCTGGAGAAATTTTGTCAATCAAATTGCATGGCAAGATGAAATTTGTACCATTAGTGAAGATGATTGAAACTCGTGGAGTCCTTTATTGGAATACAGAGAATTTAAACGATTCAAGTAATTCTCATATAATTTTATAAATTATTTTCTTTTATCGTATTTTATTTTTTTTTTAAATGAAAATATTGCAATTCCTTCTTTTTTTAACACGAAGAGAATTGTAATTTGTTTCGTTTTTTTCTGTACATACATATCAAGAATATAGGTTGAAATAAATTTATTAAACGAAGTTTTGTTAATAAAATCAAGTCGACAGATGTAATTAATTGTGTTATGATTATGGATTATGGATTTTTATGGATTTACAAGAAATTTTAAAGTGCATAATTGCATAGAATGCGTATATGAAAAATATGACAAAATATATGAAATATTCAAAACATTCTAGTTTTCTATAACATTTTGTGTGGTTTGTAATGTAATTTTCTACCGTGATTTCGCTTTTACATTCTCAGAAATATTAATTTGCATGAAAATCCGCAGTTCTAGTTACAGCTGAGTTACAATTAAATACTTTATTTCATTCAGAATTTAATTTTGAAAATTAAATTGATAAATCTTACTAAATACTATAAATTTCTTATAAACTTCCTTGTGTTTTTAAATGATTACGACAATTAATTAATTAATAACAGAGTTACATCATTTTACTAATCTTAAAATTAAATCTACATAGTACTAAAATTCTGATGAAACTATGTATTTTAAAATTACTTTCACATAATGTTTCACACAATTTTTGCAATAAAAATTATTAATCAGAATTTATCTATATCAAGTGCACTGTATATAACAACAATAAAAATTTAAAAAATACTTTATTTTCATAGTAAACTCGAATTTTTTAAATGGAAGCGTAGATACAATTCTTTTTTATTAAATATAATAGATAACAGAGATTAATTTTCCGGAATATTTTTTGTTTTTTCAGTAATTTTTACATTGTTGCAAATGCATTCGATCAAAAATTTCACGTATTTTTTGAATCGTCTGAAATTCATTCTTTCTATCATGTTTCTCACAGATCTCTGTATTGAGTACAACAAATTTCGAATTGTGAACCAAAAATAAAAACTTAACGGATTAATTTGACTCATATCGACGGATATTGTCTGTAGACATTAGATAATATTTAAACGTAATATTCAGCAGCCATTGAACATTTTCTTCAATCCTCGCCCGCTCCTCCAACTTAATTTCCTTTGTGTCAAATTGACACGATGTTAAAAAATTGGTACTTGCAACGAAAAGATACATAAATTTCCAAATTCTTTTATTAATTCCTCTTTAGTAAATGGACTAAATTTTTATCTAATTGCGTATACGCTACTCTCAAGCATAGATATTCAATGGTATATCGTAATCTTACACACTTAACACTAGAGCTACCGATGACTAAAACAAAAAATTTCGATCAGAGACATCAGAGTTAAAAAAAAAAAATAGAGAAACTTTATAATACAATGTGCACAAGCTTTCACTTGTATAAAAATTATTTAAATCCTCGTATAACCTTACTTACTGTCATACTTGTTCTTTTACTTTTTATTTATTTTAATCTGCAGATTTATCGTCTGAAGTATTGACGTGCAATTAAGAATCACTATGTACACGTTCCACTATAGATGTTCGAATAGTTTCGTCTACAGGCATGTCTACAATTAACCACTTCCGCTGGCAACTGATTTGCGGACCATAACGAGTGACCAAACCATATTCCGTCAGGTTTATTATTCTGATTATTTTCTGGAGCAGCAAAATTCAAGTATACTTAACAAGTTTTCCAAACTCGATTTTCTCGAAGCTTCACATGAAAAAATACTTATTCTTTTTATTCGAGTTATTTCTTCATAATCGTCCTCTATCAAGTCTTGCACATCCTATTACGTTTTGTACGAACCGTTTATTTTAAAAATGGCATTAATCACTTTGCAGTAATGAAAAATGGCGATTCGTTAACGTCTGTGCAGAATTATTTATACTGAAAAATATTATATATTAGAAATATATTAGAAAAGTATTAATAATAATATTAGAATAATATAATATGTTAGAAATGTATTAGAAATATATTAGAAAAATATAATATATTAGAAATATATTGGAAAAATATTATAATATTTAGGCACACCAAATCCTTAACCTCTTGCGCTAGTAACTGATTCACGGACCATAACGAGTGACCAAACCGTATACAGCAATTCGTCGCTTTCTTTTTCTTTTGAACTCGTCGGTATCATATCACTGGCTAGAAATTATTGAGAAGTAATAAATTTATTGTTCGTTCTGCCCGGGTTATACTTAAATATACGTAAAACTGAGAAAATATTGCAATTTTGGGACAAAAAATTCTCGACGTGCATGGCACCTCATTCCAGCGCAAGAGATTTATACTTACTTAGTACGATGCCTTAATCGGGGGGGGGGGGGCAAGTCCGTGGTTCAGGCATTCAAGACAGCTGGTATGTCGCTGATCGGCGCCATTGTCTGACAATTAACATAGCAGACAATTGTCGGTAGGCACATAGACGAGGATTTTGTATTGGTGCGGATTACGCCTCGTTTGGAATTTACGGACGCGTGACACTGGCGTCGCGGAATCGCGTTTACGAGATTGCGTTTCCATTGATTCACCGCTCATTCATGCCTAGACAAACGAAACGCCGCTTTACTGATCAATGAAACCTTTCGTAACGGACGGTGGACGCCATTCGACGTCGCAACAACGTGCGGCCAATTATTTATGTATTTTAGTTGAAACGACTGGAGGCGGCACGTAGGCAAACAGAATGGATCGTTGTTAAACGTGATTTTTTTTTTTTAACCGGCTACGTTTCGGTTTATGTCCGTTTAATACGGAGAAACACGGAGGTTGGAACAAAGAATGGATGGTGTATTGCGTGTGGCTGTTACGTGGAACTGAAGAAGTGAGAATTAAGTTGTGATTGTAACATGGATAGGATGGTTGTAAAGCCGACGATCTGATTCAGTAGTTGGCGACAGATGTTCTGATTTCATTTTGTAAACATTGGTCGTATTGTCTTATACTGTTTAAAAAAGAAGTTAATTAACCCCTTGCGCTGGAATAACGTGCACGTTGAGAATATTTGGCTCAAAATTGCAATATTTTCGCAGTTTAGTATATTTAAGTATAACAATTAAGGCAAAACAAATAATAAATTTATTACTTCTCAATAATTTCTCTATCCAATGATATGCCGAAATAAATATAATTTTCTTATTTTTTATACAAGAAAATTATATTTTATACAGTAAAATTATATATTTATTATGATATAAGATTATAATATTATAAATTATTGTTATGTAAAAGTTTTTTATTTTAGTAAAATTATCTCGCATGTTTTAAGAATAAAAATACGTGTGAAAAACAATTTTACTGTTATCTTTAGTTTAAAATTGAAATCTAATTTGTAAGTAAACTGGATAAGATGATTCACATTCTATTAACTTGATAAACGTAATTTTGAATGAGTCAACCCTCCGATATTTAGTACAAGATACATGCTATTAATTTAGGAGTTTAAAACACTGTATTTATTAGCACAGAATAATCCTTTTATATCGCTAACAAGGCATCTTATGACCAACTGTTTGACTTTTTAATATAATTTCATGGCATAAAAAATGACTGTATCAAATATATAAATTTATATATATATATATATATATATTTTATACATTTGTGGTATTTTATATATGTTTGGTGTGCGAAAACTGCATACCAAAATGTATCATGGTTTCCTTAGAAAAAAAATCCGCAAAAAGTTGATTTTTACAAGCCAGAATACCAGATTACCAGAATATCCCCTTAAAATATTTCTTAAAATATTTTAAATATATTTGTAGAAGATACTAGCGTAACATCGTAGCAGTCAGCACGTTAATGTATGTTCTTTGTGTAACACACGTGACGCGAAGTTGAGTATTCTTCAGTTTTCTACAATAAATGTGCATATGAATATAGCGTGCCGCTTTGTATGAATAAACCGGACATTCCGCAACTATGTGACGATTGTTTGCGAACCGACGAAACGGGTTCACACGTACGCACATCCCGTGACTTTCATTCATACAAATGCATGGGAGTGGCGATAGCTAAATGCGAGTGGGTTTTACGGTAGCTAGAGATGACGTGTGGCACAACGAAACAATAAAATATCGCTCTGCTTCGGCTCACGGCATAACCTTATGCGGCGGCATATAATTCCGCAGTTCGACGATACTCTTTACTCGTGATTTATTGCAATATTTACGAACGATTACGATTGCAACATTATCTCGCTGTCGTTCTTCTTTTTTTTTTTTCTTCTTCTCGTATTGGCTGGGTCTGTCGTCGGATAACACGACTGTTTCTGCTGATTTATTCGTTCATTGATTTGCAATCCGGTTGAGCAGAAATCGTTCGTTCCCTTTGCAACTTTCCCTTTTATGTTGATTGTAATAAAATTGAAATAAAATTTCACGGGAACAAGATTTTCGAATTCTACTCTGTCTTTTAAATATTTTGAGTGAAAGGGAGAAAATTAACAATTTTTTTATACAAACGAATGTACAGATTGCACGATCGATATTTTTAGAAATAGAAATTTATTCGCAATTCCATGATTAAATTCATACAATCATATCGCACAAAAAGGCGCCAAAAAGACAAGGTTGAGAAAGTATATAAATAGAATGTTTAATTAAATTCTTAAAAAATATTTCATTCGTATAACTTAAAGTCATGATGTGAAGTAAATAACTTTGAATTGTCAAACTTTCTGTAAGCTATTAATTATTCTAATTTATATTCGTAAAAATAACAATATTTATTTTGTATTCAAAATTTATTGATTCTCTCATATCAGGATGATTCAATAATTATCCACAATGAGATTGTATATAAAATTTTTCAAAGTAATAATAAAGATTGTGTAATATTTTCAGAGAAATATATTCTCCACTAAGAAATTGGATCTATATGTGTATCGCTTCATTTAATTCTTTTGCGACCAGTTGCAAAATTGAGAAAAAACGTTCTTGTATTGGGCTGAAAGTCTTTTATATGTAGATATTTCTTTAGATCACAGAAATAATAACAAGTAAAGTAATTCACAATCAACCACCATTATTATATTACGATTAGATTATGGATTTTTATGAATTTTTAAATTTTTAGAAACATAACTAAAAAGATAGGATTTAATTAGAAATTTGTTTCATCTACTAAGTATATGTTATAATAAACACTCTACTTTAGATATTTTGTATATTTTTAGGCAATTGCATGCATTGTCCATATGTGTGTAGCTTCCAGTTTTCCATAAATGCATAAAAATCCAATTTAATCATAATAAACAAAAGAAAATTAAGTTAGTTGTCATAAATGAAAATTGGAAAATTCATGAGTATGCCAATATAACAAAAAACATCACGGCACATAATTAACTACTATTAAAGGTAGCCAATTAAATTATTTTGTATAAAAAATCGATAGATGGGAATAGTTACGTTATAATTTTTTATTTATAGATCTAATTTTTGTTGAGTATCTTTAAATTCGTGCAAAAATTAATTCTGTTGTCTCAACTCTTTTAGTTTTCATTTAATTGCGTTCCAGAAAAAAGATAAGGCCATCTCTTTCAGAATTACCCTTAAAATTATTATAATAAAAATTAAAATAAAATATAATAAATATTAAAATTAAGAATTATAATAAAAAATAAAAATATCGAGGAAATTAAAGTGTTGAGTACATAATATGTACATGAAACATCTTCGTCATGATGCGTGGTTCAGTTAGATAATGACAATATGATGATAAGAAAGAAATACGCAAATAAGAAACAAGAGACTATGGATTTATTTCGCGAAGGAAATCACAGGACATGCGAGTAACAGAGGAAATTAACGATAAATCGTTTTATAAGGATTTGCAACAAAACAAAATCTCTCATACCTGACAAGAAGACAGTTACATATTGCAAAGTTCTCAGTCCGTATCACGAAACGCAAAAGAAGAAAGTGAAACAGTAGAAACGCGATAATATCCGTATATTCATCATTCTCGACTAACCGGGACTAGTTAGACATCGTTTGAATGCACGTGACGTGATAACGGCATAGCCCGTGGGCTCTAGGTATGATAACTTAATGGACAGACACTGTGTTCCTCAACGTCCACGGCCGTAAGCTAATCATAAGATCTAGGATACTTCAAATTGTTTCAAATTTTATATTGTGTTTATCTTGTTTTTTTCTTTTTTTTTTTTTTTTAATAATTCATCTCTCAGCAATTTGAATTTAAAAATTCATTTAAATGGTACGTTTGGAATCTTAATACTATTTAAAATCTGGGCTGAGCCTTTTATGATTCGCAATAAGTATATTATATGTAATTTAATATTTTAAATTAATTTTGAATTTTAAGTTATGTTAGTTTTATATCACGATATTTCTTGTATAGGTAATATTTATTCAACAATAGTATAATATATAAAATAAACGAAATTAATAATATAACAAATAAATATAATAATAATATAGTAAATAAGACAATATGTAATAGAAACAATGATATAATAAATAATATTTACTTAATATTGATTATATTCGTGTATAAAAGGAATGTTACGTATTACGAATGTTATCTATGTGCCATATATAATGCAGAAAATGGTAAATGCTGGTGAAGGCACTTGCAGTAATTCTCCCTCGTTGATTCTTTAGAGTCTTCAGTGATCCTGAAATAGTAGCTATACAATTTGATTAATGATTCATGTTTACTGATTTTTTTTTTTTCGTAAATTATGTTATGAATAATTAAGATTATTACGAATAGTCACATAAAATGGCAATTCGAATATGACAAAATTGTTTCCAATCATGTTCAAACTATGGTACATTTACCATTGTATATTAATATATCAATTTATAATCTCTAAAAGTAATAAGTTTTAAACCTTAAAACTTTCGATTCGAAGTATTGATAATCTTAAAATTTCCGCGTTCTAATTTTTTTGTACGAGTGAGACTCAGAGTTTATCATTTGAGACTTCGTTTTCCAGAATATCGAGTTTTTAAATTTGTCAAGCGTGAATTGAATTCAGCAAATTCTAGAATAGAGAGATGTGAAGGTAATAAGAAAAAAAACGTAAAATAAAATTGTTTTATTATATAAATTTAAGACCTCGATTTAAAAAAAAAAACAAGCTTTTCAACATATTGGTTTGACATAAGTGTACTTGATAAATTTTGTGAAAAAATTTTTGACTTATTTTCAAACGTAGAATATTCTGTCAGGTTTATTATTCTGATTATTTTCTGGAGCAGCAAAATTCAAGTATACTTAACAAGTTTCCAAACTCGATTTTCTCGAAGCTTCACAAGAAAAAATACTTATTCTTTTTATTCGTTATTTCTTCATAATCGTCCTCTATCAAATCTTGCACATCCTATTACGTTTTGTACGAACCGTTTATTTTAAAAATGGCATTAATCATTTTACAGTAATGAAAAATGGCGACTCGTTAACGTCTGTGCAGAATTATTTATACTGAATAATATTATATTAGAAAAATATTAGAGATATATTAGAAATATTAATAATAATATTAGAAAAATATTAGAAATAATATTAGAAAAATATAATATATTAGAGATATATTGGAAAAATATTAATAATAATAGTAGAAAAATATAATATATTAGAAATATGTTGGAAAAATATTAGTAATATTTTAATTTAGAAAAATATAATAATATTTTCTGGACACGCAAATCCTTAACCTTTTGCGCTAATAACTGATTCGCGGACCATAACGAGTGACCAAACCGTATACAATAATTCGTTGCTTTCTTTTTGAATTTGTCGGTGTGATATCATTTGGAATTAGAAAGAAGTAATAAATTCATCACTAGAAATTATTGAGTAATAATAAATTTATTTATTTATTTCTTTTGCTCGGGTTATATATCAATATACTTAAAACTGAGAAAATATTGCAATTTTGGGCCAAGTATTCTCGACGTGCGTGACACGTCAGTTCAGCGCAAACGGTTAAATATCTCGATTCAAAAACAAAGTGATGCCACTATGGAGACAAACGACTCGTGTACAGATTCGAAACGATTCGAAGTGTCTTCAGTCCCATCGCCGCTTCAGTCTAACTCTAGAACGACCTAGAGTTCAGATCGTATGATTTGGGTGGTGCGAGAGATTACGTCAGAGACGCAGGAGTTCTCGAACATGTCGGTTGGTGCGGTGGCTCGAGATCTTATTTTCTTTCGTTTCTCCACGGTTCCCCTTCTCTGGAGGAGACTGAACGGTAGGACACGAATGAAACGAGCCACGGGCACCGAGACCATTAGTCATAAGGACCACCGTGCGAGGCCATGGCCATTCGTGGCTCGTCGGCATGTAGGCCAAGCCTCTGCAGGACATTTTGTAAACACGTTATCGTGAACACGAAAATCTGGCTTCCCCCTTCGATAGACTCTTCTCTTTCGAGTGTGTCTCTCGAGTTCTTCAGTTTAGAGAGGATTGACCGAAAACGCGTGGGTGGTGATGTTTAGAAAGTTTCCTCTCCACTTTTGGCTTTGCTCATTTAGAGGGTCATAAATCGCCGCGACAGAGTTCTGTGACAGTTGAAGTATTCTCAAAAGATAGTTAAGCATCCTGTCTGCTCTTGGTATTTTTAACTCTACTACGACCTTCGGGATCTCTCTCCGCATCCTCTTTCCTTTTCGAGGATTTTTCATTCTTTATATCGTTGAATGTAGAAAATGGAATGTAGAAATATAGAAAATTGAAAATGGAATGTAGAAATATAGAAAATTGAAAATGGAATCTAGAAATATAGAAAATTGAAAATGGAATGTAGAAATATAGAAAATTGAAAATGGAATGTAGAAATGTAGAAAATTGAAAATGGAATGTAGAAATGTAGAAAATTGAAAATGGAATGTAGAAATGTAGAAAATTGAAAATGGAATGTAGAAATATAGAAAATTGAAAATGGAATGTAGAAATATAGAAAATTGAAAATGGAATCTAGAAATATAGAAAATTGAAAATGGAATACAAAAATATAGAAAATTGAAAATGGAATGTAGAAATATAGAAAATTGAAAATGGAATGTAGAAATGTAGAAAATTGAAAATGGAATGTAGAAATGTAGAAAATTGAAAATGGAATGTAGAAATGTAGAAAATTGAAAATGGAATGTAGAAATGTAGAAAATTGAAAATGGAATGTAGAAATGTAGAAAATTGAAAATGGAATGTAGAAATGTAGAAAATTGAAAATGGAATGTAGAAATGTAGAAAATTGAAAATGGAATGTAGAAATGTAGAAAATTGAAAATGGAATGTAGAAATGTAGAAAATTGAAAATGGAATGTAGAAATATAGAAAATTGAAAATGGAATGTAGAAATATAGAAAATTGAAAATGGAATGTAGAAATGTAGAAAATTGAAAATGGAATGTAGAAATGTAGAAAATTGAAAATGGAATGTAGAAATGTAGAAAATTGAAAATGGAATGTAGAAATGTAGAAAATTGAAAATGGAATGTAGAAATGTAGAAAATTGAAAATGGAATGTAGAAATGTAGAAAATTGAAAATGGAATGTAGAAATGTAGAAAATTGAAAATGGAATGTAGAAATGTAGAAAATTGAAAATGGAATGTAGAAATATAGAAAATTGAAAATGGAATGTAGAAATGTAGAAAATTGAAAATGGAATGTGGAAATGTAGAAAATTGAAAATGGAATGTGGAAATGTAGAAAATTGAAAATGGAATGTAGAAATGTAGAAAATTGAAAATGGAATGTGGAAATATAGAAAATTGAAAATGGAATGTAGAAATATAGAAAATTGAAAATGGAATATAAAAATATGGAATCTAGAAATATAGAAAATTGAAAATGGAATGTAGAAATATAGAAAATTGAAAATGGAATGTAGAAATGTAGAAAATTGAAAATGGAATGTAGAAATGTAGAAAATTGAAAATGGAATGTAGAAATGTAGAAAATTGAAAATGGAATGTAGAAATGTAGAAAATTGAAAATGGAATGTAGAAATGTAGAAAATTGAAAATGGAATGTAGAAATGTAGAAAATTGAAAATGGAATGTAGAAATGTAGAAAATTGAAAATGGAATGTAGAAATGTAGAAAATTGAAAATGGAATGTAGAAATGTAGAAAATTGAAAATGGAATGTAGAAATGTAGAAAATTGAAAATGGAATGTAGAAATGTAGAAAATTGAAAATGGAATGTAGAAATGTAGAAAATTGAAAATGGAATGTAGAAATGTAGAAAATTGAAAATGGAATGTAGAAATGTAGAAAATTGAAAATGGAATGTAGAAATATAAAAAATTGAAAATGGAATATAGAAGTATAGAAAATATTGTAATATGTATATTTTATTTCCAAGTATTTTTACGTAACAATAGAAACATGCGAAACAGGAAAAAAATATTCAGAAAAAGAGAAAATGAAAGTAGCAATCTCGCTTTTGCACTTTGTCTACAAAAGTATAAGTTTCATGTGAAATTGTTTTTAAAAATTTCTCTTTCGCTATAGTTGCATAATTTTCTCAATTTTTCACCGGGAAATAATCGTAGTACATGTAAGTATCTATCTTCAAAATTTTTCATCCTCGATTCCTTCCGCGATTGATGTGATCTTGAATAGAACAATTTAACATAGGACAATGAGGTTGCAACCAGTTAAATGAACCGTGAACGTGACTCAGAGTATTCTTAATCTTCTACTGTACGACGGTATATTTTAGTGCCATTAGTACTTTTTGATGATTCAGTCCAGCGTGTTCCAGAGTAATTCATGATAGAGGGAACGCGAAATTCGATGTCATCGCGTTGTTGTTTTCTGATAAAAATAGTCTATTACTTTTCTGGTCCGCGTAAATTTACAGCCTCTCGTGGGGTAATATAGTGCTGTCATTTTTTCACTACATGTATCAAGTTGTGTTTGTTTCTTTTATTAAATGTTGAAATTTAATACTACATTTCCCTTTTTTTTTTGTATTTTCGAGATTCAATGTATGTTTTCTTAGTTTTTTACTAATTAATATGGTAATTTTTATTGTTACAAAATACTTAACGAGGATTAAAAAGTTATTAAAATTTGTAAAATTGATAATAAAATGTGTGAAACATTATTATATAATTTTTACTTAATTTTTTGAATTAACAATTCTATGTAATTTTATAATTATTTAAAATTATATAAAATTGTTAATTAAAAAAATAATTTTATAATTTTTAATATATACAATTTTTACTCAATTTTTTTTTAAATAAATAGTGAATAATAATTGATTAAATGATGAGATTTACTGTTTAATATTACGCATTTTTTTTTTCAATATTCAATACATGCTTTCTTACTTTTTAAATTATTTAATATGATAACTTTTATTGTTAAAATATTTATTATTAAAATATTTTGTGATTAGAAGATTAATTTAGTTTGTTATACAATTTGATCTGAATTATTAAAATTTGTGAAATCTATTGATTATTGAAAAATGAAATGTTGGTAAAATTAAAAAATTAAACAATAAATTTTAAATGTATGATGATGAATAATAATAAGTAATAAGAAAATATAAATTTTCTATTTGAAATTTATTACATTGACACGAGTAACAGGTAGTAGCTAATAATATATAAATATTAGATATGATAATAGACTATAATCAATGTAAGAATATATATATAAAATGAATTATTAATAATTTAAAGTATGGAAATATTTTTAAATAGCACATATTATGATATATCCTATTTGGCAGATGGTTTAAAATTAATTGAGAAAGTAATTGTACGATTAAAATCGCAGAATATTGAGTATTAATAATGTATAAAATATTCATTCACGAAGAATAAATAAAATATTAAATTGCAATTTGTCAAAATCTGTAAATAATGACTAAAAGTAATCAGTACTTATTATTTTATAAAAGTAACAATAGATATAAATTCATTTTTGATAAAATTGATTTTTAAATAAATAATTCCAAAGACCAGAGACACGACGAAACATATAATATTAAATTATATTTCTTATAGTTTTCGATTATCTAATGAAGTGGATATTAGTACTGTATATTTGACAGTATGCAAGTTTTTAGCAACCTGTTGAGCAAGTTTAATCGCATCTTAATCTACTCATTATGCTGCCTACAATGTTGCAAGCATATACAGAGTGTTTACAAGAAACATATTTACAGTTTTAAATAAATTATGAATATAATTACATGAATATTATATATTTTAAATGTGAAGAAAATATTTCTATTAATATGTATTTAATTTTACTTTTTTTTATTTAAGGAATATAAACGATAAACATAAACGTTTTATGAATACAAACTCAGAAAACACGCTGCTATTATAACTACAATATATACTTATATATATATATATATATATAATAATTTAATACTTTATACACTTTTGTGAAAAAATTTGGGACACTGTCTGCTTTTTTAGATAAAAAAATAAATTTTAACAAAAATCTTAAAATATTTATAAAATATCTCGTTTGGTTGATGAAATTATGAAATACAGTTTTGATTCGAAGTAAATCAATGTTTCACCATGTATCTTGTAAGATTTTTCAGCCAGTTTCGAGGGCACTGTAAAACTTGTTCTCGTGTTGTATCGACGTCAGCTTCTATTATGAATTACGTTTTCGTTGAACAAATCCGATTACAGCTCCTTTGCATAATTGCATAATAAACCGGAATAAATCCAATATACTCGGCAATTTATGATACTTGCCACAAATACTTGCTACAATCTTATCATCGCCGTTCTTTCATGCCTAACAAGTGCTATAAAAATGCTACATTTAGCTCATTTCCACAATGTTATGCAATAAAAAGTGCAGTATTCAACAATTAAAGATTTTAATTAAAACATTATATATGTATTACGTATTGTGTTTAAAACATCTTAAGCATAAATGGAGCTGACCATCGCAATCTCCTCAGTATGTACGACTTTTTTTGTCCAATTTTTACCACTTTTCGAACCATGATTTACAACATTTTTTTTTGATAACATAGTTTGCAAAATATTCACATGATTCTTTCAGACAGTTATATTTGACAAGGCTTATACCTGTAAAAAAATATTCAAAAATAGTTGTCATACGATAAACTAACTATGAATATGTGTTATGTCACATATAACTATATTATTTATTATTTTGTCATTATAGCTTACTTAGAATAATGAAAATTCTCTTGTGACCCCCGAGAGCATCACATAAATTTAACGTGTTGAAATAAGATAATATGAGTGTAATATATTATAATATATATAATATTATATAATTATATATAACATTATAATAATATAATATATAATACTATATTATATTATTACAATATGTATAATTACAAAAGATAAAAAAAGTTCTTGCATGCAAGTTGCTTCTGATTCGCCTACTGACCAATGCCGAATTACACACGTCGCAACATAAAACTTACGAATCGCAGCATTGTTCAACGTACATGCGAGATTTAAAGAGTTAAAAATTGTATTCAGTTTGAACGACTCGATGAACTGAATCTCCCATAATCCAAATTCCACGGCAAATGATGTTTCGGTTGTCCATCGGCATCTTCCTTGGCGCATCCTTCGGTCTCGCATGCAAATCACGCGGTAACGCATGCTCGTCTCCTTCTGTTCCCATCGTGTCGTGTTCTGTGGTCACTGTGCATCGTTGCGTAGGTTTGTTCATGAACGTGGACACGTGCGCCGGCGGAAAGATGGAACCAGGGTTATTTCTGTCGTCATCAGTCACTCGTGGCGGGCTTAAGCCCCTGGTGCACGGGCTCAACAGGAGAAAGGGAGTGAAACAAGCCGGTTCATCGGCGAGACACAACACACGACGTCGCTACCACGGATCTGTTCCTTTTCCGGAACTTTTGTGCACGCGCGCGATTCACTCGCGAGACCTCGTACAAAAACGAGGTGTAGTTCCACGAACTTGTGAGATTGCCGGAAAATTGAATCTTTCGTTAATTTATTTATGGATCTTATCGCGACATGATTACGAATTAAGGTACAAATATATTCTATATATAGATTTTATTTTACAAACATATTTTATATAGATATATTATATGTTATTTATATATATTATACATATTATAGTATATTTAAATGTATATTAATTATATTATAAAATTATAATATACATATTTTTTATTATATATTATATATAATAATATATATTAATGTAATACATATATGTATATATATTATAATATATATATATATGTTATTATTTATATATTTTTTATAGATTATTACTTTATATATAGATCATATATTATTATTAAATTAAATCATTTTTTTTTGTAAAATACTAGATTCTACATTCTTTTTTACACATGCTATTTAAATTTCATTGTTGCATCTTTATGGTGGAATTGGTGGAATTACTGCAAATTTGGCAAGTCAGTGTTGGTCATCTGATACTTACTTTTCTAAACTGTAGTTATTGGGTTTAATATTTCAATACTGTGATATCCTTGAACTTAAATATGACTATTGAATTTCCTCGAGAAAATCTGGTTTACAAATTTGTAAAATTAATTATTTTATTTTGTATTACGTTCTATATAATTATTTCTAGACAAAATTACGTTTAACATTGAAAAAATATTCAGGTGATATTATATAATCCATGTGATGTTACGTAATGCACAAAAATATAAATAAAAGTATAATATGCATAAAAATAATGTAATAATATAATAAACATAATTAATGATAATCAACAAAAATTAATAATGAACAAAATATAATATAAAAAAGTACATAGAATATCCAAAATATACTGCTTTCCGTAATACTTGACACGTAAAACAATTTCCTTTTCAAAATTTCATTTTTTCGAATTATATTCTGAATTTGCATAAAGACCATTTCCAATTATCACAACGAACGTTATTGTATTAGTATTCCACTTAGAAGCAAGCTACTGGATCCACCTGGATCCACCCATCGCGATCAATACCAGACCAATTCGTTAAATTTTGCGTTGGAAGTAAGCTTTTGAGATTTTGATAACGAGTACGAATCGAGATCGCAAGATCGATGACAACGGTGGTAACGAGCGTGAGGCATTCGTCGATTATCGTCGATCGCTACGTATGTACATATGTACTTCAGCTACAATTTCATCCTGATTGGAAGCGAGCAGCCCCGTTTCTTGGCAACGACCATGCGACGCAGGGTAAGAATTCTATGCGAGAAGGGAGGAAACTGGCCGACTGGCGCTTTTTCAGATAAGATCGAACGAAAGCGTCGAACGTAGGCGCGAGTCCCATTGACACTGGGTACAGGAAGGGGTTGGAAAGGGGGGAGACCAGGAAATCAAACGTCGCTCCGATCGAAATCGTTGAATCGCGTGGCCGTTCCCGATGAATCAGCGTTACGCGCGCGCTTGTTAGCGAGGAGAGGCTTCCGCGAAGTAATGATTAGGAAATTTGATGCATCGAGATACGTGACGTTTGCTTGAGACGAGAGTGACTAGAAGCATGGAATACGTGGATGTTGCAGGAGTGGTTACAAAAGAGATTTTTGTTTTGTTTTTTTCTTTTTTTTTTTCATTGTAGTTTTGAGATAGATTGTAGATTTTGTTCTACAAGTAAATAATGAAACTTTAACTCTTCATCACGCCCTACAGCAGTCCGTTTGAACAATTATTCACGAGAGTGTTTTCAAATAATTTATATTAATTTAATTGATATATTAATATATTAATTGTAATATTATAATATTATAATTATTAGTATATTGATATATTAATTTATATTAATAGTTTATTAATTAATCTATTTACGTAGCACGATAAATACATCATACGTAAGTGGCATATAATAATAATGAAAAAAATTAAAAACGAATTTAAAAACACATCAACGTAATACAATTGTTGGTAAGACAATTGATAATTGACATCGAATGATTAGATATTATTTTCCTTCATTTGTACAACGAAGAAAGAAAAACAATCTGGTTTATATATTTGTTTGCACTGTTACAAATTCTTATGATGCAAGTTATAATTTTTTTATTATCTAGTTCGACTGATTTAGACTGAGCGTTATTTACTTTAAATCAGATAGATTTTCTTTAAGATGAACTAATCATTTCTCTACATTTATAAACAATCACGAGTGACGCGTCTAATAGCAGCTAAAATCTATCAAGATGTGGAGACTATAATTAAGAGATGTGGAAATATGGAGACACAACTAAAAAACTAAGACTTCAAATGTACTATTTTATCTCGTAATATCCATCAAATTTCATCTCAATTGGTTGCCGATTCTATTCGGAAGTGCAGTCCTTAAATTTTCCATAGATTCATGAAAATCCGTGCTCCAATAATTACATCAGACATCATAACTGTTACAAAGCAAACTTTAAAAGTTATCTATTTTACTAATTTAAGAATTAATACTTTTAGTCAAAAAATATCGTGTATAATTAAAATTTTTTTACATTATCAGTAATAATTCAGTGATGGAAGTTTTATTTTATTTTTCGTCATTGATAACTACAATAAAATTTCCGTTATCGATAATGAATATTGATAATAAAATGACAATTTCTTATTGGTTGTTGGCAATCAACATAAAATTTCCGGAATTGATAGCAATGAGTAGCGAAAAAAGATTTTGATCATGATTGTTATTTATAATATTAATAATTAAATTAATAAATATTATTCATTCATAATTGTTATTTGTAACAGAAATAATTAAAATTAATCAAAATCAGCATTTCGTATTTTTTACATTTTTTGAGATTTACTAACTCTTATTGAAATAAACATAACTTTTATTTAAATGAAAATCTTTACTTAATTTTATTCAAGAAATGTTGAAAATAAATGTTATTTTCGTACTCACAAAAGCATTCTTCTTCGACATTTTTGCACCTCGCAGCGTATGTATTTTTCGGGATTTCTGAACCCGAGAAAGCACGTGAAGCGATTCGCGCGCGATTCACGCAAGCGGGAGAACACGTGGAACGGTGCATTTGCATTTCAAAGCGACTTGTTTCATTCTCCGATTCCTTCTCGCTACTCGATCAGGCCGATACACGGTGCGCGCAAATGCGCGCTGCATAATTTACACTTGGCGGAATCATTAACTAACAACTGGAAAAATAATCTCTCTCTCTCTCTCTTTCTCTCTTTCGTCTGATATCACAGAACATTCATTGCTAAGTTGAGAAAGCAATAACTTGACTCGTGGGTGTTGGCTTCAAATTAAATGGTTGTCACTGTTCGAAGATTGATCGTGTCAGACAGCCAACAAAGAGAATCTTCGAGAAGCTGCAGCTCGTATAAAAGTTACAGCAATAAAGGCAATAAATTAGTACTGCTCGTAAATGAAAATGTAGATCGCAGATTAGATCTTTTTAAATGTAATTGAATATACCACGGATCGATTTGTAAGAAAGTGGAAATCTACTTTCTTAAAAATAACAATGCGACTTTAAATGAAAAAAATTGTATTCTTTGCTTTTGACAATGTTGTTTTTTACATGCAGAATGATCTTCTGTTGATTAATCTCATTGTCCACGTTGCAATTAACTAAATTCAAATATTCTCTGTCGAATCGTCGAAAGCGAAGTTTTAAATGTTCTTTGTTATTATTTCTTTGCTTGTTTTATATAATGTAGGCGATCATTGGAACGATCGCCACAGGAACGAACTGTTTATGTTCTGAGAAGAGGTTTGTGTCTGGGAAGGGGGATGGTTGATCAGACAATCCGACAGTCGAATAAAGACTTTTGAGAAGGAAGTACCTCACGCCTAATCCATTACAACTTCAGAAGTGGGATTCGACGGAGGCAAGTTTTATAGTGCACGACAGTTTTGTTTTATACTTGTCTCACAAATTTTAGTGACTTTTGTGGACAGTTTTAGTAGAACTAAACTCGTGATTGCTCGCGAACATTTTGGACTCGTGTGAAATGACCACTGGACAGAAACAATCGTTATGTGACTTTAATAATTGCAAACTCAAGGAAATGTTACGAGAACGAGGCCAGACAATCACTGGCAACAAGGGTGAGCTTGTCGCTCGCTTATTACATTGTGATCCTCAGATTGAGAATCGACTGAGGGTGGGCGTTGAGGAATGTGCGCAAGAAGGAATAGATAACGGAGGCCCTTGGATCAGGATAAACGGTTACGGTGACATTGTTGGATTCCGTGTAATGGAGTCAACACGCTTATAATTTTGAAGAGTTTATTCCTTGTTCGTGGTCGCGTATGATGCAGGATGATATAGAATGATATGGAATGATATAGAATGTTCTGTGATCTTCTAGTTTGTCTCTCTCTACTGTAGTATTCTGTAGTATTCTAACTCTCTACTGTAAAACATGTCCTTATATATATTTGGTTATCATCCTCAAGTGGAAGGGGAAGGAGCATGGATGACCAAGTATTGGATCTTGCCCTTATGACTAACTATTCACAGTCCACTTTTATGTGGACTGTTGCTAGCTCGTTGTCATTATTAGCAAAGATCCAATATTGTCTGGGTTGCTCATCCAACAACATCTCCGCAGATCATTCAAACCTCGTGGCCTGATCCAAGTGAAAATTTTCGGGGTGGGTTGGAACTATTACGCAGAAACAGAGAGGGAGAGCTTTTACAACGAGAAAGAGAATTGTCAGCAACGCCCCGATTTGACTTTAGTCTGAATTCGACCGACAATAGTGGATTTGCTGAACGAGTTTTCGGGAAAAAAAATGACAATTTTCCAAATTGGAAGAGGCAGGTTGAATTGTTGCAACACACTTACCACCTTGACGAAAATTCAATGAGGATTTGAGCCTCAGGTTACGAGGCAAGGCTTTAAAGTGGTTTCACTCATTTGGAAATTCCAATTTCCACACTTTTCGACAACATGCAGCGACTTTTTCGCTATAAACCTAATCGATTGGCGCTCGGGAGAGAATTTGAGAAACGCGTGTGGCAACGATCCGAAACTTTTGCAGACTACTTTCGCGACAAAATTACATTGTCCAACAGGTTCACGTTAGACTCGAGAGAATCGGACCTGATTATCGAGGGCATTCCCGATTCCACATTGCGAGACCAGGCTAAAACGAATTTCAGACAGCAGATGATATTTTCGATGCTTTTCAAAATATATCGCTGACGGTCGATGTGAGGGATGATCGTGATACGAACAAGGGACGAAGCTATAAGAGGGAGTCCACCCATGGTACGGAAGGATCTCTGATGCTATAATTGCAACGAGATGGAACACTTAAAGACGAATTGCGGAAAATCGACTCGTCAGTGGGGTTCGTGCTACGCATGTGGTAATGCTACGCATCGAGCACGGAACTGCCCACAGAACGTCTCGATAAGGAAGCCTGCACCACAGTCGTCCACTCGTTTGCTGCAGCCCAGTTCTCCTGATAATCCATTCATGGTACCCGTCGAATTTTGCTGATATACACGGTAAACTTTTTCATTACTCATATGAGGCCATTCTCAAGGATCACCTATTAGCTTAGTTAATTCTTGCATAATGGGCTGTACTGGCCGGTGGCGGGGTCTCGCGAGACCCAAGCTACTGACTACATATATAACATACATACACGTTCCAGTGGAACGATGTACGCCTATATCTAGTTTGTAATAGCTGGTTCAATTTTATTTCTTTTTTGTATTTTTATTGTGATTGTTATAGCAATAGGATAGTAGGAAATAAAAACACCTTTTGCTACTTTTATTACCTATAAATAATATCATTTATTTTCGTTGTATCTAATACATATCGTTAGATCGCATTTATGTTTGCTGACAAAATTGTGACAATTGCTACATTTAGCACTATATTTGTTGTCATTGCCTATGCAAATAAAACATCTCGATCGTTTCAAGTTTTAAAAAATAGAAAATACTAAAAGACTGAAAAACCTAAAGAATACAAAAAATGATTAAAACATTACAAAACGGAAAAATACCACTAATGAAAAATACCGAAATACAATTCCGACCATTCGCTATGACTGCTTTTTCAGAACTGACTCGTACATGCGTTCGTCACCGATTTGACTTGTTATTAGAAACGTAATATTGTCCTATTTTTTATTGCCAAATCGTAACCGCACAAGCTAACTTTGTATGACTCACACACAAAGTAAGACTTCCAACGGGTCACCGCAGACCCAGCCACCGTTATGCGAAGGGTCAAGTTTTAGTATATCTAGACGATATTTTGATCGCCACTGATACAGTAGAAGAACACCTCAATATTTTAAGAAACGTTTTCAAATTGCCCCGTCGTTATAACTTAGAATTCCAGTTAGAATGGTCGTTTTTATACCAACAAATAACTTACTTAGGATTATTTGATTGATGAATCAAGAGTCAGGCCGAGTATAGAAAATGTTGAATTCGTTTTAAACTACCCAATTCCGCGAAATACTAAAGAAACACAGAAATTTGTATTTTTAGCTAGCTACTTTCGACGCTTTGTTCCACAATTTTCTATAGTAGCAAAACCTTTGCACGATATGTTAAAAAAAAAAAATGTTAATTTTCGTTTTGGTCTTCGCGAAAATAATGCTTTTGAAACTTGAAAAAAAAAACTATTGGCAAGTCCACTGGTATTTGCCATATATTCACCACACTTACCAACAGAATTTCACTGTGATGCCAGTACTACGGATTTTGATGCAGAAACAATGGGATGGAAAACTGAAACCTGTATTTTACTTTAGTAAACGAGCAACGCCGACAGAATCCAAAATACCATAGCTTTGGAATGTCTAGCAGCGATTTATTAAGCGGTTCCACGTTTATTTATCCGGGTATCCCTTTTGAGATTACCACCGACTGCGATAGTTTTGGATTAACCCTGGCCAAACAAAGCACCAATGTTTTTACAAGAATACGATTTCGAAATCGAACACCCATCTGAATCCAAGATGCCGCATTGAGTCGTTGCCACGCAATTCTGATACTAGAAGCAAATACTTTCGAGCAAGATCCGAAAATTCGGGAGTTGAGAGAAAAATTAGAATGTATCGAGGTTAAATATCACGATATCACGCGACGGATTAATATATAAAAAACTGGGTAACAGTAAATTGCTATTCTTGGTACCGGAGTGTATGGAAACTAATGTCATTAGAGCTTCCCATGATGATTTAGGTCATTTTGGCGTGGATAAGGTGGTAGAAAACATCTCCAGAATATATTGGTTCCCAGGTATGAGAAAAAAAGTAAAAAATCATACAAGCAATTGTTCAAGATGTATTGATTTTTCAAACCGTGATGGAAAGTCTGAAAGATATTTACACAGTCTCGATAAAGATAACCTACCATTCCAGACTGTACATATAGATCACTATGGTTCTTTGGAACGTTGTGGTCGGGGTTATAAACACATCTTATCTATAGTTTCACTAAATATATCAAGTTGTATCCATGCAAATCCACCAAATCTGAAGGGGCCATTCGTCACTTAAAAGAATACTTCCGGTATTACAGTAAACCTAATCGAGGAATATGTTTCACTTCAGGATTATTTACAGATTTCATGCAGGATGAAGGCATAGAACATATTCGGTCGAGTGGAACGGTGTTATTAATCGTGTTATTAATCCTATGTTAGCAAAATTGAGTATAAGTCCGGGAAAATGGGACTAGAGCTTGTAGAATTTGCTATAAATAATACTGTTTACCGTTCAACAAATGAAAAACTCCGTGTAAACTGCTTTTCGGAAGGAATTCGGGATAATAAACGATAAATTAAGGGTAATTCTTGAAGCACGGAATAAAGAAGAGTCAATAAATGAATGAACAAGTTTATAATCGTTCACACAGAAAAGGCAACTATGTACAAAACCGGCGATTATGTTATGATACGGAGTCAAGACGTCACACCCGGTATTAATAAAAAGCTAATCTCGAAATTCCGTGGCCCGTATGAAATAAAAATTTTAAACAAAAAAAAATTTTAAACAAAGATGGAGACATTGATGGATTTCAACTGACGAGGAATCGTTGAATTCCATTTTCAGGAATCGTTGGACCAGACCAGATGAAACCATGGATTCGTCTCTAGCCTAAGCAATAAAATATAAGTCGATATTTCTATGTTAACTTAAGCATACGTTAGTATAGATAGTACGTTATGATTAGTTCTAAGATTAATGTAAGGCGATACGTATACGTGATCGAGGACAATCACAATTGGACAGGATTGGCCGATTATTGGGACGATCACCGTAGGAACGAACTGTTTATGTTCCGAGAAGATGTTTGTGCCTGGTAAGGAGTCGAATAAAGAGAATTCTTCTCACCCTCTATCCATTACAATAAAATATTTAAAATAGAATATTGATTGTATTACGATGAGTAAAGCAACTTTTATACTTATGAAAACTTAAAAATGCATACAAGTCCAATTTGTACGTCGTAAAATTATTTTAAAAGTAATTTTAAAAATCCGTCTTATATTTTTTATGAAGAACTTGAATACATACGTCTCATTTTGTAATAATTTCCACTTATCTGTCTTTTCATTTGCCTTCGTAATAAATTTTTGAAGTTGTTAAGAGACTTTATGGACACCCTAGTATTTTAGTGAACCACGATCAAATTACAGGGAGATGGCTTCTGAATCTGTTCGCGAATTCGAAGTATATGATCGCATCGATGGCGAACAAGCCTGTTACTCGCAAGCACTGGGTGTACATTGGGCAAAATTGTTCGCCAGCAGCTCACAAACTGTTTGCCAATGTTTGTGTGAACTTGGCATTAGCGAGCAGCTCGTAAACTACTTGCAAACTGTTCGTGAGCTTCTCGTGAGCGCAGTTCTGCTCAGTGTGGATGGACCCAACGTAACACAGCAGAAGCTCGCGTGTCGATTACGCACGTCTACCCCTTTCAAATGTCCGAGATAGTCAAGAATCCGTGAACCTGTTCACCGATGCTCGTTGTTGTCACTTGCAATGCTGTGTCTCTTCATGGTAACCTGTTTGCTGGTGTGCAACTGGTTCCGTGCTGTGAGCTCAAAACCTGTCGATGTAATACACGTATCTTGAGGAAATTGCGAGATAAATCGACTGTTCGTCGTTTCTTCTATGTCGGGAAACTCCTTTTAGCGTCATTTAATGGCATGTTTCCCTTCTTCCGAGTGAAATTTTACGTTGGCCAGTGTCATGGGTAATTGGAAAAAATACTGACCTTGAAGAACATATAGAAAGATGTTCGTGAAAGTATTTGAATACCTACAGGTTTGATTATAGATATTATCAGAAATGTTTCAAAGTATGCATTATTGTTAATAACGAGATAATTTGATAGTTTAGATAGTTTAGTTGGTTTTATAATTTAAGATATTATAATTCAGATTGATTTGTGTATAAAAAATCGTTGTATTATTAAACATTAAAAATATTTTATGAAAACGAAAAGTCAAATGTAAGCTTCCAGTCAAATAGAAGTTTCTAGTCAAATGTAAGAAAAAATTAAAAGTTTAAGAAAGTTTATACATGTCCCTACTTTTTTGTGATAAGAATTTGAAAAAAAAAAATAGAATTGAATCAGACAAAAATGAATTGATGGTATTGGAATTTTATTTGTGTTTTTAATAAACAAGATATAGTATTGATTGAATAACATTAGTACGCTACATTATTTTTCATCAATATTTGAGAATGCATTTACAAAAATATATACCTCTAAGGATAGCTTATATTAATTCATTGTAAGTGTCAATATAGAAAACAATTTAAAAAAAAAGTAAAATAATATTATAAGGACATATTTAATTTTGAGAGACATTTAATAGATGTATGTATCTACGTTTCATTTTATTAACTATACTTGTAATATTACTGAATTCGGATGAAGTCTTCAAGACATATTTTCTTCATATTTGTAGAAATTAAAAATGTAAAATTCAATATAAATAATATTGGATTTTAGATTAGTATGAAAGAAGGAGTATTCAAAATATATTCGCATACAAATATTTTACAAATAATAAATTATACAGAAGTCACAATTCAACATAATTCAAATTAACAAAACATGGCACATAAATAAAATTTGCTATGTAAATTAGCACATAAGTAAATTTAAAACGTAATTCTTGGGCATGTATCCGGTAAATTTTCAATTTCAGCAGTAAGCAAAAAAACTTTTGTTTCAAATTTACCTTTTTTTTCCAAAGAATTCAATATTACATTCTCTATATTATATTATATTGTATTGTATTATTTATCGTTCTGTACATTGTATTTTATTATTTACTCTAGATTTTAAGTTATTGTTTGTATTATATTATAATATTGTATTATATCCATCAGTTCAAGATTTCATATTTCATTTCTATCTAACGTTGTTTTGTTATTTAATTTATAGGTCAATCCGCAGTGTATGGAATGAATAAAAGTCTAAAAAATAGCGGCCTTTTCCCATCGACTTTCAATGTCGCTGCAAAGGCTGACATCTTTGTCAACGCAACTTGCGGTGAAGACGGGCCAGAAACCTTCTGCAAACCTTCTGAATCATCGAGATGCGGTGTTTGCGATGCTAGGAGCCCAGATCCCGGCAAAAGGCATAATATTAGCAACATACTGGACTCGAGCCCTGGAAAGTGGTGGCAGAGTCCAACTCTTGCCAAAGGAGATCACTACGAGTACGTGACCATAGTTTTGGATCTTAAACAGGTAAGATGCTTTGGCATAGCATTAATAGTATTTTTTATTATTATTTATTTTGTATGTTTGTGGCTTTATCAAGTATTTTTATGAATTCTCTACTTTTAACCTGACGAACATTTGAATTTATAATTTAAATATATTTAATAAAAATTTGAACGACAACTTCCTGTTTTAGTAGTGTTACAGTATTTGTTAATTGGTATGTTTAAAAAATTTGTTATCATCTATCCTGAGAATGTTTAACAAATAGTTTGTTATATCTTCGAAGTTGATAATACTTGAAAAATTTAATTTGTGAAATTGTATTAAAATTCCCGTGAATCTAATCACATTACAATCTTATTTTTCAACTGGAGTTTTTTGGTCACGCCGACTACAAAATCACGACACTATAGATCAAATGAATATAATAATGCGCGGAATATTCATTTTATAACTTATCGAACAACTCAGTTTCCTTGACGAACATAGTAATTCTTATTTATTCTGAAAATTTATAATTAAACACTGATAATTGTTATCGTGAATCTATTAAATATATAGTGTACAGTGACAATATTTCAATGTTTTGAATATAACTGTGAAAAAATTTTTCAAGTTATTTATCTATATTATTATACAAAAAGAAAGTGTACCAATGTTCCAATTGATCATTTTTAACAAAAATCTATATTTAAACATGTTGTTTAAAGAATGTCCATGTTCGCGACTCGAACTAAGAACTCACTATAATCCTTTAATCTAGCTGAATTAACCCTGAAATTAACTTGTGAAAGCCGTAAGAATTCAATATCAAAATTTTGTTTGACTATTTTTACTCGAATAATTTATTACTTTACTCTATCTTTAGATTATCTTTCAATTATTTATAATATTTCAAATTACAATAATCATTCATCGTAACCTACAACAATAGTAGTTGGAGATTTGAGAAAAAAGGAACCTTTCCCTCAATCTCATTATTACCACCAACGCACGAACCTGAATCCCTGGCACCGTTGCCCGTTCCAAAGAAAAGACAATGTTTTCTAAAGAAAGAAAAGACAATGCAGCGGAATACAGCACACACGCCGCGTGAGATCCCCCGTGAGAAAAGTACGTTTCGTTATTCAAAGAAGCCGGGTTATTCCAAGCCGATTTATCCACCTCTCGTGTCCCATGTTCAGCTCTCTTCTCAGCAAAACTCGAGTGGCCTTACATTACGCCGCCATTAAAGGGCCGTGTAGCGCGCGGCCAACAGTGAAGAAGGTTCCCCCCTGTCCTTTCCCGAAAAATCGTAAAGTCGCCTTTTCCCGCTCGTTAGGCTCGTTTCTCGCATTGTGCCCCGATCCTTTGCCTTACGAATTTATGTCCCCTGCGGTCCACGACGGCGGCGGCGGCGAAAAGAAGAAAGGGGGTTAGAAAAGAACGGAAACGCCGGGAAAAAGAGAGGATCGAGGCGACGCCGATTACGCGAAAGCGAGCAGAAACGGAGATAGATAGACAGATAGGACGATGGGTTAGAGAGGGAGGATGGGCCTACTTTCTGGCCTGTTTCTTGGAACTTGGCATACAGCGAGCAAGAATGGTACACACATACCTGCGGGGAAGCGAGACTCGGAGCAAATTGCGGGCGGCGCTGGCGAAAAACGCTTTTAACGAGCCAGCGTCGGCCCTTCTACTCGGATTCTCTCGGTAATAAGGACGCGGGGCAATCGAGAAAGCGCGAGGGACGATGGTCCTGCAAACAAGTTTTCCGTTAATTATATGGCCCTAGCAACTCGAGGACCTGTGCCTTTTAATTAGTGGAAATTAAAATGGAATCTAGATGGAAAATTATTTTATCTTTAAAAATAATAATAATCTATTTTATATTTATTATGTTATATATTATATATGTATTATATTATTTTATATTTTATATTTAAAAATAATATAATATAATATAATGTAAAATATGTTATATTGTATGTGTTATTTTTTCATGTTTAAAGTAGAACTCTACTTGTTTAAATCAAATTTTAATCAATATCTCATTGAATGATATTGACTAAACTAGTTGCTAATTATAATCATTTATTAATAATTATAAGGGATTAAATAATATTGTTAATAATTATAAGAGATTAACTAATATTAATATATATATATATATATATATATATATATATATATATATATATAAGGGATTAAAATTAAAGTTTTTTTCGTTTTAAAAGAAAATTTTAAAAAAAGTTCGAATTTGTATATTTCGTATAAAGAAATATCCGTTTTTGTGGAATTTTTATAGAAAAAAGTGAATACTTTTGAATAGTATTCTCACGAAACGAATATTTTTAAATCTGTATAATAGAAATTCCATGGGAGAAAGATATTTTAGAACATTTAATTAAAAATCTATTTTTATATTCGAGTAATATCCATTGGTATTCAGTGTCAATTTACAAATACAAGAGAATACAGTGTCAGTGTCAAATACAAGAATGTTTTTAACATTCCTGATCAAATTATTTGTTTCTTCGACGGAAAAATTTTTATTTTTATATTTTATAAGTTCCATTCTACTTTTGTAAAAAAATCCATCAGACTTGCTTTTGGTATCGGGAAAAGTATAGAACTTGATATTAACAGTTTTTTGATAGATTTTTTCTAACAACAATTTTTTGATTAACACATATAAACTTGAAAATTTTTTTATATGGGATCATATAATTTTTAAAAAATGTCCTATGTTAGAAAACCATTAGATTAATAGATATTATTTTCATTTTAATTGAATTATAATAAAATCTATAACACATGACAGATTTATCTTTATTTTGTCTTAAATTGTCTTTCACAAGATGGATTTTACAAAGTTAAATTTAATCATTTCGAATTATGGATTATTAATTAAATTATTTATTAACTGACACCCACATATATCCTAAGATTTTTGAACTTTTGAATCGTATATTTTTTAAAAGATAGCAGCAGGATAAAAATATTATCAAACATCCTTACATTAATTCATGGATACGAAACAGTTGGTGATTTAACACCTACACATCATTGTATATTCGTTCACTTCGTCTGGCCATTGTCACGGAAGTGAATACATCCTGGTGATGTTAACTCGACATACTAGAAGTCGATGCCAACTCGTAAGCCATGCTAACGATCTCAAGAATATCTTTCGTAGCATTAAGATTGTAAATACTATAAGTTGTGTCTCTTGGAATAAAACGATTCTGCGAGATCCTAAAAACTGACAGTTCGTTGGTGGTTTTAATAATTTTAAACGAATTCTCGAAACAAAAACTTCGGCTGAATGCAAAAGTGATTGATTATATTTGTTTATATTTATGTAACTATTTCAATATTTGTAATTACTGCGGATTTTTATACGAATTATTAATTTTGTAATTTTTTGTAATATTTATAATATTCTCATCGTCGTTATCTTTGAGGATATAATTAACAGAGAACCTAGATGAAAAATTGTTTTATCTGATGGAAAACACTATTTTGTATATTTCATACATAATGTTGTGTGTTATGTATGATCCTACATAGTTTTGTATTTTAAAATTTCGGGTAATGTCTAATGTTTCGTGTAACTATAGTTAGTTGCAAAGTGTAACTAACGTACAACGTGTATGTGTGCATACACAAAATAAAGATATATACAGTTAGTCAATTACACACGTTTTATATTCATTAATTTGTTTATGAATTGAACTTAGTCAGAAATGAAGATGTTTTTAACATTTTAACATTTGTAATATAAATAAAATAGGACAAAAAATAACCATACAATTACATTACATTTAATCAGTAAATACATTCCATTAATTTAATTGACAAATAATAATTATAATTCGATACAGTAAAATGTACAAAATGCATTCTCATTGTTATTATAATTATAATCACAATAATTTTTGTTCATCCTGCTGTACACAATTATCATTGTATTTAAATTTTTCTAAGTAATTATATTAGTTAATACATAAAATTAATTTAATATATTAAAATTAGTTAACAAATGAAATTAATTCAATATGTTAAAATGTATAAAATGCATCTATTATTATTATTATAATCACAATCATTTTTATTCACTTTACCGTACATATTTATTTTTGTATTTAGATTTTTGTGAGTAATTATATTAATTAATACATAAAATTAATTCAATATATTAAAATTAGTTAATACATAAAATTTAATATATTAAAATTAGTTAACAAATGAAATTAATTCAATATGTTAAAATGTACAAAGTGCATTTCTAATCACAATAATTTTTATTCACTTTACTGTACATATTTATTTTTGTATTTAAATTTTTGTGAGTAATTATATTAATTAATACATAAAATTAATTCAATATATTAAAATTAATTAACACATTAATTTAGTATATTAAAATATATAGAATGCGTTCTTATTATTATTATAATCACAATAATTTGTGTTCAATAATTATAATCACAATAGTTTTTATTCGCTTTACCGCATATTTATTTTTATAAGTAATTGTACTAGTTAATGTAAATTAACTAATATGTTCTTTTAAACAAATAATTCAGTTCAACATCCCTCTTTTTCTATTTCAAATATTCGAAATTTGACAGACGTATGTAGACTCCTGTATTTAACTGACTGTGTATATTGCGTAATTTGTTCCCGTTGTCGGTGTTGTCGGGATTGAAGTCACAAATGATGCTCGTTAGAGGTGAAACTGTTCGCGACCGTCATAATCGCCACCGCCGTTTTAACGTGATATTAATCACAGTAATCAGTCAGGCCTCGGTCAACGTGTAATCATCCTGGATGCTCGGCCGTGTTAGCCAGCTCTTTAAAAATATGTCTACGACACCTCATCTCATTCTCCACGTCCTCTATCTTCGAAAATATCTCGAAATAGTTACATGTGGAAATTTGAATCATTGATTTTCGCTTATTTGTTCCTTGATTTATGTATGTCCGTGAGGATGTTGGATCATAAATGATCCGCCAAGGATGTCAGAATTAAAACGTTTGAATTGCAA
This sequence comes from Tetragonisca angustula, assembly GCA_036937485.2. Lineage (NCBI taxonomy): Eukaryota > Metazoa > Arthropoda > Insecta > Hymenoptera > Apidae > Tetragonisca > Tetragonisca angustula. The sequence continues at coordinate 1,209,187 of JAWNGG020000095.1, read as the reverse complement.
ATTAACTTTTTTCATCAAGTAAATGAGGCTTCTCATAGCCAATTTTTTTGTGGTTAGATTTAATTTCGATGATAAGAAAGGTTGTATTAGATCAACGTGTTTAACGTTGAATTAATCTAATCTGAATTGTCCATCAGATAATTGTAAAAGTGTTGATATTCTCCTTGTTGATACACTCTTGCTCAAAAGTCTTTTTTTGTTTTGAATCCTTTGTGGGCAGTCATATCTTTTGTAACTCCTGCGGGCAATCTGGGTTGTTTATGACTAATTTTTTTTTTTACTATTCACGACTGATTATTTTTTTTTTTTTTATTATTATTTTGTTACTTTCAAAAAATTTGAACAAAATTTTGAGACGCTTACTGGTCTTTGCTTTAATATACAATCAAAAATATTTGTCACAAATAATGAAATTTTTAAATTGTATGGATATTTTATAATATAATATTCCAGATTCTTTATTGTAAAAAGAAAAAAAAAAGAAATGTTGCAAAAGTATTTTTTATTTTCTTTGCATTCGTAGAAAATTTGAAAATATAAACACAATGCAGAAAATATCTAAACTACTATTTATTGTAGTACTTAGTAAAATAAATTTTTGTTTGTCTCATTTCTTTAGTTATGTTGCTTAAAATGTCATAATAAAATATATACGTATCTGCAGACTACTTATTGCATAATTTACTCCATCTTATTAATTCATGTATAGCTTTCATTACTTGTTAATCATTTACCTTTCTGCAAAGTAGAATCAATCCTATATCTTAACAAACAAGCAATCATTTCAACGATTACTTAATCATTCTAAAGTTTTGTAATGTTATTATATAAACGAGCAAATGTAAAGTAGAATCTTCCATATTCGAAAGTGTTCAATTAATAGAATTTTCGGATATTAGAATAGCTACTTTTCTCACATTTAATGGAGTATTTAATCTCACTATTTCTGAATTTATTTATTCTGAAATTTAAGAGTGTTATATTTTATGGAGAATCGCCGAATTGTTTAAATTTTTATCTAATAATTTTGCAAAATTACATTTATTTCATATTTGAATATCTCAACGTAATTATTTCTATCATCTCAACGTCTTATTATTTTCGTTTGCAGTTTGAGTTCATAGAAAAATTATGTGCAAGAAACAGTCATTTATAATTATTTTTTTTTCAGTAAAATGTTGCATTTCATATTTTAGGAAGTCCTTTTTACAATTATAAAAAATATATAGCGAAAGATATAATTCTATAAAGCAGTTTAGTACAAAAAAAGTTTAGTACATCCATTACTAGTCTAGATATTTTAACAAAATGTTAAATAAAATTTGTAAAATTTTATTTTTAATTTATTTTTTCCTGCGTCAAATAAATTAAACTGATAAATAAATAAAATAGAATAAAATAAATAAATAGACACGTGCGATAGATTATGTGATAAGATATAAAATTCGAATAAACCAAGGTAGAATAAGATAGAGTAAAATAGAACTAAATAAGCAAGATATAATAAAACAAAGTAAAACTGGATACCGTGTCTGAAAGAAAGGCTGTTAGATTTGAAAACAAATTACAAAAGTCAAACAAGTAACGTACAACACGCGATAATATTGTTATGCCAGCAATTTTAACGGAATGTTCAAATGATAAAACGTTCGGATAGTGGAAGTCCGAGTATGGGAGTTTCTACTGCATTAAAGTATGAAAAAAGTAATTTTAAAATGAAAAAAAATACTTTTGAAACAAAATTAAAGTAAATAATAAATATGAAAGAAAGTAGTTAAAAATAAATTAAAATATAAATTAAAATTAAAATATTGTATTGAAATATGAATAAAATTAAAATATTGTATTAAAAAATGTGAATAAAATTAAAATATTGTATTGAAATATGAATAAAATTAAAATACTGTATTAAAATATGAATAAAATTAAAATATTGTATTGAAATATGAATAAAATTAAAATATTGCATTGAAATACGAATAAAATTAAAATACTGTTAAAGAATCACAACAGAGAATAATAATGATCATCATTTGTCACGAGCAACTAGTCAAATTAATGAATAATTATCGTGCAAGTGTCGAGGTTACGACACTATCTCAAAAGTAATCGTCGTGTTAATATGAGAATAAAAATTCAACAGCGAAGAAGCGAAATAATGTAGCTTACACGTTGAGATAGACTTAAAATCTTGGAGTGTAATTAGAGAACTGGAGGATGGGGAGCCTTAGTGTCTCTAATTGGATACTGATTGCAAAGCTAATCCTTTCTTGGTGAGATATCTATGGCGAATAATCGCGGAATGTGGTACCGGCTGTGAAAGGTGAATTCTCGGTAATAATTAATTAAAGAGTTTCGTAATAGCCGCTTTTAATACGATGTTTGCAAGAGATGGCGTTGTTATTATTAATATTGTCGCTGATGATATGCTGAGAAAAATGTATCAATGATTAATGTGAAGCTGGGTCTGAACGACATTTTAATTGTATGTTATTTTATCGTGAAAATTACGGAGAAATATGAGTGATGGATAGTTGAACAACTGACGATGAAAAGAATATAAATAATTGTGTTAGACATTAGGAAATGAATGGCTTAGATCTTTTCGTGCATGCATTGTAAGTAGAACTTATTTCACTTAAATGTTTTTGTTACGTAACTTGTTTTAAAAAAGGTTTTAACTATTCATTTGTCATGATTTTTTAGTTTGAAAAATTTGCAAAAATCATCATTCTTTATACAGTGGTTTATGAAGGTATGTACCATGTTATATATTATATAATTATATAATGATTATATTAACATTATATCAATTATACATGTTATATATATTGTATAATTAACATTATATTATATTAATTATATGTTATAAACATTATACTATATATGTCATATACAATATTTTGAAGCATTAACATTATAATGGAACTATTCATGCTTCTATATAATGTGAAAAAAATACGTAGTATTCTGTTTAAAAGATTGAAATATATCTTCATTTCTATGAAAAACAATTTCATACAACATTACGTTATTTATAAAAAACAACACTGTCTTTCCCGCTTTCGTTCTCATACTTCATCGTTTACGAGAAAAACGGCTAGCAAATCCGTGAACACGCTTTAAATTATAAGGACCAAAGTTACATATCACACAAACATATTCGTAGCGAAATTACTCCAAAAATTTTAGTTTAGACTGTGTGTTCAATCATAAATAAATTGCATCTTTCGCATTACAAGTGTACAAACATTTTAATATCAAACGGCACATAGAGATTAGCATATATCATCGAACCATCGAACTTTCCAGCTCGCCAGGCCCTTTGTAAAATGATCGTGTACACATCGAGGTTCGTCGTGATATTTTTAAATTACAGTCCACGGGTATCGGGAGTGATTATGCTAATCGGCGGATAAGCAGAATAGCGGCGGTCATATTTATGGCCCTCGTTAACGTTCATTGCGCTTATTAATTTTACGAGTGGTCGTCGTTTGTTCCTGATTGTTTTTTTTCATCTGATCGCAGGTCAGCATCCCGAATTAGCATTGTGTTGTTGGATTGTGTTTCGTGATTATTACCGAATGTCAACGATCGGCAATCGGCTGCAAATGTAATATTTTAGCCAGGTCGATGCAATTAAACTTTCATTGGAGTAATTAACGGAACATGAAGAGGGTAGGGAAGCTTACGAAAGCTTTATTAATGCGAATGTAGGAGTTAGACGTGGCACGTTATTGATCGTGATTAGATATCATTGAAATTCTTTCTTCGTTTTAATTATTAATGCATACATGCTTTTTTAATTGTTAAACATACATTTACACACACGCATTCCCGCTCAATCTTAAGACACTTTATTTTGTAACGTAATCGTTAATATAATACACTTTGCAAATTTTTTTGTCACCAAGAAGTATTATTTAATTTTTCTTTTTTTGAAACGTGTCCTAAGATTCTTGAGAAAAAGTATATATACGGCTATATTGGAACTATTTCGAATATTTATAGAAACTTTTTACGAATATGTATATTATTAGTGCTATATTAAAAACGTTTGGACATTTTATTAATATTACAGTGAGAACTCGACTATTATGATTATGTTAGTTAAATTTGATGTTAGTCTAAATATGTAGACTTTTAATACAAGTAGATGCACGTATATTTTGTGCAGATCTCAAAAGTATAATATTCAGGTAGCTATAAATCATTGCATGTGTTATTAAACTTCAGTATTTAATAAAACCATTTTTAACATTTATTGTATGTTTACTCATATTTACTAATTTTCTGTTGAATACAATAAATGTCTTGTAACTCCTATACATAAATTTTACCAATATAGTTATAATAGTTTCAAAATGTTACACATAATATATGTACAAACATACATTAAAAGTTCTTTTAAATATTATCTATGTTTATTTTGAATTATTGTATATATGAAGGATACAGAAACTAGTCAGTTTAAATTACTTTTCATTAAAAACAACAACAGTTGTATCATTATAATAAAATTATTATGATATAGTGACTAAAAAGCGCTCTGTTGATAGAAAATTTTGAAGGTCAACAGATTTTTAATGAAAAGTGACATACATTGACTTTTACAAGAGAATTTAATTTTAACAAAATATTGATCTCAATTTTCTCCCTCGTTTTGATATTTTTCTATAGATTATTACTACACATTGTTAATTACATTTTTTTTTTTTTTTTTTTGAAGAACTTTTGAAAAAATATTTCATATATAAGAACTTTCTTTTGAGAAAATATTTCACGTATGTTACTCATTATTACAACTTATTCGCATAATAGTCTGTAGATAATGAGTTTGTTGCATTTTAATATATCTGGTTTTTTTTATAAGATGCCTAAATTCGATGATTCAATATGATGATGTACACCGTAAATGATCCGTGCAATTTAACTAATCGTTTTAATGATAGGTCCTATCTTTCGGGAGCAATTTCAAAACATACTTGGTATAGCTAATTTTGTCTGTCTTAATTTTTGTTTTTATTTTTTTATTTGCGTTTTTCATTTTCGTTATTTTATACATTTTGTGATGCTATCCTTCGTTACATATCACATATTCCTAAATAGAATTTCCATTCACTTTAAAAAAATAATAGTTTTATTAATTATCGATTAACAATAGACTCAATGATTTATTGATTTTATTATTAGTTAACTAACATATTCATGATCATAATACATTTGTATGACTATTTATATTATAAATGATGTTAAATACCTGCAAGAAAATATCAATATACTATTGAAAATTATAATTTATACTTTGCAAGATTTTTATTGAGATGATTATGATTCCTTCTATAATAATCCTTGATCCTATTTTATATTGGCATTAGTCTTTTCTCTAATATTATAATATATAATATAATTTATTATAATTTATGATAAATATTATTATTTATTTATTTATTTATTTCTCATACACCTTTTTCGTCGTATATAAAAATAAATATAATTTATTTCTCAAAATAACATGTAGATAATAACGTTTATTACATATTTAAACAGTTCTTTGTACTTTCTGAAAATCTGTTGTTTCCGAGTGAACAGCAATACTAATTCATTAGCATTATAACGAATTTAAAATTGACATAAGATGTTCACCATTTTCGTGTCAAAGAACAATTATATAACACCGTAAATAAACTCCTCGATTCACACTCCCTAAATTATAGTTTACACCTCAGAAAAACAATCTCACTACGTTATAATCCCAACTACAAGAGAAACTGCTAAAATCCTTTAGGCAACTTTTACCCACTGTTTTTGAACAGCTTTTTGTCAACACCAATCCGCCAATTGAATTCTATTTTCACACTTTTTTTTCTACGCGACGCATTAACCTCTTTCGCAGATTCTTCGCAATTAGTATCTCCCTCCGGGGAGCAACGTCAAGCGACGTGACACCGTTTTCTTTTGTAAAAGCAGCGACAAACGACGCTTAATATATTCGCGGAGTTGCGGGAGTCTGGCATTCCGCGCATTTCGCTCGAGTCGCTGGCTCATTTTAAATTTAACTTCTGCTTGCGCTACTGATTGGCATGACAGTACACCGAGAGATCGTGGCCCGGCCGCCCACGCCGGCACGCTTGACAAAATAAATTAATTTGTTCCTACCTAAAATGGTGCTGCTGATGGACTGCCTATTATTCTCGTCGAGAATGGTCCGTTTGGTGCAACGGATGTTGCATAATTGCTAGACGGATGCGAATGATGATCATCGAAAGATCGAAAAAGGAGCGTAGAGTGGGTTGAAAAAGCAACTTTTTGTGGTCAAAATTAAAAACTTTTCGTATCGATTTCTCCTTTAAAAAAGAAAAACACCCATCTCTCGATTTATCGTTTTCTTAACTTTTTTTTTTTTGCCAATATGCAAAAAATAATATTAAAAGGAAGAATATAAGTTGTAACAATATTTATTTTACATACTTAAGAAAAAATAATAATAATAATGAAAATTCAGAATTCACAATCGAAATATGTTATCGAATATCAAATATGTTAATTTATTGCTTTGGTCTATCATGCAACTATCATGTGAGTAATACAATACGGAATAGAGGTGATACGTTAAAAAAACGAACAAAATATTTGGTATAAAATATTTTTACTCGAAGCTCTGTTTATGAAAAAATTGATGTGATATGTATATATATTGATATAGAGACACATTGTTAATTCTTTCTGATGTAATTAAAATAGCACATTAGCTTTTTATTATAATGGAAATACTGTTGATCCTTTATGCTGCATACACAACTCAATTCGACGAATTAAGCAGAAATTAATTTTAATGTATTTTCTATTTTCTGTAATTTATTAAATTAATTGCGTAATATTTTCAATACTTGAATCGAACAACTCTTCTTATACTCGTCAACTTCCAAAAATATCTCACGACTGTTGATCCTTGATGCTGCATACACAACTCAATTCGACGAATTAAACAGAAATTAATTTTAATGTATTTTCTATTTTCTGTAATTTATTAAATTAATTGCGTAATATTTTCAATACTCGAATCGAACAACTCTTCTTATACTTCGTCAACTCTAAACTCGATTTCCTTGAGAACAAGACCTCGGACGAAACAATTTTATATTTTATACCAATCTTATTCATACCCCGCATGTAATAATAATTCATATCACACGCAAGTAGTTCGAATCTCGACAAACGCGACCGAATCGTCGGCGTGTCATTCGAAAGGAAATGTGGGACGTCAGGAAGCGGGTGTACATACGTAATCGATTTTACGGTGTAACGGAGGATCGTGGGTCGGAACTTGGACGCGATGAGCCTTCAGGGTCGTTGCCAGAAAGTGAAAAGAGGCAGCGAGTGGCACTCGACTTAGGTCGATGGGATACCATCGAAATCTCTCATTGTTCACGGATTAACGAGTCGACTCAGGGTCTCTCCGGTGCCTCGTGTTCAAGGTCCTCGAACTTGACTGGTCGTCCACTGAATGAATCATCTCCTTTCGGCCAGGGAGAAGAATGGAGGAAGACGAAGTCGGCCGTAGGGTAGAGAAGATCGGTTCTCGAGCCAGGGGCCCAGGTTTGTTCGTTTTTCGACGGGATGATGCGGTCTGTAACACGAGCGGAGGTAGTACCTTCCTTTATCGGGGCTACGCGATCGCGCACCACCTCGCGCGAATCTACTACAGTGTGATACTTGAACGAGGTTGCGGAAAATTTGTTTGAAGCGATTTGAAATGAAACGTTTCATTTTCGTTGAAAAATTACAGACGTAGGCCAAGTAATGCCTATATTGCCATCGTGCAATAATCATTTTATTTACGATATTGATAATCGTTTATTTAAATTGAAATAAAATAACAAATAATTTTAATATAACTTGTGATACTTCGTTCGGGGGAATTTTTATGTGTAATATTAAATAAAGTAGGCAGTAAACTAATTAGTGGTAATGTAGAGTAGTTCGATACATTTATTTCTATGTTTGAACTTGTGTTCGTAAGACATTGTATTTCTAGTTGACAGTGTCTACGTAATAGAATCAAAAGCTATTTAAGAAATTACTTATAAAAATAAATATAAGATACAAAATGAAAATAAAGTTTTCTCATAGCCAAAATAATGAAATGATTTAAGATATTTGTTTGTTCAAATTAACAGAAGATTATTTCAAAATTATTGATGTATTATTTAAATAAACATTTTCCAAATATAACGTCCTTGAATAGTTGGGAAGTAATCTTGTTCTATTTTTGCTATTATAAATTTTTAGCGAGTAACCTTTGAAGATAATCATGAACGTTTTGCATTTCTTTTTTTTTTTTTTTTCTTTATTACAAGAACTATTTAAGTTAGATAGGTGAACTCGAGCGTTTTATTACTATTTTATAATAATGTAAATACCTATTTTGATCACTCGCCATAACACTTTTTAATTAAAAAATTATCAAAGTCAAACAAGTATAATTAGATATTTTATTACGTTTCACCCGTATAAAAATATAGAAATCAAGTTACAGTCGAAACGACATCTTAATTTTTCACTCGCGATTCTCTTCGCGTCACGCGTCTCAAATAAATCATCTTCCGCGCGTCTGTTTAAAATGTTCCGAGCTTGTGGCGAATTAAAAAATAATGACTGTATTTCTTCCTTGGGTGCAACTCGGCCGATCATTAATAACAAGAAAGTATGTACTTCCATCCGGGACAGAAAGCTTGCGCGATCAAAGTGTGTCAGGTGATCAGTCAGGAGAGAGACTTTTTACCGCACGAAACGGTTTAAGAGGCCGCCACGGCAGTTCTTTGATTTTGGCCGATGCGCGGACATCGTGGCACGTTGCGAATTTACCTCGTAATTCAATTCCCACGGCCACTGGCGATAATTACAGACCGCGGTGCTGAACCTTCGCGTACCGCCGGTGCCATGTGGCCATCTTTTTTTCCTCTTTCAGCCCGGTATACAGGTGATTCCCCTCCGTATTCTCCACGACCGACCCGTTCCTTTTCTTCCTGCTTTCTTTCGCGTCGTTCTTTCATTTCTCTTTCTTCCTTTTTTCCTTTCCCCTCCTTCTTTCTTCTATGTTTCCTCTTACCTGCTTTTTCTTACCTGCGTCGCCCTCATTCACGCCTTTACCTTCATTCTCGACTTCTTGCTTCTCATCTCTTTCACTATTCGCTTATTGTTAGTTTGTTCCAAACTCGTTCCTCAATCTCTTGCGCTGGAACGACGTGCCACGCACGTCGAGAATTTTTTGTGCCAAATTGCAACGTTTTTCTCAGTTTTAAGTATATTTAAACGTAATCCAGGCAAAACAAATGATAAGTTTGTTGCTTCGTAATAGTTTCTATCCAGTGATATACCGACGAGTTCAAAAAGAAAGCGACGAATTATTGTATACGGTTCGGTCACTCGTTGTGGTCCGCAATCAGTTGCCAGCGCAAGTGGTTAATACGTATCTTTTATTTTCTGCGTAGATTGGCGTGTTTTCGGTTCTTAAAGTGATCTAGAAAATTGATCTCTCGTTTCTTTTGGTTTTTACTGTATTGAGCTTTATTTTTTCTTTCATTTTATTTAATTTTCTCTTATTTTTGTGTTGTATGTGTTTTCACTTATAAGTGAATTTTATTTTTCCCATCATTTTTTTTATTTCGTTATTACATTTACCATGATTCTTAATCATTTTTAGTTTTTATTTTCGATTTTTTTATTCGTCTTTAAATTTATAGTTTTTTTTTTTTAATATATTTTAATTTCTATCTTTTGTTTCCTAAATTTCCTACTTTACTTTCTACTTTTAGTTATTTCGTAGCTCAAAATTTTATTATTTCTCTTTCTACAAGATAAAAATTTATTTATTTTGTAAAAGTTTACATATTAAATTCTCTTTATAGTAATAACGATTATTATATTTTATAATTTCAAGATACTTTTCTGTTGTTTCATTTCGTCTCTATCTATAACCAATAATAAATTTCATTTATATAGAAAAGAAAAAGGTTATTAGTTAATTGTAATTATTTACTCCAATTTAAAATTAATAATTGCTATAAATATATTGATATTAACATTTGGTATTTTTGATGAAATAGGATTTAGTTGTCAAAGTATGGATATATAAACATTTAAGTAACTTTCGAGTTGTACAATGTTATGCAATAATTAGAAAAGTAGGAAAGTTTATTTAATCTCACTTGTCTGTTTGATATACAATTCATACTAACAACTAAATCTTTATACATTTTTGGAAAATAGTGCAGAAATCGGTAAAATATCCAAAGCAAAGTGACCATTATTAGATTAAACCAAACTTCTGTCCAAGTTTCATTTTTTCAATTACGTTTATAAAAATGTAAGGAGTGCAGCCCACTAATAACTTCATTTCATAATCGTCCTCTTCATTTTCCACTACATTACTTTCCACGTACATTCGTTCCCGTTACCATTTCTCATTTCTTTCGTCTTCTTCTTATTTTCTCACTTTTTTCTTCAATTTATCCCCACCCCCCACCCCCTTACTCCTCACACAAATTTCACCTCACATCCAATCTCCCGTTACTTTTTATTCCATTTCCTCTTCTCCCATTCGTTCCCCATTTTCTGTCGGTACTTCTGTCATTGTACCTCTTACATACCGCTCTTTTCTTCCTGGTCACTCGATTCCCCCGGCTATTCGCGGGAGAACGGCGTGAATTATTATCTCGAGCCGCAGTCGAACTGAGGCAGAACTCGTTATTAAGATATTTCGAAGCCGGTGATATTATCCGTGGCCCCTTGTCGTGCATTCCCTGACCACGAGAGGAAGTGACTCGACTATATATGTAACTGGCAAAGGAAACGGAGAACGCGGAAATTCAGTGATCAAATTCTCGTTGATTACTCCAATAGTTTTTACTCCATTTTATGCTGGACGGACGGACTGAAATAATTAATATAAATTAATATAATATAAATAATATAAATTTAATATAATATTAGTAATATATTGTAATATAAATAATATAAATTTAATATAATACAAGTAATATATTAAAATATAAATAATATAAATTTAATATAATGTAAGTAATATATTAAAATATAAATAATATAAATTTAATATAATATAAGTAATATATTGTAATATAAATAATATAAATTTAATATAAGTAATGTAATATAATATAAATAATATAAATTATTTTAGAACCTATGAAAAGAGTTCTACTTTTTCGTCAATTATGTACTAAAATTTAACTATTTTATGAAATTTACACATTTTGCTTATGGGAGATATTTAATTTTTGTAAAATCTGATGAAAATGCAATGAAATTGCAATCTTTTTGTTTTATAATACTATCTACTTATTCACGCCATTTGATGATATTTGTTTTATTTTAATCACTATAAACTATTTAAAAGAATACAAGAGAAACGACTATCGATGATCATTTAACTTATTTCGTGTCATAAAGAATATTCATGATTTTAATACCAGAACCAACGATTGAATTATAAAACGTGTATTGGAGAAATTTTAATGCGATAAAGAACATGAAGTTCAGAAATTTTAATACAATAAAGAACAGTTAGAAAGAAATTTTTAATATCTGTATGGTTTGATTTTTAGAAATGTATCATTCTCTTCGAACTGCTACCATTTATTAAAATCTTGAACAACTTTCTATTTCAAATATTTTAAGTCAGTGGCCAGCTATTGATGATCTACCGAATAACTTCATCATTTTGTAAATGTTGTCTTTATAACATTGAAAAGTACCACTAACTAAAACTAAAAATAACTTGATTTTGTAATTAGGTACATGAAATTTTCAAACTTTGAGGTACTTCCTTTAAACGATTAAGGACCAACGTTGCATAATAAACGCAATCTTTTATTTCGAATCCTTTTTTAATCATTTTTACATTTTCAAATCTATTATGGCCTAAATGGCACTCAAAGAATACGTTTAGTATCGTTTTCGTCTAATTTCTTCTAATTGAAGTCTACAATTGTGTAGGAAATTCAAATACTTTTATCATTATAATAAACTAGTGTTTAATCCTTAATGTGTTAAATCAATTGGTGTTTATAGATAAGTTAGGTTCATTGTATGATTATGTTATGTTATTACAAAAATAACAATTACGTCACATTTTCTGCTGAAATGCATATCGATGTATTAATAACAAATACTATTTTATATATATTTAAAGTTCCAGATTCAATAAAGTTTTCGTTCTGACAAAAAGGAAACTGACAGTATGTCACATTAACCATGCTACAGATAAAATTATCTTGAGCGTGCACTTCTAAAATAAAATTTATGCCCTTTCATAAATTCTTCTTCAACAATGCATGTTATGTTCCTTTTGATTCACTAATGCGTTTATATTGTCGTAAAATGGAACTATCAATTCACAAGTAAATATTTTTGTCAAAAAATTTTTCATATCACCAACAAAATTACACAGACGTCCAACAGTTAGACTCTCCCCTAACCGATCATTTCCACTATATAAAAAATTAAATACCAACTGAAATCTCAGTTACGCTCGCTGAACGATTACAAGCAAACCGAATAACCTGGAATCATTTAAACAAAGCTTGGCAGTGCTGCATTCAATTGGCTCAGAATGTGAAGTCTAGAAAAATTTGTCAGGTGTGTCCGGATAGTCGTAAGTTCAAAGCGGACGTAAGGCGTTTTACCGGCCACATAGCCAGCTATCCAATTAGCGCGTTCGACGCCACCATAAATTCCTGTTCGACGGAGTTGTGCTCTTTCCTATAATAACCCATGGAAGTAGAGTTGTTTACCAGGAAGTGATCAGCCACCCACCTTAGACGTTGTCCTCGTCGGTGAAATTTTTCACAAGCGCGAACACTAAGGTCGTGAATCGCTGCAAAAGAAAGTGACAAAGAAAAAAGAAAGATGTATCGAAAAATGGTAACAGCTTCGCGATCAGTCATTGCAATTGAAAATGTGAAGAAATCGAGATCGCGTCTGAGGACTGCTTCGAGAGAAACATAATTATAAACATAATTATATTGCTGTAAAATTTCATTTATACGAACTCCATTTATTTGAATTAAATTGTATTAAGTTGTTCGATTAGATGAACTCTTGCGTAAGTCTGGCGTACCTGTTATTTTAAATTTGATTAACAGTTTTTTATTATTTTATTAATTTTTATAAATACAAATTATTTTATATATAAATATACATATATATTATATATAAATATAATTAAATATAAATTATTATTTTTATAAATATAAAGTATTTTATTAATAGTTTTTTAGTCATAGGAATTTTTTGGACTTTTCTTTCCAGCTCAAAATTGTCAACTGTGAAATTTGCTGTCCTACTGTATTTCAGAAGCTGCTATTTAATTTTTCACCAAAGCCACCATTTTATGCTTTCGTTATACACAGACAACTGTGAAGTTGATTGTTGACTTATTTCATGAAGACTATGTTTAATGTTTTATATTTAAATTGCAGATTTTATGCAATTATGAAAAATTCGAATTGTACAATATAGAATATGCAAAAATGTATAAAATGTACAAACTAGAATATTTATTATAGTTTTTATTATTTATTAGTTTATATTTATATACATATATGAATATTTATTAGTTTTATTACTATTTTATTAATTTTTACCACATATAAAACAAATTTATATTTAATTTTCGTTCCTTTAATTGAATTCATAGAAATATATAAATGGATAAAAATCCACAATCTACTTAGATATGTCATAATTAACATTGCGTTGAGATCCTCATGTCTTGTTAAACATTCTTTCTTTCATTTTGTATTTCTGTGTACATATAGTATATTTTTCTTTATATTTTGATGAACTCACACCCGTTTAGCAATAAATCAATAAATATGTAATATTGGCTGACGCGTAGAGAATATCCCGTAGCTGGCTGCATTGCATTTCTAAATATAATTCGATATTACGCTGATTTATAATAGATATTAGGGTTGTTTATGTGAATGAACTCGCGCGTGAAAATGTGCACGTTGGAATGATGTTGCGGAGGATCGTGACCAGTTTCCACTTGCTCGGGTGAAAACGGTTCGACGCTGATGAATCGGCCGGAACTAATCCTTCCAGCCTTGATGATAGGCTGGTAAACGCGATGCTTGCCGGTTGAGCATCTTGCAAATTAAACTATTCGTTTGGTGAAAATAATACAAAAATGATAATGTAAAGTGAGAATACTTTATAATTGAGAAATTAAATGATTAAGTTATTATGTAAGTGACAATTTGCTAATTCTTCTGAAGTTCTAACAGTTTTATTCTCCTTGAAGCTTTCAACCTGATTTTTATTCTCCCTTTTTAGGGAAGAAAGATAAATGTTATTTTCTGAACGTGGAGATACGATTAGCATCATGTCAGCTTTTAAAATCATTTTTGTCACAATATTAAATTTATGTTAAATAATTTAAATTAAGTCTGATATCTCTCAGTTACAATCTTAACTATCTACTGTTGTGAATTTTTGTTTACAATTAAGTATTTGAGTATCACTACAGTTGTTGAAGAATAATTAAACTATCAATAGAGAAATTCTATTTCTATCAAAATAGAACGAGCCAATATTTACTGTATAATTGTTAGTTAATCAAATATAGATTTCAAATAAACATATATAAACAAAATTTAGTGTTTAAACTGTCGTTATAATGTATAATTTTTATAAAAAACTAAAGCATAATATATATAGTACATAACGTTCATTACTGTCACACATAACGTTCTTCGTTTTAACATTCTTAATATTCACATGTTTAAGAAATTTTCAAATTTAATTTTTTTTAAAACGAGGAATCCTATGAAAAAATTTCATTCGATGTATTTACAATATTTTCAAACGTACAATACTCTCATATTAACTATTTTCTCTTATTCAACGCGTTTAGCCAAATTTAAATATAATTCCATTTCATTTGGCCAAATTTAATTATAATTTCAAGCACGATTTTTTTAACAACCTTAAATGAAAAAATTTTCGTATTTATGCATTTAAAATCATCATTTTATGATTCTATTGGTGATAGAGAATAGTTTAATTCAATAGTACCTACAGTGAATAAACAAAGCAAATAATATTTAATAAATAATGTAGCTTCAAATTTCACCATAATAATGTAAAAAAGTCATATAAGATAAAAAAACAATTATGCGAATTAATATTTTTGAGAATATAGTGAAAAAGATAAAAGCTTGATTAAAAATTGTTTCACGTACTAAATATTAATAAAACGTCATACTTCAAATAAGTTTTAATTTTATGCCGTTTTCATATTATGTATATTCTATCCAATTATTACTTTAAAATTTCTTATAAACGCATAAAAATCCGCAGTTTAGCAATAATAAATTTCCAAATAAGAAAACAATCGAAAAAAAAGTAACTCTCACAGATCAAAGATTTATATGAAATTCGAAAAGGAACCTATAAACGCAATTTTAAATTTCATTCATCCTCTTTGAATTGCACCCGCCTCAAACCACACATCGTACTTGAAAGAAAACGCAACGACGATACATGTCGCTTCACAATACAACGGAGAAAGCACTGACGAAGCTTCGAAAATAACAGTTACGCAAGCAAATTGATTCACGAAGGACGAAAAGCCTCAAACACGGGTTTCCTTATGGCATTCATCAGCCGTTCATTCACGTTAGGTGTTAAAGGGCCGCTCACGCAGCAATCCCCGTCGCCCGTGTTTAACTTGATCTACACCCGGTACGTCGCGCACGTCTACACACGATCGAGCGACTTCACGGCAATTAAGCTCATACCGCAACACGCGGCTTCTGGTTATTTTTAAACTGGTTTCCACGATGCGCACGACCGAGGGAACGTAAACGTTCCGTTGCGTTAAATAATTACACTGGTGAAGGCGATGGTGCAGATTATTTCACCTGACGTTGCCTGTTAGTGCCGCTTCCTTTGTCCTTTAACCTCTTGCGTTGGAATGATGTGCCACGCACGTCGAGTTTCTTTTTGTCCCAAAATTGCAATATTTCCTCAGTTTTAAGTATATTTAAGTATAATCCAGGTAAAACAAATAATAAATTTATTACTTCTCGATAATTTCTATCCAGTGATATCACACCGAGTTTGAAAGAAAAAGAAAGCGACGAGTTATTTTATACGGTTTGGTCACTCGTTATGGTCCGCAATCAGTTGTCAACGCAACTGGTTAACCTCTTGCGCTAGAATAACATGCCACGCACGTCGAGTTTTTTTTTTTTTGTCCCAAAATTGCAATATTTCCTCAGTTTTAAGTATATTTAAGTATAATTCAGACAAAACAAATAATAAATTTATTACTTCTCGATAATTTCTATCCAGTGATATCATATCGAGTTCGAAAGAAAAAGAAAGCGACGAATTATTGTGTACGGTTTGGTCACTCGTTATGGTTCGCAATCAGTTGCCAACTCAACTGGTTAACCTCTTGCGCTAGAATAACGTGCCACGCACATCGAGTTTTTTTTTTGTCCCAAAATTGCAATATTTCCTCAGTTTTAAGTATATTTAAATATAATTCAGGCAAAAAAAATAATAAATTTATTACTTCTTGATAATTTCTATCCAGTGATATCACACTGAGTTTGAAAGAAAAAGAAAGCGACGAGTTATTTTATACGGTTTGGTCACTCGTTATGGTCCGCAATCAGTTGCCAATGCAACTGGTTAACCTCTTGCGCTAGAATAACGTGCCACGCACGTCGAGTTTTTTTTTTTTTTGTCCCAAAATTGCTATATTTCCTCAGTTTTAAGTATATTTAAGTATAATTCAGACAAAACAAATAATAAATTTATTACTTCTCGATAATTTCTATCCAGTGATATCACACCGAGTTTGAAAGAAAAAGAAAGCGACGAGTTATTTTATACGGTTTGGTCACTCGTTATGGTCCGCAATCAGTTGCCAACGCAACTGGTTAACCTCTTGCGCTAGAATAACGTGCCACGCACGTCGAGTTTTTTTTTTTTTTTTGTTCCAAAATTGCAATATTTCCTCAGTTTTAAGTATATTTAAGTATAATCCAGACAAAACAAATAATAAATTTATTACTTCTCGATAATTTCTATCCAAGGATATCATATCGAGTTCGAAAGAAAAAGAAAGCGACGAATTATTATGTACGGTTTGGTCACTCGTTATGGTCCGCAATCAGTTGCCAGCGCAAGTGGTTAATCGCCCGGAGGCAATCGGGGCCGAGGCGCACCGGCAAAAGTGTTATACAGTTTTCGAACGATGCTATCTTGTAATCCATATACGTGTACCCGCATGTGGATCGGACTTGAGGTCAGTTTTTTCGACGTAGCATGATGATTTAACTTTGCGTGACCAATCGAATTTAAAGAATCATTTAAAAGAGAGATTTTTTTTTTCTTCTTTCGAATCCCTTCCACTTCGGCACACTTGTAATAAAGTGTAATCGCGTGTATGACATGAAGAATATGTTTTCTGCTCTCAGAATTGCGCGATAAAATTTGTTGCAATTGTCGGTGATTAGAATGTCATTGGTTATTTTATAATCAACCTTCTTAATAATTTATATTTATATAATAGTTTGAATGAAAGAAAGAATAAAGTTTTTTTCATTCGTGTCTAGTCCAAAATCAGCGAAAGTGAAACTTTATTTTGTCGAAAAGGAAGCTTCTTGAAACTTTGATATCTATTATACGTACAAACGAAATTACCCCTATATGCCATTTATTTGCATTGTAAATGAAATTAAAACGCGCATTGACGCCGATATCTATACTCGTGATGATATTGAATTTTGATATTCTGAATTATTGTGCATGCAGTTGTAAAGCAGTGAAAAGGTAATTTCCATTTGCTTGAATAAATTAATCAAATTGTGTTATATGATTATAGCAATAAATCTTTGTACTTTTGAATATGAAACCTATAATAAATCTATTTTTCTCTTCCAATAAATATATATAATTTAAATATTGGAGCCACAGTTATTCCTATAAATATTCAAACATTAAATTTTTGGAAAATTATTAATATGTAAACTGCTGTATTATTATGAAAAAAATTGCACAATAATCCATTTGTGCTCATTTTAAAGCGTAAAGCCACTATTTCCAGGTTTTCTTGGCATTAATTATTAAACTATAATTTATGCAATAAGTAATTCTCATGGTAACAAGAAAGAATAATATATACATAGTAAGCATTCAAATTATTACAATATATAAATTATTATTGTAATATTATAATATTATGATAATAAATTATAAATTTTTGTTGAAATTACTGTGATTGAATTTTAATATATTTTGAACAATATGTTTTTAAAAACTGACACATGAATTATCTATCGTCGTTTCGTCAAATACTGAATATTAGGCTTAGACAATGAAAATTTAGAAATCCAGTATTTCGTCACTTAAGCCAAATATTTGAAGTTCAATAAAATGGCGACGAAAAATCGTACCTCAGGTTTTAAGAGGTCGTTGTAAAAGAGAAACTTTAATATTTGCTAGATTTAGTCATGAAAAAAATTTCTTTGGCTGGAATACAGTATTTTCGAGAAAAAAAGGTACTTTTACTTTTCCACTTCCTACATGATGAAAAACCATGTTTGAAAAAAATGAATCCAGAGTTGCAAAAGTAAAGCACTTTACGATAGACTCGAGTTTTCTTACAAAAACAAAGCATTTTAAATTAATTAAGAATTTCTCTGAAAATTATAAATATTTATGAAAGTAGCGCTACAGATCAATATAAACCATTCAATTCACACTTGGTCCTCTCTTTTAAAAATAAGGGTTTTCCATTTAATTTAGAAAAATTTCAAAATTATCAAACATTAAGTTGTGAAATGTCAAATAAAATATTCTCTAAACATGCTTTCATAATTAAAGTAAGTAAAATTTTTGAAGGTAGTGTTTTAAGCCTCGCGCCCCAAGCTCTGCATACGTTTATCTGCCCTTCAAATTTTCTGTTAAAAATAAATTAAAAATCTTTCGAAATACAAACCAAGTATACTCGCGAGTCACGAATCAACGTGCTGTTTACTGTATTGCACGAGAAAATATTGTTCATTTTTTTGCTGTAATGGAAGGCGTGAGCATTTGCAGCAGGGATGAAAGCATCCAGGCAACGGTAGGAAGAGAAGGTTAAGAAAGAATAAGTGCGGTACGTAGCAGGACGTTTATGGAGGCAAGGTCTTATGTCGCGCCGCAGGTATACTGGAGCAGGTATTTACCGGCGCAGGTTGTACACGGTACCTGCATACTTTCGGCTCCTCCGGCACCAGGCTGACTGTACGTACAAGTATTCGCGGCGTGGTTCCTCGAGTCGAGGGAACGGCACGACGAAAAAAGTGAACGCTCGAAGATGCATAGGAGAGCCCCTACGGATCCTCGAACGAAGGAACACGCTTTTCGTTCAAGACGCTGATTCCAGTTGGAAGATCGATTGAATTTCTTAGCGGGGCCATAATCGGGATACCTCTGACTTTTTGGCGCGGAGGAGTTGCAAGGTTCTTGCTACAGTTGAGTTCAAAATGGAGCGAGTATTTTGGCAACACGAAACTGTCTTGTAGCAATTATTTTCGTTTAGGATTTAATTGTGAGAAGCAAACTGCTAGATTTTTGTATTTTTATGTTTATAAAAGGGTAAAGATGTAGAAATGTATAGAATGTATACAGTATGAAAGTATATATATATATATATATATATATATATATATATTACTGTAATGTTATTATATATCATCGTAAATTATTATATACATAGTATTACATAGTATATTTTTATATATTATATATTATTATGTATTATTGTATAACAGATGAAACAAGTTCTTTTTAGCTTCCTTTGATTGTGTTCATAAAAATACATAATTTGCATAAATATTCACAGTTTGGCGATAAAACGTGTTAAAGGAGTTTTTCTGGATATTAGGAAATGTAATAAAATTGCTAAAATTTTTAACTCTCATTCTTTATACTTTAATTGTTATAAGTCATGAAATAGAATCTCGTTTATATAAACTCGTCTGGAAGGAATCTTTTTATTTGTTAAATCAGAGATTTTAATTAATATTCATTGAATACAAATTAAATTCAAATACGTAAACTTCATATAAACAGAATTCTATTATAATATATATTTATTCGATATTAAGAAATATCGTAATAGAATAATTATAATTGAAAATAGAATTGCCATGTCATGAATTGTCGATACGTTGCTACAAATTTTAAATTTAAATTTGATCAATATTTGATAAATATAAAACTAAAATTATTATACTTGTTGCTTATACAAAACATGCAGCTATATAAATTAATATTTAAGATTAAGATTTTTTAAACCTAATAAAAAGGAAAAAGATAGAAAAATAATTTCCATATTAAAAATTTTTAGGAATCTATAGGAATATTTTAGAATATACACACAACATGAGAAAATGTATTACTTTTTATAATGTTTATTACATCAAACAGTTTTCTTAATGAATAATTAACAATTAAATAATTAAAGTTAGTTGTGAATTCATTAATTCATGATTAATTAACAAATCAATAATTAAACAATACTTCATTTATTCATTTATTAATAATTACTAATTGAACGAAAGTTAATGAATGGAATAATCATTTATTACAAGAAATGATTACTGCTATTGTTGTTACAAGAAATATCAAGTATTTCTAAATAAATTTACAAAAATTATTATCATTTCGAATGATTTGCAATTTAATATTCTGAAATATGCTTCATTTATTTTAAATGATATTCTTATTAAATGTAATTTTATTCTAAAAGTAGAATCAATTTTGCATGTTAAAATGAAACATTCGCGTCCTATAATCATTGCATCAACTTCCTCTTGCGCGTCTTTAAAAATTGTAATTAAATTTACAAGAACATCACTTGAATCTGTTTCGGAAACATTCAGCGTGTCAGCTTCGTTTAAACGAATGAATTAATTTTTAACAAAGAATTAAAAATTGAACCAACAAAAAATTAATTCAACACGTTGTGAAATTTCCAAGTGAAAAATCTAAGACCCTAGAGTTCCAGTCATAAAACGAGAAGAAATCACATTGAAAGCGTGGAGCTTCAAAGGAGGCAAGCAATTAGGCAAGCGTTGGGAGTTTTGTAGCTAACGAAAGCTAACGAAATATTGCCGATAAATCCAACGGTTTCATCGTTCGTGGTGCAGGTAACGCCTGACGAGGAAGCGTGCCAGTGTTCCCAGCCACAGAATTCTCGTGAAAGCGAATCGAGTCGTAAAATCGACGATCCAGGACCACCCAAAGCCCTGGATAATACGTTTCTTCGGACTTTCTCAGGCGATGATGGCGATTTCACTGGCAGCGAACAGCAATGGCTCATGAAACAGCTCGAAGGACGGCGCATCCTCTTTTATGACGTGCACAATACGTACAATAAATTAGACAGCGTCACGATTGATAATTGATCGGGAACGTAAATAAATCTTTAAAGCTCTTGTAAAGGTCCGACTTGGCTCGTATATTTTGTAATAACAGGCGTACATGCATGATTTTTGACATTGTTTGTTAACTCGAATGGCTGCAAAAAACCTACTAATTAAAGGACCGTTTAAACATAGTAAATTATAACGAAGCTGTATGAAAAAGATATTTAAGTTATAATATGTCGTAAAACTTTTGACAAACGTCATGAAACTTTTATAGAGAGAGAGAGAGAGAGAGAGAAAGTTAGCAACTTACGTGTAACTATAGTTGATACGTAAAATTGTAAAATTATTAGTTAGTACGTAGATTAAAATTATTAGTTGGTACGTAAATTAAAAATTTATAGTTGGTACTAAAATTTTTCGATTTCAGTAAATTTAGCGTCTAATATACTATTTGCTTCTTAATTAGTAGATAAATTTGAAACTCTATTAGTTTATTTTATTATTAATTAACGATCCATGCAACCAATTTTTTAAGGTAGCCATTAAGCATTAACTAAATGAGATCATATTTAATTAACTCCGTTGTTTTTAGAGACATGGATAAACTTTGTCAATAAAAATGTAATACTGAGTGAACCATAAGTGTAATAACATAATAATAATAATAATAATAAATTTAATAGTATATTTTTTTATTTGCTAATATTGAAATTAATTTATGTGTATCGATAAACTATTTATTAATTATTATATATTTATTAATTTGGGAAATATTTTAACTTTAATTCTGTAAAATCTATGCATAAAAGACAAGAATATTGTCCCTATCTTTTCTTGTCTTTTATATGAAGAAATTTTATAGAATCGAGATTAAAATATTTCCTAAATTAATAGCTTTTCACAATACTTTCTTATAGACAGTGTCAAGGCATATCAAGTAACGATTTAAAAAAAAATATTATTCCATTTAAAAAAGTATGTATCAATCTTTGATACGTATCAATCTTTTGACTTGTGTGTTACGATCTCGTAACAGAAAAAAAGCAACCGTTTAAAAATGCTTGATACTTGGACGTTTTCAATGTACCCTACGAAATTATCGATGTGTGATTGATCATTGCACTAGCCATTGACTATTGCATCGTATTTCTTCCTACCCATTTGAGAAAAATTGCACGATACTTTTCAAGCAGTGACTCGAATAGTTCATTATTATTACACAAGGTAGATG
The DNA here is from genome assembly GCA_036937485.2 of Tetragonisca angustula. Taxonomy (NCBI): domain Eukaryota; kingdom Metazoa; phylum Arthropoda; class Insecta; order Hymenoptera; family Apidae; genus Tetragonisca; species Tetragonisca angustula. Next base: position 1,186,495 of record JAWNGG020000095.1, on the reverse strand, counting down.
AATAACTGAATGTTGTTCTTGGAAATATGAAACAATTTTATTAATGTAAGTTTTATTAAAGTTCAGAACAGAGGAGGTCATATTAATAGCAGTAATAATTTTTCTGTGAAGAAGTGGAGAGTTTAAAGTCTCCAATTTTTTGAATAAAATCATACACTATTTTTATGTATTAAATCGATATAGCTCTACATTCTTTATAAAAAAAAAAATTAATTTATAAATGTGGAAAAAATTATTAGTTTAATAGATATTTTAATTTTGATTTTGTAAAACCTGTCACGTGGGAGACAAGAATAATATGCAAGAATATTGCGCCTATTCTTTTTTTTAAATCTTACAAAAATCAAAGTTAAAATATCTTCTACTTTATAAAGTACAATATTAATGATATATTTATATTAATTATCTTAGCAGTTACATTACTGCAATGGATATTTGCTTACATTTCAGAGAATGTAATTTAGTTGCAAGATTATAAATAGGCAGATCCAGAACAACTTTATTACTAAACTAATAATATACTAATATGTATTATTATAATAACATTACTAATAATATAGTAATAATAATATATTATTAATATATATTAACTAATAATATACTATAACTAAACTAATAGTATATTATGATATGAAAAAATTTATTTTATTTATATTATTTATTTTATTTTTGTTGACATGTGCTGAAAAGGCGTGCATGCACAACTACATTAATAACGTTTATATTATGAAGTATTTTAGTTACTTGCGACGTTCATTATCTTCAGTTCATTCGAATTGTCGAATTATAGATAAAATAGAGAAAATAAATCGAATCTGATTGGAATTTAATAAATTCTACCCTGATTAGTTCTATAAATAATGTCAATAATATTTTATTATAATATTAGATATTTCAGTTCACATGATTAATATCATTATAACATCAATATCTACTAATAATTTATTATATTATTCGTAATATTTGAAAATCATTAACTTCAATTTACTTCTCTCTCGATAAATTGTGTATTTAATTTTAAATAAATCATTCAAGAAAATTGTAGACAAAATATTGCCATCGTTAGTTTCATCATAAAAGTAAATAAGTAACTTATATTTCGGAACGGTAATAACTATTATACTTATTTGTAAAAGTAAACAAACAATTTATATTTCGGAAAGCTAGTAAATACTGTTCTCAGTCGTTAATTCACATACATATTTAAATGTTATTCGCGTGTTGTTCACGATCGGCCAAAATATCCACGTGCTGTAGATTAAATTATAGACAAATTGCGCAAATAAAATTCTCTCAAAAATATATGAGACGAGAATGATATACAACCGAGTAGCAAACAATTTTGTGGAAATCATTGCGTCGTGTTCTACACTGTTCGTCCCTCTGTACGCGTATTTAGAGGAACACTGCAGAAGATTAATGACACTAAGCCGTCGTTCGGTCTCCTATTCGGCGGAAGTTTATATCGGATCGGGACGCGTACACACTTCCTCGTATCCAGACTAATTTCACCGTATGCAAATACACGCGCAATACTTGCCGAGATTTCTAGTTAGGTTTCAGAAACGTCCGCGCGCGCGTCCACGATTCACGCGAATTACTTTTGCCATCGCGAAACCAGGTCCAAGCCAAGATCACGTTGGCAAGAGACCAGGACTAGTCTCTCTCTCCCCGTGGAATCTCCGTGGCAGACCGCGCGGAGTCCTCTCGTCGATTTTGCACGCGCGTATTTCACGGTAAACGCGGATCAACGGGTTCATAGCGACGCGAACCTTGAAAGTGTCAACACGAACCTCAAGAACGATAAATTTTTTGTTGTTGTATAATGTATTTCGTTTTTCACGTTTAAAAAATCAGTGATAAGGAGAATGAAAAAGATTAATATTTTTTCAATCATCTTAAGGGGGTATTCTGGTAAGCTTGAAAAAATCGATTTTTTGGGGGATTTTTTTCTAAGGAAACCACGATACATTTTGGTATGCAATTTACACACACAGATTTATTCATACTTAGAGATTATTTACAATTTTTTTTTAACGAAATTAATGAACGTTGTGGAAATTATATAGCCTTAGGTGAAGAATGTTTTTAAAAACGGGTTCGAATGGCTGACGTGATTCCGGTGCACCTGGTTATTTGAAACTAAAAAACTAAAATGCATCCTAATTAGTATAAATATGGCTATCGTATGAACGACAGCGAAATTTCGAAAATTAAAAAAATGGTAGCATTTTGAAGTTAAAATATCGATTTTCCTTGTGTTTTTCGTCTTTTGAGTGGTAAAAGAAAAAGAGAAAAGAACATCAGATTTTGAATTCCGTGGTTCATGCGATAAAGGTGAAGATCTCCTCCAAATTTCAAGTCAGTCGGTCAACTAAAACGTGAGATATGCCGTCAGCCAGTTTAAAAAATATGGATTTGAGAAAAACACGTTTGAAGTTTTTGTTACCCGTTGTACAAAAATATTCATACTTGCAACTAATCGAGTAATACAAAAAACAGAATATCATAAAATAATAATAATATAAAAATAAATAATAATATTGTAAAATAAAATATTTTTTGAGGAAAACACATTTGAAGTTTTTGTTATCCGTTGTACATAAATATTCATGCGAGTAGTATACCGTTTCCTTTAAATATCTAACTGTTAATTTTACGAATTCAAACAAATCCTTTTACCCTACTTTATATTAAAAATTAAGAATTTATGAAAGAAAAAATTTTAGTTTGCTCAATTTCACTATAAAAGCTTTAGCTCTTTAAGAAAAGAAAACAAAAATTATTATGACCAAAATAAAATATCATTGATTCTTATAATTAACATATACTTATGTATTCAATTCAAATTAATTCATATATTCAAATAGATAGGTTCAACAGAGCATATAAAAAATATGTCGAATTTTTCTAATCATGAATTAACATTCATATTATCAAGGCATTATTATATTTACTACTTTTTATGATAAATTTCATATGTTATTTACAACAGAATATGAATCAAGAATAATTATGTTATTAAAAGATGCACAAAACATAATAAACGCGCAGATATACAATAATATTAAGGCCATGTGAAAGTTAAAAATTTTATACAACACATACTTACAATCTTTTGAAGTTTATTGAATACAAGTTTCAAGAACGAAAATAAAATCCTTATCCGTACAGGATTTTATTTTTAACAAGGTTAATACTTAATATCAACCCTGTTAACACTTAATATTATAAAATTTTTTATTCCGACCATTTTGTTAATTGTAATTTTAATTTCACCAATTATAAATATTCATCAAACGTCTTCGATTAGAACTGATTGAAATTAGGAATGAAATGGTCCTTCGATCACTCTTTATGTACAGTTTACTTGTTACGTATCTTATTTTGATGGGATGTCATATCACGAGCTACCACCTTTCGAATACCACTGGGACCGCGTATACAGTGCGCGTGAAACAAGCAGACTTAGGGCGATATCACGTTACCAAGTAGAAGGTGGACGTATTAATTGCAGATGGATTTAAGGTAACGCGAGACGATATAATCCGATTATGAGACTCATGTCAACTAGACGTCAGTTTCGACGACGAGGATTTCTGGTTGAGTATAAGGTTACGAGATCTTGTGGTTTGCTACATCGTTATCGTTCACGTTCTTCCTTTTCCCTTTGGTATTGTAATTGAAATTCTTCCGAGATTATTCGATGGATCACGAAATATTTTGGCTTAAAACGTTATTTTAGGGTAAAACAGAAAACTTCGTTAAATGTATTTTTATAGTTGCTTATGAAAGTATTTGAACTTTTTTTTTTTTTTTGAATATGTGTATATTATGCTTTATATAAGACACTTCGAAATTTCATTGACACTGTAATGTAAAATTCAGTTATCAATAACAATATGATTGTTTATACTTTATTAATATCTTGCAATTGATATCTTATTAATATCTTACACTTGATAATTTTGTTAATTTATTTCATTTTTATTATGATTAATTTATATTTATGAAAAATATTGCATATGTGCATCGATCACATCGATGTTTATACATTGTTTTCGTTATAATAAAAGGATCTATAAAATTTCAATTTAGTAGGTTTTTTGAAAATTACAAACTAAATAGAAAAACTTTTATGTATACAATCGAAGAATATTTGCAAAATTTCGTTTGCACTGTAATGAGAAACTTGTGAATGTACTAGTAAAATTTGAAAACAATCTGAAAATGTATGCTGTATGTTAATATATGAATAGCACATTTTGAGCATATCTACATATTATAATAACCGTATGCATAATTATAATTTTTGTCATAAGCACAGAGTGCTTCATTTTTATCCCTCTAGAATGTTCTATGATTAAAAAAACGTTATATGAACATAGGGTTGAAAAGGCTTTATTAAAAAGTCATAACAAAAATATTAAAACTATAAATTTATTTTAAGTTAAAAACTATAAATTTAATTTATTTTATCAACTAACTGATACCTATTAATTATCGATATTAATTACATAACGTAGCATTACAACGTATGACATGTATAATTACAATGATCGTTAGCAATAAACACAATCTTTCACACAACACATTTAAATAATGCCAATGTTTCCATGCAAAATTAAATGAGAAATCGAACGCTTATAATTTTGTTGTTTTTATTGTAATTTTGTAATAACGCAGTTGCAACTGTATGTTTATGTCACATATGTACATATTTTTCTTATTTTTGATCACAGAACATGCTGACATCTTTTAGCGGAATGAAATATCATGAATGAGTACCTAAATTTTTAGATTTGTTTCAAATTTGACCAAAATAATCATGATCTCATTAGAAAATAAATAAAATTCTAAAATATTTTTATAACACATAAATACAGCTTTATTGATATTGCTAACCTGTTTATTTTAACTTGCAATTTTCTTTCCACTATTCTTAAACAAGCATTGCATTGTAATTGTAACATTATTTCACATATGAAACATTGACACGTCGTTTATAAAGAATATTCAATTTAAAGAAATTAAATTTTAACTGAGGGAATTAAAATTTCACAAAATTGCCATTCACTTTTTCTTCTAGAACTTAAAATTCTATCACGAGCGTGACTCGATTATGTAAGACAAGGGATCAATTATATTCAGAATCATTAGATTCAATAACTTATGTTATAACTACGTTACACGTTATAAAAATTATGATTTATTACATATTACATACGTACGTGTATATATATATCTTTCTAACATTTTTGTTCTCCCAATTTTTCTAAATTGCTAAATTATATTATTAATTCAATAATTCGATAACTAATTCTGAGTACCTTTCTTCTGCGTCGTCTAACAATTGTTTCTGATACTATAAATGTTTTCGAATATATGGAAATATAATTTTCTATTAAATTCTTCAAATTTGAACCAAACAAACTCTTTTTTCTCAAACTCGCGTGTATTATGTATTATTATATTATTTTATTCAGTATTAAAATATCCAAGAATAACTTTAAACTGATATTACAAATATATAAGATAGAATTGACTGCAATTCAATTCTAATACCCAAGAATAACCAGAAACTTGGACCAAATAAGAATAATGATTCATCTTGAACATAATTTCCAACGATGTACCATCGCTCGCGATATACGTTGGGCTCGGGCTCCGTTCCGCGTGCGCGTACGACATGGAACAAGAAGAAGAGGAAGAGAAGGAGCAAGAGTCGGCAGAAGAACTTAGAGAGGTTGTATCGTAAACAGATCTCGCGTCACGTTGTTATCCGCGATAGCATCTCGAGAAGCGACACCTCCGCGAAACGCGGCTTTATACGCGTGTCCGCTCAACTCCGCGCGAGCGCTTCACGCGTGTCGCTAACAATAAACGTTGTACGATCGTTTACCAACTCGCTACTATTTGTATCGTGTTGGTAACCAACCGGCCGTTCAAACGGTTTAGATTGTAATCATCTTTGTTAAGTTTAACAATCGAACTAGAACTGATAATTTTTTTTTTTTTTAATATACACGTTTGAAATAAGTGGACCAAGTAACAGAAAATTAAAGTCTTTGAATATTTTATTCATAGTATTGTAATTTTATTAATAGCGTTACTGTAATATACATATGTATAATACATGAGAGTAGGTAAAAGAATTGAGAGAGTCAATTGGTTTTATAATAGCGATTGAATTTAAAGTAAAGTTTTTATTTATATTTACTAATAATATCTATTTGCTTATAATTTCTTAGGTTCGTCACGTTATTGAAATCGTAAAAATAGAAGTTTGACTTGAATTATTGTGAAACACGTATCAAAGAGAATAGAAAGGAGGGCAGAAATGAAAATTAATATTTAAAAATAAAATATTTAAATATAAATACAATAATATATTTAAAAATAAAATATTTAAATAGGAATATAATAATATATTTAAAAATATTTTATTCAGAAATGAAAATTAATATTTAAAAGAAGATTGCAGAAAATGTAAAATGAATTTATTTGACAGCATTTTTAAGAACTGTTTTTGTATATAGAAAGAAGTCCAAGCTTTGGATGAAATAATTTTCAAGAATAACCAGAAATGATAGTTTTTTTTTTTTTTAAATGTACACATGTGATGACTAAGTTTCTTCTAAGCATCTTATTTGACAAAGTAAAGATTACAAAACATAAATTGATAATGTGAGTAAGAAAATGTATTTTGTTACATAGGTATTAATATTAATACTATACTATAATACAAGTGAAAAATAATATTATTGTAACATAATTATTAACATAATAATATGCGTTAGTTTTTAACATATCTTTCTTATTTAATTTTATTATATGTTACTCGTGGTTTCTTTAATTTTGTTATTTAGGTATTATTCGTTTATTCTATTTAAATGTCTTATTTGCATGCATAATATATTAACTCATTGCAAATGCCAATAAACTTTTTTTGATTACGTAATGTTTCTACTATAGTAGAAATTCTTTATATACTTTTGATACGAATGTTTCTACTATAGTAGAAATTCTATTAACACAGTTTCTTAGACAATTAGATAACCTCTATCCTGCATATGGAATGTATTTATCTTAAATCATAGTACGTAACCATTATCTATATATTGTCTAATACATTGTAAGATAATTGGCTATCAATTAGGACAATGTGTTTATTTCTGTCCATTACTTCATATTATCTTCTAACTATTTTGAACATTAAAAAAAGAACGTAGTATACAAACGATACTAAATTATAACGATGCATTACTATATCATCTAAATGTTCAGAGTACCTTATTAATTTTGAACAAAACTTCAACAGACGAAATTATATTATTAAAGATATTTATTCATAAATATTTTTAATATTATTTGACTTATATTTAAATGGTAAAACGATTTAAAATTTATATTTATTTTTTGAATATGAAATTGATGAGCACTCCAAAACTTTTGAACAGTAGTATGATTGCTATCATTTCGTCAAATAAATCACTATAATTCTTATATTTTGCCATTTGTTTAATAAAAAAAAGAATGCAGATTATTATATATCTGTTTTGTCCTATAAAGCGATTAAAAAATTTATCTCGAGAAAAATTTGCCAGTATATTTATGGCTGTAGGAAAAAATGCCGCATGTCACAATTTCAAAAAATTTGATTCGTATTATTCAATTGAATCATTAAATATATGACTTGTATATTTATCACAAAAGAATGTATAAAAAAAAAGTAATTTGATCAAAATCCAATGTTCTATTCGTACGCATTAGACAAAACAACACTCCATAAAATTTGGAGAATATGACTTGTATCTTTCTGTTTTAATTTCTTTTTTATTTTTTATTTTTAGTATTCTATTTATGATATAACTTATTTTGTATAAAATAAAACTATAAAACTAAAAAGTCTTTAACTGGTAAAAATGTATAAACTTATAAAATGTTTAAAATTACATTCTTATTATATTTATATTTACTATTATTATATAATAATTATATAATCATAGTATTTTATACTATAATACATAATTATTATATTATAAATGCTAATAATTATAATAAAAATGCTAATAATTATAATAATTAGTATTATAGTATAAAATGCTAATAATTATAATAATTAGTATGCTATATAACATAATTATTATATTATAATTATAGTTACTTATAATTATATTTTTATATACTAGAAATAGCATATTATTACATACGTAACACGTTACATACATACGTATACCTAAGTAATACATGCAAAAGAAATAATATTATTCAAAGTAAAGGAAATACACATTTATACATATTATAGAAAGAATGTAAGCTACATACATATTACGTAAGCTATACATATTATCGAAAGAATACTGCTGATAAGAATTGGTACTAAAAACTTTAACCTCTTGCGCTGGAATGACGTGCCACTCACGTCGAGAACTTTTTATCCTAAAATTGCAATATTTCCTCAATTTGAAGTATATTTAAGTATAACCCAGGCAAAACAAATAATAAATTTATTAATTCTTAATAATTTCTATCCAGTGATATCATACCGACGAGTCCAAAAAAAAAAAAAGCGACGAATTATCGTACACGATTTGGTCACTCGTTATGGTCCGCAATCAGTTGCCAGCGCAAACGGTTAAACAATAATCTCTTGAAAATGAAAGTTCCTCATTTCACAGTCGCAGATATACTTAAAAAAAAAAAAAAAATTACAGAACAAGAATCGAATTTTCGCGAAGTGGAATTTCAATTTTCAAACTTCTCGACGCAAAATATACTTGTCGAATTGTCGAAACATCCGTCCAATCACTTTTTCCACCTTCATATCATTCCAGTACCAATTTCAGCATCCCACGATGATTCATATATTCGTTAACTAACTTCACAAAAGGAACTTTCACTTTAACTTTCAAAAAACTGTATCCGTCGTCGAAAGTGGAGAGAAGTGGACCGTGGTAACCGTGTATCGTTGCCCGTTCTTGTTTCTCACGATGGTGTCGGGCATCCCTTTATGGGCGCGACGCGAGACCGTAAGACCCCCGTTGAAGCGAGGCTAAGGGGCACCACTAATAAATTGGCATTGTGCGCTATCTTGCAAGGTCCGTAAATGGGGTGCACCGAGGTGCAGCGGCAAGAAAGTTTACCAGAGAGACGGTTCCCGGAGCCGGTAAGGCTTGAAGTGCTCCTCTTTGCGTGGCCGGGACTCGTTCCTCAGGGTCGGAGGAGTTCCATCGAAGAAAGGGCGACGCTTGTCGTTATTAGAATTCTTGGACGCGTCGGCTTCCAAGGAATCGGCTGTGGTTTCTTTACGTCGAAAAAGTCCTCCTAGACTTTTAGCATGGCGGCAGCGTATCTTTTAATTGGAATTACACCGCGCCAGGCGATTTTTTTTATATGGCGTTCGAATTTATTTATAAAAGTTTCTTGGTGACTTTTGCTGTTATGCAGAACCAAGTTTTTGGATGGAATGGTTAATATTTATTATTTAAGTACCTCAAATAGGGTCTAAAATACATAGTTACTGAGATTAACTTTTCTACTGCAACATAAAAAAATATTTTTGTTAATATCTCAGTAACTATGTATTTTTAAACCCTATTTGGTGTAATACTCTTTTATGTAGAATTCAACGCTTCATCCGAAAAGAAATATTAACTATTCCATTTAAGAAATTGAAGTCGACCTTCATACCTTGATAAAAAAGCAAAATAACATAAATTACAGTACTATATGTCCCCTTGGAAGCCATGCCACTTCTATCTGAAACATTTCTTCGTACAACAAATATTTTATGAGTTACTTGATGTCGTTGTGTTATGAGACTCATCCTGTATGTAAACATAAGTCACAAGATTCGAAGCAGTTGCGCGAGTCTCTCGGTTGAAAGTTGCCAGAGCATTATCGCCATAACACTTTTTGCTCTCGGTTCACACTGTGCGCGAACGTGCTCGCGTGGTCGGAAAATAGCGGTAGCTTGTGTATTTAGAATATCTGCACCGAGAATAGAGTGTGCAATTTACTTCAGCGTTATATCATCCGGCACGTGAAAACCAAAAGTACGGGGACGTGGAAAACAAATGAACGATTGGGATGATGCAGCAGTTCGTCTCTCTTTGCAAGCTACCGATGAAATTACGAGTTACAACTAAGTTCTAGTAACTCGTAATTTAACTCAATAATAATTTGTGATTTGGAATACTAAGTCGTAGACGAAACGATTGAATTTTTAACAACATTTTCAGTATTTGCAATTTTACTAATAATATTAAACAAAGTGTAATTTATGAGTTTCAATATGGTTTAGTCGTCGTAAGATTGTGGTAATCGTCGGCATTGGTTGTTAATTATTTCAGTTATTCCTTACGAGTTCCGTTGTCTTAAATTTTTCATAGCGACAAGTTATCTAGTTTGATAACTCAAATATTCTTTAAAAATTTTTAGTGTTACGAAAATTGAGACGAGATTAAAACGAAACTATTATGAACACAGATTTGTATTTCTTTAATATGATATAGCGTATTGTTGGCTTAATAAAAATTCAATTCTAAAATAAATTTATTTCAAATTAAATTATGCGGAATTAAATAATAAATCACCGTAAAAGAATATTTCAGTAACGATAGAGAAAAACTATGCGTATGATATTTTACACATATTAATTATGTATTTGTGTTATATTAATCTACTTGAATAAAACAAAACTCATATCATCGAGAATATGAAAATTTCGATTCCCTTTTTATATCAACCAATTTTTTCCATGTGTTACTAAACTTTCTGTGATACTAAAAAAAAAAAAAAAAAAAAAAAAAAAAACAGAAAAGAAAGAAAAATTTTAAGCAATAAAATTATATAATTAAATTCGATTTTAACTAATATAAGAAAAAAAAACGTCATTACAAAGTCAAAAAAAAAAAGTAATCAGAATTTATTGTAGTAAATAAAACATAGAATAGTAGAACATAGGTATGGGTTCGAAACTAATTTTTAAATTCTCGAAATTTGGATCTGAAATTGTAAGATTCTAAAATTTTTTTGAAACTTAAGATATTGATTTTTATAAGAGAAATTTCTTTGTTTTAAGAACAAAATTTGTAACAGAATTAACACTTTGATATAAATTTTTACTGGCCACAAATAAAAACATAACAACGTATAAAAATATCTAATCTTAGATTCTCGTTTAGGAATACTAACATCCAAAATCATTCTGGACCTAATCTATCTCTTCTTTTTTTTTTTGTCAAATATATGTAGGTACTGAGGAAAATTTTAATACTATTGGTGGCAGTGTAAAATTTTCTGTTTATAATTTCTTTAGATTTTAATATTCTACATTATCATTCCAGAATTGCAAACGATTGCTCATCTGCTTATATCTTTAAAAACCGCATTCGATGTACACATGACTCAAAGATGTTTTTTTCACGCTGTAAACGATTCTTTATTCACTGATTTTATACTTTTTCTTATCTGAGTTTCAAGATTTTCTATTCACGAAAAAGTAGGCACGAAATTTCGAATTCTCAAAACTTTCTTGGGATTTCGATATTTCAAGTAATCTATTCTTAACAGAAATTATAGAACAAAATACAAATACTACAAAAACTTGTATAAAATATAAAATAATTAATACACTAATAACCTAAATTTAAAAAAAAAATGAATCGATTCAAAATTTATAAATAAAAATTTGACTTTAACCACTTGCGTTGGCAACTGATTGCGGACCATAACGAGTGACCAAACCGTATACAATAATTCGTTGCTTTCTTTTTGAACTCGTCGGTATGATATCATTGGGTAGAAATTATTAAGAAGTAATAATATTTATTATTTATCTTGTCTGGGATATACTTAAATATACTTAAAACTGAAAAAATATTGCAATTTTGGAACAAAAAGTTCTCGACATGCGTGACACGTTATTCCAGCGTAACTAAGGTTTTAATATTATAATATTAGCGACGCTAAATACAATTTACAAGTTCATTTGTTATGGTAATAAGTAAGATTCATAGTTTTACGAGATTATTTTCTAAGATTTATCGTGAGATTGTAAAAATATCATTGCGCACTCTAAGAATATTCAACACGACACAGGTTTGAACAAGGTACTGAGTATTTAAATATTGGTATGATTTACGCGATTTGAGAACTTGTAGTCTGTGAATTCGAATTATTTTTAATTTTTAATTTAAATTTTTAAGTTTTAATTGTAAATTTTTAATTTAAATTTAAATTTTAATATTTTAATTTCTAATTTAAATTTGTTAGAAATTTATAAATATTATATTATTAAAATATTTATTTTAGGTTTAAATTTTAGTATTAAATATAAAATTATTTATGAAAATAATGGAGGCACCTTGTCAAGGATAGATGATTTTTAGATATACATTTAAAAGGACATGTGTTTCAGATTTACATATATTTGTTGCACTGAAACAAGGATAATTAAAATGGCTCCTACGCTCCGCTTGTTGAATGTTATGAACATTCTATGGCAGTGTTACTGACCAGGAAATATTTGCACGAACGAAATTAGACGTTTGATAGTATTTGTAATTGCAATTACGGAGCTGTTTATGGATAGGGTGCAGAGATTATCTTCCAAGATGCGAACTGACGATCGTAAACCGCATCATAAAACGGCTGGAAATGTTGAATCATGATAGAGTTTAAATAAACGATTAATGTTTTGATCTTATAAGTTCTCAGTGATTTAGAATGCAAGTAATTTTGTTTTATGCTTGCAGAAAATTGATGTTTTTATTGATTTTATTTTCAGGATTAACTTAACTTTCAACAATATTTATTATAAGAAAAAGATAATAATAATAATCTAGAAAAAGGATTTCTCACCGATTTTAATGACCTTGAAATATTAGTTGTTAAGGTCATTCTGAACAAGTTTTCTGAACTTTCGAGATATTTTAAAACATGTTTTGTATGTTTTAAAAGGTGAATTTTTCACAGATATCAATGATTCCTAGATACGCAATAGAATATATACTTCAGTAATAAATCATTCATTAAAAAATCATTTATTTTTGAGAATTGTTTTCAAATGACAATGGTAAGTGTACGTCTGCTAAGCATTTATTTAACGCAAATCAATATCTTTTTAAAGAGAACTTCATTTTTTAAATTTTAAACTGAAACATTTTAATAAATATCAAAAAAATAAATAAACGGTATAGTACATAATTTTTTCGTTTAAGACTTCGTTTCGAAAAAATTAAGAACATTCGTAAAATGTGTATATGACTCAACATAACTATGTTATAATACTATTCTTAACGTTGAAAATGATTTAATTAGAATGATACAAGTTTTCACAAAATATTCGTCTTTTTGTTTTATTATAAGTATGTTGCAAATGTTATCCTCGTTACAGACATATGCGTGTAAAAACACTATACTTGTATTCTTTGAACGAACAAAATTATAAAAGAAAGCAGAAAAGAAACCTAAGGTTTGTGGACATGAATGATAGCGCCTTTAGATATATAACCACCTACGCAAGAACCATTAAAATGCGTCTAGCCCAGAACAATTAGTTGCTACGACATGGTTAATTGTAAACACTTCCGTGGACCTAATTAGCCACTGTGTGGTGTCTCTCTGACGACTGCTTGACTAATTCGCGTCGCAAATTGTTTCGAGAAGATCCGACTTCTAAGTCGAAATACTAAGTCGAAATAATTTATGCATCATTTGACTCATAATTGGGCTACGGTTAATTTTGTACACATTTTGCAAAATGTATCGACTATACTTCAGAAACATGTAGTTATTTTTTAGAAGATGCTTTAAAAAAATTTAATGCCAGAGAAATTTTTGGGAAATTGTTCATGATACAGTAGGTCTTCTTGTTCTTTGGGAAATGTCACTACGTGTTGTTACATGCAGATGATGACAGTTTATCTACAAAAAGTATATTTGATTTTGATAATTTTTGAAGAATTGAAATGTTCTTAAATTTATTTGTCTTTGTTATAAATGTTATAATGTATTTCATTTATAGACATACAATGTTATTATTGTCTAATATTCATGCTTTATAGATAATAATACATTTATTGAATAGATGACTAATTTTGGCATCATTAATGAAGAAAAATCTTTTCATGTGTTTCTATCATGATAGATTAACAAAATATCAGAAAGATATATACCTATTTATGCATTAAATTATAGATCATGATCTTCTAAAAAAACGATAATTTGCAATGCATTTTATTGATTTATTTATTCTCATCACATATAAATATATACATGTTTATTTTTATCTATATTTTATTGTCTAATTTCATATTTTGTATCACAGCCCAATTGTATATATCGTACAAATTATCAACAAATTTCGTCAAATTTCAGTAATTCAAAAATTAAATAATTCAATAATAATAAATTTTATTGAACTTCATTTTCAGTAATAATTGAGTCACTCATTTATTAAATCGGTTAACTTCATCAAATAAAAAGTAGAGAAATATAAAAGATAGTATATTCTTCTTTAAAATATCTCTGAAAATTTAAACTTAAACATTGAATGTATTATTACAAACATAGTTTCTCTCTAACTACGTACAAAATGCATAAAATCGTATATTCTTGGAATAATTATATTGGTTTTTGAAATAAATTATTTATTATTCTGCAGCTAAAAAAATTTTAAGAAAATTTAGATTAAAATTGAAAAGCATCAAATACATTGACATTAAAATTTTAAAAAATTCTAAATTTGGGGTTAACTACTTTGGTTCAATTCTTATATATGAGTCTTATTCTTAAAACCGATATTAAATTCTAAATGTAAAATATGTAAACAAATTGAAGTAAAATAATTTAATAAAATGCACAAATAATTACCAGAAAGTTATTTTAGCATACTTTGACAAAAATTACACAATTTGTGATTTTTAACTATTTTTTCATTCACTTTATATTTTTATGAAAACAATTAAGAGAACAAAATGTAAAAAATTATTTTGTCTATTAAATATTATAATTGTATATTTTTCTATATTGCAAGCAGCGTTTATGCATTTTAAGATTTTTCATAAATATGTACATAAAACTCTCCAGTCTATGAACATAATTATTGATATAGTGGAAAGTATATATTTTTTTGAATTGCGTAGTTTTTTTTAAACTGTTTTTTCGTTTTTTCCGGACTTTTTCGAGCTGCATCACACTTGACAGAACCACAGTTGCAAGCATCATTCTTAACCCTGTAGTTCGCGTCGAGTCGGAACACAATCTCACTAAGCAACAATAAGCTCCAGCTCGAGTACACCTGTATAATCGTACAATCGACGATGAAATCTCTTTCATTACAACGCAATCTGGCTCGATCTACACGCGTTCTTAGCGAAGGATCGAGGCTGATCGTCGACTCTCTCGACCCGACGCCGCGCCGATCCGGTCATTATTGACTTTCTTCATCTCCTGAGCTTCCACTATAAAGCCATTTCTGTCATTCGATGCTAATACCGGCCGCATCCTTACAAGGCTGCGTGGATATGTCCGAGCTCAAACGAAGGCGACTAGTCCTCGGACTCGATCGTGGGAGCCTTCCCCTGAACGCAGTGCCCACTTCTTCGTACCACGAGAATTCCGCTCTCGCTCTGGCAACCGAGCAAAAAAATCGTGTTCCTCGGATGCTCGAAGCGAGATCGAGCGTAACTTCTGCGGTCGTGGTCACTTTTAATTTTCTCCGAACCGATCGATCGTTTCTTTCCACTTTTGGTCTCATCCTTTCTACGATTGTAAGGGTAACTTGTAGGATAAGAGTGACTCTAGGCTTGTTGAAACGTTTAAAAAGTATTTAGGTTATAGATTAGTTGGTCTTTCAAAATATATTATAATTTATTTATTAAATGTAATATTTGTATTGTTATTTAAGTAAAATATTAATATTTTATATTTATATTAATTTATTAAAATGTTTGTATATTATATTTATATATTTATTAAGTATAGTATTTATATAAATAATTACTGTTGACAAATTTTTTATTATCAATTATATTTCTTTATGGTTTTTATTATCGATTATTACCAATTATTGCCAATTATCAATAATAGAAATTTGAATAAACTATGAAGTAATGATAAAAGTATAGAAAAATCGTAAAATATATTGTATTATAATTTTAATTTTATTTCTGAATTATAAAGTTTTACATAAGTTTTAGTTTTACATAATTTCTTTATGGTTTTCATTATCAATTATTACCAATTATTGCTAATTATCAATAATAGAAATTTGAATAAACTATTAAGTAATGATAAAAGTATAGAAAAATCGTAAAATATATTGTATTATAATTTTAATTTTATTTCTGAATTATGAAGTTTTACATAAGTATTGCATTTTAGTTATTCATTTTCATTTAATTTTCAAAAGACCATATGTTTTAAACAAATAGAATTTATAATGCTTCACATATCGTATATGAGTTTTAAGAATGATACGATTCAAACAAGTTTTTCAGGAAAAATAGAAAATTATTTTGGAAGATTACAAAGGATTATTTAGTACATATTTATAATATTAAGAGAACGAATAAATTCCAAGAAGCAATGAAGATCAAATATTATTTTTATATTAATTTTCCATTCACGATTATTATATTCTTTCAACACAGGAGCTCTTTTAATACTTCTACAATCAGACTACAAAGTATGTTGATAACTAAATTTTTATGCACATTGATATCTTTAAAAACGCAATTAAACAAATGGAATCCAAGTAGAAATTTATTTCATCTATGTACTGAATATTGTAATGAATATTATTATAATAATAAATAAGTACGTCATAATAAATATTTTATATATTATGCTTATTTTTTATATTTTTGAAATTTCCCTAGGAACACATAAAAATTCGCAGTCTATTAACAAGTTCCAAGTTTATTTTAAATTACTTACTTCTTTATTAAAACACAAGTAATAATACAATATATTGTGCAATATATAATTCTATACAATTTGATAGCTACTATATTTGTTTTCGTTTTTTGTCAATTTTTACTGAAAAGAAATTCAGGAGAAAAGTAGAAAATGATAGAAAATTACTTCGTATACTATCTGTTTACGATACTTTTATAAAGTGCTGCAACTGTTGTGAATGTAATATAATCAGTCTCTACGGTATAGCGCTGTGGAAAGGTCGAGTTAGATGTCGAATGGGTGGTGTGTCAAGTGCAGCCCTTGATGTGTTTTTCTTGCAGGGTCATCCATGAGCCTACTACTATTTACACTGAGGCAAACCCATCGAAGATAAACGTGCTGGCCCTTGAACCGAGAAGACCGGTTCGAAGCACTTTTTTCACACGATCCGTTGAAAATTAACGTGATTACTCGATGACTTCATGAAGTCCTCCATCCCCGATACTCCACAAATTCTCTGCATTCTTCTGTGTATAAAGATATTACGATATATTTATCGTTTCTATAACTCCCACTCTTGCTAAAAGAAACTCCGCTGTACGAAGAAATATGTGCATATT
Organism: Tetragonisca angustula; assembly: GCA_036937485.2. NCBI lineage: Eukaryota > Metazoa > Arthropoda > Insecta > Hymenoptera > Apidae > Tetragonisca > Tetragonisca angustula. The sequence continues at coordinate 1,168,967 of JAWNGG020000095.1, read as the reverse complement.
TTCTTTATAATTTTAATTTTAATTCTCTATTTTATTTCAACTTTTGTTTTTAGTATTTATACCTTTGCATTTCATGTAGTTAGAAGAATTTATTTCACTGGGTATCTATTTTCAAATAAGTTTAAATTTATTGAGAAAGCGAATTACAATCTTTGAATAATTTTTAATTGAAAGTAATTGCACTTAAGTTTTTATTTATTAATTTGTTCACTTGTCTCGATTGAATGTTTATAATATCGTAGACATTGTAGAGATTATTTACAGATTTGAAATAATCGCAACAGTAATATATTTTAAACGTAAAATTGCGTTTAATTTAAATCATTTCAATGTTTTCATGAACATTATCGATTATCAATTATTTAAATGGTATTATTAATTAAAGGGCGTTAAATTATACATACTTCAGAAAAATTTATATTTTATCGATAATCTAGCTAAAGCAATGTATTTTTACAACTATTATATTGAAATTAATAATAATTAAAAGATTTAGCTTTCAAATTCCAAAATACAACTTTAACACATGTTTTTTGATTATGAAAGAGATATATTAAATCTCATATTAATTAAATTATTCGTTATTATTTATTGTTATTAGAACAATATTTATTATTTTTTTCGTCAATTATATTTTTTAAAATAAATAAAATAGATATAAAGAATGATAGTAAGAAATAATTAGACATAGAGGCTACAATACAAAAATACAAGTTATTTTATATCTAATCTTTTATATCTAATATTTAATTGTATATGTACAACGTAACATCTTTCCCTAAAGTCATGTCACTCACATTATGTACCTAAAAATAAAGTCTAGTTACAGTGACAAATTGCTTGCTGCTCAACCCTTTTGCTGTTTACCCACACTGCATACAAATTATATAGGCGGATCGTGTCACTTAATGTATACAACGTATAATGTGCACAATGGAAGAAGTTTTAAAATGAATATACATTCAATTTTGCATTTAAATGTAAATAATAATTCAAGAATTTTAAAATTATTATAAACAAAAATAAATATGTATTGTTAAACATATTTAGAACTTATACATTGTTTAGAATGGAATTTTAAAATTATTATAAATGAAAATAAATGTGTGTTATTAAACATGTTTAGAACTTATATATCATTTGGAATTCATACACGTTAAATGTTAAATACTAATAAAAGGAGAAGTGAAATTTTATAAAAATATTTTCCTTTGCTTTTTGATTTGAATAACTAATTTGGAAAGTAATATTACCTATTATTCCATCATACAAAGAATAGTGTAAAATATAATAATATATTAATATGTATAAGTAATGAAATCGCGAGCAATAAATATATGAAATTTTAAAGGTTGACGATTAGATTTTAAAAATTTAATTTATGGATGTAATATTATTTAATATAGAATATTATCCAGAACTCTAACAACAAGTGTAATAATTAAATTGAAATATAAATGTAGATAATTCTTAATATTTTGTATTGTGAAATTTCATCTTTTTACATTTACCTACTATATATTTAGAGGTATTTTTCTTTCTACTTTACTTTTTTGAATTTTAAATAGCATCAGTAAAATAAATTAATATAATATTAATATATCCTGAGAGTTTATTCATTTTTTTTTTTTTATGGATACATTAGGAATAATTTAATAAATGAAAGTCTATCAGTAATAAAAAAAAAAGTCATATGTAATAATAAATAAGAAATCTAATATATTAATAAATATGTACAGTTAGTTGCAAAAATTTAGAAGAATCTGTCAAAGTTCAAATATTTAAACCAAACAAAAAAGGATTTTGGATCTTAATTAATTAGTTAGTTAAAATTGTATTATTTTTAAAATGTTTCTTACACTTATTTGAAAAAAAAAAACGTATAAATAAATCGAAAATGCGATATTACAATTTTAAAAATTTACATACAATTGCATGTAGAGCTAATTACTTTAATTATAATTGTAAGAATAACATACAGCGTATTTAATATACTAAGTAATTGTATAGTAAATTTCATGATTTTTTGTTTCGATTTCATGTTTACTAGTAAAAAAAAATAACAAACATTTTTTCAGGATTTAAATGACGTTAATTAACAAATTAATTAATTTCTATATAAAATTTCTCTTTAAATATTTGAACTTATATCTAGAATTTCATAAGCGAATGTATATTTTGCTTCTTTGTTTGATACAATTAAATTTGATACAATGAAAACGGAAGATGTGTATATTGATCTATTTCCATTGTTTTGATGAACAGTAGGTTAAGAAGCAATCTTCCTTACCAGTGCGTCGTTTCATTGGAGTCGAAAAGCTAGCATAGAAATCACGTTTGTTTTCTCTGTGTTCGCCGACGTTCGTCAGCCGGTGAAGAGAATCCAATATACATACATATACTCTGGCTGCTATATAGAAAGCGTCAACCTTGAACTCCGAATACACTGTCGGCTTCCACACGACCTACCCCATGACGAGGCACGCGATGCTGATAGCGGGCTCGAAAGAGCAGACGAACACGTGCAGCCAGTGTAAATATTTAGCCTTTGGAACGTTTGCACATCGTGCTGCGTGTGTTGTACTTTTCCTCTTCTTCGCTTCTGCCTCGTTTTCTTCTTGGGCCGCAAGCTTTTGGGACGTGCACGCTGCACGTCTGTAAATATCGACGACGCATCCGGATTGCTCCGTAAATGAATTAAAAGGAATTATTTTCATAGAGTTAGATTAGAGATTAGAGTGTTTTTATTTAATCGCGGCAGCTCTTTGGATTAGATCACCGTGATGGTAAAACGTGCTGGGTTTAAGAAAGTGAGCAATTTCTTATTTTGGAAAATGAATGGATGATATATATATTTGTTGATTGCTAAGAAAGCTATTCATTTAAATTATTACGATATTGTAATAATACTGTATAATACTATTATATGCTATTAATATTATTATAATACTAATTATAATACTAATATATATATGCTGCTATATATTATAATACTATTATATATTATCAATAGCATTATTACAATACATTATTACTTATTATTACTATATAATATTATTATAACTAATTATTACTATGTAATAGTATCATATTGTTACAATATATTATTACTTATTATTACTATATAATAATATTATAACTAATGCTAATTATTATTATGTAATTACATAGTATCATTACAACATATTATTACTTATTATTATATAATACTATCATAACTATACTAATTATTACTATGTAATACTATTACATAGTATTATTACAATATATTATCACTTATTATTACTATATAATAATATTATAACTAATGCTAATTATTATTATGTAATACTATTATATAGTATCATTACAACATATTATTACATATTATTACTATATAATACTATTACATATATATTACTATATAATACTATCATACCTATACTAATTATTACTATGTGATACTATTATGTAGTATTATTACAATATAATAATATAACTAATACTAATTATTACTATGTAGTATATAGTATTATTATAATTATATATATATATATATACATGTATGTATGTATATTTGATTTCATCGTTAATTGTCAGCCACGTAAACAGGAAATTTGCATTCAAGACGAAAAAAAAGATACATGTTAATATTAAAAAATAATTTAAATCTTAATATTTTATTTAACCGATTAATCAAAAGAGTTGCATATGCACTGACTTCAGAAGTCAGAAGTTGGAACATTTCCCATTTTTCGTAAAATTATTGATTCCAAGTCGTATAGATTCTTCGATAAACATGTAGTATAACTATCATGTCACTTTCTTTGTAAACTATTAAATTAAACGAACCACACAGCCCATAATTGTTCTTCAGTTTTGAAATAAATATTCTTTTGAGAAATCCTCTAATATTTCAAAAACTGTGTCTAAAAGGAGAAGCGAAAGTCTGAGTTAACCTCTTGGGCTGGAATAACGTGCCACGCATGTCGAGAAATTTTTTTTGTCCCAAATTGCAACATTTCCACAGTTTTTGGAGTATATTTAAATGTAACCCAGGCAAAACAAATGATAAGTTTATTACTTCTTAATAATTTCTATCCAGTGATGTTATACCGACGAGTTCAAAAGAGAGAGAAAGCGACGAATCATTGTATACGGTCCGGCCACTCGTTATGGTCCGCGCAGAGCCCAGTTGCCAGCGCCAAGGGGTTAAAACAGGCCGCCCTCGGTCTTATAATATTAACGAGCAGATTTCCATGATTCGACTAGTTGGAGGGATCTACATGCACAGATCGAGCAAAAGGATCGGATAATTGAAGTCCGTTTCCTCGGGATTCGGAACGAGCGTTCCGGACGAAGTCCTTAGAAGGAAATGGGCCCCGCCGGTATCGCGGGCATGCGATCTGTCTTTATGGTCCGAAAGTGGGCGTCGGTCTGGCCTCACAATGCCCGGCGTAACGACGACACAACGAGGACAACGACAACGACAAAGACGGACCCGACGAGTGAATGAGGGACTCCTGTCTTGTTAACCCGACGAAACAGGGCGACGCGTGTCTGCTCGGTGACACGGCGCGACGTCCGCCATCGAGATGCGATAGGCCTCGTGAGTTACTGTAACGCCCGACAAATTATTAAAAGAAACAGGAAAAGGAACGTTGGGTGGCTGCGTGTTCGTCGACATAAAAATCAATCTCTCATGATTTTATAAAATTTTGTTCACCGACGAATCGAAGTAGAGTTAGAATCTTTCGTTATGTAAGTATTTTTTTTTTGGAAGGATAGCATTTACAATGGAAAATAAACTCGTATTGAAAAAAGGTATAAAGCATATTTTAATATGATTTTTGATCAAAAAATGTTCTGAATGTTGTATGAAATTATTTATTGCATAGTACAGTTAAATTGATGCATCGTATAAAGTAAAATAGTAATTTGTTGATATTTTATAAAGGAATAAGTATAATTGATAAAAATAACAATATATATTGCGAAAATATGACAATCACAATTATATAATTATAGACATAAACCGTAACAAATATTATTTAAAATTATTGTATCATTAAATATTGTCGTGCGAAACATTTATTCAAATATGTCTTGGATATTACAATCTAATTTTTGTGTCTTTTCGTACTCCATTAGCATTGTGTGCATCTTTTCACTAAACTGTTCTTTTTTGGTTAAATATCGTTCTAATTAAATGTTGCTTAGCGACAAAATCATTATATGACCGATCGACAAGCAAAACGAAACAAATTCTACAATCATGTCCAAAGTGGCAACATGTCGTGTTTGTTGGTCTCATTATTTGAAATTCCAGCCAGCTTATTTTTGGTTATACGATATTTATAATAGAAACAAGTAATTTCACGGAATTATTAATTTGCAAAATAAAAAAAGAAACAGCCTGTTTTGTGAAATTAATGTGCCGTCTCAAATACATCTTAGAAAATAATCATTATGAATCATTATTGATTGATTTGATGTTGATCAAGGCAGCTATATAGGATGTCTCGAATTTAAATGTCAAAACTTCGGGAACGTATAGAGGACCAATGAACTGAGAAAAGAGTCCTTTAAAGATTTGCTCCATATTAGTGAAAATCTCAGAATAAGAAACAATATGACGGTATGATCGATGTCAGTCAATTGTATAGCGATTTTTCTCGCTGCACGATATTCAATTAAAACATAATCTGTTTTAGGAAACAAATAAATATTGAAATGCTATATGTCAATATTTAGACCGATCCATTAAGCACTCGGCAATAATTTATCACAATATTATAAATATTTCCTAAAATTTCATAAAATTGTAGAATTCTCTAGAATACATGAGAGACACAATAATGAAAAAATGTTAAGCAAATCCTTGAAATTTCATTTTGTATCCCCAATAATTTGGTGATATGACTTCATTGAAAAGAATTGCAAATGAGATATCGTATTAACGCAACATTGATTCCTAATAGCTTAATAAAATAATTACAAAAATAATAACAAAATAATTTCTATATTCGACAATAAAACTATATTCGAAAAGTGTTCCCGCCTTTTCCAAAATTTTTGCTGAGTTGGGTCGTTTTCGTTGCAAATGTGCAAAATGATTGATTAAAGACTGATGAAAGAGTATAAATGCAAAAGTTTACAATAGTATTTTAATTCCAACGCAATGAAACATATTCTACTTCTGAAATGGCTGTATTTTTTTATTGCAACAGTAATGTTCTGAATCAAATAATATTTCTATATTTTTATACGCTTATTTCAAATAATATTCATATATTTTTTTAAAGTTTAAAATAACGATCGCAAATTGTTATTCGTTTGCTCGAATCGGGAAACGTGGCACTGCCACGGATGGATTGTGAGCAATTCAGCCATGTAAATTATTCTACGCGATCTCTGCGTGCCTGGAATTAATTATCCGACAGAAAATTCACCGGGCTCCACAGGGATTTTGGCAAACTGCAGGGTATCTGTGGATCTCTGTCGTCTGTTTCGTTTTCCACCATTATACACTCAAACAAAATAGCCCAAGGTATCGTAGGCGTTCTGTATTCACATGTGTATCCGCTTGCAATCCTCTAACATCACTTTGGATGATTAGAATATTTTGTCGTTTTCTAAATAGAGCGGTTATAAAAAAATATGTACTTGTTATTACATATACATATTATATTTATTTAATATAATAAATAAATATATTTAACTTTTCAATTTATTTCAATTAATTATATATATATATATATATATTTAACTTTTCAATTTATTTCAATTAATTATATATATATATATATATATATATATATATCAATATTATAGATATTATAGATATACTTATTTCATATATATATTTATTATAGATATATTTAACTTATCATTTATTTCAATTAATTTTTTTTTTAAGTATGTTTTATAAAACAGTGGTTCTTTTTTATCTCGTGTGCCTTTTTCATCATACACCAAGATGTCGTTTTTCTCTACCTTTTTCTAAATTATAAAAATCTTTTGGATTCCAAATGAAAAATCAAAACATTTACTATTTTAAGATGTTAGTATTATTAAATATATATTCAGTAGTGTTATTAAATAAAAATTCTAGTATTTTATAACGAATTAACTAATTTATTTAAATGCATTTAATCCTAATGAAAGTTAGAGTTAATGAAAGTCCTACGATTATTTTTTTCTTCCATGTGTACATATATCTATACATATCTCGATCATCAGTTTCGTCCCTTAAAAATTGCCTCTTAAAATCGTAGAATAAAGGGCAATTTTAATAAAGTTCAGCAATTACAATTTGAATTTTACAAAGCAAAATACTGCTTCATAAAATATAATATAAAATCGAGATTGCAATTTATAATTTTCACCGTGTTTTATACTATTTACTCCAGTAATACAAATAATTAAGTGTGATATCTTTAGTTAATTATATCAAATATGCTATTTATACTAAGTAAACGTAATATCTAATGCATCTTGAACGCTGTCTGTCCAGGTGTATCAAATTGAGTACGTAATTGTGAAGGCAGCGAATTCACCAAGACCAGCGGCATGGATTTTGGAAAAATCTATCGATGGTGAAAATTTCCAACCGTGGCAGTATTACGCACCAAGCGATGAAGAATGTTGGACGCGATATTCTGTACCTCCTGTCACCGGAAAACTCGTTTATATCGGGGACGACGATGTGATATGCACCAGTGTTTCCTCTAGACAAACACCTATGGAAAACGGAGAGGTAACGGCATCACTATTTCTGTTTATAACTTTAGACGTACTGTGAAAGAATCTTAGGACACAATATTTTACCTTTATAAATAAGTATGTTTGTTATGCAGTAGCTCACAAAAGTAATCGAATATTTACTATAGATGACTTTTGTATGTACATATAATATTTTATATATACAAGTATAAGGATGTTTGTTACACAGTAGCTCACAAAAGTAATCAAATATTTACTACAGATGAATTTTGTATATACATATGTTATGTAATATTTATTTAGCAAAAAATTATAGTAATATACAGCTTTCTTTCATTTTAAATCATTCTGTCATATTTTATGATATTTAATTTGGGACTCTGTTATTTGTTTAATATTAGAATGTATATGTTTAATATTTTCTAAAAAAATGATTGTTACCGTTATAACAATAACAATTGTTATAATAGCTATAAGACTTTTATACAGTAAATGATGTCTTTCCAAATCTAATATCTTCTGTATCTGAAATGTTTCGTTGATATTTCACAATTCTTTGTATGAGAAATTCTTTCAGATCATTCCAAAAAATGATATTTGTTTTGAAATAATAACAATATAAACGTATTTTAAAAGGTTTTCTTTATTTGAGCCAGGAGCCAAATTGATCAACTTCATTTTTTATCGTTATTCATCTTTCAATTTCGTTATATAAACACGATTAATATTCTTGGAATAATTCTTCAAAAGAAATTATTTACTTTCACACGCTATACCGAATCCCAAGTGTAACCATGATTTTATACGTGTTTGAATTTTTACTATATGAGAGAAAAAAAATATTTTCAATTTCCCACTTGTGTGATGTAAAGTCAACTTTGAAAAAAACGAATTCACGAACTATCAAAGTACAGATCAAGAGGATCGGATCGTTATATGACCTTTTACGAAATTATATCAGTTTAAATTTCAACAATTTTTTACTTTTAGCAAAATTTAGTATAATTATATTTTTCACTGTAACAATTATAGATTGTTCATTTCACAATTTCTAAAATACTCTTTTTCGAAATAGCATTGATAAAAGACGATAGAAATTTTCAGCGAATATTATTATGAAAAATTATTTCAATTCTTTTATTCCTCTTGCTGAAAGAACTTTATAACCTTCTCAATTTTTCTTGTTTTATATTTTCACCAGTGGTATATGCAGCAATATAATTATTTGCAATACTTAGAAACATTGCGAAGTAGGTAGAAGATTCAGATATATGAAATCTGTGTTTGCTCACTAACTTGTAATTTGCACGATAATTACAAAAAGAAAAACATTTTTCCATGTTCCCACGAAATGCAATGTAATTACCATCAATGCAAATTTCCGCTTATATACGTTATCATTAACCGTAATTCACTATATCCTCGTCTTCTTCACAAACCATGATTCCCGATTTCAATTACATCAATTATTCCCATACCTCTCAAAAAATAGTAGCAGCTCGTCTTCAATTATTATTTACAAATCACTGCAGAATTTGAAATGCCATACATTCCAAGCATTAATTACGATTAATTTTTTTTTTTTTTACCACAAAATGAAATTATGGCATAACTCTCGTATGATAATATAGCCAATATCGTATCATCGGCCAATAAATAAACTTCGTACAATGATTTACCACTTTTTTCCGTGATGTCATCGATTAACATGAAACAACCAGTTGGTCAAAGAAGAAATGTTCGTGATTATCCGTCAGAGAGCCAATTATCTAAAATCACGACTCCTATTTATTTATTCAATGAACAATTGTAAAGCTATTTAAAACTTCTTCTTCATGTACCGTTTGAACAAATAATGAATTCCGTTACGATAATGATCAGTTAGATTTAATACGGACTTTTTTCAATAGATTGTTTGTATTCGTTGTTTAGTTCGCAAGATTGTTTTAAACAGATAAACGAAATGAAGAAGAAAACAACAAATTTAAAAATGGTAGATAAGTGAAATATGTTGTTTTAATATTTTATTTGCGATATATTTTTATATTTATTTAATATAAATATTTTATATAATATTTGATATTGCTATGAAATAATAATAATTAATATTTATATCATAATATTAATATAAAATATATTATATAATAATATAATAATATTTTTAATTTTATAATGTTTTGTTATAATATTTCACACTTGTTTTGAAAAAAATATGTTTCTGGTCAGGAAGGATTACGTAATATTTATTTGAATTCTTTTTGTCATTGTATGTGATTCTGAAATCAATAAGTAGTGTTGAATTGCAATCAATCGCCTGTTTTAATATTAGTAACAGTCTAAATTTTCACAACTATCGATATGTGAACCATTCATTTGTCAAAATGATTATCTTTGTAAAAGAAAAGGTAAAGAAATGAATAGAATAGTGTAATTATTCTTTAAAATCCCTAAAATTCTCTAAAATTCATACTGAAATAAATTTTGCACAATTTATTATTACAAAATGCATAAAATCGTATATGCTAGAATATTCTTTATTTATATTAGACAAAAAATTAAGCAAGTGCTTTAGCACTAAAATTTAAAAACGTTCAAAAAATGAAGTAGCGTGATCATTTTAGTTTATAAAAGGTTTGTACATGGATGATATAGAAAACGAAACAATAATTTTATCACTAACGAAATTTTATTAAAATTAAAAATCTATTAAATTTTGTTAAAAATTATATAAAGAAAGTAAATTTCTAACACTCTCAATGTAAAATTATAGTTCTTCGAAATTTATTTTAAAATGAAATATTATATTATTAAATGTAACTATATATAAATATTATATATTATTAATCTGTACATTAGTAATGTTTATATACGCCGAATTTAATGTATTTTTTAATTCTCTAATATCTCGAAAACTATAGCCAAAGCTAAAATTTTATATTCGAGAATTTTATATCCTCGCCGCTTCTCTGTAGTTTCTCTAAATGTCAGGCGATTCGTCTCTGGGACCTTGAATTAAATCCCAATTAGCTGAATTCCAATACAAAATAAAAATATTGCTCTAATTGTTCCGCATGCCTGAGACGTTTGCTGAATTCGAGAATTTAACCGTTCGGAAGTTAATTTTTCGATACCTATAAAAGACAACGAAAGTTAGCTGCTAATTGCTTGTTCTTTTTTATATAATATATATAATAGGTTTCGTAACAATTGAAGGATTTAACTTCCAAACAGAGAATTCTCGAAGTCAAGATTTTGTATTGCTGGAATTTCACATCTCATGCCCCTCGATCGGTGGCCATTTAAAAAATAAATAAACATATGGTAATCAACGACCACTTACCAATCAAAATAATTTTAGGAAGTGATGTAGTTAGTTAAAAATTATTTTTAAAAACAATGAAATATAAATAATTATATACTTAAAATGCATATTAACATTAAAACACTCAATAGAGCTCTTTGTGATATGTGTATACATAGATGCATAATATAAAACAGTATAATAGTTTTAGATACTGATTTCTTGTATCGGAATCTGGAGACACAGACAGGTAATATGTATTTATACTTGGTCTGTGCTGAAGATGTACAATTGACAACGCTGCCACGGATATCATTTTAAGCAACCTGTATCATTTTGTTTTACGTAGTTCTCCAATTCGCCGTTGTTTAAGCGTAGAGTGCGCTAAAAAACTAGTGATTTCTTTTTCCTGATTGGCATTTCAGACCCTAAGACACGAAGCCCCATTTAATGTGCGGTGTCTATCCTATTCATAGTGACGAAAGTGAATCGAAATAAATTTCCCTCGTCAATAATTATTCTCAACAATTGAAAAAGTTTCGAGAACTGTTGCAAGTAAATAAATTTCTCTCATTTCACAATGGTTATTAACCTCTTGCGCTGGAATGACGCACGTCGAGAATTTTTTGTTCCAAAATTGCAATATTTTCTCAGTTTTAAGCAAAACAAAGATATATTTAAGTAAAACAACATATAGGCAAAACAAATAATAAATTTTTTACTTCTCAATAATTTCTATCCAGTGATATCATGCCGACATGAGTTCAAAATGAAAGCGACGAATTATTGTATACGGTTTGGTCACTCGTTATGGTCCGCAATCAGTTGCCCAGCGCAAGTGGTTGACAACGAAAAAGTTTTCTTAAAATTCGTTGTCTGCAATCGAAAATTTTTCTAATCAAAAAAATAATTGCTATCCTATGACTTTCTTTTTATTTCGATTTTTTATCGATCGTAACAATTCAGTTACGGTCTCTAGATACAACGTAAGTACAATAAAGTTAAAAAGAAACAGATTATATTATTATTTGTGAATTCTTCTTGGTGAAAATCAGAGATGAGAAATCGGCTTATCTTTGCGCTAACGCGGTAGCTGTCACGAAGTGATCATTAATTATCGTTCGTCTCATGCAATCACTGGTGTAATTACATGATTGGATGATTAGTCGACGCGACGCTTTGGTGTGCAGTACGTGCTTGGTCGCTTGTGGGACGGAAATATCTCTTCCAAGGCATTTCCGCTGAACTCGTAAGCTTTTTCTCTTCAGTATCTTCTTGATCGAGTATACACTCGACCTTAAGTTATAGAGTAATTTCAGCATGATTGAAACGTGGTGGAAATGGAACGTTTGTCAGGTGAAATTGGTCGATGGTTATATTTATTACAGATGATATTTTGTTGCTTCCTCGACTGATTTCTGGCCTTCGATTGTTTTTACTGATTAAAATTACAATTGTATTTCACGGAATTTCATGAAATAATTTACCAAAAAATAATATTAACGAACTCGTAACAAATAGATTTTTATTATATAAATAATTTTAAGATTTTATATCAAGATATAATATAATTAGATATAATAATTAGATAATTTGTAATTTGCAAAATTTATTTGTAGAATTTTATTTGCATTTTATCGTATTAAGAATTATTTGTTAATGTTATATAAGACAATTTATAAGTATTTATATAACTTATAATTTGTGATATATTTGAATAACATTGTAAATTACACATTTTGCATTAGAGTGGCTTTGACATCAAAGATTATTGATAATACTTCGTGTCCCGCGAAAATATTTTAATTTGTCAATTGAAAATAAAGTAGTTTGTATAGTAAAGTATATCGTTAACTTTTTTAAATAGTTTCAAATAAAAAAAAATAGTTTTTTTAAATAATGCAAAGAAAGAATTTCCTTTATCCTCTATAATATTGTAATTCTCTTAGATAATTTTCAAGATAAATTGAAAAATATTTACTCATTATTACGAACTCTTGTAACTCAATTCTTATAGTTTTTAATTTAAAAATTATTCGTTACAATTTAACTTTTTTTTATATATATTATTATTTATGCATATCTACATAAGTATGCTTGTTATATATACCTTTATATATTTTAAATTATATTTATTTGTATATTTATACATTTATATATTTTAAAGAAAACATGGTTGATGTGATCTTCAATAAATAAAATAATACTAATAATAGTAATAAAAATTTGGATTATTTTGAAAAACACGAATTATATACACCATATTATAAAACGATTCCTTTCAACTGAAAACAATCAAATGTCTTATGACTCACGATCAAAAAAATATTTTTATAAATTATTATTTGGTATCTGGGAGAATATTTTAAATAATCTCTCTGTAAGTGTACTAATAAAAGAAAATTGTTGTGTTCGTAATTTGATAGCATTTGTCGAATATAACAACTTGTCGTTTGGTATGATTTCGAATATAATTACATAAATTAGATCTGAAGGACTATTTCTAAGGATTTAACTCCTTTCCGACACCGTGAACACAAAAATGTAAGATCTTATTCAAAAAATATTAACTAGAAGAATTATTTATTTCATCTAATATTTTTTTAAGTACAGAATTTTTTTATAGCTTCATGAGATATTTGTTTTTTTTGAATTAAAGGATATGGTTGTCAGTGACTGCGACATACAAAATACTATAATACATACTGAAACAGTATTATATTATAATACTCGATATTAAATTCGTTTATTATAAACTCAATATTAAAAAACGTAGATAATTACAAAATGTGCCGGTTTTCATGATCTCAACCAGAAAAAAGATGAATCTACGTGGAAGAATAAACCAGAAATATAGAATAAACTATTTTTATATTCAACGAAACTTTTTTTTCAAAGAAGAAATCAAGTTTGAGAATTTATCAAGTATACCTTCTTTAATGAGGCTAATCCGATAAAGGATTATTCCATTTATAAAAATAAGTCGAACATTTGGAATAAGGTTTTTTCACAAGTCGTTTCTGAGAAAATTAAATTAAAAAATGTATGAAGTAAAAAACATCTTTTAACGAGATATGTTCAAAGTCTACTTTCTTGAAAACAAAATTTTGAACGGAGAAATCTTATTCTACATTTGTCATTTATTTTTGCAAGTAGAATATTCCCCTGTCCAGTATCAAATTTAAGTATACTTAACAAATATTCAAATCCGATCTCTTTGAGAACAAAGTCTTGAATAAAGAGATATTGTCTGTTCTTTTTTTTCAGATTATTTTTGTATATCCCGATGATACCATGAAAATTGGAATATCTTGTATTTCAAGTATTCTTTTGTTATATCTATAGAATTTATAATCTTATTATAATTTAGTAAAAATTAATCGTCCATTAGTTTGATTATAAATTAAATTAATTAAATAAAACCAGAAAACTAAATAAATCCATGTCTAATTATTATAAAATATCTTCAATATAATCTTAATTTTGTTATTCATACTATTCTTATTAATACAATCCTTATATGAACAATTGAAATAGCAACAATTAATTTTATATCTAACTGACACAAATATATAATTCTTAAATATAATATTCCAAATAAATTAATTATCATTAAATATAAATAAAATTTATTATATATATATATATATATATATATAATTCATAATATTCCATATCTTCCTAATTTTAACATAACTGAAGCTAAAATTATTGAATTGACAAAAGAAGCTTCAACATGAGCTTTTAATAATCATCAATGAATCATATACATTGGAATTGTATAGATCTATAGAATTTTGTATGTTCAGTGATTTTATAAATATCCATAGTCTATTCAAGATACTAGGTTCAATCTACACCGGATGAGAAAATACGAGAAGCATCCAGTGGTAGAGAATTAGCGAACTTCTCGGAAGAGCAACGGATAATTAGAGCTTATAGCCGTGCGCGAGACTGCGCGCACGAGATCGGTTTTGTACAAACTGGAAGGTTGATGAGAAAAGGAACAGGACAGTGAGATCGGCGGAAAGAGAGGGAAAGGAGGAACGAATCGATGATACAAAAACGGCGATCCCTACATTCCGGCCATGTATGGTGTAGGCTCGCCATATATGGGGCTATCACGTACGCACCTCCTATGGGGGGGTTGCCAGTTTTACGCTTCTGTGCGTGACCAGGAAAAAATCGGAAAGCGGGGAACATAGATTTGGTGAATAGTGTAGCGCATCATGAAAAACACTTATCATGGTTTCAAGGGAATCGGCGTTTCGTTATAATTATAATATTTAATATTATAATATTGAAATATAATATTTATAATTAATATTTTTATTATTATAATTATATATATAATATTAAAATATACAATATTTGTAATTAAATATATATTAATATATTAAATATATAATATATATTGAACTAATATTTTTATTATTATAATTATATATTTAATATAATATTAAAATATATATTTGTAATTAAATATATATTAATATATTAAATATATAATATATATTGAACTAATATATATTTGTAACTAATATTTTTATCATTATATAATTATATATCTAATATTATAATATTTGTAATTAAATATATATTAATATATTGAATATATAATATATATTAAACTAATATATATTTACAACTAATATTTTTATTATTATAATTATATATTTAATAGTATTATATTAAAATATAATATTTATAATTAAATATCTCGTTTATTTCGGAAAATAAATAAATGGATGACGTTGATAGAACGATCTTACTTGGATTTCAGAGAAAATTGCTGGTTGACAATTTATTTATACTTGCCCATTTTCATAGATTGTTCGAAGAATCTGATTTAATAATTTAAGTGTTGGGAATCTTTCAGATGAAGGATCTATATGTAGAAGTTGTTACAACAGCAGGCTTTGAGAAAGAATGAAATAGTTATTAATTAATTGTATTGGCTAATTGTTATTTAGTTTGAAGTATTTTGCAATTGTGTAATCCATAGGGGTTTTACAATATGCAGGTTTTGCAGCTCGTGAAAGTATTGCTTCACATTTAAACAGGTATATGTATAACTATACTAGTGAGCGTCACATTTGTAAATTTCGTATGTTTGAAAGAAGATTTTATACGCCCTATATCATATTATTATAATTCGGGGGAAAAAATATGAAAATCAGCTGTACAAAATTCTTACAATTTCTATTAATTATTATTTGATTACAGACAAGCACAAAAGTAAAACTCCATCATTTACTTATAATTTAATTAATTTTATTTATAATATTTAATTATTTTGATGGAAAAGAAATACGATTTGAAAAAAAGTGTTACATATGAATGAAGTTGATTGAATCGTTCTGTCGTGGACAAAAATGTATTGACAGAATTGCGAAATTATTAAATAATAGTCACTGTGTCGCGTATTGAAATGTATCGATTACTGCATAAGAAGATATGTGACTTCATTTAAAAAAATTAAATTGATCTGTCCATTTATTTATTATTATTATATATTATAATTATATATATTATATTATATATATTATTATTATTATTTATTTAACGTATTTTTTATATACGTTAAAAATAATAGAAATATTTTTATATACGTTAAAATATTTCTACCCTGAAACAAAGTATCTTTCGTTCAAACGATTCTTTTTATTTTAGAGAAAACTCAATCGGACATTTTATCAGCCTGTATAATGACATGTATGAACAACATATTCAAGATTATTATACAATTTGTTTATTAACTTTTGTTTATTAATTTGTAATGTCCTCTATAATATATGAATATTTTCGGACTGATTTCAAGGTTTGATAATATGATATTACAATGCTAGTAAAATTTCGAAAGTTCTTGCATAATACAGATACAATGTATCATAAAAATTTCCTACACTTACGAATCTTATCTCTGTTATTTTATGGAACTTAAGTGAAGGCTCGATGAGTAAGGAAGCGAGAACAGGAGGACAAGAGCAAAAGAAACGGTAAGGCATGCGTTTCATCTCGAGCTCTGCTAGTAGAGAGCATCAACAAGGCTTCCTCTAGCAGACTCCTAGACACCGGGCATTGAAATTCAATCGACGAATATCGTGTGACAGACGTTATTCCAATCTAACAATAAGTGGTTAACGTGATCGATGGCAGGATGGCTACCAGCGAGAAATTGCCTCTAGCAAGCGTAGAAGTGTGTCCCCAACGTTATCCCTAAAATGTATTTACTGCCATTGGAATGTAGAGTGGTCGTGTAGCGATTGAAAGAGTCGTAACTGCGATTGTCCTAGACCGGTCACTCTGTTTGAGAGTCAGACGTCTAGTAATCGAGGCGTGGGCCGTTATTTTTTTCTTCTCCTTCTCGTCTGTGTTCTCGTTGTCACCTCATCGTCGTATGATCTAGAAAAATTATAGAGACGAGTATACTCCGTTGAAGCCTATCAAAAGGCATTGCTGGTATCATTGTTTTTCGCTGTCACGTGTTGCAGGCTTGAGGGTATGCTAGATGACAAGGATAAGAAACGTCAAATTAGAAATGCTGCTTAATATAATTGATAGTAGCGAGAAATGTCTCAACTAGTGGTGAACTTATTAACCTCTTGCGTGTCATGCACGTTGAGAACTTTAGTGTCCCGAATTGCAACATTTTCTTAATTTTAAGTATATGTATTTGTAGGCAAAACAAATGATAAATTTATTACTTCTCAATATATATCATACCGACGAGTTTAAAGGAAAAAGAAAGCGACGAATTATTATATACGGTTCGGTCACTCGTTATGGTCCGCGCAACCAGTTGCCAGCGCAAGGGGTTAACTGGCGGCGTGAGAGTGTCTTCATGATCTTATTAATAAAGTTTATTATTATAGATGATTCTTGGATTAATTATATTTTTAGATTAGGAATTAGTTGAAATAAATATAATAAATATGATAAATTAGATAAATAAAATTAAATTATTTAATTTATTTAATTTTAAATTAATTAGAAATAAATATAAATATTAATATAATAACTACATTAATAATATATTAATAATAATTTATAACTAAATTAATAATATATTAATAATAATTTATAACTAAATTAATAATATATTAATAATAATTTATAATAACTAAATTAATAAATATTAATATAATAGTTATTTTGAAAAGTTGTAGAGAATCCAAGAATTGATTCCAAGCAAAGAATTTGATTGTACGTATTCTATCATGTGTCTAGGTGAAAAAAATTTCGAAAAAGTTAGATATAGAAAAGTGTAGGCGCGTCTATTCTGAAACCCGTGTAATTGTCCCATAATAGGAGCCGCGGACCGCCATTTACGGGACTCGTTTTCTCGTTTAACGCGCGGCACCATTCACAAATGATTTATTCCTTCGATTTCAGCGTTTTCCTAGATTTAGTAGCTGTAATTAAACGCTTGCATTTCGTATTATTGTCTTTTCTGCAAGCAGTTTACGTGCTTATTCATCCATAAGATCCACTCATAAGAATAAATTAGTATTTATTTAATATTTTTCTCGATTACCTGTAAACAATCTGTTTTTTTTTTTGTAATTTTCCTTGGATAATTACTTTGTACAGTGGTTCATGCAATATGAAACATTATTAGAGACCGATGACGCAAGATCAACGTTATTACGTTGCATTACGAGCAAAAAAGTTATTCTATTAATAAATGAATGAATTTTGCAGAGCTTCATTCTCGTTGAAAACAGAGGAAAGTCTTGCATGATTTGTTTAACAAGCTCTATCATGTTCTAACCTAACTCTTCACATTCATACATAATTGTAATACATAATTACACCTTTTTTTTTTTTTTAAATGGAATCGTACGATTTTTTTTACACAAGTCAACTCTTCGAGACACTTCAAACGAAACAATACTTTTTTACGTACATAATATTCTTAGTATACTTCGAACAAAATACTATTAATCCATTGATATCAAAACAATTCGTCAAACAGTAATCTACTGATTATTCCAATGAATGAAGTATTTCCAAAAATTTCCAAAACAATGGTGAACTTGTAAAATAAATTTTCAAACCGTGATAAACTATGTAATAAACGCTGGTGATTTTTGATGACCTGAGATAATTAATTCTAGATGTTGGATGTGTGCAATATTCAAATAACGATTTCTCCTTTTAGATCCATACTCACCTGGTGAATGGTAGACCTGGTGCCCTGAATCATAGCACAACCCTTCAGGAATTCACGCAGGCCAGGTACGTACGGCTTCGGCTTCAGGGTCTTCGACGTAGCGGAGAGACAATCGCGGACAGAAGGCGCGCGTTTTACTCGATTAAAGAAATCAACATCGGCGGAAGATGCCTGTGTTCTGGCCATGCGGCAAGATGTCGTTACAGCGTTCAACACAGAGTAAGTCAAAGATAATTGATCTTATAATTTGTACGTTCAATGGAATAAAAAATGGAAATAAAATTATAAAGTGGAAGCGAAAATTTTAACTGCGAGTATAGTTTACTCTGCGATTTTATATTTAACTTTTACAGTGATTTTTATAGCTTACACGGTAGACTGCGGATTTATACGCATTTATAAGAAATTTGAAGGCGCAGAAATGAACAGAATGCACGTAACATGCAAAAATATATAAAGTACCCGAATATTTTGTATAATAATTAATAGAGAAATCAATTTTCCATCCAGGTTCCTTTGTTTAAATTTTCTCATTTATAAAAATATGAATTTGAATCCGCAGTCACTCATTATGTGTGTAACAAACAGTGAAAATGAAACGAGTGTAAAAATTTTAATATGTATCTTACGCTTTTATATTTGATTTTTTATGCGAGATGAAAGATTTTCCTTGTTTTTGATCGGTGATAGATCAGGTGTTAATTTTTATAACTATAAATTCTGATTTATCAATATATTTAACTTGTTAGTACATACACACTCGTGATACGCGAGGGTAATAATATTACGCTAAATATATACTTAAATATATCCATTTCGAACATATGAATTGTTTTGCACGTCATCTCAGGATGAGTTACGAGTCCTATAATTCACATGTTGACTCGTGCTAAATTAAAAGTCGTAAAATTCACACATTGACTCTCGACGGATTACAAGTTGTGCAATTATCACATTTGCCTCGAACCCGTTGTAGGATTTCCATCGAGGAACAGCTGGATCCTTTCTAACCAATACCATAACTTTTATTTAATACATTTCTGTGAGAACTAATGGAGTTTTTAATTTGAAAATTAAACGTATAACAAGATTTTGAAAGTAATTATTAAAATATTTTATTTCCTTCCTTTTAACATTATATTCATATTATATCATATTCATATCATATTATATTATATCAATATTAATTAATAAATATAAATATAATATAAATTTATATTATATTATTTAATATACAATCACAGAAGTCTGTATACGTTTTAAATTACATTACATGTTAAATTTTAAATATTAAGGAAAGAAAGATAGGAAAAATATAGAATCCACACTTTATTGATTTTAATTTTTACTTAATAATTTTCTAATGTTTCTTACATTTGTTTAAAAGAATGCAGAAATAAATCAAAGACACGACCTTATGAAAATCCAATTATCATATGTATAATAAAATGAATATTTATTTTAATCATAATTATAATAATAATGACAATTTTAACGCAGCTATAATTATATAACAGATTTTATGACTTTTTCTTTCTAACAAATGAATATGAGAAACACTGTCATTTTTTTTTTTTTTTTTTTTTTTGAATCTATATAATATTAAATAAAGAATTAATTAGTACCTATAACTTCTTTCAAATAATTGTTTTTTTTTAATATTTGAAATTTTCAAATGATAATTATATTTAGGCTTTTCTCATTTATTGTAATGTTCATTCATTTTTATAAAGTTAAATATTGAATACGTGTGATAGTCTTTATATAGAGTCGAATGGAATTATTTAATATGGGAATGCTCTACATTTATTTAATTATTTTGACTAATTCAGTTTATCATTAAAATATAATAAGTAATATATCGAAATATATAATATAATATATTATTATATAATGTTTATTAACATATTTTGTTAGAAAAAGCTAAATTTTGTCTAGACTTTCTTAAATAAGTTTTTTTAATAAATTCATTTAATGTGATTTATACAATTCTTTTCTGATATTTTTCTAAATTTTTGTCAATATATAAACAATGTATAAATAAAAGAAAAATCAATTTCATCGATATATAGACAATTAAAACCAAAAGAATGAGAAAAGAAAGACAATTTCTTTTTAAATATCACGATTATACGCGTATCGTATAGTATGATCATTAAAAAAGTAACAAATCATCATTTTTAATTATAAGTAGATTCTGGATATTCATTCGTTTTTACATTTTCATAAACGTTGCTAAAAAAAATGAAGCTGAACGGAAATTTACCTTTTTACTAAATATCACTCATTCAAGAAACATGAATTATTCTCTTTTACACGTTTCATTCATTTTGATTTTTTTCAATTTCCTTAAATGTTCCAAAAATGCACAAACATCTGCGGTCTCTCTTAGCTATCGCGTCGAAAAAAAGGAATATCTATTGGGGGAAAAAGAAAAAGGTTTAGGAAGCAGATGATTATGTAGTTTCATTTTCTTTTGGACAGTCCTTTCTAAAGTTAGATTTCACGAGTATCTCCGATTAGAGTGCCGACTACCGCGGTCCAGGGAATAAATCTGTCGGAAATGCCATAAACTTGTCAGACCTTTGTCTACCGTCGTTGCTAATGGCAGGATCGCCTTCGTTTGGAGTCCACTGCCTGTTAGAAACTGCCGCCCTTCCTCAGAAACTGCTGTACATTAAAGTTTTCTTGTACGATCGCGCGGGAGTCGCTCCAAATTTTCGAACGTCGTTAACTTTTTTCCGCGTTCTGTCTCGCTAATGAGAGGTAGAGGTTGCAAAAGCTACCAAAGAAGGAACACAGGAGTGAACTTGGAAGGTAGACCGAGTTTCAGAGATTTACGATTGTCGGAAAATGTCTTTGCATGCTCTCCTTCCAAAATTCTTCTCTTACTTTTTTTGAACCTCTTGCGCTGGAAGCGATCCGAAAAATCGCTCACACTATATTAATTTGAATTTACAAATCTTCAACTTTTCGGCTCATTATTTTTGTATTTACTTTTGTATTATATACGTACAATTATATTTGGAAAGCTTAGATGCTTATCGGCATTCATTTTTCATTGAAAACGTCTTGTGCCATGCAAATATCCTTTTATTGATAAAACTCTTAGTTGATGGAACATGATCATTATAATAGTATAATGATTAAACTATATATTATTATATATAATATATAGTGATTATTGATTAAAGATTCTGTCAACAAGAAGCTATTTGCATGACACAAGTCGCTTTTTCGTGAAAGATAACTTGTATTAATTAGCTTTCGAGCTTTCCAGCTCTTTCTTATTAGCTTTCGAATTAAAATCTATCTGTATTTGTCAATGCTTAGTCTCATGAATTGAAAATCAAATTATGGAAAGTAAACTGATTTCGTTGAAAGTTTATCAGAATTTTTCGAATATGACTATAAGACTAGAAAAATGATTATTTTTACATTTGAAGCAAAAAGGTACTAATATAGCATTTTTATGTATTAAATTATATTTTATATACGATATTTCCATGTGACAGATAAATTATAGAAAAAATTCATGAATTTTATTAAATTCATTTACTTTTCAAGTTATTTTTTGTTAAAAATTCTTTATCAATAAATCAGTTCGAAAATCTTTCTTCTTATCTCATCCATATTTCATATTTCTCGCTGTAAGATCCAATTTTTTATTAGACTGTTATAAGAAACGTGAGGTGAAAAGGAAAGTTTATCAACTTGTTCATTGACACTGATACATTTCTAGAATACTATCTATTATAATTTGGGAAACAAGTTTCAAGTGACATTTTTATTTATGTGTCATTTTCATTGTTTTGATCTTGGAATATAAACTTTATAAATACTCCCACATATTTTGTAAGATAATATTTTTATAGATATGCGTATTATCCAATTCGTATAATCTGTCTTTTAGTTTATCAGAACACAATTTGAAATTAATGCATGAAAATTATATCTGTGGATACTTATAGTACTTAATGTATTTAATATATTTATATTAAGTACTAACCTCTTGCGCTGGAGTGATATGCTACGCACGTCGAGAATTTTTTGTCCTAAAATTGTAATATTTTCTCAGGTTTAATCCAGGCAAAACAAATAATAAATTTATTACTTTTCAGTAATTTCTATCTAGTGATACTATACCGACGAGTTTAAAAGAAAAAGAAAGCCACGAATTATTGTACACGGTTTGGTCACTCGTTATGGTCCGCAATCAGTTGCCAGCTCAAGTGGTTAATATAAAATTCGATAATTCGATAATTGCCGAAATTGATAAATGTTTTGTGTATCTGTTTTCGATTCTTTCCTCATTGTGTATCAGTAATTAATTTAATCCTAGTGTTTATCAAAAGATTAAAAGTTTAATACTGAAGCATATAAATTAAAAATTCATTTTTAAATATTTTTGTATATATTTGTTTAATATATAACATCACAGTGTATTATCATCTTTGAAGCTGTAACGAATTATTTTATTATTGATTATAAAATCATCGATATCTTCGTACGAATTAAACACTCGATGGATTAAATAAAATGAAAAGTTTTTAGTTTTAAATTTAAGAAATCTAAAAACGTAAGGTTGTAATCCTCACCTAATAATCTAACAAAGACGAGACAATCAAAGAGAAAATAAAAATCAATATTTTCCCTCCCTGTATTTCATAATTTCTTCATAACGAGTTGCATAAGACGATAATAACTTTCCACGTGAGATTAATTATTCCACTTCGAAACCCAGGTTCCCAGAACCGCAGAATGATGCAGCCCATGGTAATATGAAATCCTATACAGTGCTAATGGCCGCGAATGGGCACATTCGCGAACTCCAGCTTTAACAGTCGTGCTCTTTCAGCGTTCTCGAAGAAGGAACCGGGGAACCGTAGTTAATTGTTGCGAAACATTTCCCCGTAGTGCATTAATCACCCTCGCGAGTGTCACGCTGCGCCGTCTCGCCTCTAAGAAATATAAAATTGGAAAAAATCGCTGGTCGGTGCTCCGCGTCAAAGGACCTGCTGTTATTCTCACGTTCCATTATTCTTGTATTACCTGTACGTGAATTACCTGTATGCATGGGGTGATCGATGCTCGATGTTCAGCTCGACGCGTTATCGAGTAACTCGGACGACTTCTAACTGGATTTTAGCTCAAGGATCGTGTTAGAAATTATGGTGGATGTTCCATACACGTGGTAGATGTCGCGTGCTTTTAGATAAAAGAAAGAAGAAGAAAGATATACAATTTATAATTGATGTTATCGTCGTTTCTCACCGTACTGTCTTTTTTATGATAATTGATAATGATTAATATATCAATATATTAATAATAAATAATTTTTGTATATTAATAATTAATATAATAATAATTAATAATTTTTGTACATTTGTAAAAGATTTAAATTGAAGTGGTATTATTAAATTCATTAGAAATTCAGTGCTTAGTTACAATCATGTCAATTCGATTATACGTATCTGCGTATGTTATTTTTATATATGATCACTAAATACGGGTTGTTTCTACAATATGCTACGTATAAATTTTATATATTATCATAAATCTAACAGCTCGTAATTCTATTATAGTATTAATATTGTTTATATATTATGATATATTGTATATTAGTATTGTTTATATTATATGTTATAGTATATTATGTTATATAGTTCAGTTTTAGTATTGAATGCAGTATCCTCATTATCCGAATACTTTCATTGTCAGAACGGAATGGAACTGGTAATAAATACCGTGTCTCGTACAAATTATAAAACTATTTCACAAATACTATTTTTCATAATTGCAACAAACAAAACTTATTAAAGTGTGAGATATAAAATTTTATTAAAGCAACAATATTAAGATTATGTTTTTTATGTTCTGAGTCAACGTGATATCAACGTATCGTTACCATTCGAAACATTTAAGGCATTTAGAAAAGAACGTACTTGAGAGTGTGCCTAAAAGTTAGGTAATTCAGTAGTGAAAGAAATATAGCATTTTAACATTATTTGAATATTTGAATATTTCTGTCTATTTTTCAGCAAAATGTTTCTGAAAAACAATACACATGTATATTTTTATGGCATTGTTTTGTGATATATGTATAGAAAAATCGTAAAATATTAAACAAAAGATTAAATATTGGGACAAACTGATTTTTTAATATTTTTATTTAAATACATCCAGTTTAATGTGAGAAAAGAAATTGTTCCATTAGTCGAAAAATCCATTAACCAAACATTTTTGTCTCGCTATTAGATACGGAAGACTACTGTTTAGTGATTTCTACATAGAGACTTTTTTGTACTATTTTATTATTATAACAATTATTAATCTTTTATTATAAATATATTAAAACAAATTAAAATTCACAATAATAAATTAAATAAATTATTAATTTATTTTATTATTATAACAATTACTAATTTAAATTATAAATTTATTATTATAACAATTACTATTTTATCATTACAGTTACTTCGTATTGTAAAAGTGTGCTTTGTCATGCTCGAACCTATTAATTGAATCACATATTTGTGATAAAAGTGACACAGTTCAATTTTACAAGTTACAACTATAAAAATCTGGCGGAGATATTTATTATAATTATGAAGACCTTGTCCATTTATCTCCATAATTTAGCTAGTAAAGAGTAGTTATGTCACTCTCCCTGGTTCATATGGCAGTTCTATTATCCGAAAATTCCATTACTCAAACATTTTTACCTTCCTGTTAATTTTAGATATGAGAAGTTCTGATTTTCAATACGTCTCGATACAATCTTTAGTATTCTTGTAATGTACTTGTATCGTATCATGTTGCTATAACGAAAAGGTTAATGCCTGGCCAACATCGTAACTCCGTTCGAACATCGACTAACAAGGACCACGAATTGTCTAAAAAATTCAGGTGGCAATGGTAGGTTTTTACCGCGACACCATTCGCTCGACGACCGATTCAATTCGATTAGAATTGACTTTTGGCGAGGCTTACCGGGATAAATTGAATTAGTTTTTGGGCGGATCCGACGCAGCGTGCGATCGACAGATTGGCACGTAGATCGAATTGCGATCGCATTGTTGAATATGAAGTCACCGGCCGAGAATTCGAAATATTTTCCAGTTACATCTCAATCAAATTGTCACCATCCATCACATAACACTGATCGTTCGTCGTTTTTATTTTTTAAATTTTGTTTTTTTAATTGAAGAATCTCATTTTTGTAAATTAAAAAGATTTACGCTTGGAGTTGTTAATCGCGTAGTATCGTATAGATATTTTAATTCAGTTTTTTTAATTAAATTATTATGAATATGGCAGCTTTGTTTTTTTGTTTTTTTTTTTTTTTTTGAAACTGCGATGATATTATTTTTGATACATTTTGTTTGATTATTTATGCAAATAAGTTACTGATTAATTAAGAACCAATGTTGTGTATTTACATATATTTTTTTTCATTTAATTTAATAGCTATGTGTGTTATATAGCTATTAATTTAAAGTGTGTTAATACCTGTCAACAAGTATCAGTCAGTATCACACAGTTATGTACATATAAATGTATATAATAAAATGTTTTTGTAGTTATATCATAGTGTGGAAATTATATGAATATTTTATTTGTATTTATTATAATTATTCATGTTTGAACCTTACAAAATTATTATTTGTGATAGATATGAAGAGATATTAAAATATTAAACTTAGAGACATAATGAAAAACTGAAGAAAATAGAACAGTTAATAATTCAAATTTGAATTATAAATTTAATTTTGAACTATAAATCTATTCAAAATGAGGAAAGAAACAATAAACCAATTCATTTAATTTATTAAGAACCAAGGATTTATCACAATATTATTATTTATATATGTTTTAATTTCTTTATAAAATTCTTGAATTTTGCAAATGCTTGGAATTTCTTTTTTGCAAATGCTTGGAATGCTAGCTTCCTATTAAAAAGTAGAATTTGATAATTAATAATTAATAATAGAATTAATTGAAAAATTTTTTATAATAGATATTTTAGTATCAAAGAATATTATTTTGTCTTACTTATAATTAAAATAACATCTCTATGCATATTGATAAATATATACTTTTGAGAAACATATATTCTAAATCTCTGCTAATGTTATTTATGATATAATATATTTATGATGTAATGAAAAACAACACACTCACATTTTTTAATATTGTATCATAAATCAGCATATATACATTTGTATATTTATTTATTAAATATATACTTTTTTAATGTTATATCATAAATATCATTTAATGTTATATCATAACATCGGTAGAGCTGAATTTAACAGATTTATAAACAGATTTAACAGATTTGAAAACAGATTTAAAATATATGTTTCGTAAACAATTGCAAATTTATATTGTTTCATAACATATTAAAAATTGAAGTTTTGTATTATAAATCGAAAGTATAATAAATTCCAAATTTTTATCTAAGTTTTTTAATTAAATTCTTGATTTATGTTAGATACTTCTTCAATTAATTTTTTGGATAATATATTATACATTCAGCAATTTTCGTTGCTTTAATATTATCTTAAATATTTTTAAATAATTGTTAATATTTTAATATTAACTTTTCAACTCAGTATTTTTAATATTTTAATAGTTTTAGATGGAAGAATATTTCTTCGCAATACATCTAGAAATATAACATATTAGGTCTTATCACATCGCTCTTTGAAAAATGTTCTTACTGTACAATTATTTTGTGGAGTAACATATTGATCACAAATATCATACTTGATTGTTGTATATACGGAGTACATATTCTGACGTTAATTAAGTTTTAGATACATCGATCTCACTAAATCATTTGATAATGTTTCATTGAAGCTGTCATTAATTGTTTCCCGTGCGTCTATCCTCATGAATGACAATGGCCAGTAATGAAAATACAATGAGGTCTGTGATGCATCGTAAAAAATGTAAATTACAATTTACTGCTCCCACATCTGGCGCTGAGAATACCGCTGAGGCTCCGAGTTACCACATAAACAAGTCTTGTAAACTTTATCATTTATAGATTTGTAATTCTGCTCGTACAGTGTAATTACTATTCACAATGAATGTTTAATAATTTACTAAAATCGCCGAACGAAAACGTACGGTTAATGTAAATGATCTGATAAATTACATTATCTCCTATTGTTTAATTTAATTCATTCGATTGCTTTTGTATATTTTTCAATACATTTAATATTTTATAACTTTATATTTTAATAAGTAGTAAGGCATTACATTAATAGATGATCTTTTCACGTAGGTATGAGTTAAATAAATAATATCATTGTGAACATTGTGAACAAATTCAAAATATATCTCTTAAAATAGTTTCAAATTTACATTGCCACATTAAAAGTTGAAGTATTCGTGTTCTAAAATAAAAATATAATAAATTTCAATAAATACAATTTCCCTAGTTATATGAAACGTTATTAGCTTAGTTTTTTAATTAATTGTATTTAAATTTATTTTGAAAGACTTCTTTCTTGAGATTTCGTTTTCTTTTCCTTTTTTTTTTTCTTGTATTATTTATATAATATTATCCATTGTTTTTAGAAGCAGTTGTATGTGTATTCCTTTCTTTTCGTTTTTAAAAATAAGTAAATTCCAAGAAATAAATACTAAGTTTATCATCTTTGTGTATATCATTATTTAGTAAATGAGAATATCTTGAAATACATCTGTGATATGTACTCGGAAAAAGTATCAAATATGTAATTAGTAATGTTTTTTATTTATTAAATGTTTTGAATCGAAAAATTAGGAATTAAAAAATTTTTTAAGTTTGCCAAGTACTTATATGTTTAATATTTAACTCATGTAGCATGTACTTGATATAATTATTTTCTTGCTATAGTAAGATCATTACTTGAAATCTTATAATAATAATAATAACATTTGAAAATATTAAAAAATAATCGTAAGTTAAAAAAGACAAAAGAAATTCAATTTTATTTGAAAGTACTTGTTAAATATTTAAATTCAAAATAATACAACTCCATTATTGTAACACGTATAATACACATTTTATTCATTAAAATCGCAAGTTTTAATTATTGTACAACTTTTAAGTTTTTCTGTGAAGGAAAATATGAAGAGGAATGAAATCCAAATCAAAATTTATAAAATGATGCAAAGTAGCGTGGTATTGTTATTGAGTGTTGCAAAGAAAAATCCTATTTCTTAGAAATATAAATATACAAAACAGAGTCGATAAATTTAAAGATGGGGTTAAGCCAACGTAGGTGGCCTTGTCATTTAAAAGGGAAACTAAATGTCGTATATTAGTGCGCGTTCTCTAGACCAAAGTGCTCGATAATAGTTACTCTAGCTGAACATATAACAGCCAAGTATATTGCGTGTATGATAGTGAGTAACTAAACCAAGCGTGTAGTGATTCTAAAACTGAACTGACTTTGTATTTTGTACTTAAACAAACATCAACAATTTTGTTATATTAAATTGATATTAGATTTTATTATATTAAATTAAATTGATTAATATAATAATTATAATTAAATTTAGAATTATAACAGAAAGTTAAATTAGATTATAAATTATTATTAAATAACAAATTTTATTTAGAATTTTGAATTAGATTGACATTACTAGAGAAAATTTTAATGAATGAAAATTTTATTACCATTTTTAATATTCCATGTGAAATGTATAATTTTACTACAGAATGGGCTTTTCATGTTAATTTTTAAATCGTAATACAATTTTAGATTGTTTCGAAGCATTATAAATTTAATTTTAAGTATTTTATGTTTTACATGAAACATAACATACTTGCAATTTTAATTTGTGTAATTGAAATAATAAATAAATATTTTCATTAGAAAATGTGTGAAAAAACTTAAATTTGCATTGAAATAAACTTAAATTTCTTTTTATTTTTAACTTTCTGTAATTTGTTTATTTTTTTGGAAAATAATTATTAATTACTGTTTAAGGTGTTTCCTTTAATGTAATAATTCAGTAATGAAATAAAGGATCAGAGAAAACGAAATAATATAACTGCTCTGCATCCTAAAACTGCTAGTATATGTAGTCATTATTCCAATAAAAATTAGAATTAAATTTGTCAAAAGCAATTGTTGAAACAAAAAATTTGAAATCCATTATTCTTTAGGATTTCATAGCATATATGTATTTAATTTTTATGTCACAGAATTGATATATTTCTTATATTTTATAATTTTATATATATATAACAATGTTATATTTATTATAGTATAAAATAATATTATTATTGTTATTATATTATAGTAGTATTAGAGTATTATAATTAGTATATAATAATAAAAAAAATAGTATGTAACATCGTAAATAATATACTATTATATACAATATATAGCAATATTATTAATAATTAATAATTAATAAATATTAAAATAATATATATTTTGTCATATTATATTTAACGATTTATACTTTATTTTATAAATAAGTAATTTACAAGTACTACAAAAATTATAATATTTTAATGTTTTTTATTAAAAATTGAAATAATTATGATTCTCTTGTAATTTACAAGTACTACAAAAATTATAATATTTTAATGTTCTTTATTAAAAATTGAAATAATTATGATTCTCTTGTCACATTTTTAACTAACAATGAACAACAAACAATTCAATAATCGAGCTACGTATTCCGAACAATGCACGAAAGTTCACAGAAACTTCTTCTCAGGAATTACGTTAACTGATATAAAAATCGCAAGCCAATCGAACCGCGCGTGAATTAATGTCTTCGATAACGCACCCGGTTATCTTAACGCTCCCATAAATTTCGAAACGTCACAAAGAAGCGATTGCGTGGCTCCTACTCAAGCGCAGTACCGGATATCAACATATATCACGGGGCATAAAGAAGCATCTTCGTTGCAGCGGCTGTGAAACGGTATATAAAATACGCTTATGTGCATCGTTCGATATCTATTACGTTTTCCGCGTTAATTGATTCGACGATCATGGAAAAATGCTAGAAACAGGAAGTACAATATTATTCACTCGCTTCATTTTTTCAATTTTAACAGCGAGACGTTAACTTCTCAGAAATGTGATGAAAAAACGTAAATCAATAAAGCT
Organism: Tetragonisca angustula; assembly: GCA_036937485.2. Classification (NCBI taxonomy): domain Eukaryota; kingdom Metazoa; phylum Arthropoda; class Insecta; order Hymenoptera; family Apidae; genus Tetragonisca; species Tetragonisca angustula. The sequence continues at coordinate 1,137,655 of JAWNGG020000095.1, read as the reverse complement.
TGTCTTCTTCTCCCTTTTCGAGTATTATTAAAAACTTGTTCTTGTATTTGTAATTTTTAAATAAAATAGATTTTATTTTTAATTTTTTTTTTTTTTTAGAGAGATATCGTCAGAGGCTTTATGGCAACGCTTTAAATTTAGATCTTGTTTTTCTGTAATTTTTTCTCGATATCAAATATTGCATTTTCTTATTAGTTATTTTATATTTTCTTATTTTGTTATAAGGCAGATAAAATAAAGAGGAATGTAGTTATTCTCAAAGAAGATTGTTTTCGGAATGAAATGCGTAAATAATTGAAGGAATGAAATTATCCCACTAAAAAATTCTTTTTTAAATATGTATGTTCGATATCGATGTATTTTATTTTTCTTGCAATTAATTTGAATTTACAAATCTTTAACTTTTCGGCTCATTATTTTTTTATTTACTGTTGTATTATATACGTACAATTATATTTGGAAAGCTTAGATGCTTATCGGCATAATTCAGTTTTCATTGAAAACGTCTTGTGCCATACAAATATCCTTTTGTTGATAAGACCTTCAGTTGATAGAACAGTTTAGTCATGATCATTATAATAACATAATGATTAAACTATATATTATAATGATGATTGATTAAAGATTTTGTTAATAAAAGGCTATTTTCATGACACAAGTCGCTTTTTAATGATAGATACTTGCAATTAGCTTTCGAGCTTTTCAGCTCGAAATTAATTTTAAAATTAAAATTTATCTATGCTATGTATTTGTCAATGCTTAGTCTCGTGAATTGAAAATCAAATTATGGAAAGTAAATTGATTTCGTTGAAAGTTTATCAGAATTTTTCGAATATGACTATAAGACTATGAAACTATAGTATAATATGACTATAAAACTAATGACTATAAGAAAAATGATTATTTTTACATTTGAAGCAAAAAGGTACTAATATAGCATTTTTATTTATTAAATTATATTTTATATACGATATTTCCATGTGGCAGAAAAAATTCATGTTATGAATTTTAATATTAAATTCATTTATTTTTCAAGTTATTTTATGTTAAAAATCTATTAGTATCCATAAATCAATTCGAAAATCTTTCTTCTTATCTCATTCATATTTCATATTTCTCGCTGTAAGATCCAATTTTTTATTAGACTGTTATAAGAAACGTGAGGTGAAAAGGAAATCAACTTGAAAAGGAATTTATGAACTTATTCATTGACACTGGTACATTTCTAGAATACTATCTATTATAATTTGGGAAACAATTTTCAAATGACATTTTTATTTATGTGCCATTTTCATTGTTTTGTTCTTGGAATATAAACTTTATAAATACTCCCACATATCTTGTAACATAATATTTATACAGATATGCGTATTATCCAATTCGTATAATCTGTCTTTTAGTTTATCAGAACAGAATTTGAAATTAATGCATGAAAATTATATCTGTGGATACTTATAATACTTAATATATTTATATTTAGTATTAACCACTTGCGCTGGAATGACCACGCACGTCGAGAATTTTTTGTCCCAAAATTGCAATATTTCCTCGGTTTTAAGTATGTTTAAGTATATTTATAAACCAGGTAAAACAAATAATAAATTTATTAGTTCTTAATAATTTCTACCCAGTGATATCACAGCGACGAGTTCAAAAAGAAAGCGACTTATTGTATACAGTTTAGTCATTCGTTATAGTCCGCAATCAGTTGCCAGCGCAAGCGGTTAATATAAATACTTGATGTCAAGTAACCAAGTGTTATATTTATTAGTAGCAAACAACGAATTCACACCATTTATGAGACATTGATAATACTAACAATGTAAATACTAAAAATACTAACTATTGTAACACTAATAATAAAAACTAACACTAATGAATGAAACACTTCGATAAGGACGTAGCTTCACACACTCTGCAAATCCTACACAATGAATATATTTCTGCATTGCCTGATATACTAACACAAAATCAATTGACGCTTGAACAAAGATTTACTTAAAATGTAACAGAAAATAAATGGTTTGGCTGGTAAACACGTAGAGGACTCGAGTATCTAGCCAGTAACGCTATCGGGAAGATTAATAAGGCTCCATTAAGAGGTGGTATTGTTTCTCAGCATCAAGAATGCGAATGCGAGCGCCACACGTGCGGCGAAAGATGCGAAAAATGCTGTCCCATGTACAATCAGATTCCGTGGAAACCTGGCACAGCTGCGAAGGGCTTTCACTGCGAGAAATGCAACTGCAATGGACATGCAACCTCGTGCAGATATGATCAGGATGTGGCCGACAGAAAAATGTCTATGGACATTCGTGGGAAATTTCGTGGCGGTGGCGTCTGCATTGATTGCACAGTAAGCCCGAATTTCTCGAATGAAAAATCATTAAACGAAATTTTTTTCTATATTGTTAATTTGGCTTGCAAACAAGATGATCAATGCTACACGAGCATTTCTATTTGTATATGAATCTTACGTAGAAAGAATAAATGGAGAATCACTCAGTTTACAGATTTGTTCAGTGTATATTACACTTTTATTCGTTTGTATATAATAATGTGTTAAAACATTGTGTTCTTCTTTTCTTTACAATGACAGCTTTATTTTATTGCAATTTACAATTTGGTTATAACTACGGAAAAGGAATTTGAGATTTTATGGCCTTGTAGTATTCATTGAAAAGAGAGGGAAAAGAAGAGTTTGCAATAGAAGTTTAATACATCTTCCTTTCATTTAAATACAAGACATTTACAGATTATCTATTAACTTTTGTTTCCACTACATATAAAATTTTTATTTGCAACTTGATTCACACTAGCAATTGGATTACACTCAGTCACAATCTAGATTTTTATCAAGGTATTTATATTCGACATTCAGAAACAATTTTCATTAATATTCACTTCAAGAATAAACAATGTCATTCTAAAGTACTTTTGAATGAAAATTGCGTTAATTTTTGATGACGGAGGATGTTGTATTGCGAACGAAACGATAATGGTTCTGGGTACGTCGGATATTTCCAGAAAGAAACAAATTTGAAATTTCTTTCCTCTTTGGTCTACAATTTAATTTTGTGAATAGCAATACTTTAAATAACAATCAAGTCAAATCTGATCAAAAATATCGCAATTTTAATTGCTAGCGAATCGATTGCGTGGTCGTGAATAAATATGATTTAATTGTTAGTATGAATCAGGTTTAAGTCTATTACCTATTTTATTTATCAATATTGGATAATATCTTTAGACAAGTCGAGTGTTCATTTTTTAATTCTGCAGAAGTTGATATTTCTTTTAATCCTCTTGTCATTGAATGCTCACTATAAGTTTACAAAATCTTAACCTACATTTTTCATAATACCATGCATTTTTTAATTAATGTAAATTTAGACTGCTCGAGCGACTAAATAAATTTAAAATTTAAATTTTTTTTGAAGAAATCTAATTTTATATCTCGATAAATATGAGATACAAAATTAATACAAAAGCTATAATAATTAAAGTCAAATTTATATTTTCATTTCATGTGCCTCCTAATGATATATAATGCAGTGACATCATGCATAAATATTGTAAATTAATATTTTCCTATTTATACAGTTCATAATTCATTCAAATTACACATGTAGTAATTTCTGTATGTTTCAACTAAAAATGCTATTACGTAATTAATCTTTTTAATTCTCTGTTTTAAAATCGGCATCTAATCTACATTATGCTTCTTATAAAGCTTTTTGTAATGTTACGTGTCTCTATATTGAAATTTCAAAGTTATCAAATATCTAATGTTCAGAACAGAAAACGTTTAAGTAGAAAGTAAAAATGTGGTATACTTAAATAGAAAACGTACGTAGAATTTTAAACAGTTGTGTTAAATGTTCTTTATAAAATGATTTGTTCCAGGATCATACAACTGGAATCAATTGCGAGAAGTGTCAAGTTGGTTATTACAGACCGAACGGGATTACCCCTGATGCATTTGAACCTTGCTTGCCATGCGACTGCAACGTGCATGGTAGCACAGGTTACTGCACCCCCGATGATTCCTACGTCCATATAGGAAAGGTAGGCAGGTGTTTATATGAAGTATGCACGACAAATGAGTTCCATATACAAAATTTTTTTTTTAAAATTATAATCTCTACAAGATTATATATTATTACATATGATTATATATAATATAATATAATATATATTATTAAATATATATTATAAGGGATTATATATTTAATAATGTATAATCTCTATACATTTTAAAATGTTATGTAGATATTCATGCCAAATTGATATAATCCGTCAATTCTAGAGATCAAATAGCAAAAGAATTTTGTATGATCCGACAGATTCGGAAATAGTTCATTACAATAATAATTTGATTGTGGATTTTTGTGCATCTATGGGATTTAGAAGTACACAAATGCACACAATGCGAAGATGTACATGCAGTAAAATTCAGTTAAGGAACATTAAGGAACTTTTAAATAGGTTCTATCTGAGACATGGATCGTAGAACTTTTCCGAAAAAGTTTTTACATTGCAACTTCCAATGAGAACATATAAATAAACGTTCTTAAAAGTAAAAATTTTAGAATAGAATTGTATTTTGCAAAATACAAAAATAAAAATGTTTCCGCCAAAGGAACAAATAATTTATTCATCAATATTAAAAAAGTTCTCGATATTTATAGCGGATACTAACATTGAATAGTATTCGATGTATAGTACTCGAATATAAAAATGGATTTTTAATTGAATATTCTAAAATAACTTGGAATTCCATGGAACATTTATTATACAGATTCTAAAATATCTATTCCATGAGAACGTTATTCAAAAGTTTTCCTAATTGTAAGTGTAACTCTTCTTTCTGTAACAATTCTCACAAAAAAATAGATATTTTTTATACGAAATATATAAGTTTGAATAGAGTTTTTTTTTTAAATGAAAAGAACCTATTAATTTCAATCCCTGACGAAAATTCTATATATACGAACTTGTTGAGGAACAAATAGTTTATATATATAATGGGAATACATATAGCAGAAGTCCACTAATAATATTTCATTTATATAATATGAATTTAGGTTTGAATGGTTTTAATTAATAAGTAGTCTAGTTAATATTATTCAATCGGATATTGATTAAAATTTTGTTCAAATAAATGGAGTCCTACCATAATACAAAAAAATAACATGTTTAAAATAAATTACAAAATAATTTTCTATCTAGATTCTATTTTTTCAATTGCCTTTACAAAAATATAAATAACATTCGCAGTGCAGTATTTTAATTAAGTTTAATTTTTTAAAAATCTATGTACAGTAAATTATATACTCTGTTGGAATATATTAAACATAAAAAAAGAAGATAAAAATTATCTAATTTGGAAAAAGTGTACAGAGAATTAATAGAAGATTAAAATATTGTGCAGTAATTATCAATCTTTAGTAAATCATTTTAAACACTTAAATTTTGAAATGTAATACATTAATGATTTCTACCATATATTGTATGATGTTTTTTTACATTCTTAATGTTCCAACAGTCAACAACTTTTTATTGAGTGTACGAGTATGTTTGGTTCAACTCTATGCGTACAGTCAAAGAAGTCAACCTAGTTTTTTGATGATATCTTTAAGAAAACAAATAACATTAGCAAGCTCTGTTTCCATAAATAATTGACTACATACAAAAATGATGTGTACAGTTTCCAATAATGAATTTATTTTTATTTTCACTTGTTTGTTATAAATTATATTTTTTTATGTTTTTAGTTGTATATAACAAAGAACATTCGAAACAATGTAATTGTTTTTTGATAAATTGGAAATTATAGTATTTGCACTTTAATTACCATCTCAAATTTTATATCATTGTATGCCTGATTTTGAGAGTGTCACATGGATAATTTGTAATTTTTCTAATAACATTCCGCCATTAAATGCAGATTAACCACTGAAATTACATTTTTACATTTCTCGTTGTATATTTCTTATTGTATAGCTTATTATCGGAAATTGCAAAATAAATACAATTTACTTTGTATATAGTGAACTTTTTGTGAAAACAATAATCATTTGTTTCCCTAAAGATATCACCAAAGAACTAAATGAGCAATATTTTTTTAATCTGAATGTTGATACCTGAGACAGTTCGACTTCGACATATCTTATGAAATTATTTTTATTTGTTTAGTTCAGGAACTTATCATTTTGGAAACGAAAACTACATTATAGCTTACATAACATAGCTAACATAAATAAACAGTGGTTCTCATCAAGTATCGAGCGTTATATGTTTAAAGTGACATTCGAACGTACTGGAACAGCTATTTGTTAAATATTTCATAATTATCATTGGTCAAATCAATTTTGATTGAGTATACTCGTTGTGTGAAAATGAGATTTATAATGTTTAAATTAAATTAAATTAAATTTTTACAATTATTAAATTAAAAATTTAATGAAAAGTAAAAAATATCAATAAATTTAAAGTATTTCGAAATATTTTAAAACTATAACGGAATAAAGAAAAGAAACAAGAAAAATAAAGAAATTCACTTGAAAAAAGAAACTGTACAAAGTAAATTACTTGTGGAATAAAATACATATATTTTTAGAATATTTTAATGATTTTTTGTTTTAATAATCTTTATTATTAAAACAAAAATAAAAATAGATTGAACTTCTAAAGTGTCATTTTTTTCGATAAATATTTTTTTATTTCTTTTTTTTCAGTAATTATGAATGTTCAAGTTTTGCCAACAATATCAATGAATTTCATATAATAAAATTAACAATTACTGATTCTTCAAAAGAACCAACTACCATATTGTTCACTGAATTTTACAACAGCTGAAATTTACAGCAGTCCTGTATTTGAGTATACTCGTGATTTCTTATTTAGCTATAAACTGGTTAATCTTGTCATTTTTTTATATATCGTCCAGAACTATAAAGCATTGCCCTAGAAGCAGAACGTGTAAGAATCTCAGTAAAAAGAACTAGTAGTTTCCTAGTGAAAATATTCTGTAAAAATAAGGCATTAAATGGGCAAAAAAAAAAATGTTCAAAATAAGAGAGAACTCGCGAAGCCGATATACCGGACCTTGGGTACTAAAAGGATTAAACACCGATCGTGTTTCAGGTAGCAGGCGCTTGCGATTGCAAACCGGGTTATTCGGGCTACAAGTGTGACCAGTGTGCAGCTGGTTATCGTCAATTCCCCGATTGTATGCCATGTCCGTGCGATTCCCGTGGAATTCTTCCATCTCACGATTGCGAGGGAGACTGTCTTTGCAAGGCGAACGTCGCTGGCGAATTATGCAACGAGTGCAAACCAGGACACTTTGCGTTAACCAAGGAAAATATTGATGGATGCCTTCCGTGCTATTGTTTCAGCGTTAGCGATAGCTGTAGCAGCGCTAAATTGTCTTATTCTACAGTAAGTCGATTATTACTCATACACACGTACATATGTACATATATCGATTCCTCATAAAGAAAATGACACAACTTAAAAAGGGTATGTTTTTCAAGAGAAGCGAAAATCGAACAAAAAAGTATATTTTTCAAGATTTCGTACAAGATTAAATATTATTTTGTTAATTAAAGAAACAACGCAATTCAAAGTAATACTTCTTATTTTATTAATACGCATTTGTTCACAACGATAGTTAAAACAAAATTTATGATAAAATACTGGCAAAATTATGAAGATCAATGAATAAGATCTTTATAATTGATGAAGTAATATTGTCTCTGTAATATTTTTATAGTGATAACTCGAGTTGTATCGCTTTCATCGCAGAAGTGCGACATGTAGATAGATATTATTGACATTTATTAAAGTACTATTTAGAATAGAGTAATTTAAAAAATTGTACATATTAAAATGCGATATTGAAGAATCCCTATAAACATGAATTATTAATAATAAAGTGTTCAATAGACATAATTATAAAATTTATATTTTATTATTATCTTATCTATATTTGTATTTAAAAGATCTTGTTTTGTCATTAGCACTGAATGATCTTTTTCTATTATGCATTTCAGATTAAAATAAGGAGTTAATTTTCCATTTTAAATTTAGAATCTTTTTCTTTTATCAAAAATGTAAAAAATTAATCTATTTGAGTTAGGAAAGTATTTCGTATTGTTATAATTTGTATCATGAAAATATTTTCGAAATAATTTTATTATATTAAAATAGAGATTGATGTTAATTTCAAATTGACTGAAATTCTTTGCCTTTGTATAAATTTGAATTCTTTGTTTAAGAACACTTGAACGATAAAGATAAAACACTTTTAAATAGGAGATTACTTAAAAATTCTCGAAGTAAATTTGTATTATCATATACTAAATTTCTAATATTGATAATATTAATACATATAAAAAATTAATTAATTAATCGTCTAACTCATTAAAAGATAATTAAAATTGAAGATATAGTACTCATTTAATGTAATATTCATTATTATTTACGATTATTTTTCAGCTATTCAGCTATTTGTTCTATCAGTATGCAGATATATTTTTATTTTTATTCCTGAAATATTTCTCCAATATTTTAATAAATGTATATGTAAACTTAATATCACAATGAATGTAAAATTATAATGAGGTAGTAAAATTAACACACACATAAAGAAACGAATTAATTACTAAATTGAAAATTAATTAATTATTAATGACAATAATAGAAGTATAGATCAAATTACAAATGTTTGAAGGAATAAGAAAAAAAATTGAAATAAAAAGTCATATTTTATAAAAGCTGATAGGTGATCATGAAAGAGCGAATATTAATATTATGATCAGAGGCAAAACACTTAAGACATATGCTCGAATATAAATTTAATTACAATGCACTGGTGAAAGTAATTAAAATTATAGGCTTCCGAGTCAACCCCTTCATTTGAACACTCAAGTCATAACAGAGATCCAAGTTTAGGTTTCAAGATGAACTGGATAAATGGACAATAACTGCATTTATCTACTCACGAGTAAACGACAAGTCTGCAATTACTTTGTCTCACGACAACTCTTCTGCGTCACGTGTGTCCAGTAAAACGAGGAGAAATGTAATAGTACGTTGTTATCGTTTTAACGTGAAAGAGGAAAATTAAATCGAGCACAGTTTCATAAAGGAACAGCTGTAAATTATACTTCGCACTCCAAACTCAACTGCCAATTTACTAATTTTTCAATTATTCAATGCGCTTGTTTTTTAATCGTTACACTCTAAAACATGTTACCTTTTGCATTTTATCATATAAAATTTTACATCTGTTGATATATGCATACTTATTTTTATCATCAAGATAAAAACGATTTAAGAAATAGTTTAACATTACTGAAATTCATTTTGAAATGCTCCAAAATTTTTGATAAAAGGTTAATTAAATATATCATTTTTTAGACTTCGATAGGACGCAGTTTCTTTACAACATTATATATTTCATTAAAACAATTTTCACATGACGTCAACTAGATTTATTAAACATATGTATAAAAATTGCCAATCCAAGAATTGAAAAGTTCTTGAAATGAAACTGTCACAGGTCGTTTTTCAATAATTTACGTATTACAAAACTGATTTCGAAGAAATAATTTAGATGAAATAAAACTGATTTTAATCTGACATTTATGTTTTTAGTAAGTTTTATGACATTCCTCTTCATATAAGAAAAGAATGTTCTAATTATTTATGGTGACAATAATAAGATTCTTCCTATATATGTATAAATTTTATTGACGTTAAATGTATGTAGTTTATAATAAAATTTTTATTTCTTAATGTTGTCATTAAATAATGATAGAATAAAATTGGATTCATTCTAACTTCAAATAAACAATATCTACATCCAGCTAATATTCAGTCAATACAGTTATCTTATATTCTCCAATTACTATTTGAATAAATCTCTAAAAAAATTTCGAATTCGAAAGGAATTCAATGCTATACAATGCTATACATTCGACAAATATTACAATAATAGAATAAAAAAAAATTTTATATACATTGATAGGATAAATAACACGAACTGAAAAATAATCGTAAATAATAATGATTATTATATTAATATAGATAGTTTAGATATTAAATATTATAATATGTTATTATAATACTATTATTTATATTATTATAATTTATATTATTATATATTATTATAATACTATTATAATAGTTTTTATTTATATAGAAATATCATGTATAAAATTCATTAAATTTGTTACTAGTAATTTTATCTAATAAACGTTATTTAATAAAAATATTATTTTATTCAACATCAAAAATATATTGCAAGTGGAATGGGTAGTTACATTCTATAGAAAGATATGAATGAAAACTGCGATACAATTTACCAAATACTTTAACAATTAACCAAATAAATATGCACTTAATGGCATATTTTTTATAACAGTTTTTGTTTAAGATCAAAAATGTTAAATTGCGTCAGACTTTGTAATATTCCATTTAGATATTTCCAATGAAATTAAAAATCATGCGATAAACAATACTTCAATTAATTTAATCAATGTCTCAAATGAAATCATCCATTTTCGTTAATTAATTTCAGATTTCCTCGATGGAGAATTGGTTGGTGACTGACATGAATGCAACTCGTGCCATTGTTCCTATTTTGGACACGGATAATGGTTGGCTCACGATCGCATCTTTTGATGTCGAATACGACAGTCCTTTCTGGTTAGCCCCGCGAATTTATTGCGGTAATCGACTCTCGTCTTATGGCAGCAATCTTACTTATTCTGTTAGCTGGGTCGTTATGCGCGGTGACACCAGTGGAAAACCGATTACAGGACCTAATGTTATTCTAATAGTAAGTATATTTCTCGCAACCTATTTTTCCTTCTTTTTACAATTAGATTTTTTTACAAAATCCTCATAATTTTAAATAAATTTGATAATGGTGCAGAATAGCGTGCTATAGCTATCACAGGATATTTTAAGTTTGCCATCTCAAATATATCTATTGTTTTTAGAGATATGAAAAAATTTTATAAGCAAAAGTTATTCGGTACCGAGAGATAGTGTAATACAGTACATAATATAGAAATAATGATTTTCATTTTTTTAAATGAATTATGTTTTTTCATTCAATCAATGCTCGACATTCTCTATTTAAAAATATTAATAATAATATTACTAATAATATTATGTTACAATAATAATATAATTAATATATTAATATAATAATAATATAATAATTAATAATATATAAATAATATATAATAATATATAACAATAATAATAATATTATGCGTATCGAAAAATTATTAGTTTAAGAGATATTTTAATTTTAATTTCGTAAAATTTATCGTATAAATAACGAGGAAAAACAAGAACGGTATTCTTGTATTTATAATTCTTGTCTTTCCTGCATAGATTTTATAAAATTAAGATAGGAGATATTTGAGGTGACAAATCTAAAATGGATGTGACATTCTATATCAAGTATGAAATCGATTTTAATTGTTAAATCTAATTACTTACTATAGATTTAATAGTGTGTATCTTCCACATGTTACGATAATTACAGGATGGTCACTGGAAAACTGAAGGGTTTGAAAGAGTCATAACTTGTAAAAAGTAAAAAATAAAAAGAAAAAAGCCATAAATGGTGGTCATTTAAGGGATGTTGTTTTTCACACATAATATTGAAAAAACTTATTAATTATATTTCGAAATAAAATAATAAAAAATTAGAAAAACATGTGTTTGTAAAAGTTATTTTTGTTTTATATCATTCAGTCTTTCAGTGACCATTTTGTATTTCATATTGCCAGATCGTGATGTATTATGTCATTAGAAACATATCAAGGGACGTCTTATGTATGTCTATAGACTGATATCTTTGAAAATTTTTTAGTGTTTTAGACTGATATCTTTGAAAAATTTAGAGTACAGTAGAAGTAAACGAATACACGTGACAAGAACGTATTCAGAACCTTTAAGTACATTCGGATTAGGATCTCGATTATATATATTATATATTTAGTATTTTAGTGTTTTGTTTTGCAATAAATGTTTTGTTAATTAATCTTTGGTTACATTGATTATATTTCTTAGCACAAATAGAAGAACTGTTTTCGTATAAATATACGTGAAAAAGTATATTTAAAATGTAAAGTATCTCGCCATATCATGTTGATATAAAGAAATATATCGATGATAAGAATTATTAGTGTAATATACGAAGTGTACAAAAGTAATTTTGTTATAAAGTAGATAATTATATTTACTAGATAAATAAATATTTCATTATACAAATATAACATTCAAGTATATTATATAATATTCTGTAATAAATATTTCACAATTCAAATTTGGTTATATCAACTTTTTTTTTATAATTTAATTATTATCGAGAATACATTCAATACTTGCTAATAAAAAATCATGTCTTGTTCGTATTTGTAAAATATAAATTAGCAATAATATTTGCTAAATATTATTTAAATCTCATTTAATATTTATTTATACAATATTAACACGTCATTGAACGATATTTCTATTCCTATGAATAGTTTAAAATGATTAAATATGAATATCGATGATTTCGTCATCGACAGAAGTTTTAAATATCTATCATAAATAACTAGATCATGTTATTAAATGAATCGTGTGCTTTCATTTCACTTTTATATTGCAATTTTATAGAAATTAAATATTTCATTCGATAGGCAAAATATATAAATATCATGTGATGAACAATATGTTAATAAATGTTTGTAAGGTATCTTCTATCGAGACTGTTGAAGCATGCTTAGTGGTTCTCAATCTTTTTTCTCTCGCAAAATACTTTTGCTTCAAAAATTTCAATAATCTAAACATAAAATAATCATATTATAAGTCATTAATAAGAAATATTCATATATATACATAGTACTGTTAGTAATAATCACGTTTATTTAACGATAATGACAAGCTATATCTTTTTTTATTTTAATGAGAAATTTGGCGACACATCAATCATGTCACTGCACATTGTTAAGAATCACTGTTCTAACGTATGACAATCGCGCCACCTGTTGTAAAGCAAAGACAATGTAGTCACTTCAAATTTGCTGCTCGTCACTTTCCTCCTTCTCTTTATAACCGCCGAACGAAATACACGTGTGATGGAACAGCATGAATTATTATGAGTGAGTTGTTAAAAGTGAATTATTTTATATCCTTTCTTCTTTGGTACTAATAGAGATTACCAACATTTATTTTCCTAAATAATTTTTCAAAATACGAATGGTTTATATTAATTTATGTATATTTATTCATAATTGCAGATTTTTACATAAAGAAATGAAACCTAAATATATCTATCACTTTAGATATTTTAGATATTTTTCGTCTACCACATGCATTCTGTGGATTTTTTCAACTTCCAATTTTTTATGAATATATAAAAATTTACAATCTACTTGTCAGTCCACGTTCTTTATAGGTTATTCGTTTCCCAACGAGAGATAGATCGCGACGTTTAATATTTTTTTTTTGTTTTTAAATTAATCTTCTCGTCTCGTTTCTTCACAGGGTAATAATGGTATGCGAATAGCTTACGGCGAAGAACAATATAATGGCCAAGAAGCCGAAATCACCGTGCCTCTACGCGAAAACGGCTGGTATCATGTACGCGGCGAGATTCAAGATATACCAACCAGGTTAAGAAGAACTGAATTTCGTGGAGATGCTGTTACTAGGACACAGATGGTGAAAATTCTCGCGGATTTGAAATATCTCATGATAAGGGCACAATATCATTCCGAGCAGATCGAGGGCAGGTATGTTAGAAATTCAAGTAAAATAAAATTGCATATTGTGAATTTTTATGCGAATTTATATTTTTGAAAATATAATTTAGAAAATAGGATTTCGATAGAAAATTATTTTATGTATACAGATAGAATATTACTTTTTAGCGAATGTTACCAATTGCTATAAAATATTATTAATATTGTAGAATTGAATTATGTACAGATCACTATACTTTGCAGGTCATAAATATTTTCCTATATTAATATAAATTTTTTTATAAGATGCTTTGTTTTTGAGAAAATCGACTTTGAAAATTTATCAAGTATACCAAGATAAGTTTTAACCGAACGTATTCAAAGTCTATTTTCTTGAAAATTAAGATTTAAATAAAAAAATTTTCTACATTTTTTATTTATTTTTAAACGTAAAATAACTTTTTCTTAATTATTCCTTTTTGTTACGTTTAGAATTCAAATAGCTAAATTCAAGTATATTTAATAAATTCTCAAATTCGATTTTATATTTATAACTCTCTATTATATTCTATCTATGTATATTCTATCTATTATATTCTATTATATTCTATACTTTTTACTCATTTTTTTCACAAAAAAAACATTCGGCCGTATGCTGTGTGAAAGAATGTTTAATGAAGTTAAATATGAATTAAAATTTTATAATTTGTTTAATTCGGATTCGGCTTATCATTATGTAAATAGTATGCCAATGCTTAAACTGGATTACTTTTTAATCATTTAGATTAATTTAACTCTTTTTTTCTTTTTGATAATGACTGCAATTATATAATAATTTTTATTCTAATATATTCGCCTGTAAAAAAGAATTTAAGAATTAAAGAAAATCCAAAATATTTTTTAAAATGAAATATATCATCTTGTCAGTTTTTTATATTGAGATTATATGAAAATTAATTATATTAATAATTCTATAATTATATTATTATATTATTTTACATATTATAATACAATAATATACCTATATACGTACATAATATATATATATATATATATATATATATATATATATATATATAATGTAACATTCTGATAAAATAATATGTTGATAATACACAAGAGGAATAAGAAAAAGAACACATAATAAAATAAAAATATATAAAAAGAATGAAAAAATAATTAATTATAATCCTAGTTATTAGTAAAGTGTAAAACATTTAATACGAACTCTTATTCTAGTTAGAATATATTATATTACATTTTATTAGTAAAGTGTAAAACATTTAATACGAACTCTTATTCTAGTTAGAATATATTATATTACATCTTATTCTATTCTATTTTATTGATGAAAGCAAATATCTAATTAATTGAAAATATAGATGTACATTTCAAACATACGTTACGTAAATATCTAACATTACGGCAAGACGTATATTCTAGATCAGAAATGCTTCTCTAAGATCGATGCAGTGGAGGGTATAGCGCTAGCGAGAATAGGAGCAGCAAGGTCTCGCCGACCAGTAAAGCATTCCTGTTCTAGGTGATACGAATGTCATAAACATAAACTGACTTCAGGAGTTTAGCAAGCGTATAAAAAGTGCTATGTCGTGTTGCTATGTCGTGTTGCTATGTCGTGCCGTTAGGACGTATCGTTTCGAAACAAAGTAAATAAAACATTTTCGTAAAGTTCTGAGAACGTTCATGTTTTGACTCATTGTCCAGCTAGGAGAATAACATACACTGGAGCAAAAAATGATTGCCACATTTTTTTTTGATCCAATGCACACAATACAAGTTTCATTTGAAGTTCAAATGCTAATTAGTTTCTTTCAAAAATCATGTGTATACATATATTGTATTTATGTATTAAAATAAATTTATATACTTAATGTTATATATTTAATATAATGTATATGATATATATTATAATAATTTATAATTATAATTGTAATTTATAATTTCTTTATAATTGGTATATATTTAATATTATTTGTATAATATATGTATTTATTTTTGAACATTTAAAGTAAGACAACAATTAATACAGAATTGAAACTTTTATATAATCTTGTTGGATAGTAAATAACACCGGGTGCTATAGACACGAGCGACGCTACTGAGAAAAGACGTAACGTGCGTGTGGCGCGTCTCATTGTCCAGTAGTATCGAAACCGACAAGAGAGAAACACGTGCGAATTGTATATTGTAACCTAATATCTATTAATTATATTATAAGACATATATATATTAAACTAGTTACATAAAACTACTTTCGGTGAATTCCACGGCATCCTAATTCGCCATAAACCTAAACAGTTTGTTTAATATTTTTATTCAAATTCCGAGGGACTATCAGAAAACTTTGGAAATAACACGCACGATATATAAAATATTCATATTCTATAATTGTTAACCTTTTTCTAAACAATTCGATCTTAAACCACAAAATAACATATTTGCAGAAAACCAAATAAACTTCGCATTATTTACTTCATACATGAACAATATTATTATGCAGAAGAAATTTTACAAATTTGATCAATCAATGGCATTTATTGTGTTTCAGCTTACACTCAGCAATTATATCAATCGGAGAAATTTCGTCCAATGGCGAGAGTAACAATTTGGTAGAGAGATGTGAATGCCCTGAAGGATACACAGGACTTTCTTGCGAAAATTGTGCATGGGGCTACGTAAAATTGATCAAAAATGGGTCTGATTATCAGGATCATCACGTATGCGTGAAATGTGATTGTAACGGGCACGCGAGTACTTGTGATCTCGTTCTTGGAGAATGCACAGTGAGTATTTTTGTATTTATTTTATAATTTATTAAACTATTACGTTATTTTTTATTTACGTTATTTATTAAACTATTACATCATATTTTTTAATATATACTACAGTCATTTTTAAGTTAATTATAATGAAGCACATTCATAAGAGAAATTTCTCATTTTTTGTCTAACTTTAAATGTAATATAATAAAATGTATAAATATGCAAGTAGAATTTGAATTCTAATTTAAAATTAATTCTAATTCTAATTAACATAATTGAAAGATTTATGTAATATTATAGTACATAAAAGATAACTTATTCTTCTAATAACAATGATTATTTTTGTGATGAATTTAGTTGGAGAAAAATATATGAACGATTGATAATAAATTAATTAATTATGTAGAAATTAAAATTTATTCGATTTTAACATAAGAATCAGTATCTAAATTAATCTGTTTTTCATGGATAGATTAATCTCTTTTTATAGTATTTTTTTTATATATTTTATACATTCACCTTACCAAATAAGTCAAAGGATTATATTTAATTCTATAATTAAAAATGCAACTGTAAATAAAAAGCAGAGAGATTAAATTATTCATTAATATTTGATAATTTCAAATAAAAGATGATAAATTCACAAGCATAGACATTGATCTAAGTTCGTTTATGTAGATCTCTTCTTTACCTTCAATGCAATAACCGTCTATTGGTAATGAAGAAAGTGTATGGTAAATCTAAAGATTTATCGCAAGAGAATTAATGTTATCTTTATCAACTACCAGTATCCAAAATATTAAATACTAAATTAATTTATTAATTTTTTCACAAGTTTTTAATTAACAATGAATTTAATCTAGTTTTTAATTGATTAAGTTTGATATTTATTTAAGTTTAATGTTAATTAAATTTAATATTTAATTTTTAATTAACGATTTAAAACAAGTGCAAATATTTTGCTTTTCTTAATTTATTTATTTAAATATTAATTAGTTGATAATTAAGGTATCTTAAACTTACAATAGTGTAAAATTTTATTAAAATAACTTTTATTAAAATTTATTTTATTATTAATAATAAAAATAATCTCTCTTCTGTTATTTTGATATTATGTATTTATTTAAAACTTAATATTTTTTATTCAATAGATCTGTGAGCATAATACAGTAGGCCCCAAATGTGATCGTTGCGCACCGGGTTTTTACGGTATCGCTCTCAAAGGCACACCAACTGATTGCAAAAGATGTGCCTGTCCACTTTTAATCGAGTCCAATAATTTTAGTCCAAATTGTCAACTGGATGATCCTACTGACATTGATAGTGGATATGTATGTACACAATGTCCAAAAGGCTACACTGGCGATCACTGTGAAAAGTAAGTAAATAAATAATAGAAAAAGGATACAAAATATAATAAGACAAATGTAATGAAATCTGATGTAAAATCGCAGCAAATATATATATATATATATATATATATATATATATATATATAATATAAAAAAATATATAAAATTATATCTTATAATATTTAATAGACGTGTTCATAAAAATATAACATTGAAAAAGATACGTAGTCTAATTCTTCTGAATTAAAAGATAAATTAGATACTTGCACAGTTTAATCGAGATGTTCTATTGATTTCATATAATTTAACATTGTCTGAAATTCAACACAAATTATTTAACATATTGGAATAGTTTTCTATAATTTTATAATTTCAACTTTGAAGTTTTAATAAAACTTTCTTATTTTCCATTAATAGTATAAAACTTAGAATGTTGCATACTGTTGTGACTTTTTTCCAAAAGTTTATTTATAAAACTTCATCAATACTACTCCCATTTGAATCAGATTAGATTCAATAATATATTTTCTTTTCTACGAAGCAAATTTTCTATCAGATTTTTCTTTTCTTAAATATTCTAGAGATATTTTAGTATTCAATAATTGAAGAGAAGCACATATTTACCAATATTATTATTACATTTTTACTAAAGTATATTTATTGTGTAAGTGTGAAATAATTCTATTTCTTCTACTCAGATGACTTTGTCACTATCATTTGAAGGGTAGAATTAATAAAATTTTATAAAATTATAGAATTTTTTAAAATTACATTAAAATACACAACAAAATTTTAAACATTACACATTAAAAACATTAAAATTTTTTAACGTAGAATTAATTAACATGAAACAGAAATGATAATAAAATTCAAATTTATTTCGAAAGCTGCGATGTGGGATTCTTTGGAAACCCTCTGGTACCTGGTGGTACGTGCGAGCCATGCTTCTGCGGCGGTGGCCCCTGCGATCAAGAAACAGGGCGCTGCCTGGAGTGTCGCGGTAACACGGAAGGCTGGAAATGCGACAAATGTAAACCAGCTCATTACGGAAATCCTTTAGAACAGAACTGCTTGCGTGAGTATCATCTGTTACTTCTGGTTCGTTATTTCACCAACGTTAGCACGCGATATCTCGTGGATATCGAACATTCTTTAAATCTTACATTTAATCATTAAATATTCTCCAACATTTTACGTAACTTGCAACACGTATATTTAATAAGGAAGATCGTTGGTCTGCTTTAAATAGCGTTCGTAATTATTAGAAATTGAGTATGTTAAATATGTTAATGGTACTAATACAAGTTGAATGTTCAATGAGCCGATTGTAAATATTTATGTAATTTTATATTTTTATGAATGAAATATTATAACAAGAACTATTAAATATTGTAATAAGCTGTACTTATATATATTTTTAAATATTATATGTATTTTCTAGTTTTTTGGAATTTTAAATTGCCCAAAAATGTATAAATATCCGCAATCTATCTATATGTTATTCACTGAGTTTAAATTAGAATTCTTCAATTTTATTGACTTTAATAAAATAATCAGCTTTTAATGTAACATAATTTAATAATATACATATAATTAATAATAATATAAAAAGATTATATTAAAATGGATCAGGACAATTTATTAGAACTTGTATTATTATTTTTGTTATATATTTAAAATTTTAGTCTTTCATATTTTAACATATTTTTAAAAATAAACTATAGTGGTATTGGAAAATTATTAGAGTATCTAAATAAATGAATATTTTTATTAAACACATAAAAATATAGAATTGATATTTCCACGACTATTCGTTTTGTAATTATAGGATTGTGAAAATATAATTTCTTTTTTGCACAGTGCATACGTTCACAATATTTTATGAGCATTGTGTAGAAAATTCTTCATTATAATATATTATATTTTTTCGATTGTTCTCTATATTAGACATTCTCTATATTCTCTATATTATACTTATTGAAATATACTTGTATACAATTTATCTTAAAATTTTAAATATAATTATTTATAGTATAAATATTTCCATTATTTTAATTCTTATTTACCATGACATAGGTAATATTCGTATGAATCGAAATCATCGTCTAGAGATTTTTTTACAAACCGCAATTGTTTTGTTTGAGCTTCATCAATTCTCATTATTCATTTTTATAATTTCTATAATATTCATTTCAAAAATATTCTATCGAAAGTTAAAGATAAAAAAGATTTTTTACAATTCTTCCCTCTTTTTCGCATTATTGCTGCAGATATAATTTGAACTTTCACTATGTGAGTATAATAATCTATGCATATAATATTATGGAGAAACCATTGTCTTAACATTATAAATTATAATATTAACAAAATAAATTATATACCTTTATGCATCGTATGATATTGGTGTTATATTCATATTTTTTCATTCATATAAGAAATTACAGTGAAAAGTTTTTGTTTATTTTTATGATAAAATATAGGCAAAAATATATCAATAAAAGCTTTCCTGGGTAAAATGGAAACATCATGCTGATTGAACATATTCTAACTCTCAGAAAAATGTTATATGCAACATGTATATAATGATGACCTATCTCATATATACAAGAAGAATCTGGTCACCTTGATTTTACTAAAAATAATTTTTATATGTCGAGATTCACTTTCAAGGACAGTAAGTTTTTGAAACAATTTTTCATTCGCTTCCAATGCATAATTAAAATTTCAAAGCATAAATATTGGAAATATTAAGTTAATAATAAATCAATTATTAAATATAATTAAAGTTAGAAAGCTTTATCTTTTAAGCTTACGCCCACGTCAACGTAGGTGCATTAATTGTGACGATTTGACGCTCACAATTATCTTTGTAAACAAGTATTCTTATTTTTTGGGAACTTTTGATCTATTTTTATCAATTTTCCTATACGAATCACCATTCCGTAATAAGATTCTATACTCTTGCACGGAGAATCTGAACTGGAAAATCTCATGTTTGCAGCTTGCAACTGCAATCCTCTGGGCAGCAGTTCCACCGAGTGCGATGAGAAGAGCGGTCAGTGTCCCTGCAAGCCTTTGTTCGAGGGTCGTGACTGCTCCTCTTGCATCGAAGGTTACGGGAACGTGACTGCAGGTTGCCGGGAATGCGACTGCGACGTGGGTGCCCTCGACGAGGTCTGCGATCCCGTAACTGGTGAATGCAGGTGCGCGGAAGGTGCCCTTGGCTTCCGGTGTGATCACTGTGACATCGACCATTACGGATTGTCCGCGGAAGGCTGCACAGGTGAGTACTGTTTCTAATATTTTCTGCATGGAGGTGATTTTATTGTCGTATCATGATAATTTAATATGAAGGTGTATGAGGCAAGTGATGGTTCAAAACTAGAAGCAATTTATGTAGAAATTTGTTTATCAACGAAATAAAAGGTAATCTGAGAAATTAAATTTAATATTTCAATGAGTAACCTTGCTATTTAATGTTTATTTGATTCGATAGTATTGTTTTACAGAATTGCGTTTTAAAAAATTGAAAAATTTATAATGTTACAACAAATTATTCCTTGATTCTTTAAAATCAAAATTTTATTTATTTACGTAAGAGAAACTTTCTTACGTAATTATTGGGATTTCTTTCAGGCTTAAGGTGGAATTTAAGAATATAAACTGGTTAAAAAGAACTAGAAATTAAATATTGCATTACAAACAAATATATATATATATATATTTCTTAGTGCCGAATCAGTTTTTCCAATCATAATATAAAATTGCATAATAATATAAAGCGAGAAATATTCGTACAAAATATCCTCCAACTGCCAACATTGAATGATTCATACCTTTCTATAAGTTTCAAATTTGTTATCAGTGAGAATACTAATTAATTATCCTTAATTATATTTTAAAGTAAATATTTTTAGATTTATATTGTAAAACGACATCAATTGTTTGAAGTCAGCAATTGGAAAAGTATGAATATATTTGTGTGTCACTGTACACACTGTCTATTAACTATATGTTTGTCCTAAAATTGTTTATTCTAAAATTAAAAAATTCCAGAATTTCTAGAATTTCTACTTCTAAAACTTTCAAAATTTTTAAAAATGGTCGAGAATCTTTGTTTTTACATTGTCAAAATATTGAATCGTCATCAGCGGAAATTTGTCTTCATCCAACTGAACTCTCTTGGCCCGCGCTCTACTGCGCTTGCAGAAATCGTGTATAACGTAGCACGCGCAACAGGTAGCGAGAAAAACGAAGCGTAGGTTACCGATGGTAGGAAGCATCGTGGTTTCGTTGCTGTGGAACGCGAGCAAGAGTAATGCATAACGCCCGGGCTTGTTTCAACTAAGCCGCGGATGTTTATCTCGAAGCTCCCTTAAGTACGGGGTACTTATCCAGCACGGACAGCAGTCATGAGTCGAGGATGTTACTTGAGATTTACAAGAGTCGAACCACCCTTGTCCGTGGAACTGCTTCTGACATGTAATCTGTTTAGCTTAGTTTTAATTTACGATCACGATTTCCGTGCACCATCGTTTCATCTTGCACGTTTTTCACCAGTTACTATCTCGTGTTTGGAATTCTTTGTTAAAGAAGAAAAATGGCGTGGTTGCACAATTTTGGATATAGTTTATTTTACAGGGATATATATATTTATTATATAGATTTGAGATAAAAATAGATGTCTGGTTCATTCTGGATTTTTTTTTTCAAATTTTATAACGATACGTATTTATATTTAAGATATAAACAACAATAAATAACGTGATCTAAATTAATAATATTCGTATACTGTATTTCATTTATTAAAACTATGGTAAATAAGAATACGAAATCTAAATGAAAGACATATAGTGATTAAGTGTATCTTTGGAACTTCCTTTCATAGTTTCAATATTAAAAAAACAGATTTTGATCATTTGGTGTAAGTAATTGCAAATGAAACGTCGCGTAATTACAATGGCAACCTTTAATAGCTTAATATTCTATATAAAATAAAATATTTACAATCTTTCAATATATTCTCCCCAGTGTCTGCAACATAAAACAAAAAGAATTTATTGTTTCGTGTTGCCGCAATTTACTTGTAGCAAGAAAGTGCGAAATCGAATCTTTATTTACGATTAATTAAACAGCGGTCAAGATATCATATCTCACAACCATGTCGAGATACGGAAACAGATATTGTAAGATATGGTGTACCATATGTGAATTTCTAGCTTGTTTTAAGTCATTCCACTCGATCCACGAGTTGTCTGAAATGTTAATTGCCTTCCTACGACTACAATGGTATGTAATTTCTTTCTTTCTCGCGTGGTATGTGTTAACCCAAACTGTTTTATTCTAATGCTTTTGATTGCGTTGTTCCATGTAGAAAATTCCTGAATTTCATTCAGTGTTTATTGTCAAATAATTTGAATTTCCTGCCAATTCTTCAATTCAATCGATTGATCAATTGTTATTACATCGTTTTTTAAAATTTATAGTTTATCATTAAATTCTAGAACGAGACTGTGTCTAAACTGGCCTAGACTGGTTAAAAAGAACTAGAAATTAAATGTTATATTACAATATATATATATATATATATATATATATATATATATATATCTTGTACGTACAACATATATCTTGCTTAACCAGTTTATATTCTTAAATTTTACTTTTTAATATTAAGACAATGAAATAATATATATATATATATATATATATATATATATATATGATTTATAAAAACTGATTCTGCATTAAAAAAATATATATGTATATATATGGGGTTCTATGACTGGAAAAACTGATTCGACACTAAAATATATATAAATATATATGTGTATTTCTTAATCAGAAATTAGAATATACATATATATATATATTTCTGATTCGGTATTAAGAAATATATATATATATTTTTTAGTGGCGAATCAATTTTTCCAGTCATAATATAAAATTGCATAATAATATAAAGCGAGAAATATTCCTACAAAAATCCTCCAACTGCCAACATTGAATGATTCATACTTTTCTACAAGTTTCAAGTTTATCACTGAGAATATCAATTAATTATCCTTAATTATTTTAAAGTAAATATTATAATATATGTTTAGATTTATATTGTAAAACAACATCAATAAGACCACTTTTTTAATGATTTTCAATGTCATTAAAAAAAGAATCTGTTTCGCTACTAGAACTCAATATTTAGGAAAAAAGTAAAATTATGTAAAATGAAAAAATTTACTTCAACAATTCATTACTCAGAAAGTTCTGATTTCAACTTACGTTCAACTTCAATCATCTCGTCAATTTGTTTTAGAATTTTCTTTGATCTTTAATTTTCGAAAAAGTTTTGAATTAATATAAATAGAACTTATTATCATAAATAGAAATTTTACATTTTACACGTTATAATTTATATTCATGAAAAGTCAGATAAAGCTGAATAACAATGAGGAATGAATTTATTAAAAGATATCGCATTCTAAAGAACTTATGTTTATATTTTATAACAGGTAATATTTATTATAATTCATTTTCTTTAATATGTGTATCACGTTTTTGAATAACTATCATTTTTTAGTCTTTAGTATAGTTTTCTTCTGTATAGAAGACTTTGGTGTAATTTTCTTAAATTATCTTCAAAATTGGGGTTGTAGAATCT
Source organism: Tetragonisca angustula (assembly GCA_036937485.2). NCBI lineage: Eukaryota > Metazoa > Arthropoda > Insecta > Hymenoptera > Apidae > Tetragonisca > Tetragonisca angustula. The sequence goes on along the minus strand of JAWNGG020000095.1, from coordinate 1,113,102 downwards.
ATTTTGGCAAATATCTTGGGAATTATTGAAGATACAGCTATTGTGTAAATTGATGAAACTAACGACTAATTTAATGATGAATATCATTTTGCAAAAAGTTATTTGTTTAAACATTATATATATAATTTTTTTTTGTTTTTCCAGATAAATGTTAATACATTTTCTTAAATATTTAAATTATATGTTCAAACACAAATTACGGATCAATTGGAATCTTAATTTTTGCACTACAAAAAAATTCAAAATTGTGATCAAAATTATATTCAACACTTTTTCACCGGATGTAGAAAACAGGTTGTATACTCGAATTGTTCTTTGTTCATAAATATGTAGTGTTTCTGAAACAACCTGATTTTCTTCTTAGACACTTACCACTGCTTTTAAATAAAGAGACACAATCAATCATTCAATATAAATGTCACTTCACAGTAGAAGTGATTGAAACATAGATGTTTCTTACATTATGAGCATTTTAAGGCAACAACTTCATCGCAATCAAAACAGTTTATAATCTCAAATTGCAAATTTATGAAACGATACTTTACTGGATTTTCGAATTATTGTAACCACATATAAATTCATTTTGTTTTTACCTTTAAATGTACGGGACGCGTTTCTCTGATCTTGGTCTTATAGTCAGATTCAATAAAACAACAAACGTCATAAACGTAATACGAGGGACATATTACTGGACAGTACCAAGGTAATTGCGAAATTATTATTTTATAGGAAAATTGCTCAACGGTACATTTTGGTCGATAATAATCTTATATCTTGACCGCTTGTCTACGGGTCTACTTGTCGTGCAGTAGTTCTACCCGTGCCTTATCACCTCTTCTCATCCATCGACATATATCAATGAGTCAAGAGGTAGCGAAGAATAGTTCGGTTCGGTTTGCGAGCGTATTTCTGTACCCTTTTACGAACACACCTGGGACGTCCGCTGCTTCATCGACACACTCGCAACGTTTACCCTTATCACGTACTCCCAAACAAAGATTTGTAATAATTTGGAAAAGGATAGAAACATTTTTTTAAATGTTTTATTTAACAAGAAATTAAACGAGAAATGGGCATTTCTATAGAAATACAATGTTTAACTTTTTGTTATCGCGATACGAGATCGGTAATTCCTTGCCATACAAAGTCAAATCCATAGATGCAATAAAATGCAAAATATAATAAAAAGATAATGGACATTATTTTTCTTTTTGAGAAATGCCCATATTTCTAAGAACCCTTCAATTTAAAGTTGTTACTTTTTAATATATTGTACGTCACTCTGAAACACTAACGTTACTAGCAGGAATAACACGCTGCAGAAATGTTACTTAACCGTTTCGTGTTCGCGGAAATGGTCGAAACTTCTGCTCGTATTGTGCTCTCTGCTATGCAAGAGTTAATACACTGCCTGAAGCGTAGATTCGATCATGCCTACCGTAATGTTTCGTGCATGCGAGCGGCGGTGGTCAACAGATAACGGAGGATCGTTTCCACAAAGCATTGGGTCCTCGGGGCTTGTTCGATGTCCAAGCTATGATTCGGAGACTCGAACGAACTTTACAAGTGGACGCGAGTTCGCATTTCACGATGCGATACACGGCAATAGCGAATAGAATCCGATAGTCGTGTCGTTCTAGAGATCGTTCCGCCATCATTGACATTTCGAAAGTCATGAAACATGTCTGTAAACGAATTTCTTTTTTTTTTTTTTTAATCGAATCAACACTGCGAGAATGTCAAGCAATGAGAAATTATGTTTATCGTTGAAAGTGCGATGTAATCGTGAAATCGAGCAATCGTAATTCGAAAAGTTATTAGTGTAACATTGTGAATAAATGATTAATGTAAGAGTAGATTTCAGAAAGAGTAATAAAATATTTAAAGCCTACCGTGAAAGAGAAATATAGATAGATAAAAATTCATTCGTATGAGTAGGAATCAAATTATATAAGTAAAAATTCAAAAAACATCTCAATTTTTTATATGCCATTATACGCCATTATAAGAAATTTAAATTGTTCGAATTGTTTGATCTAACTCATAATAAGACCAAGCATTATTTACATTTATTAAATTTGCGAGCAACATGCTCTGTGTCATGCTTATCCTTAAAATCTGTATTTCTCAATTAAATGTTTGAGAAATTACCATTTCTCCTCAACAGCACGACACGAACGCGAAGGTGGCATACCGTTGAATCGTTGAATTCTAATCTCCACCCAGTTTTTCGAGGGCCACTCCCAACGTACGAATCTTGCTCGACTCGAAACTCGAGCTGTGAAACCTATCTAACTACAATGTCACTCGTGAGGGAGTCGACGATTATCTTAGAAGTCACCTCGATAGCTAGTTTGACGTTTTCGCGGTTCTCGAGTTACCATTCGGATCGACTAGAAACAAAATGAAATTCACCTATGTTTGATCCTGATCGAGGATTCGAGTTATTTATTAATTACAAAGAAGTTACTCGCAAAATTCTAAAAAATTAATTCAATTTAATTTTAATTATTTATGGGTGAAGCTCTTTGTTTATATAAAATGTATATATAACGACTGAGAGAAAATAATATTACAAAAAAATAAAAAAATAAAATATATGACAAGATAATAAATATTAATATTAATGAAAAGAATATATACACATAGTATGTATATAGAATGATCGAGAATATAATGTTACAGAAACAATACATGACAAAACAATAAATGCAAAAATGGCAATACAAGATAAGAAAGGCTACAAGAAAAATTTGATTCATTTTAATTTCACTTTGCGATTAAGGAGAAAAATTTTGATGTAATGTATTTAGAAATATTTTAATTCTCAAATGATATCAATTGGATTATAAATGATTGTGGTAATTTAAATTGCATTTCTAAAGTTTAGAATTCTAGAATTTCAAATCTCTAAATTTACAAACCTTCAAACATTCGGATTTCGGAATTTTTAAAGTTTGAAATTTCCTAATTTCTAAATTCCGAAGTTCCTGATTTTATGAATTTTTAAATTTCTAAATTCTTAAATTATTAAATTTGTAAATTCTCGTGTTTCTACATTAAAATCCTAAATACATTTTAAAATTCTCAATTTCGAAATTTTTAGATGTCTAAATTTTTAAAAGTTTTTCTAAATTCCTACATTTCTGAATTCTTGATTTTCTAAAATCTTAAATCCTTAAGTACTTAAATTCCTAAATTCTTCAATTCTTACATTTCTTAACTTTTAAATTTCTAAATGCCTCAACTTTCGAATTTCTAAATTTATATATTTTCAAATTTCCAAATAAATAAATATCAATTCTTTGCTCAATTTTGTAATCGATTAATTGTCCCAAGACTTTTGAATGGGGATGTGTAATATTAACGAAAAGAATAATTTAAACTAGCTGATATGGTTCACTCTATATGTTTCAGTTATTCTTTATTTTAAAACTTTGTTTTTAGAAAAATGATTGATTTAAAAAGTGAAGTTCCTCGCTCAAAAACTTAGCATTTGCCGTAAATAGCGTTGTTAAATCACGTAAAGGGTGAGGTGACTCGTCTAAAGACCAAACGAGCCTTAGTAATATGAGATGGAGTATTAAAATTAATGAAGGACAAGATATCCAGGTTGTTACATTTACATAATGCTCCCAGGAGGCTAGAAGAGAATTTTCATTTTTCTAAGCGTACAGTGACAAAATAAGAAATATAGTTATATAAGGTCATGTCCTTATCCATATTGCGTTTATTTTACTGGTGATCACGGATGACCACTCTGGCCTTTTGGTGCATTCAGTTACTCTAGATAACTGTTTGAATATTTTCTCACAAGTATAAGAAAATAACTGTGTCATTTATATACATACGATAGAAAATTACGTATTTTTAATATTTACACTAGGAATTTTTAATTTATTTTTACTGTAAATTACGAACAAAAATGCATTGACAGAAATTTTCCTGAGTAAATGAAGAAATTATTACCAAAAGAGTTAAGGAGACATTCTTCCTTTGTATCGCTTAAATACCAATCACGTATTGTTAGTATATTAAATTATAAATAAATTCTATTCACTGAATTTGTATTTCTTCTATCAAAAAATAAGCACTCACATCACTGTCGAATGAGATTACAAAAATTCGATGATTTATTCCGCTTGTTGATCCCAGCACGATCTGGTTCTCATCAGCGAGCGTGGGCAACTATCATCAGCAGTCCGGTCGTTATATATCCCTGATCGTGGTATATCTTATCGTGCTCGCGTCGGCAGAAAGATCGAACTGTCAGGAAAAAGTGCAAGGCACGTGAGATTATCGACGGATAGCCAGATCTTCGTGTGGAACTGAACAAAAAAAAAAAAACGAAACGACGTCATTTCCAAGAAAAGAAGGTAATCGCTGAAAAATGTAAAACAATGTGTTGGTGAACGAAATATATATTTTAACTTTTTGGGAGTCTTCTGGTACATATGTATGAGTACCAACACTGTTATTTAAAAGACTAAAACTTTATTTTAGCAAAGCGGTGTGAATACGTCTTTCCATCTAGTCTTTTAACGTGTGCATAATCTTACATTTGAATTTTTTAAGATGTTTAAAATATTTGTGGTTTAATGTAAAAATTGAAGATAATTCAGGTATTCATCTAAAGAGTTAAAATTATGTGTAATCATCTAAATAATATTTAGTACAATTATACAATATATAAATATAAAGATAATATAAAGATTATATATAAATGTAAAGAGTGCAACAATAACTCTGATTACTTTGAATATTACGATTATCTCTGAAGATATGAAAAGATTTTGTTAAAATTATTCATTGCAAAAGAAGTTTTTTTTATCGAAGTCATCAACAGGAGTAAAAAATTAAAATAGTGGAGATGATCTTGGAAAAAGATTATTATTGCCATTTTGTAACTTCTGTACTAAATAACATTTTATTAATGAAATATTTTCATATTCAAATACGAAGATATACACTTATAGATAATTATACTTGTGTAACAAATGTTATTTTTGATGACTATCTATCTAATGTTAAGATATATCTTTTATTTATTAACTCGTCGTTTTAAGTTTTTTGGCGATATGACGCGTTTGAAGAATATAATACAGTCATATCAATCACATAACACTCTCTATCTGATAAATGAATAAGATTCCCATAATTAATCTAGAAGATCATATTTCTTCAGTTTCGTTGCAACTAACAATGAATAGTATGTTTAACGCAAAAAGAAGTTACTAAAATATGACATGTTATACAAGATTTTATTTACAAAAAAGGAACTAATTGAATATATAAAAGATATGTAGTTAAAAATATATGAAATATATATAAGTAAAAGAATATATAAAAATATATATAGTTAATTCCGTGATAAATCAATTTTGTTTATGAATGACGATGTCATAATACACAGTTAACGATTAAAACAGGAAAAGAAAATGATGAAAATGTAACTTTTTACGTCAGTATTTAGAAAAAGCATTTGTGCATCTGAAACATAAATTACTTATCTTAAATAATTCAGAAGCTGCTATATCATTATTATATATTATTAAAAGTTGAAGTAAAGTCACAATTTTTAAAATTTTCTTTTATACACATACGAGTGCACATTGCAGGTATTACTATTCTTTTCAAACAATTTACATTATCGAATATTTTCATTAACATCACGTTAAAATGAAGGTTAATTTCAATTATTCGCTCATTATTTTTTGTCGTTCCTTTAGAGTCTACGACTTCATAAAAATTTTCAAAAATCAAAGCTGTTTGGTAAATAACGAATTGTTTTGTCATTCGAAAATTCCATTGGCTGAACACTTTTCTGTCTCCGAGAACGGCAGATTCTACATAATCAACAAAACTACACTATTTTATAAAAGTCTGATTAATTTAGCCCGAATCGTTTAATCGTATTTTAGTAGATGATTTTCAGTAGAAGCGCCGCTTAAAGCCGCCAGTAAGTCATTTCTTACGTGGTGTTCGAGGGAGTCGCAGAAGAAAAGACGAGCTTCCTTCCATTCTCGAGCGCGCCTTATCGATCGCACTGCACGATAAAACGTCATTCCCTTTTTAAATCGCCGCCGATATACAATACGAAAGTGGCGCGGCGATCCTCTGGCCCGATAACGGCTTCTGTATAAGGACCCTCGCGGACAGTGACACGGAGGCGACATTTCGTGGCCGTTCTTGTTGCCGCCTCCTCTTGTTCACGCGTTTTCCCCGCGCGCCCAGTCGTGCTTAGGAGTCGAACCGCTCTTTCACTCTCGATTTACGCAGCAAAAACTCGACGAAACCGCGGAATGCTGTCTACCAAGCTTCTATCCCCTGGTGTATAGATTTTCGACGTCTCGTCGTGTCATCATCGTTGGCGATACCGATGGATCATACTACTTGCGCGTTTCGTTACTTTGTGTAGATTAGTTGGGGAATATTATGAAACGTGAGGATTGAGGACTGAATAGAAGAAGATTGGAGTATTTTATTTTTATAATATATAATGTAATTATAATATATTTTATTTTATAATATATAATATATAAATTGGAATATTTTACTTTTAGAGTAATTTTGTCTCAAGCTAATTTTCAAATTGTCATTGAATTAATTAAAATTGTAATCTACATGGTGGAAAGTGGAAGTTTTGAATATTCACAGTAAAGATGAGATAGTAAAATTGTGTAAAAATAATAATAAAATAAATATGTATAGATAGATACACTGGAAAAGCTTGAATTAGAGTTTACGAAACAATTTTATTTTAAATTAATTTTAAGATTTGCGTATTGATATGTGTAACAACCTGCAAAGTTAATTAGGAGTTTAAATGTATAGATATATTAATGCGTATAATAGAAAACTACAATTATTATTACAATTATTTTATAAGCATATGTATCTACGAAGACAAAAAGTCAACAGATTTAAAAAAAAAGTTATATCTATTTTCGAAAACACTACTTCAACACCAATAATTGTAAAATTTTTCAGATAAATAATACTCGATTCAGATACTGTATAGGAAGTAGAGTACTATAATTTGCAACTGTTTATAATTTTTTCAACGTTTAGGTAACATTTTGTCAGAATTTGAAAGATATGAGTAACATAGATAAGGATAAATATAAGATACATAGATACAAAGAGGATAAAAATAAAAATTCAGTATAGAATGAAATATTTATAAAAAATATTACTAATATGTTATAGGAAGTATATATATAGAACGGATGGTGGGAATACGCTTATTATTATTATTTTAAGAAATCACATTATATGATATATATATATATATATATATATAGATAGATAGATAGATAGATAGATATTTTAATAATAGATTTTTTTATTGATTTCCCTTAGGATTGCAATTTCCTCTCCTCTGCATCCTCCGTACAATTTTCTTAGAGCATAAATACAAAAATACAAAAATAGTATAATATAAAAGCAACTCAGACAGCATACAATAATATAGAATATAATAACAACAACATAAATGGACCATAAGAAAAAACTATTACTAATTGCCTACCACCCATTACATTAGCATTGCTTTTACATATATTTATAACTCTTTCTTTCCCCCTTCTTTGGTCTCTCGTTCTGCCTCACCCTCTCCCTTTGTCCTTCCTCCTAGTACCCCCGTCCTTGTATTTAAATCTCCTCCAATCCTGCCTTTTTCTTCCTATTCCCCTATCTCCATCCAATCCTTTATTTGTTCTATTTTCTCTTCAACATCCCCTAGCGCGTAAATTCCTGCCAATCTCCATACCTCCTTTTTCCTTTTCCCTTTCCATTTTATCCGCTTCACTCCTTCCCCTACCGATATCAGCTGTTTCACCGCCAATTTCTTCTCCGCCCCCACTAATGTGCCTCCTGTTTTTCCTACCTTCATCTTGTCTATACTACTCATATTCGGTATCTTGATCCTCCCCATTCATTCTTTTCCAACCATGTTTTCAACGTAAATATAACCTTCCACTCTCCTAATTTTCCCAAGAATTCTTGTCCTTATTTCCTAGGCCTTCCACATTCCCGAACATTACTCTCCAATTATTCTTACCCTTTTTTCCTTTTTCGTCCATTCCCTTTTTATTTTCTCCTACTCCTTTCTTTTCTTCTTTCCTGTCGTCTCCATCTCCATCTACCTCTCTTCCATCCTCTCTTCCTCCCTTCTTATTCCTCTCCGAGTCTTTAATACATTCTCCTCTTCATCTCATTTTCACCATACATCTCTATTTGAATCTTGTCGTATCTTATCCATGTCCTTCCTCTTTTCCGTTCTTTTTCCGCAATTCTTGTTAGTTCTCTTTGCATTCTCCATTCTCTTTCCATGAGATCGTCCTCCAGCCATTCCTTTTCTCCTTTAAGTTTATATTTATTGGCCATTATGTCTCCTGCTCTAAGTTACCTATTTTCACCCGTACCATATCATTTCTTCTTGCTACCTTGTTTATACTTCTATTTCCACCTTCTCACCTATCTTTTCCATAATCCTTTCTACTATTTTTTCCTTTTCCTTTAAATCCACTCCCTTTATTAAAATATTCCTTCTCCTTTCTTTCCAACTTCTTTTCTATAGCAATAATCCTTCCGCTTACCACCTGTTCCTTTTCCGCCACTCCCTTCCCTCCTATATTTTCCCCTCCTTTCCCCTCCATCCCTCCTATCCTTTCTTCCAGCTTATTCTTTCTTCCAATTTTCTTCTTTCTTCTACCATCCTCTTCTCTATCTTTCTAATTTCCTCCTTTATTTCATTTTTCAGTTTCCTCATCTCCACCCCAATTTTCCTTTCTACACAATCGCCTAGTCCCTGTATCATCTCCTACTGTTGCAGTCTTTGTTGTATCCACCTTTTTTAAACTCCTTCACATCCGACCTCTTTCCTTCCTCTTGCCCTCCTTATCTTTTATCTTCTTTGGTGATTCTACCTCCTTCTCTCCTTCTTCCGTACCATTTGTCTAATCCTACTTCTCCCCTCTCCGCCCTTACCTCCTTTTCTTTTACAGATTTCTCCCCTCCGATCCCTCCTTTTATATTCCTTAGCATTCTACCTCCTCCCATCACCTTCTTTATCCTTATCGAATGTGCTCCCTTTCCTGCTTATCGCTCCTCCGCAAGATGTCCCTGCTATCGATCCTCTAACTCGCTGCTTCTTCTTAACCTCATTTTCTCTTCTTTCCGATTTTTCTTCGCCTCTGCTTTTCCCTCTAACATCCGTCGCCCACTTCTTTCTCTCCTCAAACTTATCCTCCTTCTTTCCGTTTCTACTTCAAACCTCTCCAAACTTCTCCTATCTAAACTTCCAAAATAACTTCCCTTTCTCACTTGCCGTCACACCAGTAGCACATTCCCACTTCAGCTCCTATATATATACAAGGTGTTTCGTAACTTGTGGGACCCACTTCGGGAGTTGATTGTACGCCTAAAAATAATGAAAAAAAGTCATATAAATATATGTCCTATCTGTCTTCGTTTATGAGATATTATGAATTTTCTGTTTTAATTACTTTTACAAAAAATGCTCGAAATGATCACCTTACATCTGAAGACGAGCCTGCACGCGTCTTGTCATTGATCTGGTTACTCTCTCTATCATTCCTGGTGTTTCTCGAATTTGTCGGAAGCCTTGCTCTATTCTATTTCGTAGTATTTCAACATTTTCGATCGATGCGTATACAATAGATTTTAAATGTCCCTACAAATGAAAATCTAATGGATTCAAATCCGCAGAACGAGCAGGCCATGCAATAGGACTTCTACGACCAATTCATTTATTTGCAAAGTTGATTTAAAAATTGCCTAGCCACTCGGCTAAAATGCGGCGGAGCTCCATGATGCATAAACCGCATACCGCATTTTAAATTAATTTCAGACAAATTCGAGAAACACCAAATTACGAAACACCTTGTATATATATATATATATATATATATATATAAGATCAATTTTACATTTTAAAAAGAATAAAAATTTTATGAAATTTATCCAACGCATTATAGAAATAATAAATTCTGCATTCTACAAATAATAAATTTTTTTCGTTGCCGATATAAGGAAGTCCACTTATGTATTGCATTATACTATTGAAATAGAATTTTTTTAATGGATTTAAATATTATACATATATAATTTATAATTATGCAGGATATAGTTTTTTTTTTAACCAACTTTCATCAGTATTCCTTATGAGTATAAATGTGGAAAAAATATTGTAGGTACATGTAAATTTAAATAGTTTCATGTCCTGTTGATAAATTGTAACAAAAATTCAAGAGTTGTATGCTATAAAATAGAATTTTAATAACTCTGTAATACGAATAATATTTGATAACGCAATTTATTATTTAGATTAACTGTAGAATTAAAAATCTTTATTTAGAAACAATTAAATGATTATAATCCACAAAAATTCACATTCTGTAAACTAACTAATTATGAAACAAAATATATCTGCTATACTATTTTTTCATACTAAGCATCTGATCTCAATTTTTTCACAATTATTAGATTAGATCGTTACAAATAAATTATTTAGTTGTACCACAATAGGAAATATACCCCTTAATTTTTAAAAATATGAATTAACGAATAATTTTGAAATTATATGTTATATTAAGAGGATATCAATCTGTTATTTCAAAATGATTTTCTGAAGATAATAAGAAATTTTAGACATAAATATATAGAATAAATTTCATTTACCAAACTTATTCTTTTCATTCCAAATTTACTATTTAAAACAGTCATCAGAAGAAAGAATAAAAATTGAATACTTAAGTAATCTATTAGATTGGTGCATGTGAAATGTCAAATCATTTATTTGAAGTCTGAATTTGAGCCAATATTATCTATTAAATTTTATCTTACTTTCACTTAACAATCATATGAAACAAATTTTCTGTAAAGCATGTCTGGTAGGTGAGTAAAGGAACATAATTTAATTTTGTAAGAAAGTACTTACAACATTTAAATTTATACTATCATGTATGATGTTAGATTTTGACCGTGAAAATTAGAAACAGGTTTCATCCCATAATGGTAGAATATATATCTTTTTTTAAAATAATAATTTAAATTATTTTAACAAAAAATTTGATTTTCACGCTTTTATTCACTCATTGGAAATATATTTAATGTCAAGAAAATTTATATGTAATCAAATCTCATTAACTGCCATTGTCAATTTCGTTTAATTATATTAAAAAATAAAAATGAAAACAGTTGAAGATGTCAGATTAAACTATACCAATTCGCAATTCATATTTTTTGTACTTGGCATAGTGTTGAAAAATCATTCCATGTAAACAATTATTTATTACGTAAATTATTGAAAAATGAACTGTAAAAATTTCATTCCAAGAACTTTTTATATAATATTATATAATAAATAATTAATAACAAAACTAGTAACCGCTAAAAAAAAACTGGCTACTGTTAAAACTTCATTTGAAAAAAGGAATATAGCACAAGTTCAAAAGAAAGATTGTCAAGATCTTTTCTCCTCTTCTCGTTTACCTTCATTATCGTTTCACTCTTCGGCAAGTATGACTCTTCAATACGCAGCGTTATCAACACGAGCGATCGTCCCGCAAAGCGGAAAATAGTTACGATTATTATCTGGGGTGAAAGATTGAAAGCTTCCTCGATCGATTCCCAAGCACCTTGTCTCGAGCAGAGCGCATCGATTTCGTACGTCATTTGCACTGAATATCGGAAAGCCGTCGCTATCAGATTTAATTGGTGTTTCTCAATCGTTTTCCCCCTTCGTATCCCGCCGATCCTCTTCATATCCTACGTGGTGCGAGTTCTCTAGCGAGCACGTACACTCGCTAATGATGCAATCGACCCATCAGATACCTCGACCGGCTATCTTCCTCCTCTTGCTCCTTATTTCCTCGCTGCTTACTCCTTAACTCCTTATATACTCACCTGACGGTACGAGTCCTGATCGTCTAGAGTCTAGAGAATGCGTGGGTTGCTTGTCTAACGGGTGATCGTTTAATTACTTATCATTCTTTTTTTTTTCATCCATTTATCGTGACGCTTCGATATTTAGTATTTCTAGCTTGTATCGGATAATTGGATAATTTGTTTTGGATCAACGTGTAATTTGCTTTGGACAATTTTAGCAGAGTTTGATTTTTGAATTGACTCAAATATAATACATATAACCTGGATGATATAAGTTGTTTAGATAATCTTTCTCTATTTTCGTGAGTTATGTTTTGAGTGAAATAATCATTTTATTTAGTTGAAGAAAGATTGTTTCTTTTTATATTTTTGTGATTTTATTATATTTTTTTTATATTTCTTATATTATTATATATTTTTATATTTTATATTTTGTAATGATGTCAGTTGTAAAACTGTGAATTGTAGAATCCCACCCGTTCTGCATACATTTTTATATTATAATATAATTTTTATTGAACATTACTAAGTACTTGAGATTATTCCTACACAAATATATTTTAACACTCTCACTCACAATACTTTTAGGCCAGTCAAAAACGTTTCATATAAATCGCTGATGTAGTAATGCTGATCAACGTCATAAATTGAAATGTAAAAAAAAATTGCAATTACGAACATTTCTGAAAATTTTTCCTTGAAATTCACAATTATTTCTGTGTAATAAATAAATTCGCCAAAACATCTCTTTTGTGGACTCAACCACAGATATTAAATCGACATGGATAATTATTAAATTTAATTTAATATCTAGTGAAATTCATTTATTTATTCCTATTACACGAACGAAAAACCAACGAAAATGAGTGGACTTCCGGACGATAATTATTTGTCCTTCGACAAGTTCTAGTTGTAATGCAGTCTTTCTATCCCCGAGTATAATAAAACACCCGCCATAAAACATACACTAGCAATGATCGTGCTTTATGGAGTGTTGCCCTCACATGACCTTTTGACTCGGTTGATTTATCTCACGCGAAAGACTCAGATTTATGTGGCGTGACAGAACTTAAGGCCGATTACGTAATTAATTGAACGTTTTGAAACACCCGGTAGAAGCGGCTGTAGCTCAACACCTGGCCGCGCAATGTGTCCGGGATTCCTGGTAAGACAGTCGAGCTACAGCAAATAACGTTAATCTACCGGTTGGTGTCAAACGATTGCGAGATTTCATTCATGAAATCTCCCGGAACTCCTGTAATCCTTGTAAACGATTAGACCGGAGCCACGCGACGGAGAAACAAAGACGCGGATATCGAATGACACGCGATGGATTTTCATTCTTAAACATTTGCGGCCGGTAATTATTTTGAAAGTGTTCGTTCAAAGGTGGTATTTATTTTCGTAATGACTTACAATGGATACAGACATCGTACAAATGAAAATGTCGGCATTTCAAACTGTTGGAGGTTAGATTTGCACGTGGTGGAGAATGATTGTTCACTCAATGAAAAGTTTGTAACATGCTATTAATTGAAATATCAACATAACATTAAAGAGAAAAAAATAACATTCTTATCTCTTACTGATAATGGAACCAGCTGACTTTTGCCCTTGTAAAAGAATTAATATCTTTTTCTACACAGTTGAAATTCTCGCTTCTCAAATTCAAAATTTATATAATATAATTTGTTCTGACATCAATTGTTTTCAATAAATCAAAGAAAATATTCACTTCTGCTTTGTTAAAAAACTGTAATTCTATTTATGCTTATAGCTTCCCATTTTCGAATAGAAATGTTGTTTCGCCGTAAAAATCCAGCCATTTTAGTTTTGATGCTGAAATTATGTTTTTCTGCATGTTGTTAGGCCATTTTTCTTCCTTACAGTGCAACCGTGGAAAATATTTACTAAATATATTTTATATGTTCGACTATTTCAGTTTCTACTTTAAACTTGGACCTAGAGTCTTTTAATCCTCGATTGCAAAATGGAAAATGGAATGTTTAATTATCTTCCAGTCTGACCCTCTTTAACAAGCTTCATTGTTTTCTAAAGTTAATTTTAGTTTTTCATGTTTTTCTGAAACATTACTTTTGCCACTTGCAAAGTAAATTTATTATAACAGAGAAGAATATATTTATTATACTCGAGTAAATAACGGCAGTCATGCTGCATGCAATAGCGATTAAGTGACCATCATTGTCCGTATTTGCCAGTGACGGCGAACATTTTTGAGAAGTAGGTCAAATTTTCATTATTTTTTTTTTCATTATTTTACTAACTCGTGGCGTCTACTAAGTGGCGTCACTTAGAAAGGCGGAAGGGAGGCTAGTTAAAAACTACTTTTTTTGGTTCACACTTTCATAATCCTCTAAAATGTTCACGTTTCCTTTTTGTCCTTTTACAACTTTTACTTTTGCAAGTGAAGAGCAAAAAATAAATATCGACGTCAAAAAATTGATATAAAGTCCAGTCAAGCCCAGTCACTCCTGCACTATACATTAGATAGACTTTATTTCTTAATATTTTTTATTGTCTGTTCTCTCTTTTATTATATAAAAAATTAGCAAAGCTACCCATTCTGAAAATGGGATCTAGTGTGTTTTTTTAGTGTTTATTACATCTCTTTAATCGTAAGCACTATATAAAATTTTTTGGACACAAGTAACCCATATAACATTTTTCAAAATTTAAAATACCTATATGTAACCAAGTCGTAAATCCTCCATAAAGCACAATTATGTATTTATTTCTCACTTTTAAGCTCTAACCGAACACTTGTAATTTTCTTAACATTTTTTGACAAGAGGGGTTCGAAAATTAATTAAAATTCTTTTATATATATATGAGTTTATAAAAATCAACGCGTGGGTCATTTAAAAAGCCTGCGCGGGTCAGTGTCTGACCCGCGGGTCATAGGTTCGCCATCATTGGTATATGCATTAAGTGACATATGAATCAAAAATATTCATGTGAAATTCGAATATAGTTAGAGTATATTCGCGTGTAAATCAAATACAGTTTTAAAAAAGTTTATTTCTTACATTCTGCACACAGGATTATATAAACGACAGTAAAAAACAGATAAAGCTTATTATTCCAAAGGTTATTTAGCAACAGTCGAGTAGACGATGCAATGAAAAAGAAGATGAAAGAAAAAAAGTCAGATACTTTGAACGTGCCATATTTGTAATAATAAAATATTGTTATGATAATAATATAGATAATAATAATAATATAAATAATAATGTAAATAATAATAACATAATATTGTAATAATAAAATTTATATTCATTGACCACGATTGCCCCATTCTCCTCTACGCGAAGTACGTCGTGAAGTTGTCAGTACCATCAGATATATTATAGTTATAAAGAGAGATATATTTTACACATTTGAAAGATTTTCACCCTTGAACTCGTAAATATAAATTCTACTAGATTAATTTGTTGAACACTGTGGGTCCTGGCGATTCAATCGAACTAATTATGAATCGCTAAACTTTCCTACTTTAGCCTACTTTATTCGATCGGTTGACTTATTCATGGCTGCATAAAGTCGCGTAAAGTAGCGAGAAATTATACGGCGGCGATATTTCTCGCAGTTAGTGGAAACTAGAGAGTTTCTGCGAAAACGAACGTTTCCTGGTATATTTCTGCGGGCAAATCACGCGTGAAATTGACTTGGCCTCTTTGTTTATAATATTTCGCGTTCATAATATCGAGCGTTCATTAAATTCCTCTGGCACGAAGATTCGAAGGAAATCGCGTTACCCGAGTTTCTGGGAAATCCTCTGCATAGTTAACAACGAGATTTATTAGAGATTCTTCTTTCTTTTTTCTTCATGTCTGTTATTATTAGAAAGTAATTTGTAGACGATGATTAATTGAATCTAATTATCCAGGGGTTTTGTTACACATGTCTGATTATTTTTCGTTCGATAAATATGTAAATACACATGAGTCACGAAGTTGCGAAACATGTCAACTGAGAGTTCAAAAATTATTCGTTCATCCGGGCAAAAAACGCATTATCATAACTGGTACAAATTCACACTGGGTGAAGCGTTTTTTTTTTTTCTTTTTTTTTTTTTTTTTTTATGTCGACGAACCTATAAAAAACAAAGAAACATCGACAGTTCTTTTTTTTAAATTTGCATGAATTTGAAAGCCCGTGTGTTACGCCTATAAATATGCCTACTTATAGGCATAATTCAGTTTAAGTGACCTTTCGAGCCACAGCGCATCGCGTAAATTTGCAGAGGCACCTTTTGGCCTGAAGAATATACCATCGGTACGCAGCTGCTCGAGGAATCAAAGAATTCTCATAGTTAGTTCCCTAGATACCCTACGAGTATTCGCCTCGTTGTGTTCATTGATCGGCCACGTTTCTTCCAAGTAGCTGCACGCTCCAAGATAGGCGTGCACGCTGCTTTCAAGCACGGCTAAAAGCCATTCTAGCACCTGCGGGTGGTCCTCCACATACCGCGAACTTGTAGCCAATCAATTTCCGTACATCCTGGCAATTTCCATAAACTGGCCGTTGATCTCGAGTAAAAGGCAGGCAATGCTGCTTGCGTTGGCTCGTTTTGCTCTTGCCGCGTGTTGCGCGCGGTTACGAGCGGTACCAGCGCGTGTACACACGTTGCAAGCCCCCCTCGAGAGAGGCGCGCATCCGCTTCGTTTTATCTCGGACCCGTGGCATTCCATTCATCGGTATATGCACGGGCAACGATTGCTTCGTTTGTCGCGTATTAATCCCCGGAGAAGGCTTCCAATCTGCAATTTGTTGTGCGATAGCTAAAGGATTCCGGCGGTTGGCGGCCTCGAACCGATTATTATCGGTTGCTTGTTACTTTGAAGAATTAATTAGAATTAATTCTTTTTTTTTTTTTAATCCGTTTCGGAGAGACGAAAAATTAAGATTTGTCGATAGTCGTGTCAAAAAATGTAGATATATAGGGTGGTCACTGAAAAGACTGAATAATATAAAAAAAAAAATGACTTTTACAAACACATGTTTTTTTAATTTTTTTGTTAGTTTATTTGGAAATATAATTAATAGATTTTTTTTTTAGTATTGTGTGTGAATTTTTGTGAATTAAAATTTTTTTTCAAACGTTTAATGTGGGGAATTTTTTTTAATAATTCGTCAATTCAGTATAAATAGAGAAATTTTGCATGTATTGATTTTAAATATATCTTAGATGATGTGAAATACATGGAATTTGCATTAAATATAAAATATAAACAAATTAGGAGAAAAACGCCTAATAGAAATTTACTAGCTCGTAAATTTGGTATAAATAGACGAATGTCTCGAAATTTTGCACATATTGCTTTTAAATATATGTCAGATGGTATTGCGACGTATTTCCATTTCTCGTCATCGTCGCGTTTTTACGTATTATTAAATTAACAAAAACATACGATCTCTCCATTGGAGACACGAGGGCAATGTTTTATAATAGTAAAAATTTTAATTATAATCATATTTTTTTATTGGAATGGTTTGTCATTCTTTTTTATGTGAAAATTGACAGTATGCAATACAATAACATTATTTTAACATTAAGTTATAAATTAAAACTTAATATGCTTTATAAGTTACCATTTTCTTATTTATAATAGCATCTGTAGCCATTCAGATTTCATTGTTTATGTAATTAAATATTCTATAGTATATTTATAAGTCGGCAAGTTTATTTGAAAAATACGTTTTAACAAAATCATGTTTTCTAATATGAGCACCATATTAGGAACAGATTATCTCCCTATAATAGGTACAAAAACATTTCGTACAAAAGTTTTCATATTTTCTGCAATTAAACCTTAAAATATGTATTTTTTACTTGGATCATGCGGGTAAATGGTTTTTTTTTAAGATATCATTTCTTTTCTCTTGTAAATGTATGATTATTCTTTAATTTTCTGTTTGTATCTACTTTTACAAATATATATATTTAAGATATAATAATTCTTTTAAAAATGGGAGCCATCAGTTTATATCGTACAGTCACTTTTTCTTGTAATTTAATGTTTCAATTTAAAAATAGCTTCTTGTAATCCAATACAAATGTCAACTAAATATCTACGGATTCCTTACATTTCTTATTATTTCGGAACAGTACACTTGCACGAACAATGGAATCTACAGTTCTAATTCAGTAAAAATTCATTAATGACACATTACGGATTTTTACAACTTTTTATAACAAAAATTTAAAACAAAATTTCTTCTTTTGCTTAAATCGTATTTCAAAATGGTCATTATTTAATTGATTCATATTTAATTATTGAACGTTGGAATTATTTAACATTGATTTAAATTATTAATTTAATGAGGAGTAATTCGGGAAATAATACATCGACTTCGCACGGAACGTGTTAATGAATAATCATCTCGCCTTTTTTCCTATTTTTATAATCTCACTCTGTAATCTCACTTCATAATTCTTCTTCATAAACAATCTCACGCATTATCTAAAATTATTCACTTACATTTCTCTCTTAATGAGCGTTAGGTTGGAAACATCTTCGATGTTTCCACAGATCGCTAAACAAGTCGTCGGTCCGTAATTTACGAGCAAAAGCAATTGATACAACACCGGTAGAATTATTAACTTGAACGGCAGATTATCCTATCGGAGTTATCTCTCATTAACCATAGCAGCTTCAGCAATTAATACGATAAATCGAACAGTCAGAGTAACAGATCACATGTCCATTGCCAGCAGTAGATATCGATTCAAGGGCTAATTCGATTTGTTATCGACGTGCAAACTCGCAGCACTGCCTACTATAATGAATGACGAGATCTAATAAATACCTCGCATTTGATCAGACCTTCGTGACTAGCGAACAAAGTATAATAAACCAACGACGCATATTATCACTTTGAACCTGCAGGGATGCTGTACAATTCATTGTCAGTCTACTACGTGATTCCAGCGGCGAATATTAACTCTTCAGCTCTCGTATTTCAGATTATTATTACGTTCAACGATGAAAAGTTTGATGACATAATTTATGTCTTTATTAATATATATTCACTTCCGGTAACGTAGGTCTGCGTCATTTCTAACTGGAGCTATAAAACATTCTAAGATATCTTTCTTTTTTTCTATTTTTCAAATTATTTTTTTTTTTTTAATTTTATTGTCGCATCGACAGCGAGGTCATTAGCGACTAATTATTATTAGATGATGCAAAATTAATTTATTAGCGACTAATTATTATTAGATGATGTAAAATTAATTTATGAAAATTTGAATTTAAATAGTTTTCAGTTTTAATATTTTTAATCATTTTTGTGCTCTTCGGTAATATTAGATGTACAACCAAATTGTTCATATTTACTGCTGTTTTATTCTTGAGTATTCAACTTTCATGGATTTTACTTTAGAACCGGCTACAAATGTTAATATTAACAGTTAATTTTGAAACATATGCAAGATGGATTTTCTTCTTGCTTTTGTTATACATTAAAAAAGCTTGATAGTATATTTCATCATTTTAATGAATAGCAGAAAAAACCTTGTATCTTTCTTAATGTAAAGCAAGTGCTTTCAAAAAAGTTTATTTTAAAATAAATAAAATGGGTCTTCTCCTTGTTCCCATTATAAATTAACAATTTTCGTAGCATATTTCATTATTTTAATATGAAAAAGTTCAACAATAAAAAAAAAAGAACTGAGCAAGGAAATGATAACAATATAGTAACAGTAAAGTTTAAGGAGAAAAAATGTGTTCGATTAATGGAATTTTCGAATAATAAAACAATCACTAATAAAATCACATCTAATTTGGTTAATTCAATACCTAGAAGGCTAGCTGCAGTAATTAAATGAAAGGGAAACCCTACTAAATACTAATTATAAATATTAATTTTACAATTATTTGTTCTTTTTATTATAAATGTTTAAATTATTTGTACACCTGATAGTAACAATAGAACTGTACGAATACTTATTACGCATTTATTACTGTCATTTTGTTCATTTTTCTTGATATTCATATAAATAATATGAATTTTTTTTTGTTTATTTGATATTGTTATTCTATAGACTTTGGAGAATAGATATACTATGTTTATTTAAAAAATATTATTATTCAGCATTTTAGTCGTGATTAGTCACTGTACGAATACTTCTTACACTGTATATTCAAATAGAGATAAAAGAAAATAGGAAACTAGAGTTTGCTAATTTATTTTGAGTATTGAGAATATTATATTTTCCTTTGTTGTCGCATCTAACTCTTCTGGCATATTCTGTAGTTACAATTTTTTAGTGCTCTGAATTATTTTTTCTCGATGTAATACATATCTTCATTTTCATTCACTATTTTAATTTGTGGAAAAATTGTATCTTCGTCACTCATGTATGAAACATTAATTTACTTAATAAACAGTATTAAACATAGTCTCTTTACATTTCATCAATTTATTTTTTCTAGTAAAATCTTGTATTTCATATTTTAATAAGTTTTTTTTGCAATCATAAAAAGTACACGAAACATATAATAATACGTACAAAGGAGAGTCAAATAAAAAATGAAGGTTTCGAGGGAATTGTAATAGCGTAATAAGTAATATAAAAGTGAAATATGATTTCTTAATGGAGTCACATAATTTTTAATTCATAATTTTAATTCACATTCTTTATAAAAAAGTATTATCTATCTATGTCGAAAAATTGTTAGTTCGGGGAATATTATAACTTTAATTTTGTAGAATTTATTACTCTTCAGTTCTTTTGAAGATGTATGAAAATATCGTTCATTTTCTCATTCTGTTTTACACAATATCATTCAAAAATGCAAAAATTATGTTTCTAACACCCAATGATATTTTTAATACTTCTTTGGAATATAAACTTACATGTTATATTTTCTTCAATTCTTCGTAACTATGCTAAATTGTCATTTTTCCATTCAAGTCATTTAATCGATCATTTTCCGCCATTATCAAGACAAAATCACAAAGTTTTTTATTAAACTTTTGAAATTATCGTTGTCTCAAATTTCCAAATATAAATCATACCTCCTTCCTTTATCATAGTAACACTACCAACCGATTATATAAAGGAGCTAAAGTAAAAATATCTCAAATATGTATCTACGTCCGTCTATAATTTGCTTAATCTGGAACGCTTATCGATCGTTCCATTGTCCGCTAGATTTGCGTCTGCGTTTCCTCTATACTTTGACAGGATTCTTATTATATTGTTTCAGCGGGTTGGGGGAATTTCGAAAGACTGACATAGAACACGGGCACAGCCTCCCATATCTCTAGCCGCTAGTTCTTTCGCGTTTGAACCGAACGATTTATATCCTGGCTTGCAAACCGCGATTTATACCTCGTGCACTTCCACTCGTGCCCTTCGTCGCTTAGATCCAGCTGAATGTTGTGGTAATTTGGCACAAGAATGCATTGTCTTGAAACGCTCGATAATGGGAGCGAAGCCCCACGGCGAAATTTGTATTCTAAATATGTTCGCTTGATTGTTTTAGAAAGCTTTGGCGAAACGTCATAAATTGTTAACAAGTCCACGATTAAAAGAATTAATTTTTAAAGGAAACATGTATGAATGGATACGATGTTATAATAATTAAATAATTATGACAAGCAACAAATACAATAATTAATGTGTAGATCGATGTTTAAAAAGATTATGCAGATATCGTAATAATCTATAATTAAAATAAAAATAATAATTTTTTAAAGGTTTATTTATTTATAATGTTCGTATTTGATATAAAAATGTTGTTTCAAATTTAGTAGTTACTTCGAAGAAGGATTTAATTGAAGAATTGTTGGACATTTGTTGAAAAGATATTGTTTAATTTGCGATAATTAATATTTCTTGTAATTCTGTTTGCTTTTTTTAATATCAAAAATTGGAGAGTTTCAGTCGGCAAATCTTTCTAATAGATTTATTTCATACAATTTGACACTCTATTTTTAATATTTCAAATGATCATTGACTTTATGAACCTTAATGACTATTCCATGGCATCTAATTTATGTATATTCTTTATATATATTCATTATATACATAGTTCTAAAAAACTATAAACACTATAGTATGTGAAAGAAGTACAAAGTATGGTATATTATTGAAATATTTCTTGAAATCATGGTCAGTTGCCATTGTGAAATTATTATTGTAAATAGACTTTTATACTATACTAAATTGGGACTCAGTGCGGGCTTATGTATATGAAAAATTTTATGTATAATATTATATTATTTCACATCGTATATTACACATCGTATATCATACTATCTCAATGAAGATATCAAGATTTATATGAATTTTTGAGCTGCAGTTAATATTACTTAATTGTATTAATCGTCGTCTATCTCTTGTGTTCATTTGACACATTTCTTTTATAAAATATGTAAGATATCACGATATAAAATTTTAACATTTATACTTGAGAGTAGATCATATGCAGTTGAATAGAAATTTGGTGTATTAATAAAAGAATTTAGAAAGTTAACTATTTATCTTTTTATTATAACTTTCTTACCACTATGTCAATTTGACAGCAAGAGATAAACGAAGTTGAGAAAATGAGGGTTAATATTCATCGATTAAGCGTAATTTTGAAATTTTAAGTTCGTAAAGCGTTTCCAAACATTCCAATATTATTAGTATTATATGATTACAACAGTATGTCCATATAGTTACAAAAATGCTAGCTTTTAAGGTTCACTTTATATATATATATATATATATATATATATATATATATATATATAGTTCTAAATAATATATCAGATTCATACTTATATATAAAACATCATTTCTTCAAATCAAATTTCATGCACATCTATTTAAAGTAATTGTGTAAAAATTTCCTTTCAAAATTTTTTCTTTCAAAAATGATTTGAAACTCTAGCGAACTTTCTCTTCAAAATTGTTTACAGCAAGTAGGTGGTCCGAGAAGATAGTAGTCCATTGCTGGAACACTGAGTAATCGAAACGGATTGGCTTTTTGACCAAAAATTAAGTGCCAGCAGTAACGTAAAGAATCCGTAACATTAGACCGCATAATTTCACGAAATTTACTGCTACGTAGTGCAATAATGCAATTGGCAACGCCCACGTATGTCGATCGATAGTTAATTTACAGGGTGGTAACATGGTACGCGTTACTAGAAAATAATTCCGCCCACGCGGCGGTGGCGGGCGCCAGAACTCGAGTACTCGCGAGATAGTGAATGTGAGAGGGTGGCGTATACAGTGGCATGAAATCTGGTTTTTAGTGACCGACTCCTAACTATGTTTCTACTATATATTGAATTTTTAATTGTACTTCTTTTCTTCCCTTCGCGATGTTTGTTTTTTTCTGACTGGTCACCGTGGAATGCGATCTCTTTGATCAAACAATCAAAGATTTGTTTAAGATAAGAATACGAGAAAGCAAGATAATATTTGAGACACGAGGAAGAATGTTATTTCGGAGATACATATATGTTTTATCTTTCTTTTATTGTTGAATAAACATGTGATTCTAATCGGTCTTTCTACGAATTTTGGTGCTCGAAATATATTTGGTAGAATGTACGATATATAGATACACATATACAAAAATTATACAACATGTATCACTGGATTCTACGTCTCTCGATTCTGCAAATCTCGCAGAAATTTATTAAAACAAATTGCTCTAATTCAGAGTTATAGAATCACGTTATGATGGTTATGTACAATTTTTATGTACTCTTTACAATAACTTACAATATTTATGGAAACTTCGTTAATCCTCTGCGCAATTTTCATCATTTCGTTTAGAGATTTCCCCAATCCCCAAAATTGACCACTATTATTTTATGCTCTAATTTTTTACATCTGCTAAAAAAAAAAATGTAAATATTTTGCACGTAAATAGATACACTTACAAAGAAAAATAAAAAAATTTCGTTCCAACTAATCCGCGCTACATTAACAGTTTCACATCGGTTACTTTACGAAACAAAATATAGGCTAATGAACAAGATGACATACCTATGAGCAGATAATTACATAAAATAATATTTTAGTATAACTTTGAACGCTATAACTTTAACCATCATATTAAATAATTACTCTTTGAAATTCACATTCAATATCAACTACATAATCACTGTCACCACTTTCAAGTACATTTTCAGCTGCCGCTTCCTCGTCTAGCCATAGTCCAATGTGTAGTACGTAAATCTAAATTAAGTAAATTAAAACCATAGTGTATATTATCTTTTTTTATTATTATTTAGATTATCAAACATACTGAAAAAGTTTTTCGATTTCTTCGTGGAACAACCTTTGTGATAATACTTGAGAAAATGATTAAATATTATGTTGAAGATATTTAATAAGAATTGAATAAAAATCTTGTACGATGTAATTGCTTTTTTACACGTATAGGTTAAAGATATGTTGTGTAGACGAAACAACTGATTAACTAATAAAAAAAAGATCGCGATCACAATTCCATAACGAAGATAAGCTAGGGTCTTTTATTAGTCAATTATAACCATTGTAATAAATAATTTTCTGTTTATCATGATTGTGTTTATTTCCGTTTTTGATAATAGGTCAATTTCGATATAGCTTCATTAACGCAATATTGTACCGACATCAAAATCTAAGTTCAGAGGTTTTCCAATTTTTGTAAAAGTACGATCTCCGTAGAATTTTTAAAAATTTATTGTGAAAACATCCGTTTGTAGTTAGGAACACTATCGCATGCAGTAACTAACACGTACAATCAATCAGAAAAGTCTACTAAAATTTATTTAACGTATTTTCCATGAAGGAGATCAGAGATAAATACCTTTTACATTGTTATACTCAGAAATACCATTTGTTAACAATAAATATAAGCAAAAAGGCAAACACAACAAAAATGTTGTCAGAAAAGTTTTCATACGTATAAATTTATAAACTTATTAAATTAGTGATCAGTCATCTCTTTTTAATTTGATACTTTCTTATAATTTTTCTTATAATTCTTTCTGCATAGACTAATTTTTTGGTTAAATTTGTTTGAATGTTGTTCTATCCAAATATTATTTTACATCTTCCTTGTTTTTAACCTCTTGCGCTGGCAACTGATTGCGGACCATAACGAGTGACCAAACCGTACACAACAATTCGTCGGTATGATATCACTGGATAGAAATTATTGAGAAGTAATAAATTCATTTGTTTTGCCTAGATTATTCAAATATATATTAGGTGCATTTAAATATACTTAAAACTGAGAAAATGTTGCAATTTGAAACAAAAAGTTCTCGACGTGCGTGGCACGTCATTCCAACGCAAGAGGTTAATATTGTGTTTTCTTAGTTCACTTCGTAAGTGTTCAATAAGGTTCATTTTCGATGATTGGAAGTTCTCATATTGCAATTGGAGTTTCCTTTTTGATATTTCAATAACGCAATTTTTTCTATTTTCTAACACTCAAGAAACTAACTTGTTTTCGACTTCGGAGTTTTGTCTCAGTCTAGTTTTGTATTATACGTTAAACGTTTTGAAGAATTCTTAAAAGAACTAAGCTAATGAACTTCTTTATGTGAGGAAACTTTTTTAACAAAATTTTTGTTGTGTTTTTCCTTTTGTTTACATGTTTTTTTTTCTTTTCTTTGTTATTAACAAGTGTTGTATCATAACAAGTGTTATTAATAAGTGTTGATCTGAATATAATGTGATAATCAGAGACTGAAAACCGAAATATTTTCAGGTTTAGGTATTATACCCAGAGACTGAAACCAAAATATTGTGAGGTGTTAGGTATTATACCGATATTTGCTCCCATATTATCGTAATATAACCGCTATTTGGGAAATCGGTTTTAATATCAGTATAAGACGGTCATATCAGTATTTTCATACGTATTTTATCGGTATTTGATGTCCACAATGGTAAAAATACCAAAATATATACCGGTACGGTACCGCTTTTCTGACAAAAACACAATTTTTATTTTCTACGTACAGTGACTCTTAATATTCGGACATCAGTATTGTTCCGACAGTTGAAGCGATAGGACGTAACTAATAGCTCGTACCGCGGACGTGTGTCGTGAGATAGTGTATGCTAGTGAGTGTGTCGTATTGACAACTGAGTAGTAGTGGTGACACATACACTCCTACAAGAACTCCTGACGCGGATATACGTACTCTGTGCGTATCACCATGTCACTGATGGAGAACCAATACAGTGTTACACCGGAATTCCAGAATCCTAACCAAGCCGACAGAAATCAAAATACCCAATGAAAATTAGCTAAAGTATCCCAAAAAACAATACGACCGAACCCAAAACCTCTTACGCTAATGTTAAAAACAAGAATTCATCCCATCCCAAGATCAAGCCATTATATTGCAGTCTATTGATGGTATTGCCATCAAAGAATACGCCCGTGCAATTGCAAACATAATAAGACCTAAAGCTATCAAATTCAGTCTCGGTTTAACCGTCGTACCATACGGACGACCTAAAGCTATCAAATACAGTCTCGCTTACGAGTTCCAATCCACATTATTATAGTGTTAGTGTTAGTGAAAACAAATGCCAATCTCGTACATCAACACAAAGGAATACCACACGAATGAATACACCGACTAACCAACACCAACCTGCGGGGACCTCTGAGTACAGAGGTTCCCAATTTTCCAACCAAACTGAAAGTAACAACTCCATTAAATCATACTTCCACGCTGCACAACTCGACACATCACCTACAAAAGACCAAGCTATCATCATCCACGCAATAGATGACACAAGCCTCCAAGACTATGCCTTTGCGATAGGGAAACTAATCGGACCCAAATCAATAAGGTACATCTCCAAAATCTCAAACAATCGAATTTGCGCATATCTTGATAAAAAAGAAACCGTACTACACCTAACAAATCTGCATAAAACAATAACGGTCAACAACAATATGCTAAGACCAATGTTAACTCCGGCCCAAAGAATAATTCTATCAAACGTCGCCCCGGTTATACCCAACTCAGAATTTGAAAAAATCTTCAAAAGAAACAACGTCAAGCTATGCTCCAGAATATCAACTCTGAAAGCAGGAATGACCGACTCGGAATACGTCCACATCCTCAGTTTCAGAAGACAGGCATACATTGATCTCGATGACATTGGAAAAATTCCATCCACCTTCCTAATAACTTTTGAAGATACATCGTACCGTATTTTCACCTCGATCGACAGCCTTCTTTGCTTCCGATGTAAACAAGAAGATCACTTAGCGAAAGATTGCTCGCTAACCCAAAATTCAAACATAACCGATACGACAATCCCAAATACAAATACAACGATCCCCACACCATCTCAATGCCCCAAATTGCTGGTTAAGAAGATTCCTATCTCTATCGAGACAAACAAGCAACGAATAAATTACCTACAGAGCAACCACCAATCCCCTTCAGTTCCAAAAGACCACTGTCACAATCAACTGATTGACAAACCGGACGTGGGTAAATTAAACGACACAGACTCCATGCTCCCACTAATCAATCCACATAAAAAAAAATCGCAATAACCAAACTAAAAACACTTCCTCCACAATCTCCAATTTTCGATTCCGCCAAACTAGAGGAAATGTTAGCCCCAGCAAGAGAAATAATAAATAAAAAAAATCCTTCACACTCCCAGCTAAATTATTCCCAGATCAAGAGCCTCCTCCAAGACATCTTCGGATCAGCACACTCATTGCAAATCGCAAAAAACTACACCGATAACATTCCGACACTTGCTCAAACTCTTGAAGAAATCTACCCCCATCTAAATGAAAGAAGCATAAAAAACAGAATACATAGACTCTGCAAAAACCTCTCCAAATCGACTGACACTCCTGAATCGTCATTTAGCTGTTCATCTGAATCGGACATAGAATTTTCATGAGAACCGAAATCGCAGCAAAATCCAAATTCAAAGCCCCATCAAATACTTTATGAAAACAATAATACAGTGGAACATAAACGGTTATTATACCCATTACGAACAACTCCAAATTCTTATAAATAATTTCAGTCCAGACATTATCTGCCTTCAAGAAACAAATTTCAAAAAAAACCACCAGTCTACACTTAAACACTTCAACACCTTCGTCAAAAACCGGGTAAACGAAAATCACGCCAGTGGAGGAGTGGCCATTGTAATTTCGGACAAATATGATTCTACTGAAATCCCATTAAATTCAAACTTAGAAGCCGTTGCAATATCTATTTCATTTCCAAAAAGAATCCACATCTGCAATATCTACATTCCTAATAGCTTCCCTCTTGAATTACAAGACCTTGAAAATTTAATAGCTTAACTTCCAGCTCCACTGATCCTGTCCGGAGACTTTAACAGCCTTCACACTCTCTGGGGATCTGCTTAAAAACCCTGCAGAAAGGATTTAATCTTGCTGAACACAGGTTCTCCAACGCACTTCAGCACTAGAAACGGCAAAGCAAGTGCAATAGACTTAACCTTTTCCAGTCCACATAGCTCAACACCTAAAATGGGATACCTTAAAAAAACTATATGATAGCGACCACTTTCCCATAAAAATCACCTACGAGACAATAGCACAACAACTCAAAACTACCTCCAATCAAATATAAGAAAAAAAACTGGCTAGTATACCAAGAAAACATAACGCTTCAACTCACTGAACCTGTACTCGACCCAGCCCGGATTAACGAAACAATAAACAATTTCCAACAAATCATAACCTCAGCCGCAGACAAATCCTTTGGAATTCCTAGACTACAAAAAATCAGGAAAAGACTGGTACCGTGGTGGAACGAAGAATGTAAAATTACCATGCAAGAGAATCATCACGCTTTCAATAGAGCAAAAAAACATCCCACAAACGAAAACCTAACCGAGTTCAAAAGGAAACGCGCTAACTTCCGTAGAACTTAAAGAAAATAAAAAACGATCATGGAGAAATTACATAACATCAATAAATCCACAAACACGAACATCTGCAGTATGGAAAAAAAAGCATAAATGGATCCCAACCCTCTACAAATATCCAATTCTTGGAATCTGATGGCGGTCAAACCGTAACTCAAGCCCACGACATTGCTAACACATTAGCTGAAAAATTCCAAGAAAATTCAAATAACATAAACTCACCACATCCTACAATAATCTACAACAATATACACCATGATCTGATTCACAAGGATAACAACTCATCACTAAACTCACCTTTGACACTCAAAGAAATAAATTCTATCCTTACATCAACAAAAAACTTCGCCCCAGGACCAGATAATATCCCCAACTTACTGCTAAAAATGCTCCCAAAAACTGGAATAAATTACCTGTTAAAAATCTTCAACTGTATATGAATCCATAAAGTTTTCCCGGAAATTGGCAAAAAGCAATTGTAGTTCCAATTCCTAAGCCAAACAAATGCAAACAAAACCCTAACAGCTATCGCCCAATTGCATTAACAAATACCATATGCAAACTACTAGAAAAAATCGTAAACCGTAGGCTTAGATAGTACTTCGAAGTTAAAAAATTTCTTAACCCAAATCAATACGGTTTCCGACACTACCGTTCAACCATAGACGTCCTAACGAACTTGGAAACAAATATCTGCGACGCTTTCCTCAACGAAGAATACATAGCCGCCGTATGCCTCGATATCGAAAAAGCCTTCGACACAATCTCGAGAACCAAAATTATTAACGCCCTCATCGAGCTAAAAGTAAATGGCAATATGCTGTCCTTCATAACCAACTTCCTATCCAATAGATCAGTCCAAGTCAGAGCAAATGGATCTCTGTCACATCCAGTTATAATCAAAAACGGAGTCCCACAAGGATCAGTAATGAGCACCACACTATTTTTAATTGGAATCAACGACATCACCAGCAACCTCAAGCCACCAATAAAAACCCAGCTATTTGCGGACGACATAACAATCACATGTAGCGGGAAAAATATGAACTCCATTAACGAACATTTACAAACAGCCATCAATACCCTTCAAGACTGGCCAAAAACAACGGGCTTAAAATTTTCTTCCAAAAAAACCCAAGGCATCCTATTTACTAGGAAAACCAAACTCAATCCCCCACCTAAACTATATCTGAGCAACCTTGAAATACAGTTTACTGACACCATCAAAATATTAGGCCTTATTTTCGACAAAAAAAATTATCTTGGGCGCCACATCTAAACTTTAAATGAGTCCTGCATAAAAAGACTTAACCCTCCGAGTACCGCAGCAAAGGGAACCCTGCAAAAGTTACTGCTCACTCACACCGATACTTCACTAATCATAGCGGCTGAAGCTCAAGACCCCTACCAATACTGTACGAGCACAGTTATGGTTGTTTGAGCTCTAGACGTTAACACAATGTAATAGATTGATACATTATAAAAAAATTATATGTATTGCGAAGTATTGCATTCATTACATATAATTTTTTGGATTTTTGTTGAGTGGGCATTACAAACATTTCTTTTGCATGAATCGCATACAGGCGAGTATCTGTTATTACTTCCTATACAGAAACAGCACCTAGCACGCTTATTGTAATAAAAGGATGATTGTATGGTGGATTGTATTTTACTAACTATACAAATATTGCATGTATGATACGAGTTTAGGAGATGTGTACTGCTTCTCTCCTCATGAAAGACTGACTGACTATTGCTAAGAGACTAAATGTTGCTACGTGACTTTTTGGTGCCAGCCAAGGATCCGTTTTCCTAGGCTTGGCTTTGTTTCTCCCCTTACCGAGATGAGAGAATAGTAGGACATCTGGAAAATCTCGGCAAGGTCGAGCTGTGGTGGGGGTGGTGTCATTTTTCGCCTCACACAAATATGTAGCTTCTCACTGCGTGCGTAATCGTTTTCAAAACGACGCGGTACGACGAGTCACCAGTGACTCAAGCATGATACCCGTAGGGTTAACATTATTGTAAGAATCTCGGTTGAGTCACCAATTTTAGGTATCCCGGACGAGATCCCAATTTATAGGAATTTTACTGAATGATGGTTGTTTAGAATTGAATAATGAATAAGATTGGTTTATTAATATTAAATAATGAATAACGACATACACTGAGTTCTTAATTCTCACAACTTTCGATACATTCTGTTCTCTTTCTCGCAACTTTCACTCTGTTCTCTTATACATCTCGACTTCTCGACACTCGCTCTTTGACTTCTCTACACGCACTCCCTTTCTTCTGCACAAAATTCATCACTCGTACATACATACACGCGAACGCATCTATACTCTTAGTCTCAGACGTTAGGCTGGCCATAAACAGTCTCGAGGCCCAGGCCTAACTTTCTTTATTGTTTATGTAATACGACTCGGGACATCTGCAGTCCAGCACCAGGGAGAGTCTTGGACCCTTTCCCCAGAACTACCTATCCCACGTTATTAAAACCCTTTCCAATAATAACTGGGGAGCGGATAAAGACACTCTTCTAGTAACATACAGAGCGTTAATCAAATCCAAACTAGACTACGGCTCTATCGTTTACAACTCAGCCAAAAGCTCCATCAAAAAAATAATAGATCCAATCTCCCACTCAGCTCTTAGACTAGCCACAGGAGCATACCGAACATGCCCTATACACAGTCTAGTATTCGAAGCCAAAGAAATGGCACTTGAATCCAGAAGGAACTTCCTAACTCTTAAATACGCACTAAAAGTCTCATCCACTCCAAATAACCCTTCCTACAACAACATCTTCTCAAAGAGATACAAAGCTTTCTACACCAATAAACCTAAAATTTCCTCCCCTTTCCATATCAGACTTAACAAAATCCTTCAATCCACCACTTTCAAAATCCACCCCACCATTGAACGTAAACCACCACAAATCCCCCCATGGACAATAAAAACATTCCCAACAAACACCAGTCTTTTCCAAAAAAATCCTCAGTTCAACTGACCACAGGACTCGATTCCTAGAACTAAATAACAACTACGCCCAACACAGCAAGATCTACACTGATGGGTCAAAAACGGACACTGGAGCTGGATACGCCATTATCACAGAAAAAACCAAAAATCTCCCTTCTTCATCATCCATCTTCACAGCCGAAACTTATGCCATCTTGGAAGCCATCAAATATGCACACTCAAATAACTAAGCCCAGATCGTCATATACACCGACTCCATAAGCGTTACAAAATCTCTAATGAAATCATACGATCAAGAAAACCATCTAATATCCACCATCCAAGAACTAAACCACAACCAACCTAACACAAACGCCACAGTCATCTGAATTCCAGCTCACCAAGGAATCGAAGGAAACGAAAAAGCCGATGCAGCAGCGAAAGAAGCCACAGTCCCCCCACTTACCAACAACGGCAACCATCTTCCAATCTCCTGCGACGACCAAATAATTCATTGCAAAAAAGTAACAGAAAATGAATGGAACAATACATGGAAAACACCTAAAAGCACCCAACTACACAAAAGTATCCAAGACTTTCACCAGCAAACATCGAAATTTAACAACAGGAAAGAAGGAATAATTACCACACGCCTAAGAACCTGTCATACCAAGCTAAACACAAATTCAAAAAACCTACACCACCCACCTGTACTCATTGCAATAACACATATACTGCACGAATGCCACACCACAGAAACCCAAAGACAGAAATATGGAATCAACGCAAACATAAACCTGACTTCTCAAAATGACATACAAAGAGTATTAATATATCTAAAAAACATAAACTACTACTCACACATCTAATGGTGCCGTCGTCGCTAATTACTTCGCTGTCGATGCGACATTTAAAAAAAAAAAAAAAAAGCTATCAAATTCTTATCAAGGATTTCAAACGGTAGAATATGTATGTATTTAGATAGTAAAGAAACGGTCGCAAGCCTAACATCCAAATACAAAACGGTAGTAGTGAACAATACAAACAGAAATCCGCCCGATGGTGTTACCGGCCCAACGAATTATATTGTCAAATATCGCACCTATAATTCTCAGTTCAGCAATCGAAAATATGTTTAAAAGGAACATCAAATTATATTCAAAAATAACATCCATTAAAAGCAGGAATCACTGATCCAGATCTGGCCCATACATTAAGTTTCAGAAGGCAGGTTTATGTAGACCCAGAAGACGTAAAGAGAATCCCGAGCTCCTTTCCTATTACGTTAGAAAATAAGACTTCGCTACCACAGAGAAACAGACATGTTTTAATTGCAACCAAGAAGGACACACTGCTAATCATTGTCTAAACAACGCAGACTCAAAGGTATCTATCTTTAAAATAAATCCAAATCCAAATTCCTCTCCATCTTTCCATACCGAAAAGAAGCAAAACCAGAACAAGCAAACTCATAGAACTAGCAACCCAAGGCTCTCTTAACGCAATCGAGCACAAGGAAATCACAATAGAAGATACAAATGCAAATAAAACAGGAAACAAGAGATCGCTATCTACAATATCAGAAGAAAGCATTGCAAATCTGGTAAATCCAAGCGACATATATTTCAAGACCCCAAATCTATCAAAAATCTACCAAAGAATCACACAAGGAGACTAATCCAACCTTTAAGAAACCTAAACGTCGCCTATTTTCCGCATTTACTCTGGATAAAATTGATGATATACTAGAACCAGCCAAAAACTACATTGAAGATAAAAACTACGACCATATACTAAATTATATTCAACTTAAAAGTTTCCTAGAAAATGCGATTACAGCACCAAACCCGATAGAAATCGCAAAAACATACACGACCAATATCTTAGCCCTGGCCGAAATACTAACAGACATACTAAAGATCCCTTACTCAAAGACCGTAACTGGAAAAATAGAATACATAGACTCCATAAAGAAATAACCCAGGACCCATCAAATAAATCAATCACTAGTTGGTCACCAGAAATAGAGAGTGACTCCTCTTAAATACAAATGAAACATATAATTCAGTGGAACATAAACGGTTTTTTCACACACTATGAACAACTTCAGATACTGCTAAAACAATATGACCCAATTATTCTTTGCCTGCAAGAAACAAACTTTAAGAAACACCAACATCCGGGACTTAAAAAATACACTACGTTCAGTTAAAACAGAGATTGCGAAGATCATGCAAGCGGGGGAGTTTTTATCGCGGTATCTGAACAATTCGATGCCTTTGAAATTCCGCTAATTACAGACTTAGAGGCAATTGCAGTTACGGTCCAATTTCCAAACAAAATTCACCTATGTAATACTTACCAAATAGCCAAACTCTAAATTTGGTCGAGAAACATTCGTAAACCAACATCCAACACCATTCATATTATTGGGCGACTTCAATAGCCACCACTACCTTTGGGGCTCTTATAAAGTAGATAGTCGTGGGAAAAATATTGAAAAACTATTAGAGGACCCAGAAATTAACTTACTCAATTCAGGTCTCTCAACCCACTTTAGTAAGTACTGGGAAATTAAGTGCGATTGATTTGACACTATGTAGCAGTAGACTATCTCAACACCTAGAATGGGAACCCCTACAAGATCTCCATGATAGTGATCACTTTCCCATAAAAGTCACCTACTTGGATTCTATTCCACTACCACAAAATGAGTCTAACAACAAATGGAACTTCAAAAATAGACTGGCACGCATACAGAGCAACAATAGCCACTACCTTTCAAGAAGTTTCAAAACGTGAAATTGATCCAAACAATATTAATAATGAAATCGACTTATTAGAAACAATTATCAAAATGGCAGCACGAGAATCCTTCGGCTCAATAAAAACCACAAACACAAAGAAAAGAAATACACCCTGGTGGAACGAAGAGTGCCAAGCAGCTATGAAAGAAAGCCATAAAGCGTTCAAGCAAAAAGAAAATCCACAACAGAAAACTTAGTAGAATTTAAAAAACTACGAGCTAAATTTCATAGAATAATAAAAGAAAGCAAAAAACAATCCTGGCAAACATATATTTCAACCATTATAAATAAAACCCCTACGAACACCATATGGAATAAAATCAGAAATATTAATGGAATAACATACAACACAGAAATTCAATTTCTTAACCTAGGAGATGATAATTACATAACCAATCCACAAGACATAGCTGATGTCCTCGCAGAGACGTTCGAAAAGAACTCGAACGGAAAATATGACAGAAGTGTCAACTCATCCACGACTGGCAACATTAATCTAATAATGGACCATCCAGACATCCCCCTTTTTGATTCTACGCTAAATTCTAGTATAACCCTAGAAGAACGAAATAACATCCTCCACACAACAAAAAACTTCGCCCCAGGACCGGATAAACTAATACCTAATAAACTATAAACTAATAAACTAATCAAAGAACTACCACCAATCGGCATCAACCATCTCTTTAATTGCATATGATAACATCAAGTATGACAACTGGAGAAAAGCTATAGTTATACCTATACCAAAACCAGGTAAGAATAAAACCAAATCAGAGAACTATAGACCGATCGCCTTAACAAGCTGCGTATATAAACTCTTAGAAAAAATAATAAATAGAAGGCTCAGATGGTTCCTGGAATCAAATAACATTCTATCTCCTAACCAATATGGATTTAGGCAGTATCGGTCAACCACCGATGTCCCAATCAACTTAGAAACGTACATATGCGAGGCGTTTCTAAAAAACGAATCTCTCGTTACAATATGTCTAGATATCGAAAAGGCTTATGACTCAATTCCAAGGATAAAAATTATCGAAGCTCTCACTAAAATCAGACTAAACGGCAACATTCTTAATTTTATTAAAAACTGTTGAGAAGTTCATTTGTATAATGATGTCGCCATCTATTAATATGCAGCATATACTAAGAGTTTGTGGATGTTGTGATCGATGATCGCGGGCGATGATCTTTTGTTTGAAAAAAAAAAGAAGACTAGCGTATATATAACATGGCCGGACGCTCCACGTGTTTCTTGAGTGTGCTTCAACGAATGTAGAAATAAAATAATCGATAATATATTGTCCGTAGTTTAACATAAATATATTGCAGTGAATTATACTTATTTATTCTTCAAAAACTTCCTCTCAAACAGAACCATCCAAGTAAAGACGAACGGAACTCTTTCTGATCCAACCATTATCCTCAATGGAGTATAAGGCTCGATAATCAGTGTTACATTGTTCTTAATAGTGATTAACGGCATTTTGAATAACATCAAACCACTAATCCAAGGATTCCTGTTTGCAGACGACTTAACACTAACCTGCAGTGGGAAAAAACTAACTACAAACATAGAACTCCTACAAAAAAGTATAAATGACTTGCTAACATGGTCTGAGAAATCTGGGCTTAAATTCTCTCCCCAAAAAACAAAATACATTATATTTTCTAGACAACGTAAACCGATACAAAATCTGCCTAAATTCTATATGCAGAACACCGAAATTGAAAAAGTAGACAACATTAAAATACTCGGGCTTATCTTCGATAATAAGCTAACGTGGATGCCACATATGCAATACCTAAAAAGTACATGTACAAAAAAAATGAACATCATAAAAGCCTTGGCGAACAATAGCTGGGGAGCTGACCAAGAAGTCATCATAAAAACCTACTAGGCATTAATTAGATCCAAACTGGACTACTGTGCAATAGTTTACACCCAGCACATTGAAAATTATTGATTCAATTCAAAACGCCGCCCTAAGAATAGTTACTGGAAGCTACAGAACTAGCCCAATAAACAGTATATTGTTTGAATCGAAGGAAACTTCACTGGAGCAAAGAAGAAAATACCTAAGCCTAAAATATTTTGTAAAAATGTCCTCTACTCCAGATAACCTCACCTACAATAATATATTTACAAATAAATACATGCAACTACAAACCAAAAAACCGAAGTTACCAATTCAATTCTATGCAAGAATTGCCAAGTATACCACTCTTGAAATTACATTGACACCAACCATTCCACGAAAACACGAGAAAACAGCTCCCTGGATTTTAAAAATCCCTGAAACTAATGTTGACCTCGCAAAATCAAATAAGGTCAAATAAGTAGTATAGAACATAGAAATTCCAACAACTATGCAGTAAATACCCAAACCACCAAAAAGTATACACCGACGCATCCAAAACTGACCAGGGAGTTGGATTTGCCTTCATCTGTGGAAACATGCGAAAAAAATTTCATCTTCCAAAAACCGCATTTATCTTCACTGCAGAAGCTTGTGCAATTCTCGAAACTTTTCATCATACACAAAACAACAATATTCAATCGTCCATCATTTTTACAGACTCCATGAGGGTAATCAGAGCAATAGAGAACATAAATAGTAAAACAAAACATGAAATCATTCTAAACATTCAATATATTTTTACGTACCTCACCAACATTAACAAAGACATAATCATCGTCTGAGTTCCATTCCACCAGGGAATCAAAGGTAACGAGGAAGCTCACATAGCCATGCAGCCAAAGAAGCAACATCGCCCTCCTCGAATGTCATCCGAAGACGAATTCCTTATCAGGATCTTGTGGTATCATTACACCATGCCGAAAAACAATCATGGAATAAAATATGGAACACTTCCAAAAAAACAAAAACACGTGAAATAACTCAAGATTTCTACCAAACAATGTCTACCCACAATATGAAAAAGAAAGACAGAATAGTCATGACAAGACTTAGAACAGGACACTGCAAACTCACACATGAGTATCTATTTAAAAAAAACAGAACTCCCAATGTGTAACCAATGCAACCGAATCTTATCAATCAATCATCTTCTATTTATTTATGCATCAAGTTCCATGCAAAAATACAAAATAACTTCATTGGCAGCTCTGACGTCGCAGAAACACATAGGAAATGTTCTGAATTATCTAAAAGAAGTTAACATCTGACATAAAATATAATCATCTTGAAAAGAAGGAAACAGTACCTAGCCGTCGCTAATGACCAGAAGGTAGATGCGACGCTAAACATAAATTAAAAAAAAAAAAAAATTTGGACATCATGCTATTCAAAATGTTGTTGTGGATTAGTAAATTTGGATTAATTTTTTAATAATATAATAGAACATTCATTATAGTTTATAGTAACATAAATTTTATTTATTGCACATACTTTTCTTAATATCAGACAATAAACTGAACTATGTCGAAATGTAGCGTGGCAAAAATGTTCGGACATTTGAAGAACTACAATATTTGAACCTGAAAATTGTTAACATAAACAATAATTAATATTTTGTTAAGTAGCCCTTAACTTGAATAATATATCGCAGACGCTTAGGCATATTTCCAGTAATTTTTTTAAAAATAATTTAGTTAAATAATAATTAAATAATTTAGCGAAATATTTTTCCATTCTACGATTAATCATTGTTTTAACTCCTCTTTCGATTTATTGACGTACGACAGTTAGTCATTTTTCACCGAGAAAAAGGAAAAACGTATCGATAAATCGGTCATCTTTTAAAATTAAGCAATAGTATCGTTGCTGATATTGTACGGAGATACAACAACGAATTAGTATTAGAAATAATAAAGGATACGTGTATAAGCATCATCAAATTTACTATCGGCAACTTTATGAAAACATTTAATCATTGTCTCCTTTTCCTTTTCTAATATATTAATATTTTATTTACCGATATTATATCGAAATACATCTACCGACCTAACATCGTTTGATAGCATCATACCAGTATTCGGTTTCATCAAACGTAATCGAATAGTAACCTAGAAATACCGGTATCTATAATACCGATTCGTTCTCTGGTGATAATCATTTATCTCTGATCCCTTTCGTGGAAAGTATGCAACGTTAAATTTTAGGCGGAGACTTCTTTGACTGATTGTACGTAGTTATAATTCGCGCAGTCGAGAGTGCATTAATACCTATTTACATTACCGTTGAAGGAACAGAACGTGTGTACAGGTAGAACCGCGTAACGCGACTCCAGCTCGGGGCTAAACGCGTATATCAAGTAGCCGGGGAATGTCATGATTTCTACTCTTTTCTTTTTTCTCTCGACAGTCTCCGGGACGCTGGAAGTCGTTTGTTCGTTTGCCACTGGGCAAGGTAGCCTCGGTAGCAACGAGAACGACTATTGCTATCAGATCGATGACAGAGCATCCAGCGAAATGATTTAGCGATACATGTGCCCTCAATGAAATTTTATTTTGCACATTCGCGACGAACCATTACCGATGCAAATATTCGAGCTACGCGTCGATTGAAATTTATCGAATCATCCGCCATTTAATTGTCAATTTCTTGTTGATCGATGGTTACTTAATGGAGATTAATTACCTAGAAAATTCATTAACTGATCGCTAAACCATGATTTTTGTAAATTTTTTTTGGAAGGATATTATTTTGTAATTTCATACAAATATTATAGTTCGTAATATTTGTAACAACAATTAAAGAATATATAATGAAGGAAGTTGTACATATAATGAACCTGTAATGAGAGAATTCAATGTCTAGTACGGGTTAGTTTCTTAAACTTGACTACGTCTCGATCCTACATCTTTAAGAAAAATTTATTTAAAATGTCAATTTCTGTAATATATTTAAAAATGATCCAAATCCGTGAAACGGACGCATATCGGTAGTTTGAATTAAAATTAATATAATTTAATTGAATAAATTTAAATAGAAATTTTAATAGAGTATATAAAAATTAAATTAAATAAATTTTTAAAATTCAAATAAAATTTAAATTTAAATAAATTTAAAATTAATTTTTAATTTTAATTAAATAAATGTATTCCATTAAACATTTTTATTTAGTTAATAGTATAAATAAATAACAAGGCAACATGCATTCTCTATCACGATGAACACTACATTAACAATTTCCTCAGCAAATGAAAAAATTAATGTCACCTCTTCATAGTCAATAGCGAAATGGATTAATTAAATGGATGCATTAAAAGATTTCATTAAAAGGCAAATGAAGAAAACTTTTATATATCTTCTATGCATTTACATCAGAAACAAATGACTAGTGTAAAAGACTAGTTTGGTGCATTTGTTTCTATCGTCAATAATATTAACATTATAATAATGATGTAACAATATCATAGTCAAAATTTCTCAGTTCAAAATTGTGTGAAGAATATACATTGAATTTGTCTTGGCATCAATTACAAACTTATCAAATTAAAAATATATAGCACAGTTTAAGAAAGCTGACTTCTTATTGAAAAGGGAAAGTTTTTTAAAACTTCTTTTATTGCAATTTGTAACCAAGTGTACAACTACTGATTCACTTTTGCTTCAAACGTTCTTTTGTGAGATTCGTCGAATATTTATAGATGATACATTCTGCATATAATGTGCATACAGATTGTCCCACGCAATTATCTTTCAAACTATTTAAAAAGAACTATTTATAAAAAAATTATACATTTATAAAAAAAAAATGTTTCAAGCAAAATTCACTTTGTTTCGAGGGGCATCTTATTCAATCCAGGCGAAATCTTCCAAGATTTCAAAATGATCTTGATTTTTCTCAAATACAATTATATATTTTTATTTTTTCAACGTGTAGACTCTTCCATAACGAATTTATTAAGCTATGTTGATTCCAAGGTCATTTACTGTCGTTGAGAAAATGATTTCTTAAATAAAACCGAGAAATATATTGAGTGTGGATGAGACAAGCTTACAGTCGAATAACAAATTAAAAAAATTGTATTTTTTCCTGGGCCATTGCATTCTGACCGGCAATCCGGGCGAGATAGTTTTTTTTTCATAAAATGTTATTTATTTTATTTTGTAAATTACAATTATTTTCTGTTTGTAACATTATAAATTTATATGTATCTACTTTCACAATATCAATTATATAATATGATAATATAATAATTTTTATATAAAATTATATTTAATTAAAAATTATATTTTTATAATGTGTAATAATTTTCTTTAACAAAGTGGGCCATCATTCCCCGACGTATCCTACAATTTAAGTTCTTTCAGTGCTAGAGTACTTTTATGATCCATTGTATATATACACACATACATACTCTTTATTGGAATGCAATCCTTCGAGAACATCTCGTTTAAAGATTGCTTTCTTTCGGAGGTAACTGTCGTCCTACAAAAATTTTTCTTTTAATTAGCTGCTTTCGTACGCGAGACGAATGACGTAATTAAAGAGAGAACAATCAGGAATCAATATTATCGGGGGATATCAGCTTCCCTTCCGGCAGCTCTACCAGTCTGTCGACCTGCAATGATTTACTGTGATCGATAATCTGATATGCAAATTATATTCGTACGGTAGAGATCGGTTACTTGCACCGCAAGCAACTTAAGCGGTCTCTACACGGAATATTTAAACTGGCTTGTGTCGATTAATCTGTACAATTTGTAGGTATTATACAATGGCGTGAATACGTTTCTTGAAAACCAGGTGAAGCGGAAGCTACGAATTGAATAGAGCATAAGTTTCAGATAGAATTCGCCGACGAGGAAAACTTGTACTTTATTTTTTATTAATAGTCACGGTGCAAATGAGTTTCGACGTTAGAATCGTGATATCTACAAATATACAAAATGTGAGCTTTGAGAACGTAAATATTAGAGAATCATATCTTACACGTAATAGCTACTAAACAAATTTGAGAATTATACGCGAAAATTAATTCGACTTCAATTGCAATTGAAATGGTAAAAATTCTGAGAGACGGGGAAAATAAAATTCGTTGAAAACTATAAAAGTGAGTTCATTTTGAAATTTCTAATTTAATTTTTATTTATTATTAATTATTACAATCAAATAAACAAATATAAATTACTATACTCACCATATAACCCATATTTACTTGATCGATAGAAAAATAATATTTTGTTCATTTCTTTTATGCAACTTTCTATTTTTGTCCATCGGTAGTCTTACTTTTGACATTTTGTATACTTGGGCGCAAGAAGAGAAAATATGTCACACAGAATGACATTTTTTACCTTCATTTCAATTTCGCGCATTAGACGTTCGCGTCTTATCGAATGGAAAGGTCAGTACAATGTTGTAAGCATGATTTCAACATCATACGACTTCGAGAAAGTCTCAAGCAAACTCTAAGAAAAACATTGTACTTTTTCTTAGCATAAATGAATATTTTCCTACAGATAGATGTTACTCGAATCACAAATTGTTCAACGTATTAAACTGTTTGGCATATTTCATGTTGCTTTTTCACGAATAATTTTTCGTTTATTAAAAATTTCGTAAATTATGGATTTTCATTCATAAAATCAGCAGTGAAATAAGTAATAAAGGACGATGTATTGAAGAAATACCTCTACTGATTTTATGTAATCAAAAGAATAATATAGTATTAAGGTTCGTGCAATAAAATTTTAAATATGAATATTCATATTACATTATAAATATACAGAGTATCTTAATTTCTAGAAGAGAGTGATTTTGGAAAAATGGAAAAATAAAAATAAAGGAAAAGGAGGAATAAAATTCGTTTAAGATTTCATTTTTAGAAAAAGTATGCCTCGATGAGAACCGGTTTTTGATAAAATTTTAAGTTTCATTTTTCAAATCGAAAATGAAACGTAAAGTACAAAAATTTTATTCGCGCGTTCTTGATTTATTATTTGCACTTGGGATCATTTTTGCAAAAAAGAAATAAATATAAATAAGATTTCATGCGCAGTTCCTTCTACTATTTAATTCAAACAAAATACTTCAGTACGAGACACGAATATAATAGCAAGCTCGCGTTATTCTTCCTAGATGGAAGCTTTAGCTCTCTATGAAATATCACTAGGAGAATTAACAAATAAGTGAAAAAAGAAAAGGAGAAAGAAAAAGAACGCATTGACGAAGAAGAAGCCGTGTGTTGTTGGATGATCTATTCCTTATATATACTGTTTGTTCGTCTACGTTTGTAATTGCGTCCTGCTGCCTACACCATTCGTAATATCATCATCCAGCGATTCAGTCCACCTACACGTGGAACGTGTTGCTGTTGGTACTTCACGGTGTCTGTCCTAAGCGAGCTTGAAGGCTCGAAGCGATCGTATTTTCATGGTGGCACGCGGGATCGGATGCTGCGCGCTACGTGGGTAGCTGATCTCCATCAA
Source organism: Tetragonisca angustula (assembly GCA_036937485.2). NCBI lineage: Eukaryota > Metazoa > Arthropoda > Insecta > Hymenoptera > Apidae > Tetragonisca > Tetragonisca angustula. The sequence continues at coordinate 1,070,086 of JAWNGG020000095.1, read as the reverse complement.
ATCAATAATTATCGATACGTGGCAATAATTGTATATCACTGCCTTAATGCCTGTATACCGTTTCGCCCTTAATAACATTCCGCTTACAAATGGACCGTTCATCGGCGAATCTTATCCGAGTGCATCTCAGTGGCTCGCGAATCACTGGCTTTCACCCGTCCCCGGCCCTTTTATTTATTGCTTGCTCGCGTGCCCTTCGTTTTCCACGCGAGCAAGCTATCGTTGCAACCCTTGTAATTAACCCAGCTGTGTGATCGATACTGATTAAAAAATATCGATATAACCGCGGGAATTCATCGGAGGCTTTTAATAATCTGTATACGCGGCTCGCTGCGCGTTGGGTGTGGTTAAGGTAATTCTGGTTACAATCTCGAAGAGGATTATTCCAAGGAGCGCTTCAGTTCTGTAAATTGGAAATTATTCAAAGCGTAAAATTCAAATTTTGTTGGATGCTTGTTAAATTGAAATAAAATGGACAAACAAAAAGAAACGCTTACGTGGCATGTGCTACTTTCGTTTTATTTCGATTTTAATGGTTGGTTTATGATGGCTTAATTATGATAGGTTTATTGTAATAGTTTATCATTTTATCATGGTTTAACTGTGATAATTTGAGTCAGCTTTATATAATAAACGAGAAATAGGCATTTAATTTAAATTTTCTTTTTAGAAATTTTTATTAAAATGTGTAAAATATGTTACTCTCATTTTGTTTTGATTTTAATGGTTGATTTGTTCCGAACATTCTTGATGGTTCAATTACATTAATGCAATCCATTTTTATAATGCATTTATTAATATCTAGCAAGCTTCATATTTTGTAATCAATTAAAAGTAGGTATTTGATTTGACTTTTTCTTTCTTCCGATTATTTAGAAATTTTTATTTTATTTTTAATTCCAATTTTTATGTTTCAATATTATTTAAATGATACATTTATTTTAAAAATTCTGTACATTGATGTTCAATAATTAATAGCACTGCTACAATTACTCACAAATATATACTTTTAAGGAATAAGAAGAATTTGGAAAATCGTTAAAACTTTCAAGAATCACATTCTCGGTATACAGATATTTTGTTATACAACAAAAATATTCAATTGCGCGTAATAAAATATGATTTTACTCCTAAGATACAATAAGTGATTCTAAAAGTGTCAAAAGTATTTTGATGTTTTTATTTCTTCCATTTTAAACGTCTTCATCGACTTGTGAGCGGCTTCATAAATCTTTGGTGTTGCAAAATTCTAATCAGAGTGCATTCTATATTTATATTATAATACGTACTTCTCGAATAATTTCTTAAAGTTTCTCACACTCGACCCAAGACAACCCTGTACACTCGATAATTCTGCACGCGTGACGTAGAATTTGGTCACGTCAATTTTCGAAAATATCCTCGTTAATCACTCGTATCGTATGCTTTCATGTTAGACCTTGTTGATAAAACACGGACAGAATCGAAGGAGGAAGGGTTGGTTGATTGCAGTGTTCTTCGCAATTTTTTTGCCCTTCCTGTCCCTTTGCACAGCTTGGCCTCGTCGGTTTCTTGGTGCAAATCTGTCAACACCATAATAGGATGCGCACCGCCATTTAAAATATCGTCAAATATATGGGCGTAATATGCAGATGCCCGCGTCACGAGAACACGATCGTTGTTGGGTTCGTTTCTTCCTTTTTGTCCGATACCGTGTTTATCTTGCGATATGGAAACACTGTACGAGCTTGGTTCTTGTATTTTTGCCTCACTCGATATAATCAACAAAAGAAAATAAATGAAAAAAATGTGTATGAAATTTGAAGTTATTTATTTGAAGATTATTATTTCGGGAATTAAACAAATATAATTTTATAAGTATAATAGGTTTTTCATTATTTTGATTTGATTCTGAAACTAGAATTTCTAGCTAATTAATTGTAAATACATACATACATATATATATATATATATATATATATATATATATATATATATATAACAAACGCTATATTATAAAAACAGAATATTTTCTACTAATAAATGATTTTTCCATTATTACCAAATAATGTTTGGATATTAAGATATTTGAACAATGACTACTATATTTGCACATCATGTATTTTTAATGAAAATGCAAAAAGACGAATACATGGAAATGAATTTGACGTAGTGTCAGACATTATTTCTTATATATTGAATCATTCAAGAGATAGACGCGTAAGAAAAAATACGTGAAAGTTTCTCAAATGTAATATAAAAAATAAATAAGGTAATGAAAACAATTTAAATGTATCAAATTCACATATAACTTTTAAAAGTTTATGACGACGATTAATTTATTGGAATAAAATTATTTTTTTGATCATAAAACTTTTGCCGTTTTAAAAATTAATTTACACTTAGAGAGTTGCATAATTTCAGAAAACTGTAAGGAGTAATGTAGATTAAATTTCCTTTATTTTTAATATAACATTCGGTAGAGAAAGATTAATTTAATAGAATGAATTTTCTTGAAAGTTCTAATTTAATTTAAAATTAATTTAAATATAAGTTTTCTTAAGTTTCTTAGACATTAATTTTGAAACCATTTTACTAACGTAATTAACATTAAACAAGAACTTTTAAGAAAACTTATTGCAGATACGGCATTTTGTGCATTAAGTTAAAAGTAAAAAAGATTTAATCGGAATTAAATCTAAATTATCTTTTACCGCTATCTTTTACAGCTATCTAATTTTTAATAAGAGTTTCATCGTCGTAAAAAATTAGCCTTCGTTAGAACTTTTTAAAAATTATATGTACATTCAAATTATTTTTGCCTTATTCATTTCTTATTAATATGACCTTCCTTGTGCATTTATGTTCTTATTTTCAATAAATGGATATAATCGGTATGATATCAATTATCATATCATATTTCTCTAAAATGCAATACGACAATCTGAACAATTGAAACAAACGCTCGTGTCGAACGTTACATTCCATTTCGAATTACGATTTATACGATGTAATAATAAAAACTTGCCAAATCCCTCGATGATAGAGCAGAGAAATCTGCGGATCGGGCAAAGCGTTGATCACCAGTCACATTCGACGATAACTCAGAAGGCAAGGCAACACAATGCTGTTCTGTATGTTTTATGAGAATAAGATTACTCAGGTACCACCCACTTATTAAGTGCTGCTACGACCCATTTGTGATCCACGGGATAAGAGACAATGTCGAATCGATCTCAAATTGATCAACTCGGCATACGATCTAAAGTGATAGCAAAGGAAATTTAGGTAGTCGAGGAAATGTTTGTCAAAGTGCAAGTTACAGCAATTCAGTTGATACAAGGAAATAACCTTTATCTAAAGATTTAAGACCACATACTCTGAACTGAATATCTAGGTTTCGTTTGATACATTTGTTTAAATTTTATTTGACTTCTGTTATTTGATTGATTTGTTACTATTAATTCTATTGCTTTTTGTTAACCATGGTTGCCATGTGGATTGTATAGATTGTAAATATTAATCAGTCAATCAAACTTCAATTGATGCCTAATTCTATCGAATAGAATAGACGTTCGGAGTTCGAAACTTCAAAAAGCCTGATAAACTCTATTTATTGAAGAATCAATAATTCTGTTTAAGAGTCTGTCAAAAAGCCACCCATTCCATAAATCTACATGGCAGAACTGGTTCCTCAGCGAGATTTTCGAAATAAATTCACATTTGCACTTTAAGCATCAATAGACTTTCTTCAAATTATGCATTGAACTTCGATCGGCTTTCTCGTTTCATCTCTGTTTTGCAAAAGTTTGAAGCACAATAGACATTCTTTCTTTACAATCGCTTATTTCGATTTTCGTTTGTGTCTTACCCGCAATTTGGAATAATTAAGTTTTTCAATTTTTCTCATTAAAAGGCGAACATCCAAATTTTATAGTTCCTTTATGGAAAATAATGATGACTTGCTCGATGAAGCATTGGTCTTCTATGACAAAGGAAAAGTATCTTGGTAGTATAATAGAAATATTTTTGGTTTATTGCTATTATTACGAATGCATGTTTGTTGCAGTTATTCACCACTATTATGTATGATCTTCTCCCATCTTCCTGGCAGCTCAATTTCTTCCTTGTAAAATGTGGTTGGATTGGACTGGAAGAAATTTTCGACCTCCTGACTGACTTGCTCTCCAGAATTGAAGGTTTTTCTATTCAAAAATTTTGAATAGAACAGAATAGAACAGAAAAGGTGATAGTTGGGGCAAGGTCCGGGGAGTAAGGTCGGTGTAGCAAAACTGACCATCCAAGTTCAAGAATTTTTTCTTGAGTCGCTCTTGCTGTATGTAGTCGCGCGTTATCGTGTAAAAGAATGATGTTATGGCGATTGACGAGTGCAGGACGCTTTTCATAGAGTTTTTTTTTACAGCTGCCGAACGTATGTATGAACTTTAAAAACTCGCGATGAATTATACCTCGACAATCCCACCATACACACAATAAAATCTTTTTTCCATGGATGTTTGCTTTATCAAGCCACTGTCTTTTATGGACGATATCGTCATAGGTAATCCATTTTTCATTGCCTGTTATGATCCTGTCTAAAAAAGGCTAAATTTTTACCCGTGATAGCAGACTTGTGGCGATTGACATGCGATTTTCTTTATTCCGTTCACTGAGATTGTGAAGTACCCGTACATCTAACTTATTGACTTTCCCTAATTTCTCCAGGTGGCGGCAAACAGTTGATTGTGATGTATTCAACCTTCCTGTTATATCTCTTGTTGATCGACGTGGATTTTGCTCCAATGTTGTCTTTAAAAGGTTGTCGTCAAGGTTGGAAGAACGTCCCACCCTCGGTTCGTCCTTTAAACTCGTATCTCCAGAACGAAATTTGGCAAACCAATTTCTAACTGCCCGGTCGCTTATTAGACCTTCACCGTATACGTTGCATATTTTTTCAGCTGTCGCCTTAGCACTATTGCCTTGGTTAAATTTCCAAAGCATCACACGACGAATATGCACTTTTTCACTCTCCATTTTAGGAGTCATAAACAACAGTTTGGTGAAACGTGCACCACACAAAACAGTTGTCTGAAGACTAACTGAATCCTTATCTATTTAGTGAAAGCAAAAACTCGTTTGTCCCGGTGACTTATAGTGGGTAGATACGAACATAGATTCTGCCTAGCTGCATCGAAAGTTATTTATGACTCGACCTAATATTATTTATAAAAATCATGTAAACAAAAGCTAATGTTGTTTCGAAGGTATTCATGATCTTACGAATACTTGAAATGATTGATATTTGAATGATTAATCTGACATTTACCTCATTCTTGATATCCGTCTTTTTCTTGTTAGGTATAGAGACTTGTGGAAGTCGTTTCTCGTCAAGGAACGAACGCGATGTACCTACTTTCAGAGTCAGGACTTTCTGAATTAAAACAGTCGAATGATTATTTAAAATTTGAACTATGACTATTTAAAATTTATTAAAATATCAGAGCAAATCTCTGTCTAACGACTTTGCAGTTTCTATAGTGCTAAACATACTAGTGAAATTTAAAAAATGCAATTTGAAGAAGACGGATATCAAGAATGAGGTGAGTCAGTAGAATGACAGTTTAGGGCCAGACACGCGGAAAATTTTCCTCCAATCAAATTTTCTACTGTTTCGTGAAGTAAAGGACGGTCTATCACTCTCTTACATGAAGGCAACTGTTTCAGATTTTAATAGAATAGTTTTTACACCAGTCATGGAAATTAATTCAGAATTATTGAAACTATGTAAATCAAATGTAAATTATCTTGACAATTGTTACTGTAATTATTGATAAATGAAATAATTACTGGAAGTATTTTACTTGTAATAATATATAATTACTTATAATACAGAAATAGAGAGAGAAGATACTGTCATTGGACAGAATTTTTAGTCAGAAGTAACAATTTTTATTGTTATTTATCGTGCATGAAATAATTAATTGATTTTCCTAAATGGAGCGACTGTTGTAAAAATGTTCTTAGACAGAATTTACAGTTTCAGTTTCAATATTGTTAGATTTCTTATTCTCTTCATCCCATAAATCTCTATCAAGCGACATAACTTGCTCATGTGCAAAAAATAAAGACGCTTAGTGAATAAAGAGCGTACAAGTGTTTCAACGCTCGAGATCTAAGGGTTAAAAATTATGCTTTTAAAGTATCTTTGCACAAATACTTCTCCGACCATATTAGATTCTTTTTCTTTACCAAAATTTGTACACAAAGGAATTCACTGGAACGATCCTTAAATCTTCTCTCTGCTTCTCTTGCTTCTATTAAGAATATGTTCGAATTACTCAACTATTCCAGTTTAATATTTGTTGTAACTGTATAGTAGTTTACTCTGTGTAAACTTTGTTCGTGTGTACACTTTACACATTTGTATCAAAATTCAAATCACGTGAAATAAAACACTTAAATATTTCGACTGCTATTGGCGATAGAAAAAAATACATCAAGTTCTCTAATATTATAAATTCTAAACATACAAATGAGTATCATATGTGATATAATTGAAAAGAGATTTCATTCTACATGAAACGGTAAATCAAAAATGATATTTTTTTGATTCTGCGTGTCATTTTTTTCTTCAATCGATTTCAACATTTGTCGAATGTACTTAAAACTGGCCAATTTTAGGCTGAATAGTTATTAATCTTAACAAGAGATTATTCTGTATGAAAAAATAAGTAGATGAAAAATAAGAAATGAAATATAAATAAAAATCTATAATTTAAAATAAAATATTTGCATAGAATGGTACGCATACACTAAGGAAAATGTTTAACTGAACACATGCGAATCTTATATTTTTATAAACGAAATTCCAAATGCGAAAATTTTATTTTAGATCTTTGACGTATTTTTATGCATAAAACAACTAAGCGCATTAACAAAAATATTCACAGCAGTTCCAAGGCGCAATTAAATTAGGGTTTAGGAAGAAAAGTTTAGAAAGTACTTCAAAATAGTTCTTGACGGGATGAATCACACGGTACTATGGAAGAAGCTGTACAGGTGCGATTTGAAAAAAAACAACAAATTGTAGTTTTAATATGAATTTTAATCCTTCCCTAACAAAGATTAATAAATGTAAATTCTTTTAATGCTTTACATCTGTTACGGTAAGTAACACGTTTACTAAAGACTGAGAAGAAAATTGTGAGCTAAAGAATTAACAAGTGACATAGAACAGCATATATAGACGAAGGACACAAGGAAACAGTGAAAAAAACAGAAATACTATTATTTACAAATGATTTAATAATCACAACCTCAAACACTCTGGAGGACAAAATTAATGTATTGGAAATTTATTGCGACAACAATAAAATAGAGGTAAACGCACAAAACTATCAAATTTTAGAAGAAAGAGAGAAGAGAAAATGAGAATTCTCTCTATATCTAGGAGTATCTTTTGCATCATTCATAACCATAAAATATTAAGGCAAAAATAATAGCAATAGAAATAATTTGAAATATTCTATTAGCAGCAAAAACAAATGGCTGAAAAGCAACTGTAGTGCGGACTACATTATTCAAAGCAACAGTAAATGACATATTCCCACATAAAGTCGAAATAGGAGCAGAAGAAATAGAACTATCACAAAAAGACTGCTATAAATAATTGTTCAAACAATGCCAAGAATACAATACTGTAAACAATATTATATGGCCAGAAATAAAACAAGAAATGTGCAAGAGAATATTAAACCACTGGGGAAAAATACTAAAAGCATAGGTAAGAAGACCAAAAATCCAATACAGAAAATTGATAACAACGGTAATCAGAAGAAAACAAGAAAATGAACCAAGAATACAACTCGTACACAAAACTCAGAGGAATAATAGAAAAATTACGCAACAGAAAATAAAACCTAACATAGAGAATATAATAGAAATAATAGAAAAGGAAAATAAAAAGATAGATGCAGAAAGAGGAGAAAACTTAACATGCAATATAATATATAAGAGACTGAAAGAAGAAAGTATCTAAAGTATATAATACTACTAACTAAGATTACCAGGGAAGCAAACAATACAAAAAGAAGAAATATAGTTTGCAATGCATACGGAGAAAATGATATAAACCCCATAATAAGTGTCATACTAAAATCGTCTTGTGCCAGTGACTAAAACAGAAACAATGGAACAGGCCCTTGCAATAAAAACCGAGAAAGATGAAAAAGAATATTTAAAAACATGCAAAATGTCTTGAAATTAATGATTTTTGCAAGCCATAAAATAAAGTTTCTGCAAGTTTGACTGGTAAAGCAACTGATATGAATAAAACGAACCAACCAAAAGCAACAGTATTTAAATGATATAGGAACAGTACATAAAACCGTGTATTATACACTATTCATGTACTACGCACATGTTAGATATGTGTACAAAGTACTACTGGATGTATAAAACGTATTACTGCACGCAAATCTTATATTTATTCCTAGTATATTTATTCTTGCTACATATATTAGGACTAAGCGTAGATAATAAGCAGAAATATAATAAGATTTGTAATAGATAAAAATCTAAAGTACAAATAAAATCAATCAATCAATCAATTAAACGTGCATCTATGTATGTTCTTAATTTAATTTTATCAGCGACAAATTCACAAATAAATTAAAAATGCGACAATGTTGCATAAGCATTGAATCTCGAACAACGGATTTCTCTCAAATTCTGATTATTACAAATATACGAATATTATAATCTTTGAGCTCAACTGATTTGCTCAAGACGTTACACTGAAAAATCATCTCTAAGAGATCCTGAAAACTTATGGATACACAATTCTATAAATTAGATACAATCGATGCAATTCTAAGCCCATAGATCTTTCATAAATTGTTACGCATACGTAAAATATTGTTCATTAACAATACCACTGTACTCATTAAAATGAAATTGGAAGATTGCTATAGGTGAGATAATTGATGCAACTTCTATCACTCGATAAAAATAACAAGAAATTTCTGAAGTGATCGCTTCTGAAAATCACTACGCATCACAAACACATCGAAAAAGTTATAGCATGATTTCTTTTAAATATGAATACTCAGAGAATCGTATATGGTGGCTAAGAAATTTTTCTCCCTCGAAGAACAATTCTCAAAGGATTCATTCCCCTCATTGGACACAGTATGATGAATTTATATGAAAAAATGTTTTTTGAATTGGACTAAATCACGGTCCTTATTTTTATTTTTCACAATATCGCAGCGTTGAGATTATTTGTGTGGAATCGCATAGCATAGGTATCTATGTTGAAAATGCTACGAATTTTACGAAAGATTTCACACTCATGCCGCCGAAATCAAAGCCACTAATTCATTAACCAAATTATTCTCTGATTCAAACAATCTTATCCTAATTACATTCACCGATTCGTTCGAACGTGATCTTACGAAAATCAAAGGCTCGCGATTCTTGGAACAGAACATAACTCAAGCAAACAACGTTCAAGTTAGGGATTACATCCAGCGATTATGCGTATCGAAGGAAAAAAGATATTCTTTCATCTGGATAGCTTCTTGAATGTATCAGGAAAATATATCTACAAGACGGAGTTGTGCGCGTAACAATAATGCACGACAACATCCGAGACGTCTAAATATATAGTACCAAACAATTGTCACCATCGCTATTCGATTAATAAATAAATATTTTAACATAATAAATAGCAAATAATTTCAAACTAATTTACATCTTAGCTTACATTAGACATGTCAATTTGCGTTAATTTATGATTAATTTTTATTTTCTAAACGCAAAGATAAGGATGGCGTGTTGCGTTCTGTATTAACGTTTAATTAGATTATCATCCGCGAGGCGCCGGTTTTACAAACAGTTCGACGAATACAATGTTCGTTCAAAACATTTAGAATGATTTTGGCTCTTAATAAGCAAAATGACATAAAATCGAGGAAACTCTAGACTCGCACGCAATTGATTATAAAATAGTTAAGCAAGAAAGAGCAGAGAAAAAGAGAGAGTAAAACCAATCTCGATCGTAAAACCAATCAGTAATGAAACTGAGGGATAATTCTGATAATCGATCGCTTCGAAGAATTTTTGTTACAGAATAAAGACGTTGCATTTATTTATTTAACTTTTATTTAATCTATAAAAATTAGTCTTCACTTCTTTCCGATTCGATTATAATATGTATACATTTCGGAAAATTAATTAATTTCATTTCTGAAAAACATAGAATTACGATTCTATACATAATCTACTCACACACACACACACACACACATATTATATATACATTTAAATGTACACATCCTTTTGCAAAAGATACAAATTATCGCTGACGTCCTATCATTAACTGATAGGAGGTGTAACTTTCCTAATGAATCAGCGATCTTTTGTATTTTTTTTGCAAAAGAATGTATACACGTGTATGCAATTAGCAAAACAATATACTGACTCAGAATCATCAGAGAACTATGTGTTGTATCTGAGATCTCTGCGAAAGAAAACGAAGCAAGAAAGCCAATTCTTCTTCTTAACGCCAAAGATTTATAAATGTTACGAGTGCAAGAAGATATTTTTCCATGATCTCCTTTAGACGAAATGTATGTTTCATCACATAAACAACGAAATAACTGTAGACGATGTAAATTCACCAAAAATGTGGCTAACAATAAGAAGAAGAAGAAAGCTGCAATACATCTATATCACAAATATGTATGTATTTCGAAAGTATACGTATGCGAGTCTGGCCCAAAAGTCTCCGACCTCTGCTTTTATTTTAAAACATACCTATTCCGGGGTAATTTCTACGACTTCACCTTCAAAGTAGTTTTCTTCTGACTCTATAATTCTCTTCCAGTCGATCCACTTCTCGAAACAGAGACCTGGAAGTCCTTTTCTTTTATGTTTAACACCTGCTGCCTCGCGTTTTGTTTTATTGCTTCAACGTCGTCAAATCTTCGACCTTTCAATGGTTTTATCAATTTTGGGAATAACCAAAAATCACACGGTGCTAGATCCAGACTGTACTGGGGCTGCCGAATGCAGTGTTTTATTACAAATTCTTGAACATCGAAAATGGGATGAGCAGGTGCGTTGTGTCATGGTGCAGCAACCAAAATTTTCACTGTCCCAAAGATGCGGCTGTTTCCTGCATTCTATGTCACACAGTCACTTTAGCACTTCTAAATAATATTCTTTATTCATTGTGCAACCTTGTGGGGTGTATTTATGGTGGACAACACGTTCACTTCCTTTTCCGAGCCATAGTTATTCTGTAAAGAGCAACATTGAGCTTTTTAATTCTTTGTCAGTCAATGACTGACTGGATGAATCTGTTGCAAATATAAAAACCCGATTGTAAAAATTTATTTGAACACGATAATACTATCCTTTGAAAATACTTCCATTCACATTTGCAAATTGCTTACCTTGGAATGAAATTAAAATTTTTATATTTAAGAAATCTAGATCCAATGTGGAGATGATTTACACTATTGGACGTGCAAGAAAAATGGCACGAAACGCTATTTTTGTAAATGTAAAGGTGCTGCAAGTATGTACATTGTATAAAAATAATCTACACATTATTCACAATGGTTATCCTAAACATAATCACGCATTGAGTCGTAAAAGTTTGCAATAAAATAAAGGAATTAAGCGAGCTTGGTGATGTTAAATCGTTCATTATCATCAGGAATGTATTAGGTGGTTGCATTAATTTTCGCTGTTTTTTTTTTTCATTCTTTAAGCATTTATTCCCATTACAAAATGAACAGATATTTCGATCGAAGTGTTGCAGCTACAATCTTTTTCCACCTTTAGGGCAACAAATGAATGCCGCTTCGGAAGAATTGCCTGTTTTTTGATGCGATTCATTCATCAATTCGATGTTTAGCTTCTTCGTAGTTTCGGAAATGGTTATCTTCCATACCATGTTGCATGGAAAAAGGAGAATAGGCTAAGGGAGAATCTATTCGAGCTCTAAGTTTTTTTTTCTTTTTTTTACTGTTAAAGCAACATGTGTCCGAGCGTTGTCATGCAGCAGGATAACTTTTTGGAGTCTTGAAGAAATTGTCAGCGTGTGGAACGCCCGACGGGTCAACTGTCGCCATGCTCTGTCAGACTCAGGGCAAGTGGGCTAACTCCGAAATATCCTAGACTATTTTGGAAGCTCACGCACGCTTCGAACGCTTAAGCGTAATTTTTAAAATAGAGGGCTTCCTCACAGAAACTTGCGAACATGTGGAATGTCTCTGGAGATAAGACGAATGAATTGAGCAGTCCCAGGCCACTTCCACATCCCCATTGGGACGGCAAAGCCTCCTTTGGGGATGTTTGTTGTGGAATAGTGGTCGGTGATGGATTGATAAAGATTCTCATTCGTGATTAACTAAGTTTATTTGACGAAGTTACACGGGGACGTGATAAGCTTCCTGTTCACGTCGCGCTTATATCGTCCGTATGACGGTATATCCATCAGTCTCTTCTGACTATCTGAATTTTTCTGTAAGCTCGCTGCTTTCTTCGTTATTAGGAAAACTCGGACATTCCTAATTGGTCGGATCGTTTTTGAGTTTTAGCCAATCAGGTTGTCACGAAATTGCGCCGCCGACTGCTTGCGTTCGTGACACACTTTCTCTGAGAGTGAGGCTGAAATTTTGCCAGGACCGATTTCCCTGATTTATGGCGGTGTAGCAGGGTTTCCTGTGGGCCTTACTTACTTTCTCCAAGTGTTTCCCACATGCAGATCTAGGTGGCCCTTAGGAGTCCTAGAGTTTTTACGACGTTTCGCAGAAATGCTATTGTGGCCAAATATCTAAAACTATAAGTGCGGATGTCCGGTTTTACGTATTGTCAAAACTAAACTTGGCCTTCACAATTCCATAGCGCAGGCGACACATGAGTCGTAAATTCTCCTAACTTTTTGTCTGAGAAAACGTCTTTTCTCCGACATCTGTTAGCCGCTACATTCCCTTTTCGGGTCAAACACTGGGTACTCCAGCAAGAAGTGCTACACGGTGTCAGCACCACACGAACAGGACTCGTCCGCGGTAATTCGTCGCTCGCGATGATACAAGCCGAAATTCCCGTCACTACTAGGATTTTCTGTGCAGCGATAAGTATGCGTGAATCGTGAGACTCTTGTGGGAAGAATTCCACCTGGACAGCCACACTCCGCACAGCTCGCTTACTACTTTTTCCCTCGTTCTTTGTGGAAATTAATTTTTCCGTAACCTCGGCGTCCTTTCCTTTCTGAAAATTCAAGAGAGCCTTGTGCTTCTCGAGGAGAAGGTAGATGGAGTTCGCTACTAATAACTCTAATGGCCTGAGGTCGTCAGACACGATATTCCTGCAGGCGGGACCAAGAACTGATCCTTGCGGGCAGCCCTTATGGCCTGCTTGGTGATACTAGTGTTCCCTAATTCGAGGGCTACACGGCAGTCACTGAAATAGCTAACCATGACCTCGAAAACGTTTCGAGGACATTCCCTATCCCTTAGATTTTTTAAGACTAGGGGCCACCAGACATTGTCAAATGCTTCCGAGATGTCGAAGAGCAACGCCACGACGTATCGGTGCTCGGAAGCATCGACCGCTTGCCAAAGCTCGACGATCGCGTCTTCCGTCGACTTTCCGGTTGTGAAACCGAACTGTAAACTTGCGCCGACTCTGCCGTGTTCAGGCTGGTGCCTATTTCCGACGGTATTGGGGTGCGTCAACCACTTCGAAGAGTCACGTCCTTAGGTGTTTTGGAAGGCAGGTTTGGAAACACCCCCTTTCATCGTTTAACCCTCCGAATACTGACGCTAAGAATTCTGAGCTGGGTCGTTTTGACCCACACGAATATCCCATATATTTAGGCTCGTATAGACGGCTCACCGATCCTGTACATAGTGTGACGGTTGCTCGAGACCGAGGTCTTCATCGATCATATAGGAACATGTAGGAGCATAAGGAACAAATAATGTTCATATGACGAATCAAGTTATATATATTTACTATACATTTATGTCATTGACTGTCAGGAACGTGCAAATTAAGTGAGAGAAGGCAAAGAAAAATTGCTCATTGGCAATGAAGACATTTCATTCGGCAACTTGGCAAACACATGGCACACAGTCACATGATGCTCGTGCGTTAGTGCGATCACTAACACAAGCAGCTCCCCTAACTAACACAAGTAACTCCCGTCACTGCGTGCGATCACTAACAGAAGCAACTCCAGGTCAAAACTGTGACCCAGCTTAAGAGGCGGAGGGTTAAGGATCATCTGGAGGGTAGACTGTCCCTTTCGGGAAGCGACCCACTTGGCCGTTTAGCCTGGAATTGTGCAGGATGCACAATTACTGACCAAACGTTGCTCAGTGAGGGGCACGAGAAGTCGGGTCGCCAGCTTTCGCTCGGTCTCTTGCAGAACCGGCCCTAGCCGGTATTTCTACAGCGCTGATGTTGCTGCGCCGTACATCGTGTTCACTCATAGCTACGCCTGCGCAGCTTCCACGGTGAATGCTTATCAATTGCCTTCTTACCAGTTAATCAACCCCCAGTACTTCCGTGTCTCACGACATCCTTTTCTTAATTACGATTTCCGCGTATTTACTGAAGTGGTTGAATACCTTTCCTTGTACGAGTTGATTCAGACTGCACGGCCAGTCGATACCTTCCTTCCTGATTTCGTCTGTCGTTGTTTTCCTTTCCGTGTTTAATTCTGGGCATTGGAATATTACATGTTTTACTGTGTCTATTTCCCCACATTGGCAGCGATCTGTCTTTCATAATTTGTGCTCGTACAGCGTGCTTTTGATCTGTCCGTGACTTGTGAGCAGCTGCATTGTGTTACGGCATATTGGTGTACCTCTCTGTTCCATCCTTTTTGTTTATGTGGGGGGAAGTATTCCCGAGTTATTCTGCCGTATTCCATTGAGTCCCATTCATTTTGCCATTTGCTTAGTACTTTTTCGTATATGCTCTTCCTGACATTGGTCATCCACCACTCTGTAGCAGCCTCTGTTGCTGGGTCATACTGTAGGTTTCTTATTTTAATTACCTGCTGTAGTACGCAATCCTTTCTTCTAGGATCAGGTTTATTGGCGATTCAGCCGCATTTGTGATCGCAAGACGGAGTTGCCGTTGCATGCTTCTTAGCTTCTTAATATGGTACTCATACGGGTCCTCTGCTGCTGCGTAGCAAAGTATCGGGAGGACGAATCCCTTATAAATGGCCCTTATTGTACTTGTATTGAGTCCCCCAGTGTGTTCTGGCCAGTTTCATAAATCCGGAGAAGAGGTTTCTTGCTTTGGTTGTAATGTAGTCTATGTGCGGCTTGACGTTGAGCCTTGTCCCAAATTTCACTCCCAGATATCTTACTGTAGGTCTCATTTTCAGCGATGTGCAGTTAATTTTTACTGTTGGGGGTCTCTTAATGTCCAGAAAGCCTTTTAATAAGATCACATCCGATTTCGTAGTGGGTAGTTCCAATTTTTGTTGCTTGCACCATGTATAGAGCGCACGGGTCACATTGTTAGCTCTCGCTTCAATTTCCCTCCACGTGTTGGCGCTATCCACTACGATGAGGTCATCAGCGAATGCTATTGGCTGATTTCTGTCTTTTCCCGCTATTTCTATTGCTTCGTCAAAAATTATATTGCAGAAGAGGAGACCCAGGACTGAGCCTTCGGGGCAGCCCTTGGTGACATCTTTTCCTGTTTCCTCTGGGCCTCCCAGTATTTGCACTCTTCTTCCTGTAAAGTAACTTTGTATGAGGCCGTAGATGTTCTTTGAGCAGTCTCAGTCTCTTTCTTTAAGGTTAAAGAGGATACTAGGCCACCATACATTATCAAACGCCCCTGATATGTCAAACAGAAGCCCCTAGAAGTTCTACGATGGCGTCCTCCGCCGACCTACCGGGACGAAACCCATATTGCTTAGACAATGATCGCGGGTGGCTATATACTATGTGCTTTAGCCGGCCCACAACTGTTCTTTCAAGGATTTTTCCCAATACCGGAAGCAACGATATTTGCCTGTGTGATTTAGGGTCTGTCTTTTCCTTTTCTTCACTTTTGAGTAGTACTCTTATATGTGCATTGGAAAAACCATCTGTTCTAGGACGCGATTGAATAGTTCTAATATTTCGTATTGTAGCACCGGCCACGCCTATTTCAGCATCATAACCTCAATCAGATTGTGTCCGGGTGTCTTTCTCGCATTTAGGCTGCTGATTATTTCGGCTAGCTCCTGGATTGTGAAGGGAGGTGTGTCGGGTGTCGTTGGAGTGTCTGTTGCGTTATTCCGTACTGCTGTGTGCCATTTCGTTGGTTACAGTATCCTCTGGGATTAGTGCATTAAGCAACTCTTCTGTTGTTTCTTTCCAAGTGATTGTGTGCCTACTGTTGATGTTTGATTGAACTTGTTCCAGTTTGAGTCTTCTGCCTGTAGTTTGTATAATGCTCCATGGGGTCTTGTTGCCTTCCTTTTCCACAAATTTTTTCCAGCTCCTTATTTTGGACTCCTTGAGCGCTGCTGTGTACCTGTTTCTGATTTTCCGAAATGATAACAATAGTCGCTTCCTAGCTGTCTCATCTCTTGTGCGTTTGTGTCTGGCTTCAATTACTCTTCACCTGAGTTTGGTAAGTTTGTGGTTCCGTCATGGTACAGATTTGCTGAAGTTCGACTTCCTCGGGATTACTTTGCTTGCTGTTTCGAGGATTATGTTATCTATGCACTCTGACTGTTTTTGTGCATCGAGATCATTAAGTTGGAGTTGCGTTTCATTTTGTCTCACGAGTTTCCTTAGATGTGTGCGGTAGGCATCCCAATCAGCCCTTTTAGTATTGAATTCGGCTCTGTGTTGGTCTCATGATTGCTCTCTCCGAGGTCGTGACTTCAAATGTGATCAAATTGTGGTCACTATTGATCTCACGGGGGTGTAGTTTCCAGTCTTTTACTCTGTTCGCTATGGTGCTTGTTGCAAGGGTAACGTCGATGTTTGATTGTCCATGTCGAACGTGGGTGCATTTCCAGGTTCATTCAGAACTACTAGCCTATGCTGTGCTATGAACTCCTCGAGTCCAAGTCCCTATGTTCAGCGTTTCTACTCTGGGACGACCTGTCCGCATGCCACAGCGGCGAGGATGCACATTTGCATCGATGCACGTTATTATATCTTTATATCGTATGTTTGAAGATTTCGGTTGGTTTCGAATCGGTGTTGTTTTTTTTTTCCATGATTGGGCTTCTGTGGTCGAGGTACTCGTCGGTGTCACACACTATGTATCATTCTGTTGTCAATGCGATATATCATCACGCTCACATACATCAAAGGTCACCTAGCAATCGAAACAATTGGATTGGCACTCGCGAGCGACAAGACACGTCCGATCCGCTAGACTGCTCGGGGAAGACTGAGATTTATAAATGTTACGAGTGCAAGAATTATATTTTCCATAATCTCCTTCAGACGAAATATGTGTTTCGTCATCTAAAGAAAAAAGTAACTAAATGTAAATGTAAATTCATCAAAAATGTGGCTGACAATAAGAAGAAGAAAGCTGCAATGCATCTATATCACAAATATGTATGTATTTCGAAAGTATACGTATGCGAGTCTGGCCCAAAAGTCTCCGACCTCTGCTTGTATTTTAAAACATATCTATTCCGGGGTAATTTCTACTACTTCACCTTCAAACTAGTTTTCTTCTGACTCTATAATTCTCTTCCAGCGGTCGATCCACTTCTCGAAACAGAGACCTGGAAGTCCTTTTCTTTTATGTTTAACAACTGCTGTCTCGCCTTTTGTTTTATTGCTTCGTCAAATCTTCGACCTTTCAATGGTTTTATCAATTTTGGGAATAACCAAAAATCACACGGTGCTAGATCCAGACTGTACTGGGGCTGCCGAATGCAGTGTTTTATTACAAATTCTTGAACATCGAAAATGGGATGAGCAGGTGCGTTGTGTCATGGTGCAGCAACCAAAATTTTCACTGTCCCAAAGATGCGGCTGTTTCCTGCGTTCTATGTCACACAGTCACTTTAGCACTTCTAAATAATATTCTTTATTCATTGTGCAACCTTGTGGGGTGTATTTATGGTGGACAACACGTTCACTTCCTTTTCCGAGCCATAGTTATTCTGTAAAGAGCAACATTGAGCTTTTTAATTCTTTGTCAGTCAATGACTGACTGGATGAATCTGTTGCAAATATAAAAACCTGATTGTAAAAATTTATTTGAACACGATAATACTATCCTTTGAAAATACTTCCATTCACATTTGCAAATTGCTTACCTTGGAATGAAATTAAAATTTTTATATTTAAGAACTCTAGATCTAGAATGTGGAGATGATTTACACTATTGGACGTGCAAGAAAAATGGCACGAAACGCTATTTTTGTAAATGTAAAGGTGCTGCAAGTATGTACATTGTATAAAATAATCTACACATTATTCACAATGGTTATCCTAAACATAATCACGCATTGAGTCGTAAAAGTTTGCAATAAAATAAAGGAATTAAGCGAGCTTGGTGATGTTAAATCGTTCATTATCATCAGGAATGTATTAGATGGTTGCATTAATTTTCGCTGTTTTTTTTTTTCATTCTTTAAGCATTTATTCCCATTACAAAATGAACAGATATTTCGATCGAAGTGTTGCAGCTACAATATTTTTCTACTTTTAGGGCAACAAATGAATTTCGCTTTGGAAGATTTACATGTTTTTTGATGCGATTCATTCATCAGTTCGATGTTTGGCTTCTTCGTAGTTTCGGAAATGGATATCTTCCATACCATGTTGCATGGAAAAAGGAGAATAGGCTAAGGGAGAATCTATTCGAGCTCTAAGTTTTTTTTCTTTTTTTTACTGTTAAAGCAACATGTGTCCGAGCGTTGTCATGCAGCAGGATAACTTTTTGGAGCCTTGAAGAAATTGTCGGTCAATTTCGCATCAAATTCTCGTATAAATTGTCTAATTACTCTCGATACCGATCTGCATTGACCGTTTCATTTGTTTCATTTGGCAACGAAGCCTTACATATCCCATCAAAATGTAGAACATGACCTTGTGATCTTGAATATTTCGTCTTGTCGTCAATATTTACGGTTGTCCGGGTTCAATCTATGATTTTCTGCATTTAGAATTTTCGAAATAAATCCATTTTTCATCCCCAGTTATAATACTTTGCTTTTTTCTATGCCTTGCAAGCAAAGATATCGATATGTTTGAACGATTGGAAATGACATTTTCGAACTCATTTTCTTTCCCGTTTGAATCTTGCCTATATGTAACGTCGTTAGTTTAAATTTATCTGCTGGCTAACATCCTTGAAATAGGCATACATTGTGGAAAGAATTCCAAGGCCATACTCTGCATACCTCGTCTAAAACGCGTTCCCTTTCTCCGTTTTCATGGGTCACCCGTATTAATATCCCCCCAACCTTGGCGTCCTTACCTCTTCGAAGATTGAAAAGAGCCCTGTACTTCTCAAGGAAAAGGTCGATGGGGATTGCGCCCGCGATTACACACAGACTCTCCCATGATGTGATCCTATACGCGTCCCTGATCGCTAGGAGAGCCCTTCTTTGGGTGGAACGGAGCTTTCGAACGTCAGCTTCCGTCCACAGATCAGCTCATCCGATGGACTGCATACTCCACTATTGGAGTGAACACGCCGCGATAGATGGTTGAAATAGCATCATAACTAAGTCCCCATCGACTACCGGCTGAGCTAGCTTCCGAAATAGTTTTCCTACTTTATTCCCTGAGTGTGAGCAGTGCGCACTCATTTGATACCCGAAGTGGATACCAAGGTATCTGACTTTGTTCTTAAACTTAATCGATTGTTGCCCTATTCGAATGGTTGGCGGCCATGTCCGCTTTCGAAGAGCGGATAACTTTTCTCTGACGGTTCGGACGCGCTCCTCCCTGTCTCCCTATTACTGCCATCACAATCATGCCGCTCTTTAGTATGATGCCCTCCGTTTTTCGCACTGAAAGCTCGAGTTTCGCATGTTTACACCAGTTGCTAATCATATTAACTACGTCTTGGCCCTTAACTTCCAACTCTCGCCTACTGTCTTCGACGACGAGATCATCTGCGTAGGTGGCAAAGTTATTCCCTATCGATGATTCTAGTAACCTGAGAAAGTTGTCAAACATAAAGTTCCAGCAGGCGGGATCAAGTACTGACAGGCTCTCGTGGCCCGCTTGGAGACACTAGAAGAGCCTACATCGATGATCACGCGGCGGTCACTAAAATAGCTAGCCATGATCTCGAAGACGTTCCGAGGGCATTCCTTATCCCTAAGACTTAAAAACTAGGGACCACCAGACATTGTCAAAAGCTGCCGGGATGTCGAAGAGCAGCGCCACAACGTATCGATGCTCAGAGGCATCGACCGTGCGCAGCAGCTCTTCGTCGACTTTCCGGCCGTGAAGCCGCGACGTAGAATGAGAAGCCGGGAATCAACACATTTTTTTTTTTTTTTTCATTCGGTCTTCTACCATATGCAGCTCGAGCTTCCACTCATTGCTGCTTGCGCCTTCCTTCCAGAAGATCTTGTCTTCATTTTCTCCTTCATCAATATGAAAAAGGATTTCATTCTTTTCCTGTTTAGGAGTTTTCATCTTATTTTGTTCTGTTCTTGCTTTCTGGGTCACTTAGCCGCCTGAACTAAGTTCAGGCGTTGCCCGTCTCTGCCACTAGGAGGCGGACCCTCTACTCCTCTCTTCTCATTTTTCTCTTTTCTTTTCAAACACTTTTCTTGCAAATTCGTTTGTTCGAGCTTTCGCTCGCTTGATACTAGTTCATTTCTTGAGTGTCTGTACTGTTCCATTTCATTGAATCTGAAATCCTCGTAGGCAGCGCAGTCAAAGATTATGTGCTGCGCTGTCTCCTCCTCTTCTCCGCACATGGAACATATGCTTGAGTCTACTAGCCCTCTTTTGCACAAGGTGCTATTTATAGGTCCATAGCCGGTTATTAGGTAGGCTAGGTATCTGTTCGGCTTGAACCACTTTTTATTGTTATGCGCAAATGTGATTTGGTGTATGTACTTATACGTTTCTCTGCCCTGTTCTCCCGACTCCCATTGAGCCTGCCACTTGCTTGTTATAAAACATTTGATTGTTTCCATTTCGCTCTTGAACGTCTTTTTGAATTGTTCCCTGTCAATGTACTCGTATGAGCCCCAGGTTGTGGTCAAGTTCCCCTTTACTCTTTTCAAGAGTGCCTCTTCCACAACTTCCAGGTTCATTGGCTTAGCGCCGGCTATTGCTTGCATCGCTGCCGTAGATGTTGTTCTGCATGCTCTGGTTACAAGCAGCAGTAGGAGATTTCGTTTAATCATTGACTTATCTGCCACGTCATACCATAACAATGTTCCATATTTTATTATCGGGAATGCCACCGCTCCGTATAGAACTTTGATCATGTCTGTTCTTATTTCCCATTTTTCCGCTGCTATTCTTTTGATTGTCATGACGAACTACGTCACTTTCGACCTTAGGTACTTCGCGTGCGCCACAAAGGTGAGCTTTCGGTCAACCATGACTCCTAAGTATTTATACTGCTCCACATATTTTATATTGTTGTTTATTTTAATGATAGGTAACCGACTTTGATTCATGCATCCTTTGACCATCATTGCGACAGTCTTGGAAGCGGATACTTTTAATCCGTGGTGGTTGCACCACTTGTTTAGTATTTCTATTGCCTTTCTCGCTGATGTCTCTAGAGCTAACCTCGAGCCTTCCCTTATCACGCACGTCAGGTCGTCAGTATACGCAATTGTCTCGACACAATGCTCCGTCTGTTCCCATTGCATCACGTTGAGTAGTGCGTCCATGCACCACACCCAAGCAGCTGGACCAATTATGGATCCTTGGGGGCATCCCTTTTGCATTCTTCTGGGATATTTCTTGCCCATGTACTCTATCGTCACTTTTCTGTTCTTAAAATAGTCTTTGACGACATAAATGATACGTGAGCTGCAATTGGCATTGGTTATTCTTGCACAGCGGGCCAACAGATGTTGTCGAAGGCACCTTCTATATCAACAAAAAGTACGATAACGTACTTCCTGTCGCTGTGCTTTACAGCTCTTTTGAGTTTTATAAATGCATCGTCTGCGCCTTTTCCTTTCCTAAACCTGAACTGATTCGGGTTTTTTAAGCCTTGTTCCCCGTATGCACGTTGAAGTCTTTGAACGATTATCTTTTCATAGGTTTTGCC
Source organism: Tetragonisca angustula (assembly GCA_036937485.2). Lineage (NCBI taxonomy): Eukaryota > Metazoa > Arthropoda > Insecta > Hymenoptera > Apidae > Tetragonisca > Tetragonisca angustula. The sequence continues at coordinate 1,047,838 of JAWNGG020000095.1, read as the reverse complement.
GACTACAGACAGTAGTGCAATTGGCCTGTACGAGCTCAGCAGAGTCCTGTCTCTCACTTCTTCTTTTGGCACCACCCTCAGTCTTGCTTCCTTCCATGGCTTAGGAAAGCTCTCCTGCTCAAAGCACTTGTTATATAAATTCAGAATTATCTCTGGCTTTATCCTCCACAATTCCTTGACAATCTCTATTTTAAAATTGTCAGGTCCGGGAGCCTTGTTATTTTTAAAGCTACTGATTACGGTGTTAATTTCTTCAAATGTTATTGTGTTTTCCATATTTGAATTTTGATATTTCTGGATTTTTTGCCTCACTGCAGTGGCCTCCTCGCCCCGTCTTCCAGCCTCTGTTGCTGGTACACATTTTTCAGTAGAGCCCCAATGGTAGCGCCAATGCTATTGGTTCTTTGTCCATTAGGTAATTTTAATGCTGTCCAGAAGGACGGTTTTTGGAGCTTCTCTGGTGCAATCTTATACACGATACCCCATGGGTCTTTATTTTCTTCGGTGGTTATGACGCTCTGCCACGTCTCTCTCTTACACTTTTTAATTTTTGAGACATAGTTGTTCCTGAGTTTCCTATATGTTTCCGCATATCTTTCCATTAATTCCGTTAGCTGCAGCTGTCTTGCTCGTAGGAGTTGCTTTTTGGCCCCTGCAACTTTCTTTCGCATGTCTATCAACTGCTCATTCCACCAAGGTACTGGTTTGCTTGCTATCCTCTTTTTGGGTATAAATTTTTGGGTATAGATGCTTTGTAATCTATTATTGAACATCCTCACCGCCTTTTCAGCTGGCATATTTTTTATCACTTCGGTAGTGTTTTCGTCAAAATTTTCCCCCACCAGTTCCTTGAACATTTGCCAATTTGCTTTTCGTAAATTGTAGCCAATATTCATGTTCCAGTTCCTATTGCTTTTAATATTCCCTTGTAATTTTATTATAATCAGGATGTGGTCGCTAGTTGTACACCCGCGATCCACTTCCCAGTGATTTACGTGCTTCGCTAGGTTTGCGTTGGTGAGTGTTATGTCAATGTTCAATTGGCCATTTGCGTTCATGAATGTTGGATAGTTATTCGGCTGGTTTAGTGAGGTTGTGTTCTATATTATTTATTATTTTTATTAATATAATCCTTGCCTAGGCGGCTTAGGATGGCTTCCGGTTTACAGTGAATATTTGCACATATATTATATACACAATGTAGAATTCTCTTATTGCTTTTTCTTTGGTGTCGTTTTGCTGTTTCTCCTTCAGTCTTCTCTCCTTTGTCCTATGTCTATTCCTCCCGCCCCCTCTGCCTTCCTCCCCTCAACCTGCTCGTTTGCCTCTTCTGTGCTTCTCCTTCTTCTTTTCCTCTGTATTCTCTTCATCTCTTCTAGTCCTTCCCCTGTCCCCTTCAGCACTTCTTCTACTCTCAGGTCCCCTCTCGTGACCTCGCATCTTTCTATCACGTGCTCTAATGTCTCCTCTTCCTCTTTGCATATTCTACACTTTCTACTTTCTTCCTCTCTCCAGTGTTGTCTTCCTCTGACTTCGTTGCCACACCTGAATCTTGCTATTAGACTCCTTTCTTTCTTTTTCATTCTCCGTTTTAGGTATTCTAGCCTTTCTTTCGTTGCGATCTCCTTGTAGTGTGCGTTGTACTTCGATTCTTCGATCTTTTTTCTCCTGCTCTTCCCTTCCACCTCCTCTATCCTTTTCCTTACTCTCTTTGCGACTCTCTCTATTTTTCCTTCCTCTTCCTTTCTAACTCTTCCCATCCAGTCTTCATTGATTCCCAGTCTCCCCTTTAGTCTTGCTCTTCTTTCTTCCCACCTGTTTAGTTTTTTTTCCCCCCTCTGCCTTTCCATCTCCCTTATGCATTCTCTCACTAATTTCTTGTCTGACCTTCTTGCTCTTTCTTCGTAATTGACCGCTCTCCTCACTGCTTTCGTTCGTATTTCCTCCTCCCCTGTCTCTTCTCTTAGGATGTAATTTGGTGTGACTTTGTCCAACCCTAGGATCCACTTCATGTATCTCCTCTTGATAGTGTCCAACCTTCCTTCATCATTCCAGCCCCAGATTTCTGCCCCGTACATCGCCACACTCTCCACTAAGGCTACGAACATCTTTGTCCTTCTTTCGAAATCTTCCTTGAATAACCTTTCTCCAATGTGCCACGTTCTTTTCATCGCCACCGCCGCTTTCCTTATCCTTTCCTGTATGTGTTTCTCTGCTTTTCCATTCTTTTCCATTATGTAGCCCAGATATTTCATCTCCTTCACCTCCTCCAGTTCCTCTTCCCCCCACCTCCATTCTCTCCTTCTCCTTCCTTTTCCTCTGCCTCTTTCGAAGACCAGTACCTTAGATTTCTCTGTATTTACCGTTAACCCTTTCCTCTCTGCATATTTCCTAAACCTTTTCAACATCCCCTTCATCCCCACTTCTGTCGTCGCTACCAGTACGATATCATCCGCGTACACTATCGTCCGCACCTTCTCTCTTCCTATTACAACGCCTCCCTCTTGTACTTTGCTCATGTCCTCTTCTATGTCCGACAGAAATGCATTGAAGAGTGTTGGGCTTAGCATCCTTGTCTCACCCCTCTTGTCGTCCAGAATTCTTCTGTTCTCTCCTCTTCGATCTTCACCATGTTGCTTGTTTCCCTGTATATTTCCGTAATTCTTCTCCTTAAGTTCCTCTTCACCTCCATTTCTTTTAACCTATCTATCATTGCGCTCCTGTCAACCTTGTCAAATGCCGCTTTTAGGTCTATGAAGCAGGCAATCAGCTTTCCTTTTTTGTTTTTGCTAAGCTCCTTGTTGACTAAGTGATTCAGGACATATATAGCGTCTATGGCTCCTCTCCCCTCTTTGAACCCAAATTGCCCTTCCGCCAATCTCCCCTCTATATCCTTCTTCACCCTTTCATTGAGGATGCCTGCGTATATTTTGTATGCCGTCCCTAATAGAGTTATTCCTCTGTAATTTTTGGCCTCCCCTTTTTTGAATATGGGGCATATTACCCCCCTTCTCCAGTCCCGTGGTATTCCATTTCCCATCCATATTTTATTAATTAGTTTGAGAAATACTTCTCCTACTTCCATAGGCATGAGTCTCCATGCCTCATTTTGTATTTCGTCGCATCCTGGTGCTTTTTCTCTCTTTAATTTGAGCAGCTGTTTTATTACTTCTTCCTTCGTTATTTTCTCGTTTTCCATCTCTTCCTCTTCTTCATTGTGTTCCTGCTTTATCTTTTCTTGGTTGTCTTTGTGTCCTTCCAATAGTTCCATGAAGTGCGACTTCCAATTTTTCATTTCGATGCTTTTGTCTATTTTTTCCCTTTGTTTTCTTCCTCCATATCTATTTATGTATTTCCACGCTTCACTTTCTGTCTTGATCATCCTTATCTTTTCTTCCTCTCTCTTCTCGTACTTCTCCCTTTCTTTTTCGTACCATTCTTTGTACCTCTTTCTTTTGCCCCAGAACTCTTCTCTGCTTATCCTGCCTTTTCTTAGTTTTCTTAATTCCTTTCTTAACTCTCTCTTCTTCTCCGTCCACTCTTTACTGTGCCATGCCTTATCTCCCCTCCTCCAATCTTTTACTTCCTTTACTTCTTTTTTTACCGCTTCGTTGACTTTCTTCTTTAGTGCTTCCCATATACTTTCCACGTCCTCCTCTTCTACTTTCCATTCTCTGCATCGATTGTGGTAGCTCTCTATTCCTTCCTTCGACCAATCCGTCGTTCTTATCACCCTTCTCTTCTCTTTTCTTCCTTCCTTGTCCTCCTCTTCAATGCTTTTTTCTCCTACTGCCACCTCCAGTGGGAAGTGATCTAACTCTGTCCTCTCTCCTTCTCTTACCTCAGCTATCTCCTCAAATGTAATCACCAGATCAACTACTGATGCCCCCCTTTCTCCTATATATGTCCACTCTCCCTCTCGCCCAAAACATCCATTGACTATGAACCAACCCCTGTCTCTCAGTCCCTCTATTAGTATTCTTCCTTCTCTATTCATGTTTTTGTCCTTTGATCTTCTTTCTTCCTTCTCCTCTGTCATCATTTCTTTGAATGGGCCTCCCTGCTCCCCTACTCTTGCATTAAAATCTCCTCCCAGTATTAGGCGTCCTTCTTCTCTCTCTTCTATCCCTTCTGTGATTGTCTGCATTATTTCTTTTGTGTTCTGACTGTACACTGTTACTATTCTCCAATTTTTTTTCTTATGCTCTAACTTTATCTCTGCCATCTGATTACTCCATTTCTTGAACTCTACCATCTCTAGACCTTTTTTTACCGTCATCATAATTCCTCCCTTTGCCCTCCCCATCTTGTTCTCTCTTACTGCTGGTACGTACCACCAGTTGAACTTTTCTGATAGTTTACTTTTTAATTTCTCCTCTGACTTCTGCTCCAACCATGTTTCTACCAGACCTACCACATCAAATTTTTCCAGGTACCTCCACACATCCCTGCTCTTGTTCCCTACTCCAGCTATGTTCCAGAAACACAGTCTTAGTCCCTCCTTTCTCTCGCCCTCCAAGCCGCCTCTTTCTCATTCATTTCTTTCTCCTTTCCTTTCTTCCAAACTTTCTTCTACTTCGTTCCACTCATACCACTTCTGCTGTATGCTTATCCCCTTGTATTTTACTATCGCTCTCTTCCCCTCCTCCCTCTTTTGTCTTGCTATTTCCCTCAGTTTCCTTTGCATTTCTCTTTCTTTCCATGTAAGGTCATCTTCTATATACACTCCAGTTTTGAGCTCCCTTTTCCTTCTCATCACCTCTCTCTTGTCTTTCCAGTTTTCCAGCTTTGCTATGACTATCTCCTTCCCTCCACTGGTTTTTATTCTCCTTGCCTCCCGTATTTCTATCTCTGTCTTTATATTTTTGCTGATGAACTCTTTCACTTCTTTCTCTGTTTCTTCCTCTTTCCACACCACTCCCCTTATCACGATGTTCGTTTTCCTTTTCTCTCTCTCTCTTTTTTCTTCTTTCCATTCCAACACATTTATTCTTTTTACTAGTATCCGTTTCTCCTTTTCCCATTCCGTCCTTTCTTCCTCTCTCTCCTTCCATGCTCTTCTTTCTTCCTTCATTTCATTCCTTAACTTTTCTATCTCTTCTGTATATTTCCCTAGCATCTCCTCCATATACTTCTTTAGCATTTCATCCATATACTTCCTTAGCATCTTTTCTATGCTGCTTTCGAGTTCCTCGCTGTATTCTATTCCCGTCGCCTCTTTTTCCTCTGTTTCTCCGCCAGGTGTCTCCATGCTCCCACGTCCCCTTTCTGGTCCCTTTTCCTTCATGAACTTTTCCATCATCCCTAATTCCCCTCTTAACTTTGTTTTGTTCCTTGTCCCTACCGTCTTCGCCGCCATTTTCTTACTCTACCTAACCTCTTTTTTTTGCTTCCTTCTTACCAAATTTCTCTATCTTTTCTGCTTCCTGCTTCCAATTTTCTCTCTTCACGCTTTCTACCCTTATTACTCTTCTTCTCCTACTTCTCTTCTTCCTTTTTTTTCTTCTCAATTCCCACAATCTCACTCACTCTGTCTCCTTCTTTTCACACACGTCTTTACACCTACGCCGCCCAACCGGAAGTCCCAGGTTGTGTTCTATAATGAGCTCCTCAACGAGGGCTCCTTTCTCGTCTGTGGTATCAGCGTCCCACATCACTGATTTCGCATTTGCATCTAATGTTATTAGGACCTTTCTCTGTTGGAAAGCAGTTGATCAGATCCTCTATGCGTCTCAGGAACTTTTCTATAGGCACTGAGTACTGGCAATATACATTTATAATGATGAACTCTAGGATGCCAGCCATGACTCTGAAGCACATAACATGCTCATTCCGACGTTGAGCAGAACTTCTACTCTCTCTCGGTTTACTACTGCGGCTACCCACGAGTTGTCATAGGTTTAGGGTGCGATTTTGGTCAGATTTGGGGGGTTATATCCCCTCACCTTGTGACAGAAGAGACACACAGGAGACACAGAATGTCCAGGCCCCTCTCCCTGATTATTATTTCCAGGTTCGCGGCAGCCGCTGCAGACCTCTGCACATTTATTTGGCCTATTCTTATACCCATTTAATGCGGTTACTGTACAATTTCGCGTGTCTTTTAAACTCTGGGCAGTCCTTGTCGTGTACTTCATGTTTTACCTCCTTTCGCTTGGCCCTTATGCAATTTATGCATTCGGGCTCTTTCTTTTTAGGACAGTCCTTCCTCAAGTGGTCCCTACTACCACATACACTGCAGAGCTCATCTTGCGTGCTGCATACCTTTGCAATGTGCCCGTAACCGTGACACTTGTAACATCTTGTTACGTTCACATATTCTTTCATACCATAGGATCTCCACATAAGGAAGACCCCCCTTTTATTTATTAGTTTTATATAATGTTTGGCAGGCAACTGAACTATCCAGTTGACCCGCCTTTCATCTTTAGCTTTAAAGCTGTGGGAGAACTTGATCGAGGACATTGCTTCCTCTATTTCGGTGTCCGAGCTGTACTCAAGGTTCTTTTTCACCAGATCCTCTTTCAGCTCCTCCACTTTGTACTCTTTTTCAATGTTGTAAATTATGATTGACGGGTCAATCTTTCTTGGCCGCTCCACTACTAGGCCCAGCAAAGTCGCAGGACCTAATGGCTTCGATGTCGTTTTGGTCCACGACCTCCACCACCAGCCCCTGTCTCCTCATTTGTTTTATGTTTCGGACCTTTAGATTCTTTCGAATCTTTTCCAGTCTTTTTATCACGTCCGCTTTAATCTCTTCATTGTTCCTTTAACTTCACTTTTTGGCTTTATAAGCACAACTTCGCCTTTCTCCTTTGGAGAAGGCGCCTTCCTTTCTGACACCACGCCAGGCCCTAGGGCGCATGGTGCCCGCGCTCGCTACTCCCCAAAGGCCTCGGGGTTACAGCCCGGCAGCCCTCCTGCGACCACAGGACACCCTACATTCACTCATCTCACATTCATTCTTCTTCTTATAAACACATTCAAAGCATGCTTGCAGAAACACTCATACGTTTCCTTGCATTCTAACACACGCTCGACATTCACGCTTCCATCATCTAGCACACGTATACCGCATCCAAACTCAGGTTTCTCAGGTCTTCATACATACCACATCCAAACAATACATGTCGCCAATCTTCTCTCGCAGCCCCCCCCCCCACACACACATCTCGCAATCTCACACAAGTTCCTCTTATACAAAAATGCATTCATGCTACCATGCCCAGTGAGCAAGAAACATGCATACACGCTAGGATCAAACCAGGCGTTCCTTTCAACAAACCATACAGTCTTTATATATTCATACGTCACTCGTCCATTCACACTCTCGTTCCATCTTGCCTGCCACCGGGCATTTCGCACAGGAACAGTGGGGAGTGCTGAGTTGAGACAAGAATAATATGCGAACGTACAGTCGCCATTTCAACGAGCGTAACGGCCCCTGCAATAACAGGATGTCGAGACGCTTGTCGGCAACGAGTTGCCGCACTTCCCCTGTAACAGCAACTGAACATTGCATGTTGAGCTGTATGATCCTAATCCCCGTGGGTTTCGAGATTCTGAAGACTGGCGTGGTTGAAACAGGATGTGATTTGTATTTCAGAACGACCTGTCTGGGTCTGGGTTTTGGTTTTGTACGCGCGGTGACGCGAGTAAGCTTTTTCGTTGCTTCAGGTGCCGGGCGGATCGCGGTTATACTCGCGGAGCTAGTCGTAGAACTAGTCGCGGAGCTATTCACGGGATATTTTGTGGTATTTCTCCCGGCTATCCTATTGGATCGACAGACTACATCTTCTTCTGGACTTTTCTCAGTTGTGCTGCTTTTTCTTCTTTCTTCCAGCAGCCAATTACACTCTGTCCTATCTAGAGTGACGCGAAGGTCACGAACCTCGATGGACCGCGCAGCCGTCGATGCGGTTGAAGAAGGGATGCGCACCTGACCGCGGTTTGCCAGTATTTCTGCAGAGGATTGGTAGGCATTGATCGCGTGGTCGGGCGGCACCGCTCTTCGACGGCTTGCGCGGCCTTCCTTTCACCCGTGGCTGCTTTAGATCGATGAACAGTGATCCTTCCGCTCACTGCCACAACGACTCCTCCCAGTCGTACCCCCGCCCGGAGATCTGAATGGAGGGCTATTTTACCTCTGGAGTTTTTACAACTGGGAAATGCCATCATGATATTTTAAAGTTTAGTGCTACCCGCACAAGAAGGTGATGAACTTTTTTTTTCCTACAGAAAGAGCTGTGGCACAACCACAGTTTTAGCTAATTTTTGCGCCTGTATAACGACCGGCGGCGCCGTAGACATACCCCGATCGATCAACCATGTACTTTAACTCACACCTGTACGTTCCACGTTGACGTTCTGCGGTTGAATATTCTCCACGCGGCTGCTCTACCCCTCCCCCCCAAGACCCGCGACAATACTACCTTGATGTCGCGCTTGTTCATCAAACCAGACTCCAGCAGTCCCTTCACCGACTTCGCGCTCCATAGTCCTCGTCACGACCGAGTGGCGGAGAAGAAGCTCATCTCCTCCGTGCCACTGTTAGTAGCAATGGCCTGTCGGAGGCTAGCATTTCCAGAGTAATACTGGACCTTGTGTTTATGCACAAGATCTAGGATAGTCTGCTCTCCAACCACTTGCGCGTTAAGGACAAACGACTTTCCCTGCCCTACCGCGATGAGATGCGGTTTCCGATTTCCGACATTGGTACGGAATATTGATTCACGAGATATCTGGAACCTTCTTTGCTCTAAACCGATACGCCACTACAGTATCATGTCGCCTTATGCGTGCGGTGGTCACACATCTCGCATTCCCACACAAGTTCCTCTCATACAGAAACGCATTCATGCTATCATGCCCAGTGAGCAAGAAACATGCATATACGCTAGGATCAAACCAGGCGTTCCTTTCAACAAACCGTACATTCTTTATATATTCATATGTCACTCGTCCATTCACACTCTCGTTCCATCTTGCCTGCCACCGGGCATACGCTCTTTCACAAGTTTCACGCACTTTTCTACGCTTCTCCCATTCAATTCGTCGACATTCACTAGTTCATTCTCACATATGCTCCAACCATTCACAATCATTCGTATCAATCCTGTTCTCACACACTCCAAGTCCCAAGGTAACACACCCATGAGTACTTGCATCGCATCCGTCGACACTGTCTTGGATACATTCAAACACGCATACAGTACGATTTTCTGGCACCTATTCATACTATCCCTTGCATACTTAGATCTCATGCACTCACGATTCGAGTGTCGGATTCTTACCAAAACCTCCACGGTGGCCTGCATCCTGTTCTGCTTAGGGGCCGCAGGACCGGAATATTCTCCGCTGCCTCTTTACATTTGCCTTGCAGCTTCTGTTCTCTTTATTTTTCCTTCCGTTTGGTTTTTTTCTGCGGGTTCGGGTACTTTTGGCTCACCACTTCCTTCAGTGTTGCTGTGATTTACTTTGGCGGCGTCTGTCGCTTGGTTATCTTAGCTACCCCTTCCTTCTACCGTCTTCGCTGTTTCACTTGCTTTACCGTCATTATCTCCTTGCAGAATTTCTTGACGGCTATTTCCTCTCTCCTCTCATCAGAGCTCGTATTATCGCGCTCTGCGAAATATCTGGGCCTATCACGTCTTTCAGCCTTCTTCTTTGCTGGCTGAAAGACGGGCATTCTTTAACCGTGTGTTGAGCTGTGTCATTGTTAGCTCCACACAATTGGCACGCCGCTGTCGTTTCGGCGCCTATTCGACGCAGGTACTCACCAAAGCACCCGTGTCTGGTGATTACCTGCGTCGTTCGGTAGGTTAGCTTTCTCGTCCCATGAGCCGTCCATTGCTCCCAGTGTGGAGCAACCGCTCTAATGGCCGGTCTTGCCGCGCCACCATTTTCTAATCCCCGTATCCACGCCTTTCTTACAGATTGCAGAGCGTTTCTACGCTTCTGCATCTTGTCCGCCTTGGTAACTCTCTCCCCGTTCGCTTTTGCAGTGCAAATTTGCTCGAAGATATCTGCTTCGATTTTCGCCTGAATACTGATCGGTGTCATTCCTGCGATTGTGAGATACACTACGGTACGCCTTTATGATACGGGTAGCCATTCTCCTTTGGATCCTGCGCAGGGCTTTATCGCTGACAACAGTTATGTAGTTCGCCCAGATGGGCGCCCCGTACAGGATCATTGACTTCGTCACTTTCGTAAACAGCCTTCTTACCTTTACTCCCGGGCCGTTGACGTTTGGGAGAAGCCTTCCAAGGTGCATCGCTACACCCTCTACTCTGGGAATCAGCTGTTTGAAGTGCGCCTCGAAATTCAGGCGACTATCTAGCGTGATTTCCAGGTACTTTAGCGTGTCTTTGACTCTCACGCGCTCCTCTTTGACGCAGAGCCACGTTGTGGAGGGCGTCGGGCGCGCGGGAAGTCGTGCAACCAAACTGCTTCAGTTTTGTGTGCCGCGATATCTAGGCCCAGGTTGTTCACATCGACAATGACCACTGCAACCGCTGCCTCCATGTGTCTTAGGGTTCGGGTCCAGTCCTTTCCCCACGTTATGATCAGCGTGTCGTCCGATGTGCACACCGTTGGGGAAACACTTCATCACTCATGCTCGTAGCTGGGAAGAACCACTCCATCATCACATTCGCACACTTCTTCCACGTCACATATTCTATACCATTCACACACAACGACGTCAAACATTCTCTCACATTCTTGCTTGTGCACACTCTGTAAGCCACTCCCCATGGATCCAGGTTAGAACACTTACAAACTGTTTCCAGTTTTCCTCTTTCACCTTCCGCAATCGATACTTATATTTATTCAATACTCATTCAGTCTCTCAGTCGCGTGTTCTCTTCCATCAAAGACTTACGTTTAGTTGGTGTAATGGAACTGACTTGAATTTGGGTATGGCCCTTTTATACTTGTTTTATCGGAGTTTTTGGGCAAGGGTGGGATATTGTTATCGTTATGTGTCAGTGGATGAGTCGTTGTTACAGTCAGTACGTGATTTATAGATTCATCGTTACACACCCCGACCTAGACCCAACTTGCTCCTGCAAGGTGTTAGGTTGATAGTTGGGAATCTGTATGGGTTGGTGAAGAGGATTCACGTTTAGGTGGTGCATCATGTTGTTTTGGGGCGTTTGTATTGTAAACTACTGGTGATTCTACGGTTACCTTATGTGTTATTTTTGGGCTGAAGATTTTTACACAAATGTTTTTTGGTATACATTTACTTAGCAGTGAGAATATTCTTAGTCGATGTAGTAAGTAGAGAGCTTCGATTGTAAGGGCTGTGTATCCTAAATAGTTTACTGTGCTATTTGCGGTTTCAATCCAGTCTTTGCTTCTATGACTCTGTTTTACTAAATTGATATCTTTTTCAATTTGGTTCAGATTTGCTGAGAGTGTTTTATATATGTCCGTGTTTAAATTTCCGTGTAATGTGGGTATTCTGTTAGATACTAAATGAATATCACTTGCGTTAAAAGGTAGTGTGATATTGGATTTGTAAATTAGAGTTTGATCAAATCTATAGGTCCTGGCTAAATGATGCGTAAACCTTGTCTCCTAAAAGTGAACAATCTTCCGTTATACGGAGAATTGTAGGTTGTCTTATCTTTAACTGTGCGGTATTTTTGTTGCAAATTACATGTATTGTTAACGCATGTTCTGATATTAAAATGTAACCATTGTGTATTGCTATTATTGCTATTGTGTGTATTTTAAATATACTGTTTATGCAAGTTTTGTCGCTTGTATTTATTGTGCTACCTTCGATTATTTTGCTGTCGCAAGTGTCTATCTATCGTATTAATGAGGTATGTGGGTTGAGTTCGTCTGCAATACCTGTTGTTTGCAGTTGCTGATCCATAATTGGTCGACTTGCATAGTTGTGTCCAGTCTTGTCTATTGCGATCCACTCTGACTCTGGGATTATCACGACATGGTGTTATCCGATTGATTGTGGTAGGGGAACGAGGTGTTGTATTTGGTAGGTTAGTTCTTCTGTTACAGAAATTGAGAGGTGGTAAACCAGGTGTTCTCGCGTGAGCGTGATTGCAACGTTGGCGATGTCGAGTATTAGAGCGTAGGTATTTTGTGAGCTGATCTTGAATACTGAGGATGAACCTGTTACCTTTTCTTGTGGTCGGAAGTGGTCCGAAGATGTCCATCGCGATCTTGTCATTTGGTTGTGAAGGAGTGTCTGTAATAATAGCTGGATGTGCGAATGGTGTGCGTTGAATCTTGTTGCGTTGACACACGTCGCACGTTGATACATAATTTTTGACGTTGTCGTTCAGTCCTCTCCAATCATAATTCACTTTAATCCTTTTGATTGTTCTTGTTTCACCAAAGTGTTGACTCATTGTAGTACCGTGATTTTCTCTAATAATTATTTTCTTTTCTTCTGCGGTAAAATTTGTACTTCGCTTTGTTGGGATGGGAGTCTTTTTCTTTTCTTTCGCAATAAATTGTAACATCACAAGTAATCATTCCTATTCCTGAGCTGTGAATTGTTCTGAAATTGTGATGTAGATCTTGTTTCGCCTTTGTTTCCAGAATGTAGCTTGATGTAGGTGGTTAATCCATTGTTCTTCATCAAATATTTCTCTAGGTGTGAGGATCACATCTTGCTTGTCGGTAGCTACGTAGCTGGAAATCGAGGGAGTTTTGGTTGCTTCCCAGACTACAAATTGTGTCCATGGTGTGGAGTTTTGTTGTTGGCCGTATTCTTCTAGTTCTTCGGTAGTAAGGTTTACTCTTGATAGGACATCAGCAGCTTGATTTTCTTTACCTTTTTTTGTAGTCGATCTCGTACTCGTAGTTTTCGAGTAATCTCCATCAGTAATCTCCATCGAAGTAGCCTTGATGACGGGTCTTTTACGTTCATTAGCCAGATTAGTGCTTTATGGTCTGTTTGTATTTTGAACTTTCTTCCAAGCAGATATTGCCTCAAACGACGTATCGCCCAGACAATCGTAAGCATTTCTTTCTCGGTTGTAGAGTAATTGACTTCGGCGGGGTTACGCGTTCTTGATATGTAACAACACGGGTTTTTGAGAAATCTTTGATAAACTTACGATAATAACATGTTAGTCCAAGAAATCCTTTCACTTCCTTTGGTGTCGTAGGCTGTTTGTAATTTTTGACGGCTTCAATCTTTATCTCGTTCGGGTTTACTCCATCTTTAGTTATGAAGTGTCCCAAGTATTCCAACTCGGGTCGAAGAAGTTCACACTTGTCTGGTTGTAATTTTAAACCAGTGGCTCGTAACCGTTACAGGAGTATCACCAGATTCTCATTGCGTTCTTGTATTGTAGATCCGTAGACCACTATGTCATCTAAATAGACAAAGCATGTCTTGCCAGTCAATCACCGTAAAGCTTGAGCCATCATCCCTTGAAATGCGGCAGGTGCGTTTTTCAGTCCGAATGGCATTCTATTGTATTCGAAGTGTCCTCCGGGTATTGAAAATGCTGTATACTTTCTGCTTTCTTTGTTCATCGGTATTTGATGAAATCCGACTGAGAGACCGAATGCACTAAAAAACTTGGCGTTCTCCAAGTGGTTGAGTATATCTTCGATAACTGGGAGTGGATAGGCGTCTTGAATAATTCTTTCGTTTAATCGTCGAAAGTCTATGACAATTCTCCATTTCTGTTTTCCAGTGGCATCTATCTTCTTTGGCACTACCCATAATGGGGCATTGTACGGTGAATCGGAATGTTGAATAATTTTTTTATTGAACATTTCACTCACTTGTTTTTTGACCTCATGCTTGTGGACTTCTGGCGGCCCGTAGCTTTTTGCATTGATCGGACCATTATTTGTCAGCTCTATGCGATGTTCTGTCAATCTTATTTGTGGGAATTTTTCTTCTGGTAGATGGAACACATCAGAGTATGAAGATAGTATTTTCCACATACCATTTCTCAGATCTGGTTCTATGTGTTCCAGACACGTGTTATCCCGTAGGAATTTAATTCGTTCTGTTGAATCAGGCTTGTTCCGTCGAGATCTCTCTTGCACAGAGATTTGTGTAACTCGAAACGTATCTTCGGTGATCTCTCTTTCGGAATTCCCTTCATTTGTAACGTAGGTGGAGACTTGTCCATTTCTTGTTTCGTGAAGTGAGAGGTCTCCAGTGTCCAAATCTTCCAATAACACGGTGCCGTTTTTCATTGGTGTCGTAACACAAATTTTAACACTTTGCCGTGCTGGAATCTTTGCATTTTCAGCATGTAATTTCATGGATTTATCATCTAATTTTAGCCATTCCTTTGTTAATTTCCAGTCATACCGATCTAGGAATGGTAATCCTACTATTCCAATGGTAATCCTTCTACCAACGGGCATTCCTTCGTGATGATGTGAAATTTGGAAGTCTTACCAAAGATGACCAAGTCCACCGCTTCTTTACAGGTATAGGTATTGTTTCCCATCTTGAATTTTTTTGTTTCGGTATACCGACGATAAGCCCTGGCAGTGTCTTCCTTCATGAGGTTGATGTCGGCGCCTGTATCGACTAACATTCGTCGAACTCGCCCATCGATTCTAAACCAGATACTTCGCAATGTTACTCCGGATCTGTGGACTCTTGGTTTTCGTCTTTCGTCTCTGTTCTGTTTGCTCTGGGTGGAGGTCTCCCTTGATTCTGTCTCAACTGAAAATTTTGATGTTTACGGAAGCAGTTGGCTTCGCTATGTCCGTATCGTTTGCAATACGTGCATTGCAAAATCGACGTTCGTTGCGTAGTTTCGGATGGTCGTGGATAAGTAACTGTACGTGGTGGGGTTGAACTTTTGTTGAATGGAAGAGTCCTTTGAGGTGGGGCTTTGGTGGTGACGTCACGTCGTTGGCACTGTTGTTGCTCTCTGTTGCGGAGTTCTATGGTCAAAGCCTTCGTTCGTGCCTCGTCTATACTTCGAGACATTGCATCTTCCACTCGATTTGCATATTCTTCCCTTAGACCGTTGATGTAGGTTCGTATTGCAGATTCTTTTTTTATTTGCAGCACGAGCTTCCGTTTCGTAGGAAGTCTATGTTCCGCTTCTGTAGCATAGCGTAATTCGTTCCACTTTGCGTTGTATCGTTGGGTGTAGGAATTTACTGATTCCTTGGCGTATCTGTCGTATTTGCGTTTTACAAATTTCCGTTGAAGCAGCTCCAGTAATGTTGCGTTGTAACGCACTATATAATTCTTCGAATGTCTCGATTGTTTCCAAACGAATTGCATTCCATGCATTATCCTTGATTTTCTCTGCTAAAATTAAATCTAAGAGAATGCCTGGGCGGGTGGTTCGTGTGCGAGCTTTCCTGACTTGTCTGATGAAGTCCTCGACTCCCATATCTCCAATCCCTCTTATCTCTCTTACCGTTCGTAATGACTCAGATGGACTCATGACGACGGGATGACTCGTTGGGTGAAGCGTTGCGCCTTCGTGACGTTTCATTAAAATATGCTTTGTTACTAAGCCGTTCCTCATCTGTTGTATTGTCGTCATCGTCCGATTGTTGACGTGGAGGTAGTGGTCGTTCAGCAGGACTCTCATCTTCTGTCACTAACCCAAGGGTATTTCTTCCCGGATCGTCTATCTCTTTCTGTCTTTTACGATTTTCTTCTTCCGTGTATACTGCTAGTTTCGCAATTGCCTCGCGCATTGCTCTCATTTCGTCCATTAGACTAGGTGAGGTTGTTCTTTCAGGTGAAGTAGCACGAGACATATTCGGAGTGTCGTAAAATCGCCATATTCCGGTTTCCGAATTGTATTTGCATCCGTAGACGATAGTACAAACTTTCGTGGTTCACGATATTTTTCAAACGAATCCAGAATTACCTTGATCGAGGAGTTCCTGACTCGACGTTTCAAATGGTCCTCTGCCTATTTGTGCTTCGCTCTCCGGTTCTTCACACAAAGATCCGTGCCGTTGATTTCCGTAGAATAATCGTAGCTAGCTAGATCATGGCAGGATCGCCAAATTGTTACGCGGAATTTGAATAGAACAACTTTTTAAAATGAGCCGGAATACCGTAGCATTCCAGTGTAACTTTTATTTATACAATAATACAATAGTTTTAAAAACTTACGTTTAATAATTTAATTGGTGTAATGGAACTGACTTGAGGAATTTGGGGATTTCTTTGAACTCCTTCTCACTCACACCAGCGTTCTTTAAATTTTTCTCGTACAACTCTTTGACTAGGTCCTCATTCGTCATTTCATTCTCCACGTCGAAAACAGGGACCTATTTTCTTTGGGTCCTCCACCTTGTGGCTCAAAGCACCAAACTTTTTACATTCACGCAACATTTTTATATCTTTCTCACTCGCAGCCTCGATGGCAAGACCACAACTCCTCGTCTTCTTCACTGCTCTCACACAAATTTTCAAGTCACCACTCACATTCTTCATCACTTTCTCTTTCACTTCCTCTTCCCCTTCATTTTCGCAGTGTCATCTTTTGCTTTCACAACCACGGCATACGTTTTCTCTCTCACTCGCTCACTCGCACACACCTGGCTTGATCCAGCAGGCATTTCATAACTCCCTTACTCGCCATAGACGCATAGGACACCACTTACACTCCTCTGGGCAAGTAGCTTCTCGCACTCTTCTATTCGTCCATTGAATCTCTCATTTTTCGCAATCATACGCATCATTTGTTCCTCGTATTCTGCAACACACCTTAGCAGAAACTCACTCGCAACCTTCGTCACCTTATCTGTAAAAATTTAATTCATCCACATTTTCTTTCTCACTTGCACACCGTTTAGCCCTTTTCACGGGACTCATGCTTCTCGACACGCCAGCCGCACTCCTAGCCCCAGGGGCCTCACGCATGTCGACCTCCTGCAGGCTATCATCGCAGTCGTCATCATCCCCCCCCCCCCCGAGAATATCCCCAAGTTTTATGTTTAAATTCTTTTCAACCATACTGTTCCCACGAGTTGGGACGAAAAACCGTCGCCCCCCGAGTGACGCCCGTTCCGGGGGGAAGGCTACTATAGCTCAGGAGGTGGCCAGGTATCCTGAGGTGGACGCTAATGGCTGATGCACCCACCAGCCCATCCTCCAGTGCCATCGATTGGGGAGTGCCTACTAGCCGCGGTACCTCAGCGTTCGGTTAGGGACTTTTTATAGAGGTTGTCACCCTCGCGGACCAGCCGGTTAAAGCAAGTCCCCCGCTCCCGTGAAATATGACCACGGATTTACGGTATACTACGAGCTTTGGGCACCCCGGGATCGCTAAGCCCGTACTGCAGCCGACTGTGTTTTAGCACAGACGACCGCAGCCCCTGAGGGGGGGGGGCATCCTAATGAGAAGCTGGGAGTCAGCACCTCCGCATAGGAATAGGAGTGCTGAGTTGAGACAGGAACAATATCTCGAAGTTGAGATTCGAATAGGCTATCGCCGCCCACGGGTATTGTGAACGAACTGTCGTCACACCAATTGCGGTACATACCCCGAGTTCGGTGCCGCTCGTGCCAACTTTGCGGCTTCTGTTCTCTCGTTTTTTTCTTTCCTTTTGTTTATTTATGCGATTTCGGCTGCCTTTGCCGCACCGCTTCTTTTAGTTTTCTTTCATTGCCTCATCGTACTTCGAGGTCACTGTATCTGGAGGTTACTTTCGGTTACTCCCTGGGCTCTCATTCATTCTGAGACTGTGGAGTTCCTCTCGCGGCGTCTGTCGCTTGGTTATCTTTGCTACCTCTTCCTTCTACCGTCTTCTCTGTTTCCCTTGTTTTTCCGTCATTATCTCCTCGCAGAAATACGTGACGGCTATTTCCTCTCTCTTTTCTGCCATCAATGCGTGTATTATCGCGCTCTGTGAGATGTCTGTGCTTAACACGTCTTTCAGCCTTTGTCTTTGTTGGCTGAATGACGGGCATTCTTCAACCGTGTGTTGAGCTGTGTCAGTGTTGGCTCCACACAGTTGACATGCCGCTGTCGTTTCGACGCCTATTCGCCGCAGGTACTCACCAAAGCATCCGTGTCCAGTGATTACCTGCGTCGTTCGTTATGTTAGCTTTCCCGTCTCATGAGCCGTCCGTTGCTCCCAGTGTGGAACAATCGCTCTAATGGTCGGTCTCGCCGTGTCGCCGTTTCCTTATCCTTACGTTAGGGCTTCTAGTTTTTATGTGTTGTTTGCATGTTTTGGGAACCTGACTCTGATGTTGAGCGGTATGTCGTTGATGTAATAGTTGCCGGTATTCCTGATGAGGGGGTCCTCGGTATTCCTTTTCTGCACTATATTGCTCCGTTTTAATGCCCTCTCTCCAGCTGTTCACGTTTCTTTATCACCGCATATTCGCTAAGATAAGTGTTCTTCCAGTGCATGGCCAGCTGACTCCTTCCTTCCGGATTCCCTCTATCAGTTCCTTTCTTTCACATTCCTCCTCTTGACAGTGGTATATGTGTTCAACTGTATCCAGTTGATCACATCGACATTGGTCCATTTCCGACAGTTTAAGTCTGTACATTGTGCTCCTTATCCGCCCATGTCCTGTGAGAATTTGCGTTGTATTGTGGCTGATTCCTGTGTTTTTAAACATTATTCTTTTCCTTATATTTGTGAAAAAGGCCTTGGTTTTACTACTCCTCGTTCAGAGGCGTCCCACTCTGTTTGCCAAGTTTTTATTGTTCCTTCACGTATCTGGTTTCTTATTGCTATTGTTGTCTTTTCGGTGATTGGCTCTGTTGATGGATTGTAATGGAGACTGCCTATTTTGAATTCAGTGTTTTTCCGTAGGTAGTAGCATGCTATTCTTTCCCGAAGAACTAAGTGTATCGGTGGTTCGGCTGCCAAGACTCCAAGTGCACCCTTCGACGTTGTCCTGTATGCTCTCGTAATAGCAAACAGGGGCTGTCTCTGTGTACTTCTCAGTTTCCTGTGATGATGCGAGTTCAGTCTCTCAGGCCCAACACGCCGCGTAGCAGAAGATCGGGAGAACAAGACCCTTCTACATTGTTTTTATTATTCTCGTGTTCAAACCCCAGTGAGCTTTGGCGAGTTTTATGAACCCTGAGAAAATGTTCCTTGTTTTAGCTGTAATAAATTCTATGTGAGGCGTTACATTTAGTCTTGTTCCGAAATGAATTCTCAAGTAACGGACCTTTGTATTCACTTTCATCGACTTATCTTCTATTTTTACTGTTGGCGGTCTTCTTATGTCGAGAAAGCCTTTAAGCAGTGCCATTTCTGACTTTGTTTTTGACAGCTGAAGTTTTTGCTGCTTACACCACGTTGTTCGTGCTCCAGTTACGGAGTTTGCCTTTGTTTCTATACCTATTCTTAAGTCGGCACTCACGACGACGATTAGGTCGTCAGCAAACGCTATTGGCTCATTGCCGCCGCGTCCTGCAATTTCGATTGCCTCGTCGAACATGAGGTTCCAAAAGAGAGGGCCTAGGACCGAACCCTGGGGACACCCCTTAGTTACGTCTTTTTCTATTGTCTTTTCAGCGCCTATTATGTTCGCTCTTCTTTCTTTCAGGTAGCTTTGTACAAGTCCGTACAAGTTTTTCGGGAAGCCTCTGGCTTTGAGGTTCCCGAGGATACTTGGCCACCAGATGTTATCAAAAGCCTCTGATATGTCGAATAAAAGGCCTACTGCGTATTTGTCTTGTGTTGCTCTTATTACTCGGTGAAGTTCTACTGTGGCGTCTTCCGTGGATCTACCAGTACGAAAGCCATATCGCCTTTGTGATGATAGAGGGTGGTTGTTGACCAGATGCTTAAGGCGTCCCGCTATTGCTCTCTCCAAGATTTTACCAGTAACCGGAAGCAATGAGATTGGCCTGTATGATTTCGGATCGGTTTTGTCTTTGTTATCTCCTTTGAGCAATACTCTTATCTGTGCTTTCTTATATTGTCTGGGGAAGACCATTTGTGTCAAACAGCCGTTGAGCATTTCAAGGAACTCAAGCTGTATTTCTTGCCAGGCCTCTTTTACCATTTTTACCTCAATGAGGTCATGTTCCGGTGCTTTTGTATTTAGGATCTTTACTATTGCTGTTATTTCCTGTATTGTGAAAGGAGGGCTGTCTGCTGTTCCTTGTATTTCTCTGGTATCGGTTCGCAAATTTCAGTGCCAATCGGTTTCATTTACTTCATCGTCACTTGGTATTAATGTGTTCATTAGGATTTTTGTTGTTTCGTCCCATGTCTTTGTGTGAGTGTTATTCACTGTGATGTTGCTTTGTGCAATTTCCAGTTTTAGCCTCTTCGTTTGTAGCTTGTAAATTATACTCCAAGGCTGTTTATTACCCTCCTTTGCGACAAATCTCTCCCAGATGATCTGCTTGGCCTTTTTTATTTCTGAGTATTTGTTTCTCATTTTCCTGAATGACTTGAGCAAGCGCTTTCTGGCAGTTTCATCTTTCTGGCAGTTCGACTTGCCGGCCGTGAAGCCGAACTGTCGAGAGGAGATACGTCCCGAGGCTAGTGACGTCCAGTCTATACGCGACTTGATGATCTTTTCGAAGAGTTTCCCTATAACGGAGGGGAGACAAATCACCTTTCAAGAAGACTCTGAGGGAGCCAACCTTCCAAGCGGCAGGAAAGACGTCCCAGCGAAGGCACCCGTTGAAGAGCCGTACTAACTGGTCGAGGATCACTCTCGACGCGGCTTTTAACACGACGACCTCCATAAGGTCGGGACCGGGTGCTTTGCCGTTCTTCATGGTCTTAAGGGCGGCAAGCACTTCGCGATTTTGGACGGGGTCGATCTAGAATGATCGGCTAGACATTTAACATATCGATCCTAGTCGGCTCGACGAGTGTCGAACCTCCTGGTCCCGACGGGCTGCGGCCTTCGGTGGTCTCAGGAATATCTCCACGGCGTCGTGATCGCTGCTCGTCCAGTCGGTCCTGACCCTCCAGCTCCCAACGAAGCGGAGCATTTCGGGTGACGCTAGGGTGACATCGATGCATGTCGAACCCCTGGACGTCCAATAGATAGGCGGCTGTGCAGCGTCGTTCACAATTTGGAGGCCAAACGCTTGGATGAGCTCCTCGACCTGAACACCTCTTTCGTCAGACTCCTGGGGACCCCAGGATGACGAACTCGCGTTGGCATTTATTGAAATTAATAGTCTTCGCCCCCTTAGTGAATGAAGCACCTTTTCTAGGTGTCTGAGGTGCTCCTCAATGTCGTCGCTATGCTGAAAGTAGCAGGACGCGACGTAGAATGAGAAGCCGGGGGTCAGCACTTCCACACAGGAACAGTGCTGAATTGAGACAGAAATAACATCTCGAAGTTGGGATTAGAGACGGCCACCGCTGCCCACGGGTATTGTGAGCGGGCGGTGGCCACGCCAACTCCGGCTCCTAAGCCCCGTACTGTGCCGCATGCACCGAGCTTTCCAGCGTGTACGGTTCCTGCAATAACAGGATATCGAGGTGCCTCTCGGCGACGAGCTGCCGTATTTTCCCTGTCACCACCGCTGAACGTTGCATGTTCAGTTGCATTATTTTGATTCCCGTGGATTTCGCATTTCTAGATTCCGGCGCGGTTGGAGCTGTCTTTGGATTCATTTTCGGCGCGGCCTGTTGGGGTTTGTTCATCGCGGCATTCGGAGCGGTGTGACTCGCGTCAAGGTCTTTTCTCGCGGTCGCGGTTCTAGTCGCGGCGTCGTTCGTAGGTCCGTCTGCGGGGTCCCTACTCGGTCCGCGGGCTCTGTTTCTAGCTAGCTCTTTCTCGTAGTTGCCTGTGTATGTGGCGACACAAGAGCAGCACACCTCGTTGGGCCGCTCAGTCGTCGATGCGGGAGAAGAAGCACGCCCGACCGCGGTGTGGCAGAGTGTCTGTCGAGGATTGGCAGACGCGGGACGCGAGGTCGGGCGGCCCCGCTGGTCGACTACTTGCGCGGCCGTTCTGCCTCGTCTGGCACTCATGGACTGAAGACTCATGGTCCCCTCTTTTTCTGCCACGACGGCCCCTCCCAACCGTGCCCTCGCTCGGAGATCCGAATGGAGGGCTAGTTTACCTCCGGATTGTTTACTGTTAGAAGACGCCATTATGAAGTTTTAGTTTTGTTTTTTTTTTAGGGGGTGCATTAGCACGAAGATAGCGGACCTGTAGGGAGGAGAATCTAAATAAAAGTTAGTAACCTTGTCTGGAGATCCGTGCTCGCGTTCCGGATGCTCTTCCGCCGTCGGTCGCTAGATGGCTATCGGCAGGGAGGCGCGTGGCATCTTTCAATAATGGCCGGCCGCTCGTCCACGTGGGGGGTAAATTATTTCGCGAAGCTACACAATCACTAGCGTTCCGCGGATATTTACGGAGCCACTTGTAACTCGCGCACTAGTATTCACATTTTCACGCGGGTGGGTTTTACCCGCTGAGTTAACCGGCATGGTTACGATCCTGGTGGACGCATGGCCATTCTATGTTTTGCTTTCTTGCTGTCTCTTGTAGCTCGTTTCTTATCTCAGTTAGTAGGTGCATTCGAAGATGACATGTTCTACTGTATCTGTTTCCCCGCAAGTGCATATTTCTGTTTCAATTAGTCCTAGTTTTCTTAGATTTGCTTTAAAATTCCCATGGCCAGACAACATCTGTACCATGTAGTGATTGTGGTGGATCCATCTTGCGCTTAGTCTGTCCTGTATGTTGCTGTGGAATCTGTAGGTTATTCTTCCTTTCTGGCTTGCGTCCCATTCCTCCTGCCATTTCCTGACAGTTTCATCTCTGATGATATGCTTGGATCTTTCGAGTTCTGTCTTTGTTTGTTGTTGCTGTGGTTCGTGACGTATGGAGAAGTGTTGGAACTCTCTTCCCTTACGTAGGTAATATAGACTGCGTTTCTTTTTTTTTGCTACGAGTTTTATTAGTGCAGCTCCCGCTATTACGCAGAGAGCTTCGGTGGATATTGTTCTGTACGCTTTGGTGACTCTGGGCAGAGCAGATCTTTGTGCCTGTCTCAGTTTTCTTTTGTGGTGGACATTTAGTTTGTCCGCCCATCTTGCTGCTGCGTACGTGATGATTGGGACGAATATACCTCTATACAGCGTTCTCATTGTTTTTGAGTTTAGGCCCCATGTTGTTTTGGCTGTGCTTGCGAGTTTATTGAAAATTTCTTTGCCTTTGCTGCTAATGTAATTTATGTGTTATGTTTAATCTTGTTCCGATGTACATTCCTAAGTATTTTGTATCTGCGACCATTCTGAGAGATTTGTTGCCGATTGGCACTGTGGGAGGCCTTCTAATGTCCAGGATGTCTTTCAGTAGGATCATGTGTGATTTGTTGCTGGAGAGTTGTAGTTTTTGTTTTTGGCATTGCATCAATATTTCTGTGACTTTATTTGCTTCTTGTTCGATTTCCTTTCTTGAGTTCCCTGTTACTATGATTGCAATGTCATCGGCGTACGCTATTGCTTGGTTGCCTGTTTCCGATATATCCTCTATTGCCTCGTCTATGATTAGATTCCACAATTGTGGACCTAGTACCGACCCCTGTGGGCAGCCTTTACTAACACTTGTAGTCACTTGCATCGTGTTGTTGGTAATTCGTGCTTCTCTATCTGAGAGGTAATTTGCTATTAATTTGTATAGGTTTCTAGGACAGTCCCTTTTCTTTAAATTATGTAGGATGCTGGGCCACCAGACACCGTCAAAGGCGCCTGAAATGTCGAACATCAGTCCTATGACATATTTTCTGGTCGAGTTCTCTGCTATGCTTCTAATTTTAACTATGGCGTCCTCGGTTGAGTTTCCTGGTTTGAAACCATACTGTTTGCTAGAAGCCAGTGGATGGTTATGCGACAGGAAGGAAATTCTACTCGCAATTAGCTTTTCCAGAACTTTCCCGAGCACCGGAAGCAGAGATATAGGTCTGTAGGATTTAATGTCCGTTGCTGGTTTTTCCGCGTTTTTGAGTAAGACCTTTATTTCCGCGATTTTCCACTGCTTTGGGAAAATTCCTTGGTGTAGGCATTTGTTGTACATTTCTTTGATCTGATGTTGTAGTACTGGCCATGCTTATTTTAACATTTTTGTTTCTATAAGGTCATGTCACGGTGATTTCCTGTTGCTTAGTTTCAGGATAGTCTTTTCAATTTCCGTGCTGCTGAAAAGTGGTGTCTTCTGTGTTCGGTGGATTCATGGTGTCTGTTCTTACTTGTGTATGCCATTCTGTTTCGTGTTGTTGTGTGTCATCAGGGATCATTTCTTGGAGTAGTGTGTCTATGGTTTCGTCCAAGTTCGTCGTCCGGTTTCCTTTGTGTTTGATTGTTTCTAGGACTTTTTCTAATTTCAGTTTTTGTGTCTGGATTTTATAAACGATATTCCATGGGTCTTCGTTGCCTTTGTCGGTGGCTAATTTTTGCCAGCTTTCTTGTTTTGCTTACGGATGTTCGCTATGTACTTATTTCGCAGTCGTTGGTATATCGCTTTGTTTCTGGCTCTTATGGTTTCGTTTTCACTTTTGAGATATTTGTGCCTGGCTCTGCGGGTTTCTTGTTTCGTCAAACTACTGTTCCACCACGGGGCCGATTTGGAGAAACGAGTCTTTTTTGGGATCGTGTTTTTTGCCGATTGTATGATGGCTGATTCTATTTCCGTTGCAATTTCGGTGGCCGATTGTGCGGGTTCTAGTTGCATGTGAGCGTCGAGGAACTTTGATAGGTTTTCTCGGTATTTTTCCCAGTCTGCTTTCTTTACATTGTATCGATCGCTTTTCATTGAGGTGATTTTGTGTGCTGTAGTTGTGAGGTCGAAGGTTACTAAATTATGATGGTCACTGGTTATGTCCCCATTGTGTACCTTCCAGTTTACAATTTCCCTATAGATGTTGTTGCTGGCTATGAGTGTTTTCCTGCCCGTGTATATTATCAAAGGTATATGTTTTTGAGCTATTATTTACTGTATGCAGCTGGTGTTGTGACAAGAACTCTTCCATGGCTTCTCCTTTGGGGTCAGAGTTTTTGCTAAACCATGTGGTTGATTTTGCATAAGAATCCATGCAGAGAATAAGCTTCGGTCCTTGTAAAGCATTAATAATCTTGTCGATATGTTGTAAATATGGCTCTATGGGTTCGCAGTGTTGGAGATATGCGCTAACTATGTACAGTTTCGTTCTGCTCGCTCTCACTTCAGCGGACATTATATGTGTGTTGCTGTACTGTTCTAGCTTGAGTACATCAATATTTTTGTTAAAGATTGCTATCGCGGCCTTAATCGTGTGGTTAGTTTTGGTTTTTGATATTATCTTTGCGTCTGTACTTTATTGTTCATTTTGTTCTTCATCATTTTCTTTTTAGTACCAGTAATTGTCACTGACATTATCCACAAATCACTTTAATTTTAATATTGAATAGAAAATTATTGTTTATAATTACCCTAATTTATTAATTAATCAATCAATTAATTACTAGCGCAAAACTGCGCTAGTAATTAAGTCACTTAGCACTGTTCTAGCGTTCAAGTTACACGCTCGAAAAACCCTAGTACCAAGGTCCACCGCTAGGTGGCTACGGACGCCGAGCGGCTGCCCCAAGATGGCCGCCCTTGCGGCCACGTGGCGAGCAAATACTTAAAAATTAATATCTCCGCTCACACTGCACCGATTTCGATCAAACCACATTTAAAATGCTTCTACCGTCGGTCCGCACAATCACTGATAGGTGGATTTACTGAGAAATGCCTCTTTGGAGGCAAAAGTGACGAGGCGACCACGTCACCACGTGGAGCACTATTTTCACTATTTTCTCGTTTATTTCTGACACTTTCACAAAAATAATGCACACGCAAGCACAGTTTCACTAGCTGAATACACTAGTAACACACTTTTAATCCTCTGGGCACTTTTTACCGAACTTTTTGCCGATTAAAGATGGAGCGGCGTCTGTACACACCGGCGCCATATTGGAACTCTCTCGTTCAGACAATGTAACATGTGTAGATAATAATTTGACACAATATTTTCTGTTAATAATAAATCATCTATTTAAACTTGACTGGCTCGGACGTGCGCCCTCTGCCACCTCCTACAGAAGGCCAACACTTGCCTTCGTTCTCGTACCCTTCTCCAGTCGAACTCATCCGTACACCGCAGCTTGGTTTATAAACATCTGAGACAGCCCATGGTCCTTAAAACCTCGCGTGGTCTCTTGTATGAAACAGGCGAGGGAATCGTCTCATACCAAAGAATGAGCGGTATTGTTAACACTCGCTCACATTCGGCCATACTGACATAACCGTCGCCCTTGATGCGTTTTATAATTATACGTCCTGCAACATAGTTAACGAATACCTGACTTAGTACTATCACCCACTCGTAACCCAAGGGTACTTGTCCGAATCGAGCCCCATCTCGAAGTGATCAGTTTCGAGATCTTATCATGACTAGACCTCCGGACAACCAGCAGCTTGCATATTCAAATAAGTAATACAATGTTCGATCTCTAACTAGGCACACTTCTATATAGATCGAATGAGTCGATCAAAACGACTGCCCCTTTTCAAACAGCATGGTCTCCAGCCTTGCCAGGGTGTACTTACCAGCAAAAGAGGCGACCAACCACTTCAGCCTATTACTACCTGACTCCGACTGATCTTAGTCCTGGCCTCCGCGCAGACTTCCTTTCCAGCATAAAACTGACCATATCTTATACCCGGGAAGCCTGAACTCAGCCTGGGTCCCGGCTTTGCTCGTATCCCTTATTGGAATACAATTCTGATCATGAAGTATTATTCCTCAGAATTGCAGACTCCGACCCGTGATCTTACGATCACATAAACAAGGTTTGTCTCCTTACCTTAATTACCAGGTGGCATCAAATGTAACCCATCTTTTCATGTAATCGACTACTACCACTGTGCGTTTATTTGGTGATTTTTTCAAGTCTCTCGAATCCTGCACCTCGTATCTGTCGTTTGGTAGCATAGCTATCACCTTGAAAGGCCCCTTTGCTACCGCCACTTCCTGCTTTCACCAGTTGCCGCTGGGCTGGTTGCGATCATAACGACGTCACCCACGTCATATTTCGGAGGCTTATACCTCCACATGTTAAACCTCTTTTTCTGATACTGTTGTTCCACATCGGACATCGCTGTACCATTATCCTTGGCTCTAGGTCGATTTGTCATTTGAACGTCGTTCTCTCGAACGGCTTCTGCTCGGTGATCTCTCGACTCTTCTCCTCCTTTCGGTACTTTTCGACATCTTTTCTCGCCGTACTTTACTCTTAAAGTACAAAACCGGCGACAACTGTACCTCTTCGATCGCCTCTCCCAATAGTGGTCCTCCGAACTTCTGGATCGAGACGGAAACGATTTTGCTCGCATGTCAGCCTTACGCGACGTTGTCGATCCTCGCTCATAAAACACTTGCAACACCGCACTGTACTGTCTCCTCTGTAAAGTTCCTTTAGTGGTGTTGGTAATCCTACTTCTGTCTATTTAAACTTGACGACTGGCGCGGATGTGCGCTCTCTGCCACGTCCTACAGAAGGCCAACGCCTGCCTTCGGTTCTCGAGTTCGTGTACTCTCCTCGGTCCAACTCTTATCCCGATACCTTAGCTTGGTTTATAAACATCTGTGTTAAGACCAGAGGTAGAGGCTAGGAATGCGTCTCTTTGACCTGGCCGTACAGCCAAAGCCAACAAGCACTGTAATGTAAAAGGAATGTATTCCTGAGCAATATCATTAGGTCCATAAGGTTATTACTAATTGATCTTAACGCTTTGCACTCGAGGCCTTTTTCGAACGCGCGAACCAGCAACTCGAGACGATTTCGGCTATATTAGCATTTTACAGGTACTTTAAAATCATTTATACTCAAACAAACGTATACAAATAATAAAATTCGAATTTATTTATTTTTATTATTTATTTATCATATTGAATACAACAAAATCTGTTAAATATTATACTCTGTAATTAGTTTTCGTGTGATATTTAAGTGAAACAATCTCCAAGATGTATCCTAGGTTTGTCTGGACACGTATCACAATAGTAAGTTACTTCTCGTCTTCCGCCAGGCTTGTTACGGTCAGAGCAAACCTTGCAGTCCCTTTTTGGCCCTTTTAGTACTATATGAAGCTCCCATTTAGTCGGGGTTCATCAGTTAGCGACGTCGACGCTTGCTCACGATGCTGGCGATATGGTCTTCTCAATTGCTCCACAAGTGTTTTTAGAAAGCACAGATGATTGTGTGGCTTTTCCCCTTTTTTGTTTTTTTCTAGTTTGTAAAGTATGTAGGAATTGATCAGGCAAGTTTCCATGCCCCCCAAAAAAAGCTTACGCCACCATTTCAGCGATTTTCGCAGAAATATGTCGATGCATATTCCGCCCGATCAACACCACCCATATATTTTATATAATTCAATATAATGTTGGGTTTAATCATTATTTCCACACCATCTCGTGCCATCCTTTTGACAGTCTCCTGTGTCACCCCTCGTAGTCAAACAAGTGACGACCCTCTTATCCTTCCACCCTAAAAGTAAGGTGTTGCCCCGTCGATATGCTACCATGGATTTTTTTGAAAATTTTGTTTTTTTTATTTCCCTGGGCAATTCTTTCCTGTTCGTTAGGATCGTTCCGGTAATATGGCATTTCAGTTTGGCTAGTCCTTGAGCTAAGACATAACTAGTGTAGTAGCGATCCGTGTACATATGGTGCCCCTGAGCACCTGGCATTTTCTCCAACAATATTTTGTATAGGTGTATCGGAATTCTTGGGGAAACAGGTAATTCAGATCTGACCAAGAGCTCGGTTGTGAGTGATCCATAATATGGTAAAATGCAACAAATGTAGCCAGTGTTTGAGTCAGCTAGAGTATAAACTCTGATACCCCATTTTGTCGGTTTCTTCGGATTGTACGTGATGAACGAAATTCGGCCCTTGAATTTTACCGTCGTCTCGTCCACACATATTTCTTCGCTCTGTATAAAATAATCCAAGAATTTGAATTGATGTAGTCTAAAAAGCAACTTACTCGTTGTAGGCGTGTTCTCGGATTCGTATTGCGTGTTGGAATGGTTGTCAGATGAAGCATCCAGAATATTTGACTGAATCTATCTCCTGTAAATGTTTCTGAGTGGAAAGGGATATAACTGACGTTATTCCTCGACCAATATTCTTGCAAATTGGCCAACGGCATTGTGCCCATATTGATTATAACAGCAATAACAGCCCAGAACTCTGCGTTCTCCACATCATGCCAATTTCGCCATATCGAATTTGCGGATGGCATCTTCCCTTCCAATTTCTTTCTTGCATAGTTATTTGTTTCAGAAATTATTTTTTCCACGAGTTCATCGGTGAAAAACAGTTTAAAAAAAATCCATTGGTTCTTTCATATTGGAAACTATGCGTGATGCTGTGGAGTTTTGGCCAGGTATAAATTGTACACTTGGCGGCACTTCTTCGTACTCTCTGCAAAGTTCCCATTCTGAATTGCTTGCATATTCCGCAGTTTCACTTTCGACTTCACTTTCACTATCTATAATTCTAATTTTTCGTCGTCTCACACCTCTTACTTCCTCACTATCTTCTTCACTGTATTCATTCGTTTCGTGGCGTGATACGTCGGAAATCAATGTAATTTCCTCGTTTAAAGTCGCAAAATCGAATTCGTCTGAACTTGAGCTGATCTGATCTTAATCCATATTTTTAGGGCTCGAAAACTCGAAAAGGGCGTGAACCGAATGCTATGCTGAGACTAACTAAACTAAGCTAAGATTTGGCTAAGAATGCAAGCCGAGCCTGGTCCATGAAAGTACTTCAGATAAAAATATCTTATCCCACATCGTAAATAAACAGATCGAGTTCCAAAACGCCCGTAGCACCGGTAGAGCGCATTTCGACTGGATGCATCAAACCTCCCACCGTAGCAGCGCCGCTCGAGTGCAAAGGGTTAACATAAATGAAGTCAATAATATAAAAAGGGCCAACATAGTTGGAATAGGGTATTTTTTTCAAGTACTTTCAAGCTAATCAGATCGCAAAGTTAGTTGCTCGTGCCACCATCTTTCCAGTGCATTACGCTAGTGTCGACAATTCGACAGCAGTCATTTTGTACACCGCTCTTGACTCTACTAGGAATCACGTGTCGTAAGCCTTATCCCCCAGGCTTATCAGACAACAGCTCGGGGCAAGATAACGTTCAGTCTTTTCCCACAACATTGGGTCCGAAGCATATACGCAGAAGAACAGGATCGAAAACAGTCGAGACTGCCCTTAACACCGAGACAGTAAATCATTTCGCAAGTGCATGGGATTCCAACTAGAACACTTCTCTAGACTGCAATTCGAGGAAACCAGACTAGAGTCAAATGACAATCTTGAAGAACAAGTAGCCTTTAAATCGATGCTCAGAAGATGTTTTAAATGTAACAGTTTTAATAGCTAAAGATTGCAAGGCTAGATCATTTGAAGGTAACAGCTACACAGGAAATAAGGAACAACACGGATATAAAAACCATTCTTTTAACGGTACAAGGTATCCAGAAATATGCAGAGGTGCGGAATATGCAAGAAGACAGATTATGGAGAAAAGGATTGCTATTTCAGAAGAAGAAACAACACAGCAACAGGAAGACTCAATAAGAAGGTGTGTTTCCTTACAAATTTTATTCAATGTAACGGATGAGTCGTAGATTCGGAAGTCTCAAATCACATGGTGAACGACATCGAACTTCTAACTAATATGAGACCGATAAATTCAGAAATAGTGTTGGATGACCAACCCGGACAATATTGAATCAGTGCAAATACTGAATTAATAACAGTCCACATAAAAGTGGACTGTGAATACTTAGTCATAAAAACAAGATCCAGTAGTTCATCCATGGTGGTCATCCATGTTCCTTCCACCTGTAGACAATGATAACCAAAAACATAACCAAGGACATGCTTGGAAGAAGCAAGAAACATTCTATTCTATTCTTTTACTCAAAAGTCCGACAATAGATCTTGTACACGGCCACAATTGCAACAATGAATAAACCTCTTCAAAATTATAAGTGTATTACCCGGAATCTAATAATAGCAACAGCAAAACGATCTGTAGCAATGAAATGTGAAGCCACGAGAGACGTCGAAACCGACAAATGTAAATTAAAAAATGTCTTGCTAGTTCCAGAGCTCACAAAAAACTTACTCTCAGTAGATGCAGTTACCCAAAATGGAGGAGTAGTAAAGTGTACCGAAAATAAGGTGGAAGTACTTAAAAACAATGCAACGGTTATGGAAAGCTCAAGAGGAAAAGATGGATTGTATTTAACCCTACGAGTACCATGCCGGAATCACTGGTGACTCGTCGTACCGTATCATTTTGAAAACGATTATGCACACAGTGAGAAGCTACATATTCGTGTGAGGCGAAAAATCACACCACCCCCACCACAGCTCCGCAACAACGTAACGCTCGCAACGCTATGCAACCCTGCCGAGAATTTTTAGATATCCTTGCATTCTCCCATTTTATGGCATTTTCTCTTGTCTTCTGAGACATGTGGAAAGGCTCGGTAGGGGTAGAAACAAAGCCAAGTCTAGAGAAAAAGGTGTTGTTTCTGTATAGCAAGCAACTAACCAACAACTCGAGACGATTTTCCGCATATTTGGTGAATTTCGTCAAACAGCTAACTAAAAATGATTTCACACAAAACCTAACGTATAAAACTTTTATATTTTAATATTTTATGCATCTTTATACATCAAAGAATGAAATTTGTTAAACTTCAAGCTCTATATCGTTGCTTTGTACGATATTTTGTACAACAATCTCCAAGGTGCAATCTCGGCTTGTCGGGGCAAATATCACAATAATGTGTGGTTTGGTGTCTTTCGCCAGGCTTATTCCGTTGAGAGCAAACCTTGCAATTCTTTCTAACTCCAGCATAACATGTAGCTTCTCATTCAATCGGACTTCGTCAAAACTGTAGGTCGAAGTAGAGGCTCGATGTCGTGTCTGACGAAAATCTCCTCTCAATTGGTCGACCAAAGTTTTTGCATACTGTAGATGAGTAAGCGGCCGTTCTTTTCTCTGTTTCTTCGCTGATTTATAGAGGATATAAGAATTTATAGAACAGATCTCTGAACCCCCAAAAAATAACTTTCGTCACCATTTCAATGACTTTCTCAAAAAACAGTATGTCGAGGCCAATTGGTCAGCTCGATCAACACCGCCCATATATTTTATGTAGTTAATGGATTACATTGGGTTTTTCTTTAACAATCTCAGTACCACCTCGTAAAATCCTTTTTACGGCAGTTATTCCCGCAAATCAAACATGTGACGACCCTTTTGTCCTTCCATGCTAGAACTAAGGTATTAGCTTCGCGATATGCTACTGTGGAGTTCATGTGGATTTTTGGTTTTTTTATTTTTGACATGGGATCTCCTTTCTATTTGTTAGGATCGTCCCAGTTAAGTGGCATTTCAGTTTACGTAATTCTTGAGCCAAGATATAGCTTGTGTAATACCGCTCCGTGAGCACCGGCAATTTTATCCAGCATCATTCTGTAGAGGTGCAGTGGTGGAATCCTGGTTGATACCGGAAGTGTCTGGTTTTATCAATTTCTCTGTTGTCCATAATAGGGTAGAATACCACAAATGTAGCCACCACAAGTGTTGGAATCTGATACCCCATTTGGTTGGTTTCTTTGGATTATAGGTAATAAATGAAACCCGACCTTTGAATTTGATGGTGGACTCATCCACACAAATCTGTTCTCCTGGTATAAAATAATCCAAGAATTTTGAATTTATGTAATCAAGGAAAAGCAACTTACTAACTGCAAACGGGGGTTCTTGGTTCTGTATTTTGTGACGAAATTTTTTACAAATGAAGTATCCAAAAAATCTGTCTCTCGTGAATGTATTAGAATAAAACGGAATATAGCTAACGTTACTTCTTGACATTCTTGAATGTTTGCCAACGGCATATTTATTATTAGTACAATAAATACTCAGAATTCTTCGATAGTCACATCATACCAAGTTCTCCATATAAAATGCGATGATAGTGTCTTCCCTTCTAACTTCCTTGTAGCATGATAATTAGTTTCACGCACTATTTCACTAATTAGTTTATCGGTAAAAAATAACTTAAAAAATCCAATGGCTCTTTCAAGTCTGAAGATACTCGCTGTCCTACGGATTTTTCACCGGGTATTCTTTGTGGTATTTCTACGGATTCTGTGCACGTTTTCCATTCTGGAATCTCTGTCTCTACTGTCACTTTCGCATTCACTCTCTATTACCCTGATTTTTCGCCTTTTTATACCTCTTACTTCATCACTGTCGCCATCACTGCTTTCCTTCTCTCCATCGTCAGGTGTTACACATATAGACATAATTTCGTTCTTCAACAACGAAAAATCAAACTCATCCTCACTTGAACTAATTTCATTACCACATTTCATGCTATAGGGCATGCCGATCTGATTCGACGTATTAGGAACTGATTCGTATGAATTTGATAGTACCGTGAACTGTCGTGCGTTGATATGTTGCTCTTGAAACTTCTGTTCACTCTGCTGGATTGCCAGAAACTAACGAATTTTTTTTTTTGTGAGTTGGTCTTACATAGATGTGATTGAGCGAGGTCAGTTCCAGAAAGTAATATTTACGCTTCTAATGATCCTAGAATGCGTCCCTCGCAATATTTGGATTTATGTATGTTGTAAAAAAGTTGCAATAAAAAGTTCTTGGCTCGACGAATTTATTTTTTGCATCTCTTTTTTTTTGGGTTCGTTTATGATGAAGACCTTTGCGATAAAGAAATTTACCGAGCCTTGGAATTGGTAGTCAAACATGACTTCAATGAAAATACAAAGTAACGAAGGACACGAAGTACGGGAAGGCTCTACCGTCGGGAAAAGTATAAATTAGAAAGTTTTTATCCCTATTGTGTTCGGTGAGACAGAACAGGGTCAAAAAACTTTGAGAATATTACTCCTGTTGCCACGAACTGTCAACAGACGCCGAAGACGGAGTCCGATCTGCGAACACGGACTAATTTGGGATAAGATCTCAGAGCAATTTCAAAGGGTATCATTCGACACCTCAGAAGATTATACGCAAAGATCTTAGAAATGCGCTCATGAAGCGAAATCAAACCCAAACAAACATCGTCACCGCTCGAGTCATTGCGTCAAGTCAAGTGGTGACCGAGAGTAGGGGTGTGCGGGTACCCGAAATTATAGGTACCCGATAGAGGTACCCGGGCACTCGATATTACGGACTCGGGCAAACCCGAAAAAACCCGGTGGACTCCCGAGCGGGTTCTCGATCCACATGAACCCTCGGCAGTTTCGGGTAGCTCGATTTTATTAGATCGATAATTTCAGGTTACATGGAAAAAATATAGTGAGCGGTTCGCGACTTATTATGTTACGATTTCAAAGTCGGTATTATAATATGACAGGCGAAGTACAAATTACAAATGTTTCTGGACATATTAAAATAAATTTATTTTAAATTGGTATAGAAGAAACATGGTTCTTCTACATGTGTTGGCAATAATTTTGATCTTGTTGCTGTCACTATGAGGTCACCATGTCATGTTTCCTGATGAGGAAAAGAGACGTTCGCTTGTCACCTGTGTTGCGAGTATTCCCAAAACATTCCGTGCAACACATGTTAATATAGGGAATTTTACACTATTAGATTTCCACTAATGCAAAATATTTTGTTTATATAACGCTTTCTGAAAAATAAATTTGTATTTCTTTGTTTCTGTTTATGATAAAATCTGAATTTTCTTCCTTTTCTAATATATTAATATTTTATTTACCGGTGAAGAATAAATAAGTATAATTCACAAAATATATTTGTGTTAAACTACAATGGTGACTTTAAACAATGTCAATACTTTAGAGTTGAACGACGATTGTAACGACGAAGAGGCACGGACTAGAGAAATAGATTTGGCGAGAAGGCGAACAAGAATGCTTTATTCATCGTTTGGCTTGGGGTATATATAGGACTTTACATCTGTTGATTGTTTGAGTGAACTTTGACTGAACTTGGGCGATATGCGATATGGGTTGACTCATAGGCTTCTGAGTCAGTAGTGGACCTTGGCTGGATCTGGATGATAGGACTGTTTAGTGAACAAAATCAAATTTCCTAAGTCAGTGATGGACCTTGACTGAATTGGGATGATAAGGCCGTCTTCACAAGGGATTGCCGACGAAACATTGCCCAGCGGGGGCCACGAGGAGGAGGGATCACCAGTTTTCGCTCGGTCTCTCCTGCAGGCAAGCGCTTGGTGCAATGCGCGAGTGTTTGGTAGGGTTATTTTACCCTACAAAAGCCGCTTCGGAATGCCCTTCGGCGCCTGCGTAAGCCTCTGCGACTTGTTTCCTGATTTAGTGTGCTCCTTGCGTTTGCTCCTGTTGCAGTTATTATTTGTCGCTTCACGTATTTTCCCTTATAGTGTTTTTGTCGCGAATTTGTAGAAACTATTGTACATTTCCTCTGTTCAAGTTGTACAAGTTCTCCCGGTAGTCACATGGCCATGTTGGTTGTTCTTGTGGTTCATGGCGTATAATAAAGTGTTGGAATTCTTTTCCTTTGCGTAGGTAGTATAAGCATTTTTCTTTGACTACCAGTTCTATGGGTGTAGCTCCAGCTATTACGCAGAGAGCTTCGGTGGATGTTGTCCTGTAAGCTTCAGTGACTCTGAGTAGAGCAGATCTTTGTGCCTGTTTTAGTTTTCCTTTGTGGTGGACGTTAAATTTATCCGCCCATCCTACTGCTGTGATTATTGGTATGAATATCCCTTTGTACAATGTTTTCATTGTTTTTGAGTTTAGGCCCCATGTTGTTTTGGCTGTGCTTGCGAGGTTGAAGATTTCTTTGCCTTTGTTGCTGATGTAGTTTATATGGGGTGTTATGTTTAGCCTTGTTCCGATGTAGATTCCTAAATATTTTGTATCCGCGACCATTCGGAGTTGTTTATTGCCAATTGGTACTGTGGGAGGCCTTCTAATGTCCAGAATACTTTTTAACAGAATCATATGCGATTTTTTGCAGGAGAATTGCAACTTTTGTTTTTGGCACCATAGCATCAGTATTTCAGTGACTTTATTTGCTTTTTGCTCTAGTTCCTTTCTTGTGTTCCCTGTTACTACAATTGCGATGTCGTCAGCGTACGCTATTGTTTCGTTACCGATCCCATCTATTGCCTCCTCGAGGATTAGGTTCCACAATTGTGGACCTAAAACCGACCCTTGTGAGCAGCCTTTACTGACTGTTTTGACTACTTGCGCCGTATTCGTGCTTCTCTGTCTGAGAGGTAACTTGCTATGAGTTTATAAATATTTCTGGGGCAGTCTCTTTTCTTTCAGTTTTGTAGGATGCTAGGCCACCAGATCCCATCGAAGGCGCCTGAAATGTCGAAAATGAGTCCTATTGCATATTTCCTCTTCTACTATATTTTAATTATTGCCGACATCTACTTAATATGTGAGCTTATTGGAGCCGCTGCTCGCTCAAACCTATTCCAGGCTACTACATCCGATGTTGTGTAGCTTTAAACCACTGCGAAGGGTCACGTCCGTAGGTGTTTTGGACGGCGGGTTTGGAAAAATCCCTTCCTCACCGCTTAAGTATCATTGGGAGGGTAGACCGTCCCATACAGGAAGTGATGACCTTAACCCACTTTCTTATTGTGAATATTTGCTTTGCTAGCTTGTTAGACGTTGGCAGCATATTTTCGTTTGCTATTAGCTCTCTTCTCGCGTTTCTGTAGGACTCAATGCCTGAGAACCGAACTCTCTCGTACGCAGCGCAGGTGAAGATCATATGCTCTGGAGTTTCTTCGCACATGGGACACGTGCTTGAATCTGTCAGCATCCTTTTGCGCAATGTACTGTTTATTGGTCCGTAGCCGGTTATTAAATATATCAAATATCTATTTGGTTTGAACCACTTTCTATTGTTATGTGCAAAAGAAACGTCACATATGTACTTGAACGTTTCCCTTCCGTATTCCTCTGTCTTCCACTGAGCCTGCCATTTACTGGTTGTGTATGCTTTTATTTTTTTCCATTTCAGTCTTGAGTGTTCGTCTGAAATGTTCTATTCCTCTTTCCCTGTACTCATAGGAGTCCCAGGTTGTTGTCAGGATTCTTTTCACTCTTTTCAAGAGTGCTTCTTCTATTATTTCTATGTTCATAGGTTTTACCAACTGTGGTTTGCATTACCGTCGTAGATGTTGTCCGGCACGCTCTGGAAATCAGCAGTAGCAGAGCTCTTTGGAGGGCCAGGAGATGCTTTTTGACTAGTGTCTTATTTGCTCCATACCACAGCAAGGAGCCGTACCTGACTATTGAGAGTGCTACCGCCCCATATAGTGTTTTGAGCATATCTATGTTTATCCCTCATTTCTCCGCTGCGATTCTTTTAATTGTCATCACAAATTGCGCCACTTTTGATCGTAGATATTTCGCATGTGCAACAAAGGTGAGCCTCCGGTCAACCATGACTCCCAGGTATTTACATTGCTCCACATATTTTACGTTTTGTTCATTTATCTTGATTATTGGCATTCTGCTTTCGCTCGTGCTCCCTTTGACCATCATAGCGACAGTCTTGGAAGCTGATACTTTCAGTCTATGGTGTTTACCATTTGTCCAGAATTTCTATTACTTTATGTGACGAGGTCTCCAGGGCCAATCTTGAGCCCCCCGATATCACACACGCAAGATCATCCGCGTACGCAATTGTTTCGACGCAATCCTCTGTCAATTCTTGCTGCATTTCATTGAGCAGTGCGTCCATGCACCATCCTCATGCAGCTGTGCCGATAATGGATCCCTGGGGGCATCCTTTTTGCATTTTTCGGCTGTATTTTTTGCTCATACATTCTATTGTAACCTTTCTGTATTTAAAATAACTTTTCATTACGTTGATGATGATGCGCGAGCTGCATTTGGCCTCAGCTAGCCTCGCCAACACAGCGGGCCACCAGAGGTTGTCAAAAGCCCCTTCTATGTCGACAAAGAGTACAATAACGTACTTCTTGTCGTTGCTCCTTATAGCTCTTCTGAGCTTTATAAATGCATCATCAACGCCTTTTCCTTTTCTGAACCCAAATTGGCTCGGGCTTTCAAGGCCGTGCTCCTTGTATGTAATCTAAAGTCTTTCGACAATTATTTTTTCATAAATTTTGCCGACTACGGACAGTAGCGCAATTGGTACGAATTTATAAGAGTCCTGTCTCTCTTTTCATCCTTTGGCACCACCCTAAGTCTCGACTCCTTCCATAGCTTTGGAAAGCATTCCCGTTCGAAGCAGTTGTTGAACAAGTTTAGCATGACTATTGGCTTTGTTCTGCATAGCTCCTTGACAATTTCTATTTTGAAATTGTCAGGTCCGAGAGCTTTGTTGTTTTTGAATTTACATATTGCCGTATTTGTTTCCTCGTATGAAATTGTGTTCTCCATATTTGAGTTTCTATAGTTTCGAAACTCCTGCCTCGCCGTCATGCCTTCCTCGCCATATGCGCCAGCGTCTACAGCTGGCACACATTTGTCGAGAAGAGCCTCAACGCTGGCGCCAATGCTCCTCGTTCTGCGCCCATTGGGTAGTCTCAGCGCCGTCCAGAAGGACGGTTTCTGAAACTTCTCTCGTAAAATTTTATATACGATACCCCTTGGGTCTTTATTTTCTTCCTCACTCACGAAGTTCTGCCACGTCTCCCTCTTGCACTTCTTAATCTTTGAAACATAGTTGTTCCTGAGCTTCCTGTAAGTTTCTGCATATTTGTCTGTAAGTTAGGCGAGTTGCAGTCGTCTCGCCCGCAATAACTGCTTTTTTGCCAGTGTGACTCTCCTTCTCATGTCCGTCAGCTGCTCATTCCACCACGGTACCGTCCTGTTACCCAGCTTCTTTTTTGGTATTGATTTTTCGCAACACTTTTGTAGTCTATTGTTGAACTCTCTTACTGCCTTATCAGCGGGGAGAGTTCCTATAACTCTGGTAGCGTTTTGATCAAAATTTTGCTCAACTTGCTCTTTGAACTGTTGCCAGTTTGCTTTTCGCAAGTTGTAGCCTAGATCTCTGTTTGAGATTTTATTACTTTTAATATCCATTTGTAGTTCTATAATAATGAGGTTGTGGTCACTTGTTGTACAAAAAGTGTCCACTTTCCAGGTTTTTACATGCCTCGCCAAGGCCGCAGTGGCTATCGTAATGTTAATATTTGACTGGCCTTTGGCGTTTGTAAAGGTGGGCGGATTGTTTGGCTGGTTCAAGACGGTAAGGTTGTGTGCAATGATGAGTTCCTCTACGAGGGCCCCTTTCTCATCTGTCTTGTCAGCGTGCCACAGCACTGACTTAGCCTTTGCGTCCAGAGTTAGGAGCAAATTCTCCGTTGGAATGCAGTCGATCAGACTGTCGAGAAACATTTCTATGTTTACTGAGTACTGGCAGTATATGTTAATAATGACAAACTCCAGGTCGCCAGCTATGGCTTTAAAGCCATCATCCTCGTCTCCAACGTTGAGCAAAACTTCGACTTTCTCTCGATTTAGCAGCCATCCACGAATTCTCTCCAGTTTGTGGTGCAATTTTCACCAAGTTTGGGGAGTTGTACCCTCTAACTTTTCCTTTATAGCTAAAGGGATCTTGCAGGCATAGAATGTCAAGGCCCTTTTCTCTTACCAGTATTTGCAGGTTCGCTGCGGCTGCTGCAGATCTCTGCGCATTAATCTGTCCTATCCTTATATCCATTTAATGCGGCTTTTGTACAATTCCATTTGGCGCTTAAATTCAGGGCACTCCCTGCTTTGTACTTCATGTTTAATGTCTTTTCTCTTAGCCCTTATGCAGTTTATGCATTCGGGCTCGTTCTTTTTTGGGCAGTCCATCCGTAGATGTTCTTTGCTGCCACACATGTTGCAAAGTTGATTTTGGGCACTACAAGCTTTCGCCATGTGCCCGTAACCGTGGCACTTGTAGCACCTAGTTACATTCACGTATTCCTTGACTCCGTAGGATCTCCACATAAGAAAGACTCTTCCTTTCTCTATCAATTTCGTGTAATATTTGGAGGGAAGCTGGGCTATCCAGTTTACCCTCCTTTCATTCTTTGTCTTGAAACTGTGGATAAATTTAACAGTCTTTTATACCATCAGTCTCATCGTCAGAGCCGAGCTGGAGGTTCTTCTTAATGAGATCCTCCTTCAGCTCCTCCGCTTTGTACTCCTTTTCAACATCATAAATAATGATCGACGGGTCGATCTTTTTGGGTCGCTCCACCACTAACCCCAGCTTTTTCAGGTCACAAGACTTAATGGCTTCAACGTCGTCCTGAGACATGACTTCCACCACTACGCCCTGCTTCCTCATTTGTCGCATCTTTCGAACCTTGTCCAGTCCTTTCATTAAGTCCATTTTGATTTGTTCATTGTTCCTTTCGTCCTCCTTATCAGGCTTTATAAGGACGACCTCGAATTTTTCTTTAGGCCTGTTCTGTTTATTTCTGAGTTCCATTGTTCCAGACCCAGAGGTACGCTGCCCACATGCTGCGGTACCGCCACATTTTTAGCCTTCTTTCTTAAAATTTTATTTTCCACCAAGGCATTCTGGAGGCGGGCTTCCATAGATGCCCACTTCTCCAGGATGAACTTGATGGCCGGTCGGTTGATTTTATTCGACTCTTCGAACAAGAATCTCTCCAGCTCCTTCCGTTCTTCCATAACGTCCTCCAAAGAGGCGCAGTCAGGAGTACCATTTCCATCCTCCAATGCTCTATCTGAACTATTGCTCTTTTCAATATCCATAGATTTTTGCGTCTGCGCTACGCCCACCGTAGGCGAGCAGGCCGAGCCAGCCCTGCTTCGCTCTTTTATAGGTGTTAGCAACACCCTCGGTGTTCCTAACCTCCCATTTTCACCTCTTCCTCGTCGCTATCAATTATGGCTTTTTGCCTTGTTTTTCCTTGCTTTTTGTTTAGTTTTGATCTTGATCCCATAGTTGGTCCCACGAGTATGGCGGGAAAGAAAGTCGACTCGCCCCCTTGCCCGGGTAAGGCTAAGTACAACCGGAGTTCGCCAGGTGTCCGAAGGGTGGCCACTAAGGATTGATGCACTCACCAGTTCACTTACCAGTGCAAATAAAATAAAAGTGCCTACTCACCGTGGTCCCCAGCTTTCGGTTAAGGATTTTTTATAGAGGTTATCACCCTCGCAGACCAGCCGATGAAGGCAAGACCCCCGCTCCTGCGAGACATGACCACAAGCCTACGGTGTGATGAATGCTCGGGTACCTCGGGACCGCTAACCCCGTACTCCAAGAGGCAAAGCCTGCTTGCAGCCCCTGAGGAGTATTATTGCCGACAGCAAGAAAAAGAATTAGGTTTCTTCAATATCAATTTAAAATAAATTTATTTGAATATGTTCGGAGACATTTGTAATTTGTACTTCGCCTGTTATATTATATATACATCCTTTCATACAGCATATATTCATTCATCTATGGTAACCACTACCACAAAAAGGACTCTTGATTCCTTTTCTTTATATTATTTCAGTAAATATTTCGAATAAAATGTTATTCGAAGAGTTTATTCGAAATATTATACGAATAAAATTTTATTCAGGTACCTGCACACCCCTAACCGAGAGTCACCTCTCGAGTGCAAAGGGTTAATAGATACAATAAAATCAAGTAAAACAGGTCTCTTGGTAACAAAAGAAGGCAAGAACATAGTAAAAATAACAAAGGCTGTAATTAATACACAAAATAAAGTACAAAGAAATATTCAGGACCCAGAAGAAATAGAAAACATACAAGCTCTAAAAAAGTCTGAAATCTTAACATCCAGAGGAAAATAAGACATGGATTGAACCAAACCCCAAGAATATATAAAACAAGAAAATTTTGAGCACAAAATGGATTCTCAAAATAAAAGAAGATATTGAATATCTGTAAAGACAATTTACAGTGTTGGAGACAACTTACAGTGCTGGAGAAAATAGAACATGATAATGCTGAAGAGCAATATATAAAACACATGTATGCAAAATTATTAGAGAAATTAGAGAATGAACGGATTGAATCTGAGAGAAAATTGAACGAAGAGAAACAAAAATGGCAAAAGGCAAAAATGTAAGTAAGCTCTCGAAAAAGAAATATTAGTAAATGAAAAGATATTTTTAGAGAAAAGTTAAAAGAAACAGAAAAGATTTTAAAAGAACAAGAAGCAAAAGGAATAGTACACGTAATAACCTTGGCAGGGAGTTCTAAAAATTCCAGTTGTATATTTCACATTATCGAATTATAGAAGTCAAAGATAATATTAATCATATTGAGAATAGAGATATAAACACTGTTCGTAGTGTAAGTAGCCTAGAAAACTCAAAGGAAAATAAATCAACCAAATGCTCGATAGAAACACGTAAAGAAGTAGATAGCACACATAAAACTGAAACTTTTAAACGTAATCATAGTAATAATGTACGTTATCAGGATAACCAATCAGAATCTAGTAGTACAAAAGTGAAAAACAAAGAAGTATGTAAAAGAATAATTGAAGAATGTAATTTCCGAAGTCGATACACACGATATAAAATCAGGCAATGCTAGTCAAAATATAAAAGATACAAAAAGTGACGATCGTTCGTCATATGGTACGAAATTGAACGAAATTGAAAGGTACGAAAAGATGAAGAACACAAAAATAATGTTACATCAAAATAGACTGTTACATCAAAAATTGACACAAGCTTTAACTCATTTCGAAAAAATAACAGATGCTTCCTCGAAAATTATCGATCATATGACTGAAAATGTCAGAAGTGAAAGACATTGAAGTACTTCGTAACAAACAGAAATTTAGTGAGAAACAACATTTATTTGCCAAAGTATAAAGAATATGATTGTATTATTGTATTATTTCAATTTTATAAAAAATTATTATTTTTTAGATGATGTGAAATGTATTTTCGCAGTTTAATGAATTACATAAAAGTCAAGAAGAATTATTATGGTGTAACTGGTAAATATAATTAATACAATTTGTAATGAAGTTAACAATCAAGAACAGTTTTAATATGAATGTTAAAATGAGAAATGATTTGAAAGGTCGCATACATAGTGATATAAAGAAAATTGAAAATAACAAATAAAATAATAATAAATATTTACGAATATAAATTTTATGTAATCTTTGCACATTTTACGTGTATGAATAACGTAATTTATTTATTAATTTATGTAGCTTTTACCTATGATGTTATGTAGTTTTATTATTTTGTCATAGTTTTTTTTTTCATTTCAAATAAACTGATATTCCAAATCTTCTTCCTCTATTTATTTGGAATGAATTATTTCTTAACTCGCCAAACCACATATAAGAACTCACTCTTAACCTAACTAAAATCACGTGGGTTTTTCGTCCATTGAAATTCCATTCAAATATGCGATAAAACCTGGTGTTTGACGATCGATACGCATGTTCTTATCGGTGACAAATAAGTACGGTCTGATAGACCGGAGGATCGTTTACGATAAGTTCGCTCGCAAGTCATTCGTATTTATGCTTGAACGTAAGATAGCTAATTGATTTTGAAACAAGTCGCGATGCTAATAGTCAGTGCGAATCAACGGATGATCGTAAAGTCAACGAACCACACCTATATCGCGAATCCTGTTCGCATTAATGAAGAAGTTCTCGAAGGACACGTACACATGCATACACGCGCCTCATAACGATTAGTTTCGAATACGTTCGATTGCGTGCTTGGTCTGTTAACTTTAGTACTAGCGTTGGATATCTTTTACTGATACTGATTTCTCTTCGTTGATATTGAAGCAAATGTTAGTGGTATTTGATTGTAATTGTTATGTTCGGTCGATTTAAAATGATTAAAAAGAAGATCGATCGATTAAAAAGAAGAGTATCTATTTTAAATATCTAAGTTTCTATTTAGTACAGAGTTTCTATTTTCCGTATTTCCTGTTCAATAACTATTTTCTTTTTTTTCTTTTTTCTTTTCGTTCTATAAGTATTTTCTGCCCAATAAGTATTTT
Source organism: Tetragonisca angustula (assembly GCA_036937485.2). Lineage (NCBI taxonomy): Eukaryota > Metazoa > Arthropoda > Insecta > Hymenoptera > Apidae > Tetragonisca > Tetragonisca angustula. Next base: position 1,003,819 of record JAWNGG020000095.1, on the reverse strand, counting down.
TCTGTTCTGATAGTTTGTGACTGTCATTGTGGAATATATTGTCGTATTTACGCGTGAAGTTTACACACGTCGAGAATTTTTTGTCCCAAATTGCAACATTTTCAAGTATACTTAATCCTCCGCATACTGTGCCGGAGTCATTTTTGACCCACGCTGAGAGCCACTCGAATACAATAATGTACACAGTGATTGGAGCTGCTTGCGTTAGTTGAAAAATAATCGCGCTAATACACGAATGTTATGTGACTAACACGTGTCCGCCAAAGTGCAGAAGTGACGAAGACTGAAGACGAAAAAGACCGAGAGGAAGAAAGACGTGCGCAGTAAATCGAAACAATTTTTTATTTTAAAGTTTATTTTATATTTTAGTGTTTTTATTATTGTTTTAGTATTGTAACGTTGTACTTTAGTATTTAACAGTTTGTACTATTTTTGTTTTTAGTATCTAGTATTTTATACTATTTTTGCATTTACTATTTAGATTTTAGTTTTTAGCACTATTTTTATTATTAATTTACTGTTTTTATTATTATTTTTGTTCTTTTTATTACTTTTTCCCATTGTTTCTATTCGTTGATGCATTGCCAACGAGCAATCTTTCTTTGCCTTCTTTCACTCAATTTACACAATTTACTGATAATGAACAATCATCAGACAACGGAAGTGTATCAAATAGTAACGCTGAACCCGAAATGCAAGATTCCAAAGTCGAAATGCAAGAAGACAATATATCAGAAATTGTGGATAATGTAGTTCCAGAAAATCAGGAATCTGGACGTAATTGGCAATGTATTGGACTTGACAAGAATTCAGCATCAATGTTCGTTGACAACAAAAAGTGAACATATTCAAACGATCGATGAATCTTTCCATTTGTTCATTGATAATGAACTCATAAATAAAAGCAAATAGGATTGTATAAAAATGTTAACGGGGAGAAACATCGTAAAAAAAAAAGAACAAAAGTAGCAGGGCAAAAGCAAGCTCAAACTATTTGCGATAACTGTAATCGGTATGTTTGCGGTGCGGTATGTTTGCGGTATTTATGTATATAATACATAAATGTATAAATATAAATAAATATAACTTTATTATTCATGTGATTATTTTCTTTTTTTTTCAATCAATTATTTTATGTCGCATCAACTTCGTTATTAGCGACATCAGAAGGAGGGATTTTTGTATATGTTGTTGTAGATCTTGGTGTGTTTTAGATATTGTAGCAGGCTTGATGATGTTCCACTGTCCATTAGGTCGTCTTTTAAGGTGGGCTTGACTCTGAGTTGATTTCTTAGCAGTAGGTATAATTCGCATTGTAGTATGAGGTGGTCTATTGGTTAGGGTCGTCTTGCACCGTTCGCAGAGTGGTTGGTGAGTATGTATTTGTGTGTTATTTTCGTATGTCCGATTATTATTCTTGATATTACGACTTGGTCGCGTCTTTTTTGAGTGGATGGTATTACGTTCTTGTAGAAGTCATTTTTGATGGTTAGCAGTCGTGGTTTCACTAAAGTTTTCCATTTGTTGTTCCAACAGTGTTTGATTTTTTGTTTTAGGTGGGCAAGTAGAGAATCGAGTGGTAGGTTTGTGTTGTGGTAGGGGATTGTCGAATTCGCTGCTTCCTTAGCAGCTTTGTCCGCTCTCTTCATTTCAATTCCTGTGTGGGATGGAACCTATATTACTGTAATTGAGTTATTGTTTTTTATTGATTCGATATAGACATTTTGGCATTCGTGGATGGTTGTATTGTTCATTGGTTTAGAATTGAGGCGGTAACATTTGTGGAGTCACTGAAGATGGCGAATTTATTATTGTGGTATTTAGATGTGATTTCGAGGGCATGTTTTAGTGCGTTAAGTTCGGCGGTCAGGATGGACGTGGCTTGGTGGAGCTTGACTTTTGTGATTTAATATTCAAAGACGATCGAGTAGCCGGTGCCATTTTGGGTTTTTGAACCATCTGTAGATATCTGTATGATCTTGCTGATAGCTCCCAGAACAAGGATTTAAATGTGTTAGGGTTGGTTTGTTTTTTGTCGTGTTTGCGTACATCGGTGTCGGTTATGTGATTATTATTTCTTCCTATATGCTCTTATATGAGTCAGATGTCTCACTGTATTACTCTAGGTGTCCACTAGAGAGTAAAACTGTCGCTAGTATTATTGTATAGTATTTCCCTCAAATGGATACTGTTCTGAGAGTTACTGAGAGTTATTTCGAGAATATCGCTCAACTGTCTGAGAGTCGACGTGTCGCGACCTGCTCGCAAATAAGCACAATATTATACTGTTCTCGGAGAGTTGCTCTCAGAATTCGAAACGATTTTGAGCAGAATAATGAATAATAAAAAAGGTGTGGTCAAAAAGTGAAATTATTGAACTAATTTAATTTTAATTTAAATTATTATATAATAATTTAAATATTATATAATATAATTATTATATAATACTTTGAATATATATATAATTATATTAAATATTATATAATAATTTAAATTATTAAACTCTTCTTTTTATGTTGATTTTTCTTTTTTCTTAAAATATTATGGGCAACCACGAGGGCACATATTTTTTGCACCTTCATGATAGCCATGTCGTCGTTCACATTCATGTTTCGAACTAAACTACACCACAGTGAGTAGGACCAGAGACAATGAGCTCTCAAATGGACACAGTTTTGAGAGTTCTGTCGCATAATAAGCTCTCGGAGAGTGAAAATTCTCAAAACTGCTCTCAAATGGACACAACGCTTGAAAGTATTCTCGAGAGTAGCTCTCGTGAGAAACTCTGAAATGGCAAGGGTCTTTAGTACAGTATCGGTGTACAGTATACAGAATATTATTGTAGTATCGGTTATTATAATTAATCTGTAGTTATAATTTTAGTTATGTTTAAATATAACAGATGGCCTGTTCGTTTATCATAGAAATACGATAAAATATGAATGTCATCCAATGTTGGATTCCGTGTAATGGAGTCAACATACTTATAATTTAGAAGAGTTTATTCCCTTTCAGTGGTAGTCGTGTATGAAATAGAATGATATAGAATAATTTACAATGATTTAGAGTGTTTAATGCTTTTAATGATATAGAATGTCTCTAAAGCATGTCCTTATGTATATTTGGTTATCATCGTCAAGTGGAAGGGGAAGGAGCATAGATGACCAACTACTGGATCCTTGTCCTTGTGACTAATTATTCACAGTCCACTTTTATGTGGACTGTTGCTAGCTCGTTGTCAGTATTTGCATAGATTCAATATTGTTCGGGTTGGTCATCCAACAGCAAGAAGCACAACGTAGGCATGGAGCGCTTTTCTTTTTGAAAAGAGCGAGTTGAAAAACCGAGTCGAGAGAGTCGTGAGAGAGCATTCAGAAAGAGCTGTTAAAACTGTCGTTATTAAAAGAGTTTATTTGAGTTGTTAATTCGTGTTGATTGAATGTTACTTGTCTCTTGTTTAATTATTTGTTGTTCTATTATCATTATTCCTATTAAATAAACATTATTTACATCATATCTCTACATTATATTGTTAAAAAAATCCATATCAATTTTGCACAAATAGATAGAAACTGGGAATTATTATTTCGTAATCGAAATACATGGACTGTCCCAAAAGTATCCGACCTCTGCATATAATTTTGTCCTTGAATATTCAATTGTAAAAAGCAGATATAGAGCACTTGGGGGGATCCTTTAGGAGTACCCTTACCTATGAACAGAATCCTAAAACTGTTCAGTCGACAGCAATACGCAGTTTTGTGAACGTCAAATTCCCCGAGCGTCGCATTACACGATGACGAAGCGAGTCGAGCAAAGAATTTGCATCAAGTGTTGCCAAAAGGGTATTCTCAATATAATACTGCAAAAATATAATACAAAATATAATGTAATACTGCAAAAATATAATACAAAATATAATGTAATACTGCAAAAATATAATACAAAATATAATGTAATACTGCAAAAATATAATACAAAATATAATGTAATACTGCAAAAATATAATACAAAATATAATGTAATACTGCAAAAATATAACATAAAATATAATATAATACTGCAAAAACATACATAAAATATGATACAATATGCAAAAGTGTGTGGGAGAAATTCTCAAAAGTATGTGCGTAGAAATTCTCTACGTTATAAACGATGCAAGACTATATGCTAGCTTCGATAAACAATAATATGAGCAATAATATAAGTTTCATTAGAAACTGAAAAGATTTTAGTAATACTACCGGAGAAACATGAGAAACATAAACATGCGCATAATGTATAATTGTGTAACATATAAATTTCCAATGTACAAATATATAATACAGATTCTAATAAAACACGAATCAATCACTTAACGATTTGAGAATTACTAAATGACCAATGATTACAAATCAAAAAGAATTAATCACGACTACTGATCACTACTGATTTATTTTAACAATAATTACGATTGCATTCAGTAATCGATTACAGAAATGATTAGAAAATAATTGATCATTGAACTCAAACTTTGGATGGCGTCAATGAAATGACGTATCAATAGATTCGGAGAGATCGACGTCGCTGATGGGAAACCGAGGGGCGACTTTCGGTATCGAATTTCTCATCTACATGTATCAAATCGAAATTTGCATTTCATTCGCGCCGCTCGTCCGATAGCCGATCTTTCCACAGCGGAATTTACATTTCATTTAGTATGATGCGCGCGAAACCGATCCATTGCCGGAGCAAAGTGTTCCCTTCATCTTATCTGACGTCTCGATCTAATTATAATGTAATACCTTTGGAAATAAATATCATCGTCGATACCGTGCTCCGATATACTCATCGTAGGATTGAGGAAATGCTAACAAAAGATCCTCTGTCTCGAGAAGTATAGATCATGATGGTGAACATCGATCTATAAGGGGATCGTTCCTTTTATTTATTAAATATATAGCATGCTGATTGAAATTTAGATATAGTAAATAATATTAGGTATAGTAAATAATATTAAGTATAGTAAATAATTGAATTATTAGCCGTCGGTTTTGTACAAGTGGATATTAAAATATAAAAACAGACGAGCGTAATTGAAATATTTCGGGCAATAAAAACCCAATAAGTGTTGCAGATGTTTCAGTCGCCAGTGTTATTTGTCGATTCAGTTTGGCACAATGTTCCTCGTGAGGAAATTTTTCAGCTTTAATAACTTTTACTCTTACTACTGACTCTTTAACTTGTAGAATGCGTTTAATTCCCGCATTTCGTTTGATTATCAAAATAAATTTTATTCCATTGCTCGCTCTGAACAAAGTAGCGCAAGTACAAATTTCATACACCATCGTGTTGTTTACAAAAAGCAGTACCTACTGCTTTCTAATTTTTTCTCATACTTACCGTTTATGAGAAAAACGGTAGTGAACACTCTTTATACAGGATGTTCCAATATAACTTTATCTTTGGAAATATGAAAAAAATTTTGTGGACAAAAGGATTATTGAATACGAAGGGATTCGCAATATAACAATAATAATTTTTTTATAGATAGAAGGATTTCGGTGAATTCAAGGTCATCTTCACTTTTTTTTAATGGAATGCTATGATATTTCGGTAAAACTTACATTTATTTGTTAGTATTCCAATTGCGTAAATTCTTTTATATAAAAGTAAATTAATAAAATAATAATAACACATTTTGTATAAATGTATTATAAATTATTTTATATAAAAGATATTGGGCTTCTTCGTTTTTCATACTGACAATGAGAAGTCCTAACGCTCTATCACGGATGTTATGGTACGTTATTTACAACATATTATTGTCTTATTACATATATTATGTAATAATAATAGTAGTATTGTTAGTAATATATAATCTTATTATTACTTATATAACATAATTATTGTCTTATTCCCGGCGTGTCTATTATGTTTAAAATATTTTTGTAACGATTGAAATCGATCGTATTATTGATATTTAATCTCACGTTACGGCAATAAAACGGTATAGAGCTCCAAAATGATTGGCCCATGTATGCCTTAACATTTCTATAAAACAGGTCCGCCGTCAGTGCAGAAGTTAGTGCGATAATAATCGTGCAATCACTCCGTCGTCAGTACATTATCATTACAATTCGGGTCATAGTCAATCTTGCTATATCGCTATATTTCATTACTGCTGTATTGCTATCACTACGTGAAATAATTATTAAGAATTAATCAGTTAGTCAACTTCAGATATTTCAAGCGATATAAATCGATTTGCGCGCTTGTATTCGAGAAGGAAGCGATCGCGTGGTGAAGTATTATGAGTGAATGATACTATTTCGATATATAATTGGAGATTGAGTGAACCGCCTACTTTGGTTTGTTTCACGAATGAATATTCATTCCTTTTATGTTGATCGAAATGCATAATTGAATAAATTATATGTATAAATGTTACGTATAATATTATAATAATATAATAATATATATTACAATAATAATAGTACTACAAATACGATAATACAATAATAATATAATATAATATTAATATAATAATATTAATAATAATATAATATTTACTAAATATTATAATTATGACATATAATTGTTGGATTCGCGTGGATAAAAGTTGCAATTGACTAGCTAACTAATTCTTAATAACTATTTTACTATTATTATATTATTAATATTATATTATATTATTATATTATTGTATTATTATTATTGTTATATTAATTATTATATTATTATAATATTATACGTAATATTTAGAGAGGGAGAGAGAGCTTACAAAGTTTTCTATAATATTTATATTACATAGAGCCTGTTAGTCTAAAAAAAGATATTAGAGAGAAAAACCAGTATAAGTTATAAAAACATTTATTTCACATATCTTCACAAGAAAAACAATAAAAATTTAAAAAAAAAGCCAAAATTAATTATTCGCGATTAGTACTGTAATCAGAAACAATCAACCCAAACAAGAAAAAAGAAGATAAGAATAACGTCATTATTATGTAACAATTATTTGTGTCTTACCAATACATGATAAATTACTAATATTGTACATAATTATTATTAATTATTATATATAATAAATATATAATAATAATAACAATGAATTAGATTATAATAGATTACAGAAAAATATACTTCTAATTTTGTAAAATAAAATCGCGTAAGTCAGTATTGCTTATAAAAAGAAATCCGCATAAGCAAGAGGATTATTTGCTGAATATAATCAACAGTTTCGATAATATTTTTCGCTTCCACTTTTAAATAATCCGCGTGAAGCTCGGAACACGAAGGCAACGTTTCAATCATACAACGATATCCTGATTGTCGATTTCAACGATCGACCTGGCAACAGGAACGCGAACAAGCAACGAGCACACAATGCACGCGATGCGTGCCGACGCGACGCTCTGCCGTCGGAACTGAAAGTGGCTTCGAACGAACGAACGAGCGTGCAAACGTAAACCGGACGAAACAGCTTGTGTAAAAAAAGAAACGAAACGGCGGACGAGAAAGGAAAAAAAAAAAGAATCGCATTCTGGAAGAAATAGAGGAAAAAGGGGGGGGAAAGAAGAGGATGAAGAAAATATCCACGAGACAAGAACGACACAGACGGACGAGTTTCAGTGCCTCGGGGGCAAAGATCCGGCCCGAGAGAGTTTTCCGTCTGGCGTGGATCTAGGAATGCGGAGCGCGAGCACTATTAAGCACGTAGAAGGCAGCCCGAGCGCGTAGATAGATCCTCTCCACGGCAATCACCTGCTGGGTGGTCTGACAGATCGCCACGGGCCATCACTCGTGTAACTCCCTCGTATGTTCGTATTAAGTCATTTTCCCGCATGGTCGTCTGGCCATGGCGGTGCTTCGTTCCGTCAATAAGTCCCCGGAAGGTGGATCTGCATCGAGCAAGATCGAATTCTTCGCCGAGAGTAACCGATCTGTCGTCGCGTGCACTGTCTAGCTGCTTGGTACAAACAAGCAGTACGTGGATCGCGCGTATGACCGATATGTATAGGCACACGTTTCGATTGGGGGAACGATAAAATCGGTAGGCACTGTAAAATATTATACGTAGATATTTCTGCGATTTCAAAGTGACATTTATTTATTTTCATTTGGATACATGTACATAAATACATGCAATTTATTCTGTGACGAATTCATTGATTTATAACGTGTTAGTCTTTCGAGATTATTTAAATTGCTGTTTGAATCTTCGTGAGCTCGTATTATTTACATGCTTGCGGCGAAAGTGACGTAAGAACACGATTTTCGAGTTCTATATTATAAGAATGTTAGAACAACTCCCCGACCAATTATGAAAATGTTATTCATATTTGTAATTTTTATGATAGAGAACAATCACGTATGTATATCGCTCATCCTGATTTATGTAGCACTGTGCTATATTTTATAAATATAAATCTTTTTCTGGTTATCATTATGAACAAGTATGCGGTGATTGCGTGAAAAATTTATTATTTTAAATTATGTTGTTTTTTTTATTAACAAAATAATTTTTAATTTTGTTTAAAAACTATGTTTCTCTCCTTCTAGGAAACATACTTTCGCTGTAACTATGCGATGTAATAATCTCTTGATTCTTTAAAACAAGTTAAAGAGGTATCACAAATAATATAAATTATTATTACTATTATTTTCTATATTTATTATATTTATATTAATAATATTATATTAAATATATTTTAAGTAAACGATATTTCTCACTCACTGTGTGTTTTTCCACACGATCCTGCACTTAGTTTTCCAATTTCATTATAAAAATATCTTTTTTATTGATCTTTCAGAATTTAGAAATTATTATTGAATTCTTCATCCACGTATATTCTGTAACAATTAGAAGAGAAAGTAATAAATGTTTATTTGTGGAAGAATCAGCATTTATAAATTAAAATAATGAAAGGAAGAATATTTACCATCATTTCAATGGCACAGTATAATCATTTTACGAGATAGATTAAAGAATAACAGAATGGGTTAAATTACATGATATCAGATATAATTTCATTCAAAAGTTTTGAAATCTAGGTAATTTAAAGTTTAATGTCTATCACGTGGGGTTTGATATAATGTCTATCTATGAGAGAAACGTAATCTATAAAAGTATTAAACTTTCTAGATTAGGACTAATAAATTAATATTCATTTGTGACATTATTGCAATAATCTTGAAATATGAATAATTCCATAAATAAATTATTTGAATAATAATTCGTTGTAAGTTACGATTAATTACGATTCATATAAATATATATTTATTTTATAATTGCAATTATTTTTAATTGTCTTTATATTTAATTATTATTTAATATATATTATTAGAATCATATTATAAATGTAATATTATATTATACTTAATGTAATTTATATTTATTTTATATATGAATAATGTACAAAATAAATTTATTCTCTGAAAAAGAAATGAATTCATAATTGTGCTATCTTGTTGCAATTTCCGGATTTTTCGTTCCAATTTTTTCATCTCAACGCAAAGAACTTTTGCTTCAATTTTCGATATAACACCGAAATGTAAAATTGTATCGATAATAATTTTTATGCATTTCCTGAAATTCACGAAAAATCTTTAATGACAGAACGATATGATTCGAAAATTATCTAAAAAATATGTTAACCGAAGCATTCGGCCATAAAAGAATCTTTCTCAATCACATTGCTATAAATGCTGTATTTTATAATCACATTTTATCACAACGTATCGATGTCATTAAGTTACAAAATTACACAATTTTTGGCCATCCTCCAGCGTAAAGTGTCTACAGTGTACAGGGTAAAAATTGTCTGCTACGTGGTGCGTTCATTGGGAGTGTCGGACATTTCGTAATAGGTTAAAATTCGTGCTTTTAGCGGATAATGAAAAAGCACGGTGTGTGCAATGTGGTCGAACATGTCGACGAGTCGATTTCAAAGGTTCGTCGACGGCTCGTTAACGAAAGAAAAGAAGGTCGACGTGGTGTTTAGAGATACCGGACCTCGCTATCGATATCGATTCTCGATCGCTTCATCGCCAAGAGCTGCACCTGAACGGCCGGAGCTTGGATTATGATCTAATTTTATGAAACTAATCTATAATGTAATTTCACGTTCCCGCGATTCCCGAAATACAGTCATTACTGACTTATTGCCCGTAAAATTTGGCTGCCCCAAAATTATTTTATGGAAATTCGTATAAGAAAGTTTAAACTCTATTATTAATTGTTGCTGTTTGCTTGATTGTGTTTCTACTATAATAATTAAATTATGGATTTTTTTATAAAAATTGTAAATTTTAAAAACGTAACTGGAAAGATAAAATCTTCATGGAAAATTATTTTATATTATTACTAGATTTTATAGAAAGCACTTAGCATTTTAAATATTTTATATAGTTTGTCATATTTCATATTGTTAATATTTTGTGTAATTTTGCACTTAAAACTACATAAAAATCCGTAGTTTGTTAATAAATAAGCCAGGTTAATTAAAAAATGATTTTGCATTACGATGTCATGGAATATTTTTTTTTGAAGTACGAGTACCTATATCAGTTTCTTCTTCTTTTTTTTTTTTTTTTATTAATTTCTGTTATAACTCGCTTTTATCCGAACAAGTAAAAGAATATTTAATATTTCAAACAAATTTTTAATGTAAAATTGGAATTATGCATTCTTTGTTAAAAGTGGGAGAGCACAATTACGTCCTCAAAGGATGTAAAGGATAAATATTGAGTTTTTAATAATCCTATATCTGCATATGCAGGAACGAACCAAAATTTAATAAATATACTATAAGTATTAATAAATTACTAAATATTCTATTTATCATATTAGCGATCGTAATTTCATTACTGATTTGACTCATTGCCGTTGAGAAATATGAATTCTATTTTCCAAATATATGTTATAGTTTCTTAACACTCTTTTAAATTTCCTTCTTTACCTTCATTATATTAGATTCACAGAATAATCGAAGGATACATTTATAGAACTGAAGTAGGATATTTGTAGAGTATGAAAATAAATGACATAATTTAGTCATTTCAAAATTTTTGATGATTACTTGATTAATTTCACTAAACTAAATTGAGCGATTTTTACTTAATTCACAACCAAATAAATTCAATTTTTAAGTAAAAAAATAACAATAATAATATATAACATAGTAATATATAAAATAAGTAAAATAAAGTATATAATAAAATAGTATAAAATATAATGTAAAATATAAAATAATATAAATATAAAAATGTAAAACAATGTTGAAATTTTAATTGTAATTAAATATTACGCAATTTAAAGTCACACTCATGATGCAATTATTAATGATTAAATTAAAGTATTAGTTATATACATAATCAGATCATATCAAAACCTAGTTATTTAACTTAATTAATAATAATAATATAAAGATAAAAAAAATAGACTTAATTAACTATATTATGATCTATTAGACATACATACTTTGAACTAAGAAACAACCTTCTGACATCATATCTCATTTGAAAATTAAATGAGATAATCTCTCGATGACAATATATTTCACCACCAATGTTAAAATTAATGCAATCATTAGAAACCTTCTGCAATTATTTCACTAGGTATTTCAACCGACTAGTTAATCAACTCTAATACTTGGTACATTTATTATTACGACCAATACGCATTAGTTCTCGCAAACATTCTCGTAAATGCGAGAGATAATGTTGTCCCATCGGGAGGAAAATATTCGATCGTGAATTTATGCAAACGTTCCTGTTAATAACGCGATACTACGAACGGGCGTAATTACTCGCATTATCGGGTTAGCGCAAGGGGAATGTAGATACACGTGGGCGCGAGCAGGGACGAAAAGGAAAAGCTAGAGGAGGCGCGTACGTTGGTCTTGACGTATTTATCAATAAATTTATTAATGACGCTAGCGGGTACGGCCGATTGGAACGCCAGGCCATATAATTACTCGATTGAACTCTAATTATGGGAATGAACGCTAATTTCTCAATGCCTCTTGAGTCGATGTCAGTAGACGTGGGCTACTTCTTTGGCGATCTTCAATCGAGGCACGATTCTTTCTGAAATGACGAATAATAGTAGAACGAATTCGAAATTGAGCGTTCAATGTCTTTAATTTCTTTATTGTTTGAGATATACATTTTGCGGAGATTAGCGAGGTTAAAAGTTTATGGAGATAGTTCGACTTGTTACAAGCTTTTTTTCTTTCGGTAGTAAAGTAAAATATATGTAATAATATGTGATATGATATATAAAATTGTGTATAAATCTAATGAGATAATTATATAAATGTATTGAATATCTGATAAAAAAGGGTCAATTGAAATATACATTCATATTTTAGTAGTAATATATACTAATTAAAGTAATTCCAAAATAATTAATAGTAATTAAATTAATTCTAACACAAATTATATTTGTTCTCGAAAGAAATCTAAATTTATATTTGTTTTCGAAAGAAAATTGAACTTTTATATCATTAACATAATTTTTGAAATTTTAACAAAAATACATATATAATATAATATAATATAAATGTATAATAATATATAATATAATATAAATTTAAATGAACTGTTTATATTATATTAATTTATAATAAAAAGATCTAATACATAACATTATCAAATAATCTACGTTATAGATAATCGATTCAGAATAAAGGAAGCTTATAACATTCATTGATTTCAATTTTTGATTAATAATTATTAAATGATTTAGATAATATCAAATTTATGTATTACAAATAGATTTTGTATTAGAATTTCTAATTGTTACTCTTGACTAGAAATTGCTCACTCTACAGTGTATTTTATTACTGAATATAAACATTTCATTTCTAACAATTATAGACTTTTAATTTTCAACTAAAAATGAGGATCTGAAAATAAATTATAATTTTTTTTCTTACAGATGATTTTCTTCTTTATTAACTTTTGCTTTGTGGTTTTAGGTAAGAGTTCTTTTTGGTAACATTAAAAATCAACAATTTGCTGCGGTGCATATTGGCAGATTTTGAGTAAGTGTAATTTTTAAACTTTTTTCTAATTTCCGAAATTTATATTTTCGATGAATATCAAAATGTATAAAAAATGTATAAAATATATCATATTAAATATATTATAAAAAATATATAACTCTCAAGTATAAATATGATAAAATATGTACAGTATCATTTGAAATATGTAAAAATATTAACAACAAAATTTTTACGATACAAATATTAACAATAAAATTTGCACGATAAAATTAAAAATAAATACAAGTATTAATTTATAAAAAACTAATAAATTTTATTTTTTATTTTAATTTATATAATTAAAATTGCTTTAAAAATTTAAAATATTTAAGTATGTATTGTTCTCTATATTTTATTTTATTTCATTACTCCATATTTTACTTAGAAAAAAAAGAACAAAAATAAAATTTTCAATTAGAATTAAGTAATCAATTTTTCATATTGCGCGTCATAATATAACGAATTATCTTAGTTAATCATCTTAAATCTTTCGCTTGTAATAAATCAGCTTGTAATAAAATCTGACTGCTGTGAATACTGATGAATCTTAGTAATATACGATACACGATTACGTTTTCTGTTCCTTATACTTTGCAATGAAATTTATTATTTTCTAATTCTAATTCATTTTTTTTTTTTCTAAAAACATCATTCACAGATAAAAAAGTAATTAATATTGCACTTTCATAAAAATATAATATATACATCGGTTTTCTATAAATCTACAAATGCAAATTATTTGAAATATTAACCTATATATGTCGAAAAATTAATTATAAAATCTAGGCACGAAAGACAAGGACAGTGTCTTTTATGCGATAGATTTTACAGAATTAAGATTAAAACATCTCCTAAATTAATAATTTTTAGATATAAATAGCTCCAATTTTTTAAAAAATATAGATATAAATAGCAACAAAAATATAAAAATAGCTCCAATTTTTTAAGAAATATTTTAGATGTGAATAGCTATAATTTTAAAAAGAAATAGTAAACTGCATCGATTAATGGATCGAACAATATATGTATCATTCTATTTTAAAAAGTGGATGTGACCTTCGTGTGACCTCTACGTGTCCATTTACAAGAAGAGAAAAATTACTTTTTTCTTTCTTGGTCTTGGTACCATTCTTTTCAATTTTTTTTTTTTTTGTATAACAAATAGCTTACAAGAAATGTGCATTTATAAATTTAAACCGGACATCGTACATACAGGGTGGGTAAAAAATCGTAGTACAACCGGCAAGGGGTAAAGTATTAAACTTCAGATTCGATTTTCTCGAAAAGGAAGCCTCGGACAAAAAAATTGTATACCACATTGTTTCTTTATTTTTTTTACGTAAAATTAACACGTGATCAGTTCTACTACGATTTTTTCACTCACCCTGTATATATCTATACTTCTTATATGTACATATCTCTTTTTCGATATAGGGTGTCCGCGTTAAGTTTTGTCACCAGTTTTTAGGCATTTCCGGTAGTGCAATTAAAAAATATTTCAGACAAAATTTTTTTAGCATTCGGTGGGCTACATGTTCCCATATTATTAAATCTCAAAAAGTGCTTTTCACGTAAAAAGGTCACCTTGTCACTTTGACTTTTGCTTTGTTTTATGCTTTGATATCATAGAATTGTTGCTGATGTCGAGACGAATTCAACTCAAATGTGTTATACTGTGACTTTGGAATAATCTTAAATTATGATACAGAGCTCTGCTCTGTGTATTGGATTTTTCGTTGTCACTATAATTGCGCTGTCTTTAATCAGCTTATACAGTGTTGAATTTGTCTCGACATCAACAACAATCCTATGGTATCACAAACATATGGTGCCATTTAGAAAAGTCAATGTGAACTTCACTTTTTTACGCAAAAAGCTTTTTCGGAGATTTAATAATATGGGAACATGTAGCCCATCAAATACTAAAAAAATTTTCTCTGAAACATTTTTTAATTGCACTACCGGAAATGCTTAAAAACTGGTGACAAAACTTGACCCTGTATATGTATGTACATACGAACATACATATGTATGTCCTCCGAAGCAAAAAGATTAAAAAAACCTACAGAATATGACGGTAATAGTGAATAAATTCAGTTTACTGGGGTAAACTTTAGCCTAGTGATCTTAAAAGGATTCATATGTAGCTTAAGCACGAGTTGCGAAGTAAAACAAGGCGTTCTTTGATTTTATCCGTATCAGTACATATCGAGACGCGTTGACTCACTCTAATGCGTTTTTTCCAACGTGTACCACATGTATTACATTCTTTAAAAGCAATCTGGTTTTCATATTTATTGTTTTGACTGTACTTAGCTTCAAAAATAATCTTGTTGCAAATGCAATACGTATGTCACTATATAATTCTTTTTATATAGAATCATATTATTTACATAAATTATTTTATATAAATTTTATATAAATTGTTTTATATAAATTAAATTCCTGTGATTATAGTGCGAGTTTTGCATATTATTTATATACATGATGAAAATTATACATAAGAAAATATCATACACATGAAAATTTTAAAATATTTTTTTAAAATATAATACTTATTGCTTCTATTATATTTTATCAATATTACATTATTATAAAAACGTCAAATGAATTATTTGTAACAATTATTATAGTAATTGTGTTATTTTTAAGATTTCAAATAGAACCAAATAGTTATTAATTAACAAACAATCATTTCTTTCTTATAAATAAACGAAATTCTAGTTGTAAGAAGTTAATATGATTCCACAAATACAAATGTTAGTTAACTTACATCTGACGATCTTGTTTGAAATTATGTTCTTTATATTCAGTCTAGCAATTTACTGGAGAACGTAATCACTCAATTAATGAACTTAAAAGTAAATAATTAATTAACTGACAATCTTTTTTTCTAGCAAATAAATTCTGATTGTAGGAGGTTGCTTAACTAGTTAATTTAAAAGTAAATAGTTAATTAACTAATAACCTTTTATTCTAACAAACGAAACGAACAAATAAACGAAAATCTGATTGTAGGAAGTTAGTAGTAGTAATTAACTTTATTTCGGCCTCAGAGCCATGAAATGTGGACTTGGTGTACATATTTTCCTTTTTTCTCACTCACTCGTTTCTCTCATTCATTCCAATACTGTTTTGCAACGCTATATTAAACAACTATATTGCTTTATTTTTAAATAACTATTTTTAAATTTTACATACATTTTACTTCTGTAAATTTATTTTCTATTTTCTTATCTATTTGCTTTGGTTTGATTTCCTTTTTGTACTTTCCTCTTTGGTGTATATCTTCTTATTGCCTTCTCTCTCTTGCTAGTTCCCTCTTTTTCTTTCTCACCATCTTAATACTTTCTCATCTTTTCTGCCGCTAACCACTTCCTCTTAGGAAGTTAGTATAATCCCACAAATAAAAATCGAATGTCTGACGATCTTGGAAGTTACGGTTACTGCCCCTTTACATTCGATCTGATAGTTAATCTTAATCTTTTGACTTCCCACGCAAAATGTAATGGATCTTCATCATGATAGAAAATTAATTTTCCCTTAATAGCCGTATCAGGCCTTAATAATTTAAACGATTGTAATAAGGCAAATTACGAAAATGTTACAGGTTGTGGTATAATTTATATGTACGAATAGAGTAGATACGTATGTACACGCAGTGAAAGTCATTCAACTTATTCCCGTTACTAGTCAAGTGTACGCTACATGTATACATATGAATCCCTTAGTTGACAAGTGAATCAAGTCCTTTTTCTCAACGTTGTGGAAATTGAATTTCCATGTAATACTTTATAACAAGTTGAGAACAGAATGTAGTTTTATTGTAAGGAAATAAAGTGAAAAAATAGTAATTACATAACATTTGAACAGAAAAACTACATTTACATCAGTAATAAACTAACGTTACCTTTCTTATTTCAACATAAAACGAAACGTATGCATAATAAAATAAGTACAATTTACTAATTTTTTAAAAAATTCATTTTTCCTAATTTTTGATTTATGTCACTTGTCAATTGAGGCTCATTCGTGTATGCTTGATGAAACATAACATATAATATAATCGATCTTTTCAGTATCAGAATTTTATAGTCGTATATTTTCAACTTGATTGTTCCACAGTTTTTTGTGACTTGTTCCACAATTTTTCATACAGGCTGTATACCTGTGGTTATAAAAAAGAAACTTTGCATATCAAATGCTTTTGAAATATCATCATTTAAAATCTTTAACAATCTCCCTCAATTCTTTTTATTAGCAATGTTTTCTTATTTTTCATTTTACACTATAAATATGTAGGTATTCTTTTCACTTTACGTAATATTGTTTCTTTTTCTTTCCTTATATGTATTGTTATTGTTTATACGGTATTTTTAATAAAATAAAAATA
The DNA here is from genome assembly GCA_036937485.2 of Tetragonisca angustula. Taxonomy (NCBI): domain Eukaryota; kingdom Metazoa; phylum Arthropoda; class Insecta; order Hymenoptera; family Apidae; genus Tetragonisca; species Tetragonisca angustula. The sequence continues at coordinate 986,395 of JAWNGG020000095.1, read as the reverse complement.
CAATATAAAATAGAAAGTAGAAAGGAATCATAAATGACAAATATAACTAAATCGTTGTATTCCCTAAATTTTATAGATTTGTATAATTTTGTTTAATAAACAGAATGCCTGTTGAACTTTGGTTAAATCGCATTATTTTATTGAACCTATAAAATTTGATTGCGCGTATTTTTTATAATGAATATATAAATCGGATATTCTACTCAATTAATGCGTTAATTCAAATTTTTTGAAATAGTGATATAGGACTTTTTTTCTTCTAGTCATAGATGTAACATACATAGTACAATTCCTGGCCATTGGATTAAGATCATTCGCAATTCTCAATATTTTACTACTAAAATAAGTTTGATTATAATATTAAAGTATAACTATGCTATTAAAATATACATACATACAGACTGTATAATCTTTATTATAACTAGAGTGGGATGTTTGCAAAATCATATTTTTATAACGTAATTTAAAAAATACAAGTTGAACGAAGATTAGTTTTACCAAATTTTTATGTCTGGTGAAGATTTTTACAAAATTTTATTATGACAGATCAAATGAAAAGCATATACTTGAAAATAATCGTATTATGTATTTATTATGTATTTATTATATGTCTAGAAATTTTATCAACAGGCGTTAAAATATCATACTTAGCAATATTATTAATAATTATTTTAACAGTTAATAAATCTTGTAATTAAATTTTCTTTAAATTCCATCAATAAAAATATGTGAAAGGTTGAAAATTCTAAGTAGTCCTAATTCAATGAACAAGAGTTATACCTACATATTGGACAGAAATTATATCACATATAATGTACAGTCAAACAATATTTCGCTGTTTCAATTCAAAATCTGAGATGAGAAATAAAAAGATGTTTTTTTTATGAAAAAGAATCTCTTTCATCAGAAAATAATTTCAATCGCGTATTGCGAAATATAATAAACAGCTTGATGTAATACCGGAAGATACAACACGATTGATTTTCAATAATATGCATTCAAACAACATTTCCAAAATATTGTTATTAAAAAATAATTTTCCTCATCAGAAAATGATTTTTCATTGTAAAATGTAATTTATATGCGGAATAGCCTGATATAATACTGAAAAATCGTACATGATCGACTACATGTAACATAGTATAATATAATGTTCATTCAATATTTCGCACTCAAAAATCTAAGATTAAACAATAAAGAGAATCTTTATGAAAAAGAATCTACTTCGTCAGAAAATAATTTCAACCGCGTATTGCGAATTGTGCATTGTGAAATGTAGCTGCAAATGTACAATGCTCGAAGATCGAACATAATACAATATAGTTAGTACATATACGCTTAAACGTATGTCACGTTCCAAAATCTGAGATGAAAAAAATAATAAAGAGATGCTTCTTATGAAAAAGAATCTTTTTCGTCGGAAAATAAATTTAACTGTGTATTGCGAAGTATAATTTACACTGTGTTGCGATATAACTACGGTACGTTACAGGAAGATTGAACACGGAAACCATATTTCGTCGGCTCCGCCTCCTTATTAATGAAATCGTAAGATCGACCAGCACAGTTCGGTACAGCCAGTATTTATACGATATAAAAATTAATTTCATCTTGTTAACTGAGCTACAAAGTAGTCGTAGCTTCTGTCTTTTAGAGTGGTATTGATACTATATTTGATTCTTCATTCTGTAGTATACTGAGAACACGATCTAGGAATCGATATTGTTATTGAAAGTAATTGAAATTTCATGGTGTTTCCAACTCGCAAAATGCAAATTGGATCCTTTCAGTTTATCATTGCTAGAAATAGTTGAGCTGATTTGTAAAATATAGCGAGTTTCTTTTATTTCTAATGCTTTTCGTTTTAATAATTCATTATAGAATATTTAATCCAACATTTTATATCTTGTAGTAAAGTTATTAGAATTATGATCTAACAAAGGAAACAGGAAATTGGGAAACTTATGAGTTTATTTTTTAAATATCTTCAGATAAATTATCAAAGTTATATTCCATACAAAATAAATTGATTTTTACACATTTTTTATTAATAGTTTAAAATAGCTTAACAGCAAACTGGAAAAGTATATATAATTACGTAATCGTGGTTCGAAATTATATTTCAAATAATTGAAATAATTTCCAGTAATTAATTATTATGTAACATTTTTATAAAATGACTTCTTCATTTTCTTAGAAACATAACATGTATTCTGAATTTAAGCATCTAATTTTAAAGCATGAATCTGTGTATGCATGTACTATGTACGCAAGGTATGTGCGCAAGCACTATCAAGATTTATGAATATGCATAAACCTCAATGACATGATAAAGAGCGTTTCTATGAGTGAAAATGTACTTTATAATAGTTTCATACGTGGCATGATGAAATAAAATCTTCCTTCTTCATTATTTGTGTAAAAATATATTTTCAGTTGAGAAACAAAATACTTTAACTTTTTTTTAAAATCAATTACTTCACTTTTTTCCATAAAAGTGTGGTAAACATTTTTATACTAATTCTATGTATAAAATAATATTCATAGGCATATATACATATGCATGTTGTATGTATTATATGTTAATAATATACATATTATATGATATTATATTATATAATATATGTATATATTTATATAGTAATGATATAATAATATAATTTTGTATATATATTATATGCAGTTATAATTTTTTATTCCTATCAATTAAAATATATTTATGAAAATCTTGATATAAAACCTCATTTCATTCTTTTCAATAATAAAAGGAAATACAAATTACCTTGTTTTAGAGAAAATACAGAAGCTTCAATATTAACTCATTGTCAGTTGCACAGATTACATATGTGTGTCTAATAATAATTTGAGACTGTTTCATGCAAAATATTTCAGCGATTTGACTGTAAAGAGATCTGTAAAGAAATCTATTTTAGAAGAATTATTACGTATAAAATCTGTCTCTACGATATTCCAATAACGAACAGATAATATTTACTTAAATAAATAGTTGTTAAAGAAAGTCATACGATAAGGGATTAACATGTGAATATCGGTGAAAAGGAAACACTATAAAATCAATTGTCATTTTTCCTACAACAATTTGCAACATTTCCTATATTTTTTAATTAATTTGTATTGTAAGTTACAAATTTGTATTAATTACAATTAATTAAAATTAATTTAATATTTATGTTAAAAATATCTTGTAATTTCTATATTTTTATTTCAAACTTGACCAATATAAATGATGATAATTGAATCTCTCGAGTGTTTATGAAATTAGAAAATAATGCATACAATACACTCATGTAACATAATCATAAAATGTTTTTATAAATGTTTGAAGTTTCTTACGGACAACTAACAACTGCACGGACAACGAACAACTAAATTAGATCATTCTTTTTCTACGTTCTTTTGCTGTTTCAATTTTCTTCTAAAATTTTCATGAAGTATGAAAATGTTTTACCTATTTTGCATTTTGCAAGCAATTTTGTTGTATAAAGTGTTTTTCTTATGAAATGAACGAAAATTCGGTTTTTTCTTATATTTATTAATCAACAAATTTATTAAAAGCAATCATGAATCAAGATGTGAAATAATAAGATAGTGATGTATTTATTAAATTGATCATATATATTTACAAATTCAAACTAATTCCAACATTCAAGTGTGCAGAGTTTAAATATTGTTCACAAAAGAAATGGTTTATTTATAAGGTAAATATTCAACCTAATTTACCGTAGAATGGAATTACAAATGTTATAAATATTTCGAAATTAAATTGCGGATTTTGCATTTATAAGCAGTTCCAAAGTATGAAATTGTACATAATATGGAAAAATATATAAAATATACATGCAGTTTTTATATATGAAATATGAATTTGCAAAACGTATATGAATTCGCATAAAAAATCCGCAGTCTAGTAATGATATTTAAAAAAATTGATAAATTTACACATTAGATTACCCATCTTTGCTATTTTTACTTCAACTTTCACTCTCACCGATAATATCCCTTTATTATAACCATATAATCTCCAGATTCCAGATTAAACGTGTTAACCACAACATAAATCTTCTTCTTTGACAACGACAGTTTCCAACACTATTCATCCATCTGTTTTTTTCCCCCGACTAATGGTTCCCAGTCATCTAACCATCAAAGTCGTAAACTGTGATTCACGACTGGGACAAGCAGCATCATCGACACTCGATTGCCAAACACTCGAGCTGGAAAACACAGGCAGGTGATCTCATCGCGGAAGTACAGTCGAAGATTTTGTATTCCGGACGTGTGGGCTCTATAAAACTAACCGTGCCCACGCGGCCTGTCCATTATGTGCGGCGTCGTTCGCTGCCAGATACTCATCGTCACGTAGCCAGACCACCTGTGCCACCATGAATATCTCATAAAATCGCCTTTTACTTTTCTTTCGAACCCGCCGCCCTGGGAGTGTCAGCCCTCGCAGTTTCTGATTCTCAGCTCGTGCGAGACAACAGACGTCCAGGGACGTCTTTGAGATCGGGGCCTTCGAGAGTGTAAAGGTTCGCAGAATGAAATTATACATACATACGTGTATATATATATATGTATGTATTATTTTTTTTGTTCATTATATATATATATATATATATATATATATATATATATATAAAATATTTAGATCATAGTTTAAGATTAAATGATATATTGATAATTTTGTAATAAAGTTATATAAAAATTATATAATTTATAACAAAATGATATAGGAAAAGAATAAAAATACCTAATTAATTAAAGTTTTGTAGCGAGTATAAAATGAAAAATCTTTGTAATTCTCATCAAAATTTTTACAGTAGTATGAAACTCATTTTGTAAAAACATGTAGATCATAGTTCAAAATTAAATGATATATTGATAATTTTGTAATAAAGTTATGTAAAAAATTATATAATTTGTAAGAAAATGATATAAGAAAAGAATAAAAATACCTAATTAATTAAAGTTTTGCAATGAATATAAAGTGAAAAATCTTTGTAACTCTCATTTTTACAATAGTATAAAACTCATTCTCCAAGTCGAATGAAATAATTAAATAAACTAAAAATATTCGTGTATTATCTATTAACTATTTAGAAGTTACATTGTTCGTATTTCGAAAAAAGTCCAGCTCGATTTATGCTCATTGACGGCGACTGCTAGCTTGGTGAAACAGAATAGACGGAGAGGCGTGGTCGTGGGATTTGCGATGCTTGCCAAGAGAACGGCTGATATTTATTAGGTAGCAGAAACCGATCGAGTAGTCTTTCATCTGCTGCTTCAAAGCAATTTGAAAATGTCGAAGTTTGTCGAATGTTTGATGCGTATTAAGATTATGAGTTGGTGATTCGAGATGATAAGGGGAAAATATTTGGAATAAGAGATATATTTATTATTTTTACTATATTTTAAAAATCAATATCATAATACTATAAATACTTAAATTTTTTACAATTGTATGAGATTACAAAACCAAGCTAAAAGATACAATGTTAGTATCATTCTAGCTCTGTATCAAGAAGAAAATTTGATAATATAAAGAATTGCAAATGAAATGTTAACTAACACAATATATGTTACTATTTGATGGTTTACAGAAAAATTTACAGTATACATATTGTAGAATTTGATAGGTTGGAAATTATATGTGACAATGTAAATTTTTGTAGTAAGATAGTGAAAATGAAATTTTTACACATAGATAAATATGTGTATTACTATTAATTACAAACGACTTTGCAGTCATTATAAGAGATACATATATGAATCTAAAATACTTTCTTGAATATGTATTTAAAATATTTGAATATTTAATTGAGTAATTATTTGAATGATTTGGCTACTTTCAGAAATTACTAAAGCATAATAATACTTAAAGTATTTAAAATATTTATTGACTTCAGGGATATAAATAATGAATAAAAATTCAATGAAATATTGTTAATATTTCTTTATTTTGTAAAAACATGTAGATCATAGTTTAAAATTAAATAATATATTGATAATTTTATGATAGTTACATAAAAAAATTATATAATTTGTAACAAAATGATATAAAAAAGAATAAACATATTTAAATAATTAAAGTTTTGTACTGAATATAAAATTAAAATATGAATGAAAAAATATGTTACTAAATACTAAAATATTTTACTTTTATTACTATTATATTACTTAAATACTAAAATACTAAATTACTAAAAATATTCATGTATTATTTGAACTATTTAGAAGTTACATTGATCGACTCTTTAATTTAAATGAATTTACTGTTATTACTTATATTGTCCTCTTATGATAAATGAACTTATCGAGATAAATGATTTACTCGAACGTTGATTGTGCACTTTTTACTAATTTAGTAATGAAATTAATAAAAAGTGAAATTCGTCAGTTTGAATTCTGAGAGGCTCGTGTTAAATTAAAAAGTTTCAATCATCTAATTTATGACACAGAAAATTTCAACTTCGCATATATTTTCGCGATTAGTATTATTATTTGCAAATGTAATAATATTAACAATAATTTTGCAATCTTTTCAAACTATCATTTAAACGAAGAAATCTATAAATTCAAATAATTACATAATTCATGTCTATTTGATTAATGAAAGCAATGCCAACGAACCAAAATAATTTACTCTCGACATTGTTTTTCAAATCAAGAACTTGGAACATTTCGATTACGAAAATGACCATCTGGAAATAAATGTCCAATTTCTTTCGTCGTTCGAAGTCTATGAAATTTTTGTGTTTTTAAACGCCTACTGCAAAGGTAATCGCGCGGCCAGAATGCGTGTAATTCGAAGTTAACACGTCGGCTTTCACCCAACGGCTAATTAATGCCAGAACTGACCCCTGATCCTAATGAAAAGAGAACCTGAATCCACGGTTTTATATAAAAGTGAAACTACTGCTATACGTGTGCTATACTCGTTGCCTTCAGTCCGTGTTCAGCGTTTAATTCAGTAATAAGTTCGTGAAATTTACGTAGTATCTTGTAGAGTTTATTGATTCGTTGTGTAAATATTCCTTTAGATGGAAGTTTACTGTATAAAACATATTTGTAGATGACTACAAATCTAATTCGAACTTTCATTGGAGCATTGTATCATATTCAATATTGAATTTAAATTGTATTCAAAGTTGAATGTTTATATTAAAGAAAAGATTCGATAATAATTAAAATACACGAAAAAATGTCACTCACGTTTCGATATAGTATTAATATATTATGATACATTGTAACTATCAACATCACGATAGTATTTTATCAAGTATTATTTTATAACATTAAATTCTATTTTTTTATCTTTTCATCGTTATACCTTCGCTTAGAGTTTACAATTTTATAAAATTTAAAGAAATCAAAGTATTTATAACAAATTTTCGTGATTTTATACAATTTCCTCAAGTTTTCACGTTTCTGTAAAAAATGCAGATCCCATAATTTTTAAATAAAAGTGATGATACATGATTACAAGTACATAGAGATCAGTATGAAATGGAAGGATACAGAAGATATTATTAGACAGATGAAAGCTAATTGTGAATATACTTTAGAGCCTACATCGACGAGATTTACAGCTGTTCAATTGGATTGTTCAAGTAATATAAATTACTTCAGTACTTGACATTTAAACCGAATAAGACATATTTATGTCTGAATATTTTTCATTGATTTTATTACTATTACAGAAATTCGATCTGTTTGAATAATGAACTATGAACTGTGTAGCTAAAATTAAGAAATGACGAATATATTCGTCAAACATAGAATGAATGCACTTGCTATAAAATTTAATTAAATTACATGGGAGTTGGTTTTTTTGAATAATTTCATTGCTCAAATTCATTGATATTATTGACAAAATTTAACTGTATTTTATATAAACCATATTAAATTTAATATTATTAAATATTAAATACTAACCATTTTCTTGTTCAAAACAAAAAAAAGCAAAAAAAAAAAATATTCTTTTTTTACATCAAAGTTGCTTAGATTTAAACAAAGAATTAGATTGAAGTATTCCCTCGAGTTGCTTCATTAGTTTCAAATTAATAAATATGCTAATAAAACTTTATAGAAATTACATCAGTAAATTCTCCACTCCATTAATTGTGGAATTCCATCGAAGATAATGCAAATTTTCATATAAATTGTATAAGTAACGTTATCGCTTGTCTATATTTTGTAAATATTATTGTCTTTGGAGTTATTATTGCGTGATGAGGATAAATATTTTGCTTTATTTTCTAGTCTGTATTTTAATTTTCTCAAGAACTTTAGATTTATCCGAATTTATATTATATTTATACAGTTTATTTTTATTATATTATTATATATTATATATATTTATATATATTTATACAGTTGTTCTAGTGTTATAGAGTATGTTCCGGACATAAACAACGAATGATGAGACACATGATAGTATATTTAATCTTTAAAGAAGTTGCAATTTTAGCAAAATGTTGAGTTTAGAATAAAATGCTTAGTAAGTCGAAAAATTTTACATCTAGAAATCTCAAACAGCAATCATATTCTGCCTAATTAATTTTATTATTATTAGCTTATTGGAGGTCTCTTAAATTAATATAACATTTTTATATGACAATTTGACATTTGTAATTTAACGTTTTGAAACGGCTTAATTAAATTCAAATTAATGTATCGATGATTCTATCGTTTTTTTTTCTTTTGTCTGTTTTCTCTTCTTATCTATTTTATTAACAAAAATTACAATTTTTACACATTTTCAGTTCCAATATAATTCAATTAATTTACCCATTTTATATTCAAAATTTTCCAAATACCGAAAAAAAAAAAAAAAAATTTATCAGTACTGCAAATAAAATTCTATATTTTAATAATTTTATTAACATGATGCAAACTTAGTAGTTTACGTTGTTTATGTTGTACATTGAAAAATTGACGATTATACTGATCAGACACAGAGTAAATGTAGCTGTTGTGCAAAATTGAGTTAAATTGTAACGAAATTGTAATTGAGACTTTTTTAGAAAATTAATATTTTATTGTTCATTAATTTTTATTGTTCATTACATACAAGATGATATTATACACATAAATTAAATATATGAAAAGAAATAATAATCTTGTTTTGGAACAAAAGTTATCTAAGAAATTGGTACTAATTCTTGCACGATTACATAAATGTTTTAAATATTTTACTTTAAAATTTACAAAAAGTTACAATTTCATAGATTACAGGGTGCATCATTTTAATTTATACATAGAATCACCTTCTAAATCATTCATTATTCAAAAACATTTCAGACAAATCTTGTTATATTTTAAAGAGGAAATAATTTCGTAATATTAATTTGTTTCGGAGATTTCAGGATTAACTTAATTTTTTAAATATTTTTGAAATATATTGAAATATTATATATTATAAAATATTAGTATATTTAAACATTTTTTCAAATAATGAATGGTTTAAAAGATAGTTTCATTTATAAATTAAAATGAGATCCTCTGTAATCTTCAAATAAATTTCATCGTGTCTTTTCGTTTTTCTTTTTTTTTTTTTTTTTTTTTTGTTTCTTTCGCCTTCATTGAAAAATATTCTAATATGTCTAAAAATATTCTAAAATTTACAGATATATTTCAGTTTTCACTAAAATATTAATTTAAATAGCAAATCATATCCAAAACTTTGTTTTCTTCTAACTAACATAAAGATTATTTTTTATCATTTTAATTTCAATGATAGATTATAATTTAACAATGAATGCAAAAAAAAAAGAAAATAGCAAATAGTAAATCCTGAATTGATTTAGAGAAAATTTTTAACTACAAAATCGCACAAACTGCACGTTGCACTAAAAAAGACGTGCAAGCACAATGTTTTCCGCAATAATGGACACCAAGATCTCATTTTTTTAAATTATACTTTCAAAAATATAAATTTGCATAAAAATCTGTTGCATGCTCGCTGTACACAGCTAACGGGTTAAAGATCGAGCTATTCGCTCGGCATCAATGGAGCTCAATGAATCACCAGGCCATTAAGCTCTCGCTCTCGCCGGCGTATAGGTGCGTGGCACAATGTAAACGTCGATTTTTCCCCTTTTCTGTGCGCGATTATAACAAGTGTTTGCTCACGCAACGTGCTAGGGCACTTTAACCTGTGAATAGACGGGCACGTAGGTAGATGAAAGATGCGGTGCACGGTACGTCGTCCTCATCTAAGTGACGATTCATGAATCTCTGGATAAATTGTTTGCAACATATAGGCGCATAAATGCCACTTTAAATTTTAAATACACATAAATCGTTGTATTTAACAAAAAAAGCTGTTATAATAGCGTAGTTTATGTGTTAAAACAGTGTGGTGAGAAAATGTAATTGTGAAGATGATGAATGGTTATAATCGAGAACTTAACCACTTGCGCTGGCAACTAATCGCGGACCATAACGAGTGACCAAACCGTGTACAACAATTCGTCGCTTTCTTCTTGAACTCGTCGGCATGATATCACTGGATAAAAATTATCGAGAAATAATAAATTTATTGTTTATTTTGCCTATTTTGTGTTACTTAAATATAGTTAAAATAAGAGAATGTAATAAATATAGTTAAAACTGAGAAAATATTACAATTTTGGAACAGAAAATTCTCGATGTGCGTAGTTAGAAAGTTAATCGCTAGCAACGAAGTTTAGCTATAACGGCATTAAGAAATAATTTCGTTTTTAAAGGGATAATCTAGCGTTTATTACGTTACCTTTTTGAATAAAAAATAATTATCATTTATTGCTTCTTGTTGATTAAAAATTCACAATTATAAAGTCAAATTTCTAATATCATAAAATATAAATTTTATTGTTCTTTTATAAATTAAGTATCGATTGTATCAAGTTTGTTAATTTTTTCAATGGTAGTTTAATTTTAATAGTAGTTTAGTAGTACTATAGTTTAATTTTTTCTTTGACTAATTGTAAGTTCGTTTCAAAATCAGTGTTAATAGAGAAAGATTTATTTAATTTTATTTTTGTTGGTCCTACATTTCATTTTTGCAACTAGTAGACGAATCGTTTTTCAATTTGATGATTCAAATTAATCAAATCAATTATATATGGACTATAATAAATTATTAATATAATTTATACAATTATCATAACTTATCATATTTAATCAATTTTCCATCATGGATTTTAAACGATTTTAATTAATCGAATTTTAAAATTATTTAAATTTAAATTTAAAAAATTTTTTGTCCACGTCTCATAAGAAGAACAGAAATAGGAATAAAATCTGGGAGCTCTGTTTGAATTTATATTGAAACATGGCACTAGTTAGCGTCATGTTAACTAACCTACAAGGAAAACTATGTTTATCGTGAGCAAACGGAAGACGTACAGAGTAAGAAAGATTTGTTGCAAGTGAATCTGATAAAAATTTTTAAAATCAAGCTGCGTTGACAAGTGTACAAAATTGTGGTAACTTGACATTTATTAATACGAGTAAAATAACTTACAATTTATAACATACAAATCAGTTATCTCTTCTTTCTATTCCTTTCATTCACATAATATTTGTGTACTGCATTCAAAACCACCCCAGCAATCACTAGATATTAACCCTACTGAACATTTGTGGGATTATCTGGAACGAGCAATTCGAATACATACAATTTCATCTAAAACAAACTTAAAAAATGCTTTAATCAACGAATGGAACAATATCACTAATAAAATCACATTTAATTTGGTTAATTCAATACCTAGAAACAGCAAGCTGCAATAATAAAATCAAAGGGAAACCCTGCTAAATACTAATTACAAATATTAATTTTACAATTATTTGTTGTTTCTATTATAAATGTTTAAATTACTTGTACACTCGACAATAGAACTGTACGAATACTTATTACGCGTTCATTTCTGGCATTTTGTTCATTTTTCTTGATATTTATATAAACAATATGAATATTTTTTTTGTTTATTTGATCCTGTTGTTCTACAGACTTTGGAGAATAGATGTACCATGTTTGTTTAAAAAATATTGTCCAATAAATATTATTATTCAGTATTTTAGTTGTGATTAGTCACTGTACGAATACTTTTTACACCCACTGTATTTTTAAGTGTACCTAATTAATTACTAATCTATAAACTGTATTCGATCTACTCGAATATTCGAGTGAACTAATATCAACAAACTAATAGTATAATAACCTCCATTTGTAAAAAATATTCACAATTTTGAAAAACTGGTTAAATTATAGTAGTATATATAATTGTAATAATAATATTAATGTTTTTTTATGCATCTTAATATTAATAATAAACAACGATTTACGTGAAATTTATAGTTATATTATAAAGAAAATTATATCACATCTCTAAAATCTCCTTATAAACTTCCCATTTTGAAACATATCGCTCAAAATTAACAAACACGCAGTGATCTACGAATTAAAATGTATATTTCACAGAATAAGATCACCTGTTCGATATGCATAGCTAAGTTATAGTCATTTCTTCGCTGTCCATCACAGTATAGTCATTTCTTGCATTGCGTCTAATCCATGGTGAGCATTTCATTATGAAGACTTTATGAATTCATCGGTGATTCGTGACTTGGTCAAGGAAATTGCAAAATGATCTGACTGCAGTGTGCATCAGCTGAAAACAAACGGGAAGAGAACGCAACATGATTGGATAATTAATGAGCCGTGCGCGCTTCATTGCTGGAGGGAATGTGTTTATTGGTTCATTACGAGTGCATCGTTGACAAGCATAATAGCCACTTCACTTGTGAGAACTGGATGCTCTCCCTGTAATATTAACTCGATTACTATGTACAAAAGGCTCTCAGAAGGTACCTAACGCGCTGCAATTGAAAAGATAGAGGCACCTCTCATCGAATTTAGATTTCTTTAGACGCAAAGTTTCAAGTACTTTTTGTACTTTTGGATAAATTACAATTCTTGCAAACGTGACGTTATTGAGTTTAAAATAGGATAGTTATAATCAGATTGCTGATATTTATGGGAAAGCTATGACGTACTCGCGTGTATGACACATATTTAAATTTTTAATTTAAAAATGAAAATTGCTGGTAAATTATTAAGGATATGAATACAATGTGAATACAAGAACCGCTTTCCTCAGTTTTCATGTGATTAATTTTCTAAAATTAAAGTTAAATACTTCCTAAAATAATGATTTTTCAAAGTAAATAGCTAAGTACAGTTTTGTAGAAAATAATGTTCTGTACTGATCGGTATGTTAGAAATTGTAAAATTCTATTTAAAAAAACGTATGTCACTTTCATATGACTTTTACACGTTCATGTTTATATACAGAAAAATTAATTGCAACAGAATTGTAATCTTTGAGACTATTCATTTTTTATTTAAATCATTCTTCTACAGGGTGTGGCACGTAACTGTCGCCACGATTTTTCAGACACTTCTGATTGTGTGACAAAAAGTATTTTGAACAAAAATTAATCAGTTTCTAGTTGGCTACAAAGTACAACATAAAAAATTCCAAACACTTTCTTTTTTCGATAAAAAATCAAGGTCACATTGATTTTTTTAAATGGCACCGTGTATTTTTGACTTCGCAGAATTGTTGCTTCTGGAAAAACGAATATATATACACACATATATATACATATACATACACGTACATCGATATAAATATCTATTTATTTTAAATCAATATTTATTTTTCTTTCTTTTTTTACAGCGATCACTATGTTCGTAATTTACACTCACATGATAAAATAACAGATACTTCCCATAAAAAAATAATTAAATAAATAAATAAATATATATACAGTGGGGTGCAAAATTGAGTCAATAACAAAAATTTTCGAGATAAATATTTTTCATTGTTAAATAAACTATAAAAACATGAAAATAAACTTGACTATCTGATTCTTTATAGTTTTAGGAAACTGAAGATATTTTTTAACTTTTAAGATTAGGTTTCTTCCTGTCTGAAAAAATTAAAAAACGTAGATTTAATTTTGCACCAGAATTTTTTCATAGTCAGATTTACAAGTTTTATCATACCTTAATATTTTGTTCATTGATTCTAAAATTGATTCTACGTTTTTTAATTTTTAAGTTAAAAAATAGCTTCAGTTTCCCAAAACTATAATCAGATGGTCAAGTTTATTTTCATGTTTTTATGGTTTATTTAACAATGAAAAATATTTTTCTCGAAAATTTTTGTTATTGACTTAATTTTGCACCCTACTGTATATACGATATGGTATATACAAAAAGAAAGAAAAATAAATAGTGATTTAAAATAAATAGATATTTATATTGAAATTGGAATATTGTTCACATATTATTTATGATGTAAATATTGACGAGGGAATTACTTTTTATCAATTAAATAAAGTGATGTAAAGACGATAATGATACAGATATCAAACAGATATCAATATTTTCATAGAAGTATATCAAACAGATATCGATATTTTTGATAATAACGCTTCAAGTAATGTACATTCGATATATATTGCTTGGTTCCTACTTTAAATATCAGACGAAAATGAATATAATGATGAAAATGTAATGATCTCTTGAATTTTTATCGTCTAAATTTAACAGGGACATTTTGTAAAAGAAAAAAGGCTCCAATTAACTTTTGAAGTAACCTTTGAAAAAAATTTTTCAATGCTTTTACATATTATAATTTATAACATTTTCAAGAAAAAAAAATGTCTTCACTTTCCCACCCGTTACGTTAATGTAGAAATATTCTAGAATAAAAGGAAGGAAAGTGCGTTCTGAACTAGAGGCTTCAAGTTTTAAAATAACCCCAGATTTATTATTGTTCGATTTTATTTTGCAAAATTAAAATTATAAAAGTGTTTAAATATTAATGGGATATAAATATTAATATTATGTTTATAACGAATATTAGTGTGGTAGGATTATTAACATAATGAATATTAATACAGAGTCAGAGAGTCAGTAGAGTCAATAATAAAGTGTATTCTTTTCTACGTGATGATCAATATAGTATTATTATAAATTAATATATTCGTTTCTATTAATATTATAATTTCAATATAAACAATATAATTTAGATAATTTTAAAATTGCAAGGTGTTTAAATATTAATGGTATATAAATATTAATATACTGCTTATAACGAATATTAATGTAACGCAATAGGATTATTAACATAATGAATATTAATATAAATCAAAGTCAGTAGAGTCAATAATAAAGTGTGTTCTTTTCTTTTTTACGTGATGATCAATATAGTATTATTATAAATTAATATATTCGTTTCTATTAATATTGTAATATAAACAATATAATTTAGATAATTTTACATTTACACACGATTTATACTTAAAGAGTATAGAACCAGGAAATTTTCATATTCCAAAATATTTGAATATAATATTTTTTTGCATTTTGTAATAAAAATTCAGCCTTCCACTTTACTTGAATAGTCACGCTCGAGAGAATTCTTTTTTTAAAAGAGGCCTTACGTAATGATCGTGAACGCAAATTCAAAGAAGACAAATCCATTGTCGGTAGACTCGGACAAACGAAACAAATCGACCGATTTGAATACGATAGGGAACGGTTCGGCAAGGTACAGTGAATTAAACCATTCTTCATATCCGTGACATATTTTATATCCTGCTATCATAACGTCAGTTAATCATTGCTCAGTCAGGTATAATTTATTCTTACCGTGAAAAAAAAAAAAAAGAAAAATGCAAACACACATAACGGTACGGGTGTATTTTTCTCTCGTACAGTATGGTTTCGAGTACCGCCTAACTATGCTAATTTCAATCGTAACTCACATACGGTACAATTACGAATGTATCCATTCATGAAATTGATTCAATGTTAACAACAAAGGAATATGGAGGTGATATATGCGTTGGTGCATTATACTTTTTCATTCTCCACATTGCCTTTTATTTCTTTCATGTTAAGCCGATTCCGCGTGTTCGATACAACATAAACGTCGAATATTTGTCATACGAAGAATGCTTGTAGTGCATGTATAAATAGACGCATCATTATGCTATAAGTAACTCGCGTGATACGATCATATTCGAATAATTTTGCTGTTGCTACGTTTTATTCTGTAATCTTATTCGACAACTCGAAAATAAAGATATTTTCAATTTATATTTTAAAATATTTTTATTTTGCAATAAAATAATTCGCAATAATTTGAGAATAATAAAATATTCATAGATAGTAGCTTATGTCGGATGAGTTAGGTAAAACTATTATAGGAGATGAAATATTTTCGAAATGATTACTTATATCAAAAAATTTAGACGAAAGTATCGAGAGCGGGATTAATTGATTTAATTATTATCAATAATAAAATTATTAATAATTAACTAGTATTATTTTTTTTATGTAATATTAATATTATTATATACTTATAAGTATTCACTTCAAAATGAAGGGAGAATCATTATTTCAAAACAAAAAATAATCTGAAAAGCAGAATACAATCTAATATTTAACGTGCATCAAATTGAGCAAAGAAATTCAACTTTGAACAAGTATCACATTGCAATATTTTAAATATAATAAAATATTTCCTGAATCAATGGTTTTTCGATATAATGGTTTAATATTTCTTTTTTTATAGAGAATGACGTTGAGTTGATCAGTGCATAAAAAATATACGACTTCACTTAGGAAAAAACCAACTTCAAACACCTCCTATGTGTCCACATGAAAAAATGATAATCATATCAATTAATGTCCCCTTCAAAACCGTACAACCTCTGTCTAAACGTTTATGGATATTATTAGAATGCACGTGCGAATATTAAATATGCTAATATCGTTACAAATGAAAAAGTTTATATATATTTCGTATTATATTATATATACAACACACTGAATATTTGTTAGGAAATAAAATATAAATATAATAAATAAAATAAAAATTATAATAAATAATATATAATATGTATATTAATATATATTAATTATATAATAAATAATATAAAAAAATTATTAAATATAATATAATATAATATAATAATTAAATATAATAAAAGTAGGAACTTTTGGTTAATTTTTAACTGATCGCTCTCACGCTGAAGTGGCTCTGGTTCGCTCTTTTTCTTTGTTGCTCGCACGCCACACACACACACACACACACACACACACACACACACACACACACACACACACACACACACACACACACACACACACACACACACACACACACACACACACACACACACACACACATCGCACACACAGATCCATTAAGACCGCCAAATTTAAATCATAAACTCAACAGATATAATTAATAGAAATTTAGAAAATTTCAGCTTCTGGTCTTAGAATCTATCGTCACATCTAAACCCGTGAACTATATCACGATATTTTCATACTTCGATACTGCTAACAGATCCTCTGAAAGGATCCACTTTTTAAAAGTAATCCCTTTCTCTGCACAATAAAAGGAAGCTGAAATAAATGGCTGGTATGACGTGCAATTAAGATTCGATAAAATTTTATCGCAAACCACTCGTCTGTATTTTTTCGCTAATCCTAAGCGGCTGGAGGATCTGTTGCGCGGCCGTGTCGCATTCCAGCCGGTTCCTCAGCTGAAATTCTCGGCAGTCTAGATGCCGGAAGCGAAATACGAGCGGCATGCCGGCGAACGCGCAATTAACGGGAGTTCCTCACGGCAAGAGGATATACCTAAGTCCGGCAGTCGATATCTTCGCGACCTCTCCGGACGACCGCCATCGGATCCGCGGCTAGTCGTTGCAGGATCCCAATACAGAAACGAAAAGAAAAACGAAAACAGCCGAGTCTTACGAAACGAGATCTCGTCAGCTGCATTCGTAATGTACTAGGCATTAAAGCAAGTTTATAAATATGCAATAGATGTACACACGTGTACCTGAGTGAAGAAAAAAAATTTACGATCAATATTTATGCGACACACGGTTACGTTCGGCAATTGAATCGGAAGTAGTATTATTTGGAATATTTAAGAAATTGAATAAGTTACGTTGTTTTAGATACATGATTTAATGAACAGACTATTCAGTTGCATGATACGATTCAAGTGAATCCAAATTTCATGTTGTGATTTTACTTTCTCTAGTTTCACGTAACATTATCATTCAACATAATCATTCGTTTTGGATTTTCATTCGAAAACTATAAATGCCTGTGTGCTCTTCGAGAAAACGCATTCAAAAGATTTTATATCAAAAATATCGGAAATGCATGCTAAAAAAAAATATATGTTAGGAAAATACATAATAAAACATAATAAAACATTTTATAAGAAAAATGTGTCAAATTGACACAAGGAATGAATGAGGCTAAACTCAATGATGGGTCATTAAATAATCTGAAGAGCTCTATAAACATCTCTAAAAGTACGTCTTAGACAAAAATTAAAAATTGCAGTAGAGAAAATTTAGAAAAATAAATCATTATTTAATTTCATACAATATGAATAAATTTTATTGTAGAAACTCAGTACTTTCTTCCAATCGAAAATGATTTTTACAAGGTTGAGAGTTTCAGTCACTCATATTTATTGTTAGTAACCGAGAACAAATTTGAAGCATACAATCATTGCCGTTTTAATTCATTATTTTAAAAGATATTACAAAATATTATCATTACAAAAAGATAATTATATATTATTTTAAAAATATATTACAAATTTGAAGCATGCAACCTTCGCAAGTTCATTATTTTATTTATTTACGAAAAATTTTCTCTGAGAAACAAAAAAAAATTTCATCTGTTAATAGTAGTAGTATAATTTTCTCTGAGAAACAAAAAAAAATTTCATCTGTTAATAGTAGTAGTATAATTTTAAATAAATCTTGGAATATATTACCTTCGCGAAACAAAACTGAACATATAATAGTAATTATACGTTAAAGTTGCATTATAAGTTAAAAGTTTATATTCATCAAATATAAATTACTATATAAATATTCCACGATCACTGTACATATTATAAATTATTTTTTTCTTTATATTACTATTATGATATAGTATCCAATTGATAATCATAAAGTGGATATGATTTTAACAAATAGATACATAAATGTAATATTCAATTAGCAAAATAGAGGATTTTATTACGAGAGAAGTACAGCAGAAAGTTGCTAAAATTATAGTAATTAACTCTTTACATTTTAAAATGATTTTACCATTTTTATTGAAATGTTATTGCAAATTAAACATAAACAGGGTATTTACGGCCCAGTAATACAACCGAAAAGAGTTTTTTACATAAAAAAAAAAGAATAAAAAGAAGGACAAACATTTCAGTATTTCATTTTCGAAAAAATAAGAATTGGAAATTTATCACGTATGTTTGATGAATATAACTAATTCCGGACAGGACTAATCGACAGAAAGTTATTAAAAAATATAGAATAACATTTTTTCATGAAACGTTTCATTTTTGAGAAAATTAGACTTAAAAATTACACACGTCTCTTTATTCCCTTAAAGACGAAATCCTTAGCGAAACAATTTTGATTTGTTTTCACACACAGAATATTCCTGTTGATTATACATTTCTTTGGCACAGTCTGGAATTAGACAAATTCAAGTATATGAACTTGTCAAACTTGATTTCTTCGGAAATGAAGCCTTAAATCACACTCTGTATATTTGTGAAAAAGTTATTATATATTCCTCTAATCTTTACTTAAATGTACTTAAAATTCTAATGGTACATGGAATTTTAAGAATTATTCTAACAATTAGATCGAACTGTAGAAACATGCACAAGTGACACCAATATGAAATAAAACAGATTGAATGCATGCATTTCCATTGAAAATACGAATATTGTTCTTTATATCATTCACAAAGATAACATAAAAAATTAAAATATATTACACAAAATTTATTTTTATTTCATGGAAATAAATATTCGTTTTCTAGCATATTTTAAAAAATTGTTTCAAAAATATTGGATATCCGATAT
Organism: Tetragonisca angustula; assembly: GCA_036937485.2. Lineage (NCBI taxonomy): Eukaryota > Metazoa > Arthropoda > Insecta > Hymenoptera > Apidae > Tetragonisca > Tetragonisca angustula. The sequence continues at coordinate 966,386 of JAWNGG020000095.1, read as the reverse complement.
TAAATTTTACGACATAATATTAAATCATTTCAACTTTCGTATATTTAGATATATAAACATAAAATAAAAATATAAAAATAAATAATAAATATTAAATATAAAAATATTTATCAATTTTTTTTCTTTCAATGTTGAATTTATTGAGGAAGAAACATTTCTATATCTTCATTAGGATTTTAAGAATTTCTTATTATGTGCGATTACCTTATCTTTATTCCAAGTAAAGTTAAAAAAAAATAAATAAATCGTAGAAAAAGACTTCGTGGTAATCTTTATCGCCCTGTGACGTGACTTTTTGTTGCAAATGCATCAATTGTTTTCAAAATGCTTCTTTTTTCAAATAGAACCGTACTACTTTATTTGTATAATTCAAAATCATTAAAAACTCAATGCTTTAAAAGATATTTCATTTTCTCAAAAATCTAAACACTTAACATTCAACCATTAAGTATATTTTAAATATTTATTACACGTTTCTCAACATTTTCTATTTTCTGTTTTAATTGATTACAACGTTAGAAGATATTTCTGTTTATACATAAGAATTCGAAAATTACAATGGATGTAAAATATAATAAAGTCGTAATAATTGAACATGGTAATTATTTGAATATATTTTGAACTCGTAATCAATATTTCGGAAGCTAACAAAAAATATGTAAAGAATATTTAAAAAGTAACAATGACACATTACTTATTACAGATTTAATTTACTACTTACTAAGAATTACGTAATTATATATTATAATTCTTTTATTATCATAATATCTAGATATTTAATATCAAGCCTGTTATAAATTTAATCTTATAAATTCTATTAGAATTCTTGTTATAATAAAAAAAAGTTTTTAATAAACGATTCTAGTTAGTTTGCAGTAAAAATCCTTATAAACATTAGAGCACGTATTTATCTTTGCACTCGTGCGAAATACATCGTCTTCTTATCTAATAGTTAAACAATCGATAACAAAGCATTGCAGTACTCGGTTCGACCTACTTTACTAATATCAACATCGAATGTTTTAAACTTAAAAGGAAAGCTTACTCAATACGTGTCTCTCTCTCCTACAATAATAGAACTTACGCAATTCGTTTTTGGTAGATAATTTGAGAAAAATGATTTTTAGTTTACAATCTTAAAATATTTGTATATCGTAATTTTAATCAATCGAATGTGTGAGAAATGTGATGTTTTACAATTTATTTTATAAAATTTTAACGTAAATCTTGCAATTTTTGAAGAAGTTTTAAGATAAAATTTCAATATTGGATATGTAAAAAATGTGATACGTCACGATCTATAAAATTAGAATGCAAATCTTTTTTTGTATATTGTATTAAAACAAAAGGTATGAAAGAAGATTTTTGTAATAAATTTTACAAACAAAATGATGCAAAGAATTTCTTTGTAAAGCTTTTCTCTTAATGCCACGTATTTAGAAAAAGTACATAAATTTTTAAAAACAATGTTCAACCATCTTATTAAAATCTTTCAATTGATCAAAATCGATTTATTCAATCGACTAAAAATCTTTCGAAAAAGAATATTTACACGTTTTGTTGGTTATTCCGTAGATATGTATTTATAAAGACAAACTAGATATCATAGTCTGCGAAGTCTAGATTTTGTTATCATTAAACATACAATTCCTTTTATTGAATAAATTTAATGATAAATCTTAATGTTCTAAAATAAAGTATATTAAATATGTGTTTCTTCGTTTTCTATCATTAGAATCTACATGTATAATAAACTTAACCGTAAAATTATTCTCTAATTAAACTAATAACAAAGAATAGTAGAAAATATTGTGAATTCATATATGTTTCTAGTTTTAAATTATACAAGTTTGATATCACAGATATGAAATTACCAAAAAAAATTTAGTTTCTACTCTAAAAATCATTGAAAATCGGAGAAAATAGAAAAATATATTTGTTGACAAGCATATTATGTAACTAATTGATCACTAACTGACACCGGTTTCTCTCTCAATGAATATTTCAAAAATCAGAATTTAACATTTCAAAACATGTCATTTAGTCTCTGTTGAATAACCCTTTCAATAATCACTTACTCTAGTCATTTTTCTTCGTCTCTTTCACAAAAGTTTTCATCCACTTCTTCTACAACACAACAACAACAACAACAACAATTCTTATCTTTTATATCTTCTTCTCTTTTCACAATTCTTTCCGGCAATCGAAAAAAATTCATCGAATCCAAAACTCATGTTCTGCTCGTCGGAACGATCGAAAAAATCTTGCGGTGGCTGGATCGGGGCGAGACATATTGTTTACACGCGCGTGTGACGTAATCCTGGGGATCGCGCAGGCCCTAGAGCAAAAAGGGACAGGGAAAAACGGGAGCACTGGATCCCGCGACAGATTCTCTCTCCGGTGCAGAGAGCGGAGCCAGTCGCGTATTATACACCCACGTGCTCCGATCGACGGTGGTAACGAAGAGGAGATTCGGGTTTCCCGCAGGAAGGAGGAGGACGCGAGCCGCCGACGAAGAAGAAGAGGAAGAGAGGAGAGAGAGCCAAAGGCGGCTAATGGTAATGGTAGCAAGCCAGTGTCTCTCGAGCCGCCGTCGAAGCTGGTACATATTCACCTCGTCGTGGTCCACGTGTGCCTCTCCGTCGCGTTTCCCTCGCGGATCCGCGTCTCGCGATATCTCAAAGGGGTCCTCGATCGATCGTGGTGCCGTCCCCTCTTGGAAGCTCGGTTCGTCTCTCGGAGAGAGGAATCGGTTAGCTCGTCGATCGACCGAGCGAGCAGCTCGTTCTCTTTCCCGAGTCAGCCAGCTCTCTCTTTTCGCGATCTCTCCTCGTTGGATCCTCTTCTTCGATTCGCGGTCTTTCGACGTCCACTTCTCGTCGCTCCTAAATCTATGACCGAAAGTGTCGGGCGATCTTCCGAACGTTGATCGTCGCCGATTTTTACGCGTAACCGGAGCGTGTTCTCGCGATCGCCGCTGGAAATCGTACGACGACCCGCGGCAGGGGGGGAATGCGCGCAAGAAACGACCACCGTCTGGAACAAGATTTCGTAGATCCACGCAATCTCCTTTCTTGGCTGTTGTAAAAAAAAAAAAAAACGAAAAAAAATTGCACAATTCACGAATCGTTCACCGCGGACTAACACACGCCCGTCGCTTGTCCCTCCGATCGAATCTCGAGATCGATCGTTACCATTTGAACTACGCGCTGTTTCAACTGTGTTCCAACGAACGACGAATTCGGCGAAGAGTCTGGATAAAAGTGATTACGAAAGAGTCTGAGAAATTCGTTTCGGTTGAGGATTAAACAAACTGTTTGTTACTGTCGAGGCTCCATTTCGCGGTACCGTTATTAGAAATTCTTACATCGTTGCAACGAACTAGTAATTATTTTACTGTTTTATTTAACGAAAAGTTATTTCTCGGAAAAATTATACTTAACTGAAAACTCTTGTGCCTAATGTACAGCCAGTGAATGAACATAAATACGTGATAAAATCAGAGCGAGTTATTTCGTTTGTACAAGTGTATGAATAGCGATTGTGAGGAACGTGATGAATCACCGTCATGAAAATCCAATGTGTTAGTAATGTTCGTCTTTGCAATAAATCAGTAAAGGAACTCAAAGAGTGATCACAAGTTGAAGTTAATAATTGTTTAAACCGTTTTAAAAACAAAGCTATTTGTTGAAAAAGGACAATAACAGTCGCGAAGCTATATTTATCTGTCAGATCGCCGTCACCAGTGCAATTATAAAACAAGTTTGTCTGTTATCATTATTAAAGATTCACGTCCGAGCAGTGTTATGCTTTGCAATCGAGCCAATATTCGAATCCAAACGTTGATTGGAAAGATATATATTTAGCTTTGGAATCATCCCTACAAACATAATTAAAAAAACAAACTCGTCCGTGAGAGGAATTAGCATCATCGAAGACACATCTCAACAGTGTTTTTCTTTGTAAGAAATCGAGAAATGGACTCGTACAGTGACAGTGAAATTGTATTCGTTTCTTAAATTTAAATCATCTTTACAATTTCGAAACTTTTTAGTTTATTAAAAAGTGTCACGAATAATTATGAATAATGTCAAGTTTCGTAAGACTCGCACAGTGATCGCAGAGTTATAGATTATCTTTACAACTTTGAAATTTATCTAGTAACAAATCAAGTTCAATCACGATCGAAATATAAACTAATAAATAATGAACATTCTCTGAATCTTGTTCACAAATTTTATATCAAATAATTTTATAAGCAAAAGACAGTTTCTATTTTTCTTCGCAATTATTTGATAAATGAACTTAAATAGTACTTTGGAACGGATAAGTGACAAAGATTAAAAATTACTTAAACCACTGTTATAAATTGTATTATGGATCTATTCAAGAATAAACTCTGTCGTAAACAAACCAAAATATTAGCTGTGAAATTAAAAATTCAAATTTATTAAATTAGCAAAGGTTAACGAATCCAAATATTAATTATAAAATTAAAAATCCTATCACGTTCATAAAAATCAACAAACCCAGGTGGCAAAAATTAAAGAATAAGTTAGCGTCATCAATTCTTTTACATTCAAGAATCATCAGATCAAAGTCTGCTATAAACACTTGAGGATCAAAGTGCCACGCTACGTACCATCGAAAAAAAAAAAAACAACCGCAGGAGAAGCAAACGTAAGCTAATCTGGAAGACTGTACCAGAAGAGAAGCGCAATACGCCGTTTACCAACGTCGATATCCTCGAGGCCGATCATTTCTCGGAGATGACAACGTGATGATAGAGGCGCGGAGGAACGTGCCGGTGCTTCCTGTGAGCATGGGGTAGAAATGTACCCCGGAAGGTCAGCGTGGACCCGGGGCGTCCTGGCCCTCGGTGTAGGGGCCTTGTTTCTATTGGGATGGCGAATCGACACGGCCGGCGACGCGTTGTCTGCTTTCACGCCGATCGATTCGGACAGCAACTATTTCAGCGTGACTGTCGCGTCGTCCCGATCGGACAGTCGGCACAACGGCCACGAGAAAAAAGAAGAACGGCCGAGCGACGGGCCGGGGACCGAGGAGGAAGATCGACAGGCTTTCAGCCGGGATTATTCAGTGGCCGAGGAAGAAACACGGACCCCGAGCCACGTTTATCGGAATGCCGAACTGGACGGGGCACACGAGGCCGGTTATTCGGCGGAAATCTCGTCGGATCCTCGAAGGAACGAACGTCTCGCGAGTTATTTGCGTGGAACGCTGCTGCTTCCGGCAGGAGACGGCGAAAGAAACGCAGAATCGAAAAGTTGGCTCGAATTGTGGAATTTCGAGAGGACCGACGATGGATCGACAGATCTTTCGCGCGATGCCGGAAGAAGCGACGACAAAACTGACGAAACTGGATCGAAGAGTCGCGCGACGGGGCTGAAGAAAACTGCAGAGATTGAAGTGCGTTACTCGATCGATAAATCGTTTTTGTCTGTAGGGAACTTTGAAAATAACAAAGAACGTGTAAGCTACTCGACGGAAGGCTCCTTTCCATTGTGGATTGTCGAGAAGAACGGCGATAGAACCAAGACTGGGTCCGAGAGTTATACGACGGAACCGGGGATAAGCACAGATGACGAAAAGCCACCTTCGTCATTGAACTTCGATGAAAATGATCTTGCGGGAAACGAAGCTAATCGCGCGTCGATGGACGATCTCGCAAAAAGCTCGTTTCCTTCGTGGAATCTGGAAAGGAACGATGGTAAAAACGACAGATCGAGAAGTTACTCGGTCCCAAGGTCGCGTCTGTCGTGGAATTTCGTGAGAAACGACCAGAGGGACGATGATCGAAAGCCAGTAATAAACCTCGACTCAGTGTCGAGTTCGGTTCCGTTATGGGACGTTGAAAGGAATCTCGAAAATGTACACGCGATAAAAGACGACGGCGGTTCGGCAAGTTACGCGATGGAAAAGTCATTGGAGTCAGAAAGACGCGATCGCGTCGAGAATAATGGCGCTTTAACAAATGATTCCACGGATCACTCACTTTCGTTTCAAGATCAGGAAGAAAATGCGAGAAACGAGAACAAGAAAACTGGATCTGTATATTTGATAGGAAATTCTACAAATGATCAAAATAATTCGTCAAATTTGAATAGCGATCAAAATTCAGGTGATCGCTCGACAGAAAAGTCTTCGTCGAGTCACGAGGAAAGCGATCACAGATCGGCAGATTACTCTCAGGAAAACGTACTTTTCCCATTAAATTCAAGGAAGCTCGGCCTCGCAAAAAATAAGCACGAGTCGACAGGGAATTCAATTACGAAGAAAAACGAGAGTTATCGGATGGAAAACCCGTCTCAGCTGTCGGACCTCCCTTCAGCCGGCAAGACGGAGCTCGTAGAAAATAACCGCGGATCGAGGATGGATCCAATTACAAAGAGGAGCGATTTCGCGTCGTTGAAAGATCCAAAGAGACGATCGAATGACGATGATGATGAGGCGAATTATACGGCGTTTAGGAGCGAGGCAGTTGGGAGCGGAGGCGAGCAGGATGAAACTCGATTTTCGAAGGATGACTCGGAGACCGGCGACGCGTTGAATGGCTCGGCGGTTGGTGAAAGGAGCGACGTTGAAGCGAATTTGTCGCGCCGAGTGAATGGGCAATCGATGAATGAAGTCGGGAAGAGTTTGGGGCGAAGTTACTACTCGGATACGGGCAACAGCCTTTCGCTAACCTTGTTGCGCGGGCAACGCGGTGAAAACGATGACGACGAAACCGAGGGACCGGCGAAAATGGAAATCGCTAGCTTCTCGGGGAACGAGCTGAGTCGCGTTAAGTCTGACGTCGGAAACTTGACGGAACTTCTGTCGAACGACAAGAGTGAAATTCTTTTCAAAAGTACAAATAACAGAGATCCTCGTCACCGAAGTGATGGATCAGTCTCGATGGAACCTGAATTCGATCGGAGGATCGAAGAAGGGAAGGTAAACGTCGGATCCTCGAAGAGGATTTTCGGTGATTTCCATAATTCCGATCAGCTATCCGACTCGGAGGAAGAATATAAACGAGACGGTGAATCGATCTCGGGAACGCAGCCCGTTCTTGCCGGAATGCTTTTTTTTCGCAAGGATCACGGACCGATTCGATCTTCCGCAAAGACGGTCGAGCAGTTCAGAAGCGGCAGAGGTCGGGCAACGAATCGGGATCGCGGGAACATGCTTGAAGGAGGGACGAGATCTCGCGATCGATCGCCTCGGGCCGTCGATTCTTCCCTTGATTTTCGTAAGATCGACACTGCGCAAGGTCACGTCGAGACGTCCGGTGGACTCGAAATAACGGACTCACGAAATCCACTCGATGCGAGTGCTCGCGAAACCGATCCTGCTTCTTCTTTGCTTCGTGGAAACGAGAAATTGTTTGATGAAGAGATAACGAAGGTGGTCGATGAGTTGAACGAGATGCAAGAGTCGAGGAATACCTTCGACGAATTGAATTTGTACGATGGGTTTGCAGATATTCGAAGGAAATTGGACCTGGGTGGTGAGATGTTGCTCGACACGAATAACGTGCAACAATCGGAAGACCAAGAAACAAACAAGAATATTCTGAAATTGTCCGCGTTCTTGAGCGAAGCGTTTAAAAATAGAGAAGTGAACGAAAAATCGAATTCGCGCGATAAGTTTTGGAATGTTCGAAAATTTTCGTCCAAAGTGGATTCGGGGAATGAGAGATCGTACAATTTCTTGAAAACAAGAAAACTTGGGAACGACGAAAAATTCGAAACTGAACTGCAAAGTGTAAAGTCGCCTGATTCTTCGCTTACGATGCGAAATTTGAAAGATGGGTCTAAAGAACTGAATTCGCGTAATAGATTTGTAAACAAATCGAAACATTTATTTTTGTCGTTCCTTCGAAACGCTGATATCGATCGTGAGAAACAATCGGGTATTCGTCGAAAGAGGTATACGAATTACTATTCGCAACAGTCCGTCACCCCTATGGCATACGTGCACATCCAACCGGCGTATCCGGTACCACCTCCAAACCGGAAGTGTGTAAAGTGCATGGTTGTTTATAAGCCTTGCGCTTCGTCTCCTAGACAATCGCAATTTAATGTTATTCCAACGTACAAGTATCAGGAATTGGCTTCAAAATGGCGCGGACTTAAATACGGTGAGTAATAAAACGATAAGCGATGAATTTTTATTTTGTAGTACATTTGCAGCTAATCTATAATTATATTACATACACTCGGATAAATATATGTAATGAACATACATTATTATGTTCGTATTGCTTTTACGAAATTTCAAAAATATATATGTATAAATATGAATATCTTGTTGCAGTAGAATTGAAATATTACAGACAGATTGAAATGTTAGAACAGTCATACTAAGAACAACTATTATTAATTTTAATTACAATTGCTTTTATCAGGCAATTGTAATTATAAGTAGTTAATATAAGTAATTATAAGTATAGGTACGATGAAGAAAAAGTAATGACATTTTATACAAGCATGTAATTTTCTCGTAATTTATGTACTCTGTTATTTTAATTTCTTAGCCTTCAGTTTCTTAATTCATTTAATTCGCTTTAATTGTCAATAGAGCAAAAAAGAAATATAATTCAAATAAAAATAAAAATTACTTGTAAATGTTAAATATAAAAGAAATCTTTCGGTACCCCGTTTCAATTTTATGTTAAAAGTTTTTTTAAAATGAGAATTTTTTTTTATTAAAATGAGAGAAAAATCGATTAATTACAATTGAAAAAGATAATTGAACCAATAACTTTACATATATAATACTTGCAATTAACACAAAGACAACAATTTCGCTCATTTAATTCCGCATATCACGCTTTAATTAAACGCACATACAAACAGAAAAATTCGATTCACTAACCAAAATTACAGTTCAATCCAAGATGATAAAAACTTACAATTATAATTATCCAATTTGTGAAATTGCTATTTCGACACTGACAATTTAACAAAATGGCACAGTATATTAAAACATATCACATATCAGACTGATCATTTCTCAAAATCTCGAGTTTCTAAAATTTCGAAGAAAGAAACTAGAAGAAAACGTTTCTACACGGAAAGTACCGTGCTTAATTACGCTTTTTCCTACGTTCACGGGAGTCGCAAAATTCGCTGGACGTATAAAATATTTGTTAGAGTATATCCCCTGGCGTTGATTGCAATTTATTGCTGCACCGTCTATTCCTAGAAAAACCGTGTCGACGAAACATTGCTTCGGTTAATGAGCCGCGTTCGAGGCTCCTCAAGTTCGCCGCGGGGGTCGAAGGTCGAACCTTCGATCGACCTAACACGAGAGGCCGTGCTTCGTTCGACTTCCGTTTTCTCGTCTATCGTCCATAGGGCCATAAAATGCGGTACGTTTCGCGACGTTTAACCTTTCGCAGTTGGCATAGTTTTTGGCTGACATTATTTGAACCAATTTCAGTCAATGCTGAATTAATTCTCAATACAGGGTCTGTCAAATCTTAATACAGGGTCCCTACTTTTTCCAGTAGATCGATACTTTTTTACGAGTGAAAATAAGAAAAAGAAAATGTCACATAAACAAATGTTAAAAAATTCTTCGTTAAGGAATTACTACGAAAATTCGAAATAATAGCCGACGATATTTATACCTACGTTAGTTCCATTTCAAAGTGTTAGTTATTTTTATAAATGCATGCACACGTCTATCAGAAATTGAATTTATTATATTTTCCTTGACTAACTCTTGAAAATAATAACACTTAAATAATCTTTAATAAAAAAATCTAAAAAATTATCTAAAAAATTAATTGTAAAGTTTGATCTTTAAATTGTTAAAAATTGTTCTTATTGTTTAATATTTGTAGAATTATAAAGAATTTTCAAAATTTGCGATTTGAGGATTTAAAAAAATTGTTTTTGTAATTTCTATAATTGAAACTAGAATTTTGATAAATTTTCTATCGCTAATATAAATAAAAACTAATGAAACTTTTAATATATTTGTATCGAATATGTTTGTATTTAGTACAGCTATACGCTTTAATATTTTTTTAAATAATACATCTAACGTATCTCTAATACACGCAATCTTAAATTATAAATTTGTCTGTTGAAAAATCTAAAAGTTATATTCTCGAAGCAAGACTTGTTTATCAGTTCTTATCGGTGGCATTTCAGTACCGCGAAGAAGTATGGTAACGATTATACCATGGGGTAAAGGGAACGAATAAGACGAGAGAAACGCAAGTGGAAAGAAAAGTTCCATGCAAGGTATTTGCGTAGGCACGTACCATTGAGGAACGGCGGAGAAACTAAAAATATCGACATATCAACGTGCCGGCAGATGTACGCGTGCATTTGCACGTAGAAAAGTGCGTGATGTCTGAGCAAAAGTGTGTTCGTTTAGGGATGGAATCGAGAGAATCGCGAGTGCCAGCAATATTCAGTAAAATTCATTATCTGGATAATTCCGAAACTATTACTTTTAAATAAAATTTAAAGTATATTGTGATCTATATTCGAAATATCTTATCTAACGTTTAAAAAAGAAATATGAAACTTCTTACTGATATCGAGAGAAAAAATTAAATAATTTTAATCAAAATAGTATTATTATTTTTTTTATATTAAATATTATTATTTAAATGGAATTATTATTTTTTTTATCAATAAAAAAATAATTATTGTTTATAGTAATTATTTATTTTTAATATTATTTTTTAAAAATAATTATTATTTAAATGGAATTATTTTTTTATTAAATATTATTTATTAATATTTTTATTATTATTATTTAAATAGAATTCAAAGTATGTTTTAAGAAAAGTTATACAATTTTTTACTAGTAATATGTATCAAGGGAAAAAATTAAGAACAAAAGTAGTATTATTAATTGAAGTATTAAATAGCAGAATTGAAATAAAATATTTTTCTATGTAACGTGTTCTAAAAAATTAGTGCATTTTCTATGTAATTGTTTTTCAGATAATAACATATCAAGTATCATTAATTTATATTACACTATATTACTACACATTATTCTGATTAAAAAAAGAACTGTCTTTCTTTTTGAAAGATTTCTATACTATATGCGTGTAATATATTGTCGATTTCTTAGAACTCTATTGCGTTATCTGTTTTCAATTGTTATTTGATAAAAAATAGGTCGTTTGATATGAAGCTCATTAGTATTAGAAATCTAAATTGTCTAATTTAGTTATAGTAATTTATTTATAGTAATTTATTTATAGTAATTTATAGTAGCTATGGTATGAAATAACTATTTATATATGTACGAGTATAATAAATAGATGAATATAATTTTAAAACTAAAAAAGTATTCAATGTTTTAAATTTTCTTTAATTAAAATCCGTTGATCGTCTAAATAATTTAGGTATCTAGTCATATTTTATAGTGACAAAAACGCTCAAATGTTTGCAATTTTTAATTTGTACAAATGTATTTTTAACTTAAAATACGTACTTAGACTGTATTATTTAAGAAGACGATATGTGTAATAAGAGACAAGTTCGTAGATAGCATACATCATTAGTGGATTTCAAAAACATTATCGAATTTAAATATTATCATTCATGAATTTATAATAAAAGCCTCTTTTTATACATTATCTTAAATCATAAATTTGCTGACTTTCGCAATCCAAACCAATTGACATCATTAATTTATATTATCTGGAAACGATAATAAGCGCTCTGTGAAAAATAATCGCATTACAATTAATAACTTTGCTTTCTTTTAGTGTATGCATATAATATTCTATGAAATATATAATATCTTGATCAATATCTAATATTTTAATTAATTTAAAATATATAATAATTTGAAAAGAAGGATATCAATGCGTCAGTTTTATTTAAAAAAATATTTTCTTCCAATTTTGGGAAACACTATGTGTGATTAATCATCGTTCATTAACTAATTGATATTTAAGAATTTAATATTTAATAGTATAAATAATAATTTAACTTCAAATCAGTGTTCTGCAAGATAAATATTTTCAGTGTAGATCGAATTAACTTAATTTTTGAGTTTTAATGTGAATTACATTTCTGTAATTTCTTCAAGAGTCATTTTCTTCAATAAATATTCATATTTCTATAATTTTTTTTAAATATTAGAATAATTAAAATTGTACATTTAAAATTTTAGTTTGACATATGCTTATATTGAATACATTTATATCTGTGAACATAACGTGTAAATCAAAAGCATGTAAACAATGAATTTATTCAATCATTTGTGCAAGTATGAACTTGACTCCATTACTATGTATGAACGCTGAATCAATATCTCAGAATGCTTATTCTATTCAGAAAACGAACGCAATATTTTTAAACGATGCGAGTTTGCATGAACGAAAAGGTATCTACGGTATAACGATTTTTTATGTATGTACGTAATTGTTATGTATTCGTAATTACCAGTTAATCGTGCTTTGAAACCATTGAATCTCACGCAATTTTGATATTATTTTGAACTAATATTCAGCTTATTTCAAGCATTCTCAAATATTTAGTAAATTAATTGAAATACTTATGAAAATAAAGTAACAGGTACTAGTATTAAATTTTATTGCAGGATAGGATTTTTTATATTTAAAATACATGTTTGTTGTAAACTTTTGTACCAAATAACTGGTAATTTATTTATTTCCAGTCGAATAAGTTAAATATTATACATAAAAGTTAGAGATATTGTATTTTAGAATACTACTTTTCAAAATTATTATTTTTTGAAAAAGACTGCAGGACATTTTAATATTAATTTCGTGCAATTCTTTGAAAAATACATTCCACACATGATTCTATCCATTCTTTTATTGATGTTATGGATTGAAGAAACTGAACAGACATATTTAATTAATATGATTTTATAATATAAATTGAAGTGAAAAAAAATACTGAATATTTAAAAAGTGCAACATTTTGGAGCTTGAATATCAAAAATTTTTCTTTTTGTTTCATGAACTAAAAAATAATTTTTATGTATTTTATAAAATAATACTGACTTTAATAGATATGCTATAATAACATATCTATTAAATTAAGTAATTAGAACTTCAGATATCGTATAAACCGTTTAAAAATGCATTTAAAGTTTGCGCATCATCCTGAGTTCTAAAAATTGTATATCATTTTGTTTAAAATTCTATAACTTTATTATTTTCACGAATTCGAAAATACTGAATCGTTAAATTCTTACATTATTAGTGATATTAACGAAATTTAAAACGATTATATATATATATATTTTTTTTTTTTCAATACTTCTAAATATTAAATAAATATAACTTTTAAACTTTTATTTTATTATTTCTACATATGTTTTTTCGATATCTAGGATAAATAATAATACCATTACTACTCAAGGTAAAAAATATAAGATAAAGATAATATAAAGATAAAATCCTTCAGAAGATTTTTCAATTTTTTCCAATTATTTCGTTTTTTTCATGAATCATCATTAATGTTATTTAAAATACTTTCACGCTGCCACTATACGACCAGTTTTTTGCTCGCATAGCACGAACTCCGGCGCACGGATTCCCATTAATTACGTCACGAATGCGGTTAATGACCGGTATCAATCACAAGAACGTACAACATAATCGAATTGAACACGATTCTCTGTGATCGTGCGTAGAAATGCTCGTTCCTGGTGGCCTCGGTGATCCTGATCCCCGTCTTTTAATTAACGCCATTCCCATCAGTTAATATTAATTGAATTTTGTTATTTCATACATATAATATACCATCAATTACCATGGAACAAATTTCCACTAATTTCTATGTAGATAATGTATAAATGTTAGGTTTCTAAATTCGTTTCAAATATTTTACAATAATTGATGTTTACTTTATTAACATCATAATAACATTATTGTAACACAATATATATAATGATTTTGGAACTTTTCGGATACATAATTTATTTATTAATGTAAAAGTTTATTAAGTTCATTAATTGATTTTTTAAAAAGTATAATTTTATTTAAGTATTAAAAAAAGATTTTCTATGACTGTTTGTTATCAACAATGTAATAGACAATTATTGTCTAAAAAAAAATTTTAATTACTATTCCTTATAATTGATTTATATATACATAATGGGCAATGAAAATTTTTATTGATTTTGTATTTATATTTATGAAACATTTTGACATTCAAAATAAATATGATATCTTAATATGATTGTTTCGAAATATATTTGTTCATGAATACTCGAATTAATCACCAGTTAATAATCAGTTTTTATTACATTTTATAAAATCTTCAAATAATTTTACTTGTAGAATGTTATATTTTTACACAACAAAGTTAGGATTATTATGTCCAAAAAATTATACAATATCTTTTATTATTATTGTTATAAAATTATTAATATAATTTTACACTTAAATGGATCTGCAGTCATCACGAACCTTTTTACTTTACTTAACATACATCTATCTTCTTAACAAACTTTCAAAATTTTTTTCTTATATCTTAAATGTTATAAATCGATGCAATATCACCCACGTTGATACGACAGTCAACGTTCCGCGCTGACATATTTTTACGATATTATCTTATGACAGATATTGCAGTCGATGCGGTTATTTATCCAATATGAAGCATGGTTTCCGATCTTCTTCATTCGACTGTACACAATTTTGAGATGTTATCTGTTAATAGATATTGAAATTGACATGTCATTTGTACAATATGATACAAAGAGCACTGAATGGATACAGGATGGATATTCGTAATTAAACTCGTCATGGTTGCTTCGATTAAAATTTGAAAAATACCCTGTATCAGTTGCACACATATTTTCGAAAGATGAAACTCCGAACGAGCAATTACTCGTAACTACAATTAGTGACCGGTTATTATCGATGATGGTAAGATCTCATGTTTTAATTATAAAGTTAGTAGATGATATATCGAAACCATTATTAGAAATCTGTTTCAATTTAATGAATTATTAAGCGTTGAAGTGTAAGAGTTAACGATAGATATGTGGTTATCGTGATGTTCCGTTATCGTCTATACAATTATTAGATAGGATATTCCGTTTTAGTTGAAAATAACAACTTTTATAGTAGCGTTTGTTGAATTGATTTTTGTCTCTTATTGTTTTGTGACAAGATAATCATATTTATTATAAGATACTTTAATTAATTATTTCTATGGCTATTTCTATAAGTGTTCTGTATCTATTGAATTAGAATCACAAATTTCAATGTTTTACGTGTTTTTAAAATAGGGACATCTAAACGAAATTTAATTAATAATTTTTAATTTTTTACTTAAATTTAATTATTTAATCCTCAATTTTTAATTAATTAAAATGTAATTAAGTTTAATTGATACTTTAATAACTTTATTAACTATGTACACGAGAATACCGTTTTCATCTTTTCTTGTCTTTCATACGACAGATTTTACAAAATTAAAGTTAAATATTTACATTATGATTAATTAATAATTTTTCAACATACATGGGTTAATACTGTCTTTTATAAAGAATGTCGAGCTGTATCGATTAATACATAAAAACAGATGTGTAATTTCATTTAAAAAAGTAAAGATGATTGAAATATCCTGTCGGCAAAGAAAATATTATAATATGATTCTCTCTGTTCTGAATAATTTTTGTTAACAAAATTTATTTATGTTTCAAAAAACAAAACGGATATTCAGGGTAATTAGAGTTATTGCCTCATCCTGTATGTTTTCTTTAATTGATTAACAATTTTATTTCTATAAACAAAATATGGAAGGTTATACATTACTTAATTATTAGAAAAGGTTGCAAAGAACAGTTGGATCAAAAATAAACGATCTTACTAAAAAGAGTAAGTAAAATGATCTTTTCAAATAAAATGAAAGAAATGTATAAACTAAGGAAAGAATTGAGAAATTTCTGAGTAGTCATAAAAATGTAAAAAAAAACGTAAACTAAAGCAGAAAAGAAAAAAATAAAATGATTTTTTCAAATAAAATAAAAAGAGAGTATAAAGGCAGAAATTTAACATTGAAATTTGAATAAGTCTAAAAATGTAAATAAAAACTAATACGAAAAAGGGGAAAATATCTAATATATATAATTCTATTAGTGTATAATTTTAGAATATATCTAAATAATAATCTATCTATCTGACATAATAAAGCATTGATATACTTGATGTTATATTTGTATATTTTTTATTTATATAAAAAATTGTTATATTAGGAATCTCTTGCTTTTTTTTGAAGTATGAACAAAAATATGAAAATTAAAAAATTATGACACTAAGATTTAATTTTCTAGGAAATGACGCATTCTATAAAGAAATTTGATTGCATGTTTCGAGAGTTATTTTTCAATTATTCATTCCTATTCAGTCTGAAATTAGTTGTTACTTTGAAACCACTTTAGTAATATTGTTAAACGGGAACTTTTAAAAAAAAACCTATTTTAGACACAATATTTCGCGCACTAAAAATTAAGGAAATTTAATCTGAATTACTTTTTCACAGTTTTTTTGAAATTATAAATACAATTATTCAAATCGATATTTAAATTAATAACAGTTCTTATCGCAATAAATTAGCCTTCATTGTATGTTTTTAAAAATTACATTATGCATTTGGAAAATATTTGAATTGTTTCCGCTGTCTTGCTTATTTCCTACGTCACTTTTAGCAATATTGCGCATATCCTTTCTTAGATATTTACGTTTTCGACCAATGAATGTAATCAACAAAAAATAGCGCTGTACTGTTAATGTTGTCTCAGTCGAATGATAGGGCAAGAGGAATGGCTGGGAGGATACCGGTGCGAATATTCGCAATATTGCATGGTCATTCGTATCAGAGTGGTCATCCACGTGCACTGGCCTTCGAGAAAGGCCTCGTAACGTGCTCTTTATTAGCGCACTGCTTGCATACCTTTATTAACATTCCGATCGGCGACGATGTAACTTGTCGATACAAGGATGCACTGATGATCGGATCGAGTGCAGAGTTTTATGCCTCTTGATTATTAATGGCGACGAGAGGTGAATCGTTGAGTACTGTCGCTCTATGTAACCATCTGCTACTACATCAGTAATATTTATTGTTTAAATTATTTTTAGGGAATTTTGTTTTCAAACATCTGGATCAATAAATTCTTGTTGTTTAAGTTTCCTATATTTGTATAATAAATAGTTGATCGTTAATGATTCGTTGTTGCAAAATATGCGGTGAAATGTTGATTTTGTTCTAGTGAAAGATGAAAAAACACGCATAAAATTAGATACACAAAATTTTTACATCTAAGAAAAATACAATCAAATTTTTGAGAATTCTGGTTTGTACTTTATAATTATAATTTAACAAAATAATTAAAGAACTAGACCAATTTTGTTATTAAATTTACAGATATGTACAGAATGCACATAATAGAATGTATAAAATATTCAAAATACAATATCTATTAAAATATGTAAAAGTTGAAACGGACCCATGTCTAAATTATTTTTTAAATTACTATCACGAAAATATATTACATAAAAGTCCGTAGTCTATTAATGACTAACTATAAATTGATTTAATATTCTGAATGAAAAAGCTAAGATTTTCTTGGATAATAATAGTTGAGTGGAAAAGTTGTGAATTTGAATTGACTGATCTTATATATAATTTCATTCTTTATTCTTATAATTTAACTTTGTATTTTAAGTTTATTGATTCGTTTGGTATCGGCAAAAATAAAATAGCCTAGGGCAAAGAATGCCGAATTTGAGAGAAGAAAATAATAAAAATTTAATTTTAAATTAAAAAGAGAAATCTCAGGAATGAAGAAGTTGTTATATTTCAAAAAGTAGATAAATAATAAACTATGTACAACGTCCAACAAATGAAGATTTGTTACTTTGAAGCATAGTGATTCGTATACAATGATATATAGTTTCTAATATTTTTTACAAATATAATCAATAATAAATATCAATAATAATCATTAAAAAGATTAAAATCATTATGTAATTTCCATTTCAAAACAACAGAGCAACTTAATAAAAAATCTAAAAAATAATAACGAAAAACAAAGAATAAAGAAATTTTTTTTATTATTTAAATTATATTTACATCCAGCAAATTTGTTGTATGTAGATATCGCGTGAATAATGTTCATAATCAGTAGCGTCTTCAGTGATTTATTATTTATCGTTTGCACATACTTTGCTCTTCCCAGTTTTCTGTTATACAGGAATTAAATTTTTGGCTAATTCATTAAGATTATTCTCTATTTTATTATTATATGCTATTACGATTTCTTGTATTTGCTGTTTTACATATTTTATTTTTAGAGTGAATCTCGCCGCTAATATACTATGAGGCGGTAACTATTGTTCTATTTTGCAATCTTTAAATAATGTTCAAATTACTTTTCTTGACACACTCCTACAGTTGGAGTCCATATTGGGATTATTACAACTTTGTGTAGCATATATTTTATTTTGTAACGATAGTGAAGATCATATAATATCAAATATAGTTTTTTCATTTCTATATGTAGTTGCTTTCTTTTCATTTGTATGCAATTTTTCCATATCAGTTTTCTGTCCATGTTAATACTTTTAATATTATTTTTTGTGATAAGATTTTCATCTTTCAATTTAATATTTTATATTCGATGAAGAAATAGAAAAATAAATAATCTATAGAATAGACAATAGGAAATAAAGAATGTACAGAACATTGCACAAAATGAAAAAGGATAAAAAATTCAAAGAATAAAAAGAAAAAAGTAAAGAATTTAAAAGACAAAGAAGAAAATATATAGAATATTAGAGAAATACATGACATAAAAGCACAATATCAATTTGAATAGATACAAATAAATTATTTTTTCATAATTTAATTAAATACCTATAGACTTTATAATAAAATTTATATTATTAATTACCATGTACTATTTAATCACTTTTCAGAGTTTTATTTCATTAATTTATTTTATTGTTGTTATCAATTGAGCTTATTCGTACATTAGAATTGCTTACATAACTTCTTACATTTACAAGTAAAATAGTGTAAGGATACTTTCTCAATCAAGAAATAAGGAAGAAATGATGCTATTTTCCTCAGACGTCTGTGTAATTCTAGTTAAATTACATTCCACGGTTAACTAGACGTGAAAATTCCGTAATTTTTTGCTTGTCACATCGAAGAAACCGCAGTTTTGTTGATTGCATGGTGTGCAAGTCAGGTAGCCGCTACATTATTACAGTAAGAAACATTGAAGTAAGATAAATTTCACATAATGTGCACCATATCATTTTCAGTGACAATTATGAGAAATGAATAATAAAACTCTTAAAAAATCTATTTAAAATTAAATTTAATTTAACAACGACACTAAATTATTAGTAACAATAAAAGTGTCAGCTATATTTCTTCGTATCTTTTATTAAGTACAATTGTGTATCTTCTATTAAGTAAAATTTTGTGTCGCATTAACGAAAGATTTTCTTTTGAACAAGGTATAATTTATTTTCGACAAGAGCATGCAGGGATCAACATTTATATCATGAAAAGTATTCTGAATCGACCTTGGACATTTTTTGAATAAAATATTTGTAAAATGATTATTTAAATAATGTATCATCTTATTTGATTCGATATTATCTTGAAATAATCACATAAATTGTTTATTTATTACAAGCAAATTATTTTTTTACTTCATATTGTATATTGTACAATAACTCTACATATCTCTACAAATGATTTCTCAAATAACTTCTGATTGTATGAACATCTTCTGTTGGAATTATTTGTTATTTAATTTCAATAAATTAAATCAACTAAATGATTATTTTCAAATGATTTATTTTAAAGTAAAATTGCCCAGATTTGTCACAAAAATATATAACATATTACCAGATTGTCATAATTTGAAACAATGAATTTTAATTTTTATGACATTTTTAATTTTTATGATAATACTTATTCGAAGTAACCACTATAAAAAATGTCAATTATAATTATATAGTACCATGAAAGAGTAACATGTGAAACTGCTATGCTAAAAATAAGTTTTAAAAATCATGAAATATTATGACTTCGTATCGAGCAACTATAATTAACTATAATTCTAGAGATGGTGGAAAAAAAGTAACGATGTCTAGACACATCCTCATACAAGCATGTTTTCGTTTTATTCTATCATTCTTTTTCTATGACTTCAACTAATGATTTCTGATTTTTAAGCTCGCTTTGAATTTGTTAATATAACAAAAAAACAGAAAGAAGAGTATAAAACTAAATATTTAATAACTTTATACTATACTATATAACTAATAATATATTATATAGCTATATTTGATTATTATTTGATAGTATTTGATATATTATATAACTATATTAAATTCAAGAAAATAATAAATTATATTTATAGAATTAATTTTTGCTATCCGCACTTACAAGAAACTGGGGTAAAACGAGACACAAACATAAAATGACATAACTTGAAAATGAATATATTCAAATAAAAATTAAAAGCATAGTTTTAAAGCTATTGTTTAAACTAAATATTTATAAAAAAAACGATTTACAAAAAGAAGAAAATCTTAAAAATTACGACAATACATAGAGGTGTGTATTTACGATTTTAATCTATTGCCGGGGTAAAACTGGTACCTAATAGTACCTAATATCGTCCCTGATATTTGTAACATCGGAATTCAAATCTTCATATACTCAACCAGGAGCTCATCCAGTGAAAAAGTTATGTACATATATATTATATCCAACTTTTATTCAATCTGGATCATCATAACATGTTTTCCTTGTCTTTATTATTATTGGTTTCAATAACAAATAAGAAAATAATCAAACAGTATTTGAGTTATTGTTTTAATATTTTCTTGATACATCTGTATCATGGAATTATTCATCTTATCCAAAATCGGATATCCGATTTTACTCCAGTCTATTTTTCTCTTTCTTACGTAATTTTATAAATAGTATGAATTTTTAAGACTATCATGACTTATCAAGACTATCATGACAATTGAAAAAAAGCCACTTGTATTTTGTATTTAAAAGAACCAAATATTTATACTTTGACACACAACAAATAGAATATTTCATAGCAAGAAATACTTGCTTGGATAATGTTAATAATTATAATCTTTATAATTGAAATGTTTGAAAATTAGATCGTAGTATTGACAAACACAAAAAATATTATAATCTAGGAAAGAATACATGCATCGTTATCATCCTAATAATACATAGCTGGAAAATTTTAAATTATTAAAAAAAATCAATAATAAACTATGTATTCAGTTTTAGCTTAGTTTCTCCTATATATGTATCGTATATATCATATAAATAACATATATCTATTTTCCAAAAGTCTAATATAAAACATACACTTCTGCAAGAAACACAAAACATTTTATTATAATAAGAAGAAAATCTTATTATTTTAATTAATAAAGAAAATCGAAACTGTACGTCATACAATAGTATGATTTTAATGAAAATGTAGAATTTGATGCCATTAATACTAGAAAGTCTGTATGAGGCAGATTAGTTTTGAAAAATGCCTCTATTACATCCTAAAGACAGAACAGTGATAAACGAGAAGAAAAAAGATACAATAGATCTATTGAAATTCATTCTTCCTATTAGAGAAATCGATATGATGGGATCTCAAATGTATGTGATAAAGAAAACATTGTTATTTATGTGATGATGGTTTAATTTAACTACACTAACAGTAATAACTGTAATAATAGTAACGAAACTATTATCATTAATTTTTTCTAACAAAGAATTTTTTTGAAATTTTTTTTCCAATTATTGTTTTCTTTTTATTTTCACATACTTAATCATGCGAAAATTATTCTAACAATAACAATTACTATGGGATATACTATCTTATGTTAAATAAAATCTAAGCTTCTAATAACACAATATTTATTTGAATTTATATTTTAAAAGGAATTTAAAAAAAAACAATGCATATTACCTTGTCACTTTTTTCCACTTTCTGTTTTGTGAAGTATCGATTGACACGTGAATAGTTCAATTATCGTTAATCTTTATCTCTATAAGAAAGACATTTCTCATTTTAATTTTCATACAGTCAACAACATTTCTTCTAACATCCGACAGTTTGTTAAAGCACAAGAGCAATGACGATAACCATAATTTACAACGATATTACAATACACTCTAATCGTACAACGCTTTTTTAATCGTATTGTCGCTATTCATTTTTATTTCTCACCGTAGTTTCTTATTTTGCTTAAACGCGTGCGCACATGCATATATCTTCTTTTTTAGTTTTTTCTTCTTTCTCTTCTTATTTCCTGTCCAATAAACGCGCTCGAGATGTTCGCTCACGGTATTTCATCGCTTCCTGCCACAATCTTTTCAACGAGACAGTAAGTTCAGCCCGCGTTCAACAGGTACAACGGGACTCGTGAAAATGTGATTTACGGCTTGATTAACCAGTCGAGCCGCGCTCGTGCTTTCTTTTCGCGCGTGCATGATCCTAGACCGTCATTAATACTGAAAGATTAACAAAAGGAAGACAAGGTAAGAAAATCACTTCTAGAATGACATTAAGTGTAAATTAACAATACTACATATCAGGGATCAAAAAAGTTGAGGAACTTTTAAATGTTTGAATTAAAAAATGGATTTTTAATAAAATGTAATGAAATAACTTGTTCCCATGGAACTTTTATTATATAGATTCTAAAATATCTGTTTCATCAACTATTGAAAAGTGTTCCTAAATGTAACATTTCTTCCTATAAGAATTCCACAAAGAGCAATTATTGTTTTAAACTCTAACGAGATATATAAATTCGAACTGAATTTTTTTAAAAACGGAAAGAACCTGTTAATTTCGATCCCTGGTATATGTTAAATGTGAAAAATAATAAAGGTCTTCTTTTTTGAGATATTTAAAAGTTTTTGAGATGTTTAAAAGCTGATAATTATATCGTATTTATTTTAATTTGATTTTTCTTGTAAGCGAAACGTGGAATTCCCATGTACGATTTTTAGATTTAGGTTAGGAGAAAGTTTGTTACTGTGGATCTTATATATTTATGGGAAATTTGAAAGTGAAAAAATTCATATAATACATATACAAAAATATATGAAATATACAAAAATATATGAAATATCTAAATTAAAGTACTTATTCTAATATTTGGCAAATAGAACAAATTTCATTTCTTTAATTACGTAGAATAGAAGAGAAATTTCTTCACTAAAGAAATACTTTTATACAAATAAAAATTCTCTAATAGATTATTTTTTAACAATAATGGGTGTTCTCGTTTCACAATAAAGATAGAGTTTATGATTCTAAGCAGTAATATACATATGTAACAATGATAGATATGACGAATAGATTATTTTAATCTTACTTACCCAAGCCTACAAATCTGAGTGAAGTTGTTCGTAATACGGGTTGCAAGGGGTGATCGTGAAACTGAGACATAATGTACTTACTCGTAAAACAGTCAGAGATAAGGAAAGAATTTCAAGAACTTGAGTACAAATTGTATTCCAGATAGTTAGTTATCAATTGTAGCATTATCAACTTTAGTCCTTTTATTTAAAATGATACATGATTATTTTTTAATTTAATCATATTTCTATAAACAAGTAATATTGCATTAGAACTACCAAAATGGTCAAAATGGTTTCTAACTTTTTCAGAGTAGCTTTGCAGAATCGTAATGTCGCGTTTTTAGAGATTTTATTGACTTGTAAACTATACGAATAAAGCTTCGTGTCCTTTATTGTATTATAAATTTCTTTCTGTTCCTCGCACTTCAATTTCTGTGATACTGTTTTTATACTTTGATCGTCGGTAGTTCTAGTGTTAAAAAGTATTGAATTTGTAAAAAATACTTTCAATTTGTAAAATTAAATATTACTAGAACAATGTTATAACCCCTCCGTATTAATATTACTGTTAAAAGAAATAATATAACAAATGTCAGTATCTTGTTCAAAAAAGGTCACGTACCTAAAAAACAATATACAATATAACAAAATACAAATAATGTACAATATAACAAAATATAAATAAGAATGTACAATATAACAAAATACAAATAACAATGTACAATATAATAAAATATAAATAATGTACGATATAACAAAATACAAATAACAATGTACGATATAACAAGATACAATATATCAGTTTAAAACATGATACATAATAATAAATACATAATAAAACAATCTTGTGAAGTGTCAAAAATATAATGTTGAATTGACAATCATGAGATTGGCCAGTCAGGGCGTCACATGTTAGATGATTAGGTACTACCGTTGGTGTGTTATGTCCTGACTCGCCGGACGACGATAAAACGATAACGAACATTATTATAGTTCAGTCGACGTACGTAAACAGAATGCAATCTTTTACCCAACCAGCACGTACGTCCGATTCTGATCGGGATCCGCTGTGGTCTGCAGATTGGAGCGCCTTTAGAATAGGATCGTTGGTTGCGCGCTTAGGTTATTCCGTCGCGACGCGTTCGCAGTATTAAGCAATCGTTTCAACTTTGTAGGGAACGAAGAAAACACACGCGTAAATATGACAATATATTCCACAATGATGGTTACAAAATATCAGAACAGAAAAATATTTATTGCACAGAAAATACTTATAGAATAGAAATAATGCTTATTGAACAAGAAATACAGGAAATAGAAACTTTTAATGACATATCGCTCACGAAAAACAGATAGAACGAGATGAACTATCTCATCTTGGTTGCCGAGGTCGAAGGGAGAGTTTAAGAATTGAATTGAATAGAGATAGGGAGATTTGAACGCGAAGACCGGCAGTGACGTAGGAACTGGTCCAAGACGTCGGGAGACGTCACAGAGGCATGATCAACCCGGAGAAAATACCATTTATCATGCTTTCGCTAGAATATCAAATCGAAGATACATGGCGCATTAGCAATTCAATTGATTCCGCTTGCACGTGTATCATTTCACCACGATGACAGCTGTTATTTGTTTTACCTGTGAAATAATGTCTTCGGAGCTTGTATGATGAAGTTGTATCTGCCTTGCCAGTCACTTTCATACAGCAGAAACATAAGACAGAAAAGATCGTTTTCATAAAACAGAAAAGATCAACATCTCCAAACAAGTAATTATTAAAAATGGAACTTATTAATGGGAAATTGTCAAGAAACTATTGTTTAATATTTAGTTGGAAAATTAATGAGAAATTATTAAGAAACTATTGTTTAATATTTAACTATTCATTTGTAGAAATAAATTATAGTGAATTAAACTTGTACCAATGAGCTTGTTGCTTTAGATAGTACAATGTTTGTTCTGAATAATGTTTGATTAAATTGAATAAAATAAATTTAATGTTGTTTTAATACATTTATTGTAAGGAACAATATTTTTTATCAGTCAATTTTATATATATTCTGATGTTATTAAGTAGGATTAATCTGTTTAGTTATGTATATAAGTTTATTTGTATTTCTTCAATAGAATGTTTAAAAAGACTGTTTGATTTCATTAAAAAAATGTTATTTTTACAATGAAACCTATTTGATTGATGATGATACTTTTCTATTAAATTATTTTAAAAAGTTCTAATATGTCTGTTTCAAATCATTTTACAATCAGTTTATGTATTCTAATATTAGTAATATAATAAATATTCAAATAATCTCGAATATACAAATTGGGGTAATATCTCTGTTATTTTTAGAAATATTAATAAATTTTGTCAATGAAAGTTTTTCAGTACAGAAGACGTGGCAATTTCCACTTTTTTGCTCGCTTGCTTAAAAATTTTTTATTTCCGTTATTGTAATACATATTTAGACGATTTCGATGATCTTCATTTGTAGATCATTCAATCATAAATAAAAAAGCAAACAACATATCTTTCACTATAATAAATGCTTAAAACAATGTCTTTCAAAATTCGTATTTATAATATTTCTTAAATAATAATTTCGTAATATTTCTCAAGTAAGAAATAATTTATAAAGTGAATTAGTTAGTTAGTTAGTTTAGGAAGGCGAATTAATTTTGCTTTCTTAAAAATGAAAGAACAAAACAAAAAAAGTAATTTAACATAATTATTAAATTTAGTATGTATATCTCGTATGTATGAAACTCTAATACATAAAGACAAGTACAAATTTTACATACGAACATTTTCTACAAGAACATTACACAATTCGGAAAACACCGGGATTCTGAATTTATATTGAAATTGGTTACTAAAATAATAGAATTAAAAGTATATAAACATTTACCTTGCCGTTGATTTGCTATTTTAAGTTAATGTTATTGCTTTCACTTTAAACAATTTTAGTTCTGCAGAAACTAAATATACAGATTTGAATCAGTTTATTCAGGAAAATTCAAGTCTCAGTTTAAAAATTTCTTCGCCAAATCTCTTAAAAACTCGTAAATCCGTCTTCTGCAGTCGTTAACTCTCAATCAGTTCATTTAGCATACGATCTAAACAAATCCAATTATATTCCCTTCCTTAACGATGCATCAAGCGAATTCTGTCGACAAATCGATCGACAGACGTAGCGAAAATAGCTTCGTCGTGCTATTTATGCAAGAATGGTTGCAATGTAAAAAGTATCAAAACAACTACGATGACGGCGACAACTAGACAGAACAAGTTACTAAGGTAGAAAATAATTAGACAATCTGTATAAAAGTAATTAGGAGAAAGTAAGATCGAGAAATTGTTTCGAGATATAGACTGATTATCATCTTAACTCAGAAGGAATGAAAAATTAAGCATCTATAAAAAACATTTTTCTATAATGAATTTTCAAATCTGTAAAGAATTCTTATAATTGTATAAATATAAATATAATAAATTTATAAAGACATACATAATTATTTTATATATATAAAAAATATATAAATTTAGGATATAAATTAAAAAAGTTTTTGCAATCAGAACTCCATTTATTTGATGTTTATTTATTAGAACGAAATTTTCAACTATTTCAGTATATTTGTCTAAATATAAATTTTTATTATACATATAATAGAATAAAAAAAAGAATTTATAAAAGAAAAATCATGAAAATTATTAAATTTGTATTTGATGATATAACTACTATAATTATTCGATGAATTTGTCGATAAATTCAAGTTCAGATAGATGAAAATTATAAATTATGTCAATCGACAAAACTTTTCATTACATAATTAATAATAAGTAACAATACATAATAACAGTATATAAGTAACAATAAGTATAGAAATTATTACGATTAAACATTGAACGAAATTTATAAATTTCTGCAATTAAATAAAATCTATTATAATATATAACATATTAGGCTATGGTTATACTGGCTATATATTCTGATGCTTTCTCGTTTCTGTGACGTACGTAAGTATTATACAAAATAAATTTTGACAACTTTTATTAAGAATTTAATTAATAAAGAAAAAATTTGAAACAAAGAAACAAATTTTTTTAAATTTTGTTTCAAAAAAGAAAAGTTTCAAATATTTTATACGTGAATTTGTTTCAGTCCTAAAATATTTTTCTTAAATGGAATTAAAAAAACATTTAATTTGCAATAAAATTTTCAGAATTGCAGATGTGCTTTGCTGAAATCTGTTCGTAGAGTAATTGGATGAAAAATTAAACTGATTTGTGGTAACTCGTGTAAAGAGACTCGCATGGACGATATTGGACGATTAATAAACAATGATAAATACAATTGATAAAGTGTTCCACTTATATTCTGTTCGTTACTTTTGATATTCGTTCAGAGATAAATTAAATTAATATTAATGAAAAATTAAATGAATTGTTGATTCGTATACTGTTCGTTCAATGCATCACTTGATCAAACGTATGAGTTACGAGTTCAACTATTTCTGAGATTTTTTTCATAAAATTGTTACTACTGATAAATTTTTAGACATTCGAAAGTAAGTTTATGATAGTAATAAAGAAAAATTAGTTACAGTCACGCGCAAAATTGTTCATATACCTACTAGATGAAAGATATGTATTTAAATAATTATAAATTGTGTCAATATGTACTTTAAATAATTATAAATTCGTGAAAAAGAATCATACAAAAATTCCACCTGATTGTGAAGCCATCGCAAAGTCTCTACTTTGATATGATCTTGAGTTCATCTTTTCTAAAAACGTTTTCACATTATACAGTGCTTTTGCTCTGGAAAATGGTAAAAATTCAAACGTCTTTAAAATACTGAGCAAATTTTTGATGGATAGATCCACTATGAAACATTAGTAGCGTTGTTTATAAGGAATATACTGTGACACTTTCGATTAGATAGCGAGTTAGTATCATTTCTGAAATGTCGATGCGTAATACATTTATTCTTCTCGAACGAAGAGTACACTATCATTTTTGTTTATGGCGAATGTATACGTACATGGATTAGTTTCCATATTTCTATGACTTTTACAAAGTGTTTGCAGATCTATGTTTACTTAACATTTTTTTCTTGTTCATACTAATGATACAAATTAATGAAAACTATATACACCCGTCTCTTCATTTACGCGAGTCTCTTTTTACGCAGTAAATTGTTAAGCGGTACTTTTCATATGTATAAAATCATCGGTAAAACAATACTTGATTTAAATATACAGACATTAGAATCAATCTTAAACAGTCTTAGCAACGATATATTATTCAATACACAGTAAGTGAGCAATGTTTTTATCGCACTGTTTAGATTTATACTTTATATAGTAATTTTAACTCAGAAATGTTCAATAATACGAAGAAAAAGAAAATCTATGTCTTTGGATGTGAAAATGAAAATTGTACCGACAGACTCTATTTACGCGATTTTTATTCGTGTAAAATGAATCCATGTGGAACGGACAGATGCAATTACTTACATTTATTTTAAAGCATTTGATTAATTATTTTAATATATATATATTAATAATAATTATATTTTAGTATAATTATTAAACTAGTCGTTCCAATACGCATCTAGAATTATAACCTTGTGCAAATAATATTAATAAAATAACAAGTACTAGTAATTCAATTAGCGATCGGTTTCCAGAGATAAAATGCAATTGTTTTCGGAAGTTTAAAAATAACAAATATACAGAGTGTTCGAAAGTAATTTGACGTTCTAATTAATTATTACGTTTATTTTAAATTGCTTGTACATTGTATACTCGTAAATAATGAAATCCGAAATATTCACTTGTGAACGGTAACTTCAATTTCCGGTGTTCATCTATTTGAAAGTCTACAAATAAAATAGAAACGAATAAGTACAAATACCAGATTAAACATGGCAACGATGAAATTTATTTTATGGGAAAATAATTCTTGGTCGATATATACGCATAAAAGTATGAAACCAGAGAGGGAAGACGAGAAAGAGATTGCTCGGAGACTGTTCAAAGGCTGCGCTTGTTTCCTTCGCTCGTACGATACAATGCAATCCGTTGCAAAGATGCAACACGCCCAAGGCAGTGCAACGCAACTCGCGGTCGCTTTGAACTGTTCTTGCAGCTTGTAAGTATATGTATAGTATGTCCCGTGGTATCTCAGTCGCGTCCGGCCAAACACGAGAAGTCGAATTTCCTTCCAGCGCAGCGCGGTTGAAGTTTCGTCCCTTCTTCTTGGTAACTCGAGAACATTTTTATTGTTTGATAACGAAATTATTTGATAACGGATAAATTTATCTTTGCTTTACTTACAAGAAATCTTTTCGTAATAAAAAAAAATTAACAATGAAAGTATTTGAGATCCAAGATATCTAAACTTGAATCTGTAATCTGTAAAGATTATTAATAAATCGCAGAATTTATATTTACAGTTAGTCGTGAAATTATTCAACGAAGATACATTTCTAGTTTAGCGGCTTCACCCAATTTTGATTATTTCACTAGCTTGTAATTTTTTTAAGATAACTTTTTTTTAAAAAACTAAAAAAAACTATGTAATTTTTTCGACTTTTCCGGATTGATTTTTTGTTTTAATGATAAGAAGGTTTGGCTTAAGAACCAGAATTGGAAAAAGTCGCTAAACGAAAAAATTTTTTGATCCTTTTACATCCTTGAAAATATTGTTTTACATAAACTTATGTTTGTGCCGTGAATTACGAGTGTAAGTATTGTAAATTGTAAGTCTTGAATCTAAAAAGAATGAGTTTATATAATGAAGTGTATACTTATAGAATAATAAAATATTCAAAAAATGGTGCTTTAAATATTCTCTTTAATCGCTTTTATACATCTCATAATTCCATACAACGTATAATTTACACTTTCTTAAACCATAAAACGAAGCATTGACACGAAGCATTTCAAATTACAAAAAAAAAAAACATCTTTCCTCCCATATATTTTCACCACATATCAAATACCCGTCACAAACTTACAATTCTCGTTCTAGCGTATGATTTACGTTATACCCCTAACACAAGAATCTTATTTTGCCCACATTTCATGAATTAGTGATTTGCCCCGAAAACATATCCATTCCTTACTGAAATAAAAGGCATAAAAACAAGGATGAAAACATCATCTTCCTTAATAATTTACAACAACTCTGTTTCTCTTGCGTTGTGTATCTCTGTCCCGTACGACGCGAGGTATTCTTGGAATCGTACTTATAGCACCGGCATTTATAATTATGTAAATCAGCTTCGATTAAATCCAGAGAGTTCGTGTTTTCCTTCGTTCGTGTCTCTCCTTTTATCTTTCTCCGTCTGGCCCCCGGTATACCGCGTTCGTTTTCCAGCCGCGAAAGAACGAATAGAGGCACGCGTGTTATTTCGTAATCTGGAATCGGGATCACGCTGTAAATTTCGCCGCTAATAACGTTACTGAAATTCCCCGGGACCACGCGAGTTTTTCGTTTTTCTACCATCGCCGCGTATATCTTAATCGGTTTGTTTATTCTTCTGTAGCTCCAGGACAATGGCCACGCGATACACAATGGTCGTGATCCAAGGCAGGAGAGAGCAAGGGACTAGAGCTAGAAGGTTAACGGTATCCGCGTGCCTCGCGGATCCCTACCTTTCTTTCTGCCATTGCGAAGGGCTGATACTTTATCGTCGCGCGCCTATTCAAAGTTGTACTCTTTGTTCGATATCAAATTATGGTTGAGTTATGCCTCGGAGACATAGAGCTGTTGTACTTTTCGCTCAATCCCTTTGTGTCGGGTTTCATTGATGTTACGATTTTTTGTCGCGATGCGGCAATAAGTTCCCTGGGTTTTTTTTGAAAGTGTCTGTCAAGTTTTGTGAGTACTTTGTGAAAAGTGTAAATAATATTTTGTTTGGACTTTGAAGTTTTGTTCTATCCATTTTGTCGTTGATTTCATCTTGGTTTTTAAATGTGAAAATCAAGGACATTTTTTTTTAAATTACGAGTTAAGTTTTCAAAACCTATTGACTGCCACGCATGAAATAGCTTCTCAAATACTTCTTAATCAAAAATTCAGTTTTTAGAGTTTTTAGAGTTTCTTTAACGAAGAAATAACTCTAAAATAATTTTATATCGGTAAAAAGTAAACGTACTTCGTGCATCATTTTCATTTTTCATCATTAAAGTATTTTATTGTTAAAAATGTGTAAAATAAACAGTTGAAATAAAATATGAAATAAACGATTAAAAAAAAATAAAGTAAGATAAAGTAAAAACAATATGCAACAAACATGTTGAACAAAATTATGTATATGCAATAAATTATTCACATAATATTAAATTTCATTTAACATCTCTTTTATTTAGTTATTAATTTACAGATTTCGAAACTTAAAATTTAAGAATTGTAAAATTTAAGCACACTCTAAGAATAGTACACTCTGTTATATATTTACAAACATATTCGTTAATACTATATTTTTGCTGAAACATTTAGGTTGATTCCATACATACAATCAATTTCAATTCAATTATTCAATTAACATTTCATGGCAAGATATTATGTATAAGCAATATTATTTATATGAAAACTATTAGAATTATATATTCTGATATAATAGCCATACCTTTTTCATTATTTTAATAAATATTTTTATTTATTTATAGTAAGATTCCTTTTACGTTGCCCAGATATTAATATAAATAAATAAAAATTTAAAAGAAATTCCTTTTTATATTTGTTACAAAACAGCATGCAATTTCTTTTCGATATGAATAGATTTTTGTTATTAGTCTCATTGATTAATACAATTTTATTTTACAGTCAGATTACGTAGTAACTTTCGTTAATTTTTTCGTGTATTACTTCTTTAAATTTAGATATTAGTTTTATCATTATTTAAGCATCTAAAATTTTAATTTAGCAAAGTGATCAGATAAAAAGTAAGAAAATGCTTGGAAATAATATGTTTATATTTTTTATTTATTATTCTATACTTGCATTCTCATTAAAATTTTCGCATTATATCACATTAAATTCACATTCAATTCTTAGTAATACTTGATATATGTACCTGAATTTTCTCAGAGTTTGATCTAAAATAAATTTAAAGTTTAAATTACAATTATTGTAACATATCATATCTATAAGATTTCAGCTGCAGCGAGTTATTATTAATTTTTCAAACATTCTTTAAACTTTGAATCATTTAAATTTTAAAATTTAAATTTTCATTTAAAGTTTATCGAAAAATAATCATTACAATTCATTAAACCTTCACGTTTTCGTAACACAATTCATATTTTCCACAGTTCTTTTAATTCTTTTGAACGATCTGTCTTTTCTATTATTCATAAATTAAATTGCGAGTCATATTTCATTGTTCTGTGCCAACGAATCTTATAAAAATAAATTATTATAAGCTGTCAATAAATATTCTAAAAAAACAGAAAATGTTATTCTTTAAGTGCTTATTATTTAATAAAAATTTTAGGTGTTTAATTAATGATAAATCTAATATCTAAGGAAGTAATACACGAAGAAATAAACAAAAATTACTACGTAATCTGACTGTATAATAAAATACTGTACAATAAATAAAATTGTATTAATCAATGAGATTAATAACAAAAGTGTTATTCAGAAGAAATCAGAAAAATGTTATTCTAATAACTTTCTAATCCGTAAAACGTAATAAAACTCCTCACTAACATCCTAAAATACTTTTCATTGTAACAATTTTAATAAAAACTTCTCGAAATATCTCGTTCAGATTTCTGTCAAACTACGAACTTGTTCCAATATATGCACTGTTCGGTTCAGATCGTTGGAGCGAATAGTGTGCAGCATTTTCACGTGATCTCAGAAGGAGCAAAGATCAGGGAAAAGCATTACGTTGTTTCACGGCAAACAAGCGGCGAATCGACGTGAGCCTATCTGACTATCTGGAAATCCATTTTCTTCTTTTCACAAGCGATCCAGAGATTTCGTGTTCGTCTGCTATCCTGCTCGTAACAATCACGGCCTCGAACACGTCCGTGGACTCTCGCATCAGATCTGACTACACGTGTTATTATTCAATAACAGGTGTAATGCCAGCCAGCACTATGAGCCTCTAATCCAGCTGCGTGCGAGGCAAACAAAATATAGATGTACCACCGGATACCACGGTCGGGTATTATCTGCATACGTGAGCGTACTAGCAGTTTATACTTTGTATGTTGTATAATATATGCATATAAGATGTCCTAGCTAAGGCTGAAAAGTTACTTTATTTTTATGATTTACGAATGACTGTTACCTTTTTTGTTGAATTTTTCGTAAGAAAAATATTCTTTTATTAATGGACCACGAATGTAATTCTATGCTTTTATGAATATAATTCTCAAAAGTGGGATTTAAAAAATAAATATAATGGGAGGTCTACTTGGAATGTTTAATTATTCAAGTTTTCATTTTGTTTTTATTTTTGATACAATCTTTGATTAATTTTGTGAGTAATAAGAAAAATGAAAAAGAAAAGAAAAATATTTGAACATTCTCAACCTGCTTGTCATTGTATTTTATCTTTTATTATCATAATTTGTTTTTTTGATGTGTGTCAGTTAAAATAGAATTTTGCAAAATATGATTTTTAATGTCTAATATATTTAAAGAAAGATAACAAAATTTTAGTAAAGTAAAATACAAATAAATGTATATTCAACAATATTCAAAATACAACCAATGTAACATAACAAGTGAGATCAACATTAAAGCTACATTATAATTTACGTTTGATTTTTAAAGCAAAATAATAAACTACAAAAAAACTCTAGTTGGTTGAAAAAAATTGGCATGTTTACAAATTCAATCGATACAGTTGTTTCTTGTTTAATAAATTTATTATTAATTGCTAGAGTGTATTTATATTTTAGCTTTGAAGCAATTATCTAATATATATATTTCATAAAACTAATTGCAAATTTTCATTTTTAAATTAAATGAGTAAATTTAATAATTTTTATAACAATTGATTTAAGATAGAAGGACAAAGATTATTCATTAATGTTTTAATGTTACTGATCACGTAGTATTATACATTCAATCGCTATAAACGTTATAAGTTAGCATCTCATTTTATAGTTTATTTTATGATTACATATATGAAATATGAAAGATTTTCTTTCGACACTGTAAAAAAATTACGCAAAAAATGGTTTATGAAAATATTAAAAAGAAAGTTACACAAGTATAAGTGAGAAAACAGATATGAAAAGAGATACTATCGTCGAAAAGTTTGCAGCACTCATTAATTTCATATTCAAAAAATGAATAGATACATAATTATTTTAAACATAATCCACTGAAAAAATACGATTTTACCCAAAATTAACAGAGTGCTTCATACTTTTCGATAGTAGAAGTATACAATGAATTCTCCATCTTCGAACGGTTTAATATTCAAACAGTTTTGAAATTCAAATTTCAGGAAATCAAAATTGCGAACAAAAACTCGAAAATTGAACAAAGAATTACATAATAGAAATTGGCAAGTAACGAATGAAATTTTATTCATTATTCAATTGTTGTGTTTTTTCTTAATTTAAATATTTTATTATTATATCAAATATTTTTATATACCTAAAATGTTTTATATAGGTGTTTAAAATGTTTTATATAGGTGTTTAAAATATTTTTATATACCTAAAATGTTTTATATAGGTGTTTAAAATTTTGAGATTCTAGAACAGATTAATTCAATCTACATTATTTATATATAGATTTTTATGTGTCGTTAAATATAATTAAATATTGATTAAAATATTTGATTAAATTATTTAATTAAAATAATTAATATCAATAAGTACTTAAAATAATCAATTAAAATAATCAAATAATATAATTAGATATAATTAATTCTTTAAAATATCGTTATAATATAAAATCTTCCGTGAAAATTCTTTTTTCTAGGTTTTTGTACTATTTTAAGTTAGCATTGAATTATAGTTTGTGTAAAGTAAAACGTAAGATTGTTCTAAAGATGAAATGAAATCTAAAATACATATATAGAAGAAGAAGTCAAAGAGATATTTAGAGGCAGCAAATACAAGGTGCATAGAGGCAAATGAGTATAAAGAAAGAAAAATAAGAGAAAAAAGTAATGTAGAGCAGGAAATGTGATCACAAAGTAGGAGAAAATTGCGGTTCACGATACTTTTGTGGAGTGAGTATCATGAACTCGAAGTGAGCTCTACAGTGTTGTGCAAATGTAATGTCCTACAGAGCAAATCGGAAGATAATTAAAAAATATGAAAATGCAATGCGTTATGTCTGTGATTTCAATAATATAGACATTTTGGGCTTTTATCATGGGCAGATGTAATAATTCTCATATTTAATTTTTCTTTTGAAAGTTTATTGTGTGTTTATTATTATTTGTTTGATATTTTTCAAAATTTTAAACTTTGGAAATCTTGGGTTATAGATAATTTTTTAAATATTTCGTGAACTATAACATAAAAATTTGTGTAATAGTATTTGTAAATATATTTGTATTTAATAATATTTGTAAAAATATTTGTAAATATTTTTTAAGTATGAATAATAATATTTTTGTGTAGCAAAAATAATCACTCATTATTGTATCTATCTATGTATATATTGTAGGTATTACCTGTTGGAATATTGTTTTGGAGCATAAATATTTTACAGCAAATGCAGAAATTGATTCATTTATAAATTTCTTAATTTTTTTATTCAATTTAATTTTTTAATTTAATTTATTAATTTTTAAATTTATTATTATTTATTAATCATTTTTAAAAAATGACAATATTTGTGTTGTTGTAGATGGAATATGTAAATCATATTGTAATATAGGAGTTAGCAAAAAAACAGTGTGTAAATTCTAGTAATAAATTGTATATAATATAACACGAATATCATTAATCTAGTATAGCATAACTTTATTTTCATTTTAATTTATAAAATTATCATTTTCATTAAATTAAGAACTAATAATACTTTAACAATATCCGTTCTTAATCATAATATAATTATCTCGATTGGTTAAAAATGTTTTACTCTACAATTTTTCAGACTGCTTCTCTGACATATAATATTTGCTATTATTATATTTTACATAAAAATATTATTCAATTTAAAATTTAAGTTTAGAAGCTAAATATAGTTTAAAATTTCAAACTTTATATTATTAACATTTATTAACATTTTATATGTTTTATACATTTATATTTTCTTTAATTAAAACACTGCGAACATAATACATGAATATAATACATGTATAATACAGGTATTTTCAATATAACTAATAGGATAAATATCTGACTATCTACACGTATAAGACACATGCAAATATTTCCATTATTTTAAATAAATTTTATATTTTGTCAAAACAGCGATGTCTGATAGTATAGTGAGCATCACTATACTATATGTGCGTGTATACATACATATGTAGGTATTTACTTATCTCTTTCAATATTCCACAGTTGTATCGATACAAACGTTATCGCGCAATATTTTCCACATTCCTTCATGTCCGTCACACGCCCCCGATCTCTTGCCATTATTCACAAACGCTCAACTGCTTTCCAGCTTTTCGATGTTCTCTCTATCGAAACAAAACGAGAAATAAAAATACCAGTCAACCGGATACCCATAAATAATTCTATGTGTGTATTCGATAGTGTCGAAGAACCACGACCGGTAAGCGTAATTAAGTAAGAGCAATTAAACGATGCGCCGCATTTCCATCTTTTATCTTATTTTTTCATAAAACATAAAACTTTGAAGTTTTTATGTCAATTAAGGTTCGAAATATTATTCCAATGTTTAGATTTTTTGATCATACATATTTACGTTTATTTAGTTATTTATTGTAGATTTTTATGCATTTGTAGAAAGTTTTAAAATGTAAAATTGTACAGAATGCACGTAATATGAAAAACTATATAAAATATCCAAAGGATTGTGCTTTTTATAAGATTTAGTATGAAAAATAATTTCCTGCGAATATCATATTTTTTAATTTATATTTTCTTTTTAAATTATATTATTTAGATATATAAATTATATAAGATAAGATAAAGATTCACATATATATGAATTTATTTATATAAAGGCAAGTAACGATCTAAATTCAGTTTGAGCATTTTCTGGCAATCATTAAACAATTTCGATTTACGCTACCAATCCATTCTATAATGAAGTATATCGATGTAGATTATGAACGTCCACACTATCACAAACATTCACATCCCTATAAAAATAATTTATCCTCAGGTTTCTTAAACTTGTTGTCTAACATATTATTCTGAAGTTTATGTTTTTAAAAATGAAAATTTTAGATTATATTGAAATAAATTTTTATTTCTTGTATGTATTATATCGTTTTAAATTCAGTGCTTTTTTTCTTTTTTTGTTTCTTTGATATTAATTTCGTTCTTTTATATTTAGATAAATATTTCACCAAATAAATTAGAAAAATAATATTTTGTTTATTATTTATAAGTTTTAATTGTACATTTTATTCCGTATTTATATTTTTACTTTTGTTTCAGGTAAGTCGGAACAACCTATGATTATTCTTTACGTACGTGAGTAAAACAATATATTATACATTTGCACTATATTGGTTTATAGAAAGACATTATTAAATAATTTTTATACATTAATTATTTTGATGTAACTGTTTCTGGAAGTATTATTTTTTTTTATAGAAGTATTCATTCAAACTAAATCTTTCATAATTAAAGCAAAAAGTTTAATTTTCAAATATTGATATTTATTAGAAAAAAATTTAAATTATTTTTTTGTAATTTTTCTCCCATTATTTAGTTTTACTATGGATTACTATTTGTCTATCATTTCATTAAGCTAAGAAAACCTAAAAATTTAGAGATATTTTTCTTCTATATATTATGATTAAGCGAATTTTTATACATTTATGCAATATTTACACAATACACAAAAATAAATAAAATTGTAGTCCATGGTAGAGTATTTGGTAGATAAAACAAATTTTATAAAAATGTAAATGCATAAAAATCCGTAATTCAATAATAATAGATACTAATATTTTATCTATCTTTGCACATTATGTATATTATATATATTTTTTATATTTTATACAATGTTTAAATTTGCTATAAATATATAAATATCCAGTTCAGTTATTAACTACAAAAGAAAATTCACAATTTCTCATTCATTTCATATACTTAATTGTTCATAAAAATTTTATTATTCATTTACTATAACTATATTATATTATATCTAAAAGAAAGATAACTAAAAGAGATTTTAATAATTATTAACTACAAGAAAGATACTTAAAAGGTGTAATATATTTTAATTAATCCGTAGAAAGTTTAGTTTTTATTATTATATTTATTGTTAAAATTTCGAATTGCAAAACATCTCTGTTCCAAACATTTGTTCACTTGTTTATTCACACTTAGTTTCACATTTAATCTGTATTTAATAAAATAAATAATGGCATATTTTTTAAACGAGTACTAAACAAAATATAGGTATTATTTTAGTCAAATCAAACATTGTCTTGCATTCAATCAGAAATGCATCATGGAGACGAATGTTGACCTTCCATAATGCAAGGGTCAATCAGGAAGTCCCATTGCGAAGTGAAAGAAAAATACTAGTTTCGCTCTAAGAATAGGGAATAAACCACTAGCCAACGAAAACGATTTAACCTAACGTGATGTAATTTTCTTATCAGCCTACTCTCTGAGTTATAAGATAATTACACGTTACGTTATCTCCGAGGAGCGATACGTAAACATTTTTAACATTTCACGCATTTTGTCGGAGTGGTTGCAAGCGATGAAGAGAAGTGAATACTGCAAGCGACGTTCGGATGATTTCATAATAGTATTACAGATAAGTTATTATACACACAAATGATGACAAATAAATTTAGAATATTGTAACAGATATAATTCCTATTTAATTTAAAAATTTGAACATTGAACATTTTTTCTGAAGTTTGTGATTTATTAATTTATTTATTATTTTAAATTACGTTGAATAGCGCTTCCTTCATTCGAATTTTAACAAACATCGGTATTTTTGATAACTGCCAAAAGGAACTCCAAAATTTAAATGAGTTACAAGATTTTTTTTACAGTATTGATAGAATTTAATATAAGAGATTATGTTTTATTCTGTAAATATTGTAATATTTTTAAATATTATTTCAATATTATTTCAAGTTAATCTAATAGAAATTTATCAAAAAAGAAAAGAAAAGAAATTAAAAGAAGAAAATCTGCGAGGGTATAAATTGTGCAATATTAAAAATCTTTCTCTTAAAAATTTTCTTTTTATATTACAAATTTTAATAATTAATATTTAATTTAAAAAAAAGAAAAGTTATCGCATTTGTACTTCTTGAAATTAATATTTTAGAATATGAAGTAATTTCTTCAACGAATCGAAATATTGTAATGAAAATTGCATCGAAAGTTTAAAATTGACATTAATGCAAAATTTGCTCAAAGTCAATTGCTTCAGAAATTTACAGAAACATTCTTACTTGTCATTTCTCATCGAAAGTAATTAAAAATCATGTTCATAAATTAATCATATATTGTCTGCCTGCAATTTGCCCGAAGCACGTAGATATAAAATTCCCATAAATTCATTTAATAATCGTATACTGTGACAGGCTCAAAAAGGGATGAAAGAGTTACATAATTCCTTTAGTACTCCAACACAACTTCCATTCTACTTAATCTTTAATAATCTTCTAAATATATTCAAATTACTGATTACACTTTATAAACAGCCATTTAACATTCCTATTCTCGATTTGTTTAACTTTCATTCAATATTAATTATAAGATCATAAATAAAATTGACGTGGATTGAAGGTTAAAGATTAACGTAATTAAATATTTTTATATATTTAGTTGTAAATTATAATATTTAAATTTTAAAATTAATATTATTGTCAAACTACCGTTGATGTTCTATTCTTGGTTATAAATAAAATTTGCAATGACGCACAATTAGTTAGGTGAAAAATAAAATAAGTTAAATAAACTTTTAAATCAAATCTGCTTTCAGCTAAATTTGCTGTAGGTATTAATTCATAAACATTTTTTATTAAAACATGCCCAGAATTATTTATTACCCAAACTCAATTCTAAAGTTACTCTCATGATAGTAGCATTTCTATAAACTTTTCTCAAAAATGAGAAAAAAATCTTAAAAATATATAACACAATTATCCAATTAAAACTAGAATATGTAATTAGGGATTCGATAAAGGGATAATAATTTTGTGTTCTTCGTTCCAAATTCTCATTCGATTCTGTAACATCAATTTCTGATAAAGATATAGAAGTCGACCTGTCCAAATTTGCATCTCATTAATTAAATGACATGCACGACTAATCTTTATTCGATGTTATTATTTTTATCGGATGGTCATTATAATATTATTATAATATTAATTATAATTAGGAGCCGCAATTATCGAATGCATGTTTCACGAAAATCTCTATAGTATTATACTATCTACAAGATACTCCTAACATTGATATGACTGATGATACAAAAAGGCCAAACAATAAAGAGAGGCATTTTATGTATATACAAGATGTTTCAGATTCGAACATACAAATGTTACTTATTTTTTTTTTTTAAGTTGATAGAAAGAAATAAAATTTTGAATTTTGAATTTTAGAAGAAAATTGAATTTGAAAATTTATCAACAATATTTAATTTTAGCTAATTTTGGACTATATATAGGAGACTTTCGTTTTACAAAAATTGCACATCTCCAAAATGATTATGCTATAAAAAATAAAAATTGTGGATATTTATTTCAGTATTTACTGTTTATGTGATTTTGTGTAAGAGATAATGAAGTAAGTGAGGTAGAATTTAAAATAGAAAATAATTTTTTTTAGTATATAAAAATGCGTATCTTATAATAGAAATTAAATTTTGAATTTCTCGAGTTTCTTATACATATTTTGTTGTATTATAAATGTAATAAAAATATGCTTTTTTTATGGATATAAAATAAACGTCTTTTGCAGAAAATAAATATTTTTTTATATAAAGAAAATACAATTTGTAAATCGTAAATATGATAAAGGAACAATTGTGTTTTCAGTAGTTTATAGTCTAAGATTTTTCTCAAAAAGATCCCAATTATTTTTTAACGTTCTTCAAAATCATTTGATTAAATATTTCCGCCTCAATATTAAGTAAATATTGTAATTATCGGAAAAATTGTGAAAATTTTCAATTTACGACGCACATACGAAATTGAAGTTACTGCAATGCTTATACAACAAAGACGTTATTAAAAAAAAAAAAAATCAGAACTCTGCAACAGTCATAATAAATTTCATCAAAAATATGGTACAACAAATTAATAGAATATGTAGAAAGTTTGTTCAACAAAGAATATTGAAACTTATTAAATCTTAGATTAAAGAGATTAAATCTAAGATTCTAACGAATAAATAAAAGGTATAGAAAAGAGAAAAAGGACTACTTATAATAAAGCTAAGATAAACAAGTTATTTGAAAGAAGTTTCAATTAAGATATTTTATTACACCTTACTATTCCGATTTTACATTTATGGATTATTATTTCTTTTTCGAACTCTCATTGTTGGACAATTCTTCACTTCACTTCGAAACAAAGAAACATAAAAGACAAATAATTTTTGTGAAATAAAATAAAATTATTAAACATGAAAGAAAAATTATTACGTAAAATAATAAAATGATTTATAGCATTAATGCAAGTACTAGTGCTATATAATATACATAATAATAATATTATATATACCAATAATAATATGATATATATGATATAATAATTAATTAACATAGAGTAATAAAATTATATATAGTAATTATGTTAATATATTAGTATTATTTTATTAATTATTGGTATGAATAAAAATATATGGAAATTATTGCAATTAAATATATTATAATGTTATAAACAATTCAAATATGGTTGCAAATTTCATTTTGAAAAACGTTTCCTATTTTATGAATTTCTATTATTCACCTCGTTTCTCAATTTAATCGGAATAAATACTTATGCCGCATGCATCAGTATGATTATATATTCTCCTTAAAATTTTGAAGCTTCGTTTGTCTTTTGAAATAAAGAAAACCTATTCGTACCTTTTTCTGAAATAAAAATACTATAATTACAATTTTCACTTTTGAATATAATTAATTATATTAAGCATTATAAATGAAATAGATTTGCTTTTAGACAAGAATGATTTAATCATCAATCATTAATTTTCTTTAGAACTTGTTTTAAATTTTTGAACAGAACTATACATATATAATAAACGCAAATATACATATAAAAGTTATATAAATTTGGAAATTGACAAATAGGCAATTTTTTAAACAAATATTAAATCTAATAATCGTACAAATCTGGAATAATAAAATTGATGGATCATTGTAAAATCATATAAAATTTATCGTGATCAATTTCAGAAATTATATAATTTAAACGATGTTGTTCTTTATGTATAAGATATACATGTATATACATCGACTCAATAACTTCATCAAATCGAAAATATTTTTCTCCAAGCTTGATGCTATTAAAGTACGAAGTGAAAATAAATGTTTATTATTCCGCGCTAACTATCCTGCATACGATTCCTCACCGTTTGTCGAAAAATCACGGCCGGTTGAATTTGCATTGCGCCGAAACACGTGCTAATCTCGAGCTATCAGATTTTTGTTTCTCGGCAATTCTTAATCAAAATCGTCTCGCGTTTCCTTCTTCCGAGATTGCCGCGGTGGCCCGTGCTCATTTTTTCTCCGTCCGTTGCTCGTGGTTAACCGCGATTCACCCGTCCGGTTCCCATAATCCGAAATTACAGGCGGCCCGGTTTCGCGATGTACGCACGTATTACATGCATACATAATAATGTATGCTATGAGGGACCATGCCGGTACAAATGCCCCTTGAAGGCTTATTAGCTCATCGAGTCTTTGAAACATAAAAAAAAAAAAAAAAAGAAGGAAGAAAAAGAAATAATCAGAGCGCCAGCGAGGAAAAATTTGGATAAAAAACTTCAAGAAAATTTCAAATACTATTTAAAAATATTAGATGTTCGATTTCAATGAAACAGTGAAGTAGAACTTCGAAAACTTCTTGGAATAGAACTAGCAAATTACATTTAAAAATAAAATATATTTTATTTTAATAATCTGAAATTACAGGATATCAATCTTATATTTTTAACACCTATTTGAAATATTTCTTACTGTTATAAAAGTAAATTGTCGAAACATCAGAGATCAATGGAATTTTTACTGTTGACATTTGTTAATTAAAGAGATTTTTTAATTTAAATGTTGCATGTAGGTTTGTATCATAACAATTACATTAACATTAAAAAATAAATAAAATTATTTATACGAAAAGATTTATTAAAATATAATATAACAATTTAAATTATTAGTATTATAAATTTAAAATTTAGAATTAATTATATATAACTATAATA
The DNA here is from genome assembly GCA_036937485.2 of Tetragonisca angustula. Lineage (NCBI taxonomy): Eukaryota > Metazoa > Arthropoda > Insecta > Hymenoptera > Apidae > Tetragonisca > Tetragonisca angustula. The sequence continues at coordinate 922,433 of JAWNGG020000095.1, read as the reverse complement.
AACAATAATTTTTATAATTTTGAATATTACATAATTGTATTGATATTAATAATTTTCTTTAAATTATATATAAATTCGGAAGAGCCATAATATATTAAGATTTAAAAGATTATTTCAATCTGATTATTTGAATGATGTGAGTTGAAATTATTATTAAAAGAGATATTTTATTTGAATTTGAATAAAATATTTTATTATAGACCAATATTTATATTTTTATCATCATTATTATGATTAATTTATTCATATAATTTATAGTAATGTAAATATAAATTATAAAATAATTTTAATTGTCAATTGAATTTCAATAAATAATTATTCTATGTTAGGAATAATACGTTTGATTTCACAAACAATCTTAGAATTTCCTATTCTGACATTATATTGACAACATAGTAAATATTATATTATATCTCTTTCAGTTTCTTCGTCACATATATATGATTTTTAATCATAGTTTCAACATATTTTCAACAGTATTATCTGAAATAAGTAAAATAAATTTTCAGCATCTTTCGAAAATTAATTATTAAAAACAATCATTTTTAAATTAACACTGCAGCATTGTAAGAAGTGCAATGTTTCATTTTCAGCGTTATGTACGTAATTTAAAATAAAATTGATTATTTACTATTTAAAATAATATTTTAATAATAATAATATTTAATAATAATAGTAATAATAATAATAATAAACGGACGAAGAAGAAAAAGGAAAGAGAAAAGAAGAAATCGAATGTGTGAAAGTTTCTTTCGGAAGGTATTTCTGTACTCTCCTTTTTATCTTACTACGCGATGTTTTTGACAGCGGAAAGATCGAATCGAGTAAATGGATAATGAAAAAGAGAAGCTTGTTAGGTTAAAACGCTTTTGACAGGAAGAATGGCATGGTGGCTGAAATAATTGAGAAATCACGTATGTATGTAAGCAAACTGTTGATCGTCGCGTGTTCTGTTTCGCAGGTTGGAATGTTTAAGAAGCAGCCTCGAGCTGGATGTTTGATAAAGATAACCACTATGTTTTCCTTTTCATTTTTCGTGTTTGTTTTAGGATTATTCCTGGAATGTTTGCTTAAACGAAATTTGAAACTATGCTTGAACGATTCGTTTCTAGTTTTTTTTAAGATTGTAAAACTCCCAATTAATCATTCACTTTTAATTTAATTTTATGAACAATTAATTGATGAATAATAATTTCTTATTGTTACTATTATTATTCAATTATATTCGTACACTTACATTATTAATTATAATAATTTATAAGTAGTAGTTAATAATGATAATTTTATCCATAATTGTAAATAAACGTTTGTGCAAAACTTTATTTTTATGGACGCAACTAGATAAAAAAAAAATTGTTTTACCTACTAAATTATAACGTACTCTACATGTATATCTTTGTGTATTGTATATAAATTTGGAATTGCCAAATTTTCTATAAAATTTCGCTGTCTAATTATGAATAATAAATAAAAAGAATTCAAATTTTATAATTATATAATTAATTAACAATTTTTGAAGAATTTTTAATTCTTGCTAAATAAAAGTATATCAGATTCTTATTTTTATTACAGTTCTATCTAAAATCAATATTTCATTTATTTTTCTTTTAATAAATTGGGTGTTTAATTACACATTTCCTAAAGTTCTCAATTGATTAACATATGTAGAAAACAAAAATAGTTTGTTTGTACATCGAAAAACATAACTAGAGGACTTACAGCGTATAATAATCATCAAAGATTATTTTACAGTTAAGCAGCCATTATATTATAACGTTTATTAAACCAAATTTGGTTTTATTTCGTAAATTACAAAGCACAAGAAACACAATATCCCTGTCCATTTCATAAATATTTTCCAGTAAGTCGTTAGCATTAAACTTAATTACACGATAGTTGAACGTAGTGATAATTACAATTAAAAAATTTTTATCAAAATTTAAAATCATTACAACATTGAATCAAAATTAAAACATCAATCATTCCCCATCTCTATTTTAATTAATGAGAGCAATTTTCTTTTCGAATCGAAATCGTAAAACGTTGTAAAATTTATTTACCTTCTGGTAATAATTATCATTATTATTCGTTAATAATTATTCACAATGTAATTATAAAATTTATTACAATAACTGTAGAGCTTTTTCTTAGGAGCTTTGCACACAATTTGCTACTATTCCAATATGGTTTCTTTGCTTTCTTGGTACAAGTTTTTTTAAATTTTATACCTTTAGAAAAAATTTTTTCCTATCAGTTGTAAAAAACAAGGCCATGTATACATTGTTTTTATAATCCTTTGCGATCAGTTTTAAATTTATCAATCCACTTGTATACATATATAATTGCGAATTTAACCCTTTGCTAATTCCTGGGCTAAAGAAAATAATATTCAATTAATATTAATATTAATAAATAATCTTTGTGCATATCTATAATATAATAAACAATTTAAATATATTATATTGAAATATAATTTAAAGTATTGTATATTTAAATTATATTTTAATATTTTACCTTCTGACGACCGCATATACAAATTGTTTTGTTATTTCATTATATATTAATCTTATATTATTATAGTATTATATATATAAGAGTATATATATATATATATATATATATATATATATGTTATTTTTATATACTATATAGCTATATTATTTTTATATTTTAATCTTATGTTATTATAGTTATATTATTTTTAATTGACAGAATAATTCAATTGTCTATCGAGCATAGATGTTCTATATTTATTTTTTATTATTGACAATTTGGAACAAACTCTCTCTATTTTGCAAATAATAAATATTGTTCAAAATTGATTGGATTTAGCTAAATTAAAATTTGTATCCAGTTTGTGTACTAACAAATGTATTAGTTCTAACGATCGTTTGTTAATTTTTTTGGCAAAAATTTTTCTTCATTTGTTTCGGAGCTCGATGGCCATTGTTAATGTCCATTGTATAAATAAATAAGAGACCTTGTTCAAATCTACATACTTTATGTATGTATATGCCTTGATAAGTGAAAATTAACAAATACCAATGCTCAAATATTTCATATAATATAACCAAAAATACGTATACGTTACGGATAATATTGAATTCTTCTCGTAAATGCGTACTCACAATTTTTTCATGTTACAAAGAGAAAATAATCGAACGTTTCAGGCGAAATACATTCATCTATCTCGATTATTTAATACTTCATCTATTGTGTGATGATTGTTTAATACTTGTACTTTAATTCATTTACATAATTGATAAAAATTAAATTAGGCTGTGATAAACAGAGGATCCATACACTAAGGTTAATAATAAAATTTGTTCGCCTTTAAAAATTAATAACTTTATTTCGATTATTTAGCACTGTATAAACTATTTATTTCTATTTATTTGCATAATTGCTAAAAATTTAATAAGGCTCTTTTGTATATTATACTTGATAAATACAAGCGTAGGTTAATAATATTTGTTATAAAACCTAATAATATTTGCTTGCTGCTGAAAATTAGCATTTATGTCACATGTTAAGTCACGTCCGAAGTGCATAGCAATCTATTATCTACATAGTTGCAAAAACTGCATTTACACAAGCGTTGCATGGCCTATGTAAAGTATCATATGCAAATAATCATAGCAAGTGTTAAGCGTCGTTAGCATTAGGAAAAGCGTATAACGATCCATGTAAAGCGTCCGTTCAATAGAGAGCATCAATTTAACGAGGCACTTATTTAGATAGAGGCCCGCAACATACAACAATTTAAATCACAATGTACCGCGAAGTAATAGCACATGAAAAGGAAGAAATTAAGTTATCTATTACCGAGACTGTAAATTATTCGCAGCTATTCATCAACTGAACTGACTATTATCGATAGATTTTTGGCAATTTAATACGGTCGTTATTCGAATAATAACAAATGAATCACGAGAATATGGACACTAGGCGATGATTTGACTTGGAAACCGTGTTTTAATAAGTACGTCTGTCACGCGAAAGAAAATATTATTTATAATTTTAGAATATTATATTACTTTTTATTATTATTATAATTATTTATAATATTAATTTATTAATTAATTTATTATTATTTATAATATTATTTTTTATTATTTAAATTCAAATTGTAGGTATTAGAATATTTTGAAACTAAATAAGAAAAAATTTTTCTTAATACGAAATAATGAAAATGAAAAGAAGTAAAGATATACGAATCATGCGTAAAAAAGACATCATCTTTTGTTATTTAAATAAATTGAAGAATATTCGTAAATTTAAGACATTTTGAAATAACTTGAGATCGTAATGAAATAAAAAATACAAAAGGAAATAAAGAAATTCGTTTGAAAAACATCGTACACGGTAAATTGCCAATAGTGTAGTGTACATAATTGTACCTAATTCTCTGATGTTTATTTTATATTTTGATATTTAGAATATTCATCAAATTTAAAAAAACAGGTTAAATTTAATATATTTATAATTTTTTCTTTGTTTCTTTTTCTTATATAAGGAATTATGAAGGAATTATTATTAAGAAATCATGAAATTTTTTTGAAGACTAAAATTAAAATTCTTATCAACTCCATTAAATATTAAGTTTTGTTAATAATATCAATGAATTTAGGCAACAAAAGTATTAATTTTCCAGTTAATGCTGTATTGTTGCAGATTTTTATGCACTTGTGGGAAATATTAATGCGCGAAATTGCATAAAATGCACATGACAGGAAAAAAATATAAAATATTCTTTTATGACATTCGATATGTAGAATAATTTTCTACTGAAATTCTATTTTTTCAAATATGTATTAAATTTATATTTATTTATATATATTTTTATTTTATAAACTTTTTAATATTATAATATTATTTATTATATTTATTATTTATTTATTTTATATATATTTAATATATATTTATTAAAAATATAAATTTGCATAAGAATTCACAATCTAGTTTAATTCACTTTAACTCTGTATTTAACACTTTTGTTATCTCTTTTAGCTACACAATTAACAAGTTAAATGTATCTCCTGTTTATATATAATTTGAAAAATTGAAGATATTGAAGTTATTTATTTATAAATCAAAAAATATAATAATTCATGTCAATATAAAAATATAAAAATCTCATTGTTTCTACATTTTTTCGTTTCGAGAAAAAGCTAGAAAATTGCAAATTAATTATTGCCAAAATGCATTACACACTTTATTTTTCATAATTTCGATTAAAAACAAAAAAATATACTTTTTTAGATTAAAAAGATCGTAAAAATTCCTTTTTCAACATAAAATAAGTTAATATTATATTTTTCTAACATACATTTGGAAATATTAAACTAAATAATCTTTATATTGCTTTACATTTGTTTTTACGTCATCTTTTCTTTTACGAATGTTCTTCTTATTGTTGATAGCATGATTAGTTTTACATTTCCTAAAAAAATCTTTTAATAAAAAATGTAATTACGAAAGTAAAATAACATTGAATGATGATAGAAAAATAAATTTTATAACCAAAGATCAAAATAAAAGCAAAAAGTTTGAAAACTAAATAAAATATATACAAAAATCCAAGCAAGATTATTTCATTAAATTGTTTAAAAAGAATTTTATTTGTTCGATCTACAAAGAAACCTACATGTTCCCTTATCCATCTATGTTTGCTCATATTACTACAAACATGTTCAATTTATGCTGACATAAGTCAAAGCTTATTGCAGAAAGACAATTTTTCACACTGACGTGGCGCTATTCTACTTTAATATTAATCTAGGCTATTATGCAAAATGGATATCATAATCGAGAAGATGGCAAATAATTCGCACGAAATGCAATGTGTTAGTCATGAGGTCAATAAGGAAGATATTTCTCATTGAATCGTGCAATTGGGTCAAGTAACAGTATCAATTATACTTGACATGAAACAATCAATTTAATTTGAATGATGATTGATATATCTTTGTTTCGCTCTATTGGGTGTAACGTTTTAAATTAAATGGAGAAATTACATTCGTAGTTAGCAACGTTTCTGTGCAGCATGAAAAGTAAAAATGAAAATAAAAAGTATTAATTTTTTTTAGACAAATCCCTGTTTTTTTATGACTGGGTAATTAACAAATTGAAGTTTCTAGAGCTTCGATACGAGACTATTGTTGTTTGGTAAAAATAGGTCTTACGAATAAAATTATTTTTATATTGGAAAATATTTTTTTCTAATTTTCAATTAGAAGCTGTTCAGTAGTGCAGTTTATTGATTTTAATTCTTTACGATTTGATATTTGTTTTTAACACACTTGATTTCTGTTCAGTGTCATTAATCTCATTTTATAATATTCATAATTTTTACTTATTAAAATATTCAGCAATTTTATTTATTAAAAGAACTTGAAAGCGCACTTTTCACGAAATAAATTTTTTGTCTAAAGTTAACGTAATCAGAAAGTTATATCAATGCTGAAAGAATATAAATACTATAAACAATTCATGGCGAATCATTACTTTTGATTTCTTGTGAAACTTATTCTACCATTTTTACTTATAGTAAGATATAAAGTCTGGAATTTAGATCTAATTTTAATTGAAATACAAGTACATCTATCAACATTTTAGAAAAAACGAATGAATTCAAATCATATATTCACATTTCAAATTATTAAAATTATTTAACATTCAAAGCATATGAACAAATACAAATAAAATTAAACAACTGTTATATAAAATTAAATGATTATATAAAATATATAAAACGAAATGAAATTATTAAATATTCCTTAATTAAAATTATTAAATTATTATTTGATTATAATATTTATAATATATAATTATTAGATGTTATCTAATTAGAATTATTAAAAATTATTAAAATATTTAAAATTAATTCATTGATCGTTGAAAAACAAACATGATTTATAAGTTACTTGTGAACGATTTGATGAATGTTTCATTATAATCGTTTTCTATATTTTTTTATTCTAGTAAAACGGAACCACTGGAATATCATCTTTTTACTCGTAAAAATCGAATAGCTGATTCATCGTGTTCCACTATCGGGTGTACTGACGTAACACATACGAGGTCACTTCGTAAGTCGACTAATAGGCAACTGGAATTAATTAAGATCGAAGACGGGATAAAAGTGCGCGATGGCAAACTAGGTACTTTCAAAGCGAATCGCTTTGCTTGTACATACAACTCAAAGTAAGAAGCAAAGAACCAATTGTATTAGGCATAATAGCTGTCTTTATATATTTTCTTTTTAGTCAGTACTAACAGGATTTATTTTGTAACATGGAACTATGGATTTTCCAAAGATTTTGTCACTTCTTATTTGTATAGTATCTGTGATTTTAATATATTGCGTTCGTTTAACTTTTATAGAGAAAATAAATAATTTTAATAATTTTATGCTCAAAAAGCAATTGCTAATATGTTTTTACTAAAATTATGATAAAATATTCACAAATTGTGTAACGCCTCTTCTTTCTTCTTTCTTTCTTCATATTGATGGATATGCATAATTATGTATAAATTTATTATGTATATTGTGTATATGAGAAATGAAAAAATATGTTTATGATATGGCTTTTAAATGACGTTGGATTTCAAAATTTTTAAGTTAACTATGAAAGTTTCATATTAATTTAAAAATTTTTAAGTCCAAGGTCATTTTTCGAAGGTCATATCATAAACATATGTGAATATATTTTTTCATGAGCTATGTGAGAAATAGAAAAAAATACACGTTTCCTAGGCACAAAATGTCAATGACATTAAAAAATTATATTTTCAAAAAAATAATTCTTCCATCTGATTCGTCTCTTAGATCAGTTTAAGTTACATCAAAAACGATTTTCGTACTATCATTAATAAAGAAGATATTCAGGTTTCCGTGAAGCATCGTGTATAATAATAAAAAATTATATATATAATATATATAATAAAATATAGAATAAAATTCTTTAGTTTTCCTTACCATAAATTAAATATGTATAATATAATATTACATAATTATTATATTATGAAAAATAAGGAAAATTAAAGAATTTTTTTGGAAATAAAATTACATTTCATTAAAAAAACAATATGTACATTTTACTGTATGTTCAATTAGTGATTACTAAAAATTTGAATAAATATATAAAGTCAATAATATAATACATTGCAGCCATGACGATTTCATCGAAATACTAGCTGTGATACTACATATATTTCCATATGATTTTATCAAAATCAAATTTTTTAAATTTTAATTGTACAAGATAAGCTAATACTTCATGGTGCCAAAATGTAATGCCTCTAAATAAAAGATATTTTTTAATGAATTTATGTCCTTGTAACTATTGCTATTGATATTGTGATACATGGCGTGTAATAATATTTTTCACTATTAGGATTTTATTTTTTTAGATATACTAAGCAAGTCATACTCACAAACTTAATTTAACTTATGTATTTATAATGCTTTTGATAAAATATGAGAGTGAATCAATAATTATCCACAATTTAATTGAAATATTTACTAAAATAGTTATATAATTCTTACAAAAATACAATTCTTTTATTTATCAAAAAAAAAAAAAAAAATTTTTGACCATTTTTTACAAGATCGACAAAACTTTTAATGCTATGTAACATTGCAAATAATTATTCAATTATCCTTATAACTTTCAGTGATTATTATTAAAAGATAAAACGCTGATACAACATATGCATTATGAAAAAAATACTTCTGAAATTATAAAACATATTTCTTTGGTTCCATTGCTCTTTTTAAGAATATGTATTTGCTGTCTACATACGACTAACAGATTCAAACTCGACGCCATTCAAAAAACACATATGAATGTGTCTTTATGAGAAAATCTTGTTTGACGGCGATTCCTTTCATAATTAAAATGTTAGTTTTTGCTAGCAAAATTTCGACTTGCATCACCAGCCCGTCGCTTTTAATCCGAATGAGGTGCTCACGTGATAGTAGAAGGAGGCGGACCACAAAAAAGAAAATGTGTTAAGGTGTGATCATGTGCTCAACAGGTGGTCGCCATTATTACACTCTCGTGTCCGTTGCATGCAACACTCCCACACCCACGTGCAAACATAAATAAGTACATGTCGACTGCCAAGCTACTAGGGAATGACTAGTCGTATAAACGTGTAATGTGACACGGAAAATCGTTTCCAGATATCGAATTACCAGGAATTGGAAGAAAAGAAGCCGCGGGACCGCAAGGTGCACCGCGAGAGGGTGCTGGACCGGTCTGATAGCAAGCTATACTCTGCTGAGAATCCGTGAATTTTTGAACGTCGTTTCATATTTTACTATCACGTGAAACAGTTTATGGATTGACACATCGACGGAACATCGTAGGATGATGTATGTTGCGGTCACGTTTGTGGCAAATTATTTCGTGGTGACCTTTTGGCGTTGCGTTTGGAAACGTTTGAAAACATGATGGGAAAGTAAATGGATTTTGGGTGGATTTAATTTACGATGCCAATTTTACTGGAAGTTAGAAAATCTTTCGGCTACATGCGAATTACTGATTGTTGATAGTACAATACTGAAGGTAAATATACAAAACTAAAAAAAATGAGAACAATTACAAAAAAAGTATATTAACTATAAAATATACATTCAAAAATATATACTTAAAAAAATTAAGCAAACAGAACCAAAAAAAATCATTTAAAATTAACAAAACATGCAAACTCAATTAATGCGTTTATAATTATTTTAGTGAAGTACTGATTGTTGATAGTAGAATAGTTTATCAAACTAAAGTTAAATATACAAAGTAAAAAAATGTTTCGTAAAATGATAACAATTACAAAAAAATTATATTAAGTACAAGATACACATTCAAAAATATACACTTTAAAAAATTAAGCAAACAGAATCAAAAAAAAAAATCATTTAAAATTAACAAAACATGCAAACTCAATTAATACGTTTATAATTATTTTATTTTTATGATATAATAAAATTCTTATTTTTAATTAATAAATTAATTAAATTTTGTTAAGATTAAAATTTTGGTAAAGTTATGTTGATTTAATTTTTTTTTTAATTTTAATGTTGGATTTCTTTGAGTAGAAAATTATTTAAAAAATGCAAAATGACAAATACAAAATTGTTAGCCTGAAAGCTTTTGTTTCAAAGGTGAAATAGAGAAATACAAAGTCGTGTAATAAAAGGTCTCTTTGATTTCTTCTTAAATTTTTTTTGATTTTTATAGGAATCATTTTCGTCAGTGGAATCATTAATAAATAATTTTCTCTAAAAATTTTATTTTAATTTTTTTTCTTATTTCTTCATAAGGAATCATCTTATGCCCACTTATATATGTTATTTGACCGTATCCTGTATAGTAACTTTCTAAACAAATACAGGTTATATGAAAAAATAAGTTGAAAATATTCTTTTAAATATTCTTTTTGAAAGATGAAAAAAGAAATTTTTTTTTAAGAAAATCAAGTTTGAAAATACTGGAATTTGACTAATTCTAAACGTGACCGAAAAGAATAATTAAGGAGATTAGTTTACATGCAAAAATAAACCAAAAGTGTAGACTAAAATTTTTTCACTTAAAGCTTTATTTTTAAAAAAATTTCATTTTACATTTTCAATTTTTTTTCACACATAGAATAACTTCTTATTAATTATTCTGTTTTGTCGGGTCTAAAATTAGCTAAACTCAAGTATACTTGAGTACCAGCCTAATTTGATTTTCTAATTTCCCTAATTTGATTTGATTTTTTAAATTTCTTAATTTGATTTTCTCAAAACAAAACCTTATATAAAAATATTTTATTCTTTTTTTCGAGTTATCTTTTTCATGTAGAATCATTGTGCTACCGATGTTAGGACACCTTGTATATTGACGTGTCTAGACTACTAATTATTAACACACAAATTACTGAAGCTCAGCACGTTGCGTGTAAATTAATAATTCATCGATGCTTTTCTTAAGAAGACAATTTGCGCAACGCTGTCGATTCTCATGTGAATCATTAATCTACCTGGTCGTTTGGATCGTGTTGATTCGACTGATGCATCGATCGTTTTAATATCGTTAGTGACATGGTTGAAAAATGATAGTGAAAATATCGACGCGAAACTTGCGTTGGCGAACGTTGTCAGATACAATATAGTTTCTACGTTTAATTTAATGATCGTCTTTTAAAAGAAAGATCAATTTAGTCGATTGTGTGGTTCAGGAACGTATGTTCGGTTAAATTATTTCCAATTCGCGAACACGATCTCAATTAATAAAAATAAATAATAGCAATAAATATTCAATAAAAAAAATTTAACTTGAAGCAAATATTTTTTTTTAATATTTTCTTGTATAAATTAATATTATTAATTTTCCCCAAGATTATTAATTATTTTATGAGAAGAAGATTATTTAACCATAAAAAGAGCATTATTAAACATACGACGTTCAGGCTTTATGAAAAAGATTCTTATATATTTTTTAAATATTTAAAAATAAATCTCAAGAAACAATGTACTATCTGTGCCAGAAGTTCTCGATTAAATGAAAGCATTTGAAAAGTATTGAAAAACATTGGAATTCATTTTGGAATTTCGAGGTCGATGTTCAAACTTCCTTTCCGAACTCACGCGGCTCACAGTTCTTACAATTCACAACTAAATTGAATCCAAGTCCCCCAATATTCGTTTCACCAAAAGTAATATTTGAATCACACGATTTACACTTTATAATACTGCTTAAAATTGTGAACAGTAATATAAATTCAATTAGTCTGTATCCGCGGATTTATTATCATACCCCAAAATAAGTCGTTTTAAAGACTTAGGACCTTTTGCATCTTATTTCTAAGATTTCAAACTACTATTTAAAATAAAACAGAAAAATCGATAAAAAACCGTAAAATATTAACCCGGAAAACATTATTTATGAAAATAATCTGATGAATTTTCAGTTTAATAATATGAGGTATTTTCAAATCCACTTAATGGGAAGTAATGTTCTACTTGATTAACTACCTTCGAAATAGAAGTAAAGATCATATTTTATGAACGACTAGCAGGCTCATTAGATTTCACAGAACGGAAAGAGAAAAAGGTGCAAGGAGGAATCGACGACGCTAGTAATGTCAGCCAGCATTAGATTCAACACAGAAAGCGACGTGTGAGGTTCATTAACGCTTAAAAATATCAGCGGAACGTTCTGCTTTCTGGCCATGGAATGAACGCGACAAGATCGTTGATTAATCGCGTGTCAATTCGCCGACAACGACAGACGAGTTACACAGGGAAACTGTGAGTCAGCGTTTAGTTTCATTTGAAATTCAAAACGATCGCGCGCTTATATAGCATAAATGCCTCAGGTTAAACTTTGAGCCGGAGAATTCCTTGATCGAAATCGTTTCTACCTTCTATCCTGTTGCATACGAGTATGTTGATTTTACATAAAATTTGTATGATTAAAACGATAGAAAATATATTAGAAGATAGAAAGACAGAAAGATAGAAAACCATAGAAAAACGATAACAGAGAAACAAATAGATTTTTCAGGTAAATAAAAGTAAATATTCTTATTTTTTCGAGTGATACAGAATTTGACAAATAATATACTTTTTTGAAATAGTATTTGCATAACGAAGTGGTATTTCAAATATATATTTTAATACTAACTCATATAAATACTATTATTTATTGTAAAATAAGTATAATAGTATTTCAAATAATATTTTCATTAATTTTTATTTCAAATAATAGTGTCGCAAATAAGTGGTCCGAAATTTTTATCGAAACATAAGATTTTTCTTTTATTTATAAATAATTGAAAATTTAAAAAAAAAGATAAATTTTACATGTTATTAACTCATTTTATTTTTAAATAGAACGTGTTTTTCAAACATATTATCTTCTAAACAATTTTTTATTCAAAAATACAATTTACAAGAAATACTTACCTGCGTGTATAAACATGATTTTAAGAAAGTATTGAGATCTGTTTTGTTCCAAAATTCTTATTTTTGATCTTCTATTTTCCTGTATTTGCATCCGAAATGCAACAATATTTACTGATTTATGTATTATGTATTATGATTTAAGTATTAACATAATTTTCAAACAGTATTTGACTTAAGTATTGAATAAAATAATATTTCCAAGTATTGAATGAAATAATATTTGTTTATGGATATATTTTAATCTTCAATATTTATTCTCATACTAATTCAAATTCTCCCCAGTCCAAAAAGATAGTAGAGTAGATAGAGTAGTTTAATTTTGTTTTGATCAAAATATCTATTCACACTTGCGCAATTAATAAAATTTAAAAAGTTGTCGAAAAAAAAAATCTGTATATCTCTCTGAGATATTGATTTTTATACAATAATTTTTGATGCCGGGTTGAACACGTTAATTAAATTATGATGATATTATATTATATTAAATTATAATTACATTCAGTAAATTTCAACTATTATAAAACGAAGTTATACCACAATTAAAATCTTTAATTGGTCATTATCGATATGCATATTTTTTTAGGGAAAACTTTTTCATATTAAATGACAGATTATATTTTTTCTCAAAATAGTTTTTTGAAATTCAGTATTAATGTATTACGATTTTTAGTGAATTAAAATAAAGTTAGGATAATGAGTAATAATAAATTAGAATAACATTTAGAATTGTCTAAAGAGTTCGAGTTCAATATTGATCCATGGATCGTTCTGATGTATAATCAATATTAATTTATCTGCCTAAGTAAAATAATTGACAAAATACCAATCACGGTATACCTTTGACTCCAAATTTACTACTAATAAATATTATTTAAAGTCTAAATAATTTTGCATAATTCTTCTTCTTCTTCTTCATTTTTTTTTCTTTTTCGTCGCATCGACAGCGAGGTCATTAGCGACAACGATGGAATTAGATATGTATGTAATAGTTGGTGTTTTTGAGATATTTTAAACTCTGTACGTCATTTTGAGAAGTGAGGTTTATGTTCGCGTTAATTTCGTGTTTCTGTCTTTGGGCTTCTGTGGTGTGTCATTCATGCAGAATGTGCCTGCAGGTGGGAGGTGTAGTTTTTTTTAATTTTGTGTTCATGTGTCAGCTTGGTATGACCAGTTCTTAGGCGTGCGATAATTATTCCTTCTTTCCTATTGTTAAAGTTTGGTGTTCGTTGGTGAAAGTCTCGGATACTTTTGTGTAGTTGAGTGCTTTTAGTTGTGATCCATGTGTTGTTCCATTCATTTTCTGTTACTTTTTTGCAGTGGATTATTTGGCCTTCGCAATTTTACACAATTGTGAAATCAGAGATTTCAACAACCTATTATATTATATAGTATATTTTCTTATTGATCACGGTGTAAGCTGGGAACGGGGTGGTGTGCGCGCATGTTTCAATCGGCATGGCTGTCATGTTCGACGCGGTTTAAAGAAAAAGTTGCCCTGAAACAACGTGCCATTTTATTTGAAAACGATCTCCGCGTCATCGAGCTTCGAGCAACTTTTATGTTTACGCAAGCAACCGCGACAAATTGGTTTTGCGTTTCTTCGAAACTGTCACACGATCGATGTTTTAGCCTCGTTCCTTTGCAAAACCTGTTCCACATCTTGCATCTTGTACTTGGTTATTTAATGCAATTAGAACTTTTGGAGCAATTATAAGAGAATAAATAAAAGAGGCAATTTGAGGCAATTTAAATAAAAGAGACATTTGATATAGATCCCAAATTGGAATAAATTATTAGATCATAAGTCATTTTCAGTTTCAATTAAACGATGATAGATATATTTGTCAAACATGCACCTGCTATAAAGTCCAGTTACAGCAGTTAGTTTTCTTGAAAAATCAATAATTTTATTCGTCAAATTCATTGATATTATTAACAAAACTTAAATGGAAAATTAAAATAAGAAATAAAATAAAATTTAATTGTAATTAATAAATAAAAATTGGAAATTTAATCTGTCGAAATATTATATTTCAAAAATAAATTTTTAGAAATTATACACACTATGGTATTGGTGTGTAAAATTTACTGTATGCAATTTTTTTTCACGTAATTATTTTCATGTTTATAACAATAAATGTGTAAATATAAGAATAATATGAATTCATTTCTATTTAGAGAAAATATGGTATAAACTAAAAATAGGTCTAAATTAGTTTCGTGAAACTTGAATTCGAAATTTCAAATTTCAAAACTGATATTCCGAAACTCTTGAAACTAGAAATATTAATCATTATTTTGTTAAAAGCTTCAACATAAACTTTTTTAGAAAATTAAATTATTTATTGGTGAAATTGTATCAATTGAAATGAATTTACAGTATAAATTATAAATGTTATTATTTAATTATAATATGTAATTAAATAAAAATAAATTTATATTATTATCTATGTATAATATTATTATTATGTTAACATTCAGATATTATACGTTATAATTTATTAATCTACTAGCGCAAAAATATGCAATGATAATTGTATATTAATTGTAATGCAAATATCATTATGTATCATTCTAACCCTAATTGAATTCACAGCATTGATTAATTCATTCATTATTCTCATAATCTCAAAACTCATCATTAATCAAAAATTAGAAAATCATTATTTTACTTTAATACTTCAAATAGACAAAATTTCAAATGGATATTACAACCTTCGTTTAAATTTTGCATTTTTTGATTGGATAAAGCACTATACCGTGGCAAAAGCAATCTTGAATGCGAACGAGTTCGAGAGGTGTTGTTCCTTTCATGGTTCCAGCAAACTCGAATTACGAGCATATAATTTCTCGACGCTGGCTCGCGTTCATGTACCCTTTACAAGTTATTATCTCGCTTGCAGTATGGCAAGCGAGATGTAAGAATAAGGGAAAACAAAAGAATAGAAATCGAAGAGGCTCTGTGTCGATCGAAAAAATTACCATGATCGTTACCACGCTTTTACTTGTTCTTTGAAATTCCGCTTCTTTTTTTTTATTTTAATACAGATATTTATAGCCACTTTGAGTATGAAAGAATGATTTCCATTCGCGATAAAACGAATTTTGATCTCAATTTCGTTAAACATGGAGTGTAAAATTCTTTTTTAAATTTTGAAACCTATCTTGAAAAATTGATAATTTGAACTAGTTAAATAAATTTTATGAACTATAGATGCATGAATGTTGTAATTTTTGTACACGTTTAGAAATATCCAGATTTATTTTTCACAAACTGTATTTTTATTACACAACGGTTTTATTTTTTAAAATTATAGCTACATTTTAAATTACGCAATTCAATTGAATTTTGAAGATCGATAATAATAAAACTGGTGATTATAACTGTCTAATCTTGTAAAATTATTTCATTGCATAAAAAGTTTTTTTTTAAATAATACATAAGATTAACAAAATTTTTCTAAACAAAATACAGTGGTGGCCACAAAATTATTTACGTTAAATTTTTTATGTTCAGAAAATTATTGATATTTAAACTATAACTATAATTTTGTAACAGAAAATCGCATAGCAAACTCTATGCGAATCTAGACTCATTTTGAAGTGTGAAGCTTCAGATTCTCTTTTCTCAAAAATGTTTTTATATCATTCAGTAAGATTTTCTTCTATGAGAGGAAAAATGACTAAAAATAAACTCAAACGTCTCTCAAAACATCGAAAAATTGTTTTCAATCTGACTCCATCATGAGTTTGAAGACTGAGGCTCTTTTTTTATAATGATCCCCTAAAACTGTACAATTTCTTTTCGCCAAGTTATTAAATTTTGAATATATCCGATAGTGACAAAAATTCAAATATCTTTGAATTTTTTGAATTTTTACAGCTCACCTCTAATTCAATGAGAATGACGAAAAAAATTGTACAGCAAGTTTTAGAGCGTTGTTGCAGGAGATTTCAGTCTTCAAATTCATAGTGGATTCAGTTATGAAAAAAAATTTTTCGAGAAACGTTTGAATTTATAGTATCTTTACTTTCATATTTACCACATGATACGAAAACATTTTTATGAAAACTAAATCTTGGATTATGGAAATAAAAAAATTTTAAGTGAGTTGTGTGATTTCTTGTTACAAATCTATAACATTACTTCAATTCTTCGAACATTGAAAATAGTGTACGTCGACCGCTACAATTTATATTGCTGTGTTTCTTAATAGATGTGCTAATCTCATAAGGATAGTAAGTGGTATTTTTATTTATTAATTTATTATTAATTTTATATAGTTTAGTCTAATATAAAACAAAAATTCGCTGAAGTATTCACATGAACAGTAATGTATATAATATAATAGATACAGTATTAGATGGAGGATTAAAATTTATAACAAATTATTTTCTGTAAAATAGTAGAAAAAATCTTGCCAAAAATCAAAGATAGTAGAGATTATTATTATTGATACGAAAGTAATAATCCTGAACGTCCTTCATTTCTTTTTTCTTTTCTGAATCTTATTAACATATCTTTTTATTAATGAAATACGCGTAATCTTCGGTAATGATATTATGGGACTAGTGAAAAATTGATTAAAATATAATTACTTCCGGCAAAACGAGTCCGTAACATGGCAATCGATCGTAACTTAATCGAAACGCTATCCAGCCCATGTAGACACACTGTCCTTGTGATAGGGATCAATGGCTGATGGTGATTCTAATCGTTTCATCTTAATCGATACAAATTTCCCGCATCTGCTTGCCAATCATAATTTCTTTACGCTTCGTTGCGTCACTCATTCATTTTCCTTTTGCTAAAAAAGGAAAACAGACATTTGTATTACATAGCGTGAGTTTTGTGTGTACGTTTTTCTAATGTGGGCACGTGCGTTACATAAAACAGGGTTAGGTTTGTGCAGTAAGAACTTGTGCAACGTAAGAAGAAAGTTACATTTCTAGTTTTTAACGAGAGGAAATAGCTAAATTGAGAGCCACTTCATATTGAGATTATTCAGTTAGTCAAATGAGCTAATTCACTAGAACCGACGTTTATTTAATAATTCTGCATGTTTCGATTGATTTTTCTTCATTTACACTACCTTCAATTGGCCGGACACCATCTTGCTCAAAAGTGAGATTTTTATTTTTGAAATATAATTCGTACGACTTCCAATAACGATAGAAATTAACTTCTTTGTACAATACTCATGTCTTACAACATTTAGAATTCCAATCAATTTTCCCACTTTATCAACTTATTAATTTTTATGGCTTATTTTAAATTAATTCATAACATCGTATAACTCTATGTAAATGACTATATTGTAAATTGGTAAAATTAATAACAGAGACTATAATTCTTTGTAGATATGTAACTAGATTGTGAACTACTAAAATTATTATAGCAGTAAATGTTGGCAGGTTCGTACATTTTCAGAAACTTTTAGGTTTTTCACAAGACGTTTAAGAACAAAAAAAGAAATGGTATATCTAATAAAAGATAAAGAACGAGTTCGAGAAATAACACGAAGAACCATTGTAACAAAAAAAAGATTGTAAACAATAATTAATATAATAATATATTTCTACTGGATTATATTTTTATTTTTTTATGTTTCTTACGTTTTTGATATTCTAAAGAATATAAAAGAAAATTTAATTGCAATTTTGTTGCAATGCAATAGTGTGTTATTATTAAATCCGAAGTGATAGTTAGCGTTATTTAACTAATTAATAATTAGAATGTAAACAAAATGAATAAAAAATTTATTTAGCTTATTATTTATACGCTTTCTTTTAACCACTTGCGCTGGTCAAGCGACTGCGGACCATAACGAGTATACAATACCGTATACAATAATTCGTCGCTTTCTTTTTGTACTTGTCGTTATATCACTGGATAGAATTACTTGTTGAGAAGTAATAAATTTATTATTTGTTTTGCCTATTTTATTTTACTTAAATATACTTAAAACCGAGAAAATACTACAATTTTGGAACAAAAAATTCTCGACGTGCATGGCACGTCATTGGCGCAAGAGGTTAAAATAGAAAATTAATTTTCATCAAAGTGAAAGATAAACGCAACAAATTCGTTTAAAAAATTTTTCATATTAGTGTCAAAAGTAAAATTTTATCCCAGTCTTTTTTGTCAATATTCAATGCTCGTATGCAGCAGATACTTTGACAAAACTCAAGTGGGAATAAATTTGTCAGTAAGATAAATGTATGAATTAGTAAAATCGATGATGAACAGTATGAATCGTAATTTGGTATGAATCGCTAAACGACACGATCAACTTTTCTTTTTTCCACACGCGAGTGGAACGAAAAGATTAACAAAAATTACTTTTCCTCTATATCAACCCATATCTACCCACGTTCGTTCTATGAAGGAGCAAGATGCGACTAACACGCCTTCTACAACGCACCTTATTGTTCGCTGTCAGCGTTACGACTGTCGAACAGCGTTTCCGCGCGGAACATAACATCCGGTTCTACCGTGTACGCATTTAATTAAAATGACACCTTCGCTTTCACCAGGGGCCACGATAATGTGATCTAACCGTGAGTGTTATGCAAGTGGTGGCAATCAATTTCATTGAGCATTAAAACCCACGGAGGATATGTTTTACTTCTGTTGTTTCACGCTATTCAAAATATCACGTGTGAAATACATAGCACTAGAAATTTTCAAAATTTTCGATTCAGTAAAGTTGTCAATTTTCTATTTTGAAATTTTATATGTTTGCAATTAGCTTAAGCGTTGAGGAGTTTTATATTTTTTATTTATCTAAAGAAATAATTATTTATTCTAAAAGTAGAAGATGATGAGTAATTATTTTATTCTTTTTTTCAATTGCAAAAACATTTCCTAAAAGCCCTTCTAATAAAATAAATTAGAAAAGTCGAAATAATCAATTTGAAATACAAATTTCCTATTTATAGATAACTTGCAATGTATTTCTTAAAATATAAATGATTTCGTATTTATGCGAAGGAAGATATTTTTGTTTTTACATTATATGTAGGTAGATTCTTCTATATACACTGTTTATTTTTCTTTGATATATATTTTTGTTTTATAATCGCTATAATATTAGTCTATAAATGTCCTTTGATCAAAAACTTTTATAACTGTGAATTAAAAATTTAATAAAATTAAATTAATGTCAGGTAAATTGATTATGAATTTTGCAAATACAAACAGAAATACAAAAAAACAGAAAAAAATTAGGGAATACCAAAAAATGAAGAAACTTTTATATCCAAACGATATAAAAATATTAGATAAAATCATCTTATTATTTATATGAAGTACTAACCTCCTAAATTTTTTATTTGCAATGCAGAAAATTTCAAACGATCTAAAATGCAACAAATTTTAGAAGGGGCAGAAAATATAAAAATGTATCACTGATGTAAGAATACTTTTATATTTAACACGTCGTATACATTTCTCTAACAACATTGAAAAAATTTGATTTATCGTCTTATTATTATTATTATTATTATTTATAGTCTTAAAGTTTGAAATTTTCTTTTTGAAACGATCCCTTAAAACACACAGTACAATCTTTTTTGCAATTTTATTTTATTGAACTTTTAACATTAAGATAACGACGAAATCCGAGATCTCCAAGAAATCTAAAAATTTCATCGTCTAACTTTAATATTCAAAATGTAACAAAAGAAAGAAAGTCAGAAAAAATCGTATAACAAGAAAAAGTTTCATTCTTTAAGATTATGTTTCCAGAGACATTGAAAAATTTGAGTTTTCACAATTTTTGAAAATAGATGTATCTGTCCTTACTTTTTCATTTACTATATGATATGAAAGAAAAGCAAAATCCGAACAGTCAAAATAGAGGCTTTAACACTTTATCATCGGATCATGGAAAATTCTGGGTTTTTTTCAGTTTATATGTTATTTGCAGGAAACGGAATTTTCCATTTTTAAAAATCTATGTGGATTATTTTATTCGAACACTATTAAATTTCTTATAAGTGCAAAGTTACATACTTTGCGTAATAGCACGCACACAGCGCAAATTATGTGAGATTAAATAGACTGTTGTATGATTTTTTTTTTTTTACATTATATTACTTTAAAATATTTATAATTTTTATTTTAACTATTAAAAGTAATTGTGTCATGTTTTTTAGTGTATATTCATAAACATGAGTCTATGAGTGTATATTTTCAAATATAACATGTATTATACGAAATACTAATTTAAAATAGCCATATGAAAATACATTTATAATAATTTGAAATAATATAAGAAAATATTTTATAACAAATAATATTATATAAGAGTATATAATAAGTATAAAATAATATAAAATAATAAAATATAAAGTATAAAATAGTACAAAATAATATAAAATACAAATTCAAATATTTTATTTTGAACAAAATTCGCCCAGGTCAGCAACCTGAAATTCTCCACTCTATTTGCAAATACCTAATAACCTCTCCCTCCCGCTTTTACGTAAAAGAAAATCCATTGGAACGGTCCGTTAGTATTGGTTGTAAAGCGAAATCATTCATCGAGCGAACCGGCGCGGCGCGGTGCGGAAGAACGGCGGACCACCTGCGAGTTTCTGCCATTCGGTGCCGTGCAAGGATGAATGAAAAACGAGCATCGCACACGTGCAAACTGCTCGTACAACGGTGTACACGTGGTAATAAAGGCGCACCACGAACGGGTGTATCGCGTCGAACGTTTGGCACTTATATATGGACCGGCGCGGCTACGTGGGCAGAGGAAGAAGCGGGGTCAATAAAAAGCGAAGAAGTGTTTGTGAGGGAAGCACGAGGGAGAAAGGGTAAAACGAAGGCAGAACACGGAGAACTCTCGAGCATGTAAATCACACGATGCGTCCAGTGTATTTGACTTCGAGATCATTTCGATGATTTTAAAATGATGCTTTCGTGATTTTTTCTATTTGTAGATTTTTGCGAGTTTATTGTTGGTTTATTACAGGTCAGGCTTCACTATTGTTCAAGTGATACAGACTGGACCAGTAATTATGACCACTTCAAATATCTTTGTTGTTTCTTGCAAATATGAAAAAAATTTTATTAAGACGTTTAATATGGCAGTAGTGATAATGATGTATGTATAATTATATAATATACTATGTACATACGTGTTTATATATTATTATATTATA
The DNA here is from genome assembly GCA_036937485.2 of Tetragonisca angustula. Classification (NCBI taxonomy): domain Eukaryota; kingdom Metazoa; phylum Arthropoda; class Insecta; order Hymenoptera; family Apidae; genus Tetragonisca; species Tetragonisca angustula. The sequence continues at coordinate 900,304 of JAWNGG020000095.1, read as the reverse complement.
TATTATGTACATTTATATATGTGTATTATATGTATATTATAGATTTAAACATATTTATATTTATACTAATTTATATTAATATATTAATATATTATTATACATATACACATGTAAAATAAAATATTTGAGGTAGTCCCATTTACTGGTGTACACTCCAAGAAAAGTTGGGAAAAATATTAAAAATTTTGGTGAAAAAGTTAGACAAAATTTTGGTTCCAATTTTAAATTATGATTTTAATCTGGAAGCAGTATATGATAAAAGGTACAAACTTTTAGTGAAATCATAAAGTCAAGAAATAGAATTATATCGATAGATATGCAATTGAATTTTATATATTGCACTATAACCAGAAATATTTAGCGTATTGTACATTTTTATAGATTTTTTTTATAAAATACACTTATTATAACTGGTTACATAAATTATTAAACAATCAAAGAAATGTTCCCATATTTTTCATTATATAACATACGTAACCACGTTTCTAATATTACAATATTTAATTATATTCATAGTATAATTTTAAATTACAAATTATATAATTCTAGTTATTCTATTTTTTAATTTTTATTATTTAATTTTTTTAAACTATAATTGCGATTATTTTATTTTTTAATTCATTTCAAAAATTATTTTCAAGCATTTGATTTGCAAGAATTAATTATTATTAAAATAAATCACTCGTTTATTATCGAATGTTACTTTCAGAACATTGAAAAGTCCTTGATAAGGATAATTATTTCTGATAATTTTTATTCATTCATCTTCTATAAATGATACTGGCTAGATAAGTTAACTACGTATGTTGTTGTTTCTCTTATTTGATATTCGCATATGGACGTGACTAGAGAATTACGTGACCGGAAAAGGAAGTATCGATAACAGAAGTAGAAATTTACACATTGCACGCGAAAATTATTTCAACGAAGTTGAAAAATTCATATCAAGATGTCAATAAATCAACTGCAGCTTGTTCTGTATTTAAGAAATAAAGAAACGAAAATAGAAAATGGGATTTTAAATTAATTTGTTTGTAATGTACGAACAATATAATTTTAATTTCATTCTAATTATTTATTTTAAATAAATTAAATACTTTGCAATAAATTTTAAATAATCCTTAATTGAATCTTATATTGATTTGTTTCAAACTCTAAAAATTAATATCTAATATCTTAAGTATTATACATGTAGCACGTACATATATATTACTCATCCATATGGTACAATAATGAAACATAACATTAATTGTAAATAAAATTATAAATAAATTCCTTTCTTTTTTACTAAAAAAAATTTCTTCAAACAAAAATACTGACCTGTTGCTTTCATCTATAATGCTGTCAAAAGCTTACAACATATACGAAAACTATTGAAGATCCATAAAAATGTGTTTAAAATTCTGTTGAAATTAAATTGAAAAAATTATCCATTATTTTCTTATGATTTAACTTTTTATTCTGTAATAACTAACCAGATTTTGCTGAATCTAAAAAAATGAAATTTGAATAAAGATTTTGTTTTATCTATTACATATTTACATAATCATTTTGGATTTTTTATGTGTTTTTGCAATTTTTATAAATCATATAAAATTTAAAATTAATCACAATGCTACAAGTTCGGAATAATAATAACAAAATTATTAATAATAAAACAGGACTAGAGAATTTATTAATATTAAGATTTTGCACTCTAACAAAAACAAATTATTATACGTCTCTTTCTCTCACACAATAAATTACATATTAAAATATTTATTTCTAAAATATATAAATATTTATATATTGAAATATTTATATATTAAAATATTAAAATATTTATATATTAAAGCGTATGTGTAGAAAAAAGTAAAAATATTACGAAAGGAAGCGAAAGAAAGGCAATTAAAGGCGGAACGAGCAGACAATTGAAATGGCACTCCGTGACATCTGCGTGAATTTCGTAATTGCCTCTCTCGAGGCTGTCTATCGTTATCGGGTAATGAGCTGTCAGCAGATATAAATTCGTGGAACACACAAACAGTCGCTTTGATACCTCGGTGCGTGGCGCACCTTAAACACGCACGCATCTATTTATACGCGTGAAGCAGATCTGCGCACGGGATGCAGAAATCGTGCACTTTTAGCCGAACTCGATAAAATTCCATACTTTTTTCCGCTGCCCTCGAGCACCTGAACTCGAGCAGCTGGCGCGGTTGCTTGCCGGAGCTTATCTTTTTGATCGTTTCATGCGGTTCTTCGAGAGAAAATCGAAGAATATTGAGATGAAACATGCTGCACTTCCTGTGCATGGAGGAGGTACTTATTATACCTCAAAAATCGAGATTCGTTTCGTTTCGAAATGATGTTTGTGGTACAGAGGCTTTGTGTTTCGTGATTCTCTTTTTTCCAAGTTTAAGAAATTATAAATTATAATGACTAGATAAATAATATAATAATAATAATAATAATAGATAATGATAAGTAATATAATAATAATAATAATAATAATAATGACTAATAATAACTGAGTTAATTTACTTATATAAATAAATAAGTAGTATAGTGCAATTGTTAATAACATTTATCATACTACTAATATAGTGTATTATTAGTAAATACTGTAAACTGTGGTACTTACTATAAATTATTTTATAGTATTAAATTATATATATGTATTATAAATTATTTTATAGTATAATAGTAACTGAGTTAATTTACTTATATAAATAAACAAGTAGTATAGTGCAATTGTTAATAACATTTATCATACTACTAATATAGTGTATTATTAGTAAATACTATAAATGAAATAAGCGAAATTTTCGTAATTTACAGCTAAAAATTTTTAAATTAGGAATTGATATTTACACCTAATTGCTATACAAGGCATTCATCGAAATAACATACACGATTTTACGAGCACTTCAGACAATATAATCGGAAAATGTTTCAGACAAATATTAGACTGTTTTACATCAGTTACAAATTGCAACAAAGAAAATAAATTTTTAACACTACGTATTTTTGATTTCGTAAAGTTGTAGCTTATGTCTAAAATAAGTTTAATGACTTGCAATTTCATGACCTCCAAATGATCTTAGAACAAAAATTTATGTTTCAAAGCGATTATTATCGACAAGCTAAAAAGTGTCAATATGAAAAATTGTTAAGTGGTACATTCTACATGTGCTAAAAAAGTTAAATAATTCAGCAATAAAAAAAGTATAGCATTCTCAAATCTCGAAATGAATTGACTATTTTCTTAATCTTTGTTTGAGTACATGCAATTCAGTATCAAAAAAGTAATCATTCAATTATCGGAAAATTCTATTAATTTCATTTTGCTTCTATTAATTATATTAATTCATGAATAATCGTTACGGAAAGTTCTTACTGTATATATTATTTCAACAATGATGATGAAGACTTACTGAACATTTGAATTTTAAAACTAACAAAAAATCACCAACTTTAGGTTTCCGATTTTAACGAAACTTTATAAAACATATATGCCACCATCATATTGGTTTTTGTCGATAGGCTTTATAATTTTGAAAATTGGAAGATATTGTTTTTTTAATTCTAAAGCTGTTTTAATTAAGTTTCCTATAATTTCTTTCTACTTCTTTCCTTTTATTTTTATAACATATATTTGCAATATTCCAAATTGGATAAATTGGAATTGCAACGTTTGCATTACTCAGAATACAAAAAGTTACTAAGAAATGTTGAAGAAAGATTTAACTTGCTATCATTCTGCCGATCTGATTTGACATATTTTCTAAATAAATTTAAAAATCGGCCTGAAAAATTCTACTTTACTTATTTTATATACATTTGCCAAATTTTGAGAAAATTTAACTTTATTTGTAAGAATCTAATAATGACGCACACGTGCTATGTTTTGTTCAAGGGAACATTTACAAATCATACTTTAGACTCAATATTCAACTTTCTCAAGTTATTTATCTCTGAAATTTTTTATAAGAATAAATACTAAAGTGACGGAGAAGGGAAAATCAAAGAACAAAGAAATAAACTGATAAAGTGATTTTGTCTGAATCAATTGTCACATTCTGACATTAGTAGTTATTCTAGCACAGGATAGTGTACAAAGAGCTATATGCATGGACACATACATACATGCAGTCTTAACTGGGCTTATTATCATTGTAAGACCGCGTACATCGTGTTTTCTCGTTTGCGGACGAACAAACAGTATTCAGAAAGGTTTCACCTGCAATTTAAAGCATCCCGTCGCCGACGAATCAGTCAAAGGGGAACGAGAAACTTCGAGACCCAGCAGATTTACGCTTTTACAGAGGTTCGTATCTTCGTACGGCCTTTGCGCGCTCGTTCCGACTCGGAGAACGATGTTTGAGAATGTCACGAGGAATGAGCGTGATCTCGTGTAGAGACTCGTATAATCTGGAAAAGTGCGTGCCTCGTGGGAACTGAGCGTCGTGGGACTTGCGTGGCGAAGAGAATCCTTGCCGCGTTTGACACTTTGATAATTATTTGAATTAATCTAAAACAGAATTAGTTTGAGTGATACAATAAGACTGATCGTGGACTGGTTATTTCTCTTTTCTATAAAAATTGAATATCAAATTATAATTAAAAAAATATTAAATTTAAATATTTATATATATAATAAATATTTATATAGAATATTTTTCCTAATTATAATTAATATTTAATTTTCATATGTTTTATATATAAATTTACATTATATAAATAATTAAATTTTATTTATAATTATTTTTATATAAATTAATATGTGTATACATGTAATATATATATTATTATTAATAATAATAAAATTTAATTATTTATATAATGTAAAATTATATATAAAACATATAAAAATAAAATATTAAATTATAATTAAAAAAATATTAAATTTAAATATTTATATGTATATATAATAAATTTATATATATATATATATAATAAATACTTATATATATATAATAAATATTATAATCAAACAAAAATTATAATTACGTTTCACATAGTCAGTCTACTGGAAGTAGAGAAAGTAAATTTTTCAGTGGATCAATATGGAATAAAATGTTTGAAGTAAAAAATTATTAATAGTTATAAATTATAAATATTTAAATATCCGTTTATTTATGATAACAATTTCTTTTTTTTTCTTTTTTTTTACCAATTTGAATAATGAACTTTTTAGATTTTTAGATTTTATTTTTATAAAATATGCTCCTTATGTTATTATTTATTGTATATGTATATAATATTATCATTGTTTATAATATTATTAATATTAAAAAAGGATTGAAGCAGCTCTTAAATTGCATTTCTTTTCATTCTTCTTGAAATAGTACAATTTTATTAAATAAAATAATAGCAAATAATAAAAATAACTAGTTTAAAAGAAGAAGAAATAAACTAGTTATTAGTTAATAAAAATAATAATAAAATAATAGATTAGTTACTTAAAATACTATTCTTCCAAACATTTCATAAGGTTGTTCGATTTGGTCATCATTGCACAAAAGAATTCTCTACAACTGTTGATAAAGGAAACGGTATTTAATGAAATTTTTTTAAATTGCGATAGATCCAGTGACGACCCGTGCATAATAGGCATTGTAGAATTGCAATCCCAAATTTTTCTCAATATACACATATATTTATTTATTTATTTATATTTGATTGTAATTTAATTTTATCATCAATAATCCTATACAAATTCTCTTATTTTGTATAAAAAAATAATAAAAATCCATATTTATAATATTTACAATATGTATATTTTAAGTTGCAGCAGGATTCAAACCATAAATCACTATTTTAAAATAATGATCGCTAAAATATTAAGGTGCGCAGAGTGATATCAATTCATATTTCAAATGAATTTTAAATAATTCTAAGATTGCGTTTCAATTACATTGTAATTCAAGTATGCTGTAATTTAATTACGCTTATAGTTACAATAATTAACAATTAATTAAAAAGTTTGAATTACAGTAATTAACAATTTTCATGTTATATTATATTAACAGTTCGAATTAATTATACAGTAATTAACAAGTAGATTAATTAAAAAGTTTGAATTATAATGTTATTGAAATACAGTATAATTAAATTACGTAACTGAATTACGGTGCAAAACTTTGCTTGAAATTACATAGGAAAACAAAGGCATTTAATTTGGATTTACGGACTCTCCTTTAATTAGATATCTGTATTAACATCTGTATACACAACAATATAATTTTTCGAATACAGAAATATTTAATATCGTGAATTATATTTGCAAGGTGCTTAGTGTAGGATATATCTTATAAATAACGATGTTATCAAATGAAAGAAATTATAATTCTGCAAAATAACAATGTCATTTCTATTGTGATAAATGAATTTTCTTTTCAAACTCGACATACATTTGTTGTGTACAATGTGCAACAATCGTATGATCAAATTAAGATAGGAGAGCTAAGATTAAAGATTAAAAATTATAAAAATTTATTCTGATATTATCGAACAGTCAATGAAACAAAATCTCTCTCCATCAGAAAATGATGCGAAACGAGTTTCGATCATGCGAAAGTAAACACAAACACTCAAAGTCAATTACGTGCGAAAAAGAACTAATAGCATTAAGTCAGAGACTAATTAATATTATACCTAACTGTAGTCAGATTCGATTTCTTATCCACGAATGGTTCGCTACGGATTATCGCATTCCGATTAGAATCTCCTGTAGCGTGGCCTACGGCTTATATTAACGCGCGTAGGCGAAACAGAAACCTTCCGTCGCTAAGAATTGCAGTTTTTCTTAATTCTTTCTATCTCGATATCCTTTTATTTGACTTGGATTTCATACATTGAAACGGTGGAAAATAGGTGGACATTTTTTTTGGGATGAAACGAACGGTTTGCCATAATTTTTAACGACTCAGTGTAGGAGCGTAGGTGTCTCGTATGGGCGTTAGAAGGAAGTCTTCCTCTACAATGTAGAGTCTACAGTTAACCGTCAATCATCTGCTAAAAAGATAAAGATACATATTTGTATTTCTCACAATCAGCTCCGAAGAAGAAAGAGTTTTATGCATAGTGTTAATATGATACTTCTGACATAAATGAGGTGAAGATTTTAAATAAAACAAACGCCTGTTCTAGTAGAAAAGGATGTAAATTTAATATTGAATATGACGATAAAATTTGTAAATACAGTAGAACCATAATAATTTAAAGATATTCATAGAACTAAAATTTTCTTTATCTCCCTCTGCTTTACTATAAAATCCTGCATTCGAATTATGAATTTTTATTAACTCGAGTTATTTCTTCAATCTTCACAATCTAAATTCTGCAAGCTGAGGCTTAGTACACTCTATTGTGCATAAATAATTGAAACTGCGCAATTCCATTAAAAGGTTGATTATTTTTATTTCGTTTGCATAGTTACGGATGGAAACATTTTTCTGTCTTGAGATTAATCTTACTATAATACTTACTTCTGAATTGAGATTAATCTTACTATAATATTCATTCATTTATCGAGATTCATTTTACTATAAATAAGATGACATGCTCTGTTAAATTTAATGTGAAACAAATATATCTGTATTACTCAAATTCCATATTTATTTCCAACAAATTCATATAAACTTTTTTAATGTAATAAAAATAAAATAAAAGCACGAATTTCAACACTGAATAGACATAAAATAATTAATTAGGGTCGAAAAAGACATTGTTTTTCTTCAGTTATTGTTTTTTCATTTATACTAATTGATATTTGCTATTTTATTACATATATATGTTACAATTAAAAAGAATCATTTAAATTATATTTTATATATTTGGAATAATTTAAAAATATTTATTTATATGTAATTTAAAAATATATATACATGGTGATATAAGTCGATTCAATAAAATCACTAATTCTATGATAGTCAATTGTTTATATTTCACTAATAGTGCATATATTTTTATCACAAGGATAATTAATTTAGAATTAATTCTCTCGGAAGATTAAAAGCATATTTGAAGATTAATTATCTTTTTATTTTCTTTTCCGGTTTATAAACTCTAATAATCTTCGTGCAACCTTTTTTACAAAAATTATTGAATGATAAATTGTTATTAAAATTATCTTCGAAGAAAATGAATTCTTGACTTCTACTTTGTTGAAGTAAAGATTTCATGCTTTAAAATGAGACCGTATGGATCGTTTGTCAGTTTGAACTATCGACAAATTATACTCTTCATTATATATCAAGTATACCTACTGTATATTCAAATTCAAATCATTCAACCTAATAATCCTTTTTTCTTCTATTATGTTACGTATTATATCCTTATTTCATATAGAATTCATTATTATGTACATTTAATTTAATAATATTTGAAATATGTATCTAAATAAAATAAAATAAAATAAATTTTTTTTCTCATTATTTAAACAGAAAAGATAGATAATAAAATATTTTTAAATTGAATATTATCGAATTACATTGAACTTGTGCCGAATGCAATAATAAATCAAAAGATTCTATAAAGGTATTGTCTTTAGAAAGTTAGAATATTTTATACAGTTATACAAGAAATTTTGCTGAATGATTGTCAATTTGTGAATTTATTATAACTTAAGATAAAATGCTACTTTCTTAAAAACATCTATACTTTTACACATATAATATTACAAACATTTTAATGGTGAAAGCAAAAATTATTCATAATAATAATTTATTTAATGATTATTAAATAAAGGTTTAATTGAATTTTGAAACGTACTGTTACTTTTACAGTTACATTTACAATATTATTATTTTATTACAAATCATATAAATAACGCATAAATTAATACAAATAAAACTTCGAAACAAAGTGAATATAAACATTTCTAAAATTTTAAATACGCGAATTCTATTTAATATATGTATATTCATTTATATAGTTATATATTAATTATATTTTCTAACATAATTATAAATCATATTTATATATGAATCATTAACACACAGTAATTTTTGAAACAGAATAAAAAGCTAGTTAAAAAATACCAAATAATAAAAAAAAAATAACACTCAATCATAAATCGTGGTAATAAAACGGCATTTTCAACCGAGGAAATATAACATAAGTCGAACTATTATCTTCGTTTTATTTCATAGTTATATTCAAAATGATTTCGAAGATCTATGGATCCGATTGAATATAACGTACCTTCCGTTTCACACACGTTGATCAAGTAACGTAAAATAATGGATTCGAGCTACGGCTGGATCCGTAGTGTCCATAGATCAAGTTAATGCTGTCGCTACGGTGGCTCATAGATCATGTCGATCCTCCTACGCGGCGATCGATTCGATAAGAGTTCTTTGCACGACTCGAAACGTGGTTATTTTCTGTGGTCACGGAAAATATCCAATGCGAAGTGTTCAAAGAATTGATCGGTTTTAAAACATTGAAATTTATAATTATGTTTTTCTGTACTTTATGTAAATTGTGTAAACATAGGACATATCGGTAGTACAGCCGAGATGTATGATTCCACGTGAAAAAATAAGTCGAAAATGTAGAATAAAATTTTTTTATAAACAGTTTCGTTTTTGAGAAAATCGAGTTTGAAAATTTATCGAGTACACGTGTACCAAGGCAATTTTTAACAAAAGGTATTTAAAATCTACTTTCTTGAAAATGAAGTTTCAAGTGAAAAAATTTTATTCTACATTTTTTACTTATTTTTACACATAGATCAGTCAGTTAATTATTCTTTTCTGATACAAATTGGAGTATGTTCGAGAAATTTTCAAACTCGATTTTTTTAAAAACGAAGCATTATAAAAAAAATTTTATTGTAAATTCATATTTTTAAAAAATGAAGTTTTTACAAAATTTTTTTATTTTCGACTTATTTTTTCATACAGAATCATATACTATTAATGCTGGGGAATTCTTTATATTCATATTTCAAAAAAATGACTCCATACTTCAAAATGTGATTTTTGATTGAAAAATTGTCATGATTGCATCTTTTTTAGAAAATAAATGGATTATTTAGTTTTTCTTAATATATCTACATTTTTTTAATAAAGTATTTGACATGTTATAAATTGAGTACACCTGTAATTACATTGCAGAATTTCAATTAAATTATAAAACAAAATTATGACGAATTTGTGATTTACGTGATCTTCGTGATGTTTTACATCTATTACAATATTAACATAATTTTTATTAATAGGTCAAAATGTATATAATTTTTCATAATATTCATTCCACTACATTGCAAAAGTCTTGCTTTTAATTGTTAAAATATGGCTAAAAAGTGGTAAAATTTAACAATTTTGACATCGATTTGATGTCAATTTGTTTCCCAGTTTAGCTTTTCGTGAGCTGGATTAATCGCATTAATCTGTCTTGTTGCCAAAAGACCATCCACTAATGTGAGACTGAATAACTCGATTTTGAATTTTAGTGATTATACTAAATTTCTGTACCTGAGAAGTCTGATTCTCTCTGATCTTTAGAAGTGCTAGATAGTTAATTTTGTCTAAATGAATTAAGCTAGAAACGCATAATTCTTGTTTAGGTGACTAAATTCTTAATTAAAACCTGACAACTGATTAACCTCTTAACTAACTCCTCTTTGTCCCAAAATTGCAATATTTTCTCAGTTTCAAGTATATTTAAGTATAACCCAGGCAAAACAAATAATGAATTTATTACTTCTCAATAATTTGTACCCAGTGATATAATACCGACGAGTTTAAAAGAAAAAGGAAGCGACGAATTATTGTATACGGTTTGGTCGCTCGTTATGGTCCGCAATCAATTGCCAGCACAAGTGGTTAAAAAGAAGTGACTGAAAACTCTTGATGACTGATTGAAGACTATTTGACAACTGATTCTCTTTGTTACAACTTTCCTCTGAAAAATATTCATTTTCCCTTCCAAAAGTGTCTGACAAGATCTTAAATCGTAGGACAGGAGACATGTTAACCCTTTTACTACCATAGACGAGATATGTCGCCAAATGTGTCGATTGTGCAACATATAATAGCATAATAGCGCTTCTACAATACCACTGACATATCTCGTTTCATAATTTCGCTCTTGCGATGCTATCGACGAGCTTATATGTCTTTTATTAGAATCAATTGAAAATATTGATGGATATTGTTATTGCCATGCATAGTGTTAGTACTGTGCCCCTCCATTGAGAGGCAGAAACATTATTGCACTGCGACATACACTCAAACCTGTTTTTGTGCGGAGGATAGGGATAAATAGCTATAAAAGTATTGTTCGCAACACATTAAAAAAAATTTAAGCGCGTAAAAAAAGTCTCACATGGAAAACTCAAAACCTCACGATGTAACTAGAAATTGCTTTTCCAAACAAGATAAAAAAATTAATTTACATATGAGAACATTTTTAAATATTTTATTTACTTATACATTATATATTACACATACGAAAATTTCCAAAGTGTACATATAAAAATTATTCTTGGTAGTCAAGAACGCGGATTTTCTTGTGGTGAACTGGTTCAAAATCACTTTCATCACTTGTAGATGCTACTTTGCACTCGTTCAGAGTTGACTTTTTTTCTGATACGATGTAGTCGGTAATCAACTAATGTAATTATATGGTGCAATACATATGTAATAAAATTGGCTGATGCGATATGTACATATGTATAATGTGATGATGAAATACTTTTTATTCATATTGTGCATTTTAATGGACATTTTTTTATATATACCGCATAAAAATAGGTTTGAGTATAGTAGTATTGTAAGAGCGAAATTATGGAGCAAGATAATACGTCAGTAGAATCGTATTAGGAGCAGTGTTATGAAGTCAGATACCTCGTCAATATTACACACCCGACATAGTTGTGGCGAGATAGCGAAAGAGTTAGAACCATTCAAAAAGTATAAGAATTTCTCGTTATCATTCCACGGTACTGACTCGCATGGAATGGCAAGTATGGGGAAACAAGTTCATCACCTTCTTAAGACCATTCTATTGTCTGATACTACTGTGACATGGCTACTGTGCGAAAAGAAACTCGTCGTATGAAATTTATGAAAAACTAAATCATAAATTACCTAAACGTGATAGAACATAAACGTATAAAAATCTCTAATCTAACTGAGGCATGTCCATGTCATAAATTAGTGTACACACCGTTGCGTTAGGCTTAACAAAGTTTTACAAAATTAAAGATAAATATCTACGGAACTAATAATTTTTCGATGCACATTTTTTGACAAACAAAAGTTAATATTTTTTTTACAAGGAATATCAAAGTTTAATAGATTAATAGATAAAAAATATATAAGATTGCATTTTAAAAAATAGAGAGTATGCTTGAAATCTCCAAAATCCTTCCATCTGCAAAAAATTAATTATATTATCGGCCTCTTTAGAATAATTGAATAACTTTCGTTGTGAAGAAAGACATTCAATTTAGTTAGGGCACTCTGTATAGAAGTTTTCTTACTGTTCACGTTTTAAAGAAAAATGAAAAAAAAAATTCATATAAATTCTGAATCATATAACATTAAGACAAAGTAAATCTTAAAAATCAGTTTTTATTTTAAATGAATAACAACATTAACTAAATTCGAACAGTCGCGATTCAAATACATTAGTTTGTTTGATCAGTTCGTTCTATCAATAGATCTCACTTTTTTTCAACCTCAAGCTCTTCTGTTTAGCATCATTTGGATTCTCGAAGTTGAATCGTTCCTCAGTAATTACACAAAAACAAATTTTTAACTCTGGAGAGCCTTCTGGTATCTGGCGTCTGACTGGAAATAGAAGATTCCACTAAATCCACGTGTCAGTATAAATAGAAACATGAAGTTTATTATATATAAAGTTTATTATAATAATTTATTTTATATAAATTGATATAAATTTGATTATAATAAAGTTTATATAAAGTTTATTGTATTATAACAATACCATGTAAATTGACTGATTGACTTGATATTATATAACATTTTATATTATTCGATGATATCATTAATTTAGAATAACATTTAAATTATCATGGCGGAAAATAATTTGCTATCTTGTTTTCTTAAAATATTCTAATTCTAGATATATATACTTTTGTAATTTATTGTAAAAAGAAGAATCTTACCTACTTATTATAAAGAAATGTTATAATTTATCTATTGGAGCAATTATCAAGAAATTTTGTTTTTCACAAAAACTATCATTTATGCGAAAAGAATATTATAAATTAGCAAATTTTAATGACATCAATTTTTAAAATTTACCGTTATAAATATATAATTTAAAAATTACAGACACGCGTTGTATATTTTATATCTGATTTTATTTGTTTATCACTTATTATACGTATGTTATGAATTAAATGATTTATTTCTAAAGATTATGTTCCGCGTCTAATTCCCAGATATACAAGGTGTTTCACGAAAACCAGGTCACCTGAATATTTTCTCTATTAGTAATAGTATAAAACTCGTTCCTGACGTAACTTAAATTGATTGAAGAGACGAATCGGTTGGAAAAATTATTTTTTTAAAAATATCATTTTTTAATATTTTTTCAAGGTCATTAACATTTTTTATGTAGTAAATGCGTATTTTTTTCTATTATTATTATGTGTATAGTATGTATTTTATTGTATTATTATTTTCTATATATATACATATATATATAAAATAATAATAGAATAAAATACATATATATATATATATAATCTTGCATGAATTGGCGAAAATTTATTCGTGTACCATATCAAAGCAATTTCCAAGTGTTTCAAGAAGCTTATAACGTCTTAGCATCTGGCATCCAACTTCAAGCAAAACTCTTGTATTTACTGTTACTACTTATCTGACCATACTATGCTATAAAAGAATAATAAATTCAATGTAGTCTGAAGTAACGGGGAGAATGTTCTCATGAAAACAAATTTAGAGTATAGATATTTAAAGTAACTTTAGAGACTCTGTTTTAGATTGCAATTAGTTTTAAATGAAATAGTATAACTAATATTGCTCAGTTATGAAACGAACAAAAAATATTAAAAAGGAATTGCATTTTACAAATGATTATTAATTATTTTTACATGAAAGATTAATATAAAAGCCAATAAATAATAAGTAAACAGAAATAATTTTATAGAATTTTTAAGATGGAATAGAATAAATAATAATTTCCTCTTGTTCTAGTTCACATAGTAGGCAAAAAATCGATTTCACAGAATTTCTACAATTAAATAGAATAAGTAATATAAATAATGAATAAGAATACCATACCATAGAAATACAATAAGTAATATAAATAATCATCTTGTTTTTCTAAAATAATATTTTAAGAATGATACAATAAATGTAATTGTATTTAAACATTGATAAATAATAGATAGAAAATATATTTTATCCTGTAAACTTATAAATAAAAAGTCTTTCACTGGAAGAATAAGCTAAATTAATTTAATAAAAAAATAATTTAATAAAAAAATATATATTATAGGCTTTCAAGTATTAAAATACATTACTATGTGTAAAAATTTCAGAATTCATTATAAAATAAAAATTATCATGTTTTTAGGAAAGATACAATAAATATTAATGTTTAGAAAAAATAATATACATATCATTTATTTGCATTAAAAGGTTCATCATTTTTTAATTTTCTTTGTGTTTTTCATTTATCAGCTAAATCTTACTGCAGTAAAATTTCATTTATGTAAACTCGTCGATGGATAATTGAAATTCCTATAATACAAGAGTAGTCCATTAATTGTTTCTATTAATGATGATTTTTCGTTCATGTTTAGATATAGTAGAATCTTCCATTACAAATTAATAGAGACAAAAATTTTGGAATAATACAACTATTTTTGTAATATTAAATTATCTATATCTAAGTGAAGGTCAAGAAAATCAATTGTCAGTTTATCTCGATATTTAAGAATACTATGCAGAGTGCATCAGAATATGTGAGTATAAATTCATTGATAGATTTAGCCTACTAAAGTAAGAAGAAAAGTTCATATAAATATGTGCCTTAGGTAAATTGTTTCTGAGGTAGACTCTTCCAATAATTCTTTTAATAAACTGAGTTTTTCATTTAATTTTACTAATAACAAAATAAGTAATATAAATTGTCGCACAACAGCATTGAAAACAAATTGAGTTCAAAGAGTTAATATTATAGAAATATAAATATTATAAAAAAGTTGTATCTAACAATAAGATATCTTCGTCACTCATAAACAAAATGTGGATTTATCACAAAATTAAACATAATTTCTTGCATTATATTGTATCAACATTATTTTTTCTTTGTAGCAAAATCATATTTGTTGGATAATCAACCATTCTTATTATTAACTCAGTGCAATAATTGCTGTTCTCTTCAAAGTGACTCATTCATAAAATTCACTTGGTTATTTACATTCCTCTTCCTTATCTTTTTCCCGCGATAAATCAAAACATAAAAAGATGCTTTGCAACGACATCAGACAGATTTTCTATGATAGTTCGTGTATAGCAGTCATCCTGTACGACTGTTAAGTACCAATTGAATAAGTCTCAGAAATTATAAAGTATTATTCTTTCACATTGAAACAAACATATTTTAAAAAGCTCATTTTTCAACTATGAAAAATACATAAAACATATTGCAATCATATAAAATAATTTATTATTTTATTAATCTATAATTATTAATTATTATTTTATTAATAAATACAAGAGAAAGTATCTATTATTACTCTAATGTTCTATCAATAGTATCTAATATTCTAATACTACAAAACATCTATTATTATTCTGAAATTCGGATAATGGAGTGTTCGAATATTGGAATATTTGGTTAATGGAGTTCCGGATGTAGGAACAAACGAGTTCAACAAGTAAATCGATTACAAATTAAGGTTCAGTTGAAATAAATGAAATTCATAAACGGACTTACTTCCTCTAAAACAAAAGTCAATTCGTTTTGGAATACAGTGGCAGTAAAAAATTTTTCTCCGCAAAAGAAAAACACGTGAAAATTACATGCTAGAAGCAAGCAACGTTTTGACAGCTTAATGGGCAATTAATAACCGCAATAAATTTCAGCAACACGGCCTTGCCAGTTTGACAACATTAACGAGAATGCGGTTTGAAAGCAGGGTAGAATTTCTTGCGTTTTTCATGTTCGTTAACGCTAAGCCAAAGAGTAATGATCGCTAACAGGTGATAATAATGATTGATGAACGGATCAATCGGTTCTTGTGTCTCTCCGTTCAAGATCTATCAGGGAAAAAACGCGAATAAGATGTATATATCGTGGTTGATCAAGTAAACGTAACGATATAATTATATGCAATCAACTGAACAGTAATATAGTTGCGATTACATTGATATATAACATTGCGATTATTCGAACATAAGCTCGAAATGGATGTACGTTTATACATACGTTTTCTTGTATTTCGAAAAATAAAGTATTATATCTTTTGTAGTTACAGTGTGTCCGTTAGAATAATTATTCACTAATATAATATTATTGTAATAATTATTTTAATAATATTTTTATTACTGTTAAAGTATATCATGAATTAAAATAAGTTTTCTTATTAAATTCTTTTCCTAAACGTACAGAAGCTAATTAAATTATTATATTTTAAGTTTATAAATCTTGTAAACTATAATAGTTATAATGTAAAATAATTATTAATCTTTCATTCAATAAGAAAATAATTAATTTTTTCATGAACTTATGAATTATCAAAATTAATATTTTATACTTCGAAACATTATAGTTATTTTTTTTTTTTTTTTTTTACTTTCTTTCATAATACCTAAAACATTTCATTTGAATCGACTCTATCACTGCTGTTTAGAAAAATATCTCTATATTTTTTAAACATATAAATTATCGATATTAAAATTATTGTTCAAAAATAATAAAAGTATATTGAATAAGTATATATTCATTGAACATTTTGTAATGTAAAACAGACTATTAGAACGTTTTTTCTACCAAAAATTTTAAAAAGATATTTTTGTAATTCCAAGAGATTAATTTATGGCTGCGATAAACAAGCATAGATTTGCGAAGAAAAACATTCCATCTTTGAAGGAGATATTAAAAGAAACTTGAAAGGATTTGGCTCAAGTAGAAACGATTCTGGAACATTGATAAATAAACGTAGTTAGGCAAGTTCCAAGAAACATATACAGCGATGATTTTACTGCTTATTGAGTCACAGAAACTAGAAATATTTTACTGTAGCATACAATGCGTATATATTAGCGTTCTTATTTTAGTTAGTTCAAATAATATTTTACTTAGCATTCGCTACTTTGCCATGCGAATTTAATTTATAAACTGATTTATACGAAAATTGAGTGTTATGTTTCAAAATTTATAAAATATTTATAGATTAGAAATATTTAAATAGATTATAAAACTTTCTTTGAAAAAGCAAATGTGAGACATATATAGTATTTGTTAAATCAATTTATTTTAAACAATTTTTGAAAAATTTTATTTTAAAAACTTTTTCAATTACACATCAATGCAAAACATTAACATTACAACTATGAATGACTAAAAATTTGTATCAGAGAAATTGAAATAAAAGGAGTAGAGAAAAGTTTCTAAAAGTTTCTCTTTATTTTTACTTATATTTTAAGAAAAATTATTCAAATCTCTAAAAATATACCATTGTAAATCTATGAGAAATTATAAACTGGTCATTTTGACTAGTCTGATCCTCTAAAGAAAACTGCCTTCGATTCAAGGAACGTTCGTTTACAATCTTACAACCGTTGACACTGCTTCTTCCAACACTATCCATCATCCCTAATCTCAATCAAACGACCCAGCCTTCAAAAGAAACTTTCACCGATTAAAGAAAATTACCGAAACGTATTAAGCGCGCACTGATGTAACTTTTCAAACTCACTCTGAGTAGAGCGATCAAAATAACTTACGGACAGACATTCACTTCATCGTTTGAGTTGTATATCACGCGAGGTATCTGTTGCGCAAAAAGACACACTATCTTCATCGCCGATTAATTTTTATCGTGAGATCGCAACAGTATTGTGACACCGAGTCGCGATTACGCTCGTAATTCATCGCATTCCCATTATTTCTGTGTGCAATCTCAACGACAGTGTTAATTAAGAACATACAGAGATATTCAAGCATGATTTCATTTTGTTTCTGTATGTAATGCTCGATTGCTAGTCTTTCCTCATTTCTGTCGTTATACGAACATTTATATTTACGCAAGATCAATCAGAGCGATTATAAAGGTCTGCATACGACTATTAAGTTGATTGCATTTCTTAAATGTAGCTTGACACACATGTAGTTTCTTGAAAGCATCAAACATTTAAGCTACGTGAGTTTGTACGTCTCTCTTAGCGATTCACTGTTAAATAATTTATACTTATTAGTCCATAATGCATAATGTCCTATAAAATGCAATCTGACTTATTTAAAACTTTCTAAATAAATAGTTTATTTTTAATAGAATTTAAATCAGTATTTCAATTTTTCTGCCATTTTTTTATGATATAACAGATTTTTGAAAAAGTCGGCAACCTGCAATTAAAATAATTTAAATTATATTTATTGAAAATTATACGTAAATTATGAACAAAATAATCTAATGGTCTTTTCAATCGGCGTTTATCTTTAATCAATTGATCAATTTTTATTTCAAATTATTTCAAGCTGTTTTCGTTGTTCGCAATAAATCACACTCTGAACTCATTTTTTGTAACAATTTTTTTTTGTAACAAAGTTTTGTAGTCATTGTTGAAATTTGCAAATGAATTTAATATGGTTCAATATTACATCATGACTTTGGGAAACAAGAGTTTAAATTGACACATAAATATTTTAAAAATTCCTTCTTACAGGATTTTCGATCATGATATTAGTAGCTAAAGTAAATATCATTAACACATTCATTCAATAATAAAACCAATTACACTTCTAACAGCAATTTACATATATCAAAATGCTCGGTAAGTCGAAAGTAAATACTTATCCAGTCAATAAATCAGACTTTCATGAATTCAAATCTTGAAATAGGAAGTGATCACAGTGATTAATGGTGCTTTGCAAAATAGCTACCACTGAACTTATCAGTTTAACAGTGTATTGACTGGAGATTACACACCGGAGGAGTCTAATGTATGCAACGGTCAAGATTCTATCTCGCAACCGGTAATTCTCTACGAAAACCACACGGTCTCGACTCGCTGTTTCTATTCCCTTGTACATCCCATTTTTGCCATAATCAAATTACAATTCCACCCAAAGATTTATTGGATAGTTTGATAAATCAACCGCGAGTGATCAATCCACTTTCATCTAGTCTACTCGTTCGTCGGATCCTTTTATCTCAATGGATTATAGTAAAATCATTAATTAAATTAATATTTTATATATAATTTATTTGTATTATAAATATTTATATGATAAAATCAATAAAAAATTCTATATAATTTAATGAAATTTAATGAATAAAATTAAATAAGGAGAATTAAAATTTATAATGATAAATTAAAGTGCCAGCAGTAGCGGTTAAACTTATATTATAAGTTAATAATTTATTATAGTAAAAATAATTTTATTATATTATATTAAATTTATTAATTTTAATTAATATTATGAAATAGTGCAATTTAAATTAACATTAATGGTATAAATTTCTATGTTAAAATATATTAAAATTGAATAATAAACTAGGATTAGATTCCTTATTATATTAATTTGAGAATAAAATTTTTATAATTAAATGTTGAATCATTAAAATAAAGTAATATTTCGGTTTTATAATCTTTTTAGGGAAATTTGTTATTTAATTTGATAATCCACGATAAGATATGCTTAAATTATATTTATGTATTGTTATTAAAATTTATAAATAAAAGTTTTATAAAATAATATTTTAAATCAAAATGTAGTATATTTAAGAATAAATGAATTATAAAATATTTTAACGTCGATAGTTTTCGTTAGTGAAGCGAACAAAAGGGAATCACGATTGAACAGTTGGAACTGATGGTCGTATCGGTACCGATACTGTCAATGATATTCAGTCAATTCAATACCAGAATACTCAATGGAAAGTTATTGCCAATACATATTGAAATTTTAGCTATGAATTGTCAATAATGATATACAGTTGCTCACATTAGTATTCGAACATTAAATATATAAAAAATCGTGCAATAATAAGCTGAGCTTATTTCAAAGCTTAAAGCCTCTACTTTCTACGTATATTATTCAATACACAGTAAGTAAGCGACGTTTTTACCGCACTGTTCACAGATTTATACTTTATATTGTAATTTTAACCCAGAAATGTTTAACAAACGTTCAATAACACGAAAAAAAGAAAAAGAAAAAATCTATGTTTGAATATGAAAATGAAAATTATAGTGACAGATTCTCAGATTTTCATTCCATCTCTTCTATCTGCTGCATAACATAGAAACATCTTTTGAAAAAGAAAATCAAGGTTGGTAAAAATGTTTCACGCTTTAAAATGAACCCAACTGGATTGTTGCACGATTTTGTTTTATGAAGTTTGAACAGTTTAAATTGTCGATAATTTTTCATCAAGTGTACAAATATTTTTGTTCATCCCTGTATATACGTTATTTATGATTACTTCTATAAAATTATCGTTCTATAAATATTACTTCTATAAAATTATTGATATTTGTTCGATACGACATAAAGGTATTGATACCTGTTTTCCTTATTATTTTGACAAAATGTAGTTCCTAAAACAATTCTAAATATTAATGTGAGTAACTCTACTGTTTTTTAATAAAAATGTTTTGTAAAAATAAGGTAAGAAAAATATTCAAATATTCAACAAATGTTTCTAAAATAATTTTGAATATTAATATGAATAACTCTACTGTTTTTCAATAAAAATATTTTGTAAAAATAAGGTAAGAAAAATATTCAAATATTCAACAAATGTTTGTAAAATAATTCTGAATATTAATGTGAGTAACTCTACTATTTTTTAATAAAAATATTTTGTAAAAATAAGGTAAGGAAAGTATAATATTCAACAAATATTCCTAAAATAATTTTGAATATTAATGAGTAACTGTACTGTTTTAAGAATAATTTCATAAAAATAAAGCATCAGCAAGAAAAACGATATAGGCTCTTAGGTAGGAAAAAGGCTTAAGTATTATTCGATATGACATCATTTGTAAGCTAGTATTGATGATAGTAGTGATTCAGTATCGATCTGGTCATTAGTTGGAGCTAATAAAGAAACTAGGCATAGGTGGAATTATAGATTTAAAAAATGATCGATATTAGTTACAATTAAGGCGAGCGTCACAGTCAACTTCTAACTAATCCTTCAGCTTTGTAACGAGAACGGTTATTTATTTACCTATAACCAGGCTGAATACCATATAGGATTAGAGACACGAGATCATTATTTATGCCTTAGCTATGGTTACGTGGCTCTAAAGCGAAGCTTGAACTTGACTGTGGCTGCTTGAATTAATAATCGTATGTCACTTGTTTGCTGGTATACCTAATAACTTTATTTTTATTTCTCCCGTTTTTTTTCGGAAAAGATGATTAAGACTTCTAAAAGTGTATTTTTTCATTGGTCGATAGGTGAAATTGCGAAAGCGCGTTGTAAATAAAAATGGAATTACATATGATTTAAAAATAGCTATACTTTTTTTATTTTTGCGTTAATAGTAGAAAAAATAGTTTTGATATTGCATATTTGTCGACGAAGAATATAAAAACATTCATGAAAAATTAAGAATTTGGAATCAAAAATCGTGTTCCAAATGACTTAATGAATCAAACTTGTTATTTTTCAGACTATTAGAAATCCTTAATTGCATTATGCAATAAAACTAAATAAAAAAATTCAGTAAAAAAGCTATATAGTTATTGTTATTGATTGATACAGTGGTATTTTTTGATATGATGACAGAAACATTTTCAAGTACAAGTAACCTAACACGAGTCCAACAATAAAGTTTGACATGCGTATATAATTTATAACTTTTTTTTTCTTATTGTTAATTTCAAATCTATTATTTTTATCCAAAACCGAGTTACAAGGTATTATTTTTTCGTACAATTGAATCACAAAGTATTAAAAATATTTTCGTATATAACTTGAAATTTAAAACCGAGCAGTACAAGCAAAAATTATTCAAATGTCGATTTTAAAAATATATTTCAAGAAATACTTCAAAACATATTTCATCAAAATTAGTTAGGTGTCTTCTGCTCTAAAAAATTATTAAATTTTTTTAATATTACGGTAAATAAATATTTATACGTATACATATAAAAATTTAGATAAATTGTATCTGTAAAAATTCTGCATTTGGTTTTGGCTGTCTAAATTGTTGAAGATATATGGAAAAATTTTTGAGCATAAATGTTCTACAAAGATCAATATAAAGAAAATATTTCACTTATCTTAAAAATCTTTATAAATCCTTATAATCCTTATAAATCTTTAAAAATTTATAGTATGTATATTTGCAGTCTACTTATATATGTTTATAGTATTCAAGTATTTTATAAAATTCTCAAATCGTATATGGAAACATAATAATTATGATATTTGAGATATATGATATCTTAAGTGATATTCATACAAATCAACAATAATTGGATTGTAAAATTAAAGCGGATTATTCATAATGCTTAACTTAAAGCTTTTAATTATATGTTGCATAAATTAAGTATCTCACAGAAGAAATATTAATAACGTATAATCATAATGTTGTATCATAATTAAATTAATAAATTAAGTAGTAAATAAGAATGCTTTGTTTAATTACAATGTTACTGTATAGTGATATTTTATTGATAACTTTATTTTTTGTAATTGTGATTATTTAAATTTATTCTTATAATTTATTTTTCACTACAATTTATTTTGTCGGAAATTCCTTTAAATTGCATAATTGTATTAGATACATACTAATTTTTTTAAAATTAAAATCAGAATATCTTTTTGTAGAATCTTTGAGATAAAAAATTACTGTATAATAGTGCAAAAACATTTCCTACAAAATAAATTTTCCATTTTATATTGATTTTTATAATAATGTCTAAAAGAATTTTAATTTATATTTGACATAGCAAATAAAAGACATGGCAAATAAAAAGAATAGTGAAAATGTTTTATTCTCCTTTCTTTATAAACCAATTTCGCAAATTAATTCGAATTAGGCCAATTAGTACAATTTACTTCATTTCTAACTTTTAAATGATCTCATCGAGTTTTAATTAAACTACTTGAGTTAATTCAATAATTTGGACTAAATCAAAATTACATTACTTAATTTTAAAATACTTCATTTGTTTTGTATACACGGTATATATCATTAATAATGTATATAATCAATTATATAGATTTTAATGAATATTTATACTCAAATAAATATTATTGTAAATATCTTATAAAACGAATTGCATTCTTTTAAGATTTTTATACAATTTCAAAACTCAAAGCCAGTATTAATATTAATTTACATTCAATCCAAAATTTTGATTTTAATTTCAAAATTACCACAAAATTATTAAAATTATTACAAAATATTTCGAATATTTATAATTCGTAACGTAAAGAGAAAATTCCAGGATTTTTAAATTTCTGGAATGAAATAATTTTTGTTATCCGAATATTCTCATATCTAAAAATTATGGGAATTGTCCAAACAGAATATTTATATAATAGATATCTTTTTCTTGTGCTAAACTCATTTGTCTCACATGTTTTTTATAAATACAAAATTATATCTATATTATCTATCTATTATCTCTATATATCTAAGAGATTGTATTTAATTCTGTGATAAATCATAAGATATTTCATTATTTTTCAAAAATAATAAATCTAATAAACTAATAAAATAATAAAAATAATAATACTAATAAACTAATGAAATAATAAAAATAATAATACTAATAAACTAATTAAGTAATAAAAATAATAATACTAATAAACTAATAAAATAATAAATATAATAATACTAATAAATTAATAAAATAATAAGACAATAAATATAATAAAATAATAAACATATGATATTTTATTTATTACCAATCATTCGTTTACCTAGCAGAAACAACAACATTCTTTCAGAAATCTCAAATATCTGATCTAAATCCGAAAAAAATCCGGTCAGGAACGTACAAAAACCCGAAAATATCTCATAATACGGAATTGCCGATAATACGAGATTCCCGAAAATTTCGGAATACTCAATAAAATCGGTATTCTCGAGAATTTTGAAAAGTTGATTAACTTTTTTTTTTAGAAAATTTTAATAAATTGTAATGAATGAAAATTGTCTCCTTTTTTTCAAAAAAAAGGAAGTTTTTCGACAATATCAACTTTTTCAATAATCCCAAATTTTGAGTTACTTTCGGGACCTGACCTGGACTCTATCTCGTTTTCAACCGAAACGATTACAAGTATTATTTCACCGTCTTATACCATTGATCAAATTGAATTTAAATCTAAAAGTACCTGTTCACGATTTATGGCTACGCCATAAAAATTCCTTGTCAAATACTCTTTCTTCTTTTTCCGTCGCGAAACAAGGGCCGTGAAAGTGCTAACCGGGGCTTATGTCGTTTGAATACAATGCGGCATTCGTTGCGGTGGCATTGCTAATTGCGAAATGCGATCAATCGCGGATCAGCAAACACTAGTCATGCATGACTAGGATTCAAACTGAATAGATGCTGATCGCGATACCTGTAGATTTATATATTGTTACCTAGAAATGAATAGACATATTTCCCTCTGCGTGATTTCATGGCTCGAGAATGAAATGAACCATCAACATGAAATAGAGTTAACGAAATGGACATTATTTTATTTTCTATTTTGATATGTGCCCGTAATCATGAAAGTGGCCTACGTCGTTTCGAGATATTTAAACGTTTGCGTTTGCGTTTGAATAAATTAAAAAATATTTTTATAATGTAAAACAAAATATTTCAGGATTTATTTGGTCTTGTAAGATAATTTATTGTGACTGTGAAATTTTGTGTGTTATAAAGAAGTATGATTTTTAAAGCTTGAAATGACTTGGACCATTTTCAAAATTAATCGAATGTCTTAAAACTGACTTACGACAATAGAAAACAACAAATTTTATTATAAAAAAGGAATTTAATTCAAATCTATTAATTCACATTTTATAATTATGTTTCTAAATAATTAATGTTTATCATTTCTTCTCATCCTTCGGAAATGGGATTTTGAGTTTTGAGTGATTTAAAATATTTCTGGTAAATTGATGGGATGTAAAGTAGTATATTCTTAATATATTTATATGTTTCTTCTGTTATTGCTTTGATGATGGTGTATAATGGAACTAGGTGGATATTTTCGTATATTTTTGCCCAGCATTTTTTGGATAAAACGTCTAAAACATGAAATTTATCATCTAAAGAAGTTTTATAGAGCATCTTATATAATTTAGAACAAGGATGGTTGTTTGTAATACTATCAGTAGGATACAGACTCATCCAATGTATTAAAGAGTAAAAATTTCCTAAGACCGTCTTAAATTCCATCCGTGCCACAAATTACGGTGGTTGCTAACCTTAACGATTACCTTTATTGATAATTATCATAAGCAGATTTTTTTTAATGAGTAACCTGTTTATGAATAATCGAAATAAATTTCTCTTATAATCAATGATGATTATTGGGCCCTGAAAAAATTTTCGATGACTTATAGTCGTTATTTATAACCAAAAATGTTTTAGTTGAAGAAATAATTGTTATTAATAATTGTAATTAAATTATTGTTAAATTAAATAAAATAATTGTTATTAATAATTGTAATTAAATTATTGTTAAATTAAATAATACTTTTTTTAAATTTTATGATAATTATGGTCTCTGTGATAGATAACGGATGAATATTTATATGGAGAACTCATGAATCAATCAGTCACCTCTCCGAATTATTTATGCCATGCAAATGTTCTTTTATTATATTAAAATTGTCAGTCGATGAAGTAGCTTAAGCATTATAATATAATTATTATAATATTATAACTAGACTATTCTTGATAAGAAATTTGTACTATAGAAGTCACTTTCAATAAAAAATGACTTACACAAATGATTTCTTGAGCTCTCCTTTTTGCTTCTTATAGTATTTAATTTTCATTTTATGTATTTTAGTATTTATCATTAGTATAATATCATTTTAGTATTTAATCAAGTTTCATATTTATACTGGTCACGACACCTGTAATATAAAAAACTATTTTATAAATCGTATAATTGGATGTGACAAATCGTAAAACTGGAAATTGTAGAACATTGTCTAGAGTACGATGTTTGTTGATTTTCTGGAATATTAGTTTCAGAAATATACCGTTTGAATATCCGACAGTAATTAGTTATCATATTAGCATTTTATTTTGCATTTTTCTTTGTACACATTTACATGCACTTTTCCTTACACATGCAAAGATATTTTTCGAATCATTGCAAAATTATTCACAGATAATTAAACAATATTTGCTTACGCTATTAGACCATATATAATAAAATTCAGTTTATCCAATATCTTTTATATACGTTAAATAATACTTCTATTTATCCAAACACAGTATCAATTTATGTAGCCAAAAAATATACTTTTTCGTAGTCTTTAGTGAATTTACTATATCAATTTTGATTGATTCTTTTGGATTACAGTAGCAATACTAAGAACAAATAAAACTTATTTGATTCTTCTAAATTTCCTTATTTTTTTATGAAAATATGTGAAATAAATATTTTTATAAGTTTTTATAAGTTATAAATATTTTATATTATACATATAAGGCAAAGGTTAATTGTAAATTGTAGAATATATAAATTGAAAAAATAAAAATATTGTACGAATGATAATCTTCTTAAACATTTTCAGGATGCCGATGTAATCCTATTGGTTCAATAACCACTGCCTGCGATATCATAACAGGACAATGTCAGTGCAAACCTCATATTACTGGCAGACAATGCGATCAATGTATGGTGAGTAGAATATATAACAAACTTAAATTGAAATTTATAAACCTCATTCCATTTTTTAAAGGTGTAGTGAAAATATAAAATTTAATATTCTATAACGATTTAAATCACTATTTATAATCTTATTATTATTAAATTAATTGAAAAATTATTTAAATTAAAATTAAACAAAATATATGATTAGTTTCTGGAATTTTATGTTAGAACTATCACAAGATTATTACAAATATTTTGATAATGCATTAATATATTCGGATAATATAATTATTGATGACACCTTGTTTAATATATAATTGTAATCAATTGAATTAACATAATTGTAATAATTGTAATCAATTTCATCAATTGAAATTGATTATTTGTAATGAGTTTTTCCTATTTTTTTAATCTTGTTAAGGTTGGTTTCTGGGGTTTGCCAACGGGAGCAGGCTGTGCTCCTTGTGGATGTGATCCTATAGGAGCATTCAATTCTTCTTGTCACGATAGTATAGGGCAATGCCACTGCAAACCAGGAGTGAGTGGTACACGTTGCGACGTCTGTTTACCTGGATATTATGGATTCTCATCCAACGGATGTCAAGGTACCGTTTCAAATATTTCAGTAACTATAAATAAAAGTCGAATTGAAAAAGCGATAATTTATTTTTGAAAATGATCATGCAATAAAAGAATACATCTATACATGTTAAACCGTAAATGGTGTCGAGTCATTTTTATTTGAAGGATTCTTTAATTATATAGGTTTTATTGTTAAAATTATAAGTATTTATATATTAGCTTATATAAGTTAAAATATTATATGAAAATACATATTTACAGCAATAATATGTTTGGTTTCACATGATACTGCTAATTTAAAATATTAACTGAAAATAACATTTGACCTTTGCAATATAAAGTATTTTATTACATTTTATGAAAAAATTATATATGTAATAGATATGTTAATATATGTATGTTAACTATCTATTAAATAGGTATGCTGATATATGTATAATAGGAGAGATTTTCAGTTTTTAATTTTTGCCATTTTTGTTTAAGTTAGTTATTTGATAAGAAATATGATAAAATATGTGATCCTTTTTTTCACATATTGTAAGTAAGATTTCAAAAGAAAACATACAAAATAAGTTAGAAAATATTTGTTTGATGAAATCAAAATATGTCAGTTTATCTCACTGCGGCAAGATATACAAAATATTTTCATATACCTGTACTAGAATTTCGTTTGTTCGACAGGAGACAAATCCATTCAGGTAATAGAGGCTCACTAGCTTTCTCTACAGTCTATTCTTATTTGTTTACATGAAAAAAAGTAGATGAGGATAATTGAAATTGATCAGTATGAGTTCCCATATCTGAGGCTAACATTAACCGGTATAAAAAAGGTCCGGATGAACAAAGTTCTATTATACTAATAATACTTTTATTACTTAAAATATATTAATGTCTTTTTGGATTTCCATCATGTATTAGTTTCGTGTTTTTCCTCTTTCCTATATTTACAATATATCAGAAATTCTCTAATGAGAATTTTAATAAAAATATTGCAGATAACTTAATAGACATAAAAAATTAACTAATGCTAACATCAATATTCTATCATAATAAACAATAAATGTCATACATCTCGCACTAATTAAACTTCATATATACGAAGCCTCGGATGAAAAAATTGTATACCACATTTTTTCCTTATTTCCTCTACGTAGAATTAACCGCTGGCCGGTTATGCTATGACTTTTCACCCACCCTGTACAATATATCTTGAGATAATGTTTGCAATTTTTAATTTTCAGTTTGTGACGCCTGTGTGCGGCCAGGTCACATTTGTGATCCTGATACAGGTCGCTGCGTGTGCCCCACCCTGACCTTCGGTGAACATTGCGACAGATGCAGACCAGGTTCCTGGGATTTGGTCCCAGGAATTGGTTGCAAACCTTGTGCATGTACCCTTGGCTCTATGAAACCTCAGTGCAACCATCAAGGACAATGTCCTTGCAGAATAGGATACGATGGACTTAGATGTGAAAAGTGCGCGAAAGGTTATTATGGTTATCCTAGATGTCGACCTTGCAGCTGCAGCGTGGCAGGTACTTTGCAATGTGACAATGGAACTTGCGATTGCAATGATGAAGGACAGTGTCCTTGCAAGGTATATACATTAATCGTTAATCATTACTCATTTTAAGTATAAAAGAGTTTTTCAAACGTCCATAAAAATTTTTTATGAATATATTATATATATTATATAAAACATTTTAAAATTTCATTAATATTATAGTGATATTTAACTATTATGATTATATTAGTCAAATGTGAATCTACGTATATAAAAATGACAAAATATTTAATATTGAACGTACCGGTTTTACTGTAACCAATTAAATGATTGATTATGTAATAAATTTTGTATTTACAAAAGAAATACAGGTAATTGTCAATTTGAAAACAAATCACAAAATAATCTTTAGTTAATAAGAAAAAAAATTTTATGTTTCTTATATATATATATTTTTTTTACTTGTATATTTTTATTTCTTCTTATATTTTATATTCGTGTATTTTTATTTCTCTTTAACGAAAGTTAAGAAAGAAATAACAATGAATGCAGAATTTTAAATCGAATTTTTTAAACTGATCATTTGACCGCGCTTGGTACGTTTGGTGTTAATAGAAGTAGGTATACATATAAAAGTTTTCTATGGTAAGTAAATAAGTATTAAAAATTATTCTATAATAAATAGGTATAGTAAGATTTAAATACCTTACAATTTTACAATATCCTAATTAGGTATTGTGGATTATTGTAAATGGAAATTTTTTATAAAAAAAATATATATATACATATTTACTAACGTTTTGAGTTATTCAAATATTGTAAATTTTTTTATTCAGGAATATGTAATTGGAAGACAATGTAATCAGTGTAAAGAAAGTACGTTCGGTTTAGCATTGAATAATCCAAAAGGTTGTACTGAATGCTTCTGTTTTGGAAGAACAACTTCATGTCAGCAAG
This sequence comes from Tetragonisca angustula, assembly GCA_036937485.2. Classification (NCBI taxonomy): domain Eukaryota; kingdom Metazoa; phylum Arthropoda; class Insecta; order Hymenoptera; family Apidae; genus Tetragonisca; species Tetragonisca angustula. The sequence continues at coordinate 870,245 of JAWNGG020000095.1, read as the reverse complement.
CTGACCTTAGTTGGGGACAACGAAGATTAACACGTCCACGAACTCTTTATATCAATGACACTATAAACGATATAATAGTAAGTATTGTAACCATGCAAAATAATAAATTTCTATATGAATTTTTATTTAAATAAATCTTTATCATTCAATATTATAAGAATAAAATTTGTACTTATACCGGTATAATTTAAATCTAAATATTAATATATAATGTTCAAAGAAAGATTTGCTGGAATTGAATTAGTTTTATTTTATTAATCTTTCTTTAAGATGTAGATTAGCAATATGTCTAAAATAAATATAGAATTTTACCAAGCTATGAATAGGATATAATTACATTACAAAAAAATTTATTATTGCTGTTATTATCAATATTGTAAGATCAAAGAAAAATATTGAACGATATTTTCTCATTTATACAGGTTTCTAAATTTAGATCACGAATATTTTTATCTCCTGTTAACGGCGGTTTAAATATGACCAATGGACTTTCAACGATTCCTGACGTTGAAGGTGATGTCACGATACCATCACATTTGTATTATAATTACCCGCTCTATTGGATGCTACCAGAATCTTTTCTTGGTGACAAGGTAATTTCAAATCTTGCTGAATTGAATTTTACATTATACACTAAAGAAGTGTTTACAAAAAGATTGTAACAAATCACTAGAACATAGATTTTCCCAGCTGTAGTTTTCGTATTTTTGAATTATATTTATCAATTATATAATACATATAATTTTTTTATTAGTTTATCGATGCATTTTCTTCAACATTTGCTTTATTATTTTTATATCGTGAAATTTTCAAACAAATTACTTGTTTAAATTGTAATTAATTTGTAGTTTTGTGAAAAGTAAATGTCTTTTATTTTTTGATTAATCAGAAACTAAACGTCATGTACAAAATGTAATTTTAAAAAATGGAATATCGGTTATTTTAAATGAATCGACAAAGTCTTGAATATATAACTGTATTATACACGTCTGTTCAGAATTCTTAGAACACGTATAACATTTATTTCAAAATTGGAAAAATTAAATAATATTTTGTACAACAAAAATTTACAAAGTATTAGTTAACAATTGTATTATAAAATACGCATACACAATTGAAAAAATTTATCTACAATATTGAAAGTAAAATTAAGTATTGAAAATAAAAAATGTCCTAAAACTTTTAAACGGTATGCAGTATACAATAAAAGAATGCTTACACAATTAGAAGAGAATACAAATCATTAACATCATTTATAATTTAAGGTTGTATCCTATGGAGGATTTTTAAGATTTACAACTTCAACTGAGGGTGGAATACCTTTAAGATCAAATTTTCAATACCCAATCGTGCAACTGCAAGGAAATAATAAAATCGTCTTAGAATACTTTTTACCTGTATCTACGGATACTAATCATTACGAAGTTAGGTAATATTCAATTTTAACTAATAGATCAGAATTCTTAACTTGAAACTCTAATAATAAATTAATGTTTTGTTTTTCATTTTAGATTTCACGAATCTTTATGGCAATTACAAAACAGGCCTGACTACAAAGTTACGAGAGAAGTTCTTATGGTTGCTTTACAAAATTTGCAATATATTTTAGTAAAAGCCTCCGAGAATGCTGAATTTACGAAAACAACGTATGTAAACTTTGTTATTTGATCCCTTAATTAATTAAGTTGCTTTTCCATCTTTTCTTTCATAATGTTAAATATTTGAAATCGAATTTTCAAAATATAAAAAATTTTACTTTTAACTGATGAAAACAACATAATGTAGAAAGAATCTTTCTGTTTAACCCTCAGAGTATCATTGAACTACAGTAATTAAAATTATAATATATAATTATAATTATTTTATATATATATATATATATATATATATATATATATATTATAGTATTCAAATTTAGAAAATTAATGGAATTAATAAATAGAATTAGTAATTGGGTTAAATTAAAAATTCCAAAATTAATAAATTTAATCCTAATTGGTAATTGTCCAATAATATCAATTAAGAATTGAAACCTATTATTTATGCAATAATTCCTTCTGAAACTTGCAAAACTAACTATTCTTTCACATATAAAATTCCTTCACACTGTATTTTTCCATTATTTAATTTTTGTTGTTTAATTTACATTATAAAATTTTTTACTATATAATATATGCCAAATATATTGCATTATTGCATTATTAATATATTATTATATCTATTAAATTTTAGCTTACTAGAAGCTTCTATAGACGCTGCAGTTTTAACTCCCACGCATATACCTCAACTTGCAATTGGTATCGAAATTTGCCAGTGTCCTCTCCAGTATAACAGCACATCCTGCCAAGATCCAAGTATCGGATACTATCGATGGTATAACAACACAACTGTCACATCGACCATTGTTATTGATCTTGTTGGAGAAGCGAAACCCTGCCAGTGTAATGGAAGATCTGATATTTGCAATATAGAAACAGGACATTGCCTGGTAAGATGGCTAAATTAAAATTTGCTAAATGCACTTTAAAAAGAAATTATTTAATTGTGTTTTTGGTGTTCGAACATTATAGTGCTTTGTGTTACAAAGAATGTTAGACTTTTTTCTATGACTTATAGGTACTTATATTTGAGAAATTTTCTAAAATAAAATAATTAAATGGAATTATAAAGACATTGTTTAAAATAACGAAGATATTCAAAGATCTAATAGTACTTAAATGAATGTAAAAGTATTATGTCAAAAGTGTCTGGGATCAGATACGTATTCTAATATCAATTTACTTACTTCTTGGAATTATATATAATTTTTAATATACATGTATATATACATATATATATATATATATATACACATTAAAAATTTCTTTTTATAAAGGACATTACTTTAAAAAGATTTTTATAAGTATATGTAATTTTTTTATGGAATTGTGAAAATGTCAAATTTATAAGTTAGCAAAATAATCTTTTTTGTCTTTTTACCAAAAAGTTTCATCAAAAGTTTTGTCTTTTTAAAAAGTTCCAAAAAAGAATGTGTGTTGTACATTAATACTATGAGGACTGATGGTGTCATATAATTCAATTATTTGTGACTAGTGACATTACTATATCTATAGTTTTCAGTAGTTGTAAATTCTTAACAGAATTTATCGGCCCCTAGTAAAAAGTAAAAGTTACTCCTGAAGTAGTCAATTCTTATAATGTTAATAATAATATATATACTAATATTGCTTTAAACTTTTACAATAAAATTAATATTCTTGTTCTAGAATTGCCAAGGAAATACCGCAGGATCAAGATGCGATGTTTGCGCAGATAGCTTCTATGGACACCCAAACTTTGGTTGTAAACCTTGTCCCTGTCCACAAGCAGATAAAAGATTTTCAAACACATGTACGGTTCTTGCCAATGCGGAACCAACTTGCGTTTGTAAACCTGGTTTGTATCTTTGTTACATAATAAAAATCTTTTTCGATATATTAATTATAAATTAATTTATAAATTAATTAATTATAAACATTTATCAAAAAATGTCAATCGATAAATCAAAATATAACTTTTGTCACTATAAAATATATAAAATATATAAAAAGTACATATTATATTAAAATAGGTCTATTTTTAGTATGAAAAATATTGCGTAAACGCAATGTTTTATTTACCATTTTATTTAATTGATTTATACTATCAAATTTTGAAATAATACTTTTTTCGTCGCTATTTCTTCCATTTGAATTCTACAAGTATAATTTAATATAATATAAATTTATAATAATACATTTATAGTTATAACATATTACTTACTACACTATAATTATTTTTTAATTTATAAATTATTATTTATGTATAATGATATTCTTGACGTGATTGATTAGACTACGGATGTTTATGAAATGTTTTTATAAACATAGATAATTAAAAAAAAGAAATCAAAATAGAAACTGATTCCGTCTATTAAATAATTATTAAATCATAATTTTGCATTGTATGTGCTTTCTGTGGAATCTTAAATTTCCTAAAAATGCATTAATATCCATAGTTTAGTTATGATAGATTTTCGTTCTTAATGGATTAATTTTTGAAAGGACGAAATTTATAAAAAAAAATTCACTTTGCATTCTTCATGTGCATAGGTTACACTGGCAGAAAATGCGAACGATGCTCTTCCGGATATTATGGATCTCCGCATGTTCCTGGTGGCAAATGTATTCCATGTGATTGCAACCCTGCTGGAAGTTTGAACGATGAATGCGACACGGAAACAGGACAATGCAGATGTAGAGCTGGTTCTACGGGTCGTGATTGCTCTAAATGTACTGCGTATCGTCACGTTTATATAAATAACGTTTGCACATGTAAGTGAAGAATATTTTACTCGCTTAAAATAAATATATTTTTATACAAACTCTTTTATTTCATTAACGCAGTTTCATAAATAATTAAAAACTTATAAATTAAAACCTATAAATTAAAACTTTAATATTCTAAACTGCTCTTGCTAAAAATGAATTTTAAAAATTATTGTATAATTTACTTAATATTATGCGTTAGAATTGTCTAGTAATATTTATAGAAATTCTAGAAAACAATTAATGTTTAAATAAAAGTTTTAGCGTCTTAAAATTAATTTTTAAATGTTCGTTAATTTCTAAATTATTTTTTACTAGCATGTAACGATAACTGTACCGGTATATTGCTCGACACTGTGGCTGCGCTTTCACAAAAATTAGCAGAAGGCACCACTCATATAGCTAATGGTTATATTCCTCCTCCATGGGAAGATTTATCTTACATTAGCTCGAATGTAACAACATTTCTAGAGGAAATAAATCTTCAGAATAAACTAAAACAAGAAATGAAAAATATACCCTGGCACGAGTATAGAAGTCTTATGAAACACTTTGAAACATTACTTAGAACTGTATGTATTTAATCCTAATTACTTATATTACATTCTTGAAATCTTAAATATTATTTATTCTTAAAATTTAAGTATTACTTGTTCTTGAAATTTTTAATATTATTTATTTTGAAAGCTTAAATATTATATATTCTTAAACAAAAATTTTAATTTTTTTATATGAATATTAACAATATTTTGATATTTCAGACGAATGAACAAGCCAAACGAGGAGATACACTGAAGTCTAAAACCAGTGATTTAGAGAATAACATATTTAGTGCAAGAATTGAATTGGACAATCTACGAAAATATATAGAAGGTATTTCTGTTAAATGAAGTATTAAATTTTTGATACTTCATTAAATTTTTTATTTTATATAAATCTTAACTTAAATTTAACAAAATTTTTTTATTTCTATAGATACAATCTTATTGCTAGATCAATATACAAATGATAACAAAAGGATAGAAATCAAGAAAGCATTGAAAATGGCAAAAATGATTTTAAATAGTTTAAAAGAAGTAAATTTAACAAAGAAGACAATGGAAATAGAAAGTTTTCTCGAGTTAGTATAATCTTTTTCGAGAAGTATTATGTTAATTACTGCAACTTAATTCTATTCATAATAAATATTATTATTTTAATACAATCATACTACATTACAATCATTATATTAAATTCTTAAAACAGGGATGTCGCAGAATACACTGATTGGTTGAATTCTTTATATGATGGCACGGAACCATTAACAATCGCTCAAGATGATGCTGAAGAATATTCTATAAAACTAACTGATATGAGAAACATCATAGAAAACACAATGGAAACGCTCTTTACCTACGATGGTTTATACAACAATATCAATCAAACATTTTTAGAAGCTAAAAATCACTGTAATGAGATTAACACGTTATGGAATTTAATTAACGCATCCGTTACTGAAGGAGAAAAATTGACAAATGAAACGCATGGTTTCATCATTGATTTTCAAAATAATGTTCAAGTATGTTACTGAATACTTAAATTTCTAATAAATTATCAACAATTTTAAAAAATTTTTTTTAATGTAAATCAAGTTTATTTATCAATCTTATGAATTTGTTTAGATTTTTCCTGAAAATTATAATATAAAATTATAATAAAATTGCAATAGTTGAAATAGAATAGAGAACTTTTCATAGTATATCTTATACTATATTTCATAGCGTATCTTACCTATTATGATATATTTTTATTTTATTTCGTAGCCCTTGTATGCACAGAAAAATATGTTACCTTAGTTATTAATATCAGTTATAACGAAAAATAATGATATCGACATATCAAGAAATATTTCGAAGAGAGATATATTACATTACAGGATCTTCCGGAACTGCGAAACAAATTAACATACTGGTTTGATAAATTGAGCATGAAGGAAGAACTACTATACAGATTAAATTATGATTATAATGACACTTACGTGATACCTGCGATTACACACGTGAAGAATATATCGAACTACGTTAATCAGTATGTCAGGTAAGAGAAAATTATTTATTTTTATTCCTATACTTTTAGTTTATACTATTCGATTGTAACATTAATTAATATTTAGATAGATAGTTAAGCAAATAATTGCTATACATTAAATTAAAAAAAAAAAGAACGAAATAAAAATGTAGTGTAATAATTTTATTTAATATTTATATATGTTTATTAGTAAAAAAATTAAAAATTATTAATGAAAGATATTAAAATTATTGAAGAGAAAATAATAATTTATTTTAAATTTATACTTGACATATTTATCTATTAAAATACTTGACTATTTAAAATAACTTTCTAAAATTTTTTCGCACTGGTCCTGTGTATTTATAAGATACATAATTCTAATTATTATAAAATCATTATTATAATATCTTTAAACTTGAATAAAAGTTCTGGAATACTTGAGATATAAGTTTGAAAACAAAGGACAATTAAATCATGTGGAATTGTGTGACAGTTCCAGTTGCGAATTAATAATCGTTATTTAGTATTACGTTATTATTTTATGTAATTGATGATCGATAACTTGATAAAGTGCAACTTGGCGTTTCTGCCGAGCAGTCTGTTTTCCGAGACAAAGAACATCGCAGCTAGCCCCCTGAAGGCCAGTCAAGCATACAAGAATATCGTCGATAACATAAGAATTGCAAATATAACAACAATGGCAGCTAAAGATATTTCTGAAGATACGTACGATAAGGTAAGGAAATACATACTTTGTAGTCATGGTAAAGGTGAGGAATAAGATACAGATGGCAAAATATTTAATTAGAATGAGACTTTCTAAAGGTATTTTAAGGTTCCTGAAATCAAAAATGAAAGTCTTTTTTATGAATATAGAGTTTTCAGAAAATACGAATCCCTGCGCATACATATACAGTATACATGAATTTAGTATATGACTGAAAAATAAGTATAAATTCGTAGAAAAGGCATATAGATAATAATCTATTTGATATTATTTTTCAGTATAAAATTTTGAGAGCCTACTTTGAGATTTTTTCAAAATAAAAATACTTTTATTCTCAAAAACTATAAAAGTTCAAATGTCTTTAAAAACATTGAAAAATCTGTTCTATGACTAGATCCATCATAAAGTCTTCCCTTGACGACTGTACAATTTTTTTCGTCATTTTATTGAATTTTGAACATTAAGATTAAATAACAAAAATTCAATCCTAATATTTCGTCATCTAATTTTAAGTTTTAAATAAAAAAAAAATCATACAGCAAGTTGAAAGAAAAGATCTTTAAGATTATGGTGAAAAAGTCATGAAAAAGTTTCTTAAAATATTTAAAGTTGAATTTTTGTAATTTTCAATTCATATAAAATTGTTTTTACTTTCCCACCTACTAAATAATATGGACATCTTTGCAAAAAAGGAAATTCAGAACTCTTAAAACAGAGACTTTATGTTTTAAGATGAGATCAAATGAATCGTCGTATGCTTTTTTTTACTGTAATAATTTAAAATATCGTCAATTTTTCATCATTTGTGATGCATATAATGAATTCTCCTGAAATCAAACACCTGAATATCTCCTTTATTTTATAATATAAGAAATATTTTACAGTGACAGTGATTTCAGAAATGGAGTGTTGTATATCGAACTTTTATAGAAATTATTTTACATCTATAATATTTTTTGCTAGCATGTTACTTTTTCTATTCCACCGTATAACATACATAAATATATCAAATATATGACTTTGAGGTGACCTTGAATATTGAGAGATAATTAAAGATAATTAAATTTTGAAACGAAGTGTGTGAATTTTTACTTTCTATGTTATAAATGCTCAATATAATGTCCATTAGTAATGACATATTTTAAGCGAGAAGTCACGAATTTTGATGCTGTCTTATAAAATCCTTACTACTTAACAGATAGGCAAAAATCATGAAAAGTAAATCTTTGATATATGTTAAATAATTATTGAATTTTATTTTATTGATTAAGAGCGAAAAATACAACTAACTCTTTTTAAATTACAGATTAGTATCTTTATTATTATAGATTTAGTATCTTTATTGTCTATATGAAATTATCAAGAAAATTACATATAGAGGTAGAAAGGATTAATTTTTAAATTAATTTTCAACAGTTTGTTTAATATACGAATTTGGTTGTGATTTTGGTATTGAACCTTGTCAAAATAAATAATAAAATGTCTTAAATGTAATCAAACAGTCAAACGTGCATAAGGCCGAATTTTTAAAATCATTTATTTCCGTGAAACATGACCTTCATTTTTGGCTTTAGTTTAAAATATCTACGAAAAAACATATCCATGATCAAAAATATCAATTCGAATAATATGTAATATTCCGCGATAATTTAACAATTTTAATAACATTTATGTTTATAATTATTGTTATTATCAGACATTTCCTGATGGCCCCAAATTGAAATCACTCTTGGACAACGCCAAAGAAATATTAGTAGCATCCTCCAGACAGGAGAATAGTGCAAATAAACATGGAAAATTAGTACAAAGCGCAAATGAAGCATTGGAATTACAAAAGGGAGCTGTGAATATTTTGAAAAATACTCTAAACAGCACTGGAATGAAAGACAATCAAGTCAATGTAAAATTGCAAAAATTGCAAGATGACAGTAAGAAACGTAAGATCATATTGTAATTGTTATATATCTATCAATATATAATACATAAATATAAATATACATAGTTAAACGTTTAAGGTTTCCTGCTGATTATTGTGACCATAAAATTTTAAAATTTTTATTATAATATTTTTTAGAATGAATTATTTATTTTTGAATTGTAATTAATAGACTGTAGATTTTTACATATTTATGGAAAATTGAAAGTTGTGAAAATACATGTGCAAAAATATGTAAAATATTTAAGGTGGAGTATCTGTTACAATTCAGTAAATAAAACAAATTTCTATTTTCGTTCCTTCAATTACGTTCATAAAAATTTAAAAATGCATAAAAATCTGCAGTCTAGCGATTAAGAGTTTTTAATTAATCTTGTCTTAAAATAAAATCTTAACAAAATTTACAATAAGATATTTTAATAATTGATTCCTATTGAAATATTTATGTGTTGTTTTATAGTACGTGAAAATGTTAAAAATATATTAAATGAGAACGAAAAGATATTAGAAAGTATTAAAAACTCGCAGAAACTTATTGGAGATTACAAAGAAGGGATTACTAACAGATTGAAACCGAAATTGTACGATTTGAAACGAGAGGGCGATTCAGAAATTAGTTTAGCCAGTGAAAAATGTAAGGTGTATTATATATTTTTTCATGCTACTTCTGTACTCCTCATTATACATTCATTAAAAAAAAATTTTCCAGTGACAGAAGCACTTAGTAATACGAAAAAAGCAGATGCAAAATTAATAAGTTTATCAAATGCCGCCATAAAAAGGAAAATGGAATTTGACAAATGGAATAATACGTTAGCTACAAAATTACAGAATCTCAAAGATAAGATTGCTGAAGCTAGAAATACCGCTGATGGAGTAATTATGATATATTTTTTGGAACATTTTACTTTGTTGATACATTTGTTGAATAAATATTTAAATGAAATATTTTTTTAGATTCGTGTTTCTTTGAGATCAGCAGAAGGGAAAGAATGCAGTCGATCCTACAGACCATCCACATTACAACCAACATCGACAAACACAATTGTAATCACTTTTGCACTTCCAAAAGGGAAAAAAGAAGGCTCTCTATTTTATTTGCCAAGTAGTATAAATGTAAATATGTTACTCGTGTTGAATACAGTATTTTAAAATACGAAATGAGAAATATGTTATGTTACATTTTTGTTTCACTTTCAGGATGATTTCCTTGCTTTAGAGATCGTTGACAGGAGAGTGAGATTTGTATGGAATGTTGGAGGAGGAACAGGAATTCTTACACACCCTGAAACGTTACAAAGTGGCGATCTTCAAGATGATACAATCTGGTATCGTGTAGAAGCTGAAAGGTATATTATTTGAAATACTAAATACACTATTGATATATTAATACTAGAACTATCAATACCTAAAGTGAAACTATATCAAAATTTATGTCAGAACTTATAATAGAATAAAGAATCATTTATTATTGAAGAAATATTTTATTTATATATCTTTGAAGAAATCTTCAGGGAATGTATCAATGTGAATCTATGAACTGTATAAAAAATTACAAATTGGTTATTTTGACCATTCTAGTAGTTTTAGTGTAAATTTTGAATATAAGTATTTTATATAAAGAATTATATTAGAAAGTTCTATAATTAATTCCTTTAAATACTTTAAAAAATGAAATAAGATTGCTATTATAAAATTGTTCTCAGACATTCTGTCTGAAAAAAACATTTCAATAGAATTTCAAAGTCAAATGAATCGGCACATTTCATTGCTAACACTTGGACATAATATTTTTTAAATCTATTTTATATAATAAATAATATCTCTGCTCGCCAATACAGTAAAATTTATAAGGATTTCATTTATTTAAACTCAAAAAAAAATTTTTACTCAATGCCCGATCAAATGAACTTTTGCTGATTGAATCCACTTACTACTTCTATTGTATGAAGAAAATATCACTAGAATGAAGAATTATTAAAAAAATTTATAATTACATAAATTATTTATCCCATGACAATTTATATAAATAGAATTTTATTATATCTATACAACTTTCATGTATATATTAACTGATTATTGTCCATTATCTATTTTATATGTAAAAAATTGAAACATTGAAAATGATTTTCAGGATACGTCATTTAGGCAAACTATATGTACGAAAACAAGCATTGACAATGAGAGAACATCCTCCTGTAAGGAATTCGACAGACTCTGAGTACGCCCGCTTCGACATTACTACTTCAGATCGTGTTTGGATAGGAAAAATTCCTAGAACAGAACGTAGAAGAACAGAACTTGTTGCATCTAATGGACTTCCAGCATGTGTACATCAAGTTATTCTAGATGGAAAACATATAGGTCTTTGGAATTTCATTACAACTGCACCGGATATGGCATGTGAAGCATGTGTAGAAGGGTAATCATAAAAAAAAAAAAAAAATAAAAAACTATAAATTTGTCTCATTTTTTGATATACAAAAATTACTATTTATTTTTCATGTTTTATTTTAATGTTATAGAGTCGAAGATGTCAGGGATGATATAGCTTACAGTTTCAATGGAGAAGGATATGCGGTCAGGAATAGGGTTTCTTCAGGACCATATAATAAATATTCATTTGGAATATCAATTAGCTTCCGAACATTCGACGAGAATGCCTTGCTATTTTTGGCAATTAATCCAGATAATGTACATAATATTTACATATTATTTATTTTTACTTTTCTAAAAAAAAGTTATTTATATCTTATAAAGTAAAAGAAAAGTAATTAATTTTTTTGTTAATTATTACTCAATTGAAAATTTACAAAATTGAAATCAAGAATGTATTCTACTTAATTTTATAAATACGTCATATTTTTTAATCCGTCATTGAATTTGACTATTATACTTGTTTATTCTTAGAAACTTATTAGTATAATAAATTTAATGGTTGAATAATTATGCGCAATATAACTATAAAATTTATTAGGATAACAATAGAGTTCTTTGCAACATTATTTTTCAATATTAGTTCGACAATGCATTTGGTTTAGTTTGATTTTTTTCAATCCTTGATCTCATTACACAACTATTTTTAAATTTATGAATTTGCTTGTACATATTACATGGGACATCTTGTGCTGATAATCTTACATATATAATATTCAGCTTCAAATCATAAGAATAAAATAATAGCATACTGTTCTTCTTTAAAGCAAACGTAAAATGATCCGGCCATTGTTATATTGGTAGCTAATGATATACATACATATGTAAAGTTAATGTATAAACATCTAATGCCAATACAACAAGAAGTATTGCAGATAATTATTAATCATTCTGATATAAAGAAAATAAACTTTCTGGTAATAATAAAATAAGCTTTGACCTTTCATTTTAATATAATATAATTATATCTAAATTTTTATTCACAGAACCAACACATTATGATATTCTTGCGCGAAGGAAAAGTGATCCTGCACATTGGTTACGGCGGTAATGTTAGTATGGAAATGTCTTCAAATTTTAAATACAATACTGGAAACTGGACAAAGGTGGATGCATTTAGACATTATCATTTACGTAAAAACATTGAAAAATGTAGTTTAAGTGTAGAAGGAGAAAGCGATAAGAGAATTGGTGCACCTGCACCTCAACCCAAAAAAGAAGACATTCCTGACTTCGTTCAGGCTAAATATTACATCGGTGGTATTCCACCAAGTTTTCGCGCAGAAAAGTTAATGTTACCATCGCAGGTTTCATTCCTTGGCTGTATGTCTAATATTATTGTTGAAGTAGGCTATGATCCAATGGCTGAACAGTATTATGGTGTCGAGCCAACTTGTGCAAATAAGGTAAATACATTAATTGTGAAAATATAATTATGAAATTTCTACCTAGATATTAATAAGGTAAATTTTAAATTAATAAGGTAAATAAATTAATTATAAAAAAATAATTATGAAATTTTTACTTAGATATTAAAAATAAATAAATTCTTGTTCTATTTTAAAAATAAGTAATAAATATGATGTGCATATTTTTTATTATGATATTTAATTAAAATGCTATTTGAATAATTAAGAAACTTGAAATAATTTCTATAAAAGTATATTAAATTTTATTTCTCGTTTCAATGTTGAAAAAAACAATTTATTTTTAGAAAATTTTGTACACGAATAAAGAGTAAATTTCATAAAAAATAATGATAATAAATTTTTATTTTTACAGCCGTTAAGGATAGTAGGATTTTACGGAGATGGTTATTTACAACATGCAGCATATACATTGCGTAAAATAAACTCCACAGTGAGTTTTTCTTTTAGAACAATGCAGGAGGAGGCTGTACTTCTTCTTTCTACATTCGAAGGACAAGAAGAACGTATGCCTTTTATACGACATGTGAATGATGACTCGATTGTAAGTATAATAGTATCGTTATCCTTTTACATTGAAATTAAATGAAAAAATATAATGCAAGCTATATATTGCAACTGTGCGCACAATTTTTTAATAATCTTAAATTACTTAATATTTGTTTTCATTAATATTAAAAATTTTCTAAATCCTATTTCTTCTTTTTGATAATTATTTGAAGCATTTTGAACTAAAAATGGTAATATGTAATATTATTTCCACTGATGTTCCATAGCAAATTTTATTTTAAGTCCTTCATATTATATATTCAATAGTATATTTTACATAGAATCTTCAAAAAAAGAAAGTTATTAAAATTTACTCAAATAAATGTTACGATAACGATCCATGTTTTTAATTTACAATTTCATTTATAATTTTTTCAGAAGAAAAGTTACTATTCCGTGTGCATTATCAATGGACAAGTGCAAGTTCGTTTAAATGCTGGAAGAGGAGAACTTGTTTTACAGTCGAATGACACTTTTAATGATGGAAGATATCACTCAGTAACAGTAATTAAAAGACGAAAAGATGTAGAATTACGAATAGATGATGCTTATCAAAAGGCTGGTAAATTACCCACTAGTGCTGCTATTAGAGCCCCTGAAGAAAGCGGAGGATTATTTTTCGGAGGTTTACCAATACTTATTAACAATACCAATATGATTTCTACCATCACACCTTTGTATGGGGCCATTAAAGACGCGATATTTAATGACGAGTAAGTTAAATAATTAAATAAAATTTTCCAATATATTTCCAAAATATCTATTTAAAAAATCTATTGAAAAACTATAGCTCAAAAATTTTATTATATTCAATAAACTGAATAAAGAATATTCATTAAATTATTTCTTTTCATAGAATTGTTCGGTTTGATGAAGCTGTTAGTTTCGAGCATGCATTAATTGGCCGGCCTGGGCCGAGTATGGGAAAAGATCCTCCTACTTATACACCATCAGCATCGCTATCGAGAGGAATGTCTACTCAACCAGAAGGATGTCAAAAAGTGCCGTATTACTCTTTGGAAGCTGGTGCTCTCAAATTTGGAGACAAACCAAACAGCCACACGCAGCTTTATTTAAATTTTAAAAAATTTTGGGAAAAGAAATATGCAATAGAGTTTGATTTCAGGACGTATTATCCAAACGGACTGCTGTTTATTACTCCAGTATGTAAAAATTTAAGTTCTAAAATTCGTATAAGTAATTAGAGATCAAAGGCAAAATCTTAATCTGTATTATAATTTTGTTCATGTACAATATTTTTAACTAATATATCTTTTATTATTTAATATATTTCTGACAAATATATTTTCGTTACTTTATAGGGCCATAGACCAAAGCACTACCTCATGGTCGTAATACGAGATGGACAGCTTTTACTCTTAGTGAAAAATAAGCAGAAGAAAGAGATATTGTTTAAAACGCCGTTTAATGATGGTAACTGGCATCATGTAGTTATCAGTCATGACGAACGAAAGTTGACATTGCTCGTTGATTCCCAAACACCACGTACGATTAAAGTGCCAAGAAAAATTGGACTAGCCTCCATGATGTATATTGGAGGCTTGCCTGAAAGTGGAACACCAATACCTGAACAAGTGGTAGTTAAACTTGAGACCCTAAAAGGATGTATTAGAGGATTGAGGATCAACGGAAATGTGTATGACATGGTTGGTTCTACAAGTAGAGCTTATCAAGTGGGACAATGTTTCCCAAATGTTGAAAGTGGAGCTTATTTCCAGGATGAAGCATATGCTATATATAGTAAGCTATCGTAATTATAATATTCTTTATCTAATTTAAACATTATTATTTATTTAAATTATTTAAACTACACTGATTTGTAAATGCTAAACGGAAGTATTGAATGAGATTGAATAATTCAATAATTGTTATTATACATATTATTAATTTTTTATTTTCTATTACCTTATATATACATATATAAATAAATATTAATATAGAAATATCAATGTATAAATAAATATCATACAAAAATAAAATAAAACTATCATATTAATAAACGAAATTCTATTTTACAGAGAAAAACTTTGAATTAGGTGCTGTGTTAGAACTTCAGTTAGAATTTAGAACATCAGAATTATCGGGTGTTTTGCTTTCTATAACAGCACCTGGCAATTCGCCTTCGGTATCATTGGAATTAAATAATGGCAAAGTGATAATGTCTGGCGATTTAGGAGATAACAATCCGTTATATGTAGAACAACGTTTTACTAGCCCATACACGATCTGCGACAATCGATGGCATAGAATACAAGCAGTTTTTAATGACGAAGAATTGGCACTGAAAGTCGATGAGATGGATCAGAAGTATGGTCTTCCAGCTAATGTTAATTATCATATAATAGATTCTTCAGTCTCTGTTCCTCTATACATTGGTGGCTTACCAGGTAAATCTTTTATTTAATTGCGTTCCTTCTTTTATTTAATTTCGTTTAATTAAAAATTATAGCAAAACCATTATAATAAATAAATTGTAATATCTTCAATATTAGTGAAGAACTAAATTATTTAAATTGTTATTAAAATTAATATATTTTAAAATTATTATAAAATAAATAAAAATAGAGTGAAAATAATTTACTATTATATTTTTAAGTGTAAATTAATAATGATTTTGTAGCTTCTGCTCCAAAAGGAACATTATTAACAAGGGATCATTTCAATGGATGTATAAGAAATGTAATGATAGGGGGAGAAAGACGAGATTGGACAGACATGGACGAATTGCATAATATTCACTTGAGCTCCTGCCCAGTACAATGATAATCAGTACAATGTGTGAACTCCTCCGAGTCATTCAGTTTAGTTCCAAAGACTGTTTAAAGAATGCACAATCCTCAAAAGGTTTCTGTGAACTGTATTCAATGCAATTTCACACTGGGATCAAGTGCCATATCATGATCGAAAATTCTTTAATCATTAAGACATAAGATAAATGAAGCCAAGAGATGCTAACATTCAAACGTATAAAGTTTACATTGATGTTTCTCAAACTTGTTTTAATTCTTTTAAAGTCTTTCGATAACAAATACTTATAAATATCAATCGAACTACTTTATATATATATATATATATATATATATATATGTATCTCTTCCTGATAATAAGCTCATATTTATATAAAAAATATGTTTAGAAAAAATGATATACGATGAAGATAATCAAAAAAGAAAAAGCTATTATTTATAATTTGCACATAACAAATTTTACATTTAATTCAGCCAAAATATTTTTAAATAAATTTGTATTTGCAAAAGAAAGAAGAAAAAAGCACTTTCCTCACATGTACCAAAAAATTTAATTTAATTTATATGCATTATGTACTGTTTTAACAAATTGATGTTGAAGCACTTATTATTTAAGTATCCGCTTCGAAAATTTATGGATAAATTTATATATAACTTAATCGGAATTGATTAACATTATTTTAAAATTTTTTAAATTACTTATTCAACACCAACAGTATATTTATAAAATATTTCAAAATATTACAATAAAACTATTTTAAAATAATAATGTAAAATAGAAACAATTCATTACACTTATATTGCTATTCTAATAAATATTTTAATAATAAAATTTATAACATTTTGAAAATACAATTGAAAAATATCTTCATATTTCTACACGTGTTCTATTAACGAATACAACAATCCATGAAAATCTAAACTGAATAAAAAAGATTATGAAAAATTAAATTGACGAAAAAATTATATTTTACAAAATAAATTAAAATTAAGTGAATTCTAAAAATTTCAATTTATAATTTAACATTAAACTATCAGAATATCAATGTAAAATTCAAACGATTGTCCGTCATTAAAATGTTTTTTAGAATTAATATCAACAATAATTTTGGAAAACATAGTTTGAGAAACGATTTTTAATTAACATTAACAAATTATGGCACGAATTAGCGTCAAATTGTATAATAAATTTGATACACAAAATGTCACAACATACATGTAAGTAGTAAGATCACTGCCATATAGTTTAATTGTAATTCATTTGTAAGTCACAAAACAATTGTACATCAGTATTTAAAGCTATTTATTATCGTTAATATAAGAGTACATAGCGATTTCGATCGAGAATACGATATAGTGTATGAAATGGCGCTCGATCGAGACCGTATATTTTTTAAAAAGCAAAGAACAAGAACGAAAAAATGAAATTTTGTACTATTATTGAATATTTAAAATGATTAAAAATGAGAAAAACAACACATTTAGCGTCCTGTAATAAAGTGTCCTTAATGAATTAATATGGTATATATATATATATAGGGAGAAATGTTTTTCACAAGAATATTTTAATATTTATGTCTAGTATTTTTCTTATTCGTTGAATTGTAATATATTATACATATGCAGAAAAATTAACAATGCCTTCGCTATTGTGTATAAAATATATAACAATGAGAAAGTATGGTCATCTAATTCATCCTCTTCTGTACTCCAAAGGTTATATATACATTTACATTACACAATCAATTAAGATAAAGAAGACACACTTAGTTCCATTTATATATATATATAAATATCATTCACAGAAGAATAAAAGTCTATTGCAAAGTGGGTTATTAAATTTTATTGATGACATTCGCTGCAAGGTGCTAACAGTAAAATATGACCCAAATTTTGACTTGACGTACTCAATAAATATATATCATTGAGTAGTAGTTTCATTTATGCATATAAAAAAACATAATATTTACAGACATGGATAAATTGAACAAGTATGATTTGACAAAGTTTTCAGTTTCTTCCATTTATGACAATAAAAATGAAGGATTATTACATAAAGATAATCGTTTATTATTAGTAAGCGCGATTATTTATATCCCATTTTTCCTATCTCTGTGTTTTTTCGTTTCATTGTTTATCACGCGTTAGTTACCAACAGCTCACTAATAATATTTTTCTCTGCTTCGAAAAATATAAATATCAAGCACAAGCAATCACCCTTCCTTTCTGCAGTTACACATCCTTTTTTCGAACGTTCTCTATTTGTAGTTTTACTATTTTCAATCTTTTTTTCACAAACCGATGTTTTTCCGTTAATTCTTAAGATTAGTGACTATTATATTGTTTATTCGTAAATCTTCATTCACTGTTCGTTCACATTGTTATCGTAAACTTTTTAACGTGGCTTATGCCTTCAAACTTTATAATTCATCTTACGGCGTTTACCTATTTTCGCATTCAATATTGTCAGGTCGGACTATTTTCGGAGTCTGAAGCTCACAAAAATTTCACTATTCATCATTTTTTACGGCAATACACGCAATAGATTTTTACAATAGATGAGAATAGAATATAATGAACTCCTCTGGATACTACGATCGACGGATTTTTTCTCATTTAACGTGAAATTTTTTTTCCAAGTCCTTCCATTACGTGTCATTCACCTCGGACATGAGGATGAATAAAATAATCTCAGGACAATTGAACCAAATATTGTATCATTGCGAATTAAAAATATATTTTTCGCGATTATCGTGAAGAACATGAAATTCGATATGTTGCATAATTACTTAAGAATAATCAATACGGTCATGTTCTGCTATGCCACTGCAGAATATAGGGGGGTCTATTGTTACAGTCAACCAACCTACACGTTTTTTCCCTTCTTTTTTTGTTCTTTTTTCTCGTAATGTTATCGCTTTAAATCCTATGCACATGTTCATCGAGTTAAAAAATACATTTTACATATATTTGACAAACAAGAAAATTTGTAAACAACATATGTGCTAAACTTAAATAAAAGAAAATTCGAGAATAAAATTCATAACAGATAGACCCTCCATATTTCTGTACAAAAATTATATTTTACTTCTATCTAGTTTCTATTCGCTCGTCCTACCGGCGTATTTACGAAAAAAGGTTGTATATGCGTTCAGAAAATTAAATCGTCAAGATGGAATCGTCAGTGCCAGTCCCACACGAATGGCGGATAGTTATAATTTATGGCACAATAAATAGTTCTTTCATTATTACATTATTATGCTAATTATCTTTCATGTACAATACAAGAACCGCATATTTCGTTTCGTTTCGTTTGAAATCGGACTGACGTGTTCCAGTAGGAAATGAGAACCATACTAAAAAAGAAAGAGAACGATTATCATCCGAAGAAGAAGGATCCATATACTGTTTACAAAATTCAAAAATTAAATATTCCACTTATAAACGGGTTAAACATTAGTCCGCTTCGTTAAAATTTATGACAATATACTAAGACATTTATAAATAAGTTAACACTCTTTCCAGGGTCTTTTTTTTCTTGGTTACGAGGAATGCAGACTATAGACTATTGGATTAGAATGAATTAGGCCTAGAATACATTCAAATGAGTTATTCAACTAAAATAAAAGCAACTTTAAACACAGAACTTTTGTTGTTTTAGTACTTCCATGTTCCAAATCACTTTCTGCTTTCCTCTTACAATGTTCGAAATAACTACAAGATTTTAAACTGTTCGATATATTATGAAAAATAAGTATGTATTGCGCGCAGGAAAGAAAAATAGCAATTCAATCAAAAATTTTACCAATTCGTGGTCATTGTTAATGTCCAGACACTTCATATCAGTTACCAAAATCATACTGTTCACTCAGGAAACAAACTTTTACTTTTGGTACTGTTTGGTACGGTCTCATTCTCTCTCCCTTCTCAAATTCTTAAAAGTTTCTAATCTTATACCGATACACACTTTACAAGACTCGCTTCAAGATATTCAAATCAACGAGGCATTATATAAATTATATTCGATGGTACCTACACTGTAAAGGAAAAACATCCTCGCACAACATCAATTACATCCAGATCGATCTTAAGGCTGATTTGGTATTTTCTTTCACTAATCAGAACCAACTTATATATTTACAAATCCACATTATTATTATTTTTTACTTTTTTCGTTTGTCCGTGAGCTGGTTTTTTTCAACACTTTTCAACGAACGAATTACATTATCTACGTACGCTGTTGCAACCGTCAACAGCTGCAAAATCTCATGGTCAATGAAGAATCATCAATTCGCTTTTGACAATGATGTACACGATAAACAAAAAAGTTTTAAGACAATTGCAACGGATCATATGAAACAATGTTGAACTTCAAAATCACTTCATAAAAATATCGACTATTCTATAAATGAAATTCTCACGCAAAACAAAAGCATTTTGTGATTCTTTTCTTTAATATTTTCTTTTGGTTTTGTTAAATAGAAATTAAACAAATACAAAAATCACACTAGAGAATACGAATCATTTTATAGATTCTGTAAAAAAGAAGTTAATGATACTACAATAATAATAATATAATAATAATAATTATAATTATAATAATAATAAAGAGTAGTTTTAATTTACGCGTAACGGGGAAATATGTGCGAATTACTTTATGAAATATAAAGATGAAACGTTCATTTTGTGATATTTATGAAAGCCCTGCCTCTCTCTTAGCAAAAAAAGAAACGATTTTATAAGAAAAATTAATTTACCTTTTACAATCAGTCATGACTTTCATTTACAACATAGCAGCTTATATGATTACAAGGCGTTACACGTCGAAAATTAGTCCGCAAAGATATTAGATACTGACAACAAACCATTCCTATTAATTAGATGTTGATAAACTTACAACATAGTAATTGATGCCAACATTATCTTAAAAACAAAACAAAACGAAGGGAAAACAAAACAAAAAGAAGAGATACAACAAATTACAAAAAAAAAAAAAAAAAAAAAAGGAAACATACGTGGTAACATTACGCCGTTCAATGGTGATATGCAATCGTAAAAAACGTTGAAAATGATTGCACATCCATATCTATGAGTCAGCATCAATCACTTGTTTTTATAAAATTGACTAAAAACGCAACGTTTGCATTAATTTAATATGGGCCTGTATTAAAATAGTAACTATGAACAACAGAGGGCATAGTAGCATAAAATGTGACACTTGTGTAAAACTATATGACGAGAGGCATGTCTTTCTTGTTCGGTAAATTCACCTTTTTACCTTGCCAAAGGCTGTTGTGTATCGTAAAGGCATCTATGGTCACAGTCAGATGCTTTGTGTGTACTTGAGAAAAGCATTTTGCTCCTGAATTGTATCTAGAAACAAAGAATTATAAACATATTATACGTATACTCATATTATTTCGTATTCACAAAATTAAAATTGCATAATCTAAAATATTCAGTTTAAAATAAGTATATATGCAAGTATTATAGCATAAATGAGAATAGAATGATTCTGTGTCAAAATATAGTAAAAACACATAGAATAATATTTTTTGCATCTAGCTAAAATGTAATTTGTCGATTGCTGTTACATATATTTACTTGGAACGTATGTATAACTTTTTTTAACTCATAATAATATAAAAAAAATTTCATGGATTAAGGACTTATTGACATTGGTGTGTTTATTACTATATGTAGAATATGTTTCAAACTGTATTATTATTCTTTTATGTATTCAAACTATATTATTATTATTCTATGTATTATTCTTTTTCAAATCCTTATCAATATTTGCAGCCATATATAATTTAAAATTATTTCCTTATCTTATTAATATAATTACTCATATATAAAGCTATATTAAATACGTAAGTATCAAACTATAAATACAGAAAAATTATCAAATTTATACGCTATAAAGTAAATTAATATTGAATTGTCATAAAATCATTATAGTTAAAAACTATAATTCTAGATTCTATTATTTATTAAAACGCCTTAAAATAATTTATATTTAAAAACTCAATTAAAAACTCAACATTAGAAAAGACAATTTTCTTGTTATACATATTTTTGATATATTCATTATTTATGTTCTTGCTTAATTGATATGATATTACATACAAAATGAAATCATAGAAGTATATCAATAATAGGAACAAATCTGCGATAAACTTACTTGAAAAATTTGTCGAACATTTTATCAATGACTTGTTTCGGTCCAGTACCATATAACTTTGAGACTTCTTCTCTATCTGGGCAATATGAGTAAAGAGCCCGAAATTGGCAACCAGCATCTCGAAATAAAATAAGAAAATGTTTGCTTTCTGATCTTGCAATTTCATCCAGAACTCTTCTCTTCGCTTCTTTATTTACTGTACCAGGAAATACACAATATTCTACAGCATTTAGCATAATACCGCGATTTGACTTGGTGGTTGGTTGTTTATACAATCTTGGACCTATTAACAAAAAGAAAGTAATCTATAAAATTCATGCAACGTACTTCATCAAAGAGTAATTGCTTGGTAAATAAGTTAATTTCTAAAAAGTTTTTACGTGGAGCTGACACAGCTACTAATTTGAAAAAAATCATTTCTTTATAAGATAACAGTAAATTTTAATTTCTTTATCAGTACGTTAAACGTAAGTTATTAAAAAATAAGTTTTGCATTAATACCTAAGTAATAAACAACTGAATTCATCAATTTCATGCAATATACAATGTAACTTGCATGCTAATTTAATTTTAAGATATTTTACACATAGAATCGATTAATAGAATTATATTATATTTTCTAATATGCCATTTTTTCACAAAATTTTAACTTATCTTGCATTAATACCTGAACAGTGAGCAAATAAATGAAATTGTGTAACTAAATTTCCTCACCATTATAATCCATCATTGAACTTGGTGTACTACTGATATCGCTGCTGCCATCATCGAACACTCGTCTCTTGGTCATCAAACCGGGAGGTAAGGAACCAGGCCCAGATGGCGACGGAAGATGCCTCATGCTTCCCATACCCGGACTTGGTGCCCTCCTTGGAGGTGTAGCTCTGCCCAGCCCGCTGTCCGTATCTGTGTATCGACACATCATACCGTCTTGATCACTACTCGAACCTGCGAACGCAAGCTCAGTATATGAAGATAGAAATTTAAAAAAAAAAGGACTCGAACCAATGTGTCCGTCCATGAAATTAAGGTCAAAAGATACGGCTTTTCAACAGTCAGTCCAATATATAAAACGTATGTACCCATCCAAGCAAGAAAAATTTGAATGAAGTTAATTTTATTAATTACTATATGGTTAGTTTCTGATATAAACCGTGAGATATTAGTCACTTGTTAGACTTACAAAGGACCTTTAAGAATATCCATCTTCATAGCTTGCGTCCAATATAGAGATTTAGGAAGTATTGATATATTGTATATATCACATCAAGAAACTTTTTTAATTCTGTCTATCTATATGTATAATTTGTTCACGTAAAAAAGTTTTCATGATTCTAAAATAATCTAAGGAACTATTTATCAGGAATTTCGATAAAAATGATGACTCTGACAATTTGTCTAAGGTACTATTTTATCTAATAGTTTGTAATACGCGACAAAAAACAGTGGACAAATTCACTTGTAGTGAAATATGATTGCTAGTAGTAATTTTACGATTTTAGGCCGACAAATAAAGCATAACAAATTCATCTAACGATAGTATAACCCACTAAACGCATTAGTAAATGTATTAACTCATGCAGCACTTATGAGTTTTATTAAAAAATATGATGCTCATCGCTAAGATGAATTTACTATGCTGTATTACCATAATACCTGGAAATAAAAATAGAGAGGAATAACAAACAAATATACACATATTTAACATAAGTGATAGGATAACCATATGATACAGGACCTAAATGTGAGTCAGAGTGAAAGGTTGTTAAGTGGAATCTGGAACCACCAACAATATAATCTGAAAAACATTGAAAATATCGGTATCCATAACCAGTGCTGTACAAGAACAAGCCCAACAAGCGTCAACTTAATTTTATCTACTGCAGCAAATGAGTTATCCTGTGAATGAGAATCAAAATTCTATCTGCTTATAGAGAAATATTTCTCTAGAGAGATAAGAAATAAAGAACAATTGAAAAAAAAGATTAAAAAAAGATTCATGTGTCATTTGTTTCTCAAGTAATACCAAATATAAATTAGCAGATAGAATTTTTAACACATACAAACAATGTGCTGTTGGTGTATGCGTGTACATATATCACTGCCACCTGTGCTCCAATCTGCCACCATGCGACTACGTGTATGCTTTATAGCCTACAAAAAATTGGAACAGTGTACGGGACACGTAAAATATATACTGTTGCACGATAAAAGGGGATTAAACGTATTCCAAGTCACTGGTGCTTCTTACCACACAAATTCATCAAGGAATTAGACTTTCTCCCCTTAAAGTTTTGGTAACTCGGGTATTTAGGCCTGCCTCTAACCTGTTGCTGAGGCTCCTGCACATCTGCAATAATGCAATGTTTACCTTGTTACATTCCAAACGCTATGTACGATCAAAGATTAATAGTAGGGGATGCTTCAATCGTACGTTGCATCAGGGGCAGAGTCTAACTACGAGCCATGTCCACTAGGAACATCAAAAACTCAAGGTAGCCAGTGCAGGTTGGTGCAGAACAACGTTGCGTTCCAACTGAAAGATATCTACTATAAGGCGCTACTTAAAAATAAAGTCATACCCTTAAGTAACCTTACTTAGATAATTTGGGGAATAATCAAACGCTAATGAAATATTCAACATGTAAGATTCATACGTAGCTGCCCATACCAGTGATACATCCTGCAACGAATCTACTTTCATCAAGCCAAACGTTTAAAGGAACATGATTTAAGGCATTCTTTGTATAAATAATATTTAACCCACCTCTAGATGTTTTGTAGGAACCACGCCGACCAAGTTGATTCATACTTCGACAAGGGGAGGAACCTCTACCGTCGTCAGGTGAATCTACGGAAGATACTAAAATAGGGTACCTCTATTACAATCAGTTAATTCCTCTCCAGGACGATACTAGATACTATATATGTTTTAATGAATTTTACTACAACATTTACACTAATAAACAGATATTTCAAATAAATATAAAACATGCAAAATTATATGAAAAGAAAAGTGCTATAATATATATCATTCACACGTTAAAAACGAATAATTTAAAAAAAAAATATCAAGTATAATGTATCGTCAAGTATTTCTCAATCTGGTTTATACAGTAAAACATTTGGTATAATATATTGCACGTTTCTTGTGTTATATACGAGGCAAGTGTATATATGTTATAACCGATTAATTTAGAGACATTTCTATAAATTTTACCATTAAGTATTAGAAGCAGCAAGTATAAGCAAAACACTCCAATCAGCATGTTAATAATAAAAGACATTTAATATTGTAATAATTTATCATTTGTTTAGCTTTTCGTATGCAAAACTAACAAATCCATATATATGATGTTCTGATATATATATACATATGAGAGTCAGAGATTGTGTGTTGTGCATACCCCTGAGACTGCCGCCCCGATAAAGAGGGCCGGAACGTCGTTCATCGAAATGAGCCGCAGTGAGACTGTCCTGCGAGCCTCGGTAGTAGTCTCGCCTCATCGTCGGGGAAGTCAGCGACGCTACAGTAAGTGTGTTAGTGCAAAACAATCAGCTCGAATTTTCTTTACTATTCTAGTTTTTTCAAATAGGAGTCTAGGAAATGTATGAGATCAATTTACTGTATAATGCTTTCGTCTTGAATAATTAACTGATAAACTAGTATAGCCGAGAAAATTTTGAGCTTATGGAATTGTGACTGAGTGAGATCTTATAAAATAAAAGAGAACAATAACAACAAAAAAAAAAAAAAATCAGTATGGAAAAGATGGCGTTACTAAAGAAGAAATTAAACTTTTCTGACTTAAATTTTCGCCATGCAAAAAATAAATGCAATTACATTACAACACTGAGAAACTGTCACTATTAGAAGATTATAACAAAGGAATATACTTGTTACAATAGCAGTGGTAATTGTTATCTTGGAGATGATTTCATACGTAATATGTACAATACATCAAAATATATTAGAGATGATAAATGACCATCATTTTTACTATGTGTAGTATATAACTATTTAATTTTCTCTCCAAGAAACACTGATCATTGCAATGAATAATTGTATCATTACCAAATTACATTAACAGCATTGTCATACCTGTACTTAGATTAGAAGAAGAACCCTTCTTCCCGCGACTTGGTGTAAGAGCTCCAGAATCCAGCTCCGTACCAGCATCCACGTGAATTGTTTTGGGTCGTGGTCGAGTTGCAGTCTTGTTACGCAATTTTGTTGGTTTTATTGCATTGAGAAGTTCTTTATCGATAACTTTACCCTAAATAATAATAATAATTTTTGGCGATCAATTCAAGTAAAATATTGTTAATGCAATAGAACTTCGATTATTGGCATACCTACATTCTATCATCGGAATATTCTAGTATTCGAACATTTTGTATTTTTTATGTATATAATTCATAGTATTTATATTTACTTAAATCAAATTTACTTGATTAAAATAAGATTTCTTCGTAATAATTTAGTGTTATTCGCTTAGAACGGATAGGGTTATTAATTAAGAAGTTGAAAAATAGTGTGCAACAGACGTAATCCAAAAATAGGCCATTAGAATCAATGGTATAAAAAATAAAGAATAATCAATTGAAAATTATCTATATAATGACAACGACGACAACAAAGTTGTGTCTTTTTATTCTGAAGCATTTGCGGCTCTCAAAACGAAAATTTCTCGAACGATGAGAAACACAAAAAAGTAACTTCAAGCAATTACTTACGTAGAAACAAGCGGCTAAAAAATTATAGGATCTTCAATATTTTATGTCTAAAATATATGAAATTTAATATAGAGAAAGCATTCTATTATCTGAAAATTCTATTATCCAAACACATTTGTCTCGCAATTAATTCCGATAGTTGAGATTTTACTGTAATAAAACATTTACAAAAAGCACTTACTTCTCTTTCTGCCTCTTCTATTGCTTTCTTTACTTTATGTTGTTCTAAAATAGCTGCTCTTCGTTGCCTTTCCTCTTCTTTTTTACGAGCTCTTTCTTCTGCTTTTAATTTTTCTTGTTCTCGACGAGCTTGTGCCTCTGCCTCTTTTCTTTCTTTCATCTCTTCTTGTTGCTGTCTTCTTTGCAGTGATAAAAGCATTATACGTTCTTTCTTTCGTTCCATTTCATCAAGAGAATTCTACAACAATCCTTTAATGAAGTAGAGTAAAAAAGAAAAAATTGTGCAGCGATAAAATTCATACGATATTCATCGCATAACTTACTGGATCAGGATTTGCTAATTGATTTCCAATTATTAAACCAACTCCAGATTGTCGACCTTCTCCACTTATCTCGTGTCGTTGTTTTTCTCTTTCTCCTTCTTTTTGTACTTCTTTATTTCTAATTTCCTGCCGTTGGAAGTCTCTCTCATCTATTTGACGCTGTTTTTCTCGATCAGACTCTCGTTGAATTTCTAGTTGTTTTTGTCTATCCATAATGGTAGCAGGAGAGTCAGGGCGCATCGTAAAATCTTCATTTTCAATATACGACGACGCGCCTCTTTCCTAAAAAAAATTTATTTCTAATATGTTTGCAATTCATCATACACTATACACTATATACTATACAATATATATATATATATATATATATATATATATATATATATATATGTTTTGCATACGGATTTTCAAATTTTAGAAATATATGATATATTCACCTTTTTGGGAGATGTTCTTTTTACTCTTAGAGTTGGTTTTGGTTTCTTTGGTGCGTCATTATCAAAACAAATATAGAATCCTTTTTCACCAGCATCCATTGGATCTAGAGGTGTTACCTCTGGTGTACCTGATGGAGATGGTGTGGCTTCTCTTAGTGATGGATGGGGTTGAAATGAATTACGTGAAATTGAAGGTCTAGTTGGTGATGGAATTCTATATGTACGGCTGCCGGACGTGATGTTTAAACCTCTTATACCTTGAGTAAGCTCATCATCATTTCCTTTAAAACATATGAATGAATGAACGAAAAGAAGATGAAAATAAAAACAAATGAATGAATTCCTTGAAAATATTATGTACGACACGTTTTTAGATGGATAGAAAAGAAAGACACTTACCAATAAATGATATATTCTGAGGCTTCATGTCATCAACAGGTGGTGCTGGAACAGGTGCATGCAATGCAGTAATTTGTCTTTTTTCGGTAGGGCTTTCACACTTAATTGGTATATGATGTACAGTTGGCCTTTTTGGTTCGGGACTTTCACTCATTAACTGACTTATTCGATGAACCTATTACAAAATTAAGAATGAAAAATTTGATAATAACAATATTAATATACGACAATGTTATAAATAATCTTAGCACATAATATAAATTATACTATCAAGCTGATATAAATAAGCAGACCTCATAATGGTAACTGTACGAATTAGTAAAACGAGATGAAAGAAAAAACTGCATTTTTTTATAAATTTTTGAAAAAGACAAATAATTCAAGGAAAGAGCAACAGCTCTCAAACGTTGAAACTTCAACTCAAGCGACTGCTATACTAAATGTGAAAAGAGTATCTATAAATGTGCATTACATCACTAACTGGTTCCATAACAGGTGCTTGTTTATACATATATGTATATATATATATATATATATGTATGTATGTATAAGCAATTTATTTGCTATCCAATTGACTAAAAAAGTAATGAATATACTACTTAAAAATAAAATACTATCTTAAAAATAAAATATGATATTTCTATTGTTTTAAGTTAATATTATAAAAATGTATATAATGATTTCTTATTTTTATTTTCTATGTGCTTAAAACATAAATTTTATTTAAAATATATAAATAAAGCCAAAAGTTTAAGATATGTTTTAATATTCTACATATAAAATAGAAGTTCAAGTAATAGATAAATAAAAACGGATGTACAAATTTTTGCTTATTAATTATTATTAAACAAAATAATCAAATAAAATAGCTGAAGATCATTGTACTTACAGCATTACGATGTTGTGGACTAGCAGAAGATGGTGGTGTTTGATTAAAAATAGATGTAGATGATGGATATGTAGAACCAGGATGACTCATTTGATTATTACAAAGACTATGATCTCCACCATTAAGATATCTCGGTTCCTGTGGAGTATCATGTAAAACAAATCCTTTCTGTTGAGGTGGATGTGTTCCCCAATTCCGCGTGTCTTGATATAAACGCATATCTTGTTGATAAGCTACACGAAGATTTTAAAAGATTTTTGTTAAAAATTACGATATCAGTCAATTATATTCTATTATAATACACATACGTGTTGATTGAGTACTATATCGTGGATCTATTGATTGTTGATAGCTCACAGCAGCCATTTCATTCGCTAAGCTTTGTGTCGGAGGTGGCTGACCCCACATTCGTCTTTGCAGTTGGGGTTGATCATGTAAATAGAACTGTGATTGTGTAGTATCTTGTAATTTTGATGTCAATGGATTCATAGGTGCCATTCCAAAATTCTAAACAAAGAAAAAATACATTACCATAAAACAAATAAATTAATATAATAAAAACTGAAAAATAGTACATACTTGCATATGTTGTTGACTAAGACTTTGTAACTGCTGAAGTTGTTGTTGCATTTGTTGTTGATGTTGTGTCATTAGATGCTGCTGCTGTATTTGATTTTGCTGATTAGCTAAACGTTGTATATCAGCTTGTATTTCACTAAGACTTGTATTCATTCTGTGGAAAGATGTATATATTTCTTTTTAATGGATTTCAGAAAATTAAATGTATATTATAAATAAAAAAAATGAATACTGACTGTGATATAGACTGATGATATTGTTCAAGATCCATATTCTCAATGTCTGGAGTGCGTCTTGTTTCAATAAATGGTGCATTACCATCATGCTCCAACCACTTGTGTTCAACATCCCGAACATCTTCACTAATTTCCTATGGTCATTGATATAAATATTGAAGAATTATTTGAAAGATGTAAAGAAAATATTGTCTGATAATAATATATTGCGTACCTACAGGTACATTAGTTATTTTATGTTTGATCCAAAATGTAATAGTAATGTAAAATCATAACATTATATCTTTTGATAAATGTATAAATATTTCTACATATCAAGAATTGACATTGAATGTAGATAAAATCATGATAATCATTTTTAAGAGAAGAGGTGGAAGAGGAAAAAAGAAAAGAGTAGAAATGAAAAGGAAAAACAGTAGAAAAGGTGGAAAAAAATTCATATACTTGGAAGTGAGATTCCAAAAGAATGAGTATAGCAAGAGACATAGAAAACAAGATAAAAAGAATAAATATAATGTTAAATCAATAGGTGAGAGAAAATTCAAAGCAGACTTCAAAATAAGAATGTTTCAGTTAGACTCATTGATATTCGGAGTATTGTCACATGGGTCAGAGTTGTAAAGGTCCAAAAAAAGATCTATGTGGAAAGAGTGCAATTAAAATACAAGAAATGATCTCTGGAATTAGACATATGTACTCCGGTGGTATTAAATGAAATAAAGAGATATAATAGGAATAAATGCATGGAAATTTAAAGAAAAATTAGAAAACGATACAGGAAGGAAGATAGTTTGAAGGAAAAGAAAACAAAAAAAGTATAGACCAGAAGTGCGGAGAGGGAGGGTAGGAAAGCGAGAAAAGAAGTGGATTAGAAAGTAGGAGTCAAATAGGAATGGAAAAAAGAAGGAAGATGATAACAACAAAAACACAAAGATAGAAAAATAAAAAATAGAAAAATTCAAATACAGTACATTAGAATTTCAATAGAATTATCAGAATACTTAAATAAGGAAGATAAAAATGGGAGCCAAAAGCAGGCAAGATGCAAAAATTTGGAACCATGAAATAGATAATGGGAGGAAAAGAAAGAGGCGATATGATTTGTGCGGAGATAAGTTTGAAAATTTCAAGTACAAAGGAATATAAAAAGATAAAAAAGAACATCAGATTGGAAGATATAGTAAGCTGGAAGAAAAATAAAGCAGAAATTTGATTTGAGAGGCTAAAAAAAGAAGAAAAAAAAGATAACAAAACCATAAGTAGAATAGAAAGAACAGGATAAAATAGATTAGAATAACAAAGTAATAAATAAAATAGAAAGATAGAATTGTGAATGAGAGAAAATAAGTAATTAAACTGAATGAATAAGATAGCTTTATCAAAATAGAATATTGTAAATTAAATTTTCATATTTAAATTAAAAATAAATAATGTACTACAGGTGCATAAGTAAATGGGAATTTAATGTGTGAAAAATAATATAATATTATTGATGATCATTTAAGTTAAAGATCATTAACGACCTAAGCTTAGCGCCAATTTATAAATTTTAATTTTCTATAACAATTTTAAGTGCTGAAATTGCCTTTCGATTTTTCCTTAAGTAGATAAAATTATAATAAACATAGATCAGAATGTCTACAATTAACTACGCAGATAAAGATATATACATATCAAATCAGTTCAGTATTCATACATACATTACATATGTATTCCAACATAAGTTGGTTTTGTTAATGTTTTTGTGCTGTTTTGTTCTGTGAATAGATTTAGAACACAAATGTAAAAAACCACCACCACAAACAATAATTTTAAATCAAATTTCAAACACATCTCTATAGATTCTTATCCAGGGAGTGTTTAGTACTGTACCATGCGTTCCGAGAGCGATATTTTACAAGATTGCATTGAAACGTGGGAACAGAGTAGCAAACTTGATCAAAGACCACAGAATGCATTGGGGCTGTTTCGTTTTCCTCTATGACTAAATGTAAGCAATAAGAAGCAGAATAATCATTTGTTGTTAAAAAAAAGACTCAATTGAAATTATTTTTTGATAAAAAAAACTGTAGAAAGCACATTTTCAATCTTACTTGCAGCATACTAAGGCAATTATTATATGTTACGTATTTCATATATTAAGAATATATATAAAATAAATGATCAAAATATTTTTAATGATATTCTCAAAAGCAAAGGTACAAAAGAAGTTAACGAATGTCTAGAAGCCATACATAAGCCATGTATGTAAATTGCTAGACAAATCAGCAAATATTTCTTTTTTTCAAATGTTCATCTACAAGAACATTATTATATCGTACCTTGAGCGAGAAGGGTCTCTGTGGTTTTTCTTGAGAGGGTTGTTGGGTTACAGGGGTCGTCTCGGAAACACTTGTCGGGGTATCCCCCGAAGATCCGGAGGTTACAGGAGTGGGGGGACCGATTTCAGCCGGACTGTCCCCCCCAGACGTTGATGAAGAGGGAGATTTAACCTTACCCTGCAACCAGCCCAAGCACCGTGCCTTGTTAAGTACTTGGAGTCCGTATATGCCGAGTCCAATATGTCAACCACCACACCATGGTCGGACTTCTCCACAGCCAAGTATACGTTACATTCAAGCACTAAATGCCAAAGCCAATTCAAAGACTTGCAAATACTTCATTGCCAATGGCTTTTTTCACTATTGCACGATTTAATAATTTTTTTTCAAAGAAATACGATAGAACGTTCATAATTCACAATACTTTTAACTAAAATGGAAGTCTATTTCATTATTTGAAAAACTTGGAAAGGGAATATAGCATTTTTACTATTATCTCTTGTAATCGTGAATATAAATCATCTTTTACTAGAAGCTATAATTATTAATAATAATTTTGTGTTTCATCTAAATTTAAGTTTGTTTCATCTAATTTTTTAGTTTTACATTTATTATCAATAGAAAAAAAATCAACTTGAATATAACTTTCTCAGTTAACAATCGCTAATGTAAAGCATGCATACCATCACCAGATTAATTCAAATTGTTAATTGTTTTTTAGTATTATTTTTTACATTACTTATTTAGAAATATTTTTATATAAACACATATAAAGCGGAAAAATAAGAATTGCATCTAAGAAATTGATGATCTATTTTATTATACAAGATGTGTGGTCTATATTTAATCTCATAATTCTGTAATAATAAAACTTTATCATGTCAGCATGCACTTACCACCAAGTACAGCTGAAAGATAAGAAAGAAAAACGTATTACAATAGTATAGCTGGCAATAAAGATTATCTGCATTAACCATGATAGGCATCAAAATTATGTCACATATGCAACT
Source organism: Tetragonisca angustula (assembly GCA_036937485.2). NCBI lineage: Eukaryota > Metazoa > Arthropoda > Insecta > Hymenoptera > Apidae > Tetragonisca > Tetragonisca angustula. The sequence continues at coordinate 836,712 of JAWNGG020000095.1, read as the reverse complement.
ACACACAAGATTCATTACTCCAAAAGCTAATAATATAGGATAACCCAAAAGTTTCTTCCCACTTTTTTTTTTTTTAAATAAAAGATTAAAATGTAAGAAAAAACTAATTTTATTAATTTTAAATTAAATTGAAGTTTAAACATAATTTTTTCAAAATTATTTCTTTCAAATGTCAATCGCCAAAGTATTCACAAATTAATAAAAAAATACGGATTTATTTTAGTAGGAAGTGATTTTTGGCCCACCCTGTATAATAGAAATATAAATGTCACGAAAAGAAATTGACAAATATCGAAAAATATGCGGCATTTACCTGAAATAGAACATTATTATGCAAACTCACTTGCAATGCTACTTCACAATAATTGAATATAATACACCTAGATATAAAATCAAATGAAATAATATAAGCAATAAATATCGAATTGCTTGTGAATTTAAAAATATTTCATTCTGCAGAAGAAAAAGAAACTGTTCGACGTTCGATACAATATAATTATGCATTGCTCTATACTAAACACCCGTGGCTAAATTTCAAATACCTCATGGCTATATTCAATGTTCTGTTTCATTTCAATTTAAGTTTTTTCCCTATTTTTGTACGAGAACAAAGTTCTTCGTTATACTGTAATTAAAAAATGAGAAAAAGAATTATATATGCATGTATCTTCTAAAAATATTTATTCTCATATTTTGTTAATGATGCATTTTTTTATGAAGGAAACAAATCATTAAAGAGGCCATGAAAGTGATCTGGCTGAAACTCGTTTATGAAATTTTAGAAAATCAAAAACGTGAAGTTTACGGTCATTTTTTCGAGTATAATCACGTATATTACCTTCGTGACAGCTTGTAGGAACGCGGCTTTGCCCACTTTCTGCCGCTGTTTCGACATCACAACTTCCATCCTCCTCTTCTCATTTTCTATATGACGACGTTTCTCCTCCAGCTTTAATCTAATATTATTCAGTTGGGAAGCCATAATTGTGTTACCTCCATTTTCGTCTGTCAGCATGATCACATCATTTATTTCCATAAATGTCAGAAAAATCCGTCAATATTACATTTTCTTCAAATAACAAATACATACCGACAGAATGTTGTTCCACCTGTTGAGATTGTTGATTACTTTGTTGCTGCCATGTTGTTGTATTCGGTAACGTAGCAAACGTTGTTTTCTTCTCGCCATTCCTGTTCCCATTGCTTTGGCCAAGTTTCTTATTTGACAAATTCGATTTACTGTCGTCACGTTCTTGTTCCGTATAGGTCAGATTGATCCCTTTCTCAGAACTTTGCCTGCTTAGGTTCGCAAAGCTAGCTAACTTGGATGTATCCCCATCCGAATTGACGTTCTCACTGGAATGTAAAACTTGTTTGAGCGTGACGTTATCTAAGCTGGAATTCGAGGTTTGTCTTCTCAATCTTGGCGGTCCTTCCTTATCGTATCCGTTATCGGACAAAATGTGTTGCACTCCGCTACCATACACATCTTGAACGCTAGATCTCGCCGGTAGCGTTGGTTCTGTGGTGCTTCGTTTACCAATATGTGCTCCAACTTCTTTATCCGGATTTCTGCCGAAGTTGTGTAAATTATCCTGTACAGGAAATGTCGTCACTCGATCATTCTATTTTACTTATTTTCTGTCTGAATAATTGATATTAGCTGTGATCACTTACTTGAGATCCACCAAAGTTCTCGATAGTCAACTGAGAATCGTCCGAAACGCTATTACGCCTAGATCGTCGGCCAGCATACGAGCTTCTTCTCTGTTCTTCCCAGTTGCTCGGCCGACCAGCGGCGTCCGCTCTAGTTGCAGATTTTTCATCTGCCACAGAGCTTAACGTAGGGATACCTTTGCCACGATGGACTACGAAACTTTCTTCGCTTCCCGCTCGTCTGCGAAATGATTATAAATCAGACATATGACGAGAAATAATGACAAAACCAAAGCGTAACAAAAATATAATAGAACTGGCTTTCTATGAACGAATTCTATGAATTGGTTAATTCCTTAGTTAATCGAACTGTTCTCGATCGAACGCGAGTAAGAAATCGTAGACAGTGAGGAAAATTAGTGAACTTTTATCATATAAATCAATTTTCAATTTGTTTCTTGGTAACATGGATAAATCTATTGTATGTTTTTTTGAAAAGACACATAAGAAGAATAATTGTTTTAGATACTATTTAAGGGATTACTCTACTGTATCTTTTTGAGAAATTGTAATATAAAATACTCTTTTATATATCAGAAAATATAATATCAGAAATATTACATGCGAATCCAACGAGTCGAATTAATAAAAGAAAAACACACAGTTGGAGCACATTTACGATCTTTAAATTACTCTATCTACTTTTCTCAAAATTCGCTCCTGACTGTACTATTTGTTACAGCTGAAATCGTTTGCATCTATTACCTGCTTGGCAAATTTGTTTACCTCTACTGATTTGATTTGCTCAACAAAATATAGAATTGTAACAAGTTATATCTCAATGGTAGAAGATACAAGAAAAAAGTTGTAAAGGAGAAAATTAATTGGTATAAGAGGACTTACTTTTCTGCAGGCTTATTTCTTTTTTATAAGTGCAACGATGCACCTAGAAAATACAAATACAATTTTTTTTTAAATGAAATCATACATTTTTTTATATACTAGTCGTAGCTCAACATTCTCTATAAAAAAAGTACTAATCTGTGTATGTCGAAAAATTATTAATTTAATTTTATATTTTAATTTTATTTTTATAAAATTTATTGTACAAAAGACGAGGAAGAACAAAAGCAGCGTTCTTGTATTCATACTGTTCTCGTCTTTCATGTACAGATTTTATAAAATTAAAGTTAAAATATCTCCTAAACTAATAATTTTTCAACATACATAAATTAATACTTTTTTTTTATAGGAACTGTTGAGCTTCATCGATTGATATATGATAGAAAAAATATATGATTTCAGTTAAGTTCAGTTAAGAAAAAATTTAATCTTCATTTTCTAGGTGTAGCCTGCAGAAAAGTAGATCATGTCGTACCAATCAACTTTCTTTACAATTTTTTTTTATCTCTTACCACTCTTAACTCTCGGCCGGCCCCTGGGTCACATTTACTCTCTAAAGTATGTGAACAATGTTACATACAATGTGCTCGTTGAATACAGTTCCTATCAGTATTCAGCATAGAGGCGAACAGTGAAGTGCTGTGTAAAATTCTACTCCGTTTCTGTGTAAAATTCTACTTGTAGTAATATAATATATTGCGATGTCAAAAGAAAATTTTTTAAACGAGGACGAAAATTCTGCCTTTAGACAATTAGAAGACCTTGAAAATAGTGATAATTCTTCGGATGATGATTATAGTTTTTAAAGCGACATTGAATCTGAAATTCAAGATTCTGAGGCAGACGACATTTTTCTTGCAACTGTATCAAGTGAAGACACTGATCCCAGAAATGAAATTATTTCTGGCCGAACATGGAAATACATTAATATATACATGGAAATACATTAATATATACAAATAATATATCATATAATATTCAAGATCAATCATTGACCACGAAAGTTAAAATGTCGAAACTATAAGACAATGTTTTCACTTATTTATTAATGACGAAATTATTGATACAGTAGTTATGTATACCAATCAAAAAGCGAAGCAGTTTCATAAAGATGAGAGTTGGAAATCAGTAGATCGAATTGAAATAAATGCTTTCATGGGCCTATTACTCATTATTGGTCGTTTTAGAAAATCGCGGGAATACAAAAATCATTTACAGCGAAAAAATAAAGCCTTATCAAGACCAATTTATACAGCCATTATGTCTCATAACAGGTTCAAAGATATCCTTAGATTTATTCGTTTCGACGACAATACAACACGAGAAGAAAGAAAATCTTGTGATAAGCTAGCAGTAATTCTAAGTGTAACACAAGAAATTGTCGTGAATCTTACGATTTTTCAAAAAAAGGCACGATTGACGAACAATTGATAATATTTCGAGGACGCTGTCCTTCCAACGTTTATATTCCTAGTAAACCTGGAAAGTACGGAGTGAAAATATTGTCACTATGCGATGTAAGAACATTTTATTGTTGTAACTTTGATGTATATTTGAAGAAAACAGGACATACAGTAAAAAAAATCAGGGACATCGCGTGGTTACACAACTAACCACTTTTTGGAAATAAACTGGTCGTGTAATAACGTCCGATAATTTTTTTACGGACATCAGTTTAGCAGAAAAATTATTAGAAGATAAATTATTTCTTGTGGGAACGATGAGGAAAAATAGAAAAGATTTGCCCAAATCAATGACACAAACATTTAGAAGGGAACAATATTCTTGCAAATTTTACTAATAATCTTACGCTTGTCTCTTACGTGCATAAACCACGGAAATATGTTGTATTACCTTCTAGTTTGCATTGTGAACATGATATTTCGGGACCCGAAAATAATTATGAACCCAATATTATTACCTATTATAATTCCAGCAAAACTGATGTAGACACCTTCGACAAACTGCAGAATATGCATGTAGAAAGTGTACACGTTGGTGGCCACTCTTTGTTCATGCGCTACACTGTCATAGCAGCATATAATGCGTTTGTCGTATCTGACAAAAAACCCAGAGTGGGAAAATCATAAAACCATCCGTTGCAAACAAAAAGTATTTCTTGAAAAATTAGCAGAGGAATTATATGTGAATAACATTAAAAGTCGAGCTATACAATTTGGAAATGGAAAAACAACTTTTCAAAAACATGTGGTAAATGCTATCGAAAATACCGGAAGAAGGATTCAAAAGGAAACTCAACGGCCAAGCGCATCGCATAAACGTGGCAAAGATGTTACATTTGCAAAGACAATAAGTTTACTATCAAATGTAAAACATGTAATAGATTTATTTGTAAAATTCATACCAATTGTGAAAATGACGAATAAAAGAATAATTTTTTTGTATTCTGCATTTTATTGTCCTATCCTTTAGATGTATAATAATACATAATTTTAACAGAAAAACTATTTTTAAAGCATATATTAGTATGGGTCCAAAAATACCCAGGGTTGGCGGCCTCCCGTGTCTTGGCGGAAGGTCGGCTTTCCGACAGTTAAAATATAACTTGTCATAATTCTTAAGATATAACAATTACGAGAATTACTCTGTATACATACATATATAGATGTAAGTAACCATGTGTAAATCTTCAAAGTCAATCTCTTAGCGATAACCTCCATATGTCGTATAAACTGTTACTTACTTCTTCACACTTCGTCATTGTCTATTGTTATTCCATCATCATCTATTGTCGTTTCTTCACATTCCATCGTTATTTATAGATCGTATGGACTTAGATTTCTTTTTTTTACTAATACTAATGAACATCTAGAGACGAAAGATGTGTCGAAAATAAACAAATCGACTGTTTCAAGATAAGTTGACCGATTTTGTGTAATTGTAATGTCAATAGAATTAGCAAATAAAAAAATACAATAAATAAAATACATTTACCATACTGTGTCGATGTATTTATATATTATATATGTATTATATATTTGCAAGTCAGACAATTTATAAACAAAAGTAAATCTTGATCTTCAAATATAATATAAGAAAAAATTTAAATCCATATCACGCATAAAAGACGATATATGAAAAAATGGTAATCTATATGATCTATGGAGGACTATGAAATGTAAGAATGTAATAATCTACACAACTTATAAAGGTTGTTCTATTGTTTATAACTATTTCAAAAATATGAAAATTTGTAACGTGTCTAAACATATTTTTAAAATTATATACATATTGTGAAATGTTATATTTATTTTTCTTCGTTAGTTGTTTTTAAATTTCAATGTACCGTTTCAATGTTGTCATACAGTCCGTGAAGAATTAATTTATTGTAGTTGAAGAAAAGCTGCTTCCCCTATGATTAATATGGTAATTTTTGGATATATTGTATTAACATTTTGAACAACTTTTTCTTTTTCACAGGAACAGAATACAAAATGCATGTAAATCCGTAACTTCAATAATGTTGTTAGATGTAAGAAATAATATGATGTAAAGATTAAATAACTATTTAGAAGTTAACGGTCAACATTTCGAACATTTAATAAAATGAATGCTCAGAACGTTTATACTCAGAATGTTTATTTTGATTAATAATAGAGTAACGAAAAATGCTTCAAATAAATATTATACAATTTTGTAAGAACTATTTGAAAGAAAAGAATAGTATACCATATTTCAAAAAAACATAAAAAGATTCCCTTTCACATTCAAACGATCACCTTTAATTCGTACCGAAATAAAAGAAAATTAATCCATAACTACTACGATTTCCAAGAAAATGGCTTGTAATATTTTAGTGAAATCTTTATATATTATAAACAAGAGATAGAAATTAATTTGAATTAGTTTATTATGCCTCTGCACCGTATCGTAAAGAAATTAACAATTAATATTAATACATACATTGCTACAAACACATAATTATAGACAAAATTGTAGTAGAGTATTGAATTTTTTGCGAATATCTCTTCGTTATACAAGGTGCCTCATTATTTTAATCTATTTTAATCTATAAATTATCTTTGAAACTATTCGTTATTTAAAAAATGTCTCAAATGCATTTTTTTTCTTTTTGTTTTGAGAGCAGTAATTTGGTACACTTAGACGTCTCTAAATAGACGTGTGTAGGAAATATAAAGGTCAATACTATTTTTTCAAGTATAATTATGTAATTTTTTTGCAACAATCGACGTAGCATCTCTATAGAAAAAAAGTATTTTTAATACACTAATACAATAGAAACAGATCATTTACTGAACAGCCCACAGTTGTGAAACTAATATCTCCAATAACTAATAGTGGAATCAGAGTAAGGGAAAACGTATTTATCATAATCAACAGAAGCTATAAGCATTATTTGAAGTCGAATAACTTAAAACGAAAAATACAACAGTGTGCGTATTCACAAGATTGAAATCAAAATATTTCCTAAATTAATGGGTTTTAGACGTAGATAAATACTTTTCTCATAGAGAATGATCTGTTGCATTGATTGATGCAAAAAAAAAAGATTACATAATTATACTTCAAAAAATAGTAGTAGTGATCTTCATACTTCCTACACACTTCTATCTAGAGATAAACTAAGTGTACCAAATTATTACCCTCTTAAAATAGAAAAAAAATGCATTTAAGACATTTTTTGAATAGTTTTGGAAATAATTGCAATCATAGATTAAAATAAGATACATACAAGAAAATTATTTGAAATATTGATATATTGATATATTTCAAATAACATCGAGATCAGAGAGGAAGTAGCTTTTCTACAACTTTACTATTAATTTAGTTAACAAAATTTAAAATCTTTTCTTTTTGCTTTATGTAAGATATAAAAAAATCAATTCAACTCCCTATTATTTCTTAAGTTATTCTGTTACAACGAAATACTAATCCTAATCCTAATTAAATAAATATTTTGAAACTTTTTATTTCATATGAGTAATTGGAAACGATTTTTTCCTTGAACAAACGCGTTTGAAGGTTTATATTATTGTCTATTTGGTCGTTTCACTTTGTGAAAGACAAATGTAAACAGAGTAAGACAAAGATAAATGTCTTTAAGTATTTCATAAAAAAATGTACAAAAGATTTTAAGAACAAATCTCAACAAAATACTCTTTCAATTAGTGTAAATTATATTTAAATAATTATGTATCTCTAAGTTTAATAAAATGAAATTAAAATTAGTGTTTCAATTAAACTCTGTTTGTTCTTATTCAATTAAAATCTATATTTGCAAGTCAATCGATATTACAATCAGAGTTAAATAATTATTAGAGGAATTATTTATTTTGAAAGCAATAGTATCACTTCTTATTCAATATTTATTAATCTTTATAATATTATATTAATTTCTTCACGACCTATCTTTTTTTCCAAATTGTCTTGAATTCTTCTCTCTCAATTACAAAGTTTTTACTCATTGAACTCAGAAAATTTCCGTTTTGAATTATGTGAAAAATAAATCATTCCAAATTACTAAAATTTGTTTAAAAATAAATATGAAAATAAAACGTGAAGACGTACCTGTCGTCGTGAGAATAATTTTCGGCAGTTTGTTGCAGTGATTGTGATTTCTTGACGGAAGAAGATGACGGTGCTTTTGCAACTAGAAAATAATTCAATGCTATACCGATCTTTTATTTATGTATCTTATAAAATGGTGTCAATATCTAAATTAATAATCACTTCTGACGCGTGGAACAACAGAAGTTCAGAAGGATCCTTCAACCGGTGTGAAAACATTAAGTTGCATTATGATGCACCGAATAAGATAATTCATGTGCGAAATTTCTATATACTGTTAGAAAAAAAAAAACTGTTCTACACTGGAAAATAAACCACATTTTATCGCTACAAAAATATGTTACGATGAATTCGTCGCTAGGCCATAGAAATTTCGAAACACACAAATTTCAAAAATCAATATATCTATCGAATAAAAATTAATGTTATCATACACTGGAAAAATATACATCTCAATGGATAAAAGTTAATTGGAGCTATACAAACTAATTTCTAGCCGTGGTAATGTGTCACACAGAAAAAAAATTTAACAATCCATTCAGAACGAATGAAATAGAGGAGAAAAATGAAACAAGGTACTCAGGATCATCGAACCAACACAAAAAATACAAAACACGCAATAACGTAGACAATGTACGTTGCAAAACAAGTATACTAACTTAATATGGAGTGGATATATTAATGAATTGTTGAGATTTCTCCCTGTATCAGTCAATATGACATTAAGATAAAGAGGAGGCATCATGCAAAATGAAAAGAACGGAAAGCTAACGTTAACGCAAGCAGCAACAAAACGGTGAGAATGAACGTTTCTTAGGTTTCATTTCTTGTCATAAAAATGTGCAAACACACATTTTTTCATGCAATCCTAATGACTGAAGAAGATCGCTACTTCATCATGGCATAAAATAATACGCAAATAATATGGTTAGTAAAAAGCAGTGCGCCTAGTAGTATCTGCGCTTTGTTACACAGCTAATTCTAAAACATCTGGCCACGTTTTAAATGCAGAACGCATTTTATATTTGTTTTGTCTTTTTTTCTTTTTTGTTTCTCCTTTGTCTTTCTTTTTTAATATTTCTTTTATATTTATTTATTTCTAATAATCTTTTTACGGAAGATACTATATATAATACTTTTTTAATCATTTGTACGGTTGTTCCTGAGTTTGTGCATTACTTTCAGTATGTTTTAGTTAAAATCCTGCTTCTTATATATATTGCAGAATATATTGTTACTACAACGGTGATGAATTTATAGAACAAAAATTGATGTTATGCGATTTTCGAAAATAAATTAGTTAAAAAGACTGAGAATATTGTTTCAATCATTGTACTCGAAGTTATTAGAAAACTAGCATATCTAAAAGAAGTAACTTTGCCGTATATACCTGCGCGAACATTGAGATACAATTTTTTACGTGATTTAATCATTAATGAATCAATCGAATTGAATGTATTATATTGCTTGGAAAGTTTGTAGCGTTTTTAGCAATCGATATTAAATTCTACTGTGTTTTTTACGAGTTAAACTTTTGTTAAATTGGAATAAATGTCATTTCTAGTGCATTAAATATAGTAATTAAAGAAAATAATCAGTAGAAAATTTATTTTGGATTGATCAATAGAGAAGTGATTGTTAATCAATAAAATAACATTGAATTTCATTGAGTATTGAGATTTAAGAAAATTACTTAAAAGAAAATAAAGTTTTAAAGTTTTAAAATTGAAGAAAAACTACTCGCTCCAATAATACTTTTTTCTTTCAGTAATACCTCCGATAAATTTCTTTCTTCTATCTGTAAACATGCTACAAATTTTTCGAACAACTCAATATTATAATTGTTTGAATTAACTCTATTATTAAATATTTATTAATTAAATACTTCAAATTCTCATTTTAATAATAATATTGTCTTTTTATGCGAGAATACTTGCTTTTAATACAGAGAATGTTTTTTAAGAAAATAGCTTCATGAATAATTAATTGAAAAATTATAATTAGATTACATATTTGTATGCATTTTTATATTTCTCTGAATATATGAAGAAATAGAATAGAATAGAATAAAATAGAAATTTGTTTCACTTATTAAAGATTATGATCAATACTCTACTTTGTATATTTCATGCACAAATATATAATATATACGTTGTATGTATTTTTGCATTTATAAATTTCACATAAATATGTAAAAATCCACAGTATAATTATAACAATATAAATAATATAAAATAGTAACCGATTAGTTTTCAAGTTAATAATATATTATTATTCTTATATATTTTTCTTATTTATAAAATATTCTTACTAATAGAATATGATAATTTGACGGAAAAAACCTGGGGCACTCCATGTAATAATTCCACATTTTACTTTCAAATTCGCGCATGTATTCAGGGTACAATCTTCGCCTCATTCAAGGAAAAAGAAAATGCGTTGCATTTAAAATGTAGTAAATCTGAAGAAGACAAGAAAAAAAAACGACAAGAAAACTGAAAAAGTCAAACTGAGATACAACTAAATATTAAAATAAAATTAAAAGTAAAAAAAAAAGAAGAAAAAAGTAAATAAAAACATCAAGGAACAAACGACAAACTGGAGAGATTGTTGATTTCTTGGAAGACCTAAACGTTTTCATACTCTTTCATGTTCTTTACGATCTTTATTTTCGTTCAAATCGACACGCCAGTCGGCGGAAACACGATTCAGAGAAGACCATTCAGTTTCATGATTTTTGGTTGTTTGGTAACGTGTGGGTACCTGTGAAGCCTGGCGCGGATACGGAGAGGTTGCTTCTCAGATCAGGTATCGGAGCTATAGACTGTGGCAGACTTCTTTTATGAGCTACGCCATGACTATTGCGCGGGCAGGCTGCACCCGTCACCGCACCATATTCGTTCATTGGCAACCGGAAGTTGACGAAAGAAGAAGGCGAGGATAGCGTTGTTGTCAAGCATCAAGAAGGTTACGCCATAGAAATATATGGAAATATTACAGTTTTACATTAAGTGATATAATTATGTGGAGGATTGTCGCTGTTTTGTTCTTTCTTTCTTTTTTCTTGCAATTGTTTCCCCTCTCTTTAAAGTAAATTTTATTATTAATTGCGAAACAATACAGATATAGTTCGACTTAATTTTTGTTTGTATACTCATATCCGTATAAAAAACATACAGATGGGTTTATTAGTCGCTGCTAGGAACCTGGATCTCGAGACTGGGAACGAGTGTGTGTACTGACACTGATAAAAAGCGTGATACCGTTCCAACTGCGAGCAATGTTCTATTTCGTAAGGCAGTAGCTAGAAATTGTACACATAGCGTGCAAGATGTTAGAAAAATTCTGTTGCACATTATTTTTGAAGATAGAACAAACGTGATATATTGCAATTTATATGTTACAAATTATTCAATTAGTTTAAAAAATAAAATTTTATTTACAAAAGAATAGGTTGATTTTCTATTATATAATCATAAGTGATCTTTTGCCTTCAGAATTTTAAATAATTTTCTCATTTAAAGAAATTATATATGGATTATATATAATACAATTTCCTCACTCTTTTTTAGTTATTGCAACATATTATTTATCGGTATATAATTATATTATATATATTAATTATTGTATATTACATATAATTATATTATATACGGATAAAGGATATGTCACAATAACTAAAAAAGAGTGAGAAAAGGTTTGCACTTTTATGTACATTTACTAGCATGTATTATGATATAAATTAATGATAAATAAAATAATATTGAATAATAAAAAAATATTATTTTATAAATTTATTCCACTGTCATAAAAAATTATTGAAATCCTTTGAATAAAAGATTTTAAATAATCAGACGAAAATGTATTTGCTATGGATGTGCAATGTAGTATATTTGATTTTAATTATTGTATATTTTATTCTTCTTAAAAACAATTTCATAAATATTCTATTCTGCAAATATTTTTTTCTTCGCTCTTGTATCCAAATATAAAATCTGAAAGTTTTATTTCTTCACAAATTCAGTTATTAATACTGTCGAAAGTAAAAAATGATAAAAATTCATATTATTCATTATTTCAATTATATATGTAGAACGAAGCATAAATCATCACCTACCATTAACAAGATAGATGATTTATTTCTTTTGGTCCATTTTTCTATTTAAACTTTTTGCCAGTACCAAAAGATGAAATAAAAAGAAGCTTAAATGCTTTGAAGAATCATAGTTAACAGACCAAATTTTTTAAATATTTTTTCTTGCGTTGTAATACGTAACAAATTTTGTACAAACACAGAAGTAGAAATTGCTCGCAACAGAAGCGGAATTCCATGGAAAAAAAGTATAATAAAATAAATTATAGAACGGGTAAGTCCAATACAGATGTACGCAGCCTTCACCAATCACATTAATCCGATACCAAAATTCATTAGCCCTTCCTGATCAAAGGATGCGTTCATAGTGTCGAATAAGTCTGTCCAATGCTTTTTAATTGGGAATCGCCATTCTTTTAATACTTTACGTACCATCTAAGAACTGCATTGCCCTTTCTTCGCCTGGGTAACGTACACACTTCGCCGGATGAATTTCCAATACGTTGTACATATCGGCCAGGAAAACGACTAAATTTTGCTTCATAGATCTAGCACAAAAAAAAGATAGATTATTAAAATACGAACGATTATTTAATAGATAACTAATAGATTATTTAATAGAAAATAAAAGAATTTTATAATAATAAAATCAAGTTTAATTCAATTTTTCATTTAATTTTATCATTATTCTCCAATTTTATATAAATTATACAATGTATTATATAATTATTATATTGTATAAATTTTATTTAAGCGTAATATAAATTACAAAAGTTAAAATATACAAAATATACAAAATTAAAACATACAAAATTGCTTGGATTATTGGAAAATTAATTTTCTTTTAGAAGACTTATACTAATCTAATTAGCTTTACTTTATTAGAGTTACTATCGAGAAACTTATTTTTCGATAATTTAATCTGCGTGTTGAATTTGGGAAATTCAAAAGTTAGAAATAATAAAAGTTATGTAAAAATTAAAAGTTTCATTACAAGTAGATGACGTTGTATTTATTTTCTTTGTTTGAAGAAAGATGATTTTATCTCACAATCGTATAAAAAATTCTAACTACAAAAGACTACTTTCTTTATCATATAGTTACTATAATTTATGAATAAATTTATAAAAAGAAAATTTATTCATTTATATAAATTTTTGATAGAAAACCTTTGCAAATTTCAATTGATAAATCAAAAATAAGATATCAAAAATAATGGAAAAACAAAAAGATTAAATGTGTAAATGAAAAGATAGATAATGTAAATAAACATGTAATAAATTTACTTTTATAATAAATTCTTTCTCAAAATATTATCAAATAAATATGATAAATTTTACATTATTAATCTTTACATAACATAAAATTAAATTACTATTCAAATGGTTCGTATCGATAGAAAAGTAGAAATGTATTTATTTAAAATTAGTCATTTCTATCAAAATTCGTAACTTAAAATAAATCTGACCATAATTAATAGCTAGCAAATATGATTATCAGTTCATTGGCTACGAGATCATTCATTGTCAGTAAAAAGCAGCATAAATACACGTTCTTTTCAAAAACTAAATAAAACAAAAATAAATGCAAGAAATAAACATAAGATCCACATTCGAGCCTCTGATAAGCCAAATGAATTATCCTTACTATTTCTGAAATTACAATTTTCACAAGATTCTTATTTTCACACACATATGATTACGAATTCCAAAATTCGCATTTTAATTTACGAGATTCATCTAATTTTATTTAAAGAAATTTGTTACAAATTTTCACATAAATTTTTATGAAAGAACTAAATTTTTGTAATCCTATATTGACATTATATAATTCTGTATAAAACTAACAACTTTTTTATTTCTTTACATATTACATCCCTGTGCAAAAGTGTAAAATATTTTTATTTTTAATCATACTATTATTATATAATCATATTTGTAATAATTAAAAAAACTAACATAGCATCCTTTGGTTGGAATGTTCGCGATCTGAGAACTGTAGAATCTGAAACACATGCTATAGAGATATGTACTATATTTGTCACTATATCATAATTTTTAATTGAAACCTGATTTGATGACGTTATTATTAGCATGAATTGTATATTTATTGTTAGAGACTATAATATCTTTCACTCACTTAAAAATACTAATATAAGTTCTTTCACTTTTGTAGTGAATTTTTCAGCAACTCAATCGATATTTAAATAACATATAATAGAACTTTATGTTAATAATATGTATGTATGTTTTCGGCATTATTTACTTGCTGTTTTTGATACGTGTCTCTATGAAAACTACTATGAATCATACTGTCATCATATTCTAATATACAAAATTATTGAAAATTGTAACTGATCGTATACCACATGAAAACACAAATGGTATTTTTAATTTCTTTTTTCATTCTTATCGTTATATCTGCTTAATATGACTCCTTTCTTCTAATGTTAATTCTGTTAACATCTCTATTGCAACAGACGTAATACTTTTTTTACATACTGTGACTTCTTTTTTTTTTATTATTTTCACCAATCATCAAATTCTCATTTTTTCATTTTTCCAATTCGAAAATATTCTTCCTAAAATTTTATCTACAATTTTTTTCTTTTTTTCACATTATGTAATTCCATATTGCTGCTACAAATACTGTAATACTGAATATTTATCATGTGAATATAACAATCTATGTAGCATTAATTACATGTATAATTCATATTTTTTTCTTTTATATAAAAGAAATTGTTAATAGAAATGTCATTTTTACAATAAAATGTAGACTGAAATATTCTAAGTGAAATAAAAAGATTATGATATTAAAGATTAACATTGTTAATCTTATATACATTCACCACATAAATTAGAACCAATTTCAATCCTGCAGACTATTTTGCTTATATATTTTATTTGATATGCAAATACAGTCAATTGCTACTTTACATCTACGATTTTAAAATATTTCATAAGATGAAATCTTTTCTAAATAATTAGTTTATACTGAAGCGAGATAATGAATTTCACAAATAACTTTAAATATTATGAAATATAATGTTATTCCTCCTTACATTCAAATTATGGTATATCTTTAATTATATAATCTTAAAATATTCTCAAATGTAATACCTATTACAAAATTGATGATTGTGTGGGATCTCAGAATTGTATTCATTTCTATTTTTTATACTTTTACTTTCATTTTTATAATATCTATTTTTTACAAATAATCCTTCAAAATCTTTGGCTCATGAGAATATTATAATATTAAACTCTGATAATATTCAAACTCAAAAACTCTTCTGTTTTACTTTAGACTCTGAATACTGTTCTCCTATTTTGAACCTTCATTACTAAATCCATTTTTCTTGTTCCATAGAAAAAACTCAACATAGATTTTTATGCTTTGCTTTTCATAAAATTGATAAGTTTATTCCGAAAACCAGACATAATATCATCGAACTCTTAATCTTATTCAGACTAGAACACAACTACATGCTGTATTACACTAGAATAGCGCGGACTTGTATCCAACCTAGTATTTTAGATCTTCAAAGTTATAAATAATCGTCGACTGATCTGACATTCTCGAACTCACGAAGCTTAATTTACAATTCGTAGAAAATATATTTTTACTGCAAATAATTCTACCGATCAAATTTGTAAACATGACAATTTTTTTTCGGATCAGTTAAATATTTTTTGAGGTCCCCTATTTTTCTTTAAAACTAACCAAAAATTGCATTTTTTATTGTCTGGTTTTGAATATATGTATCTTCCTATTTATTTATATCTTATCTTATCAAATGATATTTATTATAAACAAATATTAATATTATTCAATATAATTATTGTTTTGTACTTTAGTTAAGATAATCATTTATTTGTTAAAAATATATTTTACTATAATATATAAATAAATACGTAAAAACTCAAATTTATGAATGGTTTCATAACTCGTCACTGACATTTATTTTATTTATACAATTTACTGAAAGGGATAAATGCTTTAAAATTGCTATTACAGACCTCGAAATAAGTAAATTTTATTTATTCCATAATCTCGCTATTATCTTTCCATCTGCTGTACGTATGTATTGTAATATTTCTTAATATTTGGAAATATATATACAGATGTTTCTACAAGATCAAATGTATAATGTATAATTCTTACCCTCTCATGTACGTCACGTCCTCGGGTTGCATGTGAAAAATGGAATAGGGTAAGCATCTGTTACAAAATGCGTGGACCAGCGATAAATTGTGCAGCGCGTCTGCGACCGAGGGTCTTTTCGACACCCTGATGTCCATCCAATTGAGCTCGCCGGGGCAGTAGAACGCCACAACAGCGGCAAGACCCACACCATCGCATAACGATTGGAAGTCCTTGGCAGCTGGCAGTTCTGGTAACCGCGTTTTATCAGCAGCATCCTCCTCTGTCTGGATTTTGGCGATCAACGCGTGTGACGCGTGACTGATCCACAGAAGAAGACCCTTTTCGTGGTCCGCTGGTACGTCCACTTCCGCCTGAGGATCGAATCGCCGAATCGCCGAGACTACCCGATCTCCAGTCACTACTTCCTTCGCGTATAAGACCATCAGGCCCTCTATCACAGCCATATGCGCAGACTGCAAACACGGATATCAGATTTAATTGGAAACAGATTGATGAAACGAAAAGAAGACAGGGGGAATGGGAAATACAATAAACATTTCTTTCCTCTTTTTCTTTTTTTTACATTTCTTGCTTCAGATTTTTATTTTTTATGAATTTTCCCGTAATATCCAATTTTCCCATAAAGGGAAGAGAATAACTTTTTGAAAATATTATTTCCTAAATAATTCTTTTAATTATAATTTTATTTCAATGTTTATTCTTTTCATTATAATTTTATTTCAATGTTTATCCAAAAGTGAATATCCAAAGACTATCGGGAGGCGTAAAAATTCTAAATGCAGATATGGCTCGAATCTCATTCAAACATAGAAAAGAATAGAGTAAGTGAAAGAAAGAGAAATTCCGAGCATCGGAATGATCAAAAGAAACATATTAATGAAACTAATCTGAAGAGCAGATATAATATTTACAGGAATAATTGTAAGTTTGAGACTTCTATATATGTATATATTTCGTGCACAGTGTATAACACGCTTGGCTTGAACGAAAAAAACAGAACAGAGGACGGTTAATCACTTCTTTATACATATACATGTATATAAACATAGAAAGGAAACTATTACTTATTATAACTCGTCGTAAGTGCTGCAAATTAGATTTTTCGCGTATCCGTTACAACATAATCCAATAATAAAACGTTTTTGTTCTTTATTTTTATTTAACAAAACTTTTACTAATATTACCGTGAATTCCCTGATTAAAACAATGATTTAAACATGATAAAATTTAAAGGATATTTGTTTATTTCCTTTATTCCACAAACACATTAATAAAAGTTTAACAAAAAAAAAAAAAACATTTGTAGCAATTTTATCATGTTTCCTTATTTTAATCAGAAAAATCTCATAAGTACGTTAGAAAAAGTATATTTTTAAAAAAGTCGAAAATAGAAAGGTTTTATCATTGACTTGGTATTGTTTTATTAACGTATACAATTATAATGTGTCAAAATTAAAAGAACCACTAGTAGAAATGGCTACAGAGTATTTACAACAAGGTAGATCACTGAACATTTATCCAATATTTACTGTACACATTATTTAACTGAACTTTATTTTACCAAAATTTAATTTTTTTTTAATACTCTTTCGAATACTTTTATTTTTTCTATTTTAAAAAATTTCATAAAATTATTTATCATTGCTTATGCTTTAATACATATAAATTTAATATTTCGTGATATGAAATACCAAAACCTTTACACTATCTGTATCTATAAAAGATATCTTTTCAAGTATCCCTTCCTTTTGGTTTTTACGTAACAGTTTAAGATTTAATTTTCTAAATTTAAAAATTAGGAGAGGAGACTCTCTCAAACCTACAAGTTCAATAACCTTAAATTAAAATTAATTCTCTTTTATAAAAATAATTCTCAAAACTCTATTTATTATTCTATATGTTTATTATTATCTATATTATGTTAAATTTCATAATTGAAAGTCGTTGCTATATGCAAGATACACTCACACAAGAAAAAATAGAATAAAAAATAAATTAAAAAAAATAAACGCATAAGAAAGCTTGGAGCTCAAGAGCCCTGAACTGAAATAAACATTAAAATAAAATTACAATTAAAAGAATGATTTGGGAAATAATACTTTCAAGAATATTATCCCCTTCTCTTTATGGGAAATTTCATAAAAAAATAAAAATCTGAAACAAGAAACGTAAAAAAGGAAAAGAAGGAAAGAAATGTTACACATTGTTTGTGGCTTTATACAACTGAATTTTGTTTGAAAGAGAAGCAACAAGCTTTACTCTGCTAAATTAGCATATCTTAAATGCTATCTTGATGAATTAATTTAGTACCTACATGTTATATGAGATGAAATCTCATTTCTTCCATTCTCTATAATTAATATTTACAGTAATTGAAATCGAAATTGAAATAAACAGTATAACCTAATCATCAAACGGAATTTTGAAAAGTGGTGGAAAGGAGGAAAATCCCGATATAAAATTTTAGCTTCAGGTTTTCTACAATACATTGAATTATATTTATACAGATGTTACTAATACAACCTATCGACTATCATATAATATCTGATATATTTTTAAAAAAATTAGATTATTACCTTAATCTGAAATACATATAGAAAAAGAAATCATTTGTGTTGCATGAAATAAATATGTTTTGCTCAAGATAATTGTATGTATATGTATCTTATATATAATTCAATACATAATCTGATAGAAAATTAGTAAAATTTTAGTAGAAACAAATTAATTAGAGTTTTATTTATATTAATAAAAGTTTTATATGTATTATATATAAGGCGTAGGGAGCAATCTAAATTTTCTTCTTAAACATTAATTATCTAATTGAAATCTGAAAACATTTATAAAATATTACATACATACTTAATTTTCGAGATACTAATAGATTTAGTAACAACAATACTTAATAGATTTTTTTTACAAAATTAAATGCATGTATTAGGCATAAACATAATTTTTCGTTTCAAATATTATCTTACAATTTTTTAATTTTTTTTATATAATACTTATATAATACAATACTTATATAATACAATTTTTAAATAATACTTCCGTTTACATTATTATTTATAATTTACTTTTCCTATTAATATATTTATCGTTTTTGTCTTTATATATATTCTCAAAAATTTCTAAAAATATTGCTCTTTTTATCTTACCATCTTGAGTGGTGAATTTTGAATGAGGATCGTTTCAGTGAGTTGAGTATTGTTTGGCTCCGCGAGGTAAACACCTTTTCTGGCAAGGGCTTGAAGAATACCGCAATGATTCTGATTGTGATAATTTGGATCCGAATAGATGTTTGCCAACGCCAAACAGTAAAGTTCTGCATTAGAAAGTGCGTGGACGATCTGCGGCTTTAGGTGCTCCTGATTCTGAAACAAAACATTAATAATAAATAAAATTCTACAAGATACTTATAAATAATGGATAATAATAATAATAATAATAATAATAAAATTTGCCTTTTTTATAAAATTTTAAATACTAATTAAATTAAATATTGTTTCTTCTTCTTTTAGAAAATAATAATGAAGTGAAAATCAAGTAAATTGTGCTCTTAATTAAGGCCATGTACAAAATTTTCATATTGTGTTCTATATGTAATAAGCTTGTAGAAACAATATATAATAATACATGTATTTCAGAACTGTACAAAGTTCCTAATTACAGTTCCAGTATTCCTGCAGTAACTCTGGTATAGTAGTATTTCGAAAATGAACGTTATTTTAAATATTAGAATTAAAATTACTCTATTAATATTAATAAATAAGAATATTCATTGAAAAAAAGAACGAAATTGTAAATTATGATATAAAATTAAATATAATTATTTATGAAAAAGATTTATGGTATATATCACTTAAATCTATTTAATTTCTTTTTTGCTAATTTTGTTTTGTCTTAAAAGTAATCTCATTAAATTAGATATAAAGATTAAAATTAATATAATGCAGAATATTTTATTAACTTTAAATACCAACGGAATTATGAAATACGTATTCGTTATTTATAATTAAGGAAACACTCAAACTGTCTCATCTGAAATTACACTTTGATTTTTATCACTACTACTATCCGCAACGAGATATGTTTGGATGGAAATTGAATTGTTACGAAAGGTACACATTTTAATGTTATTAATTTTTAGTGAGAGTACATAGTATATATAGATGTCGAATGTATTTTCTAGATAAATCAGAAGAGTTATTATGAAATTGCAATTTATTTCGCAAATGTGAAGAGAACAATTCTTTAAGCGCCGCTGTAATTATTACGATGTAGATTTTTGTGCGTACATATGTAAAATTTTTAAAATATAAATTTCGCGAGTATATAAAGAATGTAAATTACACAGAATACAAAGAAATATATGCAATGTTGAAACTAAAATTAAAAAAAAATCCTCAGTTACGTTACGTAATAATTAACAGTTCAAACACGGTTAATATTAAAATACTAAAACTAAAACTTTCAACACGATTCATTATTCCCCTTTACACATTACTCTTCCAAAAACTCATTAAATATTAAAAAATATTTTTAATATATAATATAATATCACATTTAATACAAAAATATTAAAAAATATTTCTAAAAAGATAGCAGTGTCTTGAATGAAAAAAAGAAGCTGAGATGCAGAAAAAAATAATGGCTCCGGGGAAATCAGATTTGTGTCAAAATAGATCTGGCCATAGCTATAGTGGCAGTTTGAAACACAATATTCTGTAGTACACAGGTTGGCCACAACCGCATAAGAATATCCGGCAGACACGACGCGACGAGCAAATATTAGTATTCTGTAATTTCCTGTGTGGTGCGCGGAAACGCGAAGAACTCGAGACGATGTATCGTGGTAACGGAAATACACTGGTCGTGGTTATTGTCGCCGAACGATCGCGAAGTAATATGCGTCAAACTAATCAAGTATCGCGCGTAAAAAGCATGGAGAACGCAAGTAAAAGGAATATGAATAATCTGTTGTATCATTTTATAAGCTATCGTAACCTTTACGATAGAATAGTAATTCAAAATTATTAGAATACTTAATTTATTAATTAAATGTACTTATATTGTGGTATAATGTAATAAAAAAGTGGTAAATAAGTTTAAAGAAGAATAGAAAATTCCAATTTACATTTTATCCATTATTCTTAAAAATGATATTAATTAGTGATAATCAAATTATTATTAAAGATATCAATTAATTTTCTGAATGTTCTTTAAAAAGCGATACTGTCACGGAAACTTAAGTCGTTTTTTCAACGTAAAACCATAAAAGCCATAAAATCTGGATTAAGTCTTTCAATATATAACTTACGAATAGTAATTTTCTGCATAATTCACAAATTTTTATTTTTTTTATTCATAATCATCTCCATTTCCACCATTTTAAGATTTTCATCCATACTAATTATAATACCATTTTTAATATTGATTAATAATTACAATAAAATATTTTAGAATTAAATAATTTATATCAAGCTATTATGATTCATTTACGATCCTGCAATACCAATCATCTATTAAGATTTAAACCTTTACGTTTCCCAAAATCTTCATATTAGCTTTGTGTTTGAACGCAATTTCATTTTTCTATCGCTAACGACTACATTTTAAAAAAATTTAATTCAATTTGATGTAATTTCGACAGTTAATAGTATTAGAAATATAAAAATTTAGAAATGAAAAAATAAAAAACACAAAAACAGAATATATATGAATAACACAATAAGTAGATACAAGTAGAATAGAATTTAATAAACTTAATTATAGTTAGAATAATTGATTATTAGGCTGAAAGATGTGCAATATTGATTTCCTGAGTTTGATGCGAAATTATAAAGTAATTGCCTCTTAATTTGTAATTCCCTCTTCAATTTTATATTAAAATCTTTCTCAGAAAATCCGTTTGTAAAACAGAGAATGAAATACAATAATTCGAAAACCGGTATTAATTTGAAATCATACCGATATATAATATTATAGACATTCTTCAATTTAATACTATTATATTTAACAATTTTAAATGCACAACGTAAATTTTATTTTTAATTAAACAATTAACAATGTCATTATGAATATTTGTTATAACTAGAATTCCAGGATAGATTCAATTTTACTAGATTTCAAAATTTCTGGAAACTAAATCTCACATCCAGACTATTTAAACTGTCAATTAATAGGGTCCAAATCATTGCGAACACTCGTTTTCCTCTTTATGATTTTATCTTTAAAAAAATGAAATTAGGACGGAGTTGATGTTTCGTTGGTCATTGAAGTTACTATGGAGGTAACTTTACAACACAAACCTAACAATCTTACAGTTTCATCAAAGTCCCACATTTCTAACATGTAAAATAACATGTAACATGAAATACAGAAATAAGTGTATTGTTTGATAGAATTTTCATAAATTGGGAAATATTAAATACCTAATACTATATTTAATTATTATTATAATATAATTATTATTTAATTATTATATATGTGCAGCCTCATGTCTTTCATTGTGCCTTTCCTCTTTAATAAGTGTTCCAATGTTTTTTTCATTAAACGCTAAATAAATAATTTATTAAGAAGTAGCACAAATACAACAATATAATTGATAGTTTTATATATTACTTATAGAAAAGCACAAAAATATATTATTTATCACTATATTGATATCAATACTTCAAACTTATTAGTATTTAACATATTTTTATTCATGCTCAATTTTAGATTTATAATATAGATAGATTATATAAATAATTACTATAAAAGAAGATTATGTAATTTTTATTAGTATTACAGTATTAAAAATTTCAATAAGAGATAACATCAAATAATAAATAAAAAATGAATAACAAATAACTTTACAACATAAGTAAAATATATCTAAGTATCAAATATTCATTATTTTTCAATTTCTTTTGCGAAACTCTGCGTTGAGAAGAGAAAAGAACAATATTATTTATCAGAAAAATAATTACCGCTATGATTTACGCTACATTAATTCCTTACGTAGTCACTTAAATAGTCTACTGGCTGCATATAAAACGGCCAATTAAATCCGCTCTTGATCCATAAAAAAGTGGCTCGAAAAATCGATTAAAGTCTGTTGAAAACGGGCGAAACGAGAGGAAGTCATTGATCTAAAATAAGTAGAAAGTATTACGTAGGAATTATACTGTTTTGTCAATTATTGGAAATTATGCAATCTCTTTATATAAATAATTTCATAGTATTCGATTTGCGACATTTCGAACAAATTGATTCTGTACATTTATTTCAAATATATGGCATACAATAGTGAACAGACGTCTCGAGGAATTTATAATAGGGAAGTATATTTTTAACATTAAGGATACTTATTGACTACTATAATGATTTTATTCTTTATAATCATTGTATCTACCTACAATGGAATATTATCACATGATTAAATTCAAGCGAATATTCAATAATAAAATTGGTATTAATAATCATGAGACTTTATAGAATTATTTCATTATTTTATAAACTTTTTATTTTTAGACTCGTTAATTTCTCCATTAAAAATCAAATATCTTTTAAATCGCTAGAAACATATCGAATATTAATTATACAAGCAGTGATATTTAAATATAAATTTATAGATTTATAGTGATACCATATATATATGTATATTTATGGATTGGTGATTTTATGATAAATTATCAAGTACTAATTTTTAATCATTAATTAACCATTAATTCGTACACTTTGAAAAAATTCATTTATTATTACCATAGATCGATCGAATTATAATTTATAAACGACAGCATATCTATATAAAGACCTATAATAGAAGAAGAGAAGATAATTGAATAAGTTGTTTTACCAGAAGATTCAACTTTAAAAATATTAATCTTGGTGATATGTAATATACTATTTTCTAAGAAATCTTAAATATCACTAGTAAATTAAAATTAATAAAAACATTGCCCTTTAATAAAATAAAATTCACGTAAAGATTAAAAACGTAGAATAAAAAAAATGTAGGAAAAAGAAAAAAAAGGAACGTGTAATATCGTGTAATTAAAATACCAAGATAACGGCTTGTGAAGAAAGAAATATAATTTCATGGCCACAAAATACATATTTCGTAACTTTAAATTTAAATTACTCTAAACAGTACATTCTCCAACGAATATTTAATTTTTTTATCCAACCCATACCTATAGTAAAACATCTTCTTTTGGACATTGCATAAATTACCACATAAATACATTTACATAGTAAATAAACACATTGTCGTACATTTATACTTGTTCCCCAATTAACTTCCACTGTTTAAAAACATTCGAAATCAATTTAAAATCATGACTTCTCAAACAAAGAGGTTCCCGTCGAAAAATGAAGAAGCCAAGAAGAAACCAGTTGGTTCATAAACGCTTCATAAACGTCGACCAAGGACGCTGTAAATTTCTGCAGAATCAATCGCAAGGTAGACCAATCTATAAACCGTGAATTTCGTTCAAACGCGCGATTTAGAGAGGAAAACGTTCCTGAGCTGTAAACTGTCAGCGTTGCATCCGGCATTGTTAGAAAATCGGGAAAACAAATATAGTCTTGTGAATAGCTGACGCCGCGTCGTGGCAGCGGCGTTGAGTCGATAAATTCGAAGCAGGCCAGGTGAAAAACCACAGCGTACAAAGGAAACAGAGGCAGTAAAACAAAGAGAAACAAGAGAAATAACAGAAACGGAAACAAAAAGAAGTACAAGAAAGATACGGATGGCGGAGAAAACGGAGTTGATACGATTATTTCATACAATTAATTAACATATGAAAAATCAACGTTGGGTTATTGTAATATTTTATTTATAATTTCTTTTTAGTAATAAATTGAGTTCACGCGAAATCTATGACGTGAGGTTCAAATAAAATTAACTTGTTTTAAGAAAATAATATCAGGAAATATGAAACTATGAAGAAATAGAATTTGCAATAGCAGTTTATGTTCATTTCGAACCAAGAAGTAGTTAAAGGCTCCGTAACTTTACTTGAAAGCTTTACTTAACAATAATAAAATTTTTTAAACAACTTCAAATAATAAATAAATATGTATTGCACATGTTGAACTAACAGTAAGCAACAATAATATAAAATTCGATTAGCAATTAATGTGTTAATAATAATAAGGGATTTTATAACTTTTATTGCTCGATCAGTAGCTCTATAATTTTTGTTATATGGATCATAACTTTCATTACAATTTTCATAGCTCCATAATATCGGCTCCATAATAAACATTCAACCATGGTCATAAATATATAAAATCCTTGAATAAAATTCATAATAATAATATCTTCTTTTTTTATTCTCATTAATTTCTAATAAATGACATAGATATATGTATACAAGCCAAAAAGCTTACGCACATCTGGATCAGATATAATTTACATTAGTTACTGCCATTTACAGAATATTATTCAATAATTACATCATAAACTAGAAATGAATTCATTTTAATGATTTGGTTAAATAACATTTTAGATAAATACTAGAACAAACGGAATCTATTAAGTGTTTATAACTTACTAAATTATTTTCATGTTTTATTAACACGTTCAATTAGGCGTGTGTGATCCATTAGTAGGTCCAAAAGCAATGCTTTTATCACACGGTGTACATCATCTCGTTTACATTTATAAGAATATAATTTATTGAAAACTATAATAAAACGTAAATAATATAGGAAGAAGTTAAATGATATCATGCACTAGTAAAAGAAAATAATAAATATGTATGAAAATAATAATTCTGATTTATTGTATCAGAAGAGAATTATTGTATATGAAAGTACAATTTAAGAACATTCGAAATATATATATATATATATAATTTTCTTTTATATATATTCAAATTATATATAAAATTTTCTTTTATATATATATATATATATATCAATGTCGTATTCTTCACTTGGTTCTACAACACTATTTTTGTGTTAGATTAAAAATTTTAGAGAAAAGAATACAATTAAATTTTATTAGTGACAAGTGTCATTTTCCTTATTTTATGTATATAATGTGTTATTAGTATTCCTGCGAACAGAATACCAGCGAAAATTAGTACGAACAAATACTAGGAACTTGCAATTTGAGGAAGTTGGGTAAGCTAGATGTTCACTTGAAATTAGAAATAGAATCGTGACATTAATTGCAACTGTTTTGTTAGAAAGAAAAGCATTATGAAGAAGCACGATCACGATAAAACTTTTATGACATTGAAAAGATAAAAGTTATATGATTGAGTAGTATTCTTTAATCAAAGAAAAACAATTTAAGAAGATTACGAAATGTTATGATAAATATTCTACTTCCAATATTTTATATATTTTTGCATATTTTGCGTTCTCAACATTTTTGTGTTTTTAATATATTTCCATAAATACATAATCTGTAGTTTAATTACATGAAATTAAATTAATTAATAAAATAAAGAAAAAAAATAAAGAAAATAAGAGTTTCCGCAGTATTCGATGTTGAATCAATTTTTGAAATACTGTAAAAAAACTCCGTATCTAAAGATCTAACTCAAACTTGTGTTAACTAAAATGACTTTTTCTTTAATTCATTATCTAAAACTTTAATAAAATAAAATTTTAATACTGAAAAAATTTCAAATAACTACTTCAATTATGTAATAAGTAAAAATATTATTTTATTCTCAGCTTTTCAAATAAAAGAAATTTTAATCAATATATGTATGTGTATATATAAACCATTTTTCAAAACACATTCAATTTTGCGTGAATTATTGATCACTAGAGTTCAGAGAGTGTACTGATAGCATTTTAGTAGTATCTGGTAAGTAAGTCTATAGCTTCAATATTAATGAACGTGCTCCAAACTTTTAATATAATTCACTAATAATTCGCAGATGTGCATATTTATTGAATTTAGTCTTACAGTTAACATTTGTATTTACTATGTCTTCTGTTCTGTAAATTCCTCATACATGAAAATTAGGAAGCTTTTAGAAAAAAATTTACGAATTCAAACGTCCATTTTATATTATACGTACTATTTATAAGTACTTTACACATACTTTTGATGCAAGTTGGAAAATCTCGTTTCACTCGATATAACACAGCATTTTTTTAAAACTGCGTCATACAATTGAAAATTTCTTAAAACACGCAGAAACTGGTTCTTCTAAATATAGATCAATACGTGCCTGAACATACATGTACTACCATTCCAGTATTCGGACACTGGTTTATATCTGACACAACGAATTTTAACTACAAAATTCTGAATATTTAATTATTTTAATTATTATTCAGTTATTATTATTATTAATATTAATTATTTTGTTCTTCATAATCATTTCACTTCTTACACTCACTATTCATCATTATTATAAGTAATAGGATATTATGATAAAATTAATACCAATGAATATTTATAATTACCGAATCTTGTTTCCTAATAAATTTTTTTCCCTAGATTCTTCAATTTCTGAACTACAAATCAGATTAAAAAGGATAATAGAAAATAATCTAAAATAATAGAAAGATTTCTGATCTTAAAGCAAATTGCCTTGTTCAGAAATAAACTAAGTTTCATGAATTTTTTCATACGTAATTAATTAATCATTCATTTGTACAAATTCGGTTACTACAAATTAAACAATATATCCGATTTATAATAACTGGTATTTATATAATTCGACATCTTCGTATTTATATGAATTTATATAATTATATAATTATATTTATATAAATTATTTTTATATGTAGTAATAAACTTTATTTCGGCCTCAGAGCCATGAAATGTGGACTTGGTGTACATATTTTCCTCTTTTCTCACTCACTCGTTTCTCTTATTCATTCTAATACTGTTTTGCAACGCTGTATTAAAAACTATACTGCTTTGACTATTTTTAGATTTTACATACATTTTACTTCTGTAAACTTATTTTCTATATTCTTATCTATTAAATTACTTTTATATAATTATATAATTACATTTATATAATTCGAAATCTTTCACTAGTTCAATTTTCACTAATTTCACTAATTTTAACGGAAGGAATTTGTAAAATCGGCAAGAAACAATAGGAAAGGAAAAAAGCGCAAAAACAATCGAAACGATCAATTATCAGATGCTCGGGCTTCGTTCGCACAAGTAAAGAAAAACGCGACATGATAATGGCTCGTTGAAGATGAGCCACAGCCTTCTACGTATTATCTATTGTTCCTTCCGGAGACTTATAATCACAGTCGGATTACACCTTTGACTTTAAAGGGAAAGTTAAGACTCAGCGACTGATTATTCGGACGAAAGTTCAAGTGTGAGAAGGACACAACTAGCTAGATAGAAAATGGTTCATAAGGAAGAATTCTAAAGAAGAAAAAGGAATTCTTCGGTTAATTAAGCGATACCGGAGAGATCGTAACTCCAAGCTGAAATATCTATTGCAAGTGAATTTATTATCTTAGAATAAAGAAAATCGTGGATTGAATGTATTTCATTAATATTAACATCTAGAAGGGAGTTCAAATTCATTACTTTAGAGAAATAATTAAAATATTTTTGAACTATACGTATTCCATTGTCCTATTAATTTTTCAAAAATAATTGAAAGAAATTTTATTCAAAAAACTGTACAAAATTATAATAAATTATCAATTTGTTTGACTTTGCAATAATACAAAATGTTTGGCATATTTCTTTCAAATCTTTTCGTATATTATTTCTCTTAACATTATTCAATAATTGACGATACAATCGCATAGATTTTTTAATACAAATTGAAAAAAAGAATATGTTGTAAAATTCATAAAAGTGTTTTTGAAAACTGCTTTCGAATTCATTAGGCAATAGTTCTTTTTTTATGTATTGTTATTTCGGAAGAAAATTGTACGGACTCATCTTATATAATTATATGATATATATCACAAATGAATATATTTTTTTATAAAAAGAAATTCTTTGTACTCGATTAAAAATATTTTAATCTCAAACATTAAATTATCTAATTAAAAATATCATGATTTCTCTTTATCGTTTCTTGTTCGTTCTATATAAAAACTTACTTGTACTCTAAACTTAATTGTACATAACATTCTAAAAAATTCTTCATAAATTTTATAATACACCTTTCTAAACCACGTAAACTTTTTTTGTTTTACAACAAAATGAATAAATAAATAAATTTTATTAAAAAGCTATAATAAAAATAAGGAATATAAGGTGTTTGTTAATGCAAATTTGATGTTTTTGCAATATTGAATTTGTTTTAAACCAAAATTCATTTCTTTGTCTCGTCTCGTGTAATATCTTATTTTGTACTGAATAAAAGAATGAATATTCCTTGCACGCCTTTATTAAAATTTTTTAATAAAATATGAACTCTTTATATCTAGACTGCGGAATTTTGTGCACTTTTGAAAATTTAGGATTCCGAAAATCTACTGAATGCTTATAATATGCAAAATGTATAAAATATACAAAGTACAAATCTTATTATAATATTTAGTAGATGAAACGAATTTCTGTTCCAATATCATTTCTTTAATTATATTCATAAAACTTCAAAATCGTATAAATATCCGCAATTTATTTTAATGTTATTTTCTTCTCTAAAATACACTGATAATATTTGGATCTACAGGAGAATCAGAAAGTTTACAGCATTCTGTTTTATCGATTGATTATACTGTTGAAGCAACTCTGCACGAAATTACGTAATTAATAGAATACACAACTGAAATCGTAAAACCTAATGTTCCTTATATCATCAAATATGAATGAAATGAATTCTTCCAAAATATATTATACTTCTATAGATTTCATTTTGTATTTTATCATTAATTATCTATCTGAATACTGTATTTCTTAGTTTCTAGTAATATTTAATATTTAGTATTTAATATGTATTCTGTATTTTTAATTTAATCTAATTTTAACTTTTAACCTAATTCATTTTATAGTAACTTATGATTTGAATAAAGGAATTTTTATATACATATGTAAGTATATGTGTATAAATGCATATTGTACAAAATATGTTGAGATTTCATTAATACTGTAATAAAGGATGACTATTATGACTATATTGGTAAAATTTTGAAGCAATCTAAAAATGTGCGTACAAGATTTATTAATAAAATATCAATATACAGCGTGAACAATCATATTAAACAAATGGTATGTTTTGAGTATAATTTTACAGAACATTTAAACTTTTTAATATAATGGACGATTGAATAATGATGAAATATGCATTTGTATTAACCCTCATTCCTCTTTCATAATGAAATTTCAAAATGTTCTACATAACGCACATAATTGTGTTCATAAAATATTTCTATATATTCTCATATAATTCCGCGAGCAATTGCAAATGCGTGTTAAAATTAAAATTAAAAATTTTCCGCATTACCAAGAAAAAAAAATCTGAAAAATGTACAGGAATTCGAGGCTACATACTTAATTAGATCTACACATTTGACCGATCCTCAATATAATTACTTCGAATTAAGGCAACTATATATTTACATTAGTATTGAAAATAAAGTTTTGGATGGTAAAATTTCTATAATGTACATATAATATGTAACATAAATTATGCTTCTCACATAACTGATAATAACTAATTGAGAATAGCCTGCAGTAAAGGATGAAATTTTAATTTTAATTTTAGTATGTACATCTGCTTTTATTAGATATTTTTTGCAACTAAGTTTTTGAATATAATTTCTTTCAGATAAATAGTTTTTCTTCAATGTATCTCTGTTTTTGCTATACATCATAGGTTGCATAGGATATATTATTTGCTTCCATCGTATTTGAAAGAAAATTATCTAGAAAATATTTTGTTATTTTATGATACTTATTCGATGCAGATGAACTTTCGTTAACAATATTTTTCTGTTGTGTAAGCACAGACAATTAGAAAATCGTGTAGATTGTTCTGCTGAAACTGAAAGACAGTTTCGTCATGATCTAGATTTTAGATACGCGATTGCATTTAATGAAATTGGAGGATTGAAATCAGGAGTTACATATATCTATTAAATTTTAAATATTTAAAACGAATGTCTCAGACATTTTGTTGATTCTAATTAAGTAAACAAATTCTAGAGTATTGTAAATATTCCTCATGTTTGTTTAAAAGATGTATACAGCAAGATGAATAAACCTTACTTTGATTACAATTATAATAATATATAATATATAATATAATATAATAATATATAATTTCCCACACTATAAAATATTCGTAATAGTATATTAGACTTAATGATTTTTTTGTTTCAATTTATTTTTATTTTCCAGTAAATAAGTATAAGAAACTTCGCTATTTCTTCAAGATTTGTATAACAGTAACTGATAAATAAGCTAATGTCTACAAAATGTTTCAAATACATATATTTTTTGAAATATTTAAAATTTAACAGATATATGTGTAGACTGATTATAACTTACATATAAACATAAAACAAACGTTAGAATTGGAATTAGAAAACAACATAAGCTGGAATCTTACACACTTTCTTTCTAGACATTCTAATTCCATTTTTTTTTTCAAGGATCTCACCTGACGGCATCGATATACTTTGAACAACCTTTTCTCAGTCGTAAATTTCGAACGTCGATGGTTAGCCAATTGATTCCGCTTTGTGAAAGGGCGATGGTCCTTGATTAAATACATCCTGGGATTGACACGATACGAAAGAAAGATATGCGAACATTCGTCACGGCAGTTTCATGATTAACTGGATGCGGAGAAAGAGGTCGAGTGCGGACATCGCAAAGTAATTCGATTGGCTTAAATGGATCAACCACGACAACCGAGGCTTTCACGCATTGGTTGCACGTGAAATGTAAGACGTGGTTGCGAGATAATAGTATAACAATTGATATGGGTTTGTTTATTTTTACGCAAGAAGTAATTACTTTGAATTTTTTTTATTTTCCATAAAATAATGCAGATTAAACCTCGTCTTTCGGTGATGAGGTCATGAAAGATTCGTGTCGATTTATTTACAATTTGCAAATTTATTTGTAATGTAATAAAATTGTATATCGTATTAGAGTAATATCTTTTAGGGGAACCCTCGTTTTATCTGTATCATTAAGTGCAACTTATCAGTAATAATTGTAATTTAAAATAGAAACATTGCTAATTTTACTTATATATATTATTATTTATATATATATATATTTTTTTTTTGACCACTAAAATATTTTTCAGATATATAAAAAAAGCGAATAATGTGATGTTTTTTAAATCTTTTCCCGCTATAACTAAGGAAATTAAGAAGATTTATTTTAATAACCCAAAATGCATCGTTTTATGTTTTTTTTTCTTTGAACGAAATTTTATGAAAATGTTATGAAATATTATAATATTAAAAATTAAAAATCTTCGTTGTTAACAAAGATTATTGCTTTTCAGAGTAATTATACCAATTTTGTCAGATGAAAAAAATGATTCAGTTTTAAATAAATGTTAAAAATGCTTAAAAGGTCGAAATTTGGGCATTTTTATTACATATTAGATTTATTATATATTAGATCAGCAGAATAAAATGAACATGTGATATAGTACTGATTAATTGCTCTAAAGAATTCAATATAAAGATGATATAAAAATATATAAAAACTAGAAACGTAGAATATATTTATTCATAAAAAAATGTTGTTACCAGAACTAGCAATTAATTGAAAAGAATTATTTGAATATTTATCATTAAAAATTTCTTCAAATCATTATAACTAGAAATTAAATACATAAAAAATACTTTTTTGCGAATAGAAAGCAAAAATAGTTTATTATTATTTTCCTTTCCAAAAAAGGAGAAAGAGTTTATTAAAAGTTAATATGGAAGTTTCAACGATTGGAAGTTATATAACGATTTAATAAACGAAAATTTAAACCACGACGTTAATTAAGAATTTATTTCATTCAATAATATTTACAAAATTTATAAGATTATTAGAATTTATAATACGGAGAAGAGAGTGAAAAACAAAAGAGTTTTTCTTTGTGTTGTTCCTTCAATCTTTTACTGCGAATTGTGCTTGTATCCAAAACAGTGAATGATGTGTTGAATCAATTCTTTTACATATAGAGCTAAACTTTCACTTACAAACAACAGACATTTTTTGTATTCGAGTTGCACATATATACGACAAATAATTCGAATTAATGAAAGTTTATATTTTGGGTAGTGATTTTTATATGAAAGAAACTTGAAGAAAATTCTCATCTTATAGAAGTTTTCGAATTATAGGGGCTCGGGTTATCGTAGTAAAATTATGTAAAAAATTATATGAAATTTATAATAATATAATAAATATCAAATAAATAAAGAATACCAATTCCCCTTAATATATAGATATTTGTATAGTTTTAACGGAGTTTAAAATAATCTCACTACTTTGCAGTTCCAAGGATTTATACTAAACTTAGGAATTTCTTGTAATTTAGATTTTAATTTTAGATAGAGAATGCCTAGTTTTCATAATATAACAGGATAAGAAGTGATAAGATGAAAATTTTCTCATATAACGTTTCATTTTATATTCTACAATTTGCAAAAAAGCCGATATATATCGTTATGTCATAAATATTTCAGTTTCTTCAAATTTGATTAAAATCATAGGAGTTAGATGGAAAAAAAATAGCGAAAAGAAATATTTCAACGAAAGAAAGTTTCCCGAGATCTCCGCGCTCATTATCGAAGTCCGATGACAGAATACTTTTCACGGAATTTTATTAGCGTCTCCCGAATAAACCTAATAATTTTGTGCATGCCTTTCACGATATATGTCACGGCTTCCCTCGTTACGAATTAGTGATTTGTGCTACAGAAGTCTTCAAGGCACGTTAATATTTTCTCAGTTTCAGGTATATTGAAATATAACAAATAATAAATTTATTACTTCCTAGTAATTTCCATCCAGTGACAAATCGATGAATTCGAAAAGAAAACGAATTATTGTTACGGTTACTCGTTATGGTCCGCGAACCACTAGTTACTAGCGCAAGAGATTAAGTAGAGAGGAAACCGAAAACCAAGCCATTGGAAAGCTTTCAAACGTGGAAGAAAACGCTGCACTTTTAAAGAAATTAGAATTTAATTGAGGACACTTTAAGAACCAAGTAATCGAACAGACTTCTTGAACAATTGCCATTACGTCTGATGCCATTGTTAGTGCATACGATTGGTACTTTAATGCTGCATTCACAATATTACTGTTTAATTGAATGCTTCTTGTCGAGAGTTCTTGTAAACGTAATGAAACTCAAACTGAAGCGAGTTTAAGCTGTCTGTAGTAAAATTGGAAAGAAACTTTCGATGGAAATTCTAGTTTGCATTCCTCTAAGAGGAATCGTCATTTATTATGCTTAAACAACAGATTTTTATGCAAATTCATTTCTGTGAAAATGATTTAAAAAGTAGAATCTAGGCAGAAGTTTACGTGTAAAATATTATAATAGATATTATACGGGTACAACCAGAAAAGAGGTGATTTTACATGAAAAAAATAAGTCGAAAAGAAAGAGTAAAATTTCTTCGTTCAAAACTTCGTATTCGAGAAATTTACATTTGAGTTTGAAAAAATATATTTAAATTCAGTTAATTCTAGATTGGTCAGAAATGAGTAATTAACAGAAAGTTATTCCACCTACGAAAATAAGTCAAGAATATAAAATACAGTTTTTTCATAATACCCTTTGTCTTTGAGAAAATTCAATTTCAAATACATACCTACTAAATCAATTTTTAATTAAAGTTGTTTAAAGTTTGTTTTCTTGAATCAGGTCTTGAATGGAAACATTTTAATCTACATTTTTTATTTACTTTTGCAGATAGAGTATACTCCTATCAATTATTCTCATTTAATCAAGTTCAAGTATACTTAAATAAATTTTTGAATTCGAGTTTCTCAAAAATAAAGCTATCA
Source organism: Tetragonisca angustula (assembly GCA_036937485.2). NCBI lineage: Eukaryota > Metazoa > Arthropoda > Insecta > Hymenoptera > Apidae > Tetragonisca > Tetragonisca angustula. Next base: position 801,406 of record JAWNGG020000095.1, on the reverse strand, counting down.
ACGAAGAAATTCTATTTTTTTTTTTTTTTTTTTTTTGACTTGTTCTTTCACATAGACTTACTTCCTTTCTGGCTATATCACCTATATTTTCGATGTTTTAAATGTACTATGTACATTTTTCTACCTTTAAATTTCTGATAAATTCATAAAAGTCTGCAATCTACGGTTAGTTCTAACTTTAGACTAATATAAGAAGTTATATCTGAAATGTTTGATAATTAATCTTCAATGTGATAATTTATTTATTATTCATTACTACTTTTCAGCTATTTAAGAATTTATTTCACTATTGTAGAATTACTCATTTTTGTTGATCATCAAGCAGAGCATCTATGAGATCGTTTCTAATTTTCACCCATTTCTATTTTCCTTCTCCGTATTATTTATGTTATCACTTGCATTTATTGGAATATTGAATTATTAAACTGCCAGATTTTTATGCATTTATAGAAGATTTAAAATTGTAAAATTGCCCAGGACATACATAATATGAATAACAAGTCTAGTGCTTTTTATAATATTTCAACAATTATCAAACAATTATCAACAAAGTTTCTATTTTTACAAATTATATTTTCTGAAAAATATGAATTTACATAAGAATATGCAATGCAAGTTTGTTACTAATATATAAAGCAAAGACAATTGAATTTAAGCTTCATTCAATGCAAATTACTCGCAAATTATTTTTTTTTTTGTCAAAATTCAAATTAGCATTAATAAGAATTTCGAATATAACATTGATTGTGATACATATAAAAAAATCGAAATTAGGTACATACCTCATTATCGACATAATACGGCTCACGAAGGTTTTCTGGCACTCGGTTATTGTACGCCTTCGACAAGAGCCATTTTACGGAGGCACGTTGTTTGGCCTGCAACAATAACAACAGGAACGTTCATATATTTATTAACGCTTTTATTGTATTATAATTGTATTGTATATTGTATTGTTGTAAAAGATACATAAAGATTAATAGTAAAAAAAATAAAATAAAATAAAAATTAATAGTAAAAAAAATAAAATAAAATAAAAATTAATAGCACAAAAAATTTCGTAGAAATATATCAAACATTAGATAAAATTGGAATTTTATTCGCTTTAAAAATATCTTTTGTGCAAACGCGATGAATTAATAGAATGATTTTTCGTAAAAGAATAAAAATATTATTAATAAAAATTGAAATTCAAGTCAAAAAATTTTGTTAATGTAACATTTTATAAAATTTTGTATGTGATTTGAATTTACTGATTGTGAGTTATAAGTAAGAAGTTCACTACAATATACTACGATTTATTTTGATCTCTGTCAATAGTATAAGAGGCTTATGTCCACTATATACTTTTGGATATTTCACGAATTTTTATAGAAACACTGTATATTTTTGGATGTTTCACGGATTTTTATAGAAACACTGTACAATATTTTACGAGTAGCAATAAGGCGAAAAATATTATATAAATAAAAAAAGTGAAGGACTTTTAAATAAAATAAAACATGTAAAGAAAGATTTTGTAAACGAAAATCAAAATGTCACTATTCTTATTAAATAATAAATATAGCAATAAAGTATCCAATTGAATAAGCAGATATTTATCACTCTGTTGCATCATCATCACATACGTTACTATCTTATTTTTAAAATGACCAACACAATTGCAAATACTTAATCCAATATCTTTCGTTATCATTATTTAACATCTGCTTTTATTACAATTTTATTACGATTAGAAACTAGTTTGTTATACATATAAAACTACATAGACTTATCACTATGTATATTATATCTTTACTGCAGTTTTTTTATATTGAATCATCTTAACCTTTAATACCACATATTTTTAATATTATAGAAGTAGTATTTAGTATATTAGCATTATAGAAATATAATTAGATATATTAATTTATATATTACAATTCTTTTTTTTGTTTAAAATAATAATTAGTTTATTTTATTTTATTTTATCGTTCGTATATCTCAGAGACTGAGTGTAAGAATTACAAAAATATCCGAAAATCACATTAATTAGATATTTGTAAATTTTATTTCCTCCAGATTGATCTCTAATTAATTTAAAAAATATAAAAGATTTACAAAACAGGAGAATGTTGAAAAACAATTTCTAGTAATTTTTAGTAGTTTCTTTCTTTATTTTAAACTCTAATCATCGAAAATTGAAGCTCCCATAATTAGTGAAAATCGTCCCAAATGTTAAATAAAATTGTTAAAGATCAATAGAGTCATCTTCTTAAAATGAATAATTTAAAACAGTATCTCCAGACAAATTCAAGTATGGTGTGGAACTGGCTCTGTTGAAATCTCTTTGATAACTGTGAGATTAATTCTGGTATCTATTTGCATAACGCTATCCTTTGCGAAAAACTGTAATAAAAGAAAACTGCAATCAGCATTCACAGCAGTAAAAACACTTGGAATTCTTTTTTGTACTACGCCATTAAGCAACTTCTGAGTTTCTGGATATTTCTCAACGAAAACTAACGTCTCGTGAATTTAAATGAATGTTGGAATATGGAAATCCTGCTTTGTTTTCTTTCTTAATCGTAAAGACGATTTTGTTTCAATATTGAAAAAAAAATATGTACCTACTCTTTAGTTATTTGTGAGGAAAACCGAATACTAGTGTGTTCGATAGATCATTCTGAATAAAAAAATCATATATGTGCATTATAAGTTTAATTGTTAAAATAAGTAAATAATTATTAATTTAATTAAACTTAGTGTTAAGACAAATAAGTATTTATCAAGTAATTAAACAAATAGATAAAAAAAGATTAAAAGATTTAAATTATAAATAAATATTTACAGAAATGTATATAGAAACATTTGCAATAATTATACTATACATTATTACATTAGTGTTATTACATTAAATTTGACACATTATATTCTTATATCAGAGCTTAATATGACTAAGAATGCTTACATTATTTAAAGCACTATATTTACGTAATGTTATAAATATCTTTCTGATGAGTATCTAAAATTCAATGACTATCCAGTAGGAAGTGGGCTTTCAACGCACTTTTATACCTTTGCACCTCCTAACAATAAGATAAGGCACTTTACCAGCCACTTGAGACGCTTCTTCACTCCTTATTGTATAGTAAAATATTCAAGTATCACACCTTTTCCTAAAATTGAAGACTATCCTAACGTCTCTAGTTCGACAAACAAGTAACTTTTAACGAAGAGCGATATTTTCAATCTCTTGCAACCAAGCAACAATCGCGGATGTCGCATAATTCGTCGATTTATTTCAAGGAGCGATATATTCGCTATGACATGCAATTGATAGCACTGCTTCCAAAACGTAGAACGAGGTTGCATAATTTTCATGCATAATTTTAGTCAAACTGAACGAAAATAGTATAGAAAATTTGAAGTTAATTGTTTAATAAAATTATAATGTGTTACGCAAAGTGAATGTTTTTATTTATTAATCAAATTTGCTATGTTTAAATGCTAATACGCTGAATTTTTCAATATTTACAGTGAAACTCTGCTTATATGAACCTGAGGAACAGATAGTTTCAATTATAACTCACTGATTCTCTTTTCTATTCTTGATTTTTCGTTCACATAATAGAAATTAAGATATTTTTATACAATAATTGATTTCATGTTACTAATTATTACGGACAGTTTATATTTATATACAATAGAACATCGTTTTCATGAACTTGTCACAAATAATTCATACAGGACGGTCCAATAAGAATTAACATTTGAGCATCTTTATTGTTTTTGAAAAGTTTATTAACAAAATTCGAATTTGATTTTTTGTAAAGTTTTTATTCTTTGTTGCATTAGAAACATTTCCCCGTTTATTGTATCTTAATTTTTCGAATAAATGTTTCACATAGTTTTAATGTTAATCAATATCAAAGAAATCAACTTTATCAAGATATATATAAAAAAAATATTCCGTAAATTTATGATATTGAACTATGCATTATATAATATCCAATTATGCTATACAGAAAACTACATAAAATATTAAAATATTTTAATATTTTTAATGTTTAAATATTCAATATTTAATATTAAAATATTAAAATAAAAAGATATTTAAATCTCCAATGTTATACCAAAATTGAAATTCCTACGAAGTTTCGCAAATTATTGAACAATTTTTAAATTGTAATTTCAAAACATCTTAATTCATTTAAAAGGACTTGAGAAAATAGTAAGAAGATAAACTATTCAATTGAATGTCCATTTGCGATGTCGGGGTTAATTATGATAACAGGGTCGACGATTGCGTCATCACCAACTATACAAGTATTTTGGGTGAGGAAGAGCGTCGATTTATAACATTGGGCGAGGCTTGGGAATGTGAACAAGTTAAGGGGGTCAACGAAGTCCGGCCAATCATTGTTATCGACCAGCACAGGTATTGTTAGTTATACAGTAGTCATCCTCCGTAATAGACGACCCTGAATGGCGCCTTATGCCCCATTTCGTGTACTGTATACACAGGAAAACATCTTTTGCTTCAGGTCTCTCGTGAAAATCCCAAAACAGAGGTAAATCGCAATCGTTGTTTTTATTCGAAAAGCAATGGGAGAAGATGGTTCGAAGAAAATTGGCTTTTCACTATTTAGGTCATTATTTTTCACTTCTGATACATTGCTAATTGCAAGTTGAAGATATTTATTTTTACTTTATTTACATTTACTATCAGACTATTTTAGACAGTATTTTATGCATTTATGAAAAATTTATAGAGATTATTTTTCACACAGTTTCAGATGATTATTTATTTTCATGATTGAAATATTATTTGAAATTTATTTGAGTTTATAAGTTGCATATGTTTAAATAAAATAAATTTTCAAATAGTATTTTATTTCAATTATTTCAAATGTACCCAGTATTATGACATACAAAAATGTATGCAACATTTAGTAAAGTTTGTACGTAAGATCCATTTAGGTAATAATTATATTCATGAAGATATGAATTTACATAAACATCCGCAGTTCATTTATTATACAGTGTATATATACTTGTATTATTATAATATCTGGAAATATTTAGAATAGTTAAAACATAAATTCATCATTTAGGTTATTAACCCATTAGATATATTAAATTATTATTATTTCTTTATTCGTTTTTATTAAATATGTGTTATCATGAAATGCATTCACAAAAGATCAGCAATCAGAACAACAAATTAAAGTATAATTAATTTTATAACTGGTGAAATCATACTACGTTCCAGTTGCAGTTTAATTAAGCGAATGTCAATGATCAGTAGTAGATTTGTCAAACCAAATGAATTAAATCTTCAAATAAAAAGATGAATATAATGAATGAATGAATGGCGAAGCTGATAATTACAAAGAGATAAGTTTTAATTTTAACCTACATGAACTACATGAAAGGTAGTAAAAACAGGTCAGTCAACCGAACCGCTGTATAAAAGTTTTAGAAAAATGTTGAAATATGTACATTGAAAAGGACCTACCAAATCTCTGACAACTACAATATTGAATATATTGTCGTCTCTCGGGACAAATTTGCGGTGAAGGCAAACATCGTGAAATATTCTCGCTCCAGAAGAACATATTGGAGAAAATATTTATGATTATTTTTGTACGCTTAAAGTGTACGACATTGCTAGAAAATAATAAAAATAAATATGTAAAACTCTGCTATCTTCAAATTATTAAAAAATTAAGACTTGGAAGATATAAAAAAATGTGGAAAATAAATAAATTGTCTAGATACAAAAATCAAACTTCTTTTATGATATTCTTGGAAATGCTTTGTAAAATAAACTGACTTCTTGTTTTGAAAGATACAAATATCATAATATTTGTATCTTTCAAAACAAGTTTTCTTAATGTTACTCTAAATATTTTCAGTTAAAAGTTAATACTTTTGTGTTTAGAATAAAAAAAAAACACATTGGTTGATATATAAAAAAATATATACTATATCATTATTACATCAAGAACTAATAATCTAAGATTTTATAGAAAAAGTAACTTTACCCTAATATTAAATTCAAAGTAATATATTTTTTAATTTAAATTATTACTCTAGTAAAACATTATCAATACAATTATTATTAATAAAATATTAGATTTAAAATAAACGTACATATAATTTCTAAATTAAATTTAGAAAAGTTAATTTATATTCAATGAAATGATGCAACTTTGTTCGAAGAATTTTTTTCGCAAAACTATGAATAATAAAGATATTTGGATGTTTTTTATTTAAATGACAAAAAATATAAAAATATTGAATTTTATTTTAATAGTTTTACTGCATATGATACCATAAAGTCTCTTATATTCAAGTTCTTCTATATCCAAGAAACAAAATTAAATTGATTACAAATTAAGCAAAATTAAATAAATAGATATTAAATTGCATGTATTTAAGTAGATTAAAAAATTAAAAAATTATCAATATATTTAAGAATTTTGGCTGCTGAATTATCTAGGTTTTTTAACATTCTAGGTTCTGTAGATTCACATTTCTTTTATATTTCATCAAAAACTATCTAAATTTGATTTTCTTTTTCTTCCATCTAAATAAATACATCCTCGCTATTTTCGTTTGTAGAAAAGAAATAGAATTAAAAATAATTTCTTGTATACGTGTTTTCTCAATACTGTTCCTTTAAAATTTTGTACCTCATATTTTAGTAAATTCTTTTTACAATTATGGAAAACATATAAAATATATAATAATACATGTAAAATAGTTTATTACACTTCTATGTAAAACGCTTTTAATTATATTAGAATACTTGGATAATGGAGGTTCGGATATTTTCAAAACATTCAGAATAGGATGAGATAGAATTGAAATAGAATATTTGATGCTGTTTGCATTGCCAACGATTCATCGACAGTTTTTTCATTCAATTTCATTTTTTATTTCCATCATTTTTTCGTTTTCTCAACACAGCTATCATTCTTTATTTGCTCAGAGAAAGCATATAAATAAAGCAGAAAAATACTATCGAGTGGAAAAGAAATTTGTGCAAGAAGAAAAGAAAATGTGAAGAACAGCTTCAAAAATCGCATAACGTTTCTAAGAGATTAAGTTTGATACTCGAAACCCATAACATCTCGAACAAGTCATTTTAAGGCAAAGGGTTAAAGATAAATATTCAAAGAGAAAATTAATCATTTGAATACCAAATACCATTTTTTTATTCTCAAATAAAATTTTACGCGAAGAAATATTGTACTCTAGCTGCAAGAAATCATTCCAAAAAAATTAGGAAAAAATGCGATAGGTCTTTATCACCTCGTACGAAATCACGCGGTAATTTCATTTCAATCATTCCAAGATAGAATTTCTGCTGCATAACGATGACGAGTCTCCATTTACTGTCTACCAGATAATCGCCGGTAGACGATATTTCTGGCACACTCGATCAACTTCGTCAGTAATTTCAAGAGAGAACGGGGAATGCAGAAACTCGGAGGCCTGCAAGAGTTAGGAGTGGCCGTGCGAAGTAGTAGTGGCGTCTTTGCTATGTAAATGCAATGTGGAACGAAGAAGTTTCTTGTGCTCCTTTTTGCAAAAACGATGTCGTCGTAACCATTAGCAACTATCGATGACCATAAATTGCTAGCACAATATCCCTTCTATTGTCACGGAATGAAAGTATCGTTTAATTACGCGTTCAATAGACGTTTTGCATTTCACGTAACGAAGAGTAAATTAGACCGCGTACGCTTCTATATTTTACAAATATAACCAAAGAAATCCGCAATCCATATAGAAATTTGTTGTAGTAAATACTGTATACTGAATATTTTATATATATATATATTTTTATATATTATACGCATTCTGTAAATTTATATCCCTAAAGGTGTATAAATATTCACAATTTACTAGTAATATAAAAAAATGAAAAAAAATTTTATGTTTATATTTTATAGAGACATTATTTTATTTTTGAATAATAAACAGTTTTAAAAATTTATTTATTTTGAATAATAATATAAAACATAGAAATATAACTAGGAATATAATAGCTATTTTTATTTATGAAGACATATTACACATAAATTTATAATCTCGAAAATTAATTTATAATCTTGTGTTGTATTCCGGTTTTATCTGCTAAAATAAGTATTTCTACATGGATAAATATTAGATGAAGTATCTTCTATGATGTAGAATAGCAAAGATAGTTCTTTGCCTCAAATCTTCACACGTGTGTAGAGATCACATCAATGTAGAGATGCATAAAATGACATTACAGCAAAATTATCAGTAGGAGAAAATTCTTTTAGGTTTTTATGTTCATAAACTAAACGAAAATAAAAATAATGTTTAATTGTATTACATAAATAAAATAATATGTAATACGTGTTTAGAGATAGTCCTTTTTATTTAAGAAAAAAACAATTAATATTTTCGATTTATATCACTTTTAAAGCGAAAAATTAAAAAATTTGAAATATAATCAGTTACAAGTAACTAGCAATATACTAAAATTAACAATGAAATTAATAATAATTATAAATTATAAGTTAATTTATTATTAATTATAAATAATTAACGATGAAATTAATAATAAAATAATATAGTTAAAAATTTTAACTTTCAATTTCTCAACTCGCGAAATATTGATTCTATTTCACATTTAGAACGTTATTGTTAATCTTAAATCCATCTTCAATCAAATGACATACACATTATATACAAAAGGTACAAACAAAAAATGGAAATAACAGACAATTTATAAAAGGCAAAAATTTTACGATGACAAATAGTAGATAAATGTCCTCATTCTTGTAAACTGTATAAAAAGAGTATTGAATAAGCTCTGATCTCTTACATAATCGCAGTATTAAATAAAGTAAATCGATTATGCAAAAACTATGAATGAAACTTTACGTCACATTAGCCGTTGATAAGTTAAATCACTTCGAATCTTATTACAATCCGTTTTAAAAGGTATCGATCCATTATTCATTTCTGTACTCCGTCAAATAACGCAGAGGTGACACAATTAATTACGCAGAGCATCGTTGTTTTTATTTCGTGATAGTCATTTCACGATATTACTGACACAATATTGCACTATGCTTGATTAAATGCACATTCTGGTAGTAGTCAATTAACTTAATTTTTCCAGTAATTAATGACGAAAGGATAATGGACAAAGCAATCTTGTTCAAAAGAAAAAAAAAATCCCTATATACAGGATGTTGATTTCAAGTCGAACATCTAAATTATTTTGGCTGCTATTAATGTTAAGAAATAAATAACTAAATAGGATTTAAAGGCGTGCATTTAACATTACTGAAAAAAAATCCTGAGGATCATTTTGACCGGAGTTCGTTAAACGAATATAATAATAATACATATAATAATACATATAATAATAATACAAAAAAGATATTTTCTGTTAATATTAATAGCCGAAATAATTTAGATTCGATTCAATATTAATACTCTGTATGTATTAATTCTCAATAAGTTGAATTGATAATCGAAATCTCTGATCTGATACAAATTTTTTCATTCCTCTTTCAAAGAGAAGACTAACAAAACTTTAGATAATGAATAGTTGAGAAATGTAATGAAAATTTACTTTTAAATTTATATAATTTAAGTTTACAACACTTTCTGATAAAAACAATGAATTGGTCGCTTTGATCTTTTAATCTTTTAAATCTTATAAAATAAATATTAAATATAATATAATTCCAAATTCCAAAATACAATTCCAAAATAGAAAAATTAATTTATATACTATATCTGTACTGAAAAACGCTATATGTCACATGCTTTCACTTCTAACATATATACATTTAAAATTCTTTTCATTAGTAATATCTTCTTGTTTTCTTTGAATGACATAAATATATATTTTCGTTTTCATTTCTTCGTCATAAATATATACACATCCTGTATTTTACAGTTCAATGCATAAACGTAAATTTTTGAAACTGTTAATGCGACGTTTTCCTTACAGCTGTAGATATATGAATTGTAAAAATAATTTAAAAATATATCTTTACTTTGGATCCAATTTTAACATTTGTATTAACATTAAGTATAAGATGTTAAGTAAAAAAAAAAAAAAAACAATACGAGAAAGTAATTATATATTATTATAATATATGTATTTATTATAAAAATTGTTAGATTTCAAATTTAAAAATCTATTTTGATAAATTAATTTATTTATATATTATATTATACTTTATGATACCTAATCTGAACGTCTTCTGCAATATTTTCGCATCAAATAATCAATAAGATACATCGCACACTTGGAACGAAAGTGAACTCAACGAAGTATGTTTCCCAGGAAAAGGAAAACTTTTTGAACATAATTGATTATGTTTTAATTATCATCCTAGAGTTTTGATGTTAATTTTTAAGTCTCTATCAGTGAGATAATTAAAAATATGGCTATTCGTTTTCTTTCGGTATAGAATTAATATATTATTGTTTATCATAATTATTATTAATACTGATACTATGCTATATATTTATATTACTGTTGTTCTTTTTTTATATTCGTTTCGTTTTGTTTTAGTTTAATTATTTTATTTTTTACTTTTCTCTTGCATTTTTGTTGTTAATTCTATTCGTATTTTTTTGTCCATATCTTTTATCATAGTACTACGTAACAAAAGTGGTTTATTTTGTGAACGAAATGAATAAATAAATAAGTAAATAATTAGACACTATTTTGTTAATCAAACGATGATCGGTTATAGTGATGGTTAAGATAAAATTCATAATAAAAAATACAGTACATGAATCAAAAACAAACAACATAATTACTCTTTACCGGTTATGAAGACAACCAAATAAAATTTTTATAAGGTGTGCCCTCTGCAACAATTTTACAATAATAATTCGAAAATAGCATTTTCTGAGTTATTATGTCACTTTCGTCACAAGCGTGCGATATGTATTTATAACAATATAATTTATATTACAGTTGCTACGACAAGCATTATTTCCAATGTGAAATGAGCATAAACGAGGAAGGTGTGATGCAATCTAATACGAGGTGAGTAATCCTCGAGGGATTATCAATTTAATACGGAATGAGGAATCTACTAAATAAACCGTGAAAGTGTACATCACCGACCGTAAAATTTCAAGGAAATTCGCAGAAGATATCGCGGTGGTAGCAAAAATTTCGATTACCGAGACGTGATGGTGTGAAATTGCAAAAGGTAATACGTGCAATAAACGTAGAGGAATCGGTGGTTGTACTTTTTTTACACGCTTATGGTATGAAAAAATCTTTTATTCCTTAGAAACAAGGTTAAACGTTTCACAGTTTTGCAGAAATTGTGTTGCCATGGTCTTCTCTCTATTTGTAATATTTGGTAATTAGTATTCAAGAGATGTAACTTGTTATATAAGTTGAATAAAAAGTGATACATCTGCGTCACTGCTCACGAATATCTGGATATTTGTTATTTAATTTGTAGTAACCCAGAAATATTTTTAAAATATATGAATTAATGACTTTTACACTATATCGTCAATTAAAACATAAAATTTCCATCACTGATGTCAAAGTAAAAGAAAAAAACTTTAGAATACAATGAAGCAAAATCTTCTATCCATACATTTTACGAAAAATCATATAAATCACCAAAATTTCTAACAAAAATTATAAATTTTATCCACTTTGATAGTTTTATTGTTAATAATATGTATTTATTATCTTTTTACGATATTAATATATTACAAAGTTAGAAAATTTGTTTTAAACTATTATTTATTTGATAAAGAATATACCTGGTAATAAAAATTAGACATTAAAATTAAATATTAAATATTATTTATTAAAAAATTAATCGATAAAAATAAAATATGCAATTCATTAATATGCTTGTTATTTTAAAATGTAATTATTTTAATTAATCGCAATAGATTTTCTATGAAGCAAGACATTTTTATACAACAGATTATAAATAATGCTCAAAGCAAAATAATTATTTTACTATTCTTTTAAAATAATCTAAATTTTCCAAATATAAACTCGATTTTAAAGTTCTCACTTCTCTCCATATTCTTTCTTCAATAACTTGATTTTTATTGATGACTTATTTTCAGAATATTGCAAAGCAACGTTTTTGTTTTATATTTCACTATATAGATTTTCCAAATAAGATTAGTTTTTTTTCGAATATTTATACAAAATTTATTTTTCATTTTGAAGATTTATTTTGAATTTACATATATAGCTCTTGGGAAAGTACAGATATGTTTTTCTCGAAAATTCAAACGCGTGTAAAGACGTCAAAAAGTTTTTTTCATAACTCCACTATAGTCTTGAAGATTGAAATTTTATCTTTAAAACTAGTCCTTAAAATTTGCTATATGATTCTTTTTTCTTTACCATTTTGTTGAACTTGAAACACTGATAATATGACATTCAATATTAAATAAATTGGTAAAAAAAAATCGCATAAGTTTAAGAGATTGTTATGAAGGGGAGATTTCGATTTTTAAAACGATAGTAGCTCCTGACACAAAAAAAAATTTTTAATCTTTGTACACATATTTGAATTTTTATAATTTTCGAAAAAAAATATCCTTGTTACATGATGCAAAGTCATTTTTGAAAAAAAAAACAAAAAAACGAACTTAAAATTGTTAACGCACTTAAATGAGACCGTTGGATCGTTATGACCTTTTTTTTATGAAATTATATCAAATCAAAATATCAATAATTTTTCATTGGTATAATTATGCTCTAGACTATATAAACAAGTATTACATGAATGAAATACGTGACGCATTTTTCATTACAACACAGTAGTTGACTGTATTATTGCTGCAGATCATGTAATAATCATTTCATATTATCTATCATAATAACATAAATTGCAATAATACAATGAAAAATGATCATTTAATAAAGCCATTAGATAATTCTTTTCGAATTTTTCATTTCTAAGTACTGTCCTTGAGTTTGATTGGTGAATAATAGAATTGTAAATATTGAAACTAAAAGTTTCACTGTTGTGAGTTTTAACTTTCAATAAAACTGTCGTTCTTTGCACTAGTTCATGTAAAATCACTTCTATTATCTATCTATGCTATGCATACAATATTTGTTTATAGTTTTAATATAAAACAATTTTTTTTTTGCCTGTAAATTAAATTCTCACAGTTTGTTTATTTAAATTTAGGATACCTTGTATAATACAGTATAATAGTGTATAGCTATACGTAACAGCGTATTGGAAATAGAATATCTATATAGAATGTTGATAAAAATATAAAATTATATAAATTTATAATATAAAATTATATAAACATTGGCTAGTTGTTTCATTTCAATGAATTAACTCATAAAAGGTTATTTGATTTGGAGGAACAAGACAAAATTATCTTTCGTGATGTTATTAATAAAAATAATAAATAAATAAATACAAATAATAAGTCAATAGGAAATGATTACAAATTGTCATTTCTCCGCTTTCAGTTCAAAGATTCGTCCAATCCTGCTAAACAATAGCAATTCAAGATTAATAAAACCATGTACGTAGGTATTTTCGAAGAAAGTCGGAATTCTTTTCATCAGCTATTCCGTTCAAGGATATTTTCGTCTCGTTCGTTTGAATCTTTAACGTCGAATCCCGGTGCAAAAATTGACAGCGTAATTTCGCGCGCGAATGAAAAATGTAACGGGACAAAAAGCAAACGGACGATCCTTGAATCTTCATAGCGAGGTAGAGCCTATGAAGCGAGAAACACGGGGGGAGGAATAAAAAGAAATCCTTGAGTTGGCGGCGTTAGCCAACGCGTTCTTTAAACAAGAGCTTCAGCAGTTTCGTTACACAATCACTTCAACTATAGGCACGGTCGTCAAGTGGAATAACGATCGGCATAATCAGCTCGAATAAATATTCGCATCAAGGGTCGTCATCAAACGAATCCATCGATCGAGGATTTTTTTAATGAAAAGAACAAGTAATAATCAAGCGGAGCAATAATCGGAGAGTAAAAAGGATGAAGTGACGTTTCAATTAAATTCTTGTTTGAACAACCTAATGTTTTCAAACAGAGTGGAGTCTCAATGAAGTAGTTTCGGATATTTTATAAATATTTTTGGAAATGAAAGCAACACTTGCAAATTAGATTTGAACTCTGGCGGACAGAAATGAACTCACTACTTACTTACTACGGCTACTTCACAAGTAGATTCGAACCTTTCAGAGATTTCAAAGCAGAAACCGCCGTCAATCTGATCACTGAGTAAGAATTAAAAAAAAAAAACTGTGAGAATTAAAAAAAAAAGAAAAAAACAAATCCTTTAAATGACTCAAGCCGTATCACTTACGTGTCCAATCGATTCCATAAGGTTCGAACTTACTTTACCTACTTAAGGATAATCGATCCTATCTCGATCCGTTAATATTCGATCCGATTTGGAAGTATATTTAAAAGTCATATTTGTGTTATACTTGCTAGTCTTAAGAAAAGGATCATTCACAATTTTAATTTTCAACATTCGAACTATTTGTGAAAGTTTCGAATTTTATAAGAACTGAATTACTTATGTGTACTTACGTTTTAAGCGTATTTAAGTGTACTTAAATGTATTTATCGAAACACTTTTATTTTCAACTATTATTATATATTCGAAAACTGTAAAATGTAATCACAGTAATCATTAATAGTAATTATTAATCAATTAATTATTGTTAAAACAAACCAGTAATCTTGATTAACTTTCGTAATTTGCAATTATTAGTAATTTTTAAATTATTAAGTAATTGACTTGTATTTCATTAGGATTCGTAATGTGTTATTTCTTCAAATTGCCATATCACGTTCAAACTTATAGTTGTGCTATTATTAGATGTAATTGAAAATGTTATTATTGACAACTGTTTGCTTTAAAGAGTAGATTCAATAGTAAACCAAAATTATTTAAACCAAGAAGACAGAATATTTATACGTATTTTTTGCTGAATAATAATATCATGTATCATTGAATTCATAATAATTTATAATTTTATGATATATTTTTGATATAAGAATGAGTGCGTATGAGAAATTTGTAAAATTACAATTATTTTATCAAAGTCCACTTTTATCAAGTCATATGGAAGAGATCGTGCCAATAACAACTGAAGAATTATACAATATAAACTTTCAATTACTTAGAAAATTTATTGAATATTTGCAACAAATCCTGATAAAATGTAGAACTACGCACAATGTAAAACGATGCAAATAATAAGTAAAAGTAAATCACTGATACAATCATAATCAAACGTGTGATCATTTTATAATTAATGATTATTAAATCAATCATAACCTTCGATTATAATGATTTTAATTGATTCCTTTATTCATTAACCAGTAACTGATTATTTGATAATCGATAATCACAAATCAAATTACGTGTTGCCAGATTCTGATTTGATCTTCGCTTTGTAGATTTGTAATTTTCATGATTTAAATAGTAAATACCTCGAATAAGTTTCGAATTTTACAAAT
The DNA here is from genome assembly GCA_036937485.2 of Tetragonisca angustula. NCBI lineage: Eukaryota > Metazoa > Arthropoda > Insecta > Hymenoptera > Apidae > Tetragonisca > Tetragonisca angustula. The sequence goes on along the minus strand of JAWNGG020000095.1, from coordinate 785,896 downwards.
CTAAATTTCAATTCTAGGAATCAACTCGTATAGAATGAATACATTTTTACTTTCGAATAATATTCGAAACCCGACGAACTTAACTAGGATTCGTAAGCACATATCAGACTTGATCCCATCCCTAGTCACGAATGCACTTGCGCACGTGTGTCGTATAGAAACATTAACACGCTGAGAAAATGGGCACGCGTGCGTGCGCGCGACGTTTACGCCCATCTATAAAAAGAAGCCGTGTCATCGTTAACAACTAGTTATCATACGACATCGAGCATGGCATTGCACATGCAATAGAGAGAAAGAGAGAGAGAGAATTAGGCTCGATCGATTCTAACGAGACGCTAGTTTCGGTTCGATGATCTCTACGACGAAAAGATCACAACAAAAACATGTCGCGTCGCATTATTAATCTCTTGCGCTGGAATGACGTGCCACGAGAATTTTTTGTCCCAAATTGCAACATTTTCTCAAGTATATTTAAATGTAACCCAGGCAAAACAAACGATAAGTTTATTATTTCTTAATAATTTCTATCCAGTGATGTCATACCGATGAGTACAAAGAAAACTACGAATTATTGAATACGGTTCGGTCGCTCGTTATGGTCCGCAAACGCCAGTTGCCAGCGTAAGAGGTTAAATTCTGTTGGACTCGATCGAACTTTGGACCATCGGAGAACGTTTCTCAAGTTGAAGATGTTTCTGGCGAAGGATCGTTATATACGGTGTTTTGGGACAAAACGAAGCTTAGAACAAGGGTAGCTACTGGATTATTTCTTTCTTCTCTTTTTTGCTTCTTTCCTTCCACTTTTTGTTAATAACAAAAATTTAGTTCGTAATGAGTTTGAGTTTTTAAATAGTAGTTTGAAATTTTTTGAAAGGAATTTTATTAGTTTTTTCGGGATATTTCTCAAATATTTTTTAAAACTGTTACAATATTTTTCAACATTTACTTAGATTTACTTCTCTTATTGTTTTCTTAGATTTGATAGATAGATTGTTTTCTAGATATTAACAATCTTAACTAATTTTAGATTCTTTTTAATCTATTAAAATTAATTTACGAAGCTTTAGAACAATTTAAATTATTTTAGCCTTTGTTTTTTTTTACTCAGGATTTCACAATATTGCATCTTTAATCCTTAAGTTCAGCTTTATTTTAATTTTAACCTCCTCCCAATTTACATCTGATATTTGTCTTTTTCAATTATTTCATATTTTTTCATACATTTGCTATTGTTTAATTATGTTTAGAATTTTTCACTATTAATCTTTTATAATAATTGTGTAAAATTCAATGTTAAAATTAAATAAAAAAGCTAAAATTAAAATAATCTTAAAAGTTAAAATTAAATAATCTTTTAAGATTACTGAAATATTTATACACGAAGAAAATGACAACTTGAAAAAGTATGTTTTTCAAAAGAAACGAAAAACTAACTTTGAGCAGAATTAGATATTATTTTATTAACTAAAGAAATAACGCAGTTTAAAGTAATACATTTCTCATCTTATTAACATACATTTGTCAACGATTGTCAAGACAAAATTCATAATAAAAAGTATCTATAAAGTGTCATATGAATCAGGAAGAGCAACATAATTCTTTTCTGAGTCAAATTCTCATAATTGATCAAAGATTGTTTGTACCTACAACATTTTTTATAATAATAACTCGAAAATCGCGTTTTATCGTAAATACGATATATTTAATTATGAGTTAAAAATCTGAAAAACTCACATTTCCTCTAGGATATATTAAGTAATTCAAACATTATTAAGACTGCAAAAATAGTTATGCACATTAGGTGAAATAATTACATGTGAAAGATTTAGAAGCAGTATGAACATTTTTTTGTTATCAAAATCATCATTCAATGAAACAGTTTAGTTATAATATTGTTATGATTTATAATGACTAAACTCTTTCACCAACAGAAGACAATTAACGGATATTTTCACAAACTGTTTTTAACGAGAAATAACTTATACTGATTAGCTTCTAAACTCTTCATATATTTGACCAAAAAGAATAATAAAATATTTTTGTTGGATATTACACATTTATTATCATTTTTAAATTTATTTTTAAATTTATTTACAATTGAGTGAAGTTGAGTGAATGACTATATTAGTTCTCATATATTTATCCAACATACTAACAAAAGAGATGTATCTTTAAATGTAAAATCTATGACCCACTGTATCTTTAAATGTAAAAAGATAAATGTGTCATTTAAACAGAGAAGAATGAGGTTTATTATTTTGTGCTACATTTGTAGAGAGTATTTAAAGTTTACACTTTCTATACTCTTTAAATATTATCACGTATCATATTAACACTAAATTCCATGGAAATAAAATTTCATTCTTGAAAAAAAAACGTTATAATAAAAATGAAACGTATGATGGAATAAACATATTTCTGAGCGCAAGTATAAATTGTATGATTTGGTACTGTGGCAGAAGAATCTGTTACAAAGCAAATAAAAATAATTTCACAAATGTAAATAATAATTTCACAACTGTGTAAATATTTTTACACAGTCATTACAATCTTTTCAAATTACGTAATTAAATAATTTTAAAATAGTTTCAAATTTCGTAATTAAATAATAATTCATTAAAAGCCTCTTTAACTCTTATTTTTATATTGATTAATGAATTGTGTACTTTATTTATTTATTTTCATACAAAATTTTATAATTGTATGTTTCTAAGAGCTCATGTCAAGCGTGATATATCGTTATTATTACTATTTACTATTAATTTATTTATATTATTTTAGTTTATTATTATTTATATTTAAATATAAATGATAATAATAATACAATGTGCAAATAAGAACTACATTTCATATAATTAAACGAGAATTTATTAAAAAAAGTCTTAAGTTTTGATGTTTCAAATATTTCAGAATTCATTTGTTATTATTATTTGCACATTTCATATGTTATTTGATATCAAGTACGCAAATAAAAATTGCACTTCATATTTACTTTAAAAAGGCATTGGTTAAAGGTATTAGGAGGATTTACTTTAAAAAACTAGGAGTGTCTTGTTTCTTAAATATTTCAACGAAAAATAGAAAATTTAAACATTAAAGAGAGAAAAAAATGGCAAATGTGCTGCAAGTAAAATAAAAGCGGACGTCTGCTTCAATAATTTCGAAACACTGACAAAATTCTGTTCTTTAGAGCAAGCTTTAACTTGCCGGCTCTTTCATACGGATTCGTGTCAAGATGTACTCTGAACGTTTAGCGATGATGGTACACCGAAGAGACGCATAGACGCACATTCAAGAGAGCTGTGACGAGAGTGCCAACATCCATTTTAATAATTTCTAAAAGAAGTAATTCGAAAGTACGATTCAATCTGCAAAAGGCATCACGAAAATTATAAAAGATGCCTGCGTTTAACGCAGATTGCGTCCATGTTTAAATCTATGACAAACGATACGATAAAGATATTGAAAAATATTGAAAAATCCACTCTTTCTGATAGAAATACAGAGTGTCCGTAAAGTATCTTTACAGTTTCAAAAATTTATTACAAAGGCAACTGAAAAGACAGATAAGTGGAAATTATTATAAAATGAGACGTATATATTTAAGTGTTTTCTGCCTCATTTAATACACATTTATATGTGTGCCATTAGTTGCACGAAGCACATCAAGACGGCACTCGATCTTTACATTACATTTCAATTAAGATTATTTAAATTAAATTTTTTTAGTTTAATTTAATCAAGTTTAAACCAAAATTAATTTAGTTTGAACTTTATTAAATAATTTAAATAAAATTTTATTATTTAGAGTCATTTACAAGCATTTGCAATGTTCTTATCAAAACAGATTAAGTTTTACATGAAATATTTTCTCTAGTTAATGAATGATACATAATTTTATTTTTTATCAATAAATTTTTAAATTTTATCAATAAATCCCATACAAAAGATTTCTTATGTCAAATTCTGAGGAATAGGAAATCGAATATTTGAAAATAATTTTTATGTAACATAGAAACTATTTGAAGACTTAGATTTTTATTGCACTAGTGATAACTGACGAATGAAATTCCTATACACATACATAACACATACATAACATACATCAGTGAATAGAATTTGTCGAATATTTCAACATTCGAATGTTGTATTACTAAAGATTGTCTGTTAATAACAAGAAAATCGTCACTTATTAACAAACATATTATTGCAGTAACATGATTAGATATTGATATATTCGTAAAATAAAAATTTGGATAAAGGAAGCTCATTGTATTTTATCATTGTATCCCAAGTTATTAATAATTTATTATTTGAAATAACAAAATATAGCACAATTTTCAATGCTTTTATATTTACTACTTAAACCTTTCGACTTTCATCCTCAGAATTCCAAAATTTTTCCAAAAATTCAACATTGAGAAATATTTATCCCTTAAAAAAAAAAAGGGCTGGAGAGCTTCTGTCATGTTGTTTATACGAGTGCTGCTTCCCCCTCTTCCTCGGTTAGCCAATTCAGCGGAAACAGGAAAGAGGAGAAGAAGAAACAAGAAAGTGAAGAAAAAAGACATGGATGAGAAGGGTTGACGGAAAGAGCTTTTTTGCCAGGACGCTATCGTTTCAATCAAACAAACGTTCGACTTCCTGTCGTCGTCGCAATTCCGTCGCCCTTTGTCCCGAAATTTCGCGTGCTCGTCGAGGATGAAAGTTTTCCAATTGCAAGCAAAAACATAACATCCGATCGAAATGTTAACTCGTGACCATTAAGAATACACTTTCGGGGATTGCAATTCTGTTTCTTCAACCTCAGATAAATTTAGACACATGTATAAAAATGAGTTTCTGAAGGTGGATCACAGTGCAAAAGAATAAAAGACATTAGAATAAGAAAGTATGTACTTTGTTTCATCAATTCGACAATTAATACTACTTTATATTTATTATTATTACATTATATTATACTATAATATTATACTATAATATATGTAATATATATTATATTTATTAATTAATATTAATTCGATAATTTAAAAACGCCTACACTCGTTAATCTAAATATCTAAAAAAGTTATTGTACTTAAAAAAGATTATGTAGATTTTTACTGATGATTTTAAGAAAGTTATTTGATAATTAAAAAACTGAAATCTAAGAATATAATTAAATATACCTAAATAGATATTTGTGGCAATTATTAAATATTGTAATAAATATTCTACTTTACGTAAACATTCTAAGTTCATTCTTTATAAACATTATTTTTCTTGCTGATAAACTTGAGCGAGAAAATAATGTTATTATATTCAGAAAGATAAATCCTTATGTGTGTATGTCTTTTCATCAATATTGTTTAATTATGTCAATTATCAAGGGCATTCGATTGCGAAAATACACATACGATGTTTCCCAAAGTGTACAAATTAATGACTGAAAACTACGTTCATTACCTGTTCATCAAATTATAAATTTAATTCGTAATTGCATATTATAAATGAGAATTTCTGTATCTTAGAAAGCTTATCAACAATATTTTGTAATTATTGAACAAAATTATAATTAGTTGGATAAATTGATTACTTTAAATTAATATGTATTTGTAAAAAAACAATAACAGAAATTTATTATTTCAATATAATATAAAAAGGTAAAATTGTAAATATTATTATATAAAATATTAGGATTTATAGAAAATGCAGATAACTTCGTGAGATAAAAATTACATTCTTCGAAAATTTCTAAATATGAAGGTAACATTCGGAGAAATAATGAATGAAGATATAACGGAATGTTACTGTAATAAAAAAATTTTTCTTTTTAGTAGAATAACACGAAATGAAGACACGCGACATCATTTTCGCATCGTCTGACTTCTATGCGCATCTCTAAATTCCAAGATATTTACAACAGAAAAGGATGAGAATATTCTTCTACGAGAATATGAAATTGATGTAGAATATTGTTGTTCTGCTAGAAAATGAAAGGGACATAAAATATCGTTCTACAAAAATGATAATATTCAACTTTTAAAGTAATAGTCTCCATTTTTTTCCTTCTAAAAATAGTGTAATATTTAATCAATCATCTATTACTAAAATTTTGTTTGGTTATAAAAAAAAGTCAATTATTACAGATTAGAGTTATATATAATATGAAATTCAAGAACAATTTCTAAAAACATATTAAAAGTGTATTAAAAATATTAAAAAATTATATTAAAAATAGCTCATTGATAGATAAATACAAAAAAATAAATGTTGTTATTTAAAACATAATTGTGACTCAAAATTATTGTAAATAAAATGTTGTTATGGATGGTCAATAATGATTTCCTACTCAAAGTATTTTGATAAAAAATTTTTACAATAAATACAAAATTCTTCAGTGAAAGTTACATAGGATTATTTTAACGACTACATAACACGTAGACTAGTATTTTTCTTGCTGATGTTTTCTTTCTAATTTAAAAGTCATTGCTCTTGCGTTGTAACATATTCTGATTATTCTCTAATTAATACAGAAACTGCATACTTCGAAAACAATGAATGAGTATTTGATTAAGCAATTTTTTATTATTCAGATAAGCAAATATGCGTGAAAGTATGAACTTTCTAAACTACTTTAGAGAAACAAATAAAATTAGTCCAGCTCAGTTATCTAAATTCAAGTACACGCACGTGACAAATTTTCTAACGATTTTCTCGAAAACAAAGTTATAAATAAGAAAATTTTATTCTTTCTTTTTGATTTATTTTTTTCTTGGAATCATCCTGTATTCGACTGGACGAAATTATGCAAAAAGCTGCCAACTCTCAATAATCTGAAATTGAGTAAATCTAATTTAAAGATTTTAAAAGATTTTAAAATTCGAAAAGAAAGGAAGCTTCATTTCTATTGGCTAAATTTTATTTCTTGTTTTTGTTTTATAACATTTTTTAATGACTTATTTGATAGTGAATAGTATGGAATATAAATAGTAGAGTATAGATTACAATGGTACGTATAATAAGTAAATGAGACTAAAATGGAACTATAGCTTTAGATAAAAATTATTGCGTTTCATAATTTCATAAAACTAAAGTTAAAATGTTTTTTTAAATTCATCAATTATCGATCGTGTTATTCTAACATTCTTTTACATATAAAATGATGAAAGAGTCCATACATGCATTATGGTATTTATATAAAAAATTATACAATCCAGCTTATCCATTTATCTTTTTCTTTCTTAATGTTTTTTTTTAATTTTGACCAAGAAAAAAATACTGTTAAACTCTATATAATATACGCAATATATACATAAAAGTTTTTGGAAATAAATGTTGAAAGTTTCAAGAATCATGATACATGGAAATAACTACACTACAATCGACTCAGCATAGTGTAAAATATAAAAGTTATTTTAGTATCTAACAGCGCCATTTAGAAACTAGTTTCCTCAGCTATAAACTGAATATTATTATGAAAATAGCTTAGTGCACGTATCTTTATATGTATGTTATAACATGTATTTTACGAATAATTCGTGATCAGATTGAAGATTATGCGTGCACAGAATCCCTAACAGCTGGCGACGAGTACAATGTCTGATTTTGTATTGGATAACGTTCAATAAGAGACACGCACATACATATATTATATTACCGTAAGACAAAGAGAATTGATCGCCAACAAATTTCAACCGTAAAATGAAATTTTAACTAAAATGTAAACCAATGCTAATTTCCCCCATGGAAATTCTAATTAGATTTTTGTTATATTTATATATGAAAAATTCTATACAAAAATTTGAATAATGAAAAATATATTATATATTTAATATATAAATTGGAAATACAAAAATTTGAAAAATAAAAATATTTAGTAAAAATACTTATTTTGGAAATACAAAATACAAAAAATAAGATTATATATATATATATATTTCTTCATTGCATTATAGAATATTCAGGGTATCCCGATTATTCGGGCTAACTTTACGAGTAAAAATAAATAAATATTTAAACGTTATATAAATATTTAAGTGTTATATAAATGGAAACTAATAATATTTTATTAATCCTCTAACACTGAAATATGTATTGTTATTTGAAACAAAATGCTCAAAGGTAAGGTTCCAGTTAATTTATACGTAAATATAAAATATTTCTGATAATTTTTTCTAATTTACTTTTTTTTATAAATATCAGAAAATAGAATATTATATCAATTTTATAATAATTATATCAATTTTATTTTAACTTGCATTAAGAAAATTTGTAGCCTCAACAAAAGAATAATTACATAAAATTTTGTAAAAAAAAAAAAAAAAAAAGCATACCTAACGCCATGGCGATCAATACTTTCAAAATATATAAAAGTGATAAATTGGAGTACAAAAATACGACCTATGCAGAGAAGTATTAGCTAGATATGTTAAAACAAAAAACTTGTCAAAAACTGGACAAATGGAAAATCACAGAAGAAGAGATCTGGTAATAAAGTGAACGACTGGTTGAGATATTTGACGAAACAAAAGGGAGATAATAAAAAATATTAAATATCAGCGATTGCTTTTGTCTATTTTTGTTTTATTTTCATTTCTTCGTTTTAATTCTTTGTTTCAATTTAATTTTTATTGTTTCGGTTTTAATTCTATCAATTTTAAAATTATAGTTAAGTCTCTACAGTCTAATTATAGTCTCAATTTATAAATTTATTCTCTTACTTCATAAAATGTTTGAAAATTGCTGTTATTAATACATGCTGTAGATGTTTATGCATTTTCATATTCTCATAAATATAATTAAAAAAAATAAAAGTCAAATAAAAATTTGGATCATTTATCAAATCAGTGTTATAATAAGTATATAAGTATCTACTTTGTATATTACATGTATTACTATGAATTTTTTCACTCTTCAATTTTTCAAAATGCACAAACATCCGTAATTTATTTGTCAAGATCAATTTCGATCATTAACAAAGCAAAAGTGCATGAGTTAACTGAATTTATAACCAAGTTCACCATTTCACAGCTACGAAATTAAACAAACATGATAATAAATAAGATCCTCATCAGAACAAGCAACTCAAATTGTACTTTGTTCTCTGTTCATCGCTGAACAAGGCTCGAAATTTCGCGGCATATCCAGTGTGTCAGGATCGTAGGATCGTTTCATGATTTTGCAAAGCTTCTGTTGCGTGGGCAAACTCTGGGCAAGATTGTGTAGGTTGGAAGTGCAAGCCTCGCCAACGCTAGTTTTGCTACGGTTTCCAAGGCTAAGCTGCGAGAAAAAAAAGCAGGTAAAACCGTGCGCGAAGAAAGGCGACCAAACGAGCACTAAGAATTTTATGGCATTGCAAACACGTGCAAGTGGCTGAGAATTGCATCTAAATAGTTCTTGCAAATGATATTCGAGGAGGATTCTACGGCGAAATGGAAGACATTCGCTGGTGTACATGAAGAAATAAAATTTTATAAGGACGTACGTGTGTTGTGCAATATTTTGGGATAACGAATGTACATAACGTCTTATTACGCTCAAATATTTTTTTCAATTGTGAAGAGGCAAAAAATATTTCATGTGTAATTTGAATGGTATTAAATGGCCAATACTTTGCAGGCGTTTTTTTCTTTCGAAGGTTATTTTGTATTATTAAGAGTATTTTATACTTTCTTCTGCTGCACCGCGTGGCTCATAAAAACAATGCAAAGAAAGTAATCCAATGATACAAAAATTTAATAAAAACATCATCGTTCAAACTCAATGCCGGGACATAAATGGTTGAACTTAGAATTTATACCTGAGAAGAACGCAGTTTACATTGACAAGCTCTTGCTTGTCACAAGTTCATTAGTAGATTGCGATAAATTATGGTTCATTTTAGACGATATATTGTCATAGAACGACATTCTGGATATGAAACATTTTAATCATTATGAAAGATTATATTTTGGAAAATGAAACATTAAATGAAAGTAACTGATAAACGCTTTCCAAATTTTATGACCAAGTTATCATGTTCGTGATGTTCTTTTTATGCTATAAAAACTATTTCCTTCGTATGAATTTGAAGTTTCGAGATTCAAGATCATTCAAAGGTCATTACGTTTCAAGAAGTCGTTGGCATTGTATATCATAATATAGTACTTTCGTCTTGACTTCTTCCTTTCGTTGTAAATAACATCGTTTGATACTAATTAAAGAAAGATTATTAATTAAACTAAACTTTATTAAGTTAAATTAAACTTTCAATTTAAATGTAACCTGGATTTAAACATTTAAATTCAAATTCAGACATTCGAATTGGATTTATATTAAAGAATACAATAGCCACTTTTAAATTTTATCACTCTGGAGTCATTAATAAATCAAATAAATTTTAACTTGTGCAAAGTGTGCGCACGTTCGACGAAAATATTTTAATTATTAAAACAAAAAAAAAAAGTAAAGATTGTTATTATACGAATGATATTTATTAAATTGGCATAGCACGTCAAATAATGTCAATGTCAGTTTAAATCGTAACATAGTTTATTAACGGTAACTATGATCATTATTCAGGTTCAAAAGTCAAGTGTAACAGGTTACCATGTTAATTTTATTCATAACGAGCCAAGATAATAAGTGATCAACTTTTAAAAACTAAACGAACGATAAAAATGAGGTATTTTAATAACATGATAAATCATATAAATTATCACGTGATTTTATGACTTGAATTTATCGATGATACATCGTATCTCTCCTTAATACTAAAGAAACATTAAAATTATTATTTTCTATAAAGCATTCCCTCATTTATTTCATTTATTAACAATCTAAAGAAATGAATAATAATGGTTTTATATTATCTTAATACCAATAAATTGAAGATAAACATAATGTGAAATTAAAAAATGTCCATTTTTATTAATATTAGAACAAGAGTTGCACATCTGTTTTAGTAATACTTAAATATTACTTATTTATGTGAAAATGTACTTCTACCAACATAATTCAAACTTACATACATCAATCAAAAATAGTGGAAGTCGAAAGATCCTAAATATTCCAGTTCTTTTGTTCCACTGGATAATATTCCCTGCTTTTGATTAATTTTTAATGTTATCTCATATGAATATCCTTGACCTATGACCTTTTATAATTCAATAATTTTCTCAGTCACCATTATCAAAAAGCATTATACATTTTGATCTTTCATAACTTTTATATTATAATTTGTATAATATAATTTCTTAGGTATTTACAATTTTCTCTGTGTGAACAACGTATTCTAAAATTTATTTTTATAATTGTTATTAATTATCTTTTATAATATTTATTAATTAATTTATTATTAACAAATTAAGTCAATTTTAAAAGTCAATAATAAATAATAAATAAATAATTTCAACTTTTTATAATTTTATAACAATAAATTGTTACTTATATGTTTATAATTCTTATGTTTGCATAGTATATTTCAGATTCTACGCATTATATTTAAGTAGCAGAGAAACGAGCATTATTATAGTATTATTATAAAAATATCATACAAAGAAAGGTAATTTAGCGGCTTTTTCCAATTTTGACTATTTTGTTGACTTGCAAATTTTTTCCCCTCCCCAATTAATTTCTTGTTTTAACGATAAAATGAATCTCTTGTTAAAGAAATGAAATAGCCAAAATTGGCAAAAAGGGGTTAAACTAAAGAAATTTACCCAAAAAAATCCTTAAAAAAATGTTTAAATTGTTATACATCCATTATATTAAATTTATATGTACATACATAAATGTATACATCTTGTTAGTCTATTTAACTCAATGCATAAATAGAAGTGTTTTTCTGCATCATAAACAATAGAATATACACTTAGCAGAGATGCAGTATCGCAGTATGATACCTATTGTTAGACATTTCCGATGTAAAGAAGAAGAAAATGTAAAATTGAAGCTTACAGGAGAAATAACCAAGGAACAATCAAGTTTGAAAATTATATGTAATCTCTTGGAGATTTACATTCGGTGAATAGAGATTGTAAAGATTCTGCGCATTCCTATCATACTGATTGCACTCTTTACAAAAGAAAATTTAACTAACGCGACATTAAATAAACCTTATCTTTGTCTTATCTTTGCCTGACAAAATCAACAGAAGAAACTAAGTAGTAATGAAAAAAGACTAAATATAAGAATAAGGTTGACAACCGCAATAAGATTAAATGAAAAAGATTAAAGATACAAGAATTCCAACTTGTCAGGTGAAATAAAATATTACCACGAGAGATTCTTTCGTACTTAAAAAAGAGTGGAAAAGTACAAAATTTCAGAACAATAATTAAATAACACGATAAGCCAATTCAAGCTTATTAAGACGAAATTTTTCTAAAGTAAAAGTTTTACACAAAATAATGATTTTACCCTATTAAAATTCGTGTTTGTATAATAAAACAGTAATACAGAATTCGAATTGAAAATTGTTCATATCATCTTTGGTTGCGATTCTAAAATTAAAAAATTTTACTAGCATAATCATAAAAGAGAATAACGAATATTTTTAGTTTTATTTACTTCTACTTTCTACTTATTAATAAATGATTTATACTGCTACAAAATTTTACTATTTCAATTAAAAGAAAATAATTTTTTTAATGATATTCAATCATGTTGAATTCATTAAAAATATTTGTGGTCTCATAATACTAAGAACTGTTTCTAAATCTATTATATTATATTTAAAAGATAATAAAACTCTGTCCTTTTTTATTTCTTCTTTTTACAATGATTCAATTATAAGAAAACATTATGAAATAATAGTAATATAGATTTAAATTCTAAATGAGAGCTTAATCATTGAAAAATATTAGTCTTGGAAATCGCTGAAAAATACTCGAATCTCAAAATATCTGCTAGCATTATCTATTTATATTTCTTCATTTAATTAATTCAATAGTTCTAAATTTTTAATATTTCTTAACTTCAACAAGTAATGTTTGGTTTATTGAAATGTTTAATGTTGTTCAAATAGCATTATTTCAACTAAAGACATTCTACAGTAGTTCTTATATGCATAGCAAGTGGATTCTCATCAAATTACGATCTTCATACATCGTAATTATAGCTCGAGAATATAGCAATGCCCTATTATGCAACATCAAATTGCACCGTGAACGCAGTTTTCCAAACACTCTCGAATCTGACCATTTGTGCCAACCATTGAATTTAATTCCAGTTAAGCAAAAAATCGAAAGTGTGTGTGTGTGTTTATATATATATATTATATGTCACGAATAAAATTGATAGTAAATATATTTTTAAATATGTGTATGGAACGAAGTCAATATTCATCCTACGATTGATTGTAATTAAAATAAAAAGTGAAATGTGTATTTGACGTTCAATGATTAAATAAGTTACCATTTGTAATAAAAATGTAATAGCTATTTTTTTATATAAATTTTCGATAAAATCACATAGTAAATAATTATTAATAAACACCCATGTTTATTAAAGACAATCTATCTTCTTAAGATTTCTTGAGATTTTTCAGAACTTATTACAAACTTAACAGAACTTCAATTTCGTCATAACAGTTAAAGCTTAATTTAATGTAGGAAATGTAGCATTAATAAAATTAATTTTTGTATCTCAAATCAACAATTCAAACAATAAGAAATAACTAAACTGCATTGACAATAGTATAACACTATTACAAGCATTTGTGAGAATAACGATGTCGATTACAAATAATGAAATAAATAAATAATTAAATTCTTTCTATTTCACAACATCAATATTTTATTTTATGAAGAAACAGGATGAATGAAATTAAAAATCACATTTGGTGTCAAATTTGTTAATTAAAACATTTGTTATACTTTACAGATTAATTACTATTAACAGTTACTAGTCTCCATTTGTTACACTTTTGAAAGAACAAAATGAAATAACGATATTTGCATATCAATAATGAAATAAAAATGGAAAAAAAACTTTTAAAATAAAATCAACTTATGTATATTGCAAACAAAGTTACGTTGTTACGTTTGTCTGAAATCATAGTATGAACGATCAGACAAATTGACAGTACAGAATAACATCTTTTTGAATATGTTATTCACTTAATTTTCATTAAGGAAAGAATATCATTTTGAAAATTTATCAACTACACTTGAATTTGACTAAATCTGAAGAATCAGTGGAAATTTATTTTACCTATGAAAATAAATAAAAAATATAAAATAAAACTTTTCCGCTTTAGGCCTCATTTTCAGGAAAATAAAATTCGAATATACTTATAATGAAAAGGTGTATTTGATAAATTTTCAAATTTAGTTTTCTCGAAAATGGAGCATCTTAGAATTGTATTCTACGTTTTTGGCTTATTTTCGCAGGTAAAATAATCTTATATCCATTATTCATTCCTGGTTTATTCTAAAATTAACTAAATTTAACACTACAACCAAAGTGGTAATTCTATTTAAAAGTGGTAATTCTTTTTAAATTGCTTATTTGCAATATTATTATTTGAAATATATTATTATCTTATATTTTTCAATGAAATATTAATTTCACAATATCACTTGTATAAGTTAGTATTAAAATATATATTTGAAATATTATTTTCTTTACGCAAATACTATTTATTTTACGTACTATTTATTTCGTGAATACTATTACATATTTACTTAATTTTAAATCACCCGAGAAAATAAAAATATTTATTTCCATTTATCTGTTTCAAAAATGTATTTCTCCCCAATGCTGCAATGCATTATTTTAACGGATTAGAAAAAGGCAGTTGCAAATTATTCTTCACGCAATTAAAATATTTCGTTCGTTATTTTTGCAAATAATTACTTATCAAGTGTTAACACGTTGAATATCGAAGCGATTTTGAGTGAACTAAAATAGCGCGTGTATCAAAAATTATACACGGTGCAATTGGGCAGTATGTAAAATATGTAAAAATTATACATTTTTCCATTTTTTTTTTGAAAGCTTGAAATTTATTTACCATTACCATAAATGTTGAAAACAGATACATAATTATAAACTATATAACTTTAAAATTATAATTTATATTTATAAATTATATAATTTTATAAATATATAATTTATATAAAATTATAATTTTTTATTTACAAATTACATAATTTTATAAATATACAAACTATATAAAATTATAATAATTATAATAAAATTATATAAAATTATAATTTATATTTACAATATGATTACATATTTAAATCATATAATTATAAATATACTTATAAAATAATAATTATAACACAAAACAAATAATTTTACTCACATTAAAAATATACAAAAATTAAAACAAAACTTCATTCACCGTGTACCAAATTTGGGACACGTGGCACTCAAAGTGTTTCTACGTCATTTCTTCGTCATTTTTACCATTTTTCTACACATCCGTTATCAAGCGATTGGCTCGTAGCATCTGTAAAGGAAGATCAACGGAGAGGGTCCACTGGCTATCGCTAGTTGGGAGAAAAACTCGGCCGTAGAAGAGCAAATCGGAGCACGAAACCGAGATTCAAGCCTCGCTAGAAATTCCGAGTACGTTGACCGAGCACGCGAGCGCGCGCAACTTTCATGCCGCGCCGTTGCCGTAGGTCAGTTACCTGTTTCTTCGTTGGACGTTTAGCTAATACACGCAGCTTCGTAATCCGAGGCTTCCCTCGTAACCGCGAAGATTAAAATTATGTACACCGTATACCGGAAAAATGCGTTCCCTTACTACGTCGCTGTGGACAACGTTCACCATCGTTCGTGTAACGCCGACGTTACAGGGAAACGAGAAGCGTGTAAGTAGCTCCTAAAAGCACGCGTTTAAAAATAGACGAAACATTGACGTAATTGTTTTTGGCAACTGAAATTCGACAACATAGAATGACTGCTTGAGAATTGTTGGAAATCAGATATCCTGTCTGAGATATCCTTTTAAAGAACTTATAATGGTTCACTAATCTAATTAGACAAAAATTATTTTGACCATCGTGAATTTTTTAATTTTTATAAATTATATAATTTTATATATATATATTATATTATATTTATATTATATATTTTTTTATTTATTTTATATAATTATAAATATACTATATATTAATTGATATTTATATTAATTTATAATACAATTATAAATATGTTATATATATTTGTATATTTTATATAATTATGAATTATTGAGGAAGAAATTTTAGCATAATAATTTTGGTAAGTAGGTATTTGTCCAAACTTTTTTTCCAAGATAACGTATCTCTAATTTGTGAAATATAGAGAAATCTGTGTTGTAAGCAATATATTGTATGCTATGTATTTTTCATTAGATTATAATAAAACAATATTTGATTACCTTATAAACCGTATAAACATGTTTTTTAAAGAAATAATTTCATAGGAAAAATTTACAAATTATCTAGGTATATTTCAATTTCACTTACAATCAGACCTATTTTACAGCACAATGACAAACAACTCACTTCTCACATATTGCAGAAAATGAATTACTCGATATAATGCTATACCAGGGTCATTTCGTAGGTTTACATTAAATTGAAATTCTTAAAGTTTTCCTACAAAGTATTAGAAAATGTATCTACATTATCTCTCATTTCTTTATTTTCTTTACATCTAATTTCTTTACATCTCATAGGACTTTCACTTCAATTTTCCCACTATAGAACAAAAATTGCTCGCCATTAGATCAGAAAATTTTGAGGTTCGTAAAATTGCATAGGGTTACATATCTGTCTTTGTAAAAGATTTTGTAAAAAAAAAAAAGTGGTTGATATATTGAAGGGCTTATAAATTTGAGCCTTGTCAAATTTTGCAACATCTTGAATAATAACACAATGTAACCTGGTAGCCAGAAGACTCACAATATAGAATCGACGTTATGAAAAATGATCTGTATCATCGTCCAAACTTTGGAGCATCGAAAATTTCGTATTCAAAAACTGATAAACAGATATATATCGTTTTAATCATGACTACAATTCGCATAGTATCAGTTTATAAATAAATATCAGACTTATAATATAATATCTAGCTTGATCTGTCGAGTAAAAATCGTTAAAACAAAAAAGACTCTTCATAATAGTTTTACTGCGATACAATTGTAAATATATTTATACTAAATGTATATCATGAATAACTATGTTGAAAAGAAATATAAAATACAGGGTGTCCTGAATTTAATGTTAAAACTTTGGCAGTGCGCAGAAAATCGATAAACTAAAAGAAAGAGAAAGTAGAGATTTGCTCATTTTTGCTTAATTTATCAGTTACATGCTCCTGTTTGAGATTTTAGTTTTAACATTTAAATTTGGGACAGTTTATATATTGAATAAAAAATTAGAGTCGGTAAATCATTTTTCTTGTCTTTTTGGAACACTTGAAACATGGACTCAAACAAGGATTATTTTCATAAACAATGAAGAAATTTCCAAGATTATCGATTTTTAGAAACTAAATATGATATTGGAATAAAATTCCTGTTGTGTATATATATGAATTCTGTTTCTGTAATGTGCATCTGTAAACTAAAAAATTGTCTAAATTCTGTTAAAAATTATTCGAAAATAGTAAATAAAATTTTATTGAGAAATTACTGCGTAAATTTTGTCACAAATTATTAAAAAGTATTAAGTTTTATATTGATACATGCAATTCGAAATCGTGCGGAATTTTAATTGCATTTCTTTGTTCCTTTTCAAACACCGTTTTCGCTTTTACTCACTTTCTAGTCTGCATTCAAGTACCACATTTTTTGTTATCACGCTCTCTAATAGCTGTATACATTAAAATGTATATATTATATAATTGTATATATTACATTATATAAAAATATATTATATTATATAAATGTATATATTATATATATTATAATTGTATATTTCTAGTAAAAGTTCGTTTTTATTAATAATTCTTATTAATAGTTTCATGAATAGAAAGTATCGATTAATCGACTAATGAAGAAAACTACATGATTCGTAAATAGATGCGAAATTTTAGAAAATACAATAAAATATTTCTTAAACTTCTCCTTAAATAAACAAAAAAATGTAGGATTGATAATTAGTTTCAAGAATTGTTGCAACAACCACCATTATTAAAACATATATGCGTTTACGAAAGATGAAAATTCCACTTACGACACAATTTTCATTTATCCCTACTTTCTATCCTGCATTATTTTATATTTTCCAATACATGTGTTATCGTTCAATTACTCCTGCAATCCTTTATTATTATTAATATATAAAGTGAAAACAATTGAATTTGATCTTCTTTCATATGTGTAATATGTGTAATAACTAACTTTCTTACAGATATTTATACATTTTGAAAAATTACAATACAATTTTGAAAAATTTGAAAAATGCAAGTGATAATGGAAAATGTATAAAATATTCGAAATAAACTGCACATATGGAAGGTGTATAAAATATTCGAAACATAAAATATAAAATATAAAATATGCCTCTACTTGCATCTTTTTAATTACATTCACAAAAATCACGGATGTCTGCAAAAATGCAATCACTATAAAACAATTGAAAAAAACTTAATTTTTCATCAAGAGACCACGAATTTTTACGCATTTGTGTATAACTTAAAAATACAAATGTAATATGAGAAAATATAAAAATATTCAAAGCATAGTGTCTTTTATGATATTTACTACCTGGGTTTCTTACTTTATATCACTAAAATTATGATTCCTAATTAAATTAAAATTCCTATTATTTATATTCCTAATATTGTGATTCCTAATTAAATTAAAATTCCTATCATTTATATTCCAAAAATTCTGATTCCTAATTAAATTAAAATTCCTATTATTTATATTCCTAATTAAATTAAAATTCCTATTATTTATATTCCAAAAATTCTGATTCCTAATTAAATTAAAATTCCTATTATTTATATTCCAAAAATTCTGATTCCTAATTAAATCAAAATTCCTATTATTTACATTCCTAATATTGTGATTCCTAATTAAATTAAAATTCCTATTATTTATATTCCTAAAATTATGATTCCTAATTAAATTAAAATTTCTATTATTTATATTCCTAAAAATATGATTTCACATAAAAATCCGCCGTCCAATTTTTCATTTAACAGATGGCGCTTATTCTCAACGATACGTCGTTTGTGATTTTAAAAGAATCTGAAATGATGAAAGAAACGATGGAAAAATCGTCGGACCAGAGAATGCTGTTGAGAATCCTGGCAAAACCGGAAGAATTTGCTGAACTCGCTTACGAACTGGTAATCGGTTTGTGGTTAACGGTAACGAGAGTTCTTTTTTCAGTCGCAGTAATTACGTGCCTACCTTACTGCATGCATCCGCAGATTCGCGGGCCACCGTAACCGATCGATCGGAACAATTAGTCGATATCGGTGCTGTTTACGGCTCAATAAATAAAACATAACAACTTATCAGATCTACGTTTCATACTTTCTTTATGGACAATAAGGTCTTAACTTAACTTTCCCGGCAGAATATATGAAATGATAGTTATATCGGTAGGAAAATATATATTATTTATCAGAATTATCATCATAGAAGTTTTATAAATAATTGTGCAACTTTATTATTTTAACACTATAACAATTCAGACTTTCATTTTCTACAATGGTTTAAAAAATATTCTTATCAAAATTAATATTAGTTTTTGTTTGGACAGACATAATTGTACAGATTGTAGAAATCTGTTTATTATAATCATCATTCAAATGATAATATGTAGAATATATTTCGATACGGTCGTTCTAACGTTAACAGATATTTTTATTTGTTTATTTATATCGATATTTTTGTTAAGCAACCAAAGTCAAAATTAAAATTAAAATTCTTTAAGATTGATATCTCCTTTTGTTTCTGTAGACTCCTCAGATATGAACGACTGAATGAGAAGAAAAAGAGGCGAAAAAAACTAATGAAGTATAATTGAATGAAGAATCAATGAAATCGTCGAAAAAACTAGAGCCTGAAGAACCAATGAAGAAATTGATGATGAGACACTTCGAGAAAAATTGAATTTCTTTGAAATAGAGACGAAAAAATTATTGATTGTGATGAGTTGTTGAGCGAAATCGAATAACGAGTAATTTAATCCATTTAGTATTTCACAGTTTTTCTATGTACCATCTACTACCATGTAACTACTTCTACCAAATACAAAGCATTGTTGCAGAAACAGAATGTTTAAGAATTGTATAAAAATTTCGGTAAAAGGTACACATTGCTTCTTAATGGAATCGTTTTTTACTTATTTTATAAAAATAACACGTTATTATAAAAAAAAAGAATATAAGCAAAGAAAATTAATATTGAAATTTTTAATACTATAATATATAATGTTTACATATGACATTAAGTTGTAAGTAAATTGCGAAATTTCATTGTATAATTTCTTCTAAAAGAATTATTATTTTATATTTTATATTAATATTATATTATTTTATATTGTTTATTATTTATTATATATTAGTTTATGTTTATAATATATTACTATTTATATATATATAAAAGTTATTATTATTATTTTATTTTCTTTTAAAAAAAGTTATTTTTTCTTAAAGAATATTTTAAAGTACAAAAAATTTTCAAACATTTGTCTTCAAATATAATGTATTGTATTATAATAAAAACATAAATGAACATTTCAGAATTCTTCGGATTTTTTAAAAAGACTTTTTTGAATACAAACAGATTTTACATATAGATTGCGAAAAGATTATTTGATTAATTATCAATTTCAATCATACAGAAATGAGCCGGAAAGAGATATTTTATGTGTGAAAATAAATAAAAAATATAGAAAATTTTACCTGTGAAAATAAATGTATGATCTATTTTATCTGTGAAAATAAATGAAAAATGTAGAAAATTTTACCATTTAAAATCTCATTTTCAAGAAAATAAAATTTAAATATAAAGATGTGCATATTTAATAAGTGTTCTGGAAAACGCTATTAAAGATATTTTCGTAGACAGGTACAAATACAACATATAATATTAAAAGTAAAAATTTTTAAGAAAAATTATGCACTGAATGCAATATTATTCACATCATGAATTTGATGTCACAATTGCAAATTGAAATAATTTTTGTACAGAGATTAAACAATAAAATTTAAATAAATTTAATTTCTAGTGACTTTTATTCAAATTATAATTTATTACCGGTTTATGGTTATATTTATACAACACTTTGTGGTTATATTGAAGTAACAAACAAAGTCAGGAAATATAACGTCGATTCGGAATAATAACGTAAAATATTTCTCTCGAAATAAAAACGAATGTTAAATGCAAGATTTCGTCCGGTTTTCCCTCGTCGAATTTTTTTCCTCGTTCAAAGGAAGGGCAGAGGCAAAAAGGAAAGGGGAAAAAACTGAACGAACGCGTGCAAATATAGAGTAAACGGGACTTTGCAATTTGCATACCTGTCGCGTTGCCAAAATCGATGGCAGAACCGACCGACGGAATCAAAGGACACGAACTCCCCGACGTTACCAGGCATCGCACTCCTTTTATGTACCAGTACACAATGTTGTTCAGAAGAAAAAAAAGACAACGGTGTGGGCAGCTAGACAGCCGCTGAATATTAAACAATTTCATTCGAACGACAAGTCACCATCGCTATAAAAGCTGACACCATTCAAGAAAATGACATTCCATTGCATGCAATTGCAATGGAGCGTACTCTTAGAGACGATCAAGGATTAAGTTCGAATTAATTAATAGAAAAGAGATTGCACGAGGGTCATATTTGTCATCCAGTATTGCGTAAGAGATAGTGATTTCATAATAATAACTCAGAACAGTGATAACTAATTTATGCATTTATTGGAAATTTCAGGTGTATAGTTACTCACATTAACCTCTTGCGCTGGAATGACGTGCCACGCACGTCGAGAATGTTTGTCCCAAAATTGCAATATTTCCTCAGTTTTAAGTATATTTAAGTATAACCCAGGCAAAGCAAATGATAAGTTTATTACTTCTTAATCATTTCTATCCAGTGATATCATACCGACGAGTTCAAAAGAAGAAGAAAGCGACGAATTTATTGTATACGGTTCGGTCACTCGTTATGGTCCGCGAACCAGTTGCCAGCGCAAGAGGTTAATATTCAGATGCTTCAACAGACGGACACTAAATATTTCATAAACAGTTAAAATCGTATCGTTCCAAAGTGTATCGTTCATTTTATTGTAAAATAATATTTCACGTCACGTAACAGGTGGACAAGTGAAGATATTTTTCTTCACGAAAGTGCTATAAATTGTCGTAGCGTGTGGAAACATTGAAAAGTTTTTTTCACAACTCAATTTACGATGGACTTGAAAATTGAAACCTCATCTTTATAATACAATACACGTATGTGATACAATAAAAGATACGTAAATCCGAGGGACGTAAGTCCAAAATTAGGAAAAATGGGTTTATTATGCAAATAGTAAGTACTAAGAATACTTTTGTAAATCTTTATAACCACTCTTCGACTGTAATAACGATAATATATTTCAAAGTCATCAGCCTCGGTAGTACCGTGAAAGTTTCACTCAGTGATTGCTATTTATTAAAAAAAAGTTACAAGTAAAAATAATAGATAAACTTGTCGATGAGCGGCTGCTTCACAGATTTGGATGATCTCTGGATATATCGTAGCAAAATATACTTCTTACAGCAAAATATAAACTAAAATGTAGCAAAATATAGACTCCAATTTTTAATTTTTATTTAGGTTAGCTTTTACAAACTTAGCTATTTTGTAAACATTTACAGTTCATTTTGGTTCATTTAAGTCCATGTAAGTAAATAATGGTACTTAATTGTTCGTTACCTCATCGTTAATTTACTGTTAATGCAAATTTCTTTAAATCATATTATGATAATTATTATTCTTCTTTTCTACGATAAAGTTGTATTTTTAATTTATTAAATACGATAAAGTTCTAAAATATTTAATTTGTTATAAAGCACACAAAAATCCAATTTTTACGATATTAAGAAAAGGAATTTAATTCACTTGTCAACCAAGTTGCACATATAAAAATATACACACAAGTATTTGGACAGTCAAAAATTATTACAAATGTGTAAAATACAACTCGAATAAATTTTTTTAATTTAATTACAACATATACAATTAATAGAATAGCTAAAATTTTTATTACTATAAATAAAAAACCAATAACTGAAAGTTAACAATTTTGTAGGAACTTAATTAAATGTCTCTAAGTATTTAAATATTATTCACTATTTAAATATTAGAAGACATTGAAATAGATTTTCTCAGTTACGTATAAAAAGTTTATATAAATTTTATGAAGTGTTTAGCCGTTTATTAGAAATGAATATAGAACTTGAGTGATACAGGTATATTCCAGATTAAATTAATTTAAAGCAAAGCTAGCAATATAAATGGTTGAAAATTAACTAGTGAAACGAAACAAAAATATCAAAGTTTAATAGAATTGCACCAGTGTCATTTATGATAGTGGATAAAGTATCCAAAGTACAATACTTGCTACAATGTTTAAAGAATAAAAGTGGTCCCTATTATATTTAGGTTCTAGTTTCTATTTAGTTCTGAAATAACATACATAAAAATTTAAATTTGCATAAGCATCTGCAGTGTGCTGATCATACTTATAGCAAATATTTTTATGATACTTCCTTCATTAAATACTCTGCACATATATGCAAAATGAATGATAAGGAAGGAATTGAAAAAAAAACATAAATAAGTTACAATTAAGTTGATAAAAATAAGCATTAACTGCTTGTTAGAAACGCGAGTTACTAATCTAGAAATGTTTTACAACCATGTGTGTACGTGGTCTCGTCTGATTTAATTAAAAAGATCTTCAAAATGAAACGAAATAGTAAAACTTCATTAAAATAACAATCTTTTATCAAAACTTTCTTTAATTAAGTTATAAATTTGGAGAATAATATTTCAACTCTAATTTGTGTAAATTCACACGTATTTTGTAAAAACATTATTAAAAAATATTTAATCAGAGCAATTTATCGGCTTTTAACTTGCGAAACTTGCTGCAATCTATTTTATTATTATTTTTCTACCACATGCACTGTATGTATATTCATATACATACACAAATATAATATGATTTTCTACGATAAAGTAATACGATTGAAAAAGTCGTACTTTCTATTAAGTAAATGTACGTCAAAATAATAACACCGAAAATATTTATAATCTTTGTTTGTTATACTTCTTCCCACGTGTACAATATCATATACAATTACAATTTCGCGATATAGTAAATTTAAAATACACAATCACAATATTGATAAATAAATAAAAATTAATTACATTTATATGTAATATAAATTATTAATAAATAAAAATTAATTACATTTATATGTAACTTAATTAATGAGATCGATTATTATTAATAAAATTAATATAATATAACTTGGTGAAAAATATTTTCACTGCCAAAGTAATAGATATTCCTGGATTTTTTCATGCTCGACCTATTCAAAACATAAACTATAATGAGGAAGAGAAACGGCTCGTAAAACGCTTGTCACGCGACGTCTTCCACCTTCATCCAACCACGAAACACAGTTCGCTCCAATTGTACCAATCATCCTACATATGGACAGCTCAGAAGTCAATCAGTATAAGTCATTTTCTATTAAAAACTACCTGTGAAGAAACGTACTTTTCTTGTCAAAACATTGTGAAATGATGAATAAGTTTAATTATATAACAATATCAGAGTAATTGCAGGGACTACACTGTTATAAACCAAAATGAAAAAAAGTCAGAATAATAATTACACCCCCGTCCATAAGGACACTTGCTTATTTTGAGTTAAATAGTTACTAGAACACAAATATACTTTTCTGGATTAATTTTATTATACAATCTTGTTATATGTACTTTATTTACTCCATTATATAATAATACTTGAAAACAAAACTGATGTTTTACGTACATGGTCTGAATAAATATTTCAAAATATATATATATATTTAAAAAAATCAAATCGATGTGATTATGGGATGTATTGGACAAAAGACTTTGGAAATATGTCCAAAATCGAAAAAAAGACTTATGGAAGAAATTCGTTCCGAAATATTGTTAAAATTAAACAAAAATGTGTTGTTTCTGGCCGTCATATTTGCACAAAGATATAAAACACATTATATGCAACTTAGTAAGATTTTTGACATATAAACTGTTTGATATATGTATTCTAGATATGTAGTAATAAGTAGTAATTTCGTTTCAATAAGTTATTTTATTGAAAATTGCCCGTACCTCATTTTGGACTACAATATTTTTGGTTACAAACAACGATTATAAGTGGCAGAAAAATTTATCCGCTATCAATAATTAATGAGAGAAATTTATTTCAATTCTCTTCCTTCCTTAATTTCCGCGAGATTTATATCAGAATTTAACTCTATGGTTTGTAAAATGTCTTAATGCGATTGCGAAAGATCGTTTCAATCAAATGCAAAACAATAATTTTATGCTTTACAAAATTATGAAATGATAGAGTTTTCTCCATTTATAATATATTAATCAATTATATTAAATAATATTTAACAATGTTAAATAATCAAAAAATTTTTTCCTCATCGATAATTATTATAAACGAATAAAATTCGTTTCATCAATAATGGTTATCAACAAGGAAAAAATTTTCGATCACTTATAACTGTTGTTTGCAATTGAAATATTTAATTTTTCAATATTTTTTCTAAACAAAGTACTTTGAAAAGTTTTCTTTACATTTTCAGATTAATATCCTCAACTTGAACGATAAACAAGTTTCAGTTACTGATTTTTTCATAAAAATTTTTCAGATAATTATTATTTTTTGCCCCAGAATAATTAGAGCGTTCCCTATGTTCTCACAGATAACCGACTGGGAAGTGATTTTACGAAGTATTTGCACGTTATAATTTTACAAAGAAAAGTCATCACAATCCGAGTCGTGTAACAAAATGAGTTGATCTTGTTTTAAAGTACGAAAGATTTTGGCCTATGTCACTTTCTTTTCAAAAATTGTTCGATATACATCATGTAGCAAATAGAAAAGGGATACACTTTTGTTCTCGAAAATTGTAAAAATTCAAAAGCCTCTGGTTTACATTAAAAAGTTATTTTCATAACTAAATCTACCATGGTCTTGAAGATTAAAATCTCTTCTTTGCTGTACGACTTTTTTTCGCCATTTTACTGAATATTATAGATTTTTACGGAATATTATAGAATTAAATATTAGAATTTCTTCAATTTTTATCGTATATATTTCACCACCGATGTTCGAGATTCAATAAAATGGAGAAAAAAAATCGTACAGCAAGTTTTAAGGGAAATTACATAAAGAGAAAGCCTTCAATCTTCAAGATTATGATAGATCTAATCGCGAAAAAATTTCTTTCAGTGATTTTAGAAGCGTTTAAATTTGTAGTTTTTCGATAACAAAAATATTCTTGCTTTTCCACCTGCTGCATCATCTTTGGAAAAAAAGAACTCAAGGATAGTAGAAAGTTCATGCTTTAAAATGAGCATGATTTTGTTTTACGATTTTGTTTCACAAATTTCAAACAGTTTAAATCATTTTTCATCGAGTGAATTTTGTTCACTTTTGTGTGTGTAAAAACAAGTCGAAAAGTCAAATCCGACAATATTTTTGATGTTATGGATGTGCGAAATAATATGATTTAAAGATTAAATAAATGTCTAAAAATGAATGGTCGCAATTTTGAACATTTAATAAATTAATCTATTTTTATTATCCTATAATATTTCGGTGTTTCCTTTGCTAAGAGTAATTTTTTAAGAATATCAAAAAATATCTGAATAGAAGATGCTTCAAGTAAACGTTACAGTTTCATATCAGCTATTTAAATAAAGAGAAACTACTCTGTCATACCATTTAAAATAATATAGATTTGACCAGAATATCGATTATCCGAGAAACACCGCTTGTTTTCCAAATAGTCCTTTTAATATCATTGAAAAAACATTTGTCGATAGCTGCTACGGTTCCCAAGAAAATAGCTTTATCTGATTCACTCTGTAAAATATTTACTTAAATTAAATTAATTTCTAAACTGGAAGTGAATACACAATCGACAGAAAATTATTCTACGTGCGAAAATATATAGTAAAATACAATTATTTCACAAGATGTTTCGCTTCTGAGAAAATCCAATTTCAAATGTTTATCAAATACACATGTACAAAGGCTACTCTTAATGAAACATGAATGAAACATGTTCAAAGTACATTTTCTTTTTTAAATAAAGTTTTGGACAAATTTTTGAATTCGATTTTCTTCCAAAAAAAGACTTTAATGTTAAAAATTTTATTTTTCTTTTCGACGCATTCCGGCACGTAAAATCAGTCGATTGTTCGAATCGTGGGATACTCTGTATTGTAATAATCATATTACAATGACTAACTGCTCTGTCATGGTTTTAACAACAAAAAGATTACATGGCACAAATCGTTTTCAATCTTTAAATGGAGCGTTAAATCAACTGTAAATTAATAATTGAAGTAAAATAAATTAACGAACTGTTGCGTTAAATTAACAATTTATTATGTGCTCCTCTATTGTTTCATTATGTTCCTAAGTTCTGTAAGGAAAAACTTATTAAAAATTTATTCCTTTTTTATAATTCGATATAAATTAACATAAATTCCAGCTATTAAACTAAAAATGAAAGTTCATGAGGGTTAATGAGAAGTAACTGTCTTCCGAGTTCTTCATATATTTTGATCATAAATATCAACAATTTTATCTCTTGTATAACAATACTTGGATTTTTTCTTGCTACTTATAAAGAAAATATATAAAGCTTGATTATAACTACAAAACTGTATTGATAAAAATGAAACAATCCATAAATCCATCTTAAGATAATCATCCTTGACGTGACAATAAATGTTTAAAATCTATCTGAAGTTTGAAGACTACAAAACTACAAAAAAAGTGCATAGAAAGTAGAACACGTTCGGTAAATTTTTTGTGAAAGAAAAAAATATCAAGCATAGAGACTTCAAATCCCTTTAAAGCTTAATGGCTCCAAAAAAAGAAGCGTGAAACTACGCTCAAGTGCGGGAAAGTAGAACACGTTCTTTAAAATTTATGCGAAACAGTAATTAGTTGTCCAGATAACTATTTTAAAACTGTTCGATTTCAACAAAATACTAAGTACGTAAAAATATTATTACTTGCCTGCGGATTTTTATGTATTTATGCTTAAAGATGAAAAAATATTACACAGAATGCACAAAATATAAAGAGAAATACATAAATAAAATATATAAAGTATACACATGCATTATCAATTATAGCAATGCATTCTCATATATCAAGATCCTTCTTTAAGGTGTACAAATTTAAAAAAAATAAAAGATAAAAAAATCTTCTATTTTAGAATACTAGTATACTTTATATAAATTTATTTTATTAAATAAAAATTCAATAGGATTTTACACACAATTAATTTATTTAAATGTATTTGATTCTAATGTTAATCAGAAATCATCACGATTTACCACTCTAAATCATAAAATTTTCTAGTTAGGAATTTTTGACATAGAGTCTTTTATAACTGGTACGAAAAAACAATTTTTCTTTTAAATTTTATTCTTTTAATTACATTCTCAAAAATGCCAATTCGCACAAAAATCCGCAATCTAATTATTACGTTTAACTATCTTTTTTTTGGATCTATGAAAATACAAAAATTTAGAATACAAGAAATACTAAACTAAGTCTTGCTATTTAATATTCTACTTTTCTTTCTGCATTTGAGTGTGTTTAACCTATTAACCAGCGTATTATTTTCTTTCAAAATGGTAAAATGAACACTCTCATTTTTTGTTACGTTTTGTATTTTTAACACACATAATTTCATACTTCAAATATTTAACAATAAACAAATAACTAATTTCCTCGATAAATTGTGTCATTCTCGCTGGTCAAAAGGTCAACCCTTTGTGGTCTTATGTCAAGCAGGATTCGCCATTTTATTTCATCTTCGATTCAGTTTTAAAAAGTAAATCGTAACATAAATATCTTATGCACTATATATGTATATCTAGATAATAATGACATTTAATAAGATGTTAAAAATATGCACTTGTAAACATGCATATATATATATATTTATTTATTTATTTTTATTTATCATAATTGCCTATTTAAATAACCTGCTATAACGTAAATAACGCGAAACCGAAATTTCCAAAGGTAAAAGTTGCTAGAATCAATGTAAACACTGGTTACAAAGGTATGAAAAAAAAATGAAAAATTGAAAAGTACATTTGCAAGTATGGTATATATCGAGGACGGACCAACTGGAACAAAATGTCGAATGCTGCTCGGACCGCAAAAGGGTTAATCGGCCCATCTACCAACAATTACCTTCCTTAAAACCGCAATTGCGCCGGAAACTTGGTTCTTCGCCCGATTCTTCGCCCATTCCGAAGCGAGCGAATCGCAGAATCAAATCGAGCACGCGATACGCGACTCGACGTGAAAACGCTCCAAGCCATTCCAGGACCTCCATTACCACGGTGTTCTCCGCTTACACACACACACACGCGCGCGCATGAGAAAGAGAGAAAGAGACAGATTCAAATCGCCTCTAGCGAATTGCCGCGATAAAACTGAAAAACGGATGGATCATGAATCGTTGTACCGATCGATCGACGCGCGAATGGCAAGGAGCAAAGAAGAGAAAAAAACAGAAGTTGGCGCAACCGATCGATTTCTAAAACTGTAAAGATCTGATTTCCTATAACTGTCTTGACGCATCGAACGCATTTGTATCGATAGAACACGGAGAAGCGTGTCCCTTTTGTTTTCCTAGAGGTAATCTTCAAATGTTCTCATGGGCCAATGCAACGACGTAGTTGAAAATCGCGTGTAGAAAAATAGGGACAAGCTTCGACCAATCAATCAATATTTGTCATACTAGAGCACAAGATTTGGAGACTGAAGATTTTCTGATTCGGTATTGCCCCTTTATTAATTGTCAGATGTAAGTTGTAGTGCGAAATATTTGAAACGATTTTAGTAAAACAGGAGATGAAAAAAAAAAAGAAGAAGCAAACAATAGGAGAACGAAAACTTGATTACAATATTTTATTATAATCTTGTAAATATTGCAATATTTCGGAAATTCTAGAAATAGTACATAAAAGTCAAACTACTACGGTATTCTTGACCACTTGCAACTGATTGCGGACCGTAACGAATGACCAAACCGTACACAATAATTCGTCGCTTTCTTTTTGAACTCGATCGATATGATATCACTGGATAAAAATTATTAAGAATTAATAAACTTATTTGTCTTGCCTGGGTTACATTTAAATATACTTAAAACTGAGAAAATATTGCAAATATAATTTGAAACAAAAAATTCTCTGCGTTGCACGTCATTCAAACGTAAGAAGTTAAACCACTTGCGTTGGCAACTGATTGCGGACCATAATGAGTGACCAAACCGTACACAATAATTCGTCGCTTTCTTTTTGAACTCGTCGGTATGACACATCACTGGGTAGAAATTATTGAGAAGTAATAAATTTATTATTTGTTTTGCCTATTTTGTTTTACTTAAGTACACTTAAAAATATTACAATTTTGGAACGAAAAATTCTCGATGTGCGTGGCACGTCATTCCATCGCAAGAGGTTAAGGAATATAAAAGTGAAACTGTTCGAGGCCACCTGATGCAGCTGCAGACCAGTTTCGTTCAGTCGAAAAACGTAACCGACGCTTATAGGAAATCCTATCTTCAAATGATCTCTTTCGAACGGGGAACTTTCCCGGGGTTCAACGTTCTTACCAAAACGAGCCTGAGTATCCAAATCATCCAAGCGGAAAGTTTGTTGCGCGCAAAAGTCTCCGCTGTCCTGGACAGAACTGGCTCATTACTTTCCCGGAAATGCGTGCATCTTCCGTCCGTGTCACGCGTTTATCGATCGGTTACACGAACGACGAGCAGAACGAGATGGATCGAAGATCGAAAACGAAGCGAACGATGAAACTGGAGGAACTGGAAGCACGCGAGGAGAACTGACAATCGGAGGAAAGACTGGAGAAAGACTGAGTTCTACGAACGAGCCAACGAAAGAAACTTCGCACTGTTTCGTATGTGGATCGCGATGACCACGCACCGATGACCACGTTAACAATTTAACGTCTAGTTGTTAAGCGCATTACACAACGAGGATCGGGCAACGAAAGGCTACGTCACTAGGCCTAGGTGAGCGCGAGCAACAACTACGTCGTTTCTACGAGTGTGAAGTACCTTACGGCGAGGAAGTACGTAGTATATTTGTGGTGCCGTTGCTGTGAGTACAATCAGTCGCCAAGTGATTTCTCGTGCAAGAGTAAAAGGAGAATATTCAACGAAGTTTTTCTGTTTTTGAAAGATTTTTCTCGCAGGGAATCGATTGGGAGGAATCGGTAAGTACGTGTGAACTTAACCTCCTGCGCTGCTAACTGGTGCACGGACCATAACGAGTGACCAAACCGTACAATTCTTTTCGAATTCATCGGAATATCACTGGACAGAAATTACCAAGAAGTAATAAATTTATTATTTGTCTTTCCTGGATTGTACTTCGATATACTTAAAAGTACTACTGAAAAAATATTGCAATTTTGGGCGAAATATTCTCTAGCGTTACACGAGAGTCTACTATACTACGTTTAAAAACATTTAGTTATTGATCTCGTATGTACCGCTAGCGATATTCCTAACTGCTAATTTCTGATATGCCAAAGCAAAATGATTTCAACATCTTTTAATCTTTTAATATGTTATCATTAATATATGATCCTGAATAATTTTTTCCTTACATACAGAATGTTCCAAACGTCAAAGCTTAGAATATATAGGCATGACTGATAAACTAAGAAAAAAAATCCTTTAAACTTTTACTCATTTCTCCTCCATTCTGGAGAAAATCGTGAAAAAAGAAACAAAAATTCATATTGTTATCTATATTATCACCTTATATTTTATTAACATCTTATAATATCATCTATTTAATAAAGATACTGTTCAAAATGCTACCTTTAAATCGAATACTGACTATTCTGATTATAGCTAGATATTATTCTAATGATGTTTGATATATTAAATCACGGTTTGACCTCCCAGTTGCTCTTACGAATTTATTGGTATTTTTGCGCCCTCGTAATTAAAAACAATATTTGGAGGTCACACTTAAACGAGACACTTTGTATAAGATTTTAACCGAAAACCAAAAATTATATAAAAATACATTGGTAAACTGCATCGTAATGTTTTACAAATTCGATAATTGAAAAATAGAATTTCAATCTGACATAACATGCCCCGTGCCGAAATTAAAGCGAAACAATAACAAGAGCATGAAAATGGGATGAAAATTATTCGCAGAAAGCGCGTCGACCGAGTAGCCAAGGTTGTTTCAACTTCGTAACGAGATTAGGGATATACACCTTCCTCTATGGAATTCTAATCAAGCATTGTTTCAGTTTAATAATCTCTTAAGCATGCTGTGAATTTCTTCAACAAATTGGCGATCAGTATTCAGTGTTCGAAATTAGAATTAATAAATTACATCGTTGATACGTAATGAGAGATAATTGAATATGTAGAACTTACAAAATTTAATATTTTTGAAATACATATTTATATTAAAACTCTATTTGTTCTGATCATGAAATTTTCTTTCAAAAAAATCAATTTTGTGCAGGATAAGATTAATTTGACAATTAAATGTTACAAATAATTGAAATCAGGTTAGAAAACATTAATAGATTGAGTTTTCTTAATCGAAGTTTTTTTTGGATAACAATATGCGCAAGAACAAAACGTGATTGTATAATCTAAATAAATATATAAATATTTATTAAAATTTATGTCAAATATGACAAATTAATCTTTTTCAAATTAATGTCTTAATCTTAGACATTATATTTTTTTCAAAAAGAAGAAATGAAAATATGAACATTATTTTTTACACGAAGAAAATTTTAATTGTAGTCATATTTCTACCAGATTATTCAAACCCTTATGTTAATTATTTTTGCAAGCATACAGAAAATAATATTTTAAAAATATTTTTAAGAATTCTTAATTTCATTAAAATTCTAGAACATTAACCACTTGCGCTGGCAACTGATTGCGGACCATAACGAACGACCAATAATTCGTCGCTCTCTTTTTGAACTTGTCGGTATGATATCACTGGATAGAAATTATTGAGAAGTAATAAATTTATTATTTGTTTTACCTATTTTGTTCTACTTAAATATACTTAAACTAAAAAAATATTATAATTTTGGAACAAAAAATTCTCGACGTCATTCCAGCGCAAAAGGAACACATTCTGTAAAATTAATAAAAATACAATTCATCTTGCAACTAAAATTTTTAATCTGAAAAAAAAAGAAATAGTCGAATCACATGTTTTAGTCAAAGATAACGTAGTAGATGTCTTAGTCAGAGTGCTTAAAATATTGTTTCATCGCCTTCCAGTGCTTAAAACAGCGAACTCTGATAGTGGAGAATGTACTTGCATAATCTCGAGACTCTTGAAACGACAAGGTAAACTCGAGCACGTATTTTTAAGACGAGAAAACTATTAAAACAAAGAACCTGATAAAGCAGAAGAAACAGGATAATTCAACGAAATACAACAGGAATGTCATGGAAAATTCCAATTCAGCAACATTGAAATTTAGGCAAAAAAGTCTCAGACAGAAAATATTTCTCAAAATTTGCCTTAATAGATATGTGTATAATAGATAAAATACATTTACGTGATTCACGCAATTGTAACAATTGATTCAAAATGGACTATAATATACATGTTAATTCTAAATCGTTCTAAACATCTAAATTATTTTGGCTGTTATTAATGCTAAGAAATAGTAACTAAATAAAATTTAAATGGTTTCAAGGCGTACATTTGATGTTATTAAGAAAAAAAATCCTGTAAAAGTCATTTTGACAATTTTTTTCAAGACCATCATACCTTTTTGGTACATTTGAAAATATAAAATAAGATATAAAAATATTTCTCTCTTATTAACTTTTATTAATAAATAATCAATTATTTCTTTTTTTTTTTTTTTTGAATCCTTGATTTAAAATACATGAAATTCTCTCGTGAATTATCGAAATCTCAAAATCTCGAAATGTCACACCTTTGGAATTGTAATTGTATTTCGAAATTATGAAACAAATATTCACAATCATTCAACAAATCGACAAGAGAAGCGATTATTACAATTTAATTTCAAAAAGTATAATATGTATTGCAAAAAGAAAATCCAAAATTGATGCCATTTTTCAATGGCATAGTAAGATGATAACAACAATGAAAAAGCATACCCTTCACGAATAATAAATAAATCAATGTCTATTTAATCATAGATATAATAGCAAAGTACTTTTAACTAAATAAATGAAAAAAAAGAATTACATAAATTAAATAATACAAAATAAGCTAGCAAAAATAATATAGTCTGAAATTTGGAACTATGTATATTCTCACCAATGAAATAAATGAAAAAAAAAGAATTATATAAATTAAATAATACAAAATAAGCTAGCAAAAATAATATAGTCTGAAATTTGGAACTATGTATATTCTCACCAATGAAATAAATGAAAAAAAAAGAATTATATAAATTAAATAATACAAAATAAGCTAGCAAAAATAATATAGTCTGAAATTTGGAACTATGTATATTCTCACCAATGAAATAAATGAAAAAAAAAAGAATTATATAAATTAAATAATACAAAATAAGCTAGCAAAAATAATATAGTCTGAAATTTGGAACTATATATAAAAGAAACATACAAAATAGGAATATAACGTAACCCAGTAAAAACAATTGAAACTTCTGAAACTGAAAATTACGTATACTCTCAGCAATAAAAGAAGACATTCAAATCAAAGGAACGTCTTTTACCGGCAATAAATGACTCGATAACCATGAATATTGTATTTTTCTCTAGATAAGTTGAATCGTTCCGAAGAGAATGGTGCAGTATAAAAGAATATAAAAATCATTGAATCGTTGCAATCGGAATAATACCGTTATTCCATGCGAGATAAATCGCATGAGATACGAAACGATGATTGGCGAACAAGGCGTGTAAATGTTGAGAATCGAATCCAGCAGACGCATAACTTGCAACGTGAGCCGTGTGTGTCGGTGTGTTCTCCAAGAGAGAGGAGAATCGCGTGTGCCGATGCGTTTCACGTCCGATTAACGCGTAAAACCTGTAAACTCTGGCCGTCGACTTTCTACTTTCCTCTCATCGGATTACCGGAACAACATCGACGGGTGGTTGGTAGGTAGGCACCAGTTTTCATCGAACCGGTCGCGAGCAAACCAGTAACCGAATTTGCAACGAAAGTGCTTTCAGTGATTTAAGCGTACGATCGGGGTCAAACAAAAGGAGGTAAATCGGCTTTATCCGATCTTCAATGATTGATTTCTTTAACGCTAAACGTATCAAACAAATTTTAGAAATTCAGAAATTTGAAGATTTAAAATTCTTCGTTCATTGTTATTTCTTTCGTTCGTTCAACTCTCGCTAAACAAAATGAAAAATATCTTTTTCTCTTCTCATCTAAAAGTTATTTTCTGCATTGTATAATTTCTTATATTAAATTGACAAAATTACATCAAAAGGAAAATAAAATTCATAAAAATAACCGATCATTTGATTACAGTAGAAATAGGTATATACAAGATGGGTGAAAAATCGTAGTACAACCGTTAATTCTACGTAAAAAAACAATAAGGAAAAAATGTGGTATACAATTTTTTCATTCGAGGCTTCGTTTTCGAGAAAATCGAATTTGAAGTTTGCTCAATCACGCAATGCAATTTCCTTATCGTGTATTCTATTACCGACTGTCTCTGCTCGTGCTAGTGTTTATAAAAATTGATAATGATAGGACACTGTAGGAAATAAATTTGAATAAATACATTTCTTAAATGAAAAATATTCGTGCTGGATAGGTCGTGGCGATAAGCTACACTGGACTCCAAGGTCTCCGGACCTCACCATCCCTGGACTTCGACTTACGGGGACATGTCAAAGAAGAAGTGTACAAAGAAAATATTAACAACATTGTACAACTGAAGCAAAAAATTCTTCAAGTATTTGAAAAACTAAAAACGATGATAACACGTTACAATCCGTTCAGTTATCTTCAATTCGTCAAGCACAATTATGTATGCAACAACGAGGACAACATTTCCAACAGTACTTGTAAAATAATAAGCTTCAAATTCGATTTTCGAAAACGAAACCTCGGATGAAAAAAATGTATACCACATTTTTTCCTTACTTTTTTTTACGTAGAATTTACCCTGTACGATTTTGCACTACAATTTTTCACTCACCCTGTATAGTACAGAGTGCTGGTACGTTTGGTATTAACCTCTTGCGCTAGTAACTGGTTCGCGGACCATAACGAGTGACCAAACTGTATACAACAATTCGCCTTCTTTTTTTAATTCATCGGTACATCACTGGAGAGAAATTACCAAGAAGTAATAAATTTATGCCCGGGTTGTATCTCAATATACTTAAAACTGAGAAAATATTGCAATTTTAGGCCAAATATTCTCGACGTGCGTGGCTAACTAAAAGAGGTTAATTGTGCACTCAATTGTCTCTTCTAAAGGGACATTGTACTTAAGGGGGTATTTTAGTGTGAATTTTTGAAAAAAATCAATTTTTTTTTCTTTTGCATATTCTTAAAGGACATAGTTCCAAAAATAAATCTCTGTAACCTTACATGTGAACTCCTAAAATTAACGAAGTTATGGTTGTTTGAAAGACGCGACGACCAACGTCATTGTTACCGCAATACTAAACTTTAAAGGCATTTTTCTGAAAACTGTGTTTTTCAGAACAGTGTCTATGATATCTCAAAATCTATTTGACCAATTGACTCAAAATTTTAAATACATGTGTGACTACAGCCCCTACCAGAATCAACCAAAAAATTTTATTTTTTATATTTTTTTAGGCTTCCGAAGTTCAATAAAAACATGCAAAAATCAATAATCGAACTTCAAAGTATCGCCACTTTTTTAATTACCGACTTTTTTCTTCTGTTTTCGTACCTGCTATAGCCGAACTCATACTGATTAAGGAACATTCACGTTTTTTTATTTCCGACATGAGACGACCTATTTTAAAAGCGACCATGTTTGAGAGTATGCAGTGCCATTAATTTTAACTTTTTCTGTCCCAAAAAATTTTAAAACGTCGTTGAAATACGTACAAATAAACCTTGTCAATTTGACTGCAAAAAGTATAATAGTTTCTTTCCAAAAAATTCCCTAACAACGTTAAAAAAACACGCACTTCACACTAGAATTCCCTCTTAAATCTAGCTAACAGTTCGACCTTCTCTTTATGTAACTGCTGATGATTATAATGAACGTAAAAATAGGTAAAAAATGTAAAAATACGTTTGTACGCATTGTATGACATGATATAATGTAATAATATAATATCTGAACAGATGCCTAAAGTGAAAGCTATAACAACAACGTAAAAAGAATAAAAGAAATTCCTGAGAACAGAGATAATTGTGAGTTAATTGACACTTATTCGAATTGAAATAATTCGAATTATTCGGAGTAATTCACATAAATTAAACTTCTTATTGTCCCTTATTGTTTATAAAATGGCAAAGGAAATTATTTCAGGAGATTGAGACTATGTATTATTAACTCCTATATACTATATTTGGTCTAGCAAACCTGTCAATACACATTGATGATTGCTTCAAAACTCAAATGATGTTATATATTAGAAAAATATCAACGCAATTTCATGCTAAATACCATTTGTACAGGATGATTATTTCCAATACTATATCATTTTATTTGAAATGATACTTCAGTTGCTATTTCGTAAATAAATTGCTGGTACATGAATAGTTTCCGAGAACAAAGAGTTAATATACAGTGAGTTACAAAATATTGTAAATATATTTTGAATATCGTAGATATATTCATTAAATCTAACAACGAACAGACTTATATTGCAATCAATGATTTCAACAATTTTTCTGTCAAAAATATTCACGGAAATTAAATACTTTTAGTTGTTTATTAAAATTGAATTGTAATTAAATATACGTATATACTCAGTAAAATTTCAAAATTAATTTTTTAAATGAAGCTATAAAAATAAAACTCAATATTTAGTACAATATAGTACAATATATAAAAATAAAATTCAATATTTAGTACAATATAGTTCCTAATACTTAGAAACATGCTCTCAAATATAGGACAATATTTAGTACAATATATAAAAATAAAATTCAATATTTAGTACAATATAGTTTCTCACACTTAAAAACATGCTGTCAAACATAGGACAGGCTTAAAAATTCATAAATTTTTTCAGAACATTCGTTCGTTAATTTTGAAAAATGAAAGACTTATTCAAAGTTACAAGATCCAAGAGCAAGCTGAAAACCGAAGTAAAAGAGTCAAAAAAAGAAAGGAGTGATCCCGAACAAATGGCCGGAAATTCTAACTGATCGTATCTATGATTCTCGTTCTCCTTCTTCGTTCGATGCAATGATCGTTTCAAGCCAGGACCGTCTGACCATGGCTAGCTCTTCGTTAATTACAATGGGTTAACGACCGACGAGACTTCATACTCCACGGCAAGCAAGTATGTCTTCTGGATGCCTTAAAACGTGGATATTCGTTATTTAATTCGGACTATAATGGGAAAATTTTTATAAAAATTTATAAAATGTAACATCCAGTTACAAAAACCATTATGAAAATCGAAAAAACACTCCGACAAATATGACTCACTTATTATAAATTATTATTTAACACTCATTTACTCCAGTATAAATAATTACATAAAATTTATTTTTTAAAAATTCTATTATTATGTGTAAAATAACATACAAAATTTTAATATATTTTCAAATCTTGTCATTTACATAAAATTTAGTTTTTAAAAATTCTATTATTATGTATAGAATATCACAAAATTTTAATATATTTTCAAATCTCTTCATTTACATGAAATTTAGTTTCTAAAAATTCTATTATTATGTATAAAATAATATACAAAATTTTAATATACTTTAATACACTAATATTGAAGTGGAGAGAACGATTTGTAAAAATAGGGTTCGCAAACTGTATTAACTTTTATATGACTTTTATATTCTATTAATTTCAGATTAAAATGTAAATTACAATTTTATTTTCACTGTTCTTTTAGATGTGAATTTTTCTTGAAATGGAGTAATTAAAAGATTAATATTGCATATTCTACCAGTTCAATTCTACAATGTTGAAATTGTAGTCCTGAATAACAGGGAGATTTTTAATATGTGGTATAAGTTTAATTCATTAATATTTTATTATTCAATATGAAATGGAAGTCTCACAATAGAAACAAAATCATCAAAGATGACATGTCATTTACCAAGTATTTGAAGAAAACTAAACAAATGCAAAGTTGAAACGCAAAAGACAATCCAGCTATTGTGCATTCATTAATTAAACATTAATCCATTATTTTCCTTCGAAATACCAACTTCTTCTTCACGTATACGAAATATAAAAAGTTGCTTTATCATTTATGAAAACGGGACTGAATATAGGATGGGCTACCTATTTTTTTTAAATAAAACGTCAAAATATAAGAAGAAACTAATTTTATTAATTTAATTTAATTAAATTTAAGTTCAAACACAAATTTTTCATTATGTTTGAAAAATTATTTCTTCCAAATTTTGAGCGTCAGATATAATAAAAACATTACGGATTTATTTTAGTAAGAAGTGTCGAACTCAGAATCTAAAACTATAGAATTTCACGCGTTATTTTTTCATGAGCACGTTAATTTACATGAATATGAACTCTTATTATGTAAGTGAAAAAATCGTAGGTTACTAACTATTCTCGTAAGAAGAATGAGTAAACTCTTACTACATGAACTCCAATTATATAAACTAATTGTCGGACAATTGGAATATGAAATGTGTTATTATAGAAAAGTTTAGAACAGCGACCTTTTATCTTTAGAAGAAATTAATCCCAAGCTCAGGATGTCTTAAAATCTTTTCCCAAAGCGATTATCTTCTCTAAAATGTCCTCTATTTACCAAGTCCCAAATGGAGCTTGAATCTGCGGATTGTTCTGAACAAGTTAAGTGTCAGAAATGGTGTGCAGTTTGAGAAATATATAAAATATGTAAAATTATATATTTTACATGTGAAAGTTTAAAATTTATTTGTTATTACAATAAATGTATTGAAAGCAGAAAATACATCGTGTAACAAAAAAATAACTTTATTCATATTGAACATTTGCGCTGACAACTGATTGCGGACCATAACGAGTGACCGAACGGTATACAATAATTCGTCGCTTTCTTCTTTTGAACTCGTCGGTATGATATCACTGAATAGAAATGATTGAGAAGTAATAAATTTATTTATTATTTGTTTTGCCTGGGTTATGCTTAAATATACTTAAAACTGAGAAAATATTGCAATTCTGAGATGAAAAATTCTCGACGTGCGTGGAGGTTAACCATTTGCGCTGGCAACTGATTGCGGACCATAACGAGTGACCAAACCACATACAATAATTCGTCGCTTTCTTTCTGAACTTGTCGGTATGACATCACTGGATAAAAATTATTGAGAAGTAATAAATTTATTATTTGTTTTACCCATTTTATTTTACTTAAATTGAGAAAATACTTAAAATTGAGAAAATATTACAATTTTGAAACAAAAAGTTCTCGATGTGCGTGGCATGTCATTTCAGTGCAAGAGGTTAACCACATGCGCTGGCAACTGATTGCGAACCATAACGAGTGACCAAACCGTATACAATAAATCGCTTTCTTTTGAACTCGTCGGTATGATATCACTGGAGAGAAATTATTAAGAAGTAATAAACTTCAAAAATCATTTGTTGTGCCCGAGTTAATTTAAATATTTTAAAAATATTTAATCATAATTTAAATATACATTTAAATATAATTAAAACTGAGAAAATGTTGCAATTT
Source organism: Tetragonisca angustula (assembly GCA_036937485.2). Lineage (NCBI taxonomy): Eukaryota > Metazoa > Arthropoda > Insecta > Hymenoptera > Apidae > Tetragonisca > Tetragonisca angustula. Next base: position 744,765 of record JAWNGG020000095.1, on the reverse strand, counting down.
TGGGAGAAAAAATTCTCGACGTGCGTGGCACGTCATTCCAACGCAAGAGATTAACAGCGAACTTTTTTTAGTAACGAAATCACACGCTTGCGCGCAACGTACGATCATACGACATGAAATCTCAATGTCGTATCATTCTGCACCATTCCTTAGTCAATTGGTCGGAGCACCAGATCCATTCAAGTGTAGGAACGAATTTCTCTATTTTCTATAGCCGACGAGTCAATGACCTGAATTGCATCATTCCAATAATGCAACTGCACATGGCCCGTGTACAACTGCACTTACGATTAACCGTGAGCAAAATACTCCTTCGAGGCTGGTGGATGCACGCGACACGCATTATAATATACATATCGTGCATTATGTATACGTATACGGATCGGTCATGCTGGGATGGGATAACTTCCTTTGTTAGTAGATATACATAAATTAGCTAGCAGTGTGTTCCGTAGAGGAGGTAGAACGAGCGACGATCAACGGGCAGAAGGAAAATAATTAATGAAAACGGTGAATCTGGCGTGAAGATTCGACGCGAGATATCGAGGACTATCAAGACACTAAGGCTATCCCGCGATTATCTTACATTAGACGGCTACGGATCGAAGCCGGAAGAGAAGTAAGCCATTCACTCGCTGGCGGAAGCTCGTTGGTTCCGGAATAGCCGGAATAATATTTATACCTGGAATAGCCCTTGACCGACCTCTCGTTTTCAAGAACGTGACCATCTGCTCAAGATTTGGTTTGTATTCAATAATTAGACTACGAGAAACTGGAAGTTGCATATAATACAAAAATATATAAAATATCCAAAGTGTGCCTATTTGTTATATCATGTGTATAATTTATTCATTTATTCATTTTTATATGAAATTTGTCGTTTACACAAGAAAATATACGAAATATACTTTAATAGTAAATAATAATAGCATTAGTACCCTTCTCCTCCAAAAAGTTGTTACTACCATATTATGGCCCCATTAGTAAAAAAGAAGTGGAGAAATTTCGAAAGTCGCCTCCACTTTTTATCCACAACGCAAGGAACAGTTCTATTCTTGGATTCATACTATTTTTGTGTTTTATGCGTAGGATTGAAATTAAAATATCTCCTAAACAGTTTTTCGATATACAGAAGTTAATTTTTTTTTTTTTGTCGAGATGCACAGATTAAAAAATATATCATTATGTTTAAAAAAATGAAGATTACCTCAAATTCTTCAAAATCTCTCCACCTACAAAAAAAATCATTACTGCCATATTGTATTGAATGATTTTTATTAATAAACTTTATCCATGTCTCTAAAAACAATATAATTATTTACGATAATCCCATTTAAGTTGCCCACCCTATATATAGTAGTAACAACATGTTAAGTTGCTAATAATTAGTAGATATAACGGAATAGAATTTTTTATTTAAACGAATATAAAAGTATTCCAGAAAGTTGGTATCAAAATTCAAAGGATTCAAACATTTTCCACATGATGATTTTTCTCGAAATGTTATTCTTCGACATCTATTATATAATGCTACTCTTACTTTAAAAAAAGAATTGAGTAGATAAAGAATTTTATTTCTAGTTTCCTCAGAATTAAAGAACTAAAAGCTCCTTTTCTTACATTAATTAATTATATAATAAATATTATATAAATTAATTATTATTACATTAACTAATTATATAATAAATATTATATAAATTATTGTTATTACATTAATTAGTTATATAATAAATATTATATTAATTAATTATATAATATGTAGTTATTACGTAATTAATGAAAAAAAGAGACCTCGATTCTTGTGAATCTTGAAATGTGAAAATTTATGAGTCTGTTTGTACATAAAACTAAAAAGTACCAGTGGGAAATATAGTATACGAACAACTCATTTAACGAAGTATATTTTCATATGAACAGAAATTTCCTACAATAAGTCCATGTATACTCTTTGAAGTTACAGTTTAGAATCAGAATATTCAATTTATGCAAAAGGCTGTTTCACATTAAACGATACAACGTTATACCATGGCTCTCATTTAAGCCGATGTGTTATCATTTCAGAGGAGGTAGATTAAAATACTGTCGTCGTATTAAAACAGTACAATTATCTTGTTTATAACAGAATTTAAAACAGATATTTTCCTACTCTGAATTGTAAAAAACTTAATTCAAATTAATAACGATTTAAAAACAAATAATTATTGATTAATATGACACGCATTGTAACGAAATTTTTAAATTTAATTTTCTTAGGAGAAAAGAATCTTACGAAAAACATTTTTATCCTCATTTATCAGTTATTTTTAAAGGTATTTTTAAAGGTAAATTATACTTAACAAATGTAATGAATAAGTATGTGACACAGATTTCAAAATAGAATATTGAAGAAAATGTCTGGGAAAAATATCAAAATTCAATTTAAAATCTTTTGTCTGCTAATTGTAAAGATATTTCTAACATAAAAATTTTTGTTCTCTACATGACGTTTTATATAATAAAAATATAATATAATATAATATTGTTTTGTATTGTACTATTGCATTATTATATATATTATTATATAATATTATTATATATATTATTATAATATAATACAATATTGTTTTATAATATTCTGTAAATGTAATAAAACCTAAACAAATTTTTCTTAAATTTAACTATAAAAATTAGAAGTCAAGATTTTTCAAATTAATTTACTTGAGATACTCAAGTATAGATATATTTAAAAAACTAATAGTATGAAGTAAGAAGCTCATTGAAAAAATACTTTCGCAAGGTACGTATCTTTCAAGTACCTTTCTCATATTATTCTATCGAACCCTCACGTTTTATCTCAATAAGGCAGCATCGGTATCCAGATTAACTTTCAAGATGCATTACAATCTTATCTGTAACGCATTGGGCATTATATATTTCTCTTCACTCGATCTCCGTAGTTCATCGAAAACATGAGTACGAAAACAGTATAATTTTCTAAATGCATTGTTGCAGCAGAATGTCATATTAATATCTTGAAGAATATAATCTCGCTTCTTTTTTATTTTGTAAAATGAATGTAGTTTTACATATAGAAAAGAAAAAGATTATCTTCCATAAATTATGTGAAAAAAAATCGAAATACAGAGTCAAGATACATATTTCTCAGGAAATCCGCGAAACTGATATATCGATACTGGAATAGTAAAAAGGATTAAAAGAATAAAATATCAAATTCAGTGACAATTAACCCTCATCTGTTCCTCATTTTTCAAAATTCATTTTAATTTGACCCGTAAGGAGTTATATACTTTGTTAAAGTCAAAAAAAAAAAAAAAATTTTTCCAAAAATTGTATATTCTGTTATTATGATTCCTATTTCTCTCGAGTATTATTCTAGAATATTCTACAAAATAATTGACTTAGAGTTTTCATCAGTATGCTATGAGAACAAATAACTGAAACTTTAAAGAACGTTTTCCTCGAAAATGAAATTTTCAAACTCGGTACCAAGAAGTGTCTGAAAGTCTACCAAATCAATTTGGATAAAAATTTATGTTAATATTCTCAAGGCTATTATCTAGTACCTGAAAAAACAAAATTTTGATTCATGCATGTTTCGCTTTCCTTTTTTTATTAACAAAGAAGTTGAAAATTTACGATGAAATTTACATGTTCAAGTTTAGATAGCTGTAATTTTTTTAAAAACTGATATTTCAAAAATCAGCTTCGATAAGTACTATGAATCATAAAAGCTTTTCACAAAAATCAACAAAAGTTTCTTTTGTCTTTTGACTTTGAAAAAACGACAAATATTATAGAATAAAAAAAAACAATTTTTTTCGGTGAAACGTTGACGTTTCATACAGAATAAAAAGTTTTTTTTTCTTTTTTATAACTCATGTTCTATATTGTACATTTCAAATTGTTCTGATTCTCATACAGAAAAATTGAATTTGTACCCAAAAAATATATAAAAACACTTCGACTAAAAATTAAAACGTACACAAATTAATTAAAATGCACTGTACAAATGTATATAGAATTTTATTATTCACTTTTTCTTGTCTTTTTTATAAAAATACAAAATCGGAAAATTTTAAAGAAATGGAAATTTCTTGTACCATTAAATGAATTAAATTCGTTCTACCGTTTAATATATCTAATTTATATGAAACATTTCTATTGTTATATATTGGACATACACGTGTCCCTTTTGCACGTCTTGTCTATGAAACGAAACTGTTTCAAGGGGAGTGTGTGATGTAAAAAGAAATCTTCTGTGACAATATATGTTGGCGACAAAATTCTAAACTATCGCAAGAGCTGCTCGTTTAAGATCTGGAAATCTATAATTGTTGCAGATAAGTCATTCGGTATTTCTATAATGGAATATTGAAAATGTGAATGTAACTTTCAAGTTAACCACTTGTGCTGGCAACTGATTGCGGACCATAACGAGTGACCAAATCGTATACAATAATTCGTCGCTTTTTTTTCGAACTCGATCGATATGATATCACTTAATATTTTGATAAAAATTATTCAGAAGTAATAAACTTATTCGTTTTGCCTGGGTTACACTTAAATATACTTAAAACTGAGAAAATATTGCAATTTGGGACAAAAAATTCTCGACGTGCGTGGCACGTCATTCCAGCGCAAGAGATTAAAGAGTCAGGACAGTGTGAAATTTTCCAAAAATCGTTTTTTTTTTTTTTTTTTGCTTTAAATAGTAATTTGAAGTCTTAGAAATAAGATAGAAAATGTCCTTTAAAACGACTTATTTTGGGATATAATAATAAATCCGGGGATACAGAATAATTGAATTTGTATCACTGTTTACAACTTTAAGTAGTATTATAAAGTGTAAATCGTGTGATTCAAATATTACTTTTGATGAATCGAATATTAGGGGACTTGGATTCAATTTAGTTGTGAATTGCAAGAACCGCGAGCCACGATATATAAGTAAAAAGAGTAAGTAAAGGATACATATGAAAAATGACGTTCTGAAACTTTAAACGCGTTTTTCTCAAAACTAGGTTTTTAGAAACGGTGTGCAAGATATCTCGGAATCTAACCAACCGATTACTGTGAAACTTGGTGCGTATCTTTAGTGCAATGTACTAAGCATTGATGATCAAACATTTTTTAATTTTTAACAATTTTGAAAAATATAAACAAAGAACGTAGAAATTTTTGGCATAAATTCGATACATCAAAAATAAATAGCTGCTATTTTCATAATTTTCACAGAAGTGAAAAAGTTGGATCGTCAGTCCCTAGAGAATATTGTTTACTTTTGAACTTTTTTTGCCTTTTTGTTGCAACTTTTGTTCTGTTTGACTGGAATCATGCACACCAATAGGCAATGTAAAAAAAAGTTATGTAAAATAATGCCGTTGAAAAGTTAAATAAGAGCCCTCTTTTTTTTTAATGTTGCTTTTTATAATTCATAATGTGTTAAAATAAACCACAATCAAATATGTACTTTTCTTTTTACTAGTCCTCACATTCGTAATTCTTAGGCCCGTCAAACTGTCCTGCCCTCTTAATAAACTATAAACGCAGGACAAAAAAATGGTGTTTTGTGCGCATACATTAAATTAAGAAATATACTAATTAATTAACGAATTTTACTAAATAAATTCAATGTAATACATTTCACTACATTTGTGTATTCTCACAGATGAAGTATTATCCATTTCTGAAGTTAAAAAGGGGATGTGGTTTTGGCTCCGTTTTGCCTTGGTTCCATCGCGAATAGAAACCGAAAGTTTCTCCCCTTGCGGCTGCGTCGAGTGCTGTCTGGAAAGTCAGCTGGCGCAACACAGCGTACGCACAAAAAGCAGTGCGTACGATGAGTCACGAGCTTGCAGCGGCGAGAAGTCGGAGCTTTTCGAGCGACGTGTTTCAAACAAGACGAAAGTCTCACCGACGGAAACGTTTTAATTCGCGGAAAAAGCCGAACCAATGGACGAGGTGAAAGTCGAATCGTTGCTTGCACTGTAGCTTTGTGAAACGCTTTGGTTACCGTAAACAAGATGAAAGGATAGGAAGCACGCAATAAAAAATTGATTGCTATCGAGTCACTTTGAGATTTCGTAGTTTATTATTTTCTTTCATTTTATTTCGGAACGAAATTTTACTTATTTATGCTTTCCTTTTATTTTTAAACCAGATTGTCTCTGTTGTAAAAAAAAAAAAAAAAGAAGGAGACGAAACAGAGAAAGAATATAAAGCTATTTCAAGATTTCGTTTTTCAACGATATTTTTTCGATGATATTTATCACATAATCTAATCAACCATTTTGCGTATTTAATTACAGAATTAAGTTAATTAATCGTTAAAATAAATAGAAAATTTATTTCCAAAAAGTAATTAAAATATTAAAAAGAAAATACGCTTAGACACCAGTGTAAAATTATATCATTAACACACATTAAGGAAAAAAGATAACTGTTTACCTATAATAAATACCAACACCTATAATATATAATATATATAAATTTTTTAAAAATAATTAAATATTTTCATCCTAATAATAATCTTGATAATAAATATAAATATAAAATGAATTTATTCAATTTAATTATTTCATATAAAAAATTTCATTTTAATATAAATCTAAATATTAATGGTAATATAGAATAAATTAGAATTCATAATTTAAATATATAGTTTATAAATTTAAAATTTAAAATAATATATAACTTTCTAAAATTTAATTTTATTAATAAATTGATAATAAAATATAAAATAACTGAATATATAATAGAAAATAAAATAAATTGTTTAATATTTACTATATATATAAAAATTATGAAAATATTGTTAAATGAAGTTGAACATGCAAATAATTTTTTAAGGAAAAATTAATATTAATATAAATTGATATAAAAATTCTATTTAAAATTTACAAAATAATTAAATCTATACCTATATACCTATAATATAACAGCGACGTAAATATGTCTTTATTAAAAAGCTATAGAACGAGAGAATATGATTACATATTTTCATAGCACCTGCAGATATTTCAAAATATGTTGTTAAAACCAACGAATCGTATTTTATGGCATGGTTTCAAAGTTAGCACGTTAAATTAGAGATTCGCATCATTCGCATCCCTCACGTGTAGATAATTTAGAGAATTTACAACCAGATCTCCCAATTTTTTCCATGTAATAAACCAAATGCGTACCAGAAATATCGTACAGGAATGATTTCCAAAAGATGATGGGATCCCAGCTGTCATTTCACACGAATCAGTTTCATGAGATGGTAACAAGAAATTCTGGAAACCTCCTTTATATTTCCTAATTGACATATTCCCTGCTCCACGACTCTTCCTTTGAAAGTGATACAAGCAATATTCGAAGATCTCCTTATACAAGAAAATGTTAAAAAGGTTATAGTTAGGTGACTAGCAATTTAGTGATTAAGAGTTTAGTTCAATGATCAAGTTCAAGTAATCATTTAATTCAATCAGTCAGAAATCATTCATCAGTTTAGTTAGTCAACTCAGTTAGTAAGTAGTCAATGCAGTCAGGGATTATATAGTCTGACTATATATTGACTGATTATTATATTATAATGATATTGATAGTATATTATAGTATATTAGTATATTAGTATATAGTATAGTATATGACTATAGTATATTATAATAGTCAGTCAAATGATCACTCAGTCAAATCAGTTAGTCATTCTCAGCTAGTATCCAGCTAAACGACTCAGCCATTGCCAGCTTGGTCATTCAGATAGAATTGGCCATCAAGCAGAAAACAATCAGGCTTCTCGAATAATAAATCAAGTCAAGTCCTTAATAATACAGCGAAAATCTTGAGAAAGGACTATGTCAGATACCTTGGTCTGCAGATGGATAAAAGACTCACATGGAAAGACCACATAAAAAAGAAGAGAAAGCAACTTAACCACAAAATGAAAACCATGTATTGGATCCTGGAACGAAAATCGAAACTTACACTATACAATAAACTATTCTTGTATAAGGTCGTCATTATTTCAATTTGGACATATGGGATACAACTCTGGGGATGTGCCAAGAAAAATAACATAAACATCATCCAAAGGTTCCAGAACACAGCACTGAGAACTATTGCTACTGCCTCATGGTACATTACTTCAGATTCTTTACATAAAGATTTAGGCATACTCAATATCAAACAACAAATAGGAAAAATTCGCTACAGCACATAAGAAACGACTATTAAATCAGGCCAATAAATCTGTCAAAAATTTAAATCACAAACCACAATACAGAAGACTAAAACGGAATATGCCAACCGATTTGCAAAACTAAGTTAAAAAAGGACATTACATACATTGTTAGTGGCAACGCTAAGGAGCGTTTACCACATGCAAGCCATCAACTCTGCTGGCTCCATGAAGCTAGTTATAGATATATTATAGTTGACAAAAAAAAGTCCTTAAAGGCACACGACCGACATAAATCGGTCCTTACAAATTATTTCAGATTAGATATTTAAATAATTAAATAATTCAGTATTTAATATAATGTTGTAAAAGGAAGAATAAATAAACCACTTAGCATAAGTTACAAGTCATTCTCTTTTGCTCTGAAAACATGAACAGCAAGATGATAAGGATAAGTATGTAAACATTGTGCTACCAATCACGTGGTTTTTTTTAATGCTACCTAGAGAGATAAGATTGGGAAAACTATCTGGTACTATCAACATTCGTTGTAGGAAATAGATTGTATAATCAAATACGCATGTATATTGTATATAGTTTCCTACGTAGTTTAAAGTAATGTTTCGTTTATTTAAGGAATAATACATCAGATGAAAAAATTCTTCTACATATTATACCTTTTACGTATTTCTTTCACGTGAAAAATTTTAATACGTATTTTGTATCTCAGAAATTTTTATAATTTCATTATATCAAATTCCCTCATTTCTATATTCATAATTTTGTTAGACCAAGTTTCCTAATTTCTACATCTATTAACGTCTTAATAACTATATGTATAAATATTATTACAACATAATTGAGAAGAGACAAATTGTTTTATACTAAAAAAAACTTCCAATAATGGGAATATCATATTTTCTACTATTTTTTATTATTATTTCAAACTATTTTATTACATCGTATTATTGCGTCATGTCAATTTTATAATTAGTTTAAATATTAATTGAAAAATAGAAAGGAATGCACTAAAGTAATAAAAAAAATAGAATTTTAGATAATTAATATTGAAATATCCAGAATAACATTTGAAAATTGATCAATCTTCACATACGAGCCGTTTAATGCAAAAATGTGTAGTTTCAAAAGATCCCATTAATTTTTGGATGATATAAAAATTCTGCAAAATGTAATAGTATAAAAGAATATTACTTACATCTATTTTATACGAACCACTGCGAAGTTGTACTTTATACCATTTCTACGTAAAGTAGAATGAAGAAACTTTCGAAATGTGGCAATAAACGAAATAGGCAAAAAGTTGACTTACACCACTTTCGTATTAAACAATTCATACAGACTTAATAACGACGAAAGTTACAGTCTCTCCTAAAGGATATGTTATCCGTGAAATAAATTGCTTAAATTTATTTTCTACTCGAGACAACCTAGGCTCTGATGATCCACGATCCTGCCAGACAAACGTTACTCGCTAAATTAATTTTGCTGTAACTGGTTTGATAGGATGAGGAATGAACTGGCTTGATATGGAAGTTCCGACATATCGACCATTGATTATATTCGATTCGTTCAGAGTTCAAATGCAGTCCATAGAAAGAAAACAGGATTGTTAATCTTCAAACACTATCGACGCTGAAACTTATAATAGAGGAGATTTCATAAACCATATTTATTGTAGTATTATGTACTTTATTGCATCAATGTTACCATAAAAGTCAAATAAAAATTGAGTTCAATTGTTCTTGCTTTATATTTATTGTAAGTCACTCAAGACTGAAAGTCAATATATTTCTGAAACTGTTAATTGTATCAAACATGGTTTCAGAATGGACTTGTTCTACTTTGAGGAGAAAATAATTTAATACTAGCAAAATGATCAAACAACTAATTTATAATTTTTGTTAGAAATTTTATGGATATAAAACAGTATATTTTTAGAGATTTAAATGATTTTTCGTTAAATATATAAATAAAAAGCTCGTATAATTTATTTTACTGTATTACAAAGTTTTTCTACTTTTTTACTTTAACGTCTCTGATGGAAATCTTGTACTTTACTCGTCGGTAGTTTTAGTGTTAATGTAATTAATCGTTTCGTAGGTAAATGCTTAGAGGATGTATGATTTTTGTAATAAAATCATATATTTTTGAATATTTTAATAATTAATCTATCAATCTGACGTAAATGTAGTAACAAGTATATCGCAAAACTAATAGTTAGTTGACAGATATTTTAATTTTAATTTTGTAAAACTTCTCATATGCAAGTCGAAGAAAAACTATCGCTTCGCATCTTTCTTTATTTTGCATACATTGGATTTTACAAAATTGAAAGATACATTGGTTGAGACCAGTTCCAAATTCTGAATATAAATGCATTTACATCAATCAATGCATTCACGTGAGATACAGTATCGCGATATTGATTTTGTGTATCTGAGAACCTTGGTCGCTGGTGACACTTTTCACGTGAAATTGGCGAACAAAACATTGAAACAAATTGTATCGTTCACACGGAAACTGTAGTATCATTCAATTCACTCTGATCAAATCAAATAATAAATTTTATTAATAATAAGGAATTCCAAGCATAATTGAACAATAACAAAATGTAAATGACAGTACAAAGAATTTACAATGTGTCACGTGATAATGTAAAATAAAAATATAAGATGACACAGGGATGGAAATAAGAATGAGCAAAAATTGAATGCTTCGTAATATTTTAAAAGTAAAATTACGAACCATTTTTACAAACTGCTCTGTACTTATATATATCATTTAAATTAAATTACGATAAATTAAGTTAACAAACTTTTTTTTTAACAAATTAATAATAAATTTTTATTTATAAAATATGAAGAAGAATTAAAAATGAAAAACTACGATATATGTTAATATATTTGAAGTGAAGTAGTTAACTTGAATAAAAACTCGCAAAACTTAAAAGGTAGAAAACATATTGCCTCTTTTTATCATAGACGAAGCGATTAATTAACTGACATTTTTTCGTAATTGCATGAAAGCACGAATGTGACGCATTGATTGCTCAAAAGACACGTACTAATTGGTTCATTATTATTTAAACTGCTAACTTTCCAATCAACGTATTTCAAGAATGTTATGAACATTCTTAAGCGTATCTTAAGCGTGCCATTTTTCAGAAATAATATCTGAATAGTTATATTTCTGAACATTTCCAAAACTTTCTTAAATTACAGTGAAAAGCATAACTGAACCAATAATGGTGAAAAACTGTCGACAATTTAAACTGTTATAACTTCGCAAAAGAAAATCATACAACTTTGTGCTCGTCCTTTTAAAAAGTGATTTTACAACAAGATCTTAGATATACAATTTTTCTCAACACTTCATTAAACTCCGAATATTAGGACTAAATGACAAAAATTCAAGAAATCCTAACATTTCGTCATTTAACTCTCGCGTAGCCTAAACTGGGTCACCGTTGACCCAGAACTTGTACGAAGAAGCAAAATATGTCAAAGACAGATATTTCTGGAAATTTTGGCTGAAGCAATATATAAAAATAATATAAACATTATTCGGTAATATTCTGTACTAAAAAGTTAGGTGCAAAGCAAGTATAGCAAAAATTCAGCTATGGGTCAAAAGTAACCCGATGTCGGCTCGCCGCGTCGCTCATTTAAGTCGAGTATTCGAGGGTTAATCAAAATTGAACAAAATGGTAAAAAAGCAAATGGTGCAGCAGGTTGTAAGGGATTTCAAGATTATAGTGGCTCCAGTTATAAAAAAAATTTTTTATCATTTCTAAAGACATTTGAATTTTTATAATTTTTATGAAAAAAAGTATCTTCATCTTCTCACTCGCAATATGAAGAGTGGAAAAAACGAATTTTTTGAAAAAAAACGAACTCAAGTAGAGGCTTCACGTTTTAAAATGAAATGGAGCGGATTATTGTATCATTTTCTTTTAGTATTGTAGTTATATAAGTTAACAGTTTAAATTATTGATAACCCTTTATCGTATTGGTTCATCTTCAATATGAATCTCTCATGTTTTGTGCCTGATATTTATTTACGTTTAGATTTTCATCTGACTTTCTATTTCGATAAAATAAATTTCAGAATACTTGCCAACATATAAAAGACTATTTTTTACTTTTTACATTTACTAAATGAAAAATGCTTTCGAACGAAACGTCGAAATTAGAGTCAACTCATTACAAAACTGAAAAGAATAATTTAAAAAATAGCACAAGATAGTAATAGAACTTTACATCTGCAATTCAACTCAATGTTTCTGCTTCTTGTCGTATTAAAAATAAAACTGTTTTACAACATCAAAATGTAAGTCGAACTTTAATTTATTCTAACATAAATATATGAAAATTGTAAAGTTATTCTCCGAGAAGTACATTGACATTTAATTTTGCAATTTTCAACATTTTAATTACAGAAAGCATTTGAACAATTGCTTTTTATCTTTTTTCTGATTCTACTTTTCGGTTTTTGATTAAATCATATGAAAATCATAAAAAACACAGATTTCAGAAATTTCAAAATAAAAGCTCGTACACTTAATTATATCATCCATACACTTTTAAAGGAAATTTTTGATAGGTGACATCGATTACATAAAAATTGAATATTTACAAATACGAGGCTTCAGCTACAATACAAGTGAAATCAGTGCATAAAAACAAATTAGAAAAGCACCGAATTGTACTAGTAGGCAATTTAATCAACGACACACTACGAAACATAACACAAAAAGAAAATGTGTCGATTTAAAATAATATAATTGACAATTGATTAAATTACAAGTCTATTCCCGAAGGACTACTGATGAATAGTACATTTCTCGCATACCAACACATTTGCTAAGTGACCTATTACAGGTGAATTGTAAATTCAAGATAAAAATAATATTTATTAATATTTATTTCCCAACAGCTTAATAATTATTTCTCCTTTTCGTTGGAACGCATAACCCATTGCAACTGAAAGGGTTAACCACTTGCGCTGACAACTGATTGCGGACCATAACGACTGACCAAACCGTATACAATAATTCGTCGCTTTCTTTTTAAGCTCGTCGGTATGATATCACTGGATAGAAATTATTGAGAAGTAACAAATTTAGTATTTGTTTTGCCTATTTTGTTTTACTTAAATATACTTAAAACTGAGAAAATATTACAATATTATTATATTATTAAATTATTTATATACATGTTATTATTAAATTATATATATATTATTATTATTGAATTATATATTATTATTATTAAATTATTTATATACATATGTTATTATTAAATTATATATATATATATTATTATTAAATCATTTATATATATAATAAATATTAATTATATTTACATAAATATATGTATAACGCGCAAGAGGTTGGAACTCGTGGATAACAAACGTAATAAATGTCCCGATATATGCCAAACAAGTGAAATTGATTTACGAAACACCGGAACATGATCACGTAACCAAAAAACACATTGTCGCGAGCAAGGTAATCAATTGTATAGTATATATACAACGAAAGCGAGGGCACCCACCTACTACGGGCACCCACGCGGTTATTTGCACAGGATACGGGTAACCTCGAAAGTTGAAGGTAGATAGGTAATCTTGTATCGTAGTAGCAGATGTGATCGTCACTTTGTAACAATTTGTGCGAATTATCCTCAAGGGAAGGGCACGCGACAGATCTTCGTGACAAAAAAAGAAACTGCTAAGAGAATGAAGTCATGATTATAAGATCGAACTGAAATTTGAATTTTCTGAAGGATTAAGATTATATAGGAAAAGAGGAAAGATTTGGTTTGATCCGGTGATACTATATTATTGTGAAAAGATAAATGTAAAAATAAGTTTCAGACTGAGAAATTATTTAGTTTTATTTTTATTGATGTTATCTTTATATTTTATTGTTGTAACAGTTGCACGTGATGCAGTAAATTGTTAACAACTGCTGATTTTAGAAATCAGCCAATTATAGAAATAAAATTTAATTATATATTACAATATATATTAAAATATATAAATTAAATATAAAATATGTTATAATATATAATTAAATTCTAATATATATTATAATAAATACTCCGTTTTGGATATTTTATATATATATTTGCACATGACACGCATTGTTGCATCTTCCAATACATCAATAATTATTTGAATGATATAAAAATGTCAATCAGTTTACATTAATTTGGTGATTTGATAAATAAGTAGTCGCAAAGATATGATAATTGAAAAATTAACAATGATTTAAAAATATAATGTTTAAATAAATTTTTATAATAATTTGCAACACTTTAAATTTGATATTATAATACATTTTTTATTTTTTATAAGCAAATAATCTTATTGTTGTCTTAATTAAAATTACTTGGATTATTTTTGGGTTTTCTATTCATAATGTATCTTTATAAGTGTAAGTCCTAAAAGAAAAGCAAAATAAGAAGTGGAAAGATTTCAAGTTATTTCAAGAAAAAAAGTTTCAAAAATTATATTGCATTATAAAATAAGTAATAAACAAGTAATGACTATAATAGAATTCTGATAATTATCCGGCATACTTAGAACAAAGTGCCATTTTATTTTAAGTGATAAAAACGAAAAAACTGATTTTAAAAACGATAATGCAATTTGTTAATAAAATATATATGTAGAATAAAATTAATGTAAAACAGATGTAAAAAATAAATAATAAAATAAATATATATAGAGTATATAAATGTATGTGTAACTGATATTAATTTAATTTTCATTTTTTATAAATTTAATTCGCCAAGATTGCCGGTTAGTCTAGTCGGATAAACAGGTACTGGATAATGAGAACTTCAGTAATTACTTATTTTAATCGACTCGGCAAATAAATTTTTCTAAATTAAAAAATGTTTTAAATATAATATACTTCTTGAATACACATCAAGAATTTATCAGCGCAATGTTTTAGTATAGAAGCAGTACGATACAAAAAATCGACTTTTATTTAAAAATTTATCTCATCTTGAACATTCTTTCCAGCAAAGAATACAATAGAGATATATTGAGATCGCTGAAATCAATTTTTTTGTTTTTATAATTAGTGTCAATGCCACAATGCAAATGATATCCATTTTGCATACAATATTTCGCAAGCGATACATTGATTATAAAAACTAATCACATTTCAGCAATGCTAAATTTCAAAACAAGAATAATCACTTTGCTTAAGTTATATAACGATCGCACAATGTAAAAATAGTACGAACTATTTATCTATAAATTTCAGTCTTAATACAATCTACTCATAGTTTACATACGATGTAATATTGAATATTGTATAAATGAAAATATCAAAATAAATAAATTACATAAAATGTGAGAAAGTGTGAAAATAGCAAAAATAAATAAGATGAGTGCATCTAAAATGTGTAAGTTGTATAAACTACGAATAAATATATATAATACGAATAAATATAACTACGAATGAAGATAAAAGCTAAAAATAAAATAAAATAAAATAAAAGTAACAAACTTCTTGATAAGGTTCGGAATGGTAGAGAGAGAGAAAGAACGTTTGAGAAATATTCATACCAATTTGACAAATCCTATAAATGTTCGCCATTTATGTACAAGGACTAACACACCAATTCAACACACTGACGCACCATCATACCACTTTTCAGAATTTATTTCAAAATAACCACCAATCTGATATTTCAGAGAGATCGTAGAGAACTAATCGGGCGTAGGTAAAGATCATTACACGCTCAAAGTCATCGAAGGGCCAATTCGAAATTCCACGATCATACGGATTTTCCTACATCGTTTTTTATTTACTAATCTTTTGGCTTATCGAATGTTTACTTTGTTAAAAAGTCCAGGCTTCAATATTTGATGCCGACTGAAGTATGTTAATCCGGGGTGGAATTAAAAGAATGTTGGAAAAAGAATTTTTATTGTTGTTAATATATGATTGATAATTATTTCATAAATAGGATCATTTTTACGCAAAAATAGGATATTTCACTTTGTTAAGAAGTCCGTGCTTTCTATAACGCCGAAGTATGTAGAATTAAAGGAATGAAATAAAATCGGTGTAAAAGAATTTTTATTATTGGTAATGTATGATTGTGGAAATCTATATTATTTTCTAATAATTAAAATTATTTATATAGGACATTTCACCATTTTTATGCAAAAATGAAAATTTGTGAGATAATAATTTAATTTAAAATAAATTGTGAATTTTGTAATGTTTCATAATTGAAATTTTTTTATATAAAATAAAGAATCATAGTTGAATGTATTACTGTATTGTAGAACTGTATTGTACTGTACTGTATTCAGAACCAAAAAGATTTTTAATATAAATATAAATTAAAAAATTTCAAAATACCAAAAAGATTTTTAATACAATATAACTAAAAAAATACATTATATATTAATATATCATATTGTATATAATATATATATGATATACAATATATATTATAATAATATTAATATTAATCGATTGTAGTTGTATTTTACAACACTGTTAAAATGAATTATTTTATAATTTAAATGTATTATAATATTCAATAAAATCTACATTATTTTCTATTAAAAAATTATTACTTTTTTTAGACATAGAAATCATTTTATCTTTTAAACTTCACAATAATTACAAAATATTTGTCAGTACAATAATACAGTGATATACGTAAAATGAATAAGAATAAAGTAAGAAAGATACATGATCATTTATAATGGAACGTGACTTATAAATACAAATTACATCACGTTACAAAAAATTAATCTTTTTCTAAAGTGAAAAAAAATTCTTTTCATCATCACTTTAGAAAAAAAAAAGAATTTATTCCGCAAAATGATACTACGTAGCATATTCTATGAACAAAAATAAGAATGACATGTCGTGAATAAATATCATGTACACACTTGCGCAGAGGTTTACGATAGTCTTTGCTTTTCATTGTTAGATGAAATAAATTTTTTTGTACAACATCGTAATTATAAGTTTCAATTTTAAGTACATAAAAACAATCAATTCAATATTTTCAAATAATACTTAAATAATATTATTTATTAATTAATTTAAGTAATAACATTAAGTTGACATAATAATATTGAAGTAAAATACTTATTTACTTGATACAGTCATTATTTCTTTTGAAATTCTAACATATTCCAAAATTTCAAACGGAAATGCACATAGGAAACTTCATAGAAAGCTCTCCTAAGAAATGCTAAAAATACAAAACAATTCACTCCAAAATAATTCATTACATTGCGAATTTTTCGCTGATTTCTTTTATTGTTTGTAAATACTTAAGCTAATCTAATACACAGCCATTTTTGTTACAAGAATCATATAATATATTTTTCCATTCGTCTACTGGTATAATAACTGGTGATCCTAGAGATCAAGGACACTTGGGTTTTTCTCAGTTTTCTTTATCTATTATTGACGTAATGCTCATTTAACTATTACGCATAATATCAAATAACTACTTCGAATCTCTATTAACTAGAATTTTTTAATAATTTTATTTTTAATATATTATCGTTAATAACAATCTATCCATTATTGAAGATAATATTCTTTTAATTATTACTGTTTCGAGTCTCTATTACAACTTTTTAATACAGCGTATAAATGACATTTTTCTTATTCTTAATCGTCAAAAGAAAAGAACTGCCGCAGATAAGATAGAACTTTTAGATACATATGATCGAATAATATGTTAAGCAGATATGGTGAAAAATAAAAAGAAAATAGAGAATAAAATTTTTTCCTGCAGCTCAGTTTTCGAGAAAATCGAGAGCACACTTGTACTACTTGGTTAATGGACCAGACAAGAGTAAACGACCGACAGGAAATTATTCTACGTTCGAAAAGAAGTTTAAAACGTGAAATAAAATGTTTTAATTGAATACTCCGTTTCCGAGAAAATTAACAACAAATTTTTAACCAAACATATTTAAAGTCTATTTTGTTGAAAACGAGGCTTAAACGAAAAAATATATAATTTTATTTTACTTATTCTCTCGCACGTAAAATATCTATCGATTATTCATTCCTAATCCGGATTTTCTCAAAAATTAAGTCTCGGACGAAACAATTTCATTCTATATTCTTTTTCCTTCTTTTTTCACAAGAAATCACCTCATGTCTACTTGATACGTTATTCGAAAAACAACAAAAATAATGTTCTTAAGGAAATACGTTTAAAGATACGTATATAATATTTACACAACGTAATTTCCTTCTTATTGCAATCAATTGCAAAGTGAAAAAAATAAATAACGTTTCATAGATAATCTTTTTACTTCCAACGCTGAAATTCAGCTACTGAAGAAGAAAAATACGTATAGAAACGTTAAATTTTAATAAAGAATTATTAAGATTCCAAGCAATTCGCCGCAATATATCCATCATAGGTAATAAATTACACTAATTAATTATAGTTAATTATGCATATGATAGAAGTGGAGATAGTTAGTATGTATATTACTTGAAAGAAATATGAAAATTCTTTCAAAAGCGTAACCCTTTTCTAGATTTCACAATCTTAATTTCAATAGATTTACAAGTGCCATGCAATTTCTTTACAGTCAACAAAATAATTTATTATTACGTAAACAAAACTTTTACATAATACGTTTAATTTCGATTTCTGTAAATTCTAATCTGAATAAGTTTCACGGCACATAAAATTCGAATAAAACGCTTCGAAAAAACGAGAGGAAGAAAAAAAAATAGCTAGTAAAACTTTACGGTAAATTATCCGTAAGGATACCAGATATGTTGTCATGGATGAATAAAAAGCATTGGAAAGCGTTGATCAGCGTTACCAAACAAGGAAACGGTTGGTTCTCACATTTCGATCCGCCTACAAGGATCACAAAGGTCTCACGGTGAGAGTGAACAAGAATTCCTGAACGTTTAATTTTTTTAACCTCGTGCAACGATAATTTTTCATAAAAAAAAAAATAAGCATACCTTGTCTCTATTACCTCTGTTTTCTTTTTCTCGCAAAGATAGTAGATTTATTGCAAACAAACTTAGAAACAGAAACACCTGCTGATCGAATAAACTCGTTCAATTTTAAGATTACAAGTTACCAACGTGGAAATTTGTTAAAATAGTTTAACAATTTTAGTTAGTCTCTGTCTTTTATTTTTTACTGCGACATATTTTTATTTTCTTTTGCACTATTAAGAAGCATAAAGAAATACATATACACGTGATTCTAGTCATAACTTATACATCAATAGTGTATTGGGTTAAAGAAATCACATATAATTGAAGTTTTGAAGAAATGAACATAATATTCGAGATGAATAGAATTCTTTATATTTAATAAGTGTTGTCTAAATCAATATTTAATTAACTAAGTATTTCATTGAGCAATAAATAATAATCGGTTAAGCAATTATTTTAAACATGTCTATAATAATTAATATTTTAAGCAAATTTCAAATGACATAAAAAGCATAATTAACTTACTCGGACAAATTAAAAATTCGTAGAATAGATTATTTGTAAATAACCACAAATTGACAACTGATCAACTGACTAATTTGCAACTATTTAGTATAGTAACTATGTTTATTATATAATATTATCATATAGTGTTATTACATATGATATTTTATTATGGTATTTATTTAATATAGTAACTATGTTTATTATTATTAATATTATCATATAGTATTTATTTAATATAGTATAATATTTAATTTAATGTATTTAATAATATAATATAATATTTAATTTAGGTTTTAATATTAATTTAACATATGTTTATTATATAGTATTAATTACATAATAATTATATAATAATCGTTTGAAATCTTCAACAAAGAATTTATTGTAATATAAGTGCATCTATTTATATTTATTCTTAAACTTCTGTAGGAACATCTGCAATGTTTCATGACGTACAATGGTATTTTTGGTACAGATGCTATATTTAGTTCATCCAATCTATGAATGTAGTCTCTTATATTATATTTTTTTAGATACATATATGCAGAGATAAGAGCTAAATACTTGGGAATTCCATATTACTTTAAAAAATAAGTATTTCCTTTATGCACAAAGTATGCTGCAATCGACACACGATTATCGACTCCATTATCTGAATAAACGTCAATTCAATGTCAATCACATATAGAATGCCTTCAATATAGAAGTGATCTAATTGTTTTTAATATACTATATCATTCATCAATCGCATATATCATCGCATTTTATATCATATATCAATATTTTTCATAGATGAAATTTAGAATCGAGCAACCAAATGAAGAGATACAAAGTATTTGTATTATTTTACTATTTCAATAATAAAATACTTATTGTTTTTATCGTTATCAATATGAAATTTTACAATTTCTATACGAACGATTGCTACTTGCAAGTTGCAATTTCGTAAAATCATTATTAAAAAATTTACTATTGTTTTATTTAAATGAAAAGAAACATGAAAGAAATATATACGGCAATGTAAAATTCATTAGAAGTAATGCAATACGTATGTGTGGCTTTTCTAATATTTCCAGACGTATAATAGTTTATTCATGCAATGACGTCATTTTTAGCTAGACTCATTTATCTGTCCTGCCTTTTAAAAACGATGACGAATTTGCAAAGCATTATACACAGTATCCCACAACTATATGTCTACAACATATAAAAATGAGTTGAAAAAAACGAATAAAATTTTTTCATTAAAACCTTCGTTTCTGAAAAAATTAAATTTGAAAATTTGTCAAATACACTGATTTCGTAGTGGACAAGTGCAAATAATCGACAAACTGCAAAAATGTAATAAATTTTTTTTATTTAAGGTTTAAAAAGAAAATTTTTTTTTTCAATAAATTTCATTAAAATGTATACTTGATAAATATAAAACAAAACATCTTTTGAAAAAATTATATTTTACATTTTTCATTTATTTCTTCACATAAAATAATTTCTGATTATTCACTTTTATGCAATCAAAAATTAATTTAATTCAAGTATATTCAAGAAATATTCAAAATCAGTTTTCTCGAAATTAAAGTCTCGGAGGAAAAAATTTTATTCTTCCTTTTTTTATTCATTTTCACATGTGAAGTCACCCACCCACCGTCGCATAGTTCACGAATCGTGGGACACTCTATACACGTAACAGACAAAAGAAAGAGTGAAAACGGAAGCTGAATGAGCAATAGAAAATGAAGACACGTTGAAGGTCAGAAAGGTCCATGAATGTATATAATTCCACCATATGATCTTGATATTTTTTAACAATGAAGAAGGACGATTGCATTTAATTAAGAGAGGGTTAACTTCACGAAGAAAAAAAAAAGAATTGAAATACTAAAAAGTATTCTAAGAATGCATTCTATCATCATTTATTTTTGCATCCGATGTTCACCATTCTAATTAACCCTACAAGGCGTTCATTTAAATTCCTCGTAATTATTATGTGAATATCGTTTCCATGTTTCTTTTCTTTGAAAACATTTCTACCTTATGTATTATAAAACATATAGAAAAGTAAACTATTCTGGGAAAAAAGATTGTAGAATTTCATCACTCTTTTTTAAGATATTAAACGAATTCAGTACAAGCAAATTTAATTTTATTGATTAAAATTTATTAAGTTTGAAACATTGCTCAACTTCGATCAAATTCATCATTGTTATGGAGGAAATCGAAAATTAATCAATTCTGGATATTTCTTTTTTATATGTATCTCGGAAAAAGTAAAATATTTCAGAAGGAAAACATAACAATAGAGAAGAAAATTTTTAGTTTAACCAAATTTTCATTACAATTTTCTGTTATACGAAATTAATCTTTTTTTTTTGACATATTAAAAAAGAAAAATTTTTTATTTAAACAAATTTGAATTCTATATAATTCTATAGAGAAAATCAATTAATTTTCCACGACTATTCTTCTTTAGTATATTGAAAAATGTCTAAAAATCAAAATTACTAACTTGTAATAACGTACCTTATTGTTTTAGCATTTTACTAAATTTTATTATTTTTGTTCTACATTTCAATACAGAGAAAACTTCTGATTTTTACAGATTACAGTTTACAAAAGCTGTGTTCCTACATTTTCCTTAATATAGCAAAAAATATATAATTTTGGAAATTACAATCACTAAATTTCAATATTCTCCTTTGTTAATCAATACTGGTAGTTCAAAGAAGATTATAATATACGGAGACTGAATAATATGTAAAAGCAAACACGACATGATATGGAAAAATAAGAAAAAGATATAGAATAGATATAGAATTTTTTATAAGATATTTCGTTTTTGAGAAAATCGAAGTCGAAAATTTATCAAATATGTGTGCACATATAGACAATTTTTAACAAAACATATTTAAAGTCTATTTTCTTGGAAATATTTTCGTTTCTTCAAATAAAAAAATTTTTTCTACATTTTGTTACTTATTTTTGTACGCAGGATAACTTCCTGTTTATTATTTTTTTCTGTCACGTCTGGAATTAAATAAATTCAAACTCGATTTTCTTGAAAACAAAGCCCAAAGTCAAAAAAATTCATAAAGAATCGTGTCGTACCCACTTTTAGTCAGATGCTGTATATATTGAATAAATACATCGAAAGTTCAATATTTCTGAACTTTTAATAATTTTAGTGAAAATTCACGATAAAATAATGAAAAATAACGATCGCCGGAAAAAAAAATTATTGAATTTCAATTTTATTTCATCTCCTATTTAAACCCCATTTCCTCTCGATTGTGGTTGTTGTTACCCAGAACTCGAACAATTTCATTTCACATCAATAATCCATCAATCGTGCAATTAAAGCCAGAGAACGCGACAGCCAATCCATCGCTTGATTGAAAATTTATGAACAGGAAATTAATTGCATTAATAGATCGCCACCCACATGTATTAAACTAATAATGATGTAACAAGAGACGTCTACAGAAAAATCTACATTTATTGGCGACGCAGCTAATTATGACACGACGTCAGGCACAGAGAATTTTATTTCTCAAATCGTAACATCTTTACAAAAGCAACATTTCCGAACCTATGCGTTTATCACGTCACATGATGTTCGATTCAATGTAGAAAAGTGGAATATTCGAAGTGTAAGATCTGGAAACATCTTGTATCAGAAAAAAATATTAGTGACATGTTAAAATACTAATGTAACACTATCTATAACTTTTATAATATATATCAATTTATTGTTGAAATTGAGGCATGAAATTAAATGAATTAAAATTGAATTGATGCGTTTTTTGAAACACTTATTATAGGAATAATATTTGTTTTTTTTATTTTATGAGTTCAGTATTACAATACCTTTCAGATTATTGAAAAATTTTAATATAATAATAACAATTTTTTAAAGTTATTTATAATTTTCATCGAGTTCGAGATGAATTTTAAAAAAAGTATCAAAAAGTACCATCGTGATTTTTTATATACTAGTACCCGAATACACTGAATTTTATATTAAAGTCAAATTTGTTTGCCCAACTTTATTCAAAATGAAAAGAACACCCGAAATCGTTGCATCCAAACACGAAATGCTTTCGAAGGAAATTTTAAAAGTCAAACACACAAAGAAATATGTTACATTAAAGAACATAATACCGATTGATGTAAAGAAAGTCATCAAGAAGAAATATAATCAAGAACTTGATTTTTATCTTAAGTTTGCAGTATACGAAGCTCGACTAAAATAAAAAGGGTCTGATATCATAAAATTCAGGAATACATAAGTACTAATGGATGATACAAACGAAGAATCATCTCTTAACATTTATGAAGAATCTTCAGAAACAAGTTTATCAAAATCAGAATCGGAGAATTATTATTTTTTATGAAAAATATTTACTATAATTTTATAAACAATTATAAAATTATATTTTCCAATATGAAAAAGATCCATGAAAACGAATAAATTTTTTTTACAGAAATTTTCATTCAGAGAGAAATTATCTTTTGCCTTTTTCTTATATATGTCGAACATATGTACATATGCGTCAGTTCACACAAAACCGAAAGGAAGTTCGAGATCTATGCAGACACGCAACACGTACAACTAGCTCTCTTGTACATTGAATACGTGATCACCCTGTTAATTAGTTGTGCAACGAGTCGACAACACCCAGAACATTGAAAATCTGCCGAAGCGTATAGAAAATTACACCACGGCGATTTATGGCAAGACTGAAAGCGTGAGCTTGTTTACAGCTGTTCTCTTGAGAATACACAATGGAGAAGCAAAATAACCTGCCATTTTTATCAATAAGCATTAATCGTATCATTGTCTGTACATTTACAACTGAAAGGGCGATATATAATAAGAAACAACTTTTCGACTTTTTTTCAGATAATACGTTCTTGTATTACAGAAACAACAACATGATAGAACTGATAAAAAAAAAGATCTATATACCAATTTATTGTTCACTAGGAATTAATTGGTTCAGTAAAAATAATCTTTATTGCAGTTATTTGTTACTGGGAACATTTGGGAACGTTTGGCCACTGGATAATTTTATATTCACAAGTATGGCATCATATTTCAGGTCCAGTAAGACACAGGTATATTTCTTCTCTTTTTTAACACATTTTTTTATTAAATTTCCTTTTGAATATTTCAGCCTCTTATTTTATGCTGCTATGTAATAATTGAAAAGAAAAAATATTTACAATTATTGTTATTATATACCTTTATAATTTTAAATTATACTTAAATATAGTTTTATATAAAGTATATTATATAAATAATATACTATATATATAATATATTGAATATACTTTTATAAAATAAATTATCGCGTATTCATTTTATATAATTATACAATTATTCTCTTTCAAGTGGCACTTTTAAGGCACTTGAGAGATACGTCAAGGCTTAAAACAAAACATAAAAAAGTCTTTTTCCTTACTCAACATTAATAATGAGACAAAATGTATCTTACTGTACGCTCTGTGAACAGAACACGGATATAGACCATATCACCACCCAGACTTAGGCTTCTATGAAGTGACGTTCTGTGGATAGTGACAGTTAGATTAGGATGCTTTGCCACACACGAAATCAATCTCCTCAAGAAATGAGAAAGAACATCGAATTTTTATTCA
The DNA here is from genome assembly GCA_036937485.2 of Tetragonisca angustula. NCBI lineage: Eukaryota > Metazoa > Arthropoda > Insecta > Hymenoptera > Apidae > Tetragonisca > Tetragonisca angustula. The sequence continues at coordinate 719,437 of JAWNGG020000095.1, read as the reverse complement.
CTATGTCAACAAATTTGGGAATATTTTGCCTTGAAATCAAACTTATAATTGGTCATGAAGTCCATAGTTTCATGATGAAATTTACCAATATATTAATACGTTGAAATATGATTAATACCTTGTTAACAGAAATTAAAATATATCAAATAATAATTAATCCTTTAATTATAATGAATGAGTTTAAAAGGAAAAATGGATTGAATTCAAAGGGTTGACTTTATATTTTTTTATAGTCGGATTTTAAGTAATGTTTCTAAAATACTGACTGTAAAGTAATTAAATTTCTCAACTAATTATACCATATAAAATTATATGGTATAATCATAACTAATTATGCATATAAAATGATAAATTTTAAAAATTAAAAAAATCGTTACCTTAAACTTTACAAATGATTTTTTAGTTGATGATACAGTTTCTTAAGAAACTAAAATAAACATTGAAATACCGCCTGAGTTATAATTAAATTAATATTTGTAACAGGTATTTTCATTTAACATTTTAAAATGTCTATAAATTAAGACTAAAATTAAATTTTCCATTTTCGAAAGCCATCACTTTACGAAATAAAAATTTTACGTTATTTATTTCAATTCAAACAACGATAACCGCATATAGGGTGTCTCAGAATAATTTTACCAATATGTTTGGTAGATTATTCCGAATAAAAACTCATGTAAAGTCATATACTATGGGGTTTTATTCACATGTTTTTTATTTATTTCAAAAATTGTTTTTTATTTATACATAAAATTGAAATAGAGAAACAATTACGTTCTTTAATTTATATGCTTAAAAATATGTATGAAAAATAAAAAATTATTCATAAATGTTATTTTTTTAAATATATAAAAAAACATGTAACGTATAAAATTTATAATGTATATAACTTTTCTTCATTCGGAATGATCAAGCACACCAGTAAAGTTATTTGGTTTCCTCCCGAGACATCCTATGTGTGAAAAACAAAGCAAAATCATTTATGATTTATAATTTGTAATTTATAAAAAAGAAGTTTATTCATAAGGGAAAAACGTGATCAGAAAATAGAAAACGCATATCAAAGAATCGCCATCTAGAGAATAAAAGTAAATTTATTTTAAAATAATTGTTTAATATCAACATAATGATAAAAAAAATTGAAATTTACAAAATAACAGTATCTTAATAATAATTATCCTTTTATATGTATAACAAAAATCAATACAGACATAAACATTCAGATTGCAAGAAATGAAAATATATGAAGGTTAAACATAGTTTTAATATTTTTTGTAATAACTTTTTAACGATTTAAATTAAATTTTACCTCATTTTTGTGTATATATCATTAAATTCAACAAGGTCATATTTCTAAATTAAAAGAAATATTTAGTTACCATTGTTTAAATGGAACAGGAGAAGATCAAAGACATTTGAGAGTACTAAGAGAAAAAGTTTGTGGCTTACGTCCAACTAAACTCAACTTTTCTTTAAAATTTCTGTGTACAATTTTCCAAATGCAAGTTGCAATATCGTTTTCTACTGACATGCTGAAAGTTTTATGTCATACTGTGTTAATATGATCAGCATCTACAGTTTTATTTTTATACTATACTGAATGTTGAAAACAACGTACAAAATTCAAATTTTTCAAAGTTTCTCTGTATTTATATAATTTTATAGGATATGAAAAAATTGATCTTCTCATATTGCTCTTGAAATCGCTTCATTGTTTTAAGATACCTTCTGATTAAAAAGGACCAAGAAAAACAGAGTTACGTTATATTTTTACTTCTTTTATTTTTATTAATTTTCTATTAAAATATGCGAAATCGCAATTAAAATTATTATTCTGACAAAATTATTTCTTTATTAATTCTTGATCTAGAGATTTGAAGATATTTATCATGAATAGTACATTCTTTTTCATTTAATTAGTTTTACCAAATAATTAATATTAATATTAATATTATTTTCGGAATTTAATAAAATTTCAACTTGATTACACTTGACTTTCATCACGTTTCGTTTTTGCATTTTCCAATTTATATATTATTAGCCTCTTTTGAAAATATCTTTACATTTTTCACGATTACTTTTACCTTCATTGTATGTATTTGAAATAATTTCTATAATTAACGATTCTGTTTCTGCATCTAAATTAAGCATATTAAGAAAGATAAGAAAACTCGTATCAAATTAAGAGGGAAATCTAAGAGAATTAAGAAAAAATCTTTATAGAAATATTTTATTTCTTAAATATTTGTTGCTAATTATTCATACTATATAACTACTATCAACCCTTCCAATTGAATATTAGTATAAATGACAAACAATCACAAAAAATTCATTCATTTCCAAACGTATCTTATATCAAATACTTTAAGTTACAAACATCATCTCTATAAATTCTGAATAAAGCGTCATACTTGTTATACTATCAGCCTGATTAAATGTCATCGTAAAATGAATAACAAAAAAATTGTTACTCATTCAAATCATCTATGAATTTCCAGTAAAGTGTTATTTACAAAGAAGATTCTTGCTAATTTATTTTTCGCAGCTTCCGGATTATAACCTGCACGGATCTATCAAAGTTACAATAGCAAATTGCCTTTCGTCTTCCCTGGAGAATATTTCTCATTCTCAGAAAAGAACAAAGATCCTTCATTACCATCAACCAATTGAAACCAACTCTGAAGAAGCAAAAACTCTCATTTGCCCTAACATTGGTAGTGGAGCGCAAAACCGCCAATGTTGCACTGCTAAAAATGACCATCCGCAATCATTACCGCCCAGACACCGTGACCGTTTCATGGTTTGAGAGTGAAATCTTGTCCTTGACACTATTGTCCTTCGTTACTGTAGCCAAACGACAAGCAAGTTTACTTACAATTGATAATAACGAAATACATGCAGGATGTTCCTATTTTTTCCAGCATAATTTTACCAATAGGTTCTACGAATGAAAATAAAACAATGTAAAAAAAGCTCAAAAATTCTTTGTTGAGGAACTATAACGAAAATTCGAAATAACAATAATAGTTTTCGCTTGGTCCTGATCCTTCTTACAATGTAAGGACGGATCGGCAATATTTATCTAATCTGTTTACACTATTAAGCTGTGCTTAATAGTTGAAATTGCTTTCTTTTTGGAGTTTTTTACAAAATTGCACAAATGCGACAACGACTGAATCAGCGTTATTCACAAAGATGAACCAACTTCTTGATCTCTAAAGTCACCAGATTTCACGCCATTGCATGTTTACTTTTTATCGTGGAAACTATTAAAACAAAAGACTTACGACACAAAAGTTATTAGTGCAACGATTGTAAGTGTACGGTATAGACTTACGACACAAAAGTTATTAGTGCAAGTTATAATGCGTTTAATGAAATGAAAGCAAATCAATTAGGTATTTTAAATGTTATTTATAAAAATGAAATTTATGGAACGTAGGTAGTTTTGTTTATAATGTTTATAAGATTTTTTTTTTTTTTTTTTTACTTATAGAATCTATTGGAAAATATACCAGAAAAATAGGGACATCTATATATGTATATTTTAAGTATCAACTACATCTCAATACATATGCATCTAACATATGTTTCTTGATTTAAATTATTGTTACACACTAATATGCGTTTGCAATTGAAATGTTCATAAATCTAATTTGTGATCATAAATTTATGACTTTAAAAAGTACACTGAAATAAAAGCTGTTTTTAGGATACAACGATTCATTTTCATTTCTGTTTTATTTATTTTATTTTATTGTATTTTATTCCACTCTTTCAATGACTCAACTTTCGCAATCAATTTTTCAAAAGAACTTTGTTTGTGCTAAATACTTATTTTAAGTATCAAGAAAATTAAAATAAGAAAATTTAATATTAGAGATAGAGTACCTACAAGTGTAATTATAAATTTTCTGTAATTCTGATCTTTGCGGTTGATTTTTTTGAGACTATTTTTATTTGAATTTCAATATTATGAATTCTTTCATAAATTTTTAACATTTTCTAATAATAGATTTTCATAAAATATTTCTTTTAATAATTTACACAAAAAATTTGTCTGAAAAGTTCAAAATAATTGCCTTTAATAATTACAAAAAGTAATAACAATTTATTTATTTATTTATTCCGGTATCATTTTTGTTCGAAACTGTTTTATTTTCATTTTATTAAAAAACTTCAGAAAAATATTCGCGCATGCTTGTTTGAGAAAAATTTTACAACTGATGAATGAATAATGAAGTTTATTACTATTTCTATTATTTAATGCTCAAATAGCTCCGTGATGACGTATCTGATTCGAATTGATGTTTTTGTAATCAAGAAAAATACAGCCTTTTACTCTCTATTTTCATAAAATATTCAGAACAGCAACAAATTTATTTATAATTTTAGAAAAGAAACCAAGCTCTTTGTAAAAATCAAAGAAAGAGTCAAACAATATTTTGCATTAATCCTTCATTTATTTATTTATTTATTACAATAGATTTATTTTTAATAATTGTAAATGATTACAGTTAATTTCTTGTTTTAATCTAGGAACGGCTATAATGCCAAACATTTTTTGACTAACAAAGTGGTGAATATTCTGTTAGTATTTATTATTCGATTATTATTCATTATTATTTATTATGCATTTTATGAAAATATATAATATTTTATGTACACAATAGTAAATGTACACAATATCGCAGTGGAAAACAACTTAATTCCTTAAAAACAATAGAAATCATTATTGAACAAGATAGAAATACCATTTCTAAAAAATTCGTAAAAAATTTATCAAAAAGTCTATATAAAAGACTATTAGAAGTCGTAGAGAAAAAGGAAAATACATATGTGCATAATTAAAATCTTTATTTTGAGATTAAATTATTAGAATTAAATATAAAAAGCGCTAATTTATTAGATAAATTATAAAAATTTTGTATAATACCTCAACAATAGTTATTTTTTTCATATATTATTAAAAAAAAGTAGTCTTCACACGCAAAACTTTTGTACACATTATTGTTTGAAAAATATGAAAAAGTAGGAACACAAAACGTATTTAATAAAAAATTAAAACACAAATCTAATCTGATTTATCTCTTCTAAGATTGACGTATAAATGTTCATTAAAACGATATTTCTGCATGATTTCTATTTCAATATTTATAAATTGCTATAAATAAATTTTGTTTAAATATACAGATGATTTAAACAATCCTGAAGATTCGTTATTTCAAATTTTAAAAAAATTATAAAATTATTTATGTTATTCGTGTACTGTTATTAATATAAGAAGAACAAAAGAAAGTTCCTGAGTGTTAATTAAAAGAACATTTTTGTTTATTTTAATACATACTAAATGCTCGATATTTACGTACTGATTTTTTAGGATAAATTTTAACAATATCTTTACAATATTATAAATGGATAAATATTGTGATATCGTTTTCGTTTTAACGTGACATAAAGCTTGACACTTTACAGAACAGAATAATTTTAGCGAAAAGGAAGCAAATGTGTAAAAGATATTCTTAGACTTCCACATACGTGACGAGGATAGCTGCGATACTGGCGAAAAGTCAAAATCAATTTCCAGATGGACGTGGTGTATACTTTAAAGCTCTGTCTATTATAAAAGTCTCGATGTATGAAAACTAAGCAATATAATATTACATAAAACTACTTTCTATATATAAGCTAATAAATGTATTTTGCCCTACTGAAAAATTAAAAAATTAAAAATTTTAAATGAAGATTTTTATTGATTGTCATAAATTTCAAAATGATATTTAACTATTCAAAAAGATTTAATTTATAAAGCCTTCCAAATTTTTATTCTACGAATATTTTAATATTCGATCGTTATATTATTGTAATGAAATGTCTGCTTAAGTGATGATTAACAGACAAACAACGATATTAAGATAATGTATCAAAAATAATGGTTCAAATAAAAGAGATTTTTCTGTATTTTAACAAAAGAAGGCAAAGCAATACATCAATTAATGAAAATGTGAAAAAATGAATTTTTTTATACATTTATATATATTTTTTGTCAATCAAACCATATTCTAGATATCTATTTTAAAATATCAAATATTCACAATCATTGTGTTTATATTTTATTCAAATCTCATAGTAATTATCTTATAGTTATTATATATATCATCGATAGTCTAAAAAATTCAAGTTTTTATATAATTACACAAAAAAGTGTTGAGCAATTTTAAAATGAATTATTATTAAATCTGTCTTTAAATTCTATGAATGTATTATCATAATTGGATTTAACTTTTCATTCAAGCATATCTATCTAACATATTATTTATTAAGCCACTAAAAAATTATCTATATTTATTAAAAATAAGAAAAGTTGATATTTATCATATATTAATAACCAATGAAAATAAAAGTTATAACAGTAACACCTAGTCTACTTTCATTTTTCTAACCTACGTACGTAACTTTTAGCGTTCACCATCGAAAACTTCAATCTCAATAAGTATCTTGCCGAAACTTTCGACCGTTGATGAAAAACGAAGATGATAGATGAATTTTTCAAAGTACTAACGCAGTCAAATGAACATACTGCGTAACTAAATGATTACATTATATTATATTATATTATATTATATTATATTATAACATATTATATTATATTTAACGCGAGAATAGAAATGTCGAATTAGTGGCTCACAAGCAGCCAATGACCCTTGCCCCAACTATTTCGATCGATAAGGTTATTCCCTTCATTGCATCGATCTCTCCAATTTAATTTCGGCTTATTGTTAGCTAAATTAAAGGAAGATCGGAACAGCTGCGGCGAGAAAGAATGCACAGAGTGGAAACTAATTTCCATAGTAGGGGAGGGGGGATCGACAGGCTGAGTAAGCACCTCGTACGACTCGCGGCAATGAAAAATTTCGCTACCTCTATGTACAGAGTATAGAATAGAGAATCTCGTGACTTACGTAAACAGTAGTGACGGTCGCATTTCTAACCATATCTCGAACGTCGTCTATTTCTCGTCTGGACGTTCCAGGCGTCGCGGCGGGCGCCAACATCACTTCACTAGCCATCCTATAGAAATTACTGTTTCTCTCGTAGGGAAACGATCACGGGAAATACCACTGTGCACAATACAACATCGACACTTTCCAAAAACTCATCGAACCGCAGCGAACGATTTACAAACTTCACTTGCGAAACCACTAAATTCCAACTTCGAATTCTCTCAACGCTACTGTTCCATAGTGAGTTGGCGCGAGTCTTCCTTTTCTCACGTAGCTGAGGTATTAATGAACATACACGTACGAAACGTTGGTGCTACCGCATCAACCATTGACTTCTTCGTGAAAAACACCTCCGTTCAAAAGTGTCGCTTCTTAACCGCTTGCGCTGGAATGACGCACGTCGAGAATTTTTTGCCCCAAATTGCAACATTTTCTCAGTTTTAAATATAATGTAACCCAGGCAAAACAATTGATAGGTTTATTACTTCTTAATAATTTCGATCCGGTGATATCATACCGACGAGTTCAAAAGTAGAAGAGAGCGACGAATTATTGTATACGGTTCGGTCACTCGTTATGGTCCGCGAACCAGTTGCCAGCGCAAGGGGTTAACACAAGATAACATAGATTCCAACCACAGCCCATTACTTATTTTTCGAGCTTTTGCAAAATGTATTGCAGATTATTATTCAGAAGTAGTATCAAAATTTAATAAATGAGTATGTAAATCTGGTTTTTCAATGTGCCACACTTGTGGCACTTATGTAAAGCCATATAAATAATTTTCGTTCGGTGTTCGTTTTTTTATTCAGAGAAAAGATGAAAAAATTGACTCCCAATGAAAGCCGTTGCGTCACAGATATGTGACGCTGTTAGCGTACGTGTTAATAAATTTTGTATCATAATACTTTCGCGGCGAGATGTTTGAAATGACAATGAAAATGCAAAAAAATGTAAAAAATATATATTATTTATCAGAACTCTAGATCATAGAAGTTTTATTATCTTAACACTGTAACAACTGACTTCTGACTTCAGACTTCCGTTTTTTTTTTTTTTTTTTTTTACAAATGTTTAAAAGATATGGACATTTTCGTTAGAGGTATTATCAATTGTTTGGACAGAGACATGATTTATAAATCTATTCGTTTGAACGATCTGTATGTAGAATATTTATGACGCAGTAATAAATTGTTCTAGTGTTAATAGATATTTTCATTTATTTATTTATATTGATATCTTTGTTAACCAGCCAAAGTCAAATATATATGACACTCGCCGCAAAAGCGTTAATAAATATTCAAATGATACATCATATTTCTTTAATCAATTGTATACTTGACAACATCTTTCATATTCACGTTAAATTAGTAAAATGATAAAATGACAATAATATAAAATGATAAAATAACATTACGCGGTACTTTTTTATACTGACTACTTAATTGACAGTATAATAAAGAAATTCGTATTCGAAGATCATCGGGGAGTGAATACGACAGCATAGAAAGAATTTGCACAAAATATCGATTCAAAGAAAGATCCGTACTCGTAATTCTCGTGGTAACAAAGTCGAGCGCATTCCTGCCACAGCGATATAATCTCGGAATGAATCAAATTTCACGTGGCAAGAAGCCAGAGACTGATTTTAACGCAGCCGTCGTTGCAAAACTGATTCAACCGTGACATCAGACAGATAGAAGAAACCGCTACTCGTCTGGTAAATTGTCATTCTCTCCCGCGTGTATCTGTCACTGCTTCTATCCGCGACTTACATTACAAAATACAGTCGAAAACGATCACCACGAGACCACCAAACACAGACACGAATATAAAGTCACTATCGATCCGTAAGAAAGATACGTTCTCCGAACGTGTCCTCTTTCTGCCTCGGCTACACACAATTTTTCTTCATCGACTGCACGGTGTCGCGCATCTTTGGCAACCAAAAGATTTTCCAATGGTCAATAGTGGAAATGGAATACAAATAGAAACCGATCACAGACACTTTCAATCCATAAATTATTTCTCCGAGTATACAAAATTCTTCTTTATCGACCGCACAATTTGACTAGTCCTCAGCATCGTGAAAGACTATATAAAGACACGAAACTTAAAACATTGAACATGACACGTGAAACTCTTCTCGAGGCAAGCACCAATCGGATATCTATTATGATCCTCCAACGTCGCGATTATTTTCAGTGCCACAGCCGCGATTCAGAAGAGCCATATCCATTTCCCCTGAATATGATTTCGTTTGAACGTCCGCGGAGAAATCAACCGGTCGTTAATCAGCGTGGGACACCGAGTCGGCAGAGAACGGAACTGACCACGAATGCGAGACAGAAGTGTTCCGAGTTTGGAACGAGACTAGAGGCGAAACGTGGCTTCATACTCTTTCTCGGTGTTCGCCCAGGCAGGAGAGGAGCGAAAGAGACCTCGTGTATGTGCGTTTAGAAATGTGTGGAGAGGACTGCATGGTGGTGGCTGCCGTGAGTCAGCTGGCATGCTCCTCCAGGCGCTCCTCGTGCGCTCGCACAAAATCGGATCGTTAGGTCCCCCGACGCTGGAGCCCGGAGGGGAAGGCGAACGCGAATCATTGTGATTCATATACATAGTAAGTCGACTGGCAGTGGATTGCAGAAGAACGCGTATTTCCACAAAGGGACATGACTGGGCGAGATGCTCTTCTTTTCATACCGAAGATGCACCGGAGTATAGAAATAACGTCAGGAAACGAGAAAATCGTTTTTAATTGAGAGACCGTAATCAACCGCGGTAGTTCAAGGAAGACCACTACAAATGCGTCTATTATATATAAATTAAATTTATTTGAAAAAGAAAGCCAGATGTTAATAAATACGACAAATTGATATTTAATTTCTAAATATATATTTATTTTTTATTTTACAAGAAAATATATATATATATATTTATTATTATCATTCACTTTCGAGATAATTAAAATTATTATCATTCACTTTCGAGATAATTAAAATTATTCAAATAAATTAACCCTGATACAAAAAGATACAAAATAAATTTTACTGATTTACTTTTTAAAAAATTCATTTTCATTACATTAAACTGTTAACAATATTATTAATTTTTCATTATTACTAACTAACTATTACTGGATAGATGAGAGATTCTTTATTTGATCGTGTAATGTCAAAGACTTTTAACTTGTTTGGGTTTATTGATGTAAGATTGTGAGAGCAAGTGGAATGATAATATTGTTTCGCAGTGTAATTTATTTTTCAAGTTATTATCGTAGGGAAATATGACACATGGTATAATTATCTAGGTTGTAGATTTTTATGTATTTTAACTCTTGCAATAATATTAGATGAGCATTACTTATTGTAATTGTAACATTACTTCAGATATGAAATATTGAAACATTATTTACAATAAATGCCTGTTAATTTGAAGAAATTAAATTTAAACTTCGGCTTGAAATTTCACAGAATTCTAATTTGCTTTTTCGAAAACCATTGAAATAATTTATATCACGAGTGTGGCACGATATTGAAAGACAAAATATACAAATAAAATATTACAAGCAGAAATATACCAAGTTATACTAAATGAATAAATGGAAAATGTATGCTACGATGATAAACATATTAATGAATATACATATATAATAATAATAGAATGTTCGTCATTATGTTTGGACATAATTAAAATTTAAATTGTAATAAATTTGACTTTTAGTTAAAAACTAAATGACGCAATATATTGGATGCATGTTTGAAGTTATCCCAATAATATTGTTTAATTCTTGTTAATTTCTTGATAACATTTTTTAAAATTTCATTGATTATTATTATTCCCACGAGATTGCTTCGATGAATGTCGATAATTTTGCCGAGTCAATAATATCAATGTATGTATTATCGATGACACGCACGATGTTTATTCTCAATCTTATAATTTTTTTTAAGCCCAGTAAACAAAGTAAACGTGATAAACGTGTATGTGATGTGTAATATATTCTTTTCCAGAATTTTTACACAAGTCTTACTTTATTCACAAATCTTACAAAAAGAAATATAAAATATGCAATTTAGGAACGGATATATAAACTGTTAATTCAAGTTAGATAATAATCAATAGATTAAATTAAAGAATCAAATTTTGACCTCAACAAAAATTCTATCAATTTAAATAAAGCTTACACACCTGTTTATAAACTTCGCCAACATTTTTATGTTCATAAAAATTTTTTAACAACGCAATGGATTCGAAATAATTTTCACCCATTTTATTAATAAAATAAATATTAATCTGTTTCATCACAAAATATATTATTATATATTTTTCCATGTTCCTTATACGTAATTTCAACAAAAAAAAAAAAAAAATAGACCAATATTGAAGCTTCTACAACTAAACTCTAAAGAAATTCCATCATCAGAAGATTTTTCCTTCAACGTGAAACGAACATCCTCTCTTTAACAGCGCTTGATATAAACGAGCATTGGCTCGTATGGCTTTCAGTTAATAGAAATCTGTTATTCCTTCCTTCGCGAATCCATCGTTCCCTGAATAGTCGATAGAAATATACTTCCCAGTGGGAATCAAAGTTAGTAGAAAATAAGTGTTGCTTGCTGCGATGATATCTACGACTACCAGGGAGCTTTGTATGCACTGTAATTAGTTATTCTGTTACCAAGAAACTTTAAATTTATTGTAACTAAGTATTTCATTAACAAAATCCAGGAAGCTTTGCAGACAATATCTGTATCATCAGCAATTTTCCTGTGTAATATTCTCGAAATATATGAAAGCCAACGCCATTGTAATACTGCATGTTCGCGAATTTAATATGATTCGAGCAATAGCAAACTGAAGATGAGAAAATCAATAATCCGTTCATTTTATTATTATAATATTCAAGAAATTTTTTACAAATTCATAGCACCATTTCGATTTGAAATAAGAAAAATAAGAAAAAATGCTACTTTGTAAAATTTAGATTTTACTTGACAACGTTTTATAGACATATTCTTCAAAAATATATTTCTAATTTAAAAACTATAAATGTATTTAAATATTCTTAAACTGTCATAAGAAATAAAAAAACAAGTATATATCTTTTAAGAGGTCAGGACAGTTTGAAATTTTCAAAAAACCAATTCTTCTTTTTTTCTTTTTTCTTTGTTTTAAATATTAGTTTGAAGTCTTAGAAATAAGATACAAAAGGTCCTAGCGTTGAAAACGACCTATTTCGGGATATAATAATAAATCCGGCGATACAGAATAATTGAATTTGTATCACTGTTTACAACTTTAAGTAGTATTATAAAGTGTAAATCGTATGATTCAAATATTACTTTCGGTGAATCGAATATTAGGGGACTTGAATTCAATTTAGTTGTGAAGAACCGTGAGCCGCGATATATAAGTAAAAAGAGTAAGTAAAGGATACATATAAAAAATGACGTTCTGAAACTTTAAACGCGTTTTTCTCAAAACTAGGTTTTTAGAAACGGTGTGCAAGATATCTCGGAATCTAACCAACCGATTACTATGAAACTTGGTACGTATCTTTAGTGCAACATGTACTAAGCATTGATGATCAAACATTTTTTAATTTTTAACAATTTTGAAAAATATAAACAAAAAACGTGGAAATTTTTGGCATAAATTCGATACATCAAAAACAAATAGCTGCTATTTTCATAATTTTCACAGAAGTGAAAATGTTGGATCGTCAATCCCTAGAGAATATTGTTTACTTTTGAACTTTTTTTTCCTTTTTGTTGCAACTAATTCTGATTGACTGGAGTCATGCACACCGATAGGCAATGTAAAAAAAAGTTATGTAAAATAATGCCGTTGAAAAGTTAAATAAGAGCCCTCTTTTTTTTTAATGTTGCTTTTTATAGTTCATAATGTGTTAAAATAAACCACAATAGCTCATGTCAAAAAAATATGTACTTTTTTTTTTACTAGTCCTCCAAAGCATTCGTAATTTTTAGGCTCGTCAAACTGTCACCCTAATAGACTATAAACGCAGAACAGAAAAATAGTGTTTTGTGCGCATACATTAAATTAAGAAATATACTAATTAATTAACGAATTGTTTTACTAAATAAATTCAATATAATACATTTCACTACATTTGTTGTTCTCACAGACGAAGTATTATCTATTTCCTTAATATCAATATAAAATATATTGGTCAAACAAAATTTAACATATATTAATACATAATTTTTTTATCTTGTTCTATATTGTCTACAAAGACCACTGACATTTTCTGCTATTATCTTTTTCTACATTAATAAATCGATCAAAACATTCTCAACATGTTATACATAGTAAACAATTCTTTCTCGAATCTTGTAAAATACTATATCAATCAGTATTTATATAATAATAAAACGAAATTCACTGCAATTTGTGAACAACATTACATTATATCGGTGATATAACAATCTGTGGTTCTTAACAAACTTGTGCCAGTTAAAGAACAAGTATCGTAATCTTTTTTTGAAAAGTTCACTACAAAACGTATTACAGAATTGCGTGCATCGGTTCCCTCTTGAGTGCAAGCGCGAATGCCGTATCTAATCCCATCACGTTTCACCATAGCTTGGGAGCCCGTTCTGATGATTTACTATCATGAAATACTGTGGAGGGCTTGAAATACACACGTCGCTATCTCTTGAATCGCGATTAAGTTATACCAATTTATACCAATGAGTGAATAATCTTATTTTCTCTTTCCCAAGGAAATACTTCACAAATATAATAATAATGATTTAATTCACAAGTTATATTTAATTCATTTCATTCGTAATTGCAGAAAATTTATTACAAATGCTCCCTTTCTCTTGAAATTTATATTTTCTTGTATTTCTTTTCAGTTTCATTATAGTGATGCGAAAATATTTTAAATGTTAAAAGAATATAAAATATCTTTTTCTCATATATAGAGATTTTTGCTCAAAATTCTTAAAATACTTTTTTTAATATTTACGATCAGTATTTGTAGTACGTAATAATATTTTTAAATGACATGTTCCATATTCATAACAAAATCGTTTATATTAATATTTTACATGTTTAAAATATTGTTTAATTTTTAAGTATAATTTAATTTTTGAGCAGCAGTGTATACTGTTCATGTTTACTGTTAAGCACTGAAAAAGTAATAACGTAGAACAAGATTTAGCATTAAATTTTCTATCAGATTTTACATTGCACATTTTGTTTTTTTTTTCTTCCATTTTGAATCACTTTAATTATATTTATGTGTATATGACATAAATAAATAGCATACTGATATTACAAATGCAATCGTGCACAGTCACGACGAAATATACAAATGTTGATCTAATGAAAACTGCATTTACCAACACAATTTACTAAATATTTATAAATAATTTCTTATAACTCCAAAGTACATTACATGATAATTTATAAGTATAAAATAGTAAAGATATCACTATTAAACTCATCTACCATTGTTTAGCTTCTTAGTACCTAAATAAATAAATATTTAAAAATATTGTATATATACATAAAAAAAATGTAATTAATAAATTAAATAATGTAATGTAATTAATAATATCTATATCTAATATGAAATAATATATTAATAAAATAAATAATAAAACAATATTTTTTAAAAATAATTATTTTGTTTCGTGGGTTATCAAAACACAATCGGAGATTTTGGACTTCAAGATCATTTGAAAAGGGAATTGACCGAGATTTTAATGCAGCGATACGTAACGCAGCAAATGCGAGAATTGACAAGCTAAGTGACAATGAGAACTGTAATTGGGATCACGGATTAAAATTTCATTCGATCCATATTCTGTGATGATTACAGATTTCGTCTCAAACATAAAACTTGAAATCATTGGACTACACCGTATTATTAATATTTGATTAATTCTCGCTACGGATCTATAAAATTATATTATCTATATAATTTGATAAATTATATAGATGTATTACGTAAAATTGTGATGAATATCTCTAAATGTACATTTTCGTTGGAAATGGTCTTTATTACTGAAAGTAGAATTCTAAACATCGATTTTACATTTCTATGATCGAACTATAAATAGTAATTTTGTTTATGATTTATATAGATATAACTACACTATGAGCTACTATACTATGAAATATACTATGATCAAGACTTCAAAATATTACAGATGAGTAATTTAAAAAATTTCATTGATAAATTTATCTGTAAAATAAAATAATATAGTCTTCATTTCCACTGTGTAGAATTATGTATCTATCGTCTTACGAATTTAAATTGCAATAAAATTCAAATACAAGAGACGAAGACTGCATTTACATTGTTATTAAAAACAATTTTGGTCTACATTTAAAAAGATCAAAAATCTAAAAAGATACAAATGAAGATGATCAAAAAATCCAAGACTTAATTTTCAGGAATTATGATATTGTAATACATCGACAATCAATAAAACAAGTAAATAAGAAATTGTTTGAAATTGTTTTATCTTAATTTCTATCCATAATAACGATACGTAATTACATTTGAAGTGTTCTTATGAAGCTCTAAAGTGTTCCTCTAAGACGAGAAGTTTTTTCCTGAATCACGAACTACGTGCAGGTAAAATTTAAGTAGTACTCTAAATGGATGAGAACACTAAAACATAAGAAGGTTTATCACGGTTCTTTTCAACACGCGATGAACTTAATTATGAATACGAAATGAAAGTTAAAGGAAGCCTAACTAGTAAATGAGAGACTATTAAAAATATAACGGACACGATCCAAACGATTGGATAAGTAGGTAAAACGGTGAGTTATTGTTAACAATCGTTCCCATCCTTGACAATTGCATTATATAATGCTCGTGATGACGATTGTTCATTGTCCTAGCATTGTCCTAGCACTGTTCAGCATGAGCAATTAAAAAAAACTTAACATTAAATAACAATAATATTATTAATATTATACAGTAAGATAATTAAATATTACAAATACGAATAAAATGATTAATCAACAAAAAATATTATATAGTAAGATAATTAAATATGATAAATACGAATAAAATAATTAATCAACAAACGCGATTTATCAGCTAAAATAAGTATATATACTTATTTATTTATTTACTATTTTGTTATTTTGTTATCTTTTAAATCACTATTTACGAAATTCAATCTAATTTAAGTCTAGAACTAGATGGAGTTTTGATCCATGTAGAATATTGTTTTCTGTATTAACTGTACTAATCACAGATTCATAAAATTTTTCTTTTCTTTTTTCAAGTTTTGTTCAAATGAT
This sequence comes from Tetragonisca angustula, assembly GCA_036937485.2. Lineage (NCBI taxonomy): Eukaryota > Metazoa > Arthropoda > Insecta > Hymenoptera > Apidae > Tetragonisca > Tetragonisca angustula. The sequence goes on along the minus strand of JAWNGG020000095.1, from coordinate 703,136 downwards.
ATTTAGTATCTACAATTCTAACATGCATCAGAAATGACCCGGATCGGCAAAATTTTGGTCGGTGATTCGTGGGTTAATGGTCATTAAATTATTATTGAAAAAGTTTTAGATTGCACTGTAATTTACTAAAAGGATACGTACTTCAAAATAAATGGAAATAATAAATTTTTTATTGACAAGAAATGACATTTAAATTAATATTATAACTATTGTTTCTATAACATTATCGGATGATTATATGCTTCTTAGCCGTGATTCGCAAATGGCAAACATAAGCGATGTAAATTTAGAGATTTGCGAAAAAAAATTTTTATTATTCTGTATTAATATTCCAAAAATTAGTTCACAATCACGGAATTGAATGATTAATAATCATTAAATCAATATACACACATGTATATATACACATACATATATACATATATCTCAAAAATCTATAAATAATTATTGTTATAAGAAATACTACAAGAGCATTCGTTATGTGAAACTAATTATCACTTTCCAGCATTATTCCAAACAGTAATAAAGTTACATATACAAATCGTGTTTCCTTTCATCTATTCCGCAATTATCTAACAATATTAAAAATTCATTAAATAGATTAATAAAATAGCTAGATAAAATAGATATTTAAATAACAACTCTATCGTATGATATAAATTAACAATTTATATATTGAATTAATTCTCAAATATTATCACAAGATTCTATTTGCTCTCAGAGCATGTAATATAATTTTTCTTCAGCCAAACACTCGGTCAACGAAAGAGAAATTACTATGAAAAAAAAAACTGAGAAAAAGGTTCGTAGTTACAAATTAGAAGAACTTATACAAAAAGAATTGTTCACTAACAATAAACTTCACGATATTATGCTTATTTATTATTTGATTATTACCAGTACAGCAACTAACGTTATTATATTTTATCACTGCATAATTACTATTATTACTGGTGAATGAAGAAAAAGTCCAAAAACTTGTTTGGAATATTATGGTTAATATTTCGGTCATAATTTGCTAATACATGATTGCTATTATTAATGATCAAATTGATGAACCGAGGAACACAGTATAAAGTCCAAAAATTATATTTTCAGATATTCTGTAAAATAGCTTCAATTTTTGTATATTGATTTTATAGTGCTATTCTGATTACAGTTATGCTAACTCAAATAAACGTTTATTTAAGTTCTCTAACGCGATTTAAATGTTTTCATTTAATAATTTATGATTTAAATAATTCAAACAATATTGGGCTTGTATTATTTTTCAATTTATTAACAATTCTATTGTCAATCTTCATAATTTAATAATTAAAATACGATGCTCTAACATTCGGTTTTTCAACTAAAAACATTGTAAAACACAAACATAGTAAATATAACTGTGTATCGTAAATTTATCCCATCCAACAGAAGAAAATACGTGAGAATTTTCGTTGGCAAGTTTATAACGTGTTCTCCAGGAAAAGAAGTTATTTTCGAGTCAGGATTTTAACACATCACTGGGGGCAATACCATTCATCATTTGTAACATACCACTGCTCGTAAGTACTTATCTACTTCCGTTCAAAAAAGTTTGGAATTGTTTATTCGACAAGAAGCAAACCTGAATTTTTTAACAGGAAAAATCTTAATGGATGTTTAAATATAAAATTAAATTATAAAATGTACTACCATCCAAACATTTTGAGAGAATTACGATAATAATATATTAATATCTTTTCCGTTTTCAAATTAATGGCAGATTAATAACTGAAAACAATAGTTATCAACTTCTTATGTTGTTGGGTAAGTACAAACAAGCATAAGTGGATTTTTATGAAAATTTAATTTCAATAAAATATTTTATGTACGTTTCCTTTTATATTATATTATGCATTTTTGCATCTTCAAATTTCTTATAAATGCACAAAAATCTGCATCATTTTATTCACAATAATATCACAAGAAACAAAATATTTGTAAATTTTTCTCTGCATAAACCTCTAATTGAGTTATATATATCTGATCGAACAGAAAAAGTAAATAATATTTTTAACGATATATATACATACAAGAATAGAATAGCAAGTTCATAAATAAATATATGTAGCCAAGAAATTGTCAATACCACGAAGAATTAATTAACGAATAATTAGTTAAGTTTCATTTGCTTAATTTTTTAAATTACCACAAATATCCGCTAATTTTTATATTTAGCATTATGTAATATAAAATAATTGGTATAAACAAAAGTAAATACTGAAAGTGAACATACCGAAAATACATTCATAATGATTTGTAATACATTATAGAAAGACTTATTAATAAATATTTTAGTATTTATTTATATATTTTAGTATTTAAAAAATTATATTATAAAAAAATACATTTGAATATATCTTACGATTTAAAGCTATACATATATAGTTATGATTAATAATCTTTCATCAAGATGAGAATCATTCATTTTCTGACTAGTAACTACATTCATGAAATCGAAGAACATTGTATAATATTGACTAGTGTACGACATGTGTTTCTTTTAACTTAAAAATAAATTATTTTCGGTTATGAATTGATATCAAGTTTTTTTCTTTTATTTGATCATCTAAGTACATATACTGTATCAATTCTAAATGCATTGTGCAGTGAACAATAAATTAGAAAAAATGTTATTGCTCAAATCAAACAAAAAAAAAATTTGTAAAACATCGAAGTTATAAGTTATAAGTTATATAATCAACTCTATGTTATAATATATAATTCTAAGTTACAATGTACAATCAACTCTATGTTGAATCATTAATAATTCTGTATAACACATCATAACTTGAAAAATAAATACTCACATGTATTGTGATTTTATCTGCATATTACTGCAAGTAAATAAATTATGTTACGTTACCTTTGTAAGAAAAGCTAAATCAAGAATATTGTTATATTATTATGTAAACTGTTACAGTTTATTGTTTCCATTGAAAAAAAATTATATCATACTCTATATAATTTAATTGTTCATTCGTTACTACGCTTTTATTAATTTACAAATATGTTGAAATTAGTATCTTCTATTTTCGATATCGAAATATTAATCACCCATAACGACAATTTAGGCTTTATACAATTTAAATTTATATTTTCTGCCCTTGTACTTTATTATCATTTTATCAGCAATTACCAAATTCTACGTTTCTATATTTACGGATACATATAATTATACACGTGTGAAATGCGAATAAACTGTCATTAAATTAAAAAATTTTGGTTTCGATTTTCAGTGACGTTCTGCACAAGTATAATTACTTTCAAGATCGAAATTGAAGATAAGAAGTTAAATTGAAATAAAAAAATTTTAATAAAAGTAATATTGGAACTAGATGATAGATCAACTAGCATATGGAAATACGATTGTTTCTCTTGTTGATGCGAGATATCATTTATCATGTAGACAGAAGTTTCTTCAATTCTTAATTGAACGAATCGTACGAAATGGTTTCCCCTTTGTTGGTGATCTTTGCACCAATCTGACGATTTATCTTCGTACAGCCCCCGAAGCCCTGCTGTCCAGCAGAGGATGTTTCAAACGTTGTAAATGCACGTGTGCAACGTAACAACAACCTATCCCATGCCCTGACGCCTCCATCATTTACAAGTTCTCCATGACGCTGGTATCTCGCTTTCGCCTTCGCTACCCACGCCAGCTTCGCCATAGTTCTTTTTTTTTTCATTACAGTTTACTGGATTTCGAAATTGAAAAGAAAGGCATGTTTCGTAGGTTAAGTCTGGTAATTTCAATCGAAAATAATCGATTTTTCTTGTCATTTTCGTGGACATATGGTGTACGAATAAATAGCGAGTATGTCGATGAACAAGTAAGAAAACCATAAAATGTAATTCTATTAATAATCTTTATATATATCTATTATTTGTATTCTCTTTATTGTTAATATATTTATTTTAAATAAAAGAAGAATTGATACGAGAACGAATAAAATTGCACTTGAATGTAAAATAAATTATAATTAAAATGTCAAATTTTCTAATTTTTTTGTGCATACGTGTATAAAATTTTGAAAATTATATTTTTGTGATATTATTATTCATGTAGGTCATATGTAATCAACACATATATAGTCAAACAATATAATCATTACGCAATTAGCTGCTCATTAAAACACGATCACGAATAACTTTTTTTATTACCGATATTCATTATTCATACTATCTGTAAATACATAATTCAATGCACGCAGTAAATGTTCTAGAACTTCTTCAAATTTATCACTGTGTATTCTAAAGTACAATAATGTACTATAACACCAGGCATTCAAAACAAAACTGAACGTCATTAACAATGAGATAAGATCTAATATCTAATGAGATAAAATCTAAAGATAATATTTCTTTCCTACAAATCCTTCTAAGAATCAGAATTCATCTTTCAAAAACCGATACCACAATAATAAATTACCACGACACGTTTTTTATAATTTCAAAAAATGTACTAATTTTCTTACAACAATTTACGATCATGCGATCATTATAATTTTAATTTTAATTTATATATCATAAATAATACTATATATAATAATATATTAATATATAATAATACTATATATAATACTAATATAATATATATTAATATATTAATATTATAAACAACATTATATATAATATAATTTCATATATCATATCTCAAATAAAGTGATTAAATATCCAAAAAAAAAAAACACCCATGAAAATTCATTCAAGAAAAGAAAACACCAATATCCAATCCAACATTCAACATTATCTTATATAATTCAAATAAAAATTCAAGCGTCTGGCAAAGATGAAACCACGCAATTCAAATCGCAGCATCGTGTAACGTGTGTGAGAAGCGAGTCAGACGTAGGTATATACATACATCATGAACGGTTTCGATTACCGTACAAGGTATCGTCAAGGTGTGCCGCGGCGATTTTCCCCTTGGAAAAATAACTAGTCAGAGTTAACCGTGTAGGCGATGTTAATGTAAAACGTCCCGGAAAAGCCTCGATCGTAAGTAGTTCTAATCTAGAAAGAGTACTAATCGTGACCAAATGCGATCGATTTGTCAAGATCATTGGAGCAAGCACAGCTTTATTTAGACTTAGCGAGTACAATGACACCAACTCAGCCACTATTAACCGCTCTATAGTCGGATTTTAACATTCGTTAACACTGCCTGATCAAAAGCTAATTCTATTCGAGTTTATTCTTTTAAAGAAAAAGAAAAGGAAGACTCAATATGCTTTTTTATCTTGATTTATAATAAAAAAATAATAATGTAACAATAAACGACGATTGTTTCCGTAATAAATGGAGGCTTTCGCTCAAGAGTTTATAATAGGGATTCCAAGGCGGGAATTTCATAGTTTTAACCTCTTGCGCTGGAATGACGTGCCACACGCGTCGAAAACTTTTTGTTCTAAAATTGTAATATTTCCTCAGTTTTAAGTATATTTAAGTAAAACAAAATAGGCAAAACAAATAATAAATTTATTACTTCTCAGTAATTTCTATCCAGTGATGTCATACCGACGAATTCGAAAAGAAAGCGACGAATTATTGTATACGGTTTGGTCACTCGTTATGGTCCGCAATCAGTCGCCAGCGCAAGTGGTTAAAAGGATCTGTGTAACTATACTTGTTACTATTCGATTAAAATATAAATGTACATATAGAAGGAAAATCACAGGTTTCTTATTAACTGTGATCTTTGTTAGAATTGAATGCATGTAAATAACTTAGTTATACTATATGAAATACTATCGAATTTTTATTTGATAAAGTAAATTCATGTGAAGTGTTAATATTCTAAAATAGAAGATTTTTAAGATAAGGGAAAATTTTATTATTTGTTAATTTTCATTCAGATGAAAATGGAGGTATTCATAGAAATAGATTCTTATTTTATATCTGTTTCTAAACATTAAAGGAAATGTTTGTTTCATTTATCAACATTGCTTAGGTACTTTGGTTTCTAATAGTTCTTTGTAATAACTCGTAATTACTTAAAGTATTCATACAAAGCGAGATTTTAAAACAACAACTCTCAACTTTCTTTTTGAATTACGAACTGTGAACAATTTATTACGTATACCCAAAAGCAAATCTACTAGATTTTATTCTTTTTTACGTGACATTATTTAAAAAAAAATTCAAACAAAGATTAATAAATTTAATGTTTTTTTATTTTCCTCGAAAATAAAAGATGATATAGAGAAAGAGAAAGACGAGAGAAATAACCAATGGTCTACAAGAAACATTTTATTGCTTATTAGTTTCTCGCTTTGATAAAAAAAAAAAATAAATATTAACATTTCTTAAAAATAGATTCAAATATTTTAAAAGTAATATGGGAATGAAGTTTTATCTTTTGAATAAAAATAATAATGTTGCTGTCTCAGCGGAAAAAAATATAATGCATTTATGACAGAACACTGTACGTATATGATAATTACAAAATGCAAGAATTCGTACTGACTGTTCAACAATCATTTAATAGTTCACGTAGTATCTAGCTATTATCTTGTATAACTTGAAAACATAATTACAATAAATAAAAAAAATGTGTTACAAGTACAATGAACGAAATGTATATAGACTTAATGCAGAAGCAACTTGGATTGGTGTACAAATGTAAATGAATTCCGCTGCACGATGAAATAAAACCTCATATATCGAAAATGAGCAGTAATTTCAAAAATTGTAATATACTTCGAAAATTCTTCCCACGAGTTCGAATATTCTAAATTGTTCAACAAGGAAATTATTCTTCAGTTCCAAGTATTCGAAGAATTTTTGGGCTCTAAAACTGACGATTTTTAAACAACGGAATTGTTTGATCATTCGATAGAATGCATAGAAACGTATGAAAATTAGTTTGATTAAAATGTACAATGTTTGATGAAACTAAGTATGGAATAAAATTTACTTAACAAACTGAGAACTTGAGACAACTATTTGTCTTGGGATATTCATTCAAGACACTACACTTGTCCTCGTTGATTCAATTACTTAACTTCAAACTGTTTGAATTCGAATAGTTCGTGATCTTTTTTTTTTTTCTACCAATGTAAACTTGATTTGAAATATCTCACTTCAATTCTCTCTTCAAGTTTCATTCTCTCTTTGAAATTACGGTACGTTTCAGATATTCTTTGACTTGAAAGGAACAGTGGTTGATAAATCTATCTGATCATTTCTAATTTCGTTTTTACCGATATTTGATTTTTTGAATTAGATCGACATTGCATCAATCAAACATAATGTTAAATTAATTTCAGTATATGTGGAAAGTGTTCTAAATTTCAACCGCCAGATTTTGACCGCGAAATTTTACATATACGACATAAGACGATTCATCTTGATTTTTAATATCATAAAAGAAAAAATAGTGTAACCACAAGTAATGAAACACATTCAGGTTACTTAACTTTTAATGATAACCATTTATTTTAAGTTATTTTTTTACACTGATTTATACTAGATTGGTTTCAGATTGGTTTGCACAAATTGTTCAAAATGATCATCTCTTGTCTCCATGCACATAAATAAGTATGCATTCACTAAATATTAGCAAGATCGTTATTGATAGTAATAGCAGCCTTTCTGATTTTTACTTAATAGCTTTTTGCCTAAATACATTTCACGCAAAAAAATTATGTACATTTTAGTGAATACTAATGAACAATATTTTAACTCGATAACTATCAATATCTCAAAAACAAAGATGAATCAATTCATAGTGTATATAACATTTTTTTACTCTAAATGATCTTCCAAACACGTTGGCAAAGTCTGACGGTTCAGATCTGAAACATCCTGTATATTATTTGACCAAAAGTTCAAATTCATCACTATATGTATGTGTTAAGGGCAACAACGACCGTAATTTGTAGACGGGATTTAAGCCATTTCTAAAAATTTTATATTTCTTAACTTTTATACTTCTTATTGGGTTTGCATCCCAACAGTATCAACGATCCCAACAGCTCTGTCGTTATAGTCGGTCCTCAGGATGAACAAGATTCATATGACTCTTTGGGAAAGTGAAAGTTTCATTTTCTATCAAAATTTCCTTCCGCAGCACACGTTCGGTTCTCGGATCTCGGACAGTTTCTTTCGAAGAGTAAATACACAAGTCTTCAGCAGAGAGGACTTTTTAAACAAATATGGAACGGACACGGAAAGATTCTCGTCGGGAGAGACTCAAAAAGATGTTCACCGGCAGCAGAAAAAGACTCGGAACGGATACGAACAAGATTCGGAAAGACACGCATCTCGAGCACATCGGAGAACTCAAGATATTCCTCAATACGCGTCGTAGAACATCGACTTTGGCAATTCGGTCCCACATTATCGTACGTGGTCCTTCGAGCATAAGGAGTTCATTCGCGAATCGGTAGCAGTGGATTCAAGTCTAGGGATTCAATTCAGGCAAACACGAATGCGATATTCGAGTCTAATCTGAAACGGTCGAATTAACAATGTGTCTTTTAATATCAACGGTGATTTTCTTACCAAGAAAGTATTTTAGTATATTGTGTATAGGAAATGAATACGTACGTCTGTTGTTATATACTATAATATAATAAATAGTGAAACAACATACTTTTAATAAAACGCTTTTATATATCTTATATATTTAGAACTACAAAACATTGTCGTAGAAACAAAGTGTAAAAATCCCGGTGCTGTTTCTCAATAGAAATATTTTATAAAAATAAGGCATTAATGAGAAATATTCAAATGTTCAAAGTATTAGAACAGGACAAAAATCGCGAAATCGAGATATCGGTTCTTGAATACTAAAAAACTTAAAAGTAAAACTTTGATTTAAATATAATATAAAAAACATGCAAGAACTAACTATAGTTAGAACATTAAACTATAAATATGAAATAAGAATACAGTAAAAGTGTATTCAAACTTTTGACTGGTATATCTAATTGAATGTATAAAATGACTCGTGAACTGATGATACAATTGGGTATAGAGTGATTCCACAAAAAAAAAAATAAGTTCGAAAAAAGAAAATTATTTTTCGTCCGATACTTCGTTTTTAAGAAAATCTCTAAACTTTTATTTAACACTATACCAATTTTGTCTTGTAGTAAACTAATACTGTTGTCAATGCTTGTGTTTATAAATTCTATTGGAATTTTTACCTTTATTAAAATAAACAATATAAATTATTAAAATAAAATTAAAATATAATATAAATATATAAATTAAAATAAAATATAAAAAATAAAATATTATTACAATAAATATATACCTTATTTACCTTAAAAATTATTGGAAATGTTTCGTCCCATCATGTTCAATACACAATTGTGTTTTTTCTGTCAAGTTCCTATGCAATGTGTTCTAATGCTTTATTGTGTTATGGATTTTGTGTTCGTCGGACGAAAAAATTTTATTCTCTTTTTTTTCGATTTATCTCATAAAATCTTTTCTTTGAAAATTTTATTCTCTTTTTTTCGATTTGTCTTATAAAATCTTTTCTATGGACCAATCTTCAAACTTAACCCAAAGGAAGTTTCTACACATTAACCATACAAATTATTCGCGTAAAACTGCGTCAAGTACTCAATCTTCGTTTGACTTTCAATGTATAATTTTTGAAGTTAAGTTAAACAACTTTACATAGATTCGAACATAGAAACAGAGTATCGAAGTGATATATCCCCCCTTAATCTTATCTCGGTCACGTTCCAGAGAATCTGGCACAGCTTATGGCTTACGCACTGAATGTGTGTAAACGAGCTATGTATTTGACCGCAGATGCTACACGCGCTATTTAGTTATTTATTCGTTACCAAAGAGAGAGAGTGAAAAAATGTTCAGAAAGTAGATGACGAAGGCTATTTATAGGAAACGAAGGATGAATAAACCTCTGAATGAAATCGTTCGACCATGTGAAACGATAATGATGTCTAGTGAGACGAAACCGAACGATTTCGAATGACTTGCCTTGAAAATCACCTCAATCTTCTTGGAACCTCTTAAATGTGAATAACATTCTAGAACGTTTGTTCTATCAGTGTTCAATAACTAAGAAATGTTTCTTGACTAAACGATTCTTTAAATAATTACAGACAACTTTTATCCACCAGTACAACTTTTTTTGTTCGAGGAGATTAGAAATTACAAATTATGAAATATTTGTCTAGAATATGAAATAGAATATAAAATATCAGTCACAGAATATTAAATCTTTCCAGAGAGGAATGTCAATTAAGAAGTTAAATATAGAATTGTTAAATATAGAAAATGATTGTTTCTTAATTTTATTTCAAGATATATTGTGTCTAGAATAATTATATTGTTGAATGTAAAAAGAAACTCGGTGACAAAAATCAAATTACATTTATAAATATTTCTTGTATGTAATAAAGCAGTAGTAGAACTGTTTACAATATTAAAAAAAATTAATATTTCTTCTGAATACTTTCACTAATTTACATATTTTGAAATATAATGCTAATATGTGTTTTACTCGAGAACTTTTTATTTCCTGCATATCCAACTTCTATCCAAGTACAATTTTACACATCGATCCATCGAGTTTTGAACAAATTTAATCCTTTGAACTTTTTCTTAAAAATTATCGCTCTTTAATAAATTATAAAAAAATAAATTATATAATAATAGTAATAAATAAATAAAAAATCTTGAATTTTATCGTTGTACACTAATTTACCTAATTCGTATTAAAATAGACATAAGTGGATGCACAACAATATTGAAAACAAATCGAGTTCAAAAAATTAATATTTTGAATATTTTTTAAACATTTGAATACTTCGGTTTTTCTGACAGCAGTATGTAACAGTTACTGAGAATAAAGTTATAGCAATTCCACTTTAATTTTATAATTAAGTTATGTCTTGCCGAAAATGTATTTTGATATTTTGAAGAGGAGCGTAGACGTAAGAAAAATGTTAAAATAATGAATTATATTAAGAACTCGTCGAAAATTCCACGAAGATGTAAATCAAACAGCATTCAACTGCGATTTTTTACAAAATATCATCATTATTTTCACTATAAAATGCAACTACATTTTTCCCAGTTTCTCGAAAGCTGTACACGAGAGATTCCCACAAATCCGACGACCCAGATTATCGTACATACATAGCTACACACTCAGCTGTATCGTTCACAAGATATTGCAACTTGAAGCACCAGGCTAACCGAACTTTATATTCGAGCTTTTTCTCTTCCATTCAAGTATGGTGTTACACTTGCAACTATATACATCTCCGATCAGAAATCTTAGAAAAGTACTATATTTATATAATAAAAATAGTACAATATAAATTGTAAATTATATACAATAAATACAATATTCTCAATATAAATTACAATTTCAAAAATAAAAGTGTATAGACAATATACAATATAAATTGTTGTATTTATTTGCAATAAATACAATACATATACAATATAATTAAATACAATAAATATAAAATATATTGTATTATAAAATAATAAAAGTCTTATTTTAAATCCAAGACTTTTGAGCGAGAGTACCGTTATAAGTACATTTATAAATATTTTCACTTATATTTCTATTTCGGTGACAACCCATTAATATTCGGACACCAAATACTAAAACTGCTACAATTTTTTAAAAAGAGATCGTACAATAATAAAATGGGCCCATTTTGAAGTTTGAAACTTCTTCATTTATTTTATTCTAAGATGTTTTTATATTTCACGTACAATTTTAAATACTTTTATATACTATGACAATTTAAAACATTTTCGAGAAGAAAAGTATTTTCATTTACTCACCAACTACGTGATGTAAAAACATTTTAAAATAAACCAAGCATTTGGAAAGTAGAGGCTTTGAACTTGAGTCTAGAGATGAGCCTAGAAATTTTTCTTTCATAATATTATAATAGTCCAAATATTTAGTGCCCGAATATTAATGGGAATCGTTGTATATATGTAAATATCTACATGGACGAATAGATCCAGTATCGAAATTGAATAGATTTTACGAAATGAATTTGACGTTTGAATTAACATAATTCACTATTGAACGACTATTCCCAGAATGTATAATAATATACCAGCGACCAATTTGTGGAATCACAAAATATAACGAGAAGAGAAATAGAAAATTAGTTAATCGCCGAATTTTAGATTGAAAAACATAACATACTTTCAGCTCAATTAAAACTACATGAAATATGCAGATTTTACACTAAAACTACCAGAGTGATTAAAATAATCAATTCGTAAACTTTTTACAGAAATTTTGTACACTTTTGTACACTTGTAGTTTCTTATAAAATGAATATGAATAAAACCTTTTATTTTATTCTTATAGCATGAATGAAACTTTCTGTTTTTTATTATATATTCTATCTTTATTATATTTTTCCTATTCTATTATTAATTTCTCAAGTTATACATATTTTAGTCATTGGTAGTTCTAATCTATTGGTATGGCTGCAGTCCGTGAATTTCGTTTTCGTTTTAACAAGCAAAATTTTTAAAAATACTTCTAGCAAAAAATTGGGAAAGAAATATATTTCACTTTTTTTTCAAATTTGACATATTAACGTCGGGTATTTTGTCGATTTTCGAGCCATTTTTGGAAGTACTAAATAAGATATCTCATTTCCTGATTTCAATGTGTGTCAAGAAAGAATATTATACGGCTTACCGGTTCAGAATAGTACGTTATTGTACAACCAACAAGAAAAGAATTTCATGTAAAATTAATAAACAAATAAAAAACATAAAATGAAATTTTTTAATTGCTTGAAGATTTTTCGATCTTTTTTTTTGTTCTCCTTCAAGAATGTATCTATTTTATACATACAAAATATTCACATTTTTTTAGCAGGCGCAAAAATTAAAGTATAGAATAATAATGGTCAATCTTGGGGATTTCAGTATAATTATCGACAATAAATAAGAAATGGGTCTATATTAAGCCTGGAATTAAATTATTAGTTGCGTAAATCTGATGGATGCTTCCTTTTGAGCCTTCTTGGTAGGCTCTAGCTGTCCATGCAATTTGCAACAAGTGAATTTGTGATTGTCAAATCTTAGTGTGCTATTGAAGATTTTTTCATTGTAGGGATTCCTAAAATTTTCCTAATGTCGTCATTTCTCACAAATCATGGCGCGTTTAAGATAGTTCTCAAAATTATCGATTGTAGATTTTCTATTTTCTTGATGTTTGATTTTGCACTTATGCCTTAGATTTGCAGGCCATACGTCCATATTGATTTAATAATAGCTTTATACATTAATAGCTTATTATTTATACTTAGATTTTCTCGCTGTGAGTCAGTACATTTATTTTCTAACTATTTTCGTTTACTTAATTTTTTTCGTTTATATCCTTTTCCAATTCAGTTTGCTATTCAGATAGAGACCAAGATATTTAATGAATTCTGCTTGTGTAATTTCTGCTCTTCATTTCAGCTTCATTTTGGGAATTGGTTTCCTTTTGAATGTGAAAATAACATGTGCGCATTTTGTAATATTTATTTTTATTTTATTGTCTTTGGTCCAGGCTTCAATTTTATTGAAGTGATTTAAGAAATATAACTTCACACAAAATTCTTCCGAAATTTTAAATATTAAATAGCAAACAATTTTGTAAAATTGTAGTAAAATATGTTACAAAAATTCTTGAAAATTATTTATATTGTCATAATTAATTTAGGACAAAATAATCTTCTCATTAAAAAAGTTAGTGTCAAATCTTCCCCGTTAGGAGAATTTTATTATTTTATTTTAATCTTATTATTATTATTTATTTAATATTATATATTATAATATTATTTATTTTATTATTATTTATTATAGAAGTAATAAAGTTGGAATAGAATTAAAAATTAGAAATAGTACTATATTATGCTGTTCTTTTAGTTGTACTCCGAATCCGTTAATTATTCTTAATTGTCATAAAATTTGCAGATTATCATTGTTATAATAAAAAATTTTTTTCCATTATTAAACCTTTAATATCTCACGAACATCGTTACATTCCAAAATATAAACAATATAGCTTAATTCTTATGCAGCAAATCTTATTACATTTCTTTTACCAACTGTACTTCAAATACTGATCCAATTATTTTAATATATCCAGTCACAATTCACTGTACATATATCTCTTATGTTGCTTTCTCATTATCAAGATTTCAAATTAGCAACAGATTTCTAAATCACCCTACGTAATATATTAATCATGTGAATTATATTTTGTACCATATATCTATAACCTTTTTTATCTTTCTTTCTAAAATAACAAATTTTATTTTTGGTTTTATTGTTGTAATGCTATTCATGTAAAATATTAACAATGTTCTTTATTTCAATGGAATTGATAACAGTTACTACACTTCATGATGTCAGAATTTTCTCCGATAGTACAGAATCATGCGACACACCTTAGATTAGGTATTTTGTTTCCGCAACATTAATCAGCGGAAACAATTTAAGACTTAAAATCCTTCTAGATAGTATCTATTATCTATAACGTCTTATACATTTTTACATGTAAGGTATGTATTAAAATATTTTCGAAGATACATAAATATTTCTGACTTTCTAAAATAACAAAAAGTTTTTAATATAAATAACAAACTAAATAATTGATATAGAGCAATCGTTAATGTATATTTTTTTTCACAATAGTCAAGAAATTTCAACATGAATCCCAATAAAATTTTGTCGATTAATAAACAATTAAACTGTGTATTAACTAACATGGAAAAGAATGCATTAAACTATTTTATTAATTGATTTATCGATATTTCATTTATTATTTATTTATTGTTATTATTGCTATTTTACATCAAAATATTTGTAGCATATATATAAATATTTCTTATTAAATATTTCAAAAATTAATAAATATCAAATAAATGAATGTTATTTTTTAAGCTGTATATTTCGTATATTATCTAATACCTACATTAAGGACAGGGCACTGGTTTAATATTGTTTAATGCTCATTGAAATTATAGTGCAATGATTCAGGTGGTTAAATTCTGAATTCTGAATAATGGCTCGTTAGATTGGGCAGTCTCTAGATTCGAAACAAGTGCGCTGTGAAAATCACTTTCTTTTACTAATTTCACTTTATTGAGATTAAAGTGCACGCGTGTCAAGCCATAGTCGATCAGTGTACGTACTATTTTTGTACATGTTCTCTCACAGTTTTCACTCTAGCATAATTAAACGAAATAATGTAGAACAATTCTGCACGCTAATGAATAATTTTCACAGAAACATACGAAACCAGCCAGCACTCGTTTTTCGAATGATCATTTCTTGATATTTCACAGCTGTGCATGGAGAAATAATTACAGCTTGTATCTAATGAACAATGAAACTATGAAGACAAATCTGTGCTTAAAGACGCATTGTCACGTACAGTAACATCTTTGCTACAGATTTTTATGTTACCGAATTAATGGAGCCAATCCGATAACACGGAATTCAATTTTCATTTAGTTATTGCTCGATCTGTGTAAGGGTATTAAATTATGCTAGAGATAATGTCAAGTTTATCAAAGAAAGTGATATTGATTATTTTTCATAATTTTGAAATAATTATTAGAATACATAGAACAGACATAAATGGCAGAAAAATAGATTTATGCATTAGACAGAAACATCCGTAAAATATAAATAATTGATTTTTCGTTCAAAGATCAACAACAGACTTCTGCTATTTAATTAAGTCTTATTAATGTTAATTGCTCATATTTAACATAGACATTTATTTGTAATTTTAAATGATTTTTACAAATTATCTGTAATTGTATAATTAACTTTTGATTACAATATTCCATAATTTTTATACAATACATAGTCCAATGAAATAGAACTTATGAAATAATCACTCTGAAAATAAGAAAATTAACGAAAGTAAACATGCGACTGATAATTTATAATTCTCTTTCTATATAAATTTCAGAAAAAATATATTAAAAGATATTGGAATATTCTTAGAGTATGTTAATGAAATAAAATTCGCACCTTTGGTTATTAATTAAATATTTAACTCAATTTCAATTAGAACCAAATGTTTCTCTTTTCATTGTTATAAATAACAATAGAAAATCGAATATATTTTTTTTCAATCTCAAAATTTATAATTTTGTATTATTTAATGGATAAATCTTAACTCTTGATTTCTTTTCTAAAGTATTGTCAAATCATTAGTGATACCAATTATGTTATATTTGCAATTTTACAAAATTTTCGTCACGTTCCATATAAAGAAAAATTTCTTTAAATTATATGTATCTCACAAAAATATTCAAATGTTCATTTACTACAAAAAATTTTTATAAATATGCATTATAACTTTGTTAGCATTTTGATGAGACATGACTATTACATTTACGATGGTAAACTTTCAAACGAATTTAAAAATGCATTATTAAAGCAAATGTAAATTACAAGACGTTTCTTGCAAACAAAACGCTTAATAAAAACTTCAGCATAGACAGTTGGTTTCAATGCACATTTAAAGCTAGAAATAATCTTAGGAATAGTTAAATATTATGTGGATAATTAACTGTTTAAATAATTTTGTAATTTTTGCAAAGTTCATGTTTGCAATAAATATGTTGTAACTCTTCTACATACATTTACAGGTTTATTCCAAACTTCACCAAATGGTAAGGACATGGTACGTGCAAAAGGTTTTGCATAGAACAAAAAGCATATTCAAAATAAATTTCGACAAATTAAATAGTTTTGTCTCTCATATATAGATGAAGTTTCGCATCCAGTTCTGATCTTCGCCATCTTTTTTCGCGGAAATCTATCAATCATAAACAGTCGATTCACACTTTGTCTTTCAGCTCATTTCGCTTCAATTGCCAAGATAGTTCTCCAAAAGTTCGCGTGACTAAAATCGAATTAATCAACGTTTAAACACGATTTCGAGAAAAGAATAATCACTTGGCAAAAGTCTGTCGTTCGCTGCGGCAGCCAGTTACATTTTTGACGCCTTTTTTTTTTAAAAGGAACCAAAAGAACACGGCTTCGTTTGGGCACAGGCCAAGCTTGACCATCGATAACGAGGTCACTATGATACCTACATATTGATTGTTTATTCCTACGGGTTTGCGCAAGCCGTATGCCAAGATTAACGGTGCAAACGAAACCACGAACCGCGCAAGACAATAAGAAGTTCCAACTCTCAAACAGAACGGACAGTTAAACACTTGAACGGAATGTCGCTCACGAGGGTTTCGCGTTTCGAATATTTATTATGCGTATTCCATGTGTTAATAATAATTTAACGCGCGAAGAATAACGTTTAATTTCACAAAGTTTTGTCGTTATGTGATTCTTTATTTGAATTATATTTAAGTATACTAACAAGGAGAGATCACGGCTGTTGGGTCGTCGATTTTAATGAAATTTGGGTGTGTCGATTCTAAGTAAAAATAATTTGACTATGTCCAAGTATTTTCGTCAATACTCATTATTTACAGAGATATTTAATGTTTTAATCATCTATCACAGCTACACATACTTCTGTTCTGAAAGAGGTAGTGATGTAGTGAAGCTGTAGCGTAATGGATTCATACCCGGAAGTTTTAGGGATTCGAATCCTTTCCCACAGAAGAACTTTTTTTGTGTTATCTCTATTTTTGTTTTCTTTCTTTTCTTTGTTTTTTTTTTAATGTAGAATACTGTGTTTTAAATTTTGTAATGTCCCTAGTTATATCGCCATTATTACAATTTTATAATGTTCCTATTGTAGAATGCTACAGAAATTTTACAAAATAATCATGAACTTTCGAACGTAGGGAAGACGCTATCAAAATTCATTCATTGATTCATCAATCAATTATCTGCACCAGTTTTCAATGCAATGGTTAAATATTTCTGGTACGCAACAAAATTCATATCTCACAAATTCACATTTTTCAATAAACCAAGTGTGCTTCCCAGACGATGTAAGAAACGCAGTGTTTAATAATAACATGGCATTTATAATATGTTCATACTGCCAGATATATTTATGCTTTTCATGCTTTTATGACGCTTATCATCCCAGACATTGTAACCTTCTTTTGCAAAATATTAGTTATTAAAAATTGTAATGTTCGACGTTATATTTTATATTGAAATTTTCTGTGATATTTTAAATAAATTAATAATTAGGGTTACTATAAAAATGTAAAACACAGTATTGTACATAAAAAAAACAAGGAAACTTAAAAGAAAAAAAAAAGAAAACAAAAGTAGAGATAATACGAAAATATTCTTTGTAAAATATTCCTGGGAGGATTGGAACCCTAAAACCTCCGAATATGAATTCACTATACTATCAGCTTCGTTACTGCATTACTCCTAGCAACTTCAAGACAAGAAGTATATCTCAGGAGTATATCTGTAGAAGATTAAAATATTAAATATCTCTATAAATAATGAGTATTGGCGGAAATAGTCAAATTATATTTGCTTTAGAATCTACAGATTAAATTTCATTAAAATCGAAGACCCAACAGCTGTGACCTCTCTTTGTAAGTATTTTTACATGTAATTAAACATTTTCCTGAAGTATTAAGAATCTTTTTTAGCTAGAAAGAAAGCAAGATTGGAAGGATTGTAATTAAACATTTGACGACAAATAGGATCAAACAAAACAAAGAGTAGTATTGATCTGTTTTTTTTTTCGTTAATGTCATTTAGTTTTATTACGAAAGGATTAGAACAGAATTAAATATCTGGTAATAAATATTATGAAATGTATACGTAACAATTTTACGCGTACTAATACTAACTTCATACTAATTTCATTTTTATTTTAGTAGATAAGCAGAACCGAACAAAATAAATAATAATAAATGACGTAATTGCAAAATTGATTCCACTTTTTTTAAAAAAGGATTAAAAAGAATCTTACGAAAAAATTACAAATATTAAAGAAATACACGTGTCTCACTTCGTATATTAATTTTATTTTTTCGACTTTAGTCGAAGAACAATCATCGATTTATCTTCTAAATTATTCCGACGAAACAGAGAAAATTATATTGCGAAAGAAATAAGTTACGTAAAGTACATATATCGAATCTTCGTATATTTCAAAGTTTCCATTTATCGATCATATTTGTCATTTAATATAAATTTGTATAAGGCTTTCAAAATTCACAAGATTCGTTTAAAATTTCGTAACTTCTTATTGGCTGTCACATGCATACATCTCCATGAAACACAATTCTAATCAATTTGACGTATCTGCGTAACCCAGTAACCTAGTATTCTCGATTATATTTTATACGTGCACGCATAAAGGGCAATACGACAAACAAATTATGGGATGTATGCAAATATCTCAGTGAGCTTTTCGCTGGAAAAAAATACAAAACTGGAAGAAAATATTTATAATATTTGTACAAAAACAAACTGTTCGATCTTCGCGGAGAAATGAAGAGTCATTATTAGAAAGAATTATTTATTTAATCGATCTGTCTCGAGTTTCATTCTGACAATTTTTATTCCTTTCTGTAGAACCATCTCGTTTTTACGCTCTCGTGAACAAATTTCATTTTTTTCTTTTACAGAAAAATTAAACTTTACAAAAAAATAATAAACACCATGGAAAATTGTAAAAGTAATTTATTCTTGTGAATAACTACTACATTGCGAATGACTAGGCAATTTTGTGTTGTTCTAAGTATAATTAAAAATATTAAAAACTAAATAGAAATTTGTTTTATTTGCTAAATATTATAATGAGTACTCTGCTTTAGACTATATTTAGATATTTTTATATACCATATGTGCTTTCTATATTTTTGTACCCTTAATTTTTGCACAAACATCAGCAGTTTATTACCAGACCAAGCTTTTATGCATTTATAAGAAACTTTAATATGCGAAATACATGTAACATGAAAATATTTAAAATTATAATGCTTTCGGAACAATCTTTCAATATTTAGTACAATATTCTACCGAGACTCTATTCTTTCGATTATACTTTCAAAAATATGAATTTGAATATGAATTTTACGTATCATATATGCATAGTGTATAGTATAGGATAAATTTATGTCATTTAGATCTTTATTCGTCGTATTAGAAAACTTATCAAGACAAATTTACAAATGATCAATAATGTGATAAATCATTAATCAGTAAATAGTAAAGCGAAAGTTTTCCTAATAGTCAAAACCTAATCTAATAGTGCTCTTTGCGAGCTGGATTATAACAACTGATTTACTTAAATGAAAGACCAGTCACTATGCAAAATAACTGAATATTATATATTATAATATCTGGTATTCGATTGACTAGTTTATTTACCGACATATGTATATGAGAAGCTTGATCGCTTCTGATTTTTAAGATGAGTAAGTTGATTCTGAAACTGATTTAATTTCTAACTGATTCTGATGATTGAATCTAACGCTTATTTGATTCTCTTATTTCTAACTAACTCTGATAATCATTTTACTCTGATTGTGCACCTCGGAGCTTTCTTCTAAGAGACTTTTCTTCTAAAAGGGTTAAGTCGAAAGGCGGGGGACATGTTAAAACCAATCAGGAAATATGAAAGCGGTTTCCGGAATTTCTCATTACCAGTTCACGAGACTGATTCGCAGTGACAGGTATGATGAATAAGTCCATCACTTTCCATCACCCGCACGATACATCTGACACGCACTTGATTTATAACGTAACAATTGTGTGAAAAAAAACTCGAAAACTGACTGAAATTTATAGAGAAACCCAGCTATAAATTATCTGGTTTTAACAAAAGATCAAACAATCTAGCTCCAAAGCACGTACGCATCATTTTCTTTAATATCCTCCGCGATGCGTGGTATAAATAGATATTAATTAATACGTATATGTATATGTATAACCTTATAGTTTCTAATCACTATCCTTTCTAATCACTATCCTTTATTTTGATAATTATTTGCAAATTTTGAAATATAAGTACATTTCTATGGAATTTGCTCCACCATAAGTACTATCTATCATGACGAAGCGATTGTCACACCAATTGTAGATTAACACAAGAAACAGATAATTTCTCTATCTAAATGAAATTCAATAACCTATTATGATATTCGAATTCGTCACAACATTTTCCTAAATGTAGTAGAAAATTAAATAACTCTGAGATACAGCAAATTCCATTTGAAATAACTCATCGTTCACGATGACTTCGAACGAGGAGGTCAGGTTTCAAGGAACATGACGTTCCCGAATGCGCTTCCAAGGACGAGTTTCTCGTGCCACTTCATTTGAAGTCAGCAACAGTGGCGTAATTAAACGGATAATTATGATCGTGCGTCGCGATTCTTGGAGATCCTGCACGCTGTGCCAAAAAAAAGTCTCCTGTGGCGAAGAGGTGGTTCGCCGTGCAGGTACAGGCTCGTTTTACCATGCAATAAATAACCTTGCACACAGGAAACGACGCCATATTCGTCATAGCGTCACAGCTCGGGAATAGCTTTCGTACGACAGTCTGCATGACTGGTCGTGAACGTGCACATGAACCATCGACTAGAAGAACTTTGAGCAAGCTGAAGATTCCAAACTTTCACAAGCTTTTTAATATATTATATATCAATATGTTAATAATTTAATATCACCTTGTAATGATACAATGCGTAATCGTAAAATTAATACAATCCCTTTAAATTATATTAATAATACGTAAACTGGAGAATATGAAACTGAATCGCCTGTTTGCAGATAAAAATATAATTTTTAACTCTGCCATAGCCTTCCAATTTTCATGTAAGGATGTCGTTTTCATTTTAACAAATATTTTCATTTATTTTAATAAATAAAGTTGAAACGAGTAATGATATACATACATACATACATACATATATATATATATATATATATATGTGTGTATATATATATATATATATATATATACATAGATTTTTTTAATTGATTATTGTAGAAACTATTCTTAACAATTTTCCGTATCTAAAATTCGGATCTTGTGAAACATTTTTTCCAAGAAATTTTGAATAGGGTAATAAAGATTGTATTGAAATATAATGAGCCACTATCAACTTGCAGAATTTTAGATATACCAGAAATTTTGGTTAAATTTAGACATTAATAAACAAGCTGTGTTTTGCAAAATCATAAATACTTCAATTTTTTAAAATTATTTAATATCATACAATTGTAGAAACCTAGATAGGAGAAACAATATCGAAGAACATATTACACAAATACTTGGGATTAATTTTCATAGTTTCAAATATCATAATTTTAAAAAATAGAATTCAATGATATTGATTGAAAAAAATCTTAAATGGATTAAACAAAATCAATATAAGTAAAAAAAACAAATATATATAATAAAAGTGACAAAGAAATTATAGAGAAAAAAAGATATAATATTGTTTTATAGCGTTGCATTATATATTTACTAGAAAGTATCGTGTCTGATATATCTTTACCTAGTAGGTAATATGTATATTGACACGTTCTTAATTTTATTACACAATAAATCATATGGGCTAATTAAATAACATATTTTAGATCCGTATGTATCTACAACTATAGTAAATTAAAGCAATCCCATTATTGGTACCTTTGGATATTACTTAAACTATCGATTATGCATGTCCTTGCAACATTGATTTCACATGATAACATCTTAATGATAGAAATTAACGATAGTACTCACTAAGAATATGATAATTATAACATAAATTTGATGATATTTATATTTTTTTATCGCAGACATATTTGACTCAAGAAAAATGTAATCTGACATAAATCACGTATGTGAAATAATCGTAAAAGAATCATCATTTTTTCCACTGAATTTTATTAAGAATGATAATATCTCTGACACAAAAGAATAAAAGTCAAATGATCAAGATAATATAAATCATCATATTAAAAAAAAAAAGTATTTTATAAATACAATGAAACAAAACACATGTTATACTTGATTTTATATTATCTTAAATTTAAATATTATGTATATTTTTAATTTTATATAAACTTTTAAATATATGTATATTTTCTTGCAAAATTAATAATTCTTTGACCATTCACGAAAGAGAATATGTACTTTACTAAATAAATGCTTTGTCTTTTTATTTCCATCTTGTTACTGATAATATTAACGTTTTTTTTAGAAGAAATAATAAAACAGAATGAAACATCAATGACAAAGGAAAATGTACTAACATAGGCATATTATGCCAAATAGCATGAATCATTGTTGATCCTATATCAAATGCATTAAATGTAATAATTATTCTTTCGCTAAATGTATCACGAAGCATTCCCCCCATAAATATGTATTTCAATGACAAAAATAACAATTTCCATGAACCTCGTAAATTATCTACGTACGTACTAAAGAATGCAATGATGATCTAAACAAACTAGTGTTTGGTTAATTAAATCTTGACTAATTCGAATTGTTCTATTAGATACTTAGGAAAACCTCTAATTTTATTTATTTTCAGTTTTCACAATTAATATTTAAAAAATAAAAATAATCAAATATTATAAAAAAATATAAATATTTTTGTTTTTTTCAATACATAATTCTTAATCCTATCTTTTTCTAAAGTTTTATGACTGTCAGAAATAGAACACAAATAAAATAACATTTTATGTTTTCTGATTCTGCATTCTACAAGTCTGTATATTACATACTCTATTTTGATATCATATTTTTCTTCAAACATTATAAAATATTTTGCTCTCTTTAACAACACTATAATATTCGAGGGAAAACGCGGTATTAAAACAGAATTTTATTACAAATACAACTTCCACTAGTCGCAATTTCAATATAACTTGATAGAATAAGATAAACAATAAAGTGTGTATATTTTAGACAAAGCAATATTTAAGGCTTAATTTAAGGCAATATCCAACTCATTAATATTTTCAGATTTTAAATTACTTGGATAAGTATGAGATTACGAGCAAACAAAAAATTAAAATATTAAAATTTGAAACTCGTATAGTTGTTCAATTAAAATAAATTTTGTTTAAAAGTTAATTATTAATTAGTAATAGTTTATACTGTATATTTATATATACAGTATAAATATACAAATATATAGTATTATTAATTAATAATTAACTTTTGTACAAAATTTATCTTTATTGAAGAACTATACAAGCTACAAATTTTAATAATTTTTAATTTAAATAACAAATATAAATTCGATGGAGAACGTTTAAGATTAATAAAATGAAAATTCAAAATTAATACTTGTCTACTGAATATTAAAAATATATTTTGCCACATTAGTAACAGTCATATATTTCGGTGTATATTGTTCTTCAAATATAATTTAGTTTTGCACAATTATGTTCTACTAATAGTTTTATGATATTGAAAATCAAATCTTTCAAAAGACTTTTATAATAGTTCATGATGAATGTATAGAGTACAGACCTTTATATAAATTCATAATTTTAAAAATATAATTTAAAAAATAAAATTTTAATCAAAAATTGTTTTATATACTAAATATTATGAGAAATACTACGCTTTAGATACATTCTGTATAATTTTGCACTGTAAAATTTCCTATAAATACAATCTAATAATGTATGCAACATACATTTCAACAATTCAGAAATTCTATTAGCTGTAGTTGATGGAAATTCAATCGAGTTAAATTGGGCATTAATTGAACATTCAACTGAACATTAGTAAACTAAAATCCAGTACCAAAGTTACTCTAATCGTGTAAATTTACTCGTAATCCTTGCACGCAAAGATTTTCACATGTGAATTCAGACTCCATCAATTACAAGTAAATAATTGGAATATGATACAAGAATAAGGATGCGAGCTTTGCGCACAGAAATCTCTTCACTGATCGAACAGGCTGCTTTCTTCTACATTCGAATTACATATTGTGTTTGTAACGAAAACAGTTTCTGAGATCGTTTTTGTACCGTGAAGTATTCGCGGAAAATTTTGGTAATTAATATCATTGGCTAGGTTTTTTAATTTACGTTAATTTTTAAGTTTACGTTGTTTAATTTTACGTTAATTAAGACATTTCAAAAATTCATATTTTTATGAGGAACCCTAAAGAAAAATTTGTTTCATTTTCTGAGTATTTTATCAAGTATTTTACTTTGGACATATTTTAGACATTTCTGCTTTTTGTCTATGTCTGTACGTGCATTCTGTACATATATTTTTGTACGTTTGAAAAATTTACAGTTTATATAGTAATTATGCAATATAAATGATGAGAAATAGGTATATCCGTTAGAAAATATATGTCCTCAAATAAAATATTATTTTTATAGGATGTTCAAATTAATATTAATCAGTATTTTTGCGTCAATAAGTAGAGTACAAAAAGAGAGAGAGAGAGAGAGAGAGAGAGAATTACTAATTTTTATAAAATACCCTTGGATATATAAATCCTTACTTCGAGAAACAATTTAAAAGCGTTTGCATTTAAAAAATACAAAACTGTTTTTAAATATAATAATTGTTATTTTATTAATTAAAAATATCAACAACTTTTAAAAATTAAAAGAATACCTTTCTCATAATTAGAAAAAACATATTTTTGCAAATTATGATCATGACTTTTTAAATCCATTCTAAGTTGAGTAATAAAAATAATTATTAATCACTTGAATATTAAGTTTTTTTTTCTTCTTTTTTCAGATAAAACAATAATTTTTAAGCTTATACCAGCATAGTAAATAAAGAAATGATTTCAATATCCCACATTATCAATAAAAATGCTAAGAAATAATCTAATCACAGAATGTTTTAATTATATTTTCCGTTATTCAAAGATTATTATAAATTTTAAAAACTAGTGTAACTTACATGTAACTTATAAAAAAAATTTATTAGTTCCATTCATTATTCTTTATAATAATTTTTTTTAATAATAATTTCATACTTCGCAATATAGCAATATAAAAGAAAT
The DNA here is from genome assembly GCA_036937485.2 of Tetragonisca angustula. Lineage (NCBI taxonomy): Eukaryota > Metazoa > Arthropoda > Insecta > Hymenoptera > Apidae > Tetragonisca > Tetragonisca angustula. The sequence continues at coordinate 677,178 of JAWNGG020000095.1, read as the reverse complement.
GTTATAAAAGTTTATATTATATACTTAAAATATATATTTACAAAAAATATTGTTTTTCACATTTATGATAGTTCTGAATAATATAACAAAATGTATGAATCATACAAAAAATATCCTATATAGTTCTGTATATATGTTTTTTTCTTTCAATCTTATAAATTTCGGATATACAATTTATATACTAAATATATAAAACAAATATACAAAATCAGTGCTGAAAAATGTAGCATAAATATCAGTATTAAAAATACAATATTTATATTCTTTGGCGAATTGAAATAAATTTTATTTTATTTGAAATTTATGTTTTGATATTTGTTTAATTAGAAACAAAGAAATAATACAGCACATAAAATCAATATTTTTACAACGATAAATTAAATAATTGTATAGCATGATTGATTTAAATTATTAATTTGAAGTCAAATAATCCTGGAAAATAAACCTATTATAAAAATACAAATTTTTTTTCTAATTATTAAAAAATCTTCAAAAACATTCTTTTCTTTCTTAGTCGATAAAAATGTAATCTTTATTATATCACAAATATATTATAATTCATTATAGTACAAAAACAAATTCTTCATGCTAGGCATTTTCTCAAATGTTTTTATGACATGTTATTCTGAGCATTGAAGATTAACTAATCACACTTTTAATTGAAAACTGTAAATTTCATGCTATGTGCATATAGTAAAAATATAGTTATAAATAATATAACCAGAAATTTTGAGGTACAACAATATAGTTTTGAACTACAGTTTCATATCTACGACGTTGTGTATCACAAAACTATCAAATCTATTAGCAACATTATGAATTAACTTTATGCTGAAATGTTTTAGAAATTAATAAAAATATATGATTTTTAAAATTCAATGTTTCATAAAAATATATAGTTCCTAAAATTTAATTTAAAATAAGTTTCTGTAATTGAAATTACAGTTTTAAGATTGCGCTGTATTCAAACTTAAAAATTTTGTGATATATATATATAATGAATATCTACTTTAAGTTAAATACGATTTGCTTATTTTATTTTGTTAATGCAATTAAATTAAAGAATGATTAAAATAATAAATAATCACTTCTACATGAAAATATTCTTCAACAAGAATATATACATGTATGAATATAAAATAGGAATTGTTGCATATATAATTAGAAAATGATATGATAAAAGTGAATAATTTTCCAAGTCTGTTTGACTTTTCAAAGAATATATTAAATACTTTGAAAAACATGTAACAATACAGAAAATTAAATAACAAATTCTACTCTATCTATTCTACTTTATTTCTTCTGAAATGAATTTTAGACATGATTTTTTTGATAGAAATCTAGTATCAAAGATCTATCTATCAGAAATGTAATTTTTGAAAATTTATCTACACAGCTTACATAAAAATGTATGAACATTTAGATATAGAGAAAATATGTGAACAGATAATATGTAAAACCTTATATCTGTAATGCCTGAGAAGAATCTATCAAACATTAATACATTAATAATATATGTACATTTAATAATATTAAAATTCAAAATATAATATCTATTAACATTACTATTTCTTTATCAAATAGACTTGTTATTGAATTTGAAGATAGATTTAAACATATCAATTCAGTTATCATTTCGCAAACTGAATATAATCAATATTATATTCAGTAATGTAGATAATTACACTTTTGTCAACTTGTAATATATTTCTTATACGAAATGTATTTCAATGTTATCTATCATTACCATTTACTTTCTTTATAACTCGATGTCATGTCAATTATTTTTATCAAGCTTCTAATCTGCAAAATGATAACTTTCATAAATATTCAGTATGGCATGCAATAAACGGTGTGTAATAATGAAATTGAAAAGTAAAAGTGGAATGTATACCTGACGGGAATCGTAGGCGTCGGAGAAGTGTTCGGTTTCAGTTCCGTCGTGATGTTGCTCGCCGGCAGGGCCCTTACGTCGATCGTCACCCGCGTTACGATCCATTTCGTCGAAAACATGGACGACCGTATCGGGCACGCCGTCACACGTCCGATCCCTCGTACCCGGGGCAGGTTCTTCTGTTTTGCCCTTAACGAAGAGGCGCGTGATCGCACTCCACATTCAATGAACTCACAGCATGCGCGACGGTTGTAGCGATAATCCGTTCGAACAGGTCCTTGTTCTCGTCATAGCCGGTGAAACAATGCGTTTGTTAAATATTCCGTGCTCTTCGATATCGTGCGTATTAATATTTTCCTTTCGTCACAGGATCATTAGACACGTTGAGCAAGTTTACCTCGAATAATCCGAACGCCTAGCGTTTGAAGAACGCAGAGGTTAGGTTGCACGAATATCGCTGAATTTTCCTCGAAGTAAGGTTAGATTGTGCGCTTCGACGACGACATCACGTACGGGTAGGCTATCCGTGTCGAAACGATACCGCGTTTCGATATCTCGGATCGATTCAGTCTCGTTCGCTCACTTGCCAATCATCGATTTACTTGTAACATTTACAGCAAGATCGGTAACCAGAGAATTAAAACGATCACAGGCTACTTTATGGCTCGTGCCCGAACACACGCAAGGCTGCAATATATACGATGTTTTGAAACTTGGAACAGAGCGTTCCCCTTGAACAACCAGCGTTCTAAGAAGCACAGTTAGAACTATAGTCGAGATAATGTCGAATTACGATAAAAAACACTGCGAAAAGGGCAAGATAACAACTAAGGACCACTCTTCTATCGTGTCGACCGAGGTCCCTGCTATTTTTGTCAGCAACTCTCGTCGCGCGTTCCGCACTCCACGGGCAATGTGCGAGCTTCTCTATCGATTTTGCGCGAAACAGCGGAGAGAGAGCAAGCAAACAGACGTTAAATTTCAAATTACGAAATTATATCACATCGTGGAACATCTTGAAATTCAACTTCTTCGAAAGGTGTGCCCCCGGTGGCCGATTATCTCGATGGGTGTTGCAAAAATTTGTTATTGGCACCTGTAAAACGGGGCGTACCTCGCACAAATTTATTCCCTTCGAATAAATAACGAATGCTCCTCTTCCTTGAACTCGAATTCACGATATGTTTCTTGGCTATTTCGTAAACTTTCCCTACATGATCGATCTGCGGTTGGGATATTCCGATTTTCGTTGACAGCGGCACGAAAGCACACGGAAAGACTACTGTCGTACACAGCACAGATCTCACACTAGAGCACCACCGACGGTTCGTCGGTCTTACACAATCGTTACTGTCTGCTTCTACCACGCGAAACACTCGAAAATCACAACTGCATATGTCGATGCGGTTGAATTTTTAAGTAAGAAACACTGTCAGCACGAAAACCCGTCATTTCGTACGAACATCAAGTCCACGGCACATTCGCCGTCCATCGTGAAAACGATCATCGATTTGAAGCGAGAATATCGCTCGGCGATATATCGAAACGTATTCGAGAATAGTCGCCATATTCTTACCAGTCGAATTAATTCGTGACAACGATATCGTCTAAGAATTGTAATCTAGTCTTTCATTTTATACCTTAAATATACGAGGAATACTCATTTTTATACATAATTAACGGTTAACATACATTTTAATGAAAATTGAGAAATTTGCAAATGGTCCATCGATGGTCCATCTAACGAGCAAGTTTTAAATAAATTGTAACCAAGTGTAATCAAATTTGATTGGTTCAAATGCAGTTGGGAAAATCACGTGTCTATCTAAATCGTCGAATGAGGAACGTCATAGTAATAACTGATTTTCTTTAGATCCAATCGAGGGAAGAACAATTGACGGTTTTGTTATAAATTTTTCAAAATACAACGATATAACTGTTTTTCGTTTTAATCGGTATGTTTACACGTTAAATACACAAGTATTTTTACAATACTATTCTAAATTAAAAGTATAGAATAAATATTTAGTAGATTATGTGTAAAATAATTTGTATTATGTATTAAGTTCTGTATATAATACTCAAAATTCAATTATTATTTTAATTCATAATATATAATGTATCTAAAATTTCATTTAAAATTGTACTATTTCTGTGTAATATCATCCTGCTACGTATATACCAGTGCCATCTATCATCAGGCGGACTAACTTACTTCCAAGGTGTGGAAATTCAAATGTATGTACTATTTACATTTTAATATACGAAATATTAAGATAAAAAAATGTAATCCAATAATGTTACAACCAATATTTGCAATTTAAATTTTATAAATAGATACTTTTAAATATTTAACACATAAAAATTGTACTTGGTATTGTACAAGTATTGTTTATTTTTAAAAAATATTTTATTCCTCATTCTTTTTAGACGAATATTTTTAGTTTCACTATATTTTTATGAAAATTTTTAATTCTAAATTTACCTTATTTGTTTCTACATAATATTTGTGAAAATTTATATTTGAAAACTTTCTCTCAATGTAAATCATCAGTGTAATTAATATAAAATTGTTACTAATAAAACTAGACAAAATGTACAATAAGCTATTCGAATAAGATCAATAATATTATTAATGTTGATAATCTTATTAATCGTATAATGCAATTGCTATTGAAATTTAAATTGAAGATTAACGAATATTGAAATATTTCATATTTCATAGAAATTCAATATTCTAAATCAGTATTCATAACATTGCCTCAAAGAATACTTATATATTGGGTTGTGACAAACATTCTTCATTCCAATTAGTAGTTAACAATAAGAAAAGTTAAACAAAAAATATTTTGCATTCTGGTACAAATGGATTATTAAAATATATTTTAATCAGTTATACATTTTACTTTTCTTCTTCTTTTAACGTTTATTGCTGACTTTATGATAAATTTGGAAATAGAGTAACGAATATAACGACACATCATTGAGAAATCTTTGAATATAGGTATAAACGAATCCGTACATCAATAATATTGACAACATTATTGTCAGTACAGTTTAATAACAGTATTGTCAATTCGATTCAACCAATATCAATATGTCCCTACTACTTTTATATTGACGCATGAACCTTAAAATATTTAAATTCTCGTTAATATTCAATCTCTCCTTTAAAATCAATTACGCACGATAAATAAAATTATCATTATTTTTTAATACAGTAAAACTCCGTTTGTATGGATTTCACTTGCCATAGACGTAATATTTTTAATATTTTAGGAACTAAATTTTAGTCAATGTCCGATTAAATTAACTTCTGCAGATCGAATCTACTTATTTGAACGTGAATTCCAATATGAATGAAACGAAAAATGTAAAAATGTACAAATGTAATAGTGAAGCAATAACAAAAAATCAACTCAATAATTATGAAAATGATTAAAAAATGTTGTACAGAATGAAAAAGTATTTGAATATCTCCTTATAAAACATTTTTTTCAAAATATCTCACAAACTAATCATTTTATGATCATGTTATTCTAATACTTTTTTATATAAAATGACATAAAGATTCGACTTGTAAAGAAAGTATGATCATCAATAGATAGACGATGTCAAATTTATTTTTTTAAAAAGACCATTCAATTTTTTTCTCTAATATTTTTTTCTAACTTCAACCAGAAAAAATCTGTGAAGTAAAATAAAATAAAAAGATAAAGAATACATTTTAAATATATCTATCTATAATATAGTGAGTTGATAAATTAGTATTTGTTGAAATCAGTTAAAGTAGATCTGGTAATTAGTTGTGAAATACAACAAAAAGAAAGATTTTATAATTATATAGAATTATAGACATTGTTTTGAATAAGTATCTGAGTATAGCTGTGCAAAAAACCGAGTTTTTAGATACCTTGAAAAAATTTTATTTTCCTGTAAGTTAAATAATTTTATAAAAAACGTTGTAGAAATTTACATTTCGTTTTTTTACTGTCCAGAAAAATATATTAGATATCCGATTCTATTTTATTTCCAATTCAGATTAAATTTTTTAAATATTAAATTTAAAAAATTTTAAAAGTATATTGTATTTCAAAGGTTTGAAAAATTACCTCATCATGAATATGAGTTTTGATAGTTAAATTATTTCCAACAAAAATGCCAAATTTGATTCTTCTTATCCCGTGTATATATTCGCGTGAACATTTTGTAACTTTCTCACAATTGATCTTTACAATACAATTTTTATACTTTAATCACAAATCTGTATTAGCTTTCTCTTTATTTTTTATTAAGAGAAAGATATAGATTTATACTATTATAAATATGCCTTGCCGCACTGAATATTCTTGTGGTCACTAATAATCTTACAATTAGACATAATGATGATAATAAAATTTAATCAGTTGAAGTTTAAAATTTTGTTTAAAATTGTTTAAAATTTTGTTCCATTGAAAATTTTGTATCATTCAATCAAAATTTTGTATCATTCAATCATTTTGTGAGTACAGTCATTTTAATTGAATTTGAGAATTTGAGAAGTTTTTTATTTGCAAATGTTTTCTTCGATATTATTTCATTAAAAAGTGCCTTATTTCCATTTTTATTTTTTAAACAACTTTGTCGTTCCATATTATGGCTAATAAATATAATACTTGTAATACTGACTTTTTTTTGAATAAAGCGGATGATCCAACCGGAACTATTTCAACTTTGTTTCGTGGCAACTTTGACCAACAATAGATTTGATTTGTACATTATAGTGCTACTTGAAAAAATATATAAAATATCTGTGACTATATAATTTTCTCTGATCAAATAATGGTTTAACATTCGTTGACTGTCTCAGATAAAATTAACTAACTCTTAAACAAAAAATTGGAATTTAACAAGGAATGATTTCTATTCCGGAAATTTAGAATATTATAAAACTTTGGGTTATAAAAGTTATAAACAGAACATATAAAAAAGTATGCATTATACTTTTTTTTTCCTATCAAAATTCACTTTAAGAGGGTTGAAATGCTGTCGTGTTAATTTAGATATCTGATCAAAAGGTGATTTGAGCTTTTGAATGATTTAGAAAAAAAATTCATTATCAACTTATCAATATTTATCAGTATATCAATAAACATTATTAATATATCAATATAAAAATATAAAAACATCGATTTCATCAATATCTATGAAATATTAAATTATTAAATTATTCAAAATATAAACTGTCATATCTTCGGTTTCAATCCAGATTCTTGTACAATGTAATATGTAGAAATAAATTATTTTTGTGCCACTTGACATTAATGACTTATTGTCAAATGATTTAAAAGAAAGTTACAGACACTTTTGATTTAACATGGCAGAACTAAACAAAAAAATTTGATAATTTTTCGATTTTTTATTGTAACTTACAAATTATAAGAAATACAAAAAAATTTGAAACAAAAATTATCTTTTTTAATTAGAATTGTTGATAAAAGATTTTTCAATCGTTTATATAATTGAAAGAAAGTTATAAATAAAAATATTAATAATTTTTTGCAAAATTTTAAATTGTAAATAACTAAATTGTAAATAGTTATAAAATAGCATACTATTTATTTTTATACAAATTTTGTTGAATATAATTGATGAATTGTATGTTTTAATAGTCGAAGAACTTCTGCATTTCATTATACCATTGATTGAAAAACTTTCAAATTTTTACAAAAATAAAGTAATTTACAATTTTGTGTTTTATTGGACAGTAGGTAAATATGCCGAATGAAAAAGGAGAAGAGAATTAAGATGTAACTTATCTTTATTAGAACTTTTAATTTTTAACATAATTGCAAGTTTTTAATTTATTTTCTCAAAAAGTAGACTAGATTCAATAAATAATTAGACAGTTGTGAAAACACATATGCAATCCGAATATTATGAATAACAATGACGTAATAAGATACATAGCAACAATAGTAAAAATAGTAACGCATGAAAAAGGATGGAAGGAAACGAAAGGAAAGAGAACAGAAGAGATTTCTAATTTTGTCCCAAATTAAATAAACGTGGCACTGTACAGAATGTGCTCACAGTGAATTTACAGACATTACTATTTTATGATTATATTATAACTAGAGCCGCAAAAAAAAAAATTAAATTAATATTAAAACGCACGCATCCAACGATGTCTCTGCGAAATCTTACGGCGTCCCATAAGACAGAGGAAGGCTCTACTTTTATTATCTAAGAACAGTCCAGTCCAGATAACCAAAACAGAAAAAAGAAATGCGAAGAAAATTTTGCATAATCAAGGACTGTAAATTACGTAGTTCTTTGCTTGGTATCATTTTCCACATATATTCGGGAACATTAAGATTTGAATCGCTTTTCAAATACATACTGATATTTCGAGATATTAATAGTTGGAAAACAATACCCCCAATTACCGGGATCCATCAAGAGTAGGTAACTACACTCGGCTCGTGTCCTGTTATAGCATATCGTAAATTAATGTTGTTTTACGAGTTACGATTTACACTGATAGTGAATTTGAACAATTTGTTAAAAAAAGAGAACAGTATCTGAAGAATAAGGTATAAATATTCAAGCAATGAAATAATTAACTTAAAACATTGAAATAAATAAATATTTTTAACAAGTTAATAAATAAAAAACAAAATTAAATTTATTATGGTAATGAAATGATAAATCAAATTAATTATGGTAATGATAAAATTAAACTTGATTAATTGTTAGAAATAAGCTAAATAACTGTCGAATATTTAGAAATAATTTAATTGTTATAAATGATTTTATTGAAACTATGAAATAATGTTTGGAAATATAAAAAAATTAAATTACTGATTCAATTGTTATAAGTAAATAGTTAAAATTGTTAAATAATATACAAAAATATCATAAAAATACATCAATGACTCGATTGTATAAATTATTAGTTAAAAATTTTAAATAACATTTAGAAACATTAAAAACGAGAATTAATTGTTCAATTATTATAAATAAATTATTAGAAATATTAGATAATGTTTAAACAATTAGAATATTCAGAAATATTATTTAAGAGTTTAATTTAAAAATTCAGTTCTAATGTTTAGTGGATATGTATGCGATGAAGGTTCAATTAGTACTGTGATTGTTTGTCTTGGTACCAATCAAAGTCAACTTAATTTTTATCTTGTCAAGGATACGGAACAATTAATACTTCAAAGTCTTCGAAATACGGTTTGTCTATTACAGCAATTAATTTGATTATTTTCAGATTTTTGTTGCATTATAACTCCTATCAGTTAACGACAATAATAAATACTGTAAACTCTACAGTTTTTATGAAATTATATTTGCACTGTTAGTTTTTAACTTATGTTGACATATACTAAATTCTAATTTATAAGTCTGTGACATATAATTTATGTAGAATGTAATTTATATTATAGTCGAGAATTAAGTAGTCATCTCTTAAAAATATTTATGCAAATGAAAAAACAGTCATGTTCAATTAATAATTTTCGGTGTAGATGTAACATTATTGATATTTTCTAATTTTAATTCCTATTACTAGTAGCGCTGCGGTGCAAAACCTGTCTAAATCGATATGGTAGAATGTGACATGAAAATGGTACGGAAGTCAGGTGATACCCAAAACATAGGGCACGAAAAAACATTGGATGTCCGGTCTAGCCTAATTAGTCAATGGTAGAATCTTATGTCATTGTCGTGTTTCTATCATACATCTCCTAATTTATATCTATTCCATTAAAAATTTCTGAAATATTTTTTTCGATGTAATTCAATTATCATCTTGATTGAAAGATACTGTTACTGTACCACTACGTTATTACTAATTTTATGTAAAAAGAGCATGGTAATAAAGAAACTTACGCAAGTATATTGTACATATTATGTAGTATGTATTATAGAACGTATTTACAACGATATATTTACAATTGTCATTACAAAAGTTGTGTTAATGATACTACAGACTATATATCGATCGATTGATTTACGATTGCATTCACGAATGCTTCAGGCACCCATGAGCTAAAATAGACTATGTTTCATTCCCATTCACACCGTTAAACGCCATTAAACAATGTTGATACACATCTCGAGCAGCGGCGGCAGCACATTCGAGTCTTGCGTCGGAATAATTTAAAAACTTTTAATCTCACGCATCAATTAAGTGACTATAACGTAACTCTTGTACTTTCTTTTAGAATTCGTAAAAAATAGAAATCTATATAAAAAAAAAAAAAAATAGGAGAAAAAATACAAGAAAAAGAAAACATTGTACGATAGTCGTTTGATTAATTAACTAACACGTTCATTGCGCATCAGCATATAATTTTTCAAAATCACAAATCAAAAATCGTGATTTTTTAACGTGTAAATGAAACAACTGTGAGACGCGAAATTATTTTTGTGAGATGCAAGACATCAAATTTTGAAAAATACTTTCGTAATAATTCATATAAAATAAAGACGCAACATTTTGTCACATGTGAAAGTTCATTCGAAAGTTTTTTCAAATTCATCATAGCATATAAAATTATTTAAAATCTTTATTTTCATTATCTGAAGAATAAAAATAATTTGCGTCGGAATGTTATTCATTGGTTTATCAAATATTATAACTCTCTTGCATAATTATTCAATTATTTAATTATAGTAAATATTGTTAAATTCTTTTGTATAATAGTAACATGTACAATAATAAAATAAATAATGTTTTACAAGAAAATTTTATAAATTACAAGTCAATTGAATTTTTTTTTTCCTATTTGATATAACATCCCGAAATTGTAACAACTGTTTGCATTTATCAATTAACTAATATTATCAGATGACATATCATTGTGGCACCCAAAAATGACAATATTATTGATATAAAAGACTTATATAAATAGATACCGCGTTTTAGACATCCAATTTAGTAATTTCTAATTATCATCTATGACCATTATTTGATAATTATTGTCTAGAAAAAGAAATTCCTCACCGATTTGGAATTTTTTAACCTTAAAATATGTTATCATCGTCCTGAATAACTTTTTAGGTCGATCAGAACAACCGCAGTTTGATCTTAGATATTTATAAAAATTATTTAAAAAGCAAACTTATAATTAAATTATAATTTTTATAAATTATTAAATTATTAAAAGTTCATAAAAATATTTTGATATATTTATAAAAATTCTTTAAAGGACAAACATTTCAACAATTCTTGGGTAAAAAATATACTTTTCCTCTTGGCTCCGGCAAATAATTGATTCATTAAGAGTCATTTATTTTTGCAAATTGTTTGCGAATAATAGCAATGTTTCTAGCCATTATTTAACTCGAAATAATATCTCTTTAAAAAGAGATAATCATTTTTTATAAAATGATCGGCTGATGTAAGATCAAACTTGTGGAGTCCCTACTTGATCTATTTCAAATAAGTACTTTACTTTTATTTCCAAATTTTTTCGCAAAATTGTGGCTCTTAACTTTTTATAAAATGAAGTTATTTTCAAAATTTTAGCCAAATTGGAAGTGGAACATTTTTGGAAAATACGCCATTTTTTTACATGTACCTCGAAAATTAAAACTGAGAGCAACATGTAAAATGAATCAAAAGAATCTGAAATAACTCGTTTCCTAGTAATTTTATTAAAAAGCGTGTGAAATGAAATTTATTATGTTCGAAAGGGCTATTTAGGTGAATATACTTTGTTTTCTGGATATTTTATAATTTCGAAGATATCAAGGCGATCTTAAATTTTTTAAAGATATTTAAATATCTTTAAAAACTTACATTTATATGTCTATTAATCGGTGCAGTTCTCTACAAAAAAAGTACTAATCTATGTATTTTAAAAAATTAGGAAATACTTTAACTTTAATTTTAAAATCTATCGTATGAAAGACGAGGAAAGACAAGAGTAACATTCTAATGTTCACATTGTCTTTATCTTTCAGGGATAGATTTCATAAAATTAAAGTTAAAATATGTCCTAAACTATTAAATTTCAACATAGATTAAATATTTCTTTTATAGAGAATCAAGCTACATTAATTGATGGATCAAAAATTATATCATTTTATTTAAAGAACTCGAAGTTACTTTAATATCTTCGAAAATGTAAGATATTCAGAAATCAACACCTCCCCAAACATAATAAATTTTATTTCAAACATTTTTTTTTTATAAAACCACTAGAAAACGAGTTGTTTCAGATGGACATTCTTATAACTCACCCTGTATATAAGAAAAAGTTGTTCAGAATGTTGACCTTGACGACATATTTGAAATTCATTGAAATCGGTGAGGAGTAACCTTTTCTAGATAATTATCACATATTTTTTAAACAAGAATATAATTTCAGTAAAAAAATATGAAAAATTTGTAAAATAGTCGATACTGGTAACGTATATCTAGAATCGTGGAAATTGATAGAAATTTTAATTATGATAAATTCCTGTCAATATTCTAACTCAAATTTCTGAATCACTTGATGAATAGAAAGATATTTTAATATAATATTGTTAAGAAAGAAACGACTGTTTAGTGTTGAGGATTTTTAAAAATCTTTCAGAAATAAGTAATTAATGCTTAATATTCTGACAATGATTGATAACTTTGGCACGTTTAAGAGGATGCCACGTAAAGTAATAAAACAAATAATAACAAAAATTTAGTTTTAGTAACATTCAATTTCAGTAAAATTGAATTTTAAAATATTTCTCTTCTCTAAAAAATAGAAATATGACTTGTCATTTTGTCCGCTTGCAATATTGGTACAGAAATATATTTTGTATAAAAATAATTTATTGCCGCATACAGCATTAGTAATTCAAATCTGATCAGCAGTGAACGTATTAAGCAGTAAATTATTATTTTATTGCGCATGACGTTTCGTTTCAATTGAAAAACATGCGCCTATGATTTATTTTGTTCGACAAATCTGATTCTCATTATCATTCTCTATTATCTCTCTATGACCATTACGACATACAAAATCATACTAAAGAATTTTTCACTTTCTATATACGCATATATAAATAAATTTACATTCTACATACATGTACATAGAAAGTTGAGTTATTAAGGTGTGTATGTACAGGGTGGTTCGGTAACTGTCGCTATCTTAATCCTCTATAACGAATTTTAATTTGGAAATCTGAATTTGAATCTTTTTGAATATATCATTTTATATATTTATTTATATCGTTGCATGTAATTTAAACTTGTAACAACAATTAAAAAATTCCAATCAATGACGAGTTTCTCCGCTTGTGATAAGCGAATGAAATTCTTGTTATAGAGGATTAATGTTCCCCAGAATAAGGAAACTAGAGAAAAATATTTAATTATATAATAGAAAAGATTTAATCATATAATCCTTATTCTGCTCTTTCTATGTAAGTATCATTAATTTAATTAAACAATTGTCTTACAAAAATTTAATGTTATATTAATTTTCATTGTTGAGTCATAGTTGAGTGATCGCAATAGTTTAAATTAGATTTGAATTGGGTTACTTAATTTTCAAGTATTTAATTTTAATTTGCATCCTATACCTTACGTAAGAAATACTGCTGGTGATTTTTATCACATAAAATGCAGAATACGAATTAGAAGAAAATACTTTCAAATTAAGTAACTTGACATGAATTATTGTTAATTAGAATGAAGCTATAGTCGAGGATGAAACTCCTCTTTTCTTCGATACAGTCATTCAAATTCTTAAACATTTAAATTTACAAATAATCAAAATTAATTTTCCAATCCTTAAAAAATCGTCTATCTTTCTAATAAATAACAAATAAATTCTTGGTATCATAGAGTATGTATGTATTATAGAGTTATATTCTACTATAATACTCGATGTCGTCGCATCTTTTCATATCATGCAATCTTTGTTACATAAATACTTTTCTATTCTCCATAATTTTCAAAAGTATTAAGGTGACAATTACCCGACTACTCTGTAAAATGTTTCATACAGTAAGCGATATTTCGTAAATGAGAGATTTTCGGTTGGAAGTCATTAATTCTTGATAGCTGAGCGCAATTGTTGCCCGATCAGAAAGCCAACAATCAATAGACTCATGGTGAATTTGAAGAATTAATTCACTTTTACGCGAGAAATCAGTCATTTGCTGGATTCATACTATCTTATGAAACAACCTGTACACATACGAATTCGCTACAAGTATTACACGCGGTGCTCTTGTTCTCTCGGTCAGACACATTACTTACAAACATAAATAAGTCTAATTACAAGAAAAAAAAAAGCATATCTTTTTCTTTTTTTGTGCCGGCTTACGTACAATAGATACTTTCGACGAGCGCAAAAATCTCGAATACAAAACAACGATAGATCAAATGTATATGACATACTCTTCAAATAATGATGTTACACTTTTATCATTTTTTTTTCTCAGACTATAACATTGAAAATTTCTCGAGTCATTAAATTAATATCACTAAATGATCTATTAACCGACCGTACGTTTGAACGTTAGATAAAATATTTGAGTTGAGTAAGAAAAAGAAAAATAAAAAAAAAAGGAAAGAAAGAGGAAAGAAAGATGGATAGATAGAAAGAAATGGTTCGGAGTATCGATAAATAACCCCGATTTGTTACGTACATATATATATATTACAATGTATCCACTAAAATCGGATAAAAATCACGTGCCGGAATTGCACGTATTCGTCGATCGATTGTCTCCGTTCAGTTATTCACTTTTACTTCTGCCGGCGATAAAAATTATTACGATCATTCATAGTACAGAAGCATTTGTTGTTCGAGAAATTACACTATCTACTAGTCGAAATTTGGCACCAGACGACCGATGATTTACTGTGACGCTTGAAATCCGCCATCGATCAAGCGTTTGTAGTTTATGTCAAACACAAGCGAACAGACACTGGAATCTATTTTATCCTATCGAACTGAGAATCGAGCCGAATTGAGTGACAATAGTTTAATTCGAATGTCAAATTGCACTTTGACCAGCTGATTTGACTTCGCGAACTTAAAATTCATATCAATTTTTAAGTTAGAGATCGATCAAACAGATTATGGCATAAACGAAAGATTTTATTTTAAACATACACTTGTATAATATGTCCGATTATGTTTCATTTTTAGCAATAAAATTTTAAAAATGTAAACTTTCGATTATCTGTCAATGAACAATTTATCATAGCCATATTCGTTTGGTTTCTATAAAAGCTCAAATAAGAGATTGCATATCAAGAATAAGAGATTCAATATAACGATCGTGCTACTTTATTTTTATACTTAAATGCAATATCTAATAAAGGTAACGTTTTATAGATGTAGGGAAAAATATAGAAACAACGTTATCGACAATAGTTTAAAAAGAAATAATTGAAATGGTCAATGATCATTAATCTGTATACATCTTTCTCTTACTAAAAGTATTTCAATTTGTACCTTAAAATAGATATCAAAATTATTAAAAATATCTACAAGTATGATTGTGATTAATAATGTAAATTACAGTTTTAGGCAATATGCAATTTCTTACTTAGAACTTTACAAAATCTTCAAAGAAATGCCTAAAGTCTATTTTCAAGCGTTCGTTAATAAAAAGTAAAATATAGGTATCTGTACACAGACTTACAAAGACAATACATTCGAGTAATCGGCACACGTCGATATTATATTATGTAGATTGTTGTATTTCGTATTACAATATTTGCAAGTCTGTGTACACTTTAAAATCAAATAAATATTTATTAATGGAATTTCTATGTATTTATGGGAAATTTGAAAGTCCGAAATGCAACAGATATGTAAATTATAATAATACAATAATATAAGATATAATATTATAACGAACAATTTTCATCCATATTCTAGTAATCGTAGATTCTGAGAATATTCTAATAAAATAAAAATTGTCCGATGGCACAAACGAACAAGTAGAGAAGTAAGGAAAGAAATAAAAATGATCCCACAACATTAGGTACTCGACTCGATCCCTCCATCGATCGAATTAACGATTGTCAATCGATTTTACTTGCAAAATTCAGCTATGTAATCTGATTTGCGTTCGATTCATCGTCAGTTCGAACGCGCTGTCCGTACACATTGTACACATCTTGCTAATCCCGGACGATCAATGGCAACCGCAGCTCTTGACGACCATGTTTTTGTACTTCTTCAGTATAACATTGCTTTCGTCGAGGAAATACAGCACGGAGATCGGCGAGAGCTTGGTGGGTGCGCAGCAAGGCTTTGGTACCTTACCAGGGCTGACCAGATGCACCAACGTTTGGACGATCGCGTGATTCGTCGCGTTCATGTGAGCGTTCAAAGGAAAATTGCATTCACCGCTGCAATAATATGCGTCGTATCCGTCCGGCGCTATGATCCAGTCCTAGAAAATAAATATTCATCGATTACCGATCGGTACGCGGCAAGCTAGAAGACCTGACGATCGTCGTACACGATTGCATCAAGTCCATGTGTTATTACGCTTCCTCGCGTAACTTACCTGCCACTTTAGATCCCTGAAGCTCACGTACAATGTTTGAATTTTGCAAGTCCTCGAGTTGTATTGCACGCCTGGATCTGAAAAAAAATAGTAACAAATGGTTCTATAGTACGCTTCAACGACGTGTCCGAATTTAATGCGATCTAAAGAATATATACGTTGGATATCGAACATATTCGCGTCGGCTCAATCGAATATAACATAATTTATGAGCAAATTTATGAACTTTTCAAAGGAAAATATTATAATTTAACTAATAGGTATTTTATAAAAAGATTTGGAAAAAGTCACAGTTTCACATGTCGGAGATGCATATATATTTATTTATATTTAAAAATAAAATATATATTAATAATATTTATCAATCATGTATATATATAAATTTTTTTTTATAATGAAATAAAATTCCAACACTCATCAATTTGTTTCCAAAAGTATCTGAAAAATATAGTCACATATATAGTGAAGATAAGAAAAATTATCGATAATTTAAATTGTTACAATTTTATTAAAAAAATATAACGAATGGGAAATTAAAGATACTCTTTTCTTAGAAACTGTGAAAATTAAAATGTCTCTAAAACCAAAACATATTTTTTTCATGACTAGATCCATCATTATCTTGGAAATTGAAATTTATTGTACAATTTTTTTTCACCATTTTATTAAACTTTAAACGTTGGGACTAAATGACAAAATGTTCGCATTTCTTGAATTTTTGTCGTCCAATCCTAATATTCAAAGAAAATACTGAAAAAAATTGTATAGGATATTCTAACAATTTGTTGCAAAGAAGAAACTTCATTTTTCAAGATTATGATGGATCTAGTCACGAAAAAAATTTTCAATGTTTTTAGAGATGTTTGAACTTTTACAATTTTCGAAAAAAAGTATCCTTACTTTCGCATTCATTACGCGATATAAAATCATCTTTAATAAAAACAAATGAAGCATTGTTAAAGTAGAAATTCTATCCTTTAAAATGAGATCAAATAGATTGTTATATATTTCTTTTGTAAAATTGTAACAATTTCAGTTCTTGGTTCAGTTATGCTCTTCACTATATATGCGTAATGCTATATTTATATTCAATATTATTGTATCAATTATTATTATCAAAAATTTGATAAGAAAAATCAATGGGTCAAATATGAATTATCCGATGCGAATATGTTGTCAATATTAAAATTATTAAATGCGTCAAAGTAATAGGGTCGCAGATAGATTTAAATCAGTTATATTTATTTGTTTTTTTGAAATATATCGTAAGTGTATATTGCACATTATATAAAATATTATGTATAACATTATTGGTATACAAGATATACACTAATATCATAAGATATATTAAGCTATGCAAGATATATCTTAAAAAATAAAATTATAAATAATAAAAAAGAAAAAAATTTAATACACTGTACTAGATATATAAAAATTATTAATTAAATAAATAATTTAAAAAAAATGAAATACATTCAAAAAATAACTTATTTTATATTTATTGCAAATGTCAAATAATTGAATTATTAACCGATGATAAAATATACAAAGTTACATTATAAATAATGATAAACTAAATATTTTGACAAACATTGTAAACACAAACATTTATATTAGAAGAGCAATATTGAGCAATGTTTATATTCTGGGATTATATTTAAAATACCTATATTCTTAAAAGATTAATGAGAAGGAATGATTCCCCGTTTTTCTTGTTTTTGTTTTCTTCATATATTTGATTTATTTTAAAGTTTATACATTTGTTATTATCGAACGGAGGAACACATTCAGACATATACATATATATTTCTTTCGACATCAATTTATTAAAATTAATAAATCGTTCATTTATTTTTGTGCACGATTTTATTAGAAACTTTTTTTGTTGTATTGTGTTCTTGTAAGAGAACTATGGAGCTGAAAATTATGGAGGTGTTCTCCTCAACAGTCGACAAGACTATTAAACAAGCTGTATGTACAAAGTACTAAATTTATGTTAAATGTCCAACTAGAATAAGTTACGTATCCAGTACTATGTTTATGTTAAATGTCCAACTAGAATAAGTTACGTTAGCTCAATTTAAAACAAGAATTATTGAACGATTTTAACACACAATCAAGATAAGGTAAAATCAGAATGGATCTCTCTTATTTCTGAGAATCTTTTCATTTAGTAGCCAGTTTTTCAATTACATTTTTATAATATTCAGTAATATTATAATATTTTTCCCTATAATATATAAAGTGAGTCACACAATTGTGAACAAGCAATATCTTTTTGTTAGTTAAAATTAAAAAAAGACGTTTCAGGAAAAAGATGAGTGATTCAAGGTGGACTACATATTTATAATTATATTTCTTATACAAATACTATAAATGCATGCATATTTTACATATTTTACTTTTATTATTTTTTGAAATGGAAATCTTTTTTTTTTTTCATGTTGCATAAGAAAGTATCAACGAAAGTATATGTATGATTGAAAAGTAATGAATTTATAAAATACTTTAATTTTAATTTTTACATCCTTGCCACTATCTTTAAAATATGTTTTACAAAATTCAAGTTAAAATATCTTTTAAACTGATCATTTTTCGACTATGTTGTTCTAATATTTTTGTATATAGAATGTTTATAAAAAAAGAAAATATTTCCATTAAAAAAAAATGTAACTGTAAAATACTATGAATTATTTGTATTATAAATGTTATTTGCAAGAAACACATGATCGTTAGTACGTAGTACTAACAAAATTTTGATCTTCATCTTCTTTTTGTAACATTTTTTTCTAACGTTAACTAAAATAATAATATGGCTTACTTAAATCACTCTATACATCATATATTTAAAATTTGATAATATTATATTATTATATTTATTTATTATATGTTATATTATTATATTATTTATTTAATTAATGTATTTGATTGTATACCTAAATCGAACAACAACAACTTTAAACATAATATTAATCAATTACTTTTTTGTAATATCGATTAAAAGACCTAATTTTCAGTGTCTTAACCCAGAATATAAAAGGTAGAAATGGAAATGATAGATTTATTGATTCATCGGACGTTACCTTCCGGACTTACCGGTGTACGGATTATTTCGATAATCCAAACTCGACGACTCGCTCTTCTTTCTTCTCCTGGCATCCCGTTTCTGTCGTACTTTCGACTCTCTGATGCCAGAACTCTTAAAGTAACCCACCATGAAGGGCTGCTTGTCAGGATCACCCCTGAACCCGACAATCCCAACGTCTTCTGGTCTCACTTCGTGTACTAAAAGCATAATGAGGTTTGATAATTAAATACGACACATTTGTCTCTTTATTCAGTATAATTCAGTATTATTATTCAGTCATTAAACAGATGTATAATTTGCCTGCATTTTACGTAAAAGAATACCTTTTTGTAAAAATTTTCAAACAACTTGGTTGAAAATGATAAATTTTTGGAGGAAAATCTGTTTGGAAATATCACAATATTACAAGATTTAAATTGTGGTAAATTTTTTGTTCAAATATAAAAATTTTTAGTCAGCAAAAATTCTCCGAAAGTAATACTCAATTTTAATTAAAATATTATATAAGTACACTACGGACTTTTTTGCGAAATTTTAAAGTCTGAGATTAAAATATTAAAATGCACATCATAGGAAAAAATATATAAAATATTATATATAAATGTATAAATATATAATATATATAATACATAAAGCATAGTACTTTTTACAATAACATTTGATACCTAAAACAATCTTCTATCGAGGTTCTATCTTTTTTATTTGTATTTTCAAAAATATGAACTTGCATAAAAATGTGCAATCTAATTATAAATAGTTTAAACTTGAATAATATTAGTGGAATTATCATATATTAATACTATCAATAGAGAATTCGTGTGATGGAATTCTTCAATAAATATCGAGTTGATCAATATTTTATTCACAATAAAAGGTAATCAAATGATTAACCAAGATTCGACAGATTTGAACTTAATGAATTTAAAATCACTTTATTTTACTTGAGATATCCTTTCAGGCTACGTTCGTTTTCATTAGTCAAGTCTCTTGTCTTCAAGCGCCACTTTATTATTATGAATCCGTTACTTTTATGTCACTTGAAATGTTCTTCAAAAATGATGTTAAGGTTCTTCCAACTTTGATTTGAAAGGGATAATAGTTGCTAGATAACTTAGATGAACACAATATAGCAGAGTCTTAAAATATCCAGTCAGTAGCTAAAATTTATGTTTCTAGAATGAAAAGAATAATTTAAAATCTTTCCGGAGTCATAAAGATCTTGAACTTTGCTTGACCTTCATGAATTTACAATCGTTATATCGTTTCCATGCAGTAACGTTTTTGTAATTTCATGTTTATTGCCAGTTTTTTAAATTCGTTTGTAATTGATAAAATAATTTTACACTGTTTGCATTACAAATTACAAATTTAGATAACAAGTCAATCTAAATGGATGTGTAAGATGATGCCAGAAAAAGGAGTGAACACCATTACACGAAATATAAACAGATTCGTATTAATAAAAGTTTTAAATATAATTAAAATAAAACTACTCTCAAGTCACTACTTATTATTAAATTCGACTAATAAATTTCAATAAATCTGAAAAATTCATATTTTACGATACTCGATAAAGTTTGAAAACTATTTTATTTTGGAGATTCCTTTGTTAATTAAAAATATTGGTATTTGAATAAGAAATATCGAAAGACAATTTAATTTCTACAATGTTACAAGCTTTACATGATTGCTTTCAGATAAAATTAATTAATTCGATTAATCAATAGTAATTTCATTTCTTGCCGCGTTCCTTGTGCCAATGTTTCAGATAATAAAATATAAAACAAATGAATATCATACGGCACATAAACACAATAGAGCATAATATGCAGACACTGCATTTTCTTTTGACTTCAAAGGTACTCTGCAAATAAACAACAAATTACATGCAATAAACAACAATTCGTACGTACAATACTCTAGGGAGAATATTTCAATTCGGTGACGCCTAATTATCCTGTTTGATTCAATAAGTGGAATGCACGCGTGAACGATTACGATTCGCTCACATGTTTGTTAGAATGGCCTGCCAGTTGGAATTATTAATAGGCAACCTTCAGGAATATTAACTATTTAAGAATCTCGAGTCGGTGTCAGCTGACTCTCTCTCGATAGAGCATGATCGAGGGAGCCGTTCACTTGGCCGATATAGGCGACAGTTCATGGTTTCCCAACACGTTGGCCCTGCAATTAAATCGCCGCTGCACCATTTGCGCGTTCAATTAATTGATCGTTCCGTCAGCTGGCACGCATTGATCGATCGATTATTCTTAATTATGCCGTTGGCGCGGCATGCATGAAACAAGGAGAAGCGGTCACGCACAGAAATTTCTGGATATATATATATATATATATATATATATATATATATATATATATATATATGTAGCATGTCCGTGGTGAAAACGCGTGGAATTCAACGTGATCGTGAACGTCGTTTCGTAATGTAATCGGAACTTAGAAGAAGTTATGACACTTGTTTATCATAATTATTGGGGCTGTTTTAATTATTCATGCAATAATAATCACGCTTCTCTCTTAACAGTTCGCGGTGTGACAAAAATAGAGCCATTTTACATGAATTAGCATGAAGTGTCGCAACCTCTGGCTCTGTACATTAGTGACATTAATGTCAAGAATATTATTTCCACGCTGCCGATGGTGACACTAGATTGGAATGGAACCGTCGTGAAAGTATGGATCGTATTTTCAATCGAGAAATTTGCACCTTGAATGATAAATAACAGCTACACAGCGTACACAGCGTACGCAGCACGGTTGTTATCGTATTAATTTAAAACATGTTGAACCGATATCAATTTCTCTCATCGCTCGGAAATGATGTGTGTTAAAGGACCCTGAGGAAATCTGGTTTCGATAATGTACTTTCGAATTAATATGATACACATATACATATATGCGTATGTTACACACGTATGCACATACATAGCTATACTTGGGTTACACTATATGTAAATTACGTTTTTAAAGCTTTGATTAAATCTTGAAAACTTTGCTCCAAGATGCAAATTTGCTCCAAGTTGAAAACACGATCCATACTTTTACGAGAAATGACTTTACTAGCGAATGATTCTTCTTTTCATACGAGAGTTTGTCGTCGATTCAACTCGATCTTTATTTACGATATTATATTGAATTAATTGTACACGTACAAGAAATCATAAGAATTTTGCAATTAAAGGAAAGATTGTTTCAGGTCCTGATAAAAGAAAATATACTAGAAAATGTTCATTTTAATACCAATATCAGAATTATTTTTTCAATGAAATGAAATATAGTTTTAACAATATCTAATGTAACAAAATTTATTATATATTTTTATTTTGTATTTTTCATTAGACTAACATACAAACATATAGAAAAAAAAATTGAATTATTAAACTGTAATCTTAAAATGCAATATATCTATATATATAAATGTATATATATAATATATATTATGTGTTATCTTTGATATATTATATTTAAGATAATTGATATTTATTTTTAATGTCTTATAGGAGATGTAAGTCTTCAAAAATTCAAATTTATCAAAACTTTCAAAATCTTCAAGATTTAGTTAAGATTTTAAAAACATGAATTATAATACTTAATAAAATTCAAAATTCAAACATCATTTATTAAGATTTTTAAATATAGAACTCCGAATTGTTTAAAAATTAAGATTCCAATGTCTCGTCGAATAAGCATTTTGGAGCAAAATTTTTATAAATATTTCTTTTAATAATAGAATGTATATAGAATCTATACAAAAAACTCTGTCCTAATTATCGAAGTGTAACTGCTGAATAAAAATTATTTTGTTGACCATTATTTGAGTGAAAAAAGCAATAATAATTTTTTTCTATAGTTTTTTTTATTGCTATTCTAAGTTTTATTTTATTGTTTTTATTCTTATCATAATTTTTTATTATTTTATTCTTTTTCTTTCTCACTGTTACACTTAATGACATTATATTTAATTATATTAAATCAAAGATTATTTAAAGATTAGACTGCGGATTTTTATACAGAAAATTTATAAGTTCAAAATTCTTTCTTCGGAACATATGTATATAATATGAAATTTTATAGTATGATATTTTATTAGTACGTGAAACAATTTTCTATCAAGATTTTACTATTGTCATCATATTTCCAAAAATATGAACGTGTAATTCAGTGATGATTATCAAAATGTAATATAATTCCAAGCTCATATATCCTCGTTCGATTTTTATTCAGCTAGATTAGTGATATATATTTGTACATTATATACATTGAGTACATATTTCTGCAACTCTCAGTTTTCCACAAATACATAAAATTCGGATCCTAATTATGACTCTCTTAGGTTATAAATTATAACAATCCGATGATCGACAATTTTTCAAGAAAAACTTATACTTTAATTGTCGTCAAATGTAGAATTTAAAAAAAGGAAAATTAAAATTCATTATAAACGAACTTTATACGAAATTACATAGCTTTGAAAATAAGGTTGCAAAATAAGGAAAATTTAAGAATGTTTTTGGAGATAGAATTATATTTCATTAAAAAAATAATATGTATATCTGTTTAATTAGTAATTAATAAAAATTGGAATTAAATATACTAAAGTAGAAGAACAAGATTGTTTCATCGAAATACCATCTGCGGTGTATCCATCTCCGTAAGATTTTATCTCCAGCAAATATATATTTTTTAAATTTTATGTTAAATTGTATAAAAGAAACTAGTACTTGCCGATTTTTAAAATATCAATTTAAAAAACAAATGACAGTCATCTGAATTAGTAATCTTCAAATCCTTTTGTATTGAAATCAAAATTTCGCTTCGTCAAATATCAAATAATAATCTTGAGAATATTACAAATATTTTTGATAGCAATTTTGAAAATTTCATTTCGAGGAAAATGCTTTTTAAAGTTTCATTAAATGCTGGCAAAAAAATCTGAGTTAATTATTTCATAAAGTATTCAAGAGTATTTTCAAAGAATCGCAATAAGAAAATATATGATTGTTGGGAAATCAATTTTTTCGACTTAGTTAAAATTACAGTTACTTAAATACAAAGTTCTTACATTCTGAAAAAATTAAATTCTACAAAAATTAGGAATAAATATATAGGAATAACGTTTATTAATTTCACACAATGGAAACACTAATTAGACAACAATGATTAATAGGTAGTCAGACAGCTGTCGATAAACATCGATACGTTTTTACAAAGCTATTCATCAGACTTTTATTAGACAAGCTGCGTTACAAACGAGACGTCATTCCGGCCAGTGATTTATTTAATAAGGATTGCCTGAAACAGAATGGTGATCGTTGGAATCTATAAATAGTACGGTGTGTACTCGATATCTGTGGCTCATATTTTTCATCCTGCACTTATATTCTAAATTAAGATATTCGCGTGACAGATCGCGATCGATGCTACTTCAAAAAAATCCGAGAAAACACGTTTGCAGTTACGCAGTCAAAGTCGAACTAGTATCTCTGCGATTAAGATTAATGATCTATCGAAGTGCTAATTGAATCCAAGATTTTCCTTTTTCTTG
The DNA here is from genome assembly GCA_036937485.2 of Tetragonisca angustula. Taxonomy (NCBI): domain Eukaryota; kingdom Metazoa; phylum Arthropoda; class Insecta; order Hymenoptera; family Apidae; genus Tetragonisca; species Tetragonisca angustula. The sequence continues at coordinate 652,113 of JAWNGG020000095.1, read as the reverse complement.
GAATTTTGTTACTTTTGTGTCTAATAAATTTTTTTCTACTCTTCAGCTAGATGAAAGGGTATACAGAACGTTTCGTAACTGATAGTATAATTGAGAAGTGGATATTTCTACGTGAAAAATTAAAACGAAAACATAGGCTAAAGCTCTTTCCTGGAAAAAAATTTATATTAAATGTTTGTTATTAAGTGCGCACTGAATCTCACTTAGCCATGTTCCAAACATCGAAAGAAATAAAGGAATGCAGGTTTAGTAGTATTATGATATTTGAAAAAAAAAATGTACAACATTGAACTTTATGTTTTGTCATTATCTAATGAATTTATCTAGTTTTACAGAACTGAAAAATATAAATGTCAGAATTTTTTCGTATAATTTTATGATATTTATTACACACATAACTTTTATAACACACAGAATTTTTATAATTTTAAATTTTTCACTATTTTTACAAACTTATAGAAAAATGCAACAATAACAATAAAAGAAATACATTTTCTTAATAAAATACCTATATAATATTTCATCTTCCTATCTTTGTTCGCTACTGAAAAATTCAACATAGTGTAAAAAACATATGAACCAAATATCGTCTTTTTTTATCATATTTCAATTAATGGATTTTATTGTAAATTAATATGTTTACTTATATACAATTTTTATTTTATTTTATATAGGATGTTTATGAAGAATAATATTTTTTACTTTAGAAATTATTGAAAACGCTCTCCATTTACTAAATATTATTCCATTTTTCAAATTAATTAATTAATTAATTTGAAAATTCTTGTGAATTTTTGGCGTATTATAATACTTATCAAACTCTTTATATTTTATTTTTCAAAATTTTTCATTACGTGAATGATGAATAAAAAATCAAGCAAAATTAAATCAACTAAATATTAAATTTTTTCAACGATAGAACATACTGATAAAAAAATTTATTTCATATTTCTGATTTATTTTTTCATACAGAATCAGTCCTAATTACATATATCAATAATTACAAAATTCCTTGTATGTTTGAACTTTCTATATATGCCTATTTTGTATCCTTTGATTGAAGTTAACATATTTAAGAGATTTACATAATAGAAAAATGATTGAAATGTAATTTTTCTCAAAAAAAGAAGTAAAAATAAAATACATAAAATAATACATAAGATCTATATTTATTTGAGAATCCAAAACTTTTCGTATTTAACAAATATAATTTTAATATATATATAGTAAACTATAAATATAAAAAAGTCAAACATAATTTTATTATAAATCTCTCCGTATTTACTTTCAATGTAAGATTTTCCATCGATTGAATGGCAAAAAGAATTAAATAATATTCCAAAGACAATTTTGTTGTGATAAATATAATAGCTACTAAGGTGAGAAAAAAATTAATGAGTATGGTAATAAACTTTTCTAATTAAATTTACTATTTACTTTCTTATTTAAATTTAAAACTAAATCTCACTGTATTCACATATATCTTCACAGATATTTACCTAACCAAATCAGCGAATAAAATAAATTTTGTTACGAGCTATTTAAAAAAAAATTTCACAAATGAAATTGAGTTTATTTAATTTGCAATATGAACTTTGCCTGATCCTTTGCCGTATCATGTTGGCTCAGTTGAGTGAAGTATCACATTATCATAATTCGCACGCCTTGTACAAATTACCTGTTTGTCCTTCATTTAAGTAGAAATAGTTAAATAGTAAAGAGTGTCGACAGTTCACTTTGCTAAAAATCGCTGTGTGAGCGTCGTTTCAATCATAAAGCAATAAAAAACGAACACAAATTTGAAGGAAAAGTGACACAAATATTGTTTTGTAAAATATAATATGCACGTCATATAACATATAGGTAAATTACGTGGAAGAGAAATAAAAATTTAATATGTATTTCCAAAAAATAGTAAACGGATACATGTTTGTTCTAACGTGCATATAACGACTTATGAAAGAAATCAAACGAGCTTTTATAGATTTTTGAATAATAACATTTTAAAATTTCGTTAACAACGCAATAGACACAATTATTCTGATTATATTGATAAAAATTTACCAATCTGAAAATATTCGAATGTTATTGCAAAATTTTTATTCTAACGTGCATTCAGCAAGAAAAGATTAATATACATGATGATGTTAATATAGAATGAATAGACATTTATTATATCATAGATTTTATGCTATATGATTCTATATGTAAAAATAAATATAATATGCACGTAGAAAAGAAAGTTTCATTTAAAACTTGGTTTTGAGAAAATTATTTGAAAATTTGTCAATCGTGCTTGAAAGATATTCCATGTGTGAGAATGGATCAAAAATGTGAAATAAAAGTTTTTCATTTGAAACGACATTTTTAAAAAAATGAACATTGAATACGTTTTGTTCAAAGTTGATCTAGTATGTGTGTTCTTGATGAATACTTCAAATTAATTAAATAAAAAAAGCGTTTTATGAAATTAATTTAATTCAAGTATCTAATAATTATTAATCTAATTCAAGCATTTAATAAATATTCATCTAATTCAAGTATACTGAAAAAATATTCAATGTCGATTTTCTGGAAAATGAAGTGTCCTATAAAAAACTTTTATTTTATATTATCGGTTTGCTTTTTCACCTCTTTCCGGTTGTATGAAAACCCGAATATTTTGTATAATAAAGTATTATATCTCATTAAATATTATGACTCATTCATATAGCTGACAGTTATTTGTTCAAACATTTTCGTCATATCTATGATATAATATCTGCATTAAATATCTTGGAATTTTTATATTACATTTTCAAACTTTGCTAGTATAATTATGATTGTCAAATTTCACTACAGTAACAATGAAATTCTAAAATATTTTATACGTATAATACACATAATTCATTCATAAAGAGTTCTTATAGGTTTGATATTTTGAGTAACTATAAAACAATTTAATTTTGATAACAAAACGGCATATGTATATACGTTTATATTTTTGGATAATGATTGGGGTCAATATTAAAAAAGAAAGAGTTACCTTCGAATTATTAATTACACATATATTTTTCTTAATATCATTGTATCGTTTTTCTAATCTAAACAATTCTTACGAGGGACATTATATTTCTTTTAATATAATTTAATATAAATATATTTTCCACATTACTTACAACTAATATCTTTCATAATCTAGTCAAGGATCTATTTGAGCAAAGTGAGTTAACCTGTCATTTAAATGTTTTATATTTTAATATGCAAGTTAATATTAATCTTAATTCTAATAGGATATAATCTAAAAGAATAAGTTATTTTATCGAAACTTTAAAGTAAAGGAAACTGTGAGGTTCTTACATTTAGAAAAAGATAAAGTTTAAAAATGAATTCTTCTTTATCTTCGTCTAAATGTAAAAATCTTATAGTTTTTTTTATCAGTTTGTTTCAATATCTCAATAAAATAACCAACGTTTTGAATTATATATAAGCTCCTTAATTAGCGAGTGGCACAAGCATAAAATTAACAAAAATGAGTTTATTACAAAAATGGTAAATATTAATTATATTTATTTCGTTTACCAATTTATATATATTTTATCTTACGTTAATAAAAAATAAGAATCAATCTTTACATGGTAAATAAATAACGGCATTTGATTATTCGTTCTCATTATTAGTTTGTTATTAAAGTGATTTTTTCTCTAAATGTTTATTTTTCTTTGACTTTATTTTCTTACAGTAAAATCACATTACTGTTAATACTGTTACAAGGTATTATAAACAAAACCCAATTTTCACAACGTTCAAAAAAAGAAATTAATTCGATTGAACTAAGAAACTCATATTGTTTCGGTTGTGGCCTTAAGATTAAAATTTTTAAATAAACAATTCGTACAATTTTGTCCTCTTGTTTACCATTTCGAAGAGAAACGCTGGACAAAAATAACGCGAACACTCTGTAATTTTGTTAATTCGTATAAAATTTTGAAACTCATATTGTTTCGGTTGTGCTCTTGGGATTAAAATTTTTAAATAAACTGTACAATTCTTTCCTCTTGTTTACCATTTATCAGTAATTTTCTAACTGTATTACAATATATCAGCAATTCTCTAATATTATTAATTGAAAAAAGAAACGCAATACCGAAACGTTAATGATCAGTATAATATGTTCAGAAGTAATACCCAATCAATCGAGAGATTAAACATTCGATGAAACGAATGATTCGACTACAAATCACAGTTTCCATCCTTATCCACGATCTACACGCGTGCCATACAAATTGCATCGTTTCATCGGCAATAAAACAGAAAACGCATTCCCGATGGCTTCCCGATCGGTGAAACACAATGACGCGCGAAAAACAACGAGGCAGAAATGCAAAATGGAAGGAAAAGGAGAAACGACGAGTCGCTGAGGCGTAGAATCGATTTGTTGCGACGCGATGCAATCCGCCACAGACAAGAGAATGATTCTTCGCTACGGCGGGTGTCGATTCGCATGCGGCTCGCGCAATTTTCGCGCGATATCGAAATTCGAACGAAAGGACACGCGTATACGTGCGAATGATTCAAACGGTCTCATTGTGGAAGCCTGTGGCCGCGCGCTGCCGTTTCGTTTCCGCGGGGCAGCAGCATTGCCGCGTATGCAAATGATCCTTCTTACGAATACAGCCGCGCCGAGTTCGAGAAAGCTAGTAAATTGGCTCGCAGGAATGCGCATTCGCCGTGATTGCAGCGGGCACCTGCTGCTGCACTTTGCGCGCCATTACAGAATCGACTGGCGACCAGCTTGTCGACAAACTTTTGCTAACCGAATGCACGTGACGAATTCGATTGAATTACGCCGTGTCTTTCCGAGAGAACGTCAGTTTCGTTGTACGGCTTTATTTCTCGAGAAGAGACACCGAACCGGCGATTAGATCTTTATAACCGAAACGAGAAGAGCAGAAATTCACAAGTTTTTCTCGTTTCTTAAAAAATCCTCGTTCCAACTTATTTCGCATAAAGAAACATTTGTTTTCGTGGAACTTTTTATAGAAAGGAGTATTATCTTTAAAAACACTTTTGAACAGTATTCTCGTGAAAGAGATATATTTTAAGAGAGGAAAGAGAGAGAGAGAGAGAGAGAGAGAGAGAGAAGAGAGAGAGAGAATCTCTATGATCTCTAAAAATTCAGTTTTATATTCGAATAATATTCAGTATTAGCTACAAATAATGAGAAGTTTATTAATATTGATAAACAAATTATTTGTTTATCCGATAGAACATTTCTTATTTTTGTACTACAAGTTCTGTTGTCTGAAACTTTTACTTTTAAGAATATTTATCTGTCATCAGGACTTGTGTAATGGGAAAACATTTTTTAAAGAGGTTCTATGATTCATGTTTCAAACAGAATCTATTTAAAAATTCCTTAATGTTTTCGATCTCTGGAAAAAAGTCAGAATAATAATTATATATTCAATTTCAAACGAAAGACACAAAATTTCTTTGTGTTCCACGTTTATACATTAGGTTGAGAGATTAAAAATTTTTAATCAAAAATAAAAATCAATTTCTCAAAATTCATTTATTTATGTTTATCAAATTCTTGAAACTATCGTTTGTCAAAAATATTGTGTAGATGAAGAAATATAATTACAAAATTACAATTATAGTTTTATCTTTTGTTATTTTAACCATGTAAATAATATTAACAGTTTAATTTCTCAAATATTGGAATCAGTATACATAACTTCCAACTTTTCCTGCTTCACTTATTTATTTACTTTTACTTTCTCTTACTTATTTATTTGTTATAATATATAATTCAAAGTACAGGTAGAAAAATATATGGATGGAAGATAAAATAAATGGAGTAATAATTCTCGGAAGTAGTATGCGTTTTTTTCATGAAATCATGGATTAAAACGCAAAAGTAATTTAAGTTACTAAGAAAAGCACTAGCAAAATTACATACTTCATACGTGAAACAGAGTAAATAAATAGTATAAACAGAGTAAAATGAACCAATAAGTTCCAGCTAAATGGATGCCTGACTGCATGATTGCGAATGATGAAATTGATTAATAGTAGAAAAGGAAAATGACGATTTTAAGTAACGAGTCAACAATATTTTTTTTTTAAGTATATTGATCTACACGAAGTTCAAGAAGCAAACTTTAAAAATTTGAATGTTAACATTTCTGTATTTTTAATAGAAGAACGTGTAATTCGGGATTGTTATTATTCCTGAAATTGCAAGAACATGGATTTCGTAAAGTTTCTGGAATTGAAAGTACGTATTATGCGCATTTGATAACTTCGTTACGCTTCTTGGGATAATCTAATTTTTCTAATTAATAAAAGCAATTTCCATTAATTGTAAGATTGTTCTAAAAATAACGCGAATGATTTGTGAAAGAAACATGAATTTGAAAAATTTATGAAACAATTTATGAATTCTATCATGCGGAGAAAAAGTTGTTTTAAAAATAAAAATATATGAATCTGTAATTAACAATTTTAAATAGATCGCTCCGTTGGTGCTTACATTGTGCGTAGAATAATCGAGAAAAGGAATTACTTTTTAAATACTAATAAGAAAAGAAAATGAAAAGAGAAATTACTTTTAATATAATATAATAAATATAATATATAATATAATAACTTAATATAATTATATAAAATACAATTTAATATAATATAATAAATATAATATATAATATAATAACTTAATACAATTATATAAAATACAATTTAATATAATATAATAAATATAATATATAATATAATAACTTAATATAATTATATAAAATACAATTTAATATAATATAATAAATATAAAATATAATACAATATAATTTAATATAATATAACTTAATATAATTATATAAAATGCAATTTAATATAATATAATAAATATAATATATAATACAATATAATTTAAATATAATATAATAAATATTAATATAAGAAAGAAAAATGTTTCAATCTTTTGATATTTAAACATAATCTACATTGAAATCTCTTATTTATAGAAATTTTACTTCTTATCAAAAAATCTTCTTATTTTTTAACAAAGACTGCAATTTCACAATTCGTAAATTACGAATAATGCAACAATTTATTCAATCCTAAGGGATAGGTTGAAACTGTGAAATACGCAAATAACGTTGTGCTTAAACGGTGATGAGAACGAAGATAATGATACGCAGAAAATGTGAAATTCGTGGTACTGTAATTCCAGGCCAGTAAAGCGTTGCTGATTATATGTGTTTCACAGATCCACTGGATCCTTCTGATCCAGTTTTCATATATTAAGAGTAATAAAAAGCAAATTTCCTGGCATGTCCTCTTCGTGCCGGAGGTTCAAGGACAAAACGATTTAGTACAAAGGGGCAGTCCTAGATCAACCGGGAACGCTTTCGCAATACTTCCAACAGTCAAGGACGTGGAACCGGTAACATTGCTCATCTCACGATTCATTTCAACGAAAAATTATCAACTCTCGAGGACAGTTCATGTGTTCTGGAAACGTGTCCCAATATTCAACGTAGGCAAACAGAAACGTATATCTATTTAAGCTATCCATTTATTCCAATTAACAGCTACGTTAAATATGAATTTATATATATGTTTCATCTTAGTTTTCAGTTTCTTTTATTTTCAATTTTTAGTTTTTATTTCAGAACATCGCATTTAGTTTTTATTATACAGAATTTACATTTAATTTTAATTCTAGCTTTTCATTTTAATTTTTATTACACAGAGTTAACTCAATTAGAATACAATGAGACACGAAGAAAATTCGATAACTGAAAATGATAACTGAAATGTTTCGTAATTAATTCTTTGTAAATATTTTTATTCTTGTGGTAATTATCAGTTAAACTAGAGTGTAATGAAGTGTGAAGAAAATTCGGCGAGTGGAAATGATATTTTTTGTTGTTATAAAATTATACAAGACGTCAAAGAAAGTAAGAGTGTAAACCCATCATGATATTCAGTTATGTACAATGTAACACTCATTGAAGAGAGTAAAAGCTGCTTAATTAATAAAATAGCTACAAAACAAACTCGATGTTTTGAAGTATAATATATTTTGTATGCACGAATAACATTATTACCGGTATCGAATTGTTACAACATTGTTGTTGAATGTAATTTTAAAAGAAAATTAATTAATTTGAATTTTAAAAGAAAATTAAAAAAAAAAGGAAAGAAAATTGTTAAATAACTCAATTGTATTATTGTTCAAATATGTACAAAATGAAATACTTAATATTCACATCGATCCGTTAAAATCCGAATTATTTGGTATTTTATGTGAAAGAGTTCATTTAATCTTTCACATCGTTTCTAAAATAAAAATAATGAAATAATCGAAGTGATCCGTCATTTTTCATTTTTATTTCAAATAAGATTCACTAGTCCAACAAATTCGTAACAGTAAGAAACAACGGAATTTATCAAGATGATTGTTACGAGAGAACAGGAGAAAAAGTGTGAAGCACGTAACATCAGCACAGTTGGCACACATTCCGCGCACAAGTCAAATACCTCTGTCGTTGCTTTATTAATTAGTCGATGCAGTGACTCTATTACTGCTGAATTAGCATCGCAGCAAGCACGAGTGAAACATACGGCATTAACGCTATCGTTACGAGGTCTCTCAGTCATAGGCAAAGTCTTCTCTCTTTTTCCCGCTCAATATCTTGATTGTCCAATAAAACGACGATCGTGGACATTTCTCTCAAACGGCGCGTATAAAATCTGCCTCTCTCGGAGCCCGAGGAAAAGATCACCGGAAGAAGAGAGAAGCCGAGCATGGTATTCTTGAATCTTCGCTAACCGCAGCCTCGACATTTGCCCATCCCCCGACAAATACGGCGATCTTTAAACATTTATTTACCCGCGAACATCGCTTTCAAACACTCGTGCGAACGATTCGGAAACTGTCGATAAACCAACACCCATCGTAGTCAAATGATATTGTGACTGCTATTTAGACAAACCACACGTAATCGTGAAAAGAACGCAGAAAGTATAAATTAAACTATATTATTATTAAACTATAACATAGTTATAAATCCGTTAGGAATTATAACAAGTTAAATTACTTGGTTTTCTAATTTTTAACTTGATTGAATTTTATTGTGAATAACTTCGACTCCGAGAATCAAATATTTTGAATTTTGGTAATTCTATATAAATTATCGTAGTCACCAATGACCGAACCACGATTAATTGAAAATGCGCTTATAATACATATAGTATATCGTTATTTAAACAAATACGTAGGTACATGACTATAATCGTGAAAAGAATACGCAATTATGTTTTGATGGCAAAATTACAAAAAAATGACTTTATTACGTTGATAAACTGACATCGTCGTTGTCAAATGTTATGATTATTAACCATAGTAACTCGCATTCATATAGTTTTGGTACAACAGTTGCATTATAATAATTTATTTTCATTTAAAACACACTAATATTTCCTAAATTTCATTACTGACTATTAAATAATATCCTACAGTTTCAATTGCAAAAATCGTATATTTTATATTTACGCACTTTCGGTATCATAATTCGAGAAATCTCTTCACAAACGATGTATATTCCAATGAGATTACAAAGTGCCACGAAAAAAGATCCATAAACTTCCTTCAAAATCGATGGTCAGCAGCTGCTTTATTGAAATTTCAACGCGGCAACGAAAACCGTGTAGATAAATTCGAAAGCATCTGACAAAGGTTGGTTTTCGTTCGTAGTGATAGCGAGGTGTCGTAAGTCTCTCAAGAGTGAGCAAGCAAGCAAGCAAGCAAGCAAGCAAGCAAGCAAACGAAGCAGCGAGCACGCAGTTAGACGCGAACGCGTGGGCGTATCACGCGGAGGTGTGTAGCCGGTCTTTAGAAGCAGAAAGATAGCCGCGGCTATACTTTCGAAAGCATCTGGTTTTCTGCAACCGGAGGAAACTTCCTCTGGTAGGGGGCGGACGGTGAGAAGCAGCTCGCGCGTCCGCGTCACGGCGAACCAGTGCAAACAAACCGTGGGGCTCTTAACCAAACGAGACGAAGAAGGGGAGGAAGATGAGGAACACCAAGAGAAGAAGATAAAGAAAAACAGGAGGAAAGAGAAGGAGAAAAAGTAGGAGGAGTGTAGAGAGACAGATAAAGGATAACCGAGAGTGGATGTGTGCGAACGTGCGTGTCGCAAGAAAGACGTGTCTCCAGAGGATAGTGAACAGAGGAGGAGGAGAGGGATTGGAAGGAGACGGACAAATGGTCGAGACGATCCAAAAGTGTAAGAAAGAAGAAGAGAGAGAGAGAGGGAGAGAGACACAGCGCGGAGAACAAGAGAAAAAGAAACAGTGAAAGAGAAGAATTATTGAGGAACGGAATCGTGGCTTTCGATGTATGTATGCAAGGGATACCTGTGGATACGTGAACGCGCGCGCGCGCGCGCACGCAGAGGTGCGTCTCCGATCTTGTGTTTTATATTGAATGATCAAAGATAAACCGGTTGTGCTCGCAAAAGAGAAGAGCAGAGAAGAGGAAAGGAGTGAGAAAGAGAGGAAGAGAAGAATCAACGTGGGGAGAGAAAGAAACCGGTGAGGTGGTGGAGATGGTGATGGTGATGATGATGATGATGATGGTGATGGTCATGGTAATGGTGATGGTGCTGGTGCTGGTGATGGTGATGGTGATGGTGATGGTGATGGTGATGGTGATGGTGATGGTGATGGTGATGGTGATGGTGATGGTGATGGTGATGGTGATGGTGATGGTGATGGTGATGGGGATGGTGATGGGGATGGTGATGGTGATGGTGATGGGGATGGTAGTGGCGATGGTGATGGTGGTGGACGAGAAGGAGGTGAGAGAGGCAAGCAACGAAATGATCTAGGCGCGGCAAACAACAAACTGTATGCACGCAGGCATTTCAAGCTCTCACATATACATAATCGTCCCAATGCCTCGTTGTTCTCGGATTGAAACGTGTGCCTCGTTTGATACCCATGATGTCGTTATGGCAGGGTTCTCAAGTGTTACCTGCGTGTATCGCGCCAAAAATACAAAGATTACAAGTTAAACACACGCCGTTCTTCCGCCGATCACCACCAGTAACATCGACTCTTTAGTCTGTTATTCTAATAAATGTTCGCCAATGTGTGCGATTGTTTGTATCGTAAACATTTAACTAAGTATCACCGCGAGATAAACGAGCAAAAACATATTCGCAGAAATAAGATCAAGTGCATTGCAAATAAATTCAACTCGATGTAAGTGGGAAGTTTTATAAGTGCATTCGTATTTCGAAAGAAAAAAGATAGTGTCTATAGTGGAAGAAAATAGAGATATAATGTAGAAATAATGTGGATATAATAATGTAGAAATATAAACCATAGTTTTAAATATAAGTACCATCTTTTTGTTCAAACATTTAACGAAATTGATATATTTATATATGTATATTTAAATATATAGGTAATATTTATAATATGGCCTTTTATTTTTCGAACTCCACTGATGTTCACTGTGAAGTTCGAAAGCAATTTGTGTAGGACTTTGTTTATATAAATTTATCGCAAGACTAATAGTTTATTTAATTGAAATTCATATAATACAAGAGATTCTACTCTTTACTAGTGATTTTTCATTTAAATGGTAGGAATTTAAGTTAAATAAAAAACGAACCAGCAAGAGTTAACTAAATTTTGAATTAACTAAAATTTAATTCGAATAAATAGAATTCTATTGTGCATCAAATTTTTTGAAAATACAGAAAATGAAAAACGAATATTATTTCTCACGAACGAATATTGAATCCAATTCTATGAATGAATATTGAATTTGACTTGGATGCCAGAATTTATATTATTCATTCATAATCCATTGGGTCATAGATATATATTTTATTATAATTAACACTGTAATGACTAAACAAAGACTAAACAAAGTATGATAGATTCCATTAAGAATTAGTAAAATAAATTTTGCTATACATAAAGAAACACACATGTAAATAAATAAATATAAACAATATATTTAACCATATGTTGATTATATTTTTAACTTCATTATAATAAATCTTTTGACTATCACTAATCGCTTTTAAAATCACGCGACCAGAATAGCGTTATCAGTTGCTATCATTAACACATTAATTCTTTCGAATTGTTTATAACTGTTTGCTGTCTTTGCGTTTCCATGAAAGTAAATTCACATTAGCAGAATGTAAGTAAACATTCGCAAACATTTCGCGATATTGATAAAGATTCACTTTAGCAATTGTCAATCACAAACCCCCAAATAAATTCTTTTATTTAAATGTCTTTCAATTGTCTTTGTCTACAACAAAGATTGCGCGACGATGATGAAAAAGATGTTGAAATTCAATTCTTTCAATAAAGGATCTAAACTAAGACATGAAATTGGTCCGGACGTTTTTCTGATGCTTGTTAGTTTATTACCACCGTCTGATTTTTGTTTCTTCTCTTTTATTTCCTTCCTTTTCCTTCTTTCTTTTTTCGTGAGTTTCCTTTCGTAGAAGAGTCGCTCTCGTCAAACCTTAGGAACGAGATGAATTGTGGTTTTTTGAGTAGCGCTTAAGGAAAGATGTTGGTTCCAGTATTTAACGCCCCTGTTAGTTCTTTCGAAGCATGGGATACAAGAAGTAGATTTAGGCTTCGAGTATTTGATGCTTGTAATATCTTTGTATACATAAACCTCATCCTCGAAATCCAATAAGGAGGAACTGACGTTTTTTTATTATGCTAAATTTTTTAACTATAGAAAGTTATTCGACGGCTTTTATTAAAGTCAACTTTACTGTTGCACTCGGATTTATACGATTCAAGATGGATATTATATTTCAAGAGGTATTATTAAAATATGCATGTTTTCTAAATATCTGATTTTAATATCCAATATAACCTTTTGTATATTCTACGCTTTTTACAAATAAACTATTTTATTGATAAAGATATAAAGAAAACATTGAAGGCAAAGACAAAAAATATTGAAGAATTTTATAAAAATCACGTGTATCGTTATTAGATCAATTATATTGTTGCCATTTCCTCTGCAAGAAAATTCAATTTCCACGAACAGAAATGATAATTATCAATAACTTGTTAAAAGACTATTAAAAGATAACTGACAATTATACAGGGATCTATATAATTATTTCAAACCTGAAACGACAATTTAATTTGACGTTGTAATGAGTATTTCCGCTAGACATATTATACCATATTCTAGTATCATTTAATTATTTAACAATCGTGATCCAATTATCAATAATTCAAAGTGCCCTATTTTAATCGGTTTTTATTCTTCGAAAGAACATAACCAATCGATTATAACAAATAATACTCTGTCGAGGAATAAATTGCGTGAAATGATTCGATATTTGATATACCGAATAACTTGGATATACCTTTTCAATACTATAGCAACAACCGGTAATGCTACTATAGCGCTAGTGATTACTAGTGTTGCTACTCTGATATCATGTAACTCCGCGGCTAGTGATCGGCTAACTAAAAGTTTATTCTATATATATATCTATTCCTTTGTATTCATTTATCTATATATTTGATACTTTTGTTTTCTTACTCTTTATAGATTTATAATTACTGTTCCTTTATACATAGCAAATACCTATATTATACATACTTTTATATATATATATATATATATATTCTTGAAATTAGTTGGTTGTTATAATGTTAGTGTAAATAAGCATGATTTTAACGACAGAAATAAAAACAACCATTTGAGGTTTAGATTGTATGAACAATTTATATAATTCCATTTAGAATTGTATAACACAATCCAATTAATTTGTCAAAACAAATAAATAAACGTGGTCTTCGTTGCAGCAGATTTTAAAAATCTTTATTAATTTTAAATATTAAATTTATTAAATATTATTAAATATTAAATGATGTATAAAAATTATTTAATATTAAATAATAATAATATTATTAAATATTAAATTTTTATAAAACAATGACAGTCCGAAGAGTTTCAAAATTTGGAAAACTATATCAAGCACAAAAAATTAAACATTAAGAAATATATTTTTTTGTAACATATGTAACATATGTAAATGAAAATTACAGCACTTGAGAAATTTATTAATAACTGTACACGTTGCTAAGAGCATTAAAATCTGCAAGTCTGGAAGGAGTTGAGACTAGTAGACTCGATAAAGAAAGTTACCAATAAATTATATAACAAATAATAATATAGACATCGAAACAATCGAAACACAGTTAAAAAGACTTTAATAAATCCTCGTGGAGCCTTTGGAAACTTGTTCACTTCAATAGACAGTATCCTTAAACATTATTTTATTATTTATTATTTATTCAATCCTTGCCTACTAGGCTTAAGATGACTTCCAGTTTACATCTTTGCCTTTTCACTGTAAACTGCAGTTACACATATTTTCTTACCCTAATCTATCATTCACAACTAGTATTAGGAACTAGTATCCTGATAATCTTATTCTCTACTCTAATAATCTAATAATCCATCAACAAAACGCAGATGAAAAGAAAGCTTACAATATCTATTAATCTAGACTCTAGTGATCTCATAATCTAATTGAAGAAGGGACATAAACTTAATCCAAAGACAAAACAAAAAGGAAACTCAACTATCACCAGTATCCTTAAACATCAAAGTCTGATAAAAAGATGGATCTCTTCTCTGGCTCTCTCCGGATGCGTTGAAAAAGAAAAAAAACACATGTTCAGCAAGAATATTAGTCCGAGGACTTTGTAACTGGTTGTTTCTCGTACGTTATCCCGATGAGATTTAATCGTGGAAGGCTACCACGGTGCCCAGATCGGTGAAAAGATCTTGGGAAGGGAGACGACGTTTGGGAAAGGAAAATCATCAATGATCTAAAGCTCATCGGTTCGTGGCCCTAACCGACAGGTGTAGTTTATCTGAAGAATCGAATCGAGATAATCTTCCCTCGTACGCCTCGTGACGATTCTCATCTGTAAGATTCGGTGGCAGAATTGGATTCAGGGGCGTCCTTATCTCACCATCTGGGGTCTTCGCTTCTCGTTCGTGTGTAGCCTCGCTCTTCGTTACTCCCGTGTAGTCTTGCAGTCAGGCTTTGTTCCTTCGGTTAAATCCCACGCACGCACATCTCGCCAGTATAGGAAGACAAGACGACGCCATCGCTTGGCCTCTCGTCGATGATGCATTCGTGCTGGCCAGCTAGTAGGAAGGACTTGGAGCGACGCACGAAAACTCGCAAGCAGCGAGCAAGATTTACGTCCTCGATTCGTGAACGATCGAAGACTCTCATCATTTCATCATAACGCGACGTTCGCCGCCTTCGAGAACAGGATCTAGATTCTATATTCGTCTCTTTTGAACATTTCGTCGTCTCAGTTTCTTCGAACGTTTATCGTACAAATAGCTTTCAGATTCTTTCGTTAAAAAAAGTAGCACAGTTTCAATATGAAATTTGCTATTTTATATTTCTTTAACACTGACGCATGTTTCCCCGCACAGTTGGCAATGCAATAACCTACACAACTCTTCAAATAGATAACCACCAATACAACTATGAGTTTACTGTGCACTTTGTCGATGACGACTTTTATTAATATAATTCAATTTTTTTCTTTCGTTTCATTTTCAATTATGAACGAACGTCCGGAAAATCGGTTGAACGAAATAGAACGGGTGATCTCGCCATCGTTCTGCGCGTGCACGAGCGAGCGTGCCAAGGAAGAGAAATGGACCGGAAAGGTGGAAAGGCAGCGGATGCCTGATACGAAGCCATCGCTAGCCGATCAGTCGTACACAGGCCCGAAGACACGGTGTGTAGAGAACAAGGAACGCTTTTCAGCATGGGAGTGAGAGTGTGGAACAGGTGTACATTCGAGAAAGCATATACCTGTATATGCATCCACGGAGGTTGCTGCCTTCTCCGCTGTGCCAGGTGTTCAAGAAACGCTCGGAATTCATTACGTCGAACTTCTGACCCCGAAGCGTTTATTAGCCACGATCTATTGCTCAATACGAAGCGTGCGCCGCACGTCTTGTTACTCGTTAATCGAACACTATTCCATTCCATGTGTATTCTATAATGACACAACCTTCTTTCGCGTTTTTCAATTTCACGAGGAAATTTTGAAACGCAAAATTGTTTGTACCTACATTCGATATTTCTAATGTACAAAAATTTAACCTTTTACGTTGGAATGACGTGCTACGCACGTCGAAAATTTTTTGTCCGAAAAATTGCAATATTCTCTCAGTTTTGAATATACACAGGCACAACAAATAATAAATTTATTACTTCTCAACAATTTCTATCCAGTGATATCATACCGACGAGTTCAAAAAGAAAGCGACGAATTATTGTATACGGTATCGTTTGGTCACTCGTTATGGTCCGCAATCAGTTGCCAGCGCAAGTGGTTAAATATAATCTAAGTGATAAACATGATATAGGTAACGAAAATACTAGTATAAAATACAGCATAAAATATTAAATAAAAAGCAGCATTATACCGAAATTCTCTATATCCTCACTTTTTTTATATAATTATATGTATAAAAAATTATTATTAACACTATAACGTACCAACATCGATCAAACGACCGGTTTAAAAGCTTAATTGAAAATTCTACGCTTATTATTTCTTTTGTTCATTTAAATCTTGTTTAAAAAAATGAAAATATTTAATTTTTTTTTTATTATTCAAAAGTTATTTTGTGTATTGTTTCCTATATTAAACTGTCAGTTATATACTGTATTCTTTTTGGTACTTTTATTTTATAATCAGTCATTTGACGTACGGATAAGTATACAGTATATCTACGTTTAGTGTTAATAATCCTGGTTCAAATTTATTATAAAAAAATTTATATATATAAATGATATTAAATTTTAATTTATTTTCAATATTCAATATAATTGATTTCTGAAAACTTCAAAATATTAATAAAGTTAATACATTTGAATGATAATTTAAACTAATGTTTCTTATAATTATTCTTCAAATTAAATCAATTAAATTTAAATAAAAAAAATTTTTTTTATTACAAACAATGAATTTTTCAAAATATTAAGATTATAAATGTATATAATTTTTATAATATAAGTTAAAAATACTTACTATGAAAAGAACTTGTATTTAATATGAAAATATAGAAAGTATTATGCTTTTTGTAATATTCAGTAGGTAAGTAATTTTTTACCAAGCTTTCATTTCTTTCTTTTTTTATTACATTTTTCAAAATATATATTAAAAATCTGCCATTTATTTATGGAAATTGTTTCATTGAAACTCGTGATTGGTTTCATGATTCATTTTTATGAATTTTAATGAAACTGTAACGTATGAAACTTTTGTTTCGATTGACAATTGTAAAGTTTAAGCTTTTATTTATAACAGACAAAACAATCACAAGAATTCCATTTATCAAATTTCCAATTAAACGTTTCTCGTTAGATCTACTCACTTAATCATAAATTTCTATTATGTGAAAAGAAAAATCAGTAGTAGCAGAGAATCAGTAATCAGTGAATTCTTATAAAAATTATTTTTTTTCATCCAACGAATTCATATAAACGAAGATTTAAATCTTCCAAAGATGAAACAAAACAGAATCATACAAGATATAGAACAAAAAGAAATGTATTTAAATTTAAGAATCATTGAAAAATTGTGTTAAAGAATATTGAAAAATTCAAGTCATACAGTGACTTGATCAAATGTTATAAATATTGCTAAAATCATCACACTACGCTTCCACTTGTGTAACTATTTATGAAAACAATTTTTTTAGTGACTTTAGGGATGTTTGAATTTTTACAATTTTCGGAAACGAAAGTATCTTTGTATCTCATCTACGGCGTAGGAATAAGGATATCTTTGAAAAAAAAACAAACTTAAGATTGTCAAAATAAAGGCTAACTGGATCTTCGTATAATTTTTTTCACGAAATTATTAATTTAAAACATCGACAATTTTTCATCGAGTGTATAAACTATTTTGTGATTGTATGTATAAAATGTGATTGTATATTAGAATGTGTACACACACACACCCACACATATAGAATATATTCACTAATGTAAAATTTCATTCGACATAAAAAAGCAGTTTTAAAGTGTTAGAACAAAGTTAATTTTTATCAAAGTACTTCCCTTCAAAAAAATAAAAATTTAAAATTAAATACAATTATAAATGCTTACTATAATATATTACATATGTGCTGCTTCAATTACTGAGCACTAAAATTTAATAAATGCACAGGATGTACTCTGCTTCTACGATATTTCGCAGACCATCGAAAGATAAATCACAGGCAGAACATTTTAAAATTAACTACTTCCTATGCTATTGAAAATGGTTTATCTTTTCAATTACTTTGTAATATAAAACTTTATGTAAGTATAAATTTATAAATTTATAAAAAATTTCTTTCATTTAAATAAACATGGTTTAACTAACTGTTATAATTAAAATAATTATATATATATTATTATATTATTTAATATGTATTAATGTGAAATATTAAATTAGTTTCCGTATTCTTTCTCATGATAAAGATTTTCTTCGCATTTTATTCTGAATATAATTTACATAATACAATATATCTATCTATTTGATCCAAACTCTTTTAATTGAAATTTTGATCTAAAGATAGACAAAAGATCATAAAACCTTGTAAAGGCAGAGAAGTCAAAGGCAATTGCAAGATGATGAATTTTTACTTACCAGATCGATCTGCGGGATGTACTGACAGATACAATCCCTTGTTTCCATCTGGATTATTCGCCCAATGATCGAGAGCTTCACTGACGTTTAATGTCAACCATCCTTCCTTTCCTGTTGTCGTATTAACTGCGTCTACATATTGTAACTCTCTTGTCCTACAATGTAAAAAAATACAATCATATGAATTGTAAAATTAATACAATTATGAAAATTTCAATTTTAAAATGTAACGTTACATATCTATATAAAAGAAAGAAATCTTATCATATTAGAAAAATTGACTCAACTTAAATTCATTTAATATTCTAACTCTGCTCTATTCTCTATTTTACTTCTTGCATATCCAACTCTATTCCCATTTAATTACTTACTTGAAAAATTTGGAATTTATCATATAATTAAATTTATGACAATAGATGTTTGACACAGTTTTGAAAACTTAATTTTATTAATTTACAAAATTTTAATTTTGATTAAAATAAATTTATAATTAAATCAAAATTCTAATATAAACATATAATGATAAATATATAATAATTAAAATTCTAACATGTTTATAATAAATTATATACATAGCCAAGCAAAATAATGTGCAAAATAGAGACAAATTTTGAAAACAAAATGTATCAAATATTCTGTTTTAGTGGTAATGTTACTTCATGACTAACAATAAGCTTTAAGCATTGCAACGCATTAAGTGCTAAATGCTTGTTAGTGTCACTAATATCTCTGCAATTTTCCTTGCATACATCAAGGAAAACTTACGTTATTCATTACGTTAACACGCAATTGTGTGGACAACGAACAGAAAATACACGAGTTACAAGGAAATTAACTCGCTGATCAAAACAAACATCTTCTCTCTCTCTCTCTTTCTCTCTCTCTTTCAATAGCTCCATAAATTTCTACAATTCTTCAAATGAAACTTCAAATATTTTCTTATCCTATGCAAAATTTTGAATTGTTAATAAGTACTATTAACAGCATTATTAACTGTCCGTATTAGATACTATTCGTGCGTAAATATCTGAACATCTTAGTTATAAAGTGCGAAAATTAGTTAAAATAATGTTTATAATCTATTATTTGCCATTTGCCTGTAAAACCTATGAATTAGAAATCTAAGTTATATTTGAAATATCCGATTCGCTGATACAATTAATAGATACAAATATCACTACTTGAAATGATATCAGAAATAGCTTGAACTATAAAAAATAATGATTGTAAATTTTCAAATAATGAAACAATCCCATAATGATTAACACTTGTGGAACTATTAACTTCATTATTAAATCATATTATTATTAGTCTTTAAAACTTTGACACGCATAATTGAAATATGAATTATAGAAACAGTAAAAGAATAACAAATTTATGTTAAGATAGCAATATCATAATACATCAATCAAAGAGAATTAAAAATTTATATTAAAATACTGTAATATATCTGCTTTTATATATTAATACAATTAATTTAAATACAGATGTATTTCTTTTCGATAACATATTTCTGTAAATGTTTTCAGTCTTCAAAATATCTACACCAAACAGAATTTCTTGTTATAATTGATTATATGATCATTTTGTAATTGTAGAATATTCAGATAATGAACTAAAAACTTATATTTTGTTTTAGTTCATTTGATCTCTTAAGAGGCATTGACATGTATGTAAATTTTTAGTTTTTTTTATTTCATATAAATATCATTATAAGATGCAAAGGTAGACTAATCATAAATGTTACTTTTTTCGGGCAATTCAAAATATTGTCTACTTCTATTAGTATCTAAAAATACACGTGCAATAAATAAGACCAAGAAATAAGAAATAATTATTTGTTTCTAGCCTTAATATATTCATGTCTAAGAATGTTAGTTATCATTGAAAATACATAAGATACTTAGCATATCATATATACCAAAATTAAAATACTAATTCCGTCATGGCAATAATTTATCTGAGACTAATTAATTTGATTTAAGCCAAAATATACAAATTTTAGAATTAAGATTAACTATTTACTTTTTATCTTAATTATTTACATTTATAATTATTAACAATTTATAATAAAAATTAAATTTTTGCGAGTAAGAGACAAAATATGTCAAGATGGAAAAGCATATTCTATTATACGCGATAGAAAATATTTTTCTCTAATCATTCATTTTTAAGTACAATATATATATTTGGGCAATTAACAAATAAGCATCAGGAATGTTAATCAGCAAAAACCAGGAACGAACGTATGGTCAAAGACGTATATTGTTTCTCTAATAGGAATCGTTGCACGGCTTCAAGTCGCGCAATTCATCGATAAAATCGATCAGTAGGAAACCACTGATTCTTATGTAACTGAGATACACACCGACGAAGCTTGCGCGACCATTCGCCGTGATTCCTTCTCGATGGTGACTTGACGATTCGTGCAAATTCATCTTGCACGTGGCTCGTGTCAATAAGATTTCAGTGAAACACACATAATCATTGTTCATTGAGCGAACGGGCTCATCTCCGATCTCCACGGTCAAAGACATTTCTTAAACGACGCATTTATCTTTTTCCCGAGAAACGCATTTATCTCATTCCCATAATTGGATAATTGGGAACGCTAAAAATGTACACAGACGCAGGACGAAATACTTGACGTTCCTGCATACATATATATTTTTCACTGGAGAAAATTTTTCATAGTAAGGATTACTTTCCTATAAATACGGAAATTCTTTTTGTATTTTTTGCTTCTTTTCGTTTTTTTTTTTTATCTTTTTTTCTCTCTAATTTTTATCGTGTTAAAATATCACAATATTATTTTACATTAATATTTACTAATTTTTTGAATTACTGGGATTCTCTTTTTTTAGTTAATCTTGTCTGATTTGGAAGTGTCTTTATGTAATAGATTTAATTAATAAATTCATAAATTCGTGTTTAATAAATTGATAAGCACTGTAAATTTACAATGTATGAAATTTATTATGTTTATTTTCTTCTACAGATAAAAACTCTAATAAAATTCTAATAAAAATTCTAAAATATTACATAGCACTAGAATGAAAATTTTTATGCATTTATAGGAAATTTAAAGGCGTAAAAAATACACACTGCATAGAATACTAAAAAATAAATAAAATATTCGTAGCTGGAATACTTATTATAACAGTAGTAGAAATGAAATTTCTAATTAAACAATCTAATTATATTATATTATATCGATATTTATCAGTTTTTTCAATTTTCAAATTTCCTTCGTACGTTATATATATATTCATTGATTTAAATATATTTTTATCTCTGGACGAATATTTAATAAGTGTTAATTTTCCTATATCTTATTATCAATTATAACTTAATAGCAATTTAATCATCTCTACTTATTTAAAAACATTTTTGCGAAAAAAAGGTTTAACGAAACAATTTAATTTATCCACAGTAGTTTCCACAGTTTATGAATTCCCCGAATGTAAAATTTATTCATTTTCCTAGAAATAATTTAAATAATATACAATGTTTCACATTCACATGACACGAAATATTTATTGAAATTAATTCTTTTTAATATGTTCTAACAGATGCGGCTGTTAAATTGTTTTTCTTCGTTTGAGAATGAATTCTTGAATAGCAAAGCGTTGAATTGAATATATTTTAGCCTCGTAGCTATGCAACTGACAAAGAGCCACGTAGTTATCAATCAATTTTTAGCTTTCCTGAGATGTGTATTTGAATTTCAAAGTGCAGCTGTTATAACGTGATAAACAGGACATTATTTCCATGGCAAATTGAATACCATTATTCAATGACACATACTGATGGAATCTTAACAATTTGTTGAATGCAAAATGTGAATAGGAAAACAATTGATGGGAAAATAATACAAATGCATATACAGTGTGTTCCGTTTAAGTGAATACGATGTAATATCTCACAAGGAATTGAAGTTACAAGAAAAACGTTCTTCTAAATGTTATTTGATATAAAGAGACATATTATGTCTCTTATTCTTGTTATTAATGGTTCTGTAGGTGGAGTTCTGAGATTTCATTTCAACTTAATTTTTTTAAATAGAACCATATAATTTCGAGTTATAATTAATCTGGACGTTTTCTATAAAAAAAAATATTAACCCATTTATGTATATTTTGGTTTTAATTTTGTGAAATCTATCATATAAAAGAGTGTTTCTCATATTTCATATTTTTGTTCAAACATACTGGCAAGTTGAATGCAAGAACCGTGTATATGTACATTAAATATGAAAATTATTATTGTTAATATTAAGTGTATATCTGCACATTGAACATAACTTAAACTTGACAATAATTCAAATTCTGCAATTTGATATTTCTACTTTATTTTAACTTAAAATTCTAAATTATGAATAACTTGCAGTACATATGTTATAAATGAGTTATAAATAATAGCTATAATAGCTATAAATAAATTTAACGTAAATAATTATAGCAGAAATTATTTACATCATATGTGCTAAAATAATTCATTAACTAGATATGTAACAGAAAGTTATGTAAATAACCTATAAATAAGTTAATTATCAAGTTAAAATAAAATAGGGATATTAAATTATAGAATTTCAATTATTCTAGAAATTTTATTATATTTACTATGCATGTACTTATACGTACAACAAAGAAAATATAATAACTGCCAGCGCAGCGGCAACAAAAATATTCAATAGTAACATTATCAAAACAGTACATAATATTCTTTAATAAAATAAATAAATAAACAAATAATTAAGCGTGAAATAACTCGATGCATTATTCAGTTTGAAATATTATTTAAATATTATTAATATTACTTTTATCCAATATTTACAATTGAAAGCTAGAACAGCTTTAGTAATTACTAATCAGTTTCATGTATATACACTTACTTACTGTTAAAAGTTAAGAAATAGTTTTTATAAATAAAAACTTTACAAATATGTCAGTAATCATTGTTGAAGCACTTATTCCATTCATTACGAATTTTTCGACCAGATATTTGCAATGACAAATTATTGATATTTATAACAATAAATAAAATTCTAAATCGATTCTTATTCGTTAATACAATTGAAAGAAGCTGTAAAAAACTTTGTGTATTGTAACATCTTGCAAAATCGTACATTAATATATTTATTCAAAAAGGGTCGTTCAAAAAGAATGTTGACGGAATGGTTATTTCAACGATTCTAATTGTAAGTATTTTTCCAAAGTAAACATTTCTTGTGGCACAAAACATCACTTAAGATAATTTTCGTCACTTCGTTAGCTTATCAATAAAGTAGAATTAGTAGAAAAAATTATAAAAATATAATTTGATATACCGACTGAGTTTTGTATTTGATTAATCGAATCAATGCCTCGCAAAGTCTATCGAGTTACGAAAATTTAAAGGTTTTTCAATCTTGCATTAGAAAATTACAAATAATTATATACTATTATTTTTATTAAAACATGTCCTCATTAAGTCTTACGTATTTTTATTAATATTAAATTTACGATATATGTACTTCTCAATTTTTGTCATAAGGATTCTGACTGATTTTTTTGTTTTGTTTCAATACTGATTGTGACTTTAAAAGTAGATTCCAAAAAATACATTCTATTAACCACTTGCGCTGGCAACTGATTGCGGACCATAACGAGTGACCAAACCGTATACAATAATTGGTCGCTTTCTTTTTGAACTCGTCGCTATGATATTACTGGATAGAAATTATTGAGAAGTAATAAATTTATTATTTGTTTTGCCTGGGTTATACTTAAATATACTTAAAACTGAGAAAATATTGCAATTTTGGGACAAAAAATTCTCGCCGTGTGTGGCAGATCATTCCAACGCAAGAGGTTAATTATGATATATTGCCTTTTTTTATTATTTATATTTCTAATTTATGTAATTTCCAATTTGAAATTAAAAAATAAACAATAATTTTTTGAAGATCATATTATTTTTTAACTTTTATCAGTGTACATGTTAAAGTGTGTAACAAAAGATTTTGAGTCAATATTATTCCTCGTATATTTCTTTTCAAAGTGCATGCAGTCACAAAATTATTCCTATTGTTAATAATTAAATTTATCACTGCGTAGTAATTATTGAATATTTGATTAAACTATGATTAATTAAATAATACTGATTGAACTATGAAACTTATATCAAAGAAATTCAAGTGCATAGGGAAAGCTTTTAATACGACAAAGAACACAAGTTACATTACAACGTGTATTTTATAAAAAATTATTCATAAATTATTTTATAATTTATGGAAAATTATGAATTAGTCATACTGACCATATTAGTTTTATTGTTAATGATTGCGTTAATGCGATATTTCCTTTACATTTTTTTAGTCATTTACATTATTATTAATTTTCCGTATAACATTTTGATTGTGAAACTCTAAAAATTTCTTAATATTCTTTTCCTCACTATATTATATTAGATTCTGTAATGTTTTGAAATTTCAAAGAATTGATCTATCTGATCTGTAAGCCATTACTTTAACTTTAATAAATTTTAGTTGCCAAAAATTGTATACAATTCCAAATAGAAAAATTACAGAAAAAAATTCTAAATAAATAAATTTATAAATTTAACGATTCAAAGAATTATAACTGAAATAACATCATTACTTTTACATATTAATATTTACGCTAAATAAAAGTTTTAATTTTATCTTAATATTGAGAACAGTGAGTTTTTTGATGTTGAATACTTCCGCTTTATTTATTCGAAATAAACTTCAAGTAAAATGAATATTTATTAAACTAATGTACATAATGGTACTCACTTTCTACGCAAATTCTCATTATATCTCTTGTATTTAAAGTAAGACATGAACTGAAGTCATACGGTCACGAATAATATATAAATAATACAACAAAGTTGAACAAAGTTTTTAAGATGTATCTCATCTAATTTATAGAAAGATACTGTATCAAATAGTTTTTGAAAAAAAGGAAACAAGAATTTTAATTTTAAAGAAAATATTAATTTTATATAAAATTAATTTGTGGTTTCAGCATGCCTTTAATTGAAAAAATGGGAATTACAGAACGATCAATCAAATGTACAATAACGGACGAAAGAAAGTCTATTGATATCTTATATATGTATGTATAAATAAAATTTTTATTAAACATTTCCTCTGTATTAAATATTCATCAATTTAATTACACATATAATACAATTATTTACCTTGCCAATTATAATTTTATAAATTATCATAATCTTTCCATTTTACTCTTCAATTCTCTAGTCGAAATATTTTTTAATCAAAAGCTTCTAAAATTAAAGTACAAACAATCGATTGTACTCTGGTCAGTCTTGGTTTTTGTAGATGAAATTACGAAATTACGAATTTTTTGTTCTCAATGAAAATGACACAGCATCTTAAAGAAATAATTGATTTGTAAATAAAAAAAAAAAATTATCGACTCGAGAGATTGGAATCCCAGTGATGAGTTAATTCGTCGATTGACAACTGAAGCTTCCTTTTGAACTCCGTGAACCAGCGAGAACGGACCGAGAACAGCCATTCAAGAAATACTGGCAAGTGAGAAAAATTCATGAATTCCTAATTGAGACTAGAAGCACGAGACCCTGAAGCTCGTTACTGGCAAGTGTTGCTGTCTGACTTTCGTCAGATGAGTCTTTCCTATCGTGGTCCAGAGACAGCTGACGCCGCTCTGGCATCCCTACCACAAGTGGATCTCTTATGGAAACCTGGTGCGCACACGTGAGAAACCAGAGTCGCCAGCTTGTCTCGGCTGGACCCAGAAGGTGGAGGAGGATAAAGAGGTGGAGGAGGATGCGTCACGCACCGAGTTTGACGGAAGAAGCCGAAGAAAAAAAAAAGGTGGAAGGAGGAGGTAGCGAGGTGGCTGTGTGCGTGTAACTGCGTAGGCACACCAAGTAACTCGTACTCTTAACTCCTCGCTCGGAGCCCGTCTCCACGGCTAATTTACTTCAATTTACGGAATAGCATTTCCTGTCGGGGCCTGTATATCGGTCAGGTCACAGTACCAAAGTCTACGGAGGTATCAGACAGGGATGGCTCTAGACTAGCTGTCGCCATCCGGTATGTGGCCTCTCTTCGCTTGAGAAGCGGACACGTGGACTCGGAGACGGAGCAGTTTACAATGCCTGCTGGGCAAACCGCCGAGCCTTCCATTTATCGTTCTTTCGCGAAATCTAATTACACGCGCGTACAAAACGGAATGGACGAAATCATGGTCGTCTAATTGTAAAGATACTTAAGGGGAGATGTAAGATGTAAGTAAGAAGTTGGCCAAAAAATTATTTTATCCAGCTTTAAGATATAAGATCTAATTTAATTGAAATATTAAATAGCTTGACCAAGTGAAAATGAAACTCGGATGGTTTTAATAGCTCCAAATAACTCCAAAATATTTAAAGTGTAACTTACATAGAAACTTCTTAACTCTATGTTGATGTACTAAATAAAAATGAAATTCATAATTTAACAATAATTTTACTTACTAAATAATAATCGTATATTATTCGTAACAATCACTTCGAATAAGTTCAGAGAATATTACACAATAATGAGATACGAATAATTGAATTCGAAATGAAAACATAAATAAGGAACATTGTTTGAATCAATTAGTTTGTTAGAGTACTTATTTTAGCTTTACGTTTCATACTTTACACGGAAAGAGTAAGTAGCGAATGTTACTTATGACGTAAAACATGGAATACATATTAAAAGTAAACTAACTTATCGTTAAGTTAACTTAAGCCTGTATCAAATTATTATACCCAATAATATTTAACCCGCGCTGGCAATTGATTGCGGACCATAACGAGTGACCAAACCAGTAATTATATACAGTAATTCATTGCTTTCTTTTTTTTTTTAGAACTCGTCGGTATGATATCACTGGATAGAAATTATTGAGAAGTAATAAATTTATTATTTATTTTGTCTGAGTTATACTTAAATATACTTAAAACTGCGAAAATATTGCAATTTTGGGACAAAAAACTCTCGACGTGCGTGACACGTCATTTCAGCGCAAGAGGTGAAGATCTAGAAGCAAATCTTGCCGTTTTATTTCCATTTATGTTTATTTCTTCATAGGATAATCTAAAATAATTGACTATTGACGAATTTTCAGAATGATTCTGGAAATCGATGTTCGTGCGTCGGCAGACAGCCCTGGACATGAATGAGAGAGGTAGAATCAAAAGGAGACGAGTGGACTGGTCTCCGAAACTCTCACAGGTAGAACAAATACCTGAGATTTTTTCGGCGACTTAAGGACGGCCTAATTAGAGGCACGATGACGATGTCAAAAACCACGGACTCTGCCCGAAGGAACACGAAATTGGTCTAGCCACCCACCCGGGTGAGATCTGCCTCGCCAACAACGGAAGAACACAGAAGAGAAAGAATACCGTTTTTCCACGACGGAACCTTTCCCTGTTCCCCCACTCTCTCCTTGTTCACCGGTTAAAGATCATCTCAGAACTATCAACCACTCTTACTCACCCTAAAATAGCAGCCAGTGGAACTAGCTGCAGGTAGAAGCAATACCTGAAACATTTTTCCGAGAAGCGGACCTCCTATAATTGTCGACACGACAATGACATTCAGGGAAGGAAAATTTCATTAGAAACTTGCGAGAAAAAAAATACGTAATCGCCACCATCAAGTATGTTCACTTCAGACAAAGGGATAGTGGGAAGCAGGAAAAGATTAGTCACGCTTTTCGAAAACATCTCTCCGATGGTGCTTCCTGTGGAGATAAAGCGTAACAGAAAACGTAACTTCGGTTATTTATGGCCAGTTCATTCATCACATGAAAAACAATTACTACGTGTTATCAATAAAGCGAATAAAATTGCGACTACAATGGTAATAAAAAGACATTTTGTACACTTTGCTGTATTTATAATAATAGTGATTTTTTGATTCAGTTTATATATATGTATATCTTCAACAAACAAATTCAAGAAATATTGTTATTTTTACAAAATCCATACAACAATGTCCATACATGAATTAAAGTTGTACACGTGACAGTTACATTTGTCAATCGCATTTTTACATGTTCTTTTAAGCAAATGTAAGGAACATTATCAGTAATTGATCACAGAAATGATTGAACTGATAGATTAATTAAAATCTATAGAACATTTAAAAGCATTTCGTTCTTGGTTTAAATATTTGAAATTTGATAGATGTATAGTTCTAAATTATTGTGAAATAGTACAATATTGTGAAATACAATTCAAATTAATCTTTTTGATTTAATTGTAAGATGCATGCATATTTTGGGTGATGAATATACAGAATAAAATAAATAAAAAGGTCATATGAATCTGTATTCGACATCTATAATCTATAATTTCTAATCTATAAATATTCTCGGTTGTAAATGGTTGAAGAAAACGTTTAATGTATCCACGTATTGCTATTGCATTGTAGAATGCCAAAATCTTCCATCTAATATTTGCAAAAAATATCTATCGATCTATTGAACTTTTATTTTTGATGCAATTTAAAATCTATTGTGTGAATTCAATTTAAGTGAATCAGTGCACGATTTACAAGAAACGATTTAGGACAGATTTGAAACCATTCGAGAAATAATTGGTATTTTCGAGCGAGTGCGGCACGCAATGTTGAGATATAAGATGGTATTGTATTGAACATTTTCTTCAATTATGTACACACAACTCTTATGTACAAACTAAAGTATATAGGACATACAGTACCAGTAACGATGAAAAATTGCAATAATTTAAACTGTTATGACTTTGTAAGAAAAAAATCATGTAACAATCAACTTGGTCTCATTTCAAAGCTCAAGGCTAATAGTGGCTACTCACAAACAAAAATTTTTCTTAAGAATGTTTGAATTTTTACAATTTTATCATCTTTGAAGCAAACAAACTCATGATTGTCAAAATAAAAATCTTAAGCTTTAAAATGACACTAAGTCGATTGGTGTATAATTTTTTTTTTTATAAAGTTGTTACAACGTAAATTATCGATAATTTTTCATCATCAAGTATGCTTCTCACGCAGGTTCATATGACATATTTTACATATTTTAATGTGTAAATTTATCGTTTAAAATTTACAACTTTACAAAATAATAAAAAATTTAAAGTATGATCTAAAATGTAGTGCAACTAGTAGAATGGCAATTAATACAAGATCAATTGGGATAAGTAAAAAAGCGGCTGAAAATTAATTTTGCAGAAACACCTCAATTATGTGACTCAGAGTATTTGTTCAATATTAAAACTATTAAAAGAATGAAAATATGCGTCTTTGGTCTTTAGTTATATTCAAAAAGTTTATATAAATTTTGTAAGTATTAACTATTTATTAAAAACGAATATAGAACGACATATACATATACAGGTATATTTTTTTGTTTCAAATTAAATTTAGTGGACTATTCAGTCATAGTAAAATGTAAAAAATTAGTAGTAGAGGAATTAATACATCAGTACAACAAAATATCAACCTTTTGATGGAATTACATTATATGTATAATATATTCAATTATTTATGCATGATAATGAGAAAAGTTTGGTACTGATGGATTTCAATTGTGTACATTAATAAATAAAGCAGAAAAATTCGAACTAATATATATTTTTTTAATATATACAGTTAATATATTAATATAATATATAATATAATATTATATAGTAATATAATATAATAATATATATAATATATATTTTGCGAATATTACATGTTATATTTAATATTTATTTGCATTACTTGACTGAACAAGAATTTTTTCTCTAAACATTATTTGAAGAAAACTATCTCTAAAAATCTGACTCTATTCTTATGAAATCTTACTAAATTTTAAAATTTCTATTATTATGAAATCAGAATTGGTAAACGTAATCTGAATAATGATTAACAATTATGATTAATCAGGATATTAATCATGATTAATACTGATTATCAAATAATGAATAATCATTGATCAATGAATAAGAGATGTAATCAAAATCAAAGGTCATGATTAATTTAATAATCGTTAATCATAAAATGATTATATTTTTGATTATGATTGTATCGCTATGTAGTTTATTTCTATCGATAACACTGTGTATATTTTGTGGAAACTATATGTTTGTTATTTGCATTGTTTTGCAAAGTGTACAATTTTATCAGGATTTGTTGCAGATATTCAAAAAATTTTTCATCAACTATAATTGAAAGTTTGATGTACATAATTCTTGATTTGTTGATCAATCTTTCATATGACATGACAAAGATAAACTTTAAAAATGGACTGATAAAGTTGCTGAATGATCAAAACTTTGAGATTCTTCGTTACGATACGTATTCGTTTTTATACCAAAAGTATATTAGAGTTTGAAAGTAACACGTCATAAATCATAATAAAATATAAATTAATCACTCAATGATTTAAAAATTATTACTGACTACAAATTATAAAAATTAATCGAGATTTATTTTAATAATGATTAATTGATTACATTTAATAATCGATCATTGCCCAATGATCTCTGTTCGACTCTATGCAATTATACCAACAATTTTTTTATTTTTTTAGTGACAAGTTAAAATTTTCAATGTAAATAATTTGTTTCTTTAACACTAAAATTGCCTAAAATAACAAGAATATAAAACTTGTGTCGTAGAAATAAAAGTGCAAAAAGTAGAAAAAAATTATTGTGAATATAAATACAAGATATGTAAAATATATAAAAGATATGTAAAAATATAAGTAAATACAAAGTGTATAAGTATAAATTTCGATGAAAAATTACAAATCACTTTGGTAATTCTACTATTCAAATTTTCTTACAATACTCACGCAACATTTTCTTCAAAACGTGTCTGTCGCTTCTTCAAATGAAAACTTGCATTACGATACATTTACGAAAGCCAAAGTGATACAATTTCTTAATGAGGAAAAGATCTACTGACAATTCTTAATAATTGAACTCTGTGCAATTTTTACTCGTGTTGTCAAAAATGTCTGAAAAATCATAGCAACCGGTGCGCTTAAACTCTTAAAGAGTTAAAAAGGACTATTTTCTTATGAGATACCCTGTTGTAATCCTCGCAGAAAGCGGATAATCCCTGTCAGCGCTAGTAAATCGCCTCACATGCAAACAAGCCTCTTTCAGGCCTCAAAGACTCACCCATCCTCGGTTTTCAAGACCCGATAAGCCGTAATCATGTACGATCCACGATTTCTCCGATTTTTCACATCCATGCTGCGATAGAGCCTAAGCTCCGCGCTGATTATGTGTTCCCCGGGTGGTACCTCGGAAACGTCAAACCATAGCCTTTTGCCGCGCTCATGCCTCACTCCGGGAACATGATGATCTGTAGGTCGAGAAAAAAAAAGAAGCGTCTCATTAACCGGCAATAACCAAGCGATTGAGGCGAAACGGAATGTAAACGTAGATTTATGACAGGATTGTCGGGTGGCAATTAGCCCGTTCACCCGGGATAAATCGTTTTTACTCATTTATCCTTCGACCGGATACCGATAGCTGGAACAACATTCGTAAACGTCCCTTCGGCGACCACCTTACCTACGTGAAAGCGTCGCTAGATTTTAAGACGAAAGAGATTTCTTTTTTTTTCACCGATGTCAGCAAACGATAACACGAAGACATAATGCATCGCATAGGTATAATGGGGAACCGCCAATGAGAGTAGCAGAAGGGAAATAACCGAAGTGGATGGTTACTTATCTCGGTTAAACAATGGTGTATTTGAAAGTGGCTGGAAAGCGGGGAATAATAAAGACCGATGTACAGAATATAAATTCAAAAGAACGCTCGTCCGATTAATCGTTTATGATATTGGATTGGAAAATGTACACTACCACAAGTTTGGATATTGCGTTCGTATTTCGTTTAATTTAATAATATAATATTTAAATTAATATTCACTACATAATAAAATGTAATATTTAAATTAATATTTCACTATATGAATATTAACACATTCTTTTGCTATACTATACGTACAATGACAGGTTTTTTTTATTTACTATAAACAGTAAAATATACATTCTAAAGTAAGTAATACTCCAATTAAGAAAATTGATATTAGTAATATTCTTGTTAATTTGCTTGCAATGCGTTTCACACACTGGGAAACATACATATGCGCAAACTTGTTTCGAGCTTTGCTTACGCAGTACTTTTCAGAAATAATGATGTTGATTAACTGGTCGTTAGTTATTAAGTTAATACTTTGCTATCGTCGCTAACAGTTATCGCATTTCGCTTTATGAAGTTATTACTAAAAGGAATTTTAATCATAAAGAGTGTGTAATATAATTTTATACGTACAGACCAGCTCAAAATTAGAATCTGGAATATTGTTGAAACTATTTATTATACTAATTTATTACACAACTAAAATGGTTCTGAGGGAATATAATTTTACAAGTTAACAAATACAAGTCATGCAAATGACAGGTATTTACTTTTATAGAAAATAATAGAGTAAGTTGGACTTATCTATCTATATGTTTATAGCAATTTCTATACAGATAAACTTTTGTAAAGTAAAGTTAAATATTTGAGTTTCATTGTCTCAACGTTGTCTTAAAATTTCTTTAGAAAGAAATATTATTCTATGATATTCTTCTTCTTCGAAGAAGCTCAACGAATATGTTTCAAATATTTTTTAATATCCCCAAAAATAAAGATTCAGATGTTTGTATTGATCCAACATTCCAAAGTTCAAAAGTTTTAGCATAAGAAAAAACTGCATTTAATTCAAAACTGAAAAATGAAATAATGATACAATCAGAAATCTGTAAAACATTAATATATGAACAATCGTATTATAAACTTAAACGTGCAATTTAAACATTTCATTATCTGAATATTGAAAATAAAAAGTATTAGAATTTCCAAACGGTGGAGTATTTTGTTCTATGTGAGAAGTATAATAGATACAGGTTTATTAAAAGAAATAAAAATAAAAGAAATGTCATATTGTTTTCAAATCAATGCGTTTTATATTGCAATATTATTCCTATTTTTTTAGCAAATAGATAAAATAAATAAAATATAAGTACAGGTTTCACTAGAGCTCGCTCTCCAGGTATATTTAAAATCAGATCCAGATAATTGCGAAAGTCAAGGTCCAGATTAAAATTACTTAAAAATTCATATAACACCAAATTTCGTGTTCAATAATTCATGATGTGGTAAAAATGTACCGCTCATAGTTGCATGAAGACCAAAATAATCTTCAGCTGTTAAGATCGTTAAATTTAGGTGCATGTAAATCTCAATCTTGATTTCGTTTGAACAAATAAAGATATTTTCAATGTGTAAAGAGCTTTTACTAGCAAAGTGAGACAATAATATTTTCACGTTTAGCTCAAAATTAAGAATTTTTCAAATAAAATATATTATAATATAATATATACTATAATAATAAAAAATATAACAATATTCGTATAAATACAAAAGGATAAAGTAACAAAAAGCTTCGCATATTATTTTTTATTCAATTGTCAAAATTGTTGCAATTATCAAACTTTAATACTAAAATAATCACACTTGTTCACAATTTCCTTCTTTTACAATTGCTTAAAAGATACGGATATTTTTGTCAAAATTAATATTGACTTTTATCTAGACGCAATTGTATAAATCCATTTATTTTAAATACAATGATTTGTGTCTGGAATATTTTGATAAATATCAGCCGGTTATTTTTACCGTTAAATAGTAATGCCTAAATTTTTTTGAAAATGCTTATTTATTTGTTAACCACAAAAATGATTTTTATAAATTTTTACATTTATAAATTAACAATTCTATAACCGAAGTTTTATAATCGCAAACTTTTCTCTTGTTTGATAGAATATTATATTCGTAATATATCTAATTCGTCTTTTTAAGTATTCTTAAAAATTAAAGATGTATTATTTT
Source organism: Tetragonisca angustula (assembly GCA_036937485.2). NCBI lineage: Eukaryota > Metazoa > Arthropoda > Insecta > Hymenoptera > Apidae > Tetragonisca > Tetragonisca angustula. The sequence goes on along the minus strand of JAWNGG020000095.1, from coordinate 617,421 downwards.
TAAAAACCTTACATCTTGTCATGTTTCTCTTCTGCAACTGTCTGATAAAAATAATTATCTGTTCATTTTGAGGTAGATCACTGCCGCTCTTTATCTTTCTATTCAACCACAAAAAATGACTTCAGAAAAGAAAACAGTCAGGAAAGTAAAATGCCATCAATTTCGATGAACTGAGTAATCTGTTTAATTACGATAAATTTCAAAAAAACTGACGCAACAATTCAAACTTTCCTTCTACAATTATACTGCTAGATATTTTTTAAATTCCTCTACAACCATTTCATTCCCGAAATGTTAATTTTGATGCACTTTTGAAAATATATTGCTCTTCTCGTACACGATTTGCGATAAAACATAATAAAAATTATTAAAATTTATGAAAATTATAATAATACAAGGTGTTTCTAAAAATTGAAAACCAAACTTCAGAAGCGTGTAATAGAGCTCATCAAAAAGATCTTAATAAATAATTACTCTAAAAACAAATAATTTTGAAGTTATGAAAATTTTGAAGTTTTCTATTAATAAGACAAAACTTTTACAGCATTTTATCTTTACCTCGACATTACGCTTTTATGTGGTTGGATATGAACCTTATTTATTTCTGTACACGCTTCTACGCATTTTCTCACATAATTTCAGAATTCGATCATTAACGAAACTGAAGAGTAACTACAAATTATGTATATATGAAAAACAATAAAGCACATTCTTCTATTACAATTAAGATTACCGATTTAACATACAGTCCCGGAGAAAATGATTGCACATGTGCATTATCTTTTATTTCTCGAAGACAAGTTCGAATTTTTGAAATGTAACAAATGTACATGACGACACAGAGAGAAAAACATCTGTTAATGAAAAAAATACAGTTCTTGTTACTATTCTTTAATGGCGTGGTTCTTTTTCAATAGTATCATCATTGAAAACTCTGAATTTTTTGGTTAATAACAAAATCAAAACGATTCGTCGTTTATTTGTTGTTCACTATTTATTTATTGTTATTTTTCAAATTCGTTATTCATACCGTATTTCTTTTTTTTTAACAAACATCTAAATAATATAATTTTAAATACAAATTTATCATAATATGAAACGTAGTTCAAAATACAAATTGTAAATGGCAAATAACAAAACTTATTTTGAACTCGTGGGATGTCGTAAGAATAACTGTTGAATAAAGGAAATGTAACACAACATGTAATAGATAAGAAGAAAAACTTTTATGGAGGATGTTCCTTTCACCCTATGTGTTAATTGACTATGTTTTTTTATCTTATTGCTATTTGTTCCGTATAGTGTACTTTATATTAAAAAGACTTTTATCTTATGAAAATAAATTAAATTAAATTAAATTTTTATTTTCTTTGATATATGAAGTATTCAAAGGCTAATAAGTGTAAATCATTTTTTGTTAAAAACGATTTATGCCATGAAAATACCTCTCTTTTAACAAACGATTCAAATTTACTATAGTAATTGTATTATTACTGTATTAATTATATCACTATATATTATAGTAATTATATAATAATGACTTATAGTATAGTAGACTACATAATTGTATAATATAACAATATACTAATATAATTATTACAATATATTAACTCGTTTCATCAACTGATAATTTTAACGAATCAAATAGAATAAATAGTTTACATTGTATAAATTGTGTACAACAAATGTAAATTCGAAAATCGAATATAAATTTCGTCAATCCTTCAACTTTTATTTATTTGTATTTTTCAAAATTTGCATTATTACATTCTGATTATGTAAAAAAAAAATTGCTATTCCAATATGAATCTTCTGCGATCTTCTGATTTCTGTGATCGGGACATGATTTGAGATTAATGTAACTTTCATTTTGTACATATCAAATTTCTATTTATATATTACACTATTAAATTTTAGAACACATAGATATTCTAAACATGTAAAAAAAAACTGTTCTTTTAGTGTCAAAGTATGTATTATAAATGCATCATAAATATATTATATGAGATAGTGAACGTTATATATAAATAATTCGTATTAGCTTTTAGGATGTCATAAGGTAGATAAAATTGGATTTCATTATGAAAAAGGTGAAAAGGCTAGTATGTACTTTGCCGTTTATTGATATTCCTTATCACTTATTTTTATTTATGACAAACTCTAAAAATATGTAACATTCAAACCGATGAATATCAGTGTTAAAATTAATGTATTATTTATACTTTTATATCAACTCCTAACTAGTGTCATTCAACATTGGAGACTTAAACAATACAGTTTAAAGTTCTAAATCAATTTTTCATTTAATTGAATGTTATTATTATATTAACCTCTATTATGGAAAATGAAAAACAAAAGCTGATGTTAAATACCGAAAATTTCAGTAATTTAATTGTAAGTTATCAAAGTCCAATGATACTTGGAAGTTAAAAACTTTTGATACATACGTCGTTTACCATTCTGGCTCCTCGCAGTTGCCAGATAAAACTAACACAAATTTTCGCGAACACGATAAATTTAAGACTTTATTCGACCGTGTAACCAGTCGGATTACGAAACGAAAAGGAAAGAAAAGAAAGAGAATAAAAAAGACAAGAGGAAGAATGCAGAGTCAGATAGCGAGGTTCCAATTAATCGGTAGAGAAAAAAAGGAGTGTATCACCCCAAGTAGCGATCCGACTTTCAGCAAACATCGATCAGCCAGGTTCCAGCAGCCAACGGTAATTCCATCATTCACGCTAAACCGACTGTAAATCAATTTTCCCCGAAACAACGAACCGAGCTCGTTTCAGTCACATCTTAATCCTCGAATGGATCGTCCGTGGTCCGGCGAGCAGGCTGGGTCCGAGATTCGAAGCGAGGATCGGCAGATCGTCGGATATTCGAACGACGACGACGAAGAAGAAGAAGAAGAAGAAGAAGAAGAAGAAGAAGAAGAAGAAGAGGGCGGATAGCCTGGTGCAGCAGGCAACAGGCAGCTTATAGCCGACACCGATAACCGGCTATCCCCGTTCCGGCACGAGATCGATAAGGGAATCGTTACCTTCGTAAATGAGAGGCCCCCGAGAACGAGCCGTGGACAATTCGCAGCGTGAAATCGTCCTTTTTTCTACCGCCAAAGCGAGCGCCTCGAACACAGAGAGTAAAAGGGAAGCCAACAGTGGGTACCCTTCCTCCGCTACGGTCGGTGGACCTTAAGTCCGTGGCCCTTAAGTAATGCCTAATGTTTCTCCCGAGGAGGCCGACTCCGCCGCGGAGGTGGGGAGGAGGAGAGACTAGAACGAGGAGCAGAAGCGAACGAGAACGCCGAAAAGAAGGGAGAAACGAACGGTCGGAGCAGCTGGGATGAGGGGGAGGGGGGAGGAGGGCATAAAAATTTGTTTTGTTTTTCTCTTCAGACGGTCGCATTCCAACGGCACCTGATTGCCGCGAGCCGAGCTGGGGCCCCTCGGCTCTCGGGGTGGTCCCGAATAGCTTGGGACCATCCTGAACCGCTCCACGACCGACTGGACTTTTGTTTTTTACCCCTCCTTCTTCTTTACGTCTTCGGTCCTCCTTCTCCGGACCGAAGAGAAGTCCCCTCTTGTACACCTACAAATACTCCTCGTCCTTTCCTCTTCGTCCTCTCCGCGCCACCACCGCCGACTCCTAATCACTCTCTCGAGAGAAGACTCTTCGTCTCCTTCCTTTCTCCCTTCCTCGCATCATGCCCTCTCGTTCTCTCCTCGCGCGTAACGTGCACGCGAGAACTCGGAGAGAGAAGGAGAGAATCAACCTGGAGCCCCCCTTTCCTCATAGGGAACGAAACTCGCCGTTCGTTCTTTCGATATTTTCCTAGAAATATTCATCGGCCGTTTCTCGGAGATCCGCGCTGTTTCGCGGCACCGATCGACCACCAGTCGATCCATCCGTTTCATCATCCGTTCGACAACTTTCGACCGCGAGTCCGGCTGGATTATTAGTTCGAAGTGGCCGGATGCTCCCTCTCTGATCATTCGAACACATCGACCGTGGGAATACGATCTCTTTCTCTGTGCGCCGTGTGCCGCCGATCCGATTTAGAAGCTTGCGCATAGTTTGCATAATTGTGCCTTCGATCGATCGATCGATCGATCGATGCCGCCGGGGATAGAAATCACGAGGGTTTAATTGGTTTAAGAAAGAGAGAAACACCAGTGACTACGTTTCCGTACCGCGTAAAATTTTTGTAAAATTTAACCATCAAAGGATACTGTCGGGTCGAAGGAGATTGTAGATAAAATTATAAACACTTGGGGTATTTTTGGATTTTATTTTACGCTCCCCGTGATGAGGATTAGTAATAAAATTCAATTAAACGAAAGATAAACTGTTGTGGTATATGTTGTATTATCGTAGTCATTATATTTCAGTTGCGTTTAATTATAACAGATGGCATAAAGAAATGCGTGAAAGAAGAAAACTATGAATGTGGTGCAACGTTGGCGTGGAGCAATTTTCTTTTTGAGAAAAGAGAGGATCGAGCAAGTTGAAAAACAAAGTCGATTGTGTTGTTTAAAAAGAGTTATTTAAAGAGTTTATTTGAGTCGTTGATCTAATTATTTGTTGTTTAATCACCATTATTGTTATTTAATAAACATCATGTATGTTATATCTCTACGTTACACGATTAAGCATTAAATTATAAGAAAGATTAGTTTTGACAACTTAAATGTCAATGTCACTTGCTTTGAAATTTTTATGGAATTTTAATCCTTAAGAATTACAGCTTACACATTGAAGCTTATACAACGATTACACTATTCGAAAGTTTCACGGAATGGTAATATTTATTGCATTATTATATGTAGCGAGTAAAAGTCAATTTTAATTATTTTTATTTTATATATCAATAACAAAGAATTCGAAGTATAATTGAAAATGAATTGGAAAAATGAAAGTAAGAATATATAACTGCGGAAAGGAAAATAGAAATGAGTAAAAATTAGGGGCAGTTTTACAGACAAATTACACATAATACTTATAGTTAATTACTTCTCAAAATTTCAGTGAATTAATAAAATATCAAAAAATACAGCACATTTTTTTTTTTAACTGGTTCTATAGATCATTCTTTCCTCAATGTTTAATTAAAACAATTGTAAATAAACATTATAATTAAACTCGTAAAACCTAAAATACAAGAGATTTAAAATTATAGATGATGTTTTTTTCTTTCAATTAATCCTTAACCATTTGAGTGCTTTATACTAAAGCATAGCAAAAATATCATAGAAATAATGCTTAAAATAACTAGTTTATTTGTTAGAATTTCAAAAGTTATACTATTAAATACATCAAAAGACACACATGTTTGAAGATAAATATACTTTTGATTTCTTCCTCGTATATTCTTCATTCAGAATTTAGACTTTTGGTAATTCCAATAAGCACTCAAAGGGGTGTACTTAAACAAATTTTAAGAATCAAGGGGAAAAACGATCATAATCTATTCAAAACTGAGCACATTTGAAAATATTATAAGAACCAATGAATCTTGAATTCAAGAATATACCTCCTAAAAAGACTCAGAAATTTATTATAAAAGTTATTAATCGCATATATTACAGAAAATTTGCAAAGTTTGCTTATCAAATACTAAAAATTTTAATTTTTGATTTAATGATCTAAATGTAATGACGGTTAGATGAAAGATTGTTGAAGAATATAGAGTATAGGGGAAAAACCAAAGTTAAATTTTAATAAAAAAATCTGTATGCTTTCAAACATTAAAGCATGTATAAGTACCACATATGTATATCTAGACTCAGAAATCCATCATAGAATTCACTATAAGAATTGTACAAATTGTTTCTTGTATGCACGTATTTATTTTCTTCTGAAACAGATGCATTTATATTATTTTTCTGTTGAATCCGTCGATTATCTTTAACCTGTTTAATTTCATATTATATATCGGAGAACCGCTAAAGTTTTCCATATAATTTATGAGTGATTCATAAAGAAATATAGGTAAAATATCCCTTATTAGTTGTTAAAATATTATCAGGTGCTGTGTTCGTTTGTTTAGTAAATAGAATCATACATACAATTAATTGCTAACATCAAAACATTTAGACAATTTTAAGTCATGAATTTAGCAAACTTTTTTAAAAGAAGTATAAAAAAATTTTTGGCGAACCAAATTAAAATTAATAATTCCAACATTAATTCCAAACACATAGAAAAATATGATATGATAAAATTCTTACAAAAATCAATTATCTAAAGATATTATTAGATTGTGGATATGCATGTATAAGAAATTTTCAAATGCAAACTTGCACTAAAACTGCAAAAGATACTTAAAATATTAGTACTTCCTATAATATTTATTATGTAAAACAATTTTCTACCAGGATCCTATTTTTAAATTGTATTCTCAAAAATATAAATTTGCATAAAGATGCTCATTATACCTAAATCTCACAGGTATAATTAAATCAGAAAAATTTTATCAAAAGTAAAAGCTTTATATAAGAACGTAACAAAGCTTTCTCTTTTCGTTATTATACCAATTAATAAGCGATCACTGCAATTATAAATAATCTTGCTTCTGTTTTTTACAAAAAAAATGCTCTTTAATGTTTTAAAATATAAATCCTTAGTACAATACTGTTTTTATACAATTTTTAAAATTTGAAAACTTTCTTGGCGAAAAAGAATATAAATGATAGAGTCGAAGATGATACATGATAATCGTAATAAAATTTGCCCTCAAATAGCATCGTTGGGTTGTAGATAACTGTAACAATTTATTTTACATTACATTACTAAAATTTGATTGGAGATTAGTAATAAAGTTCAATTAAATTAAAGATTCTAAAACGAAGTAATTTATTTCTGAACTGTTATGATCCTTTTTTCTTATCGATAATACTATTTAAAAAATAAAAATCTGCATAATCCCATAATCTAGAATCTACTAGTACTAAAAGAAACATCGGACAATTGCGGAAGAAATTAACCTCTTGCGCTCGAATGACGTGTCACGCACGTCGAGAATATTTGGCCCAAAATTGCAATATCTTCTCAGTTTTAAGTATATTGAGATATAACCCAGGCAAAATAAATAATAAATTTATTACTTCTAGTAATTTCTATCCAGTGACATATTCAAAAAAGTGATGAATTCAAAAAAGAAGACGAATTATTGTATACGGTTTGGTCACTCGTTATGGTCCGCGAACCAATTACCAGCGCAAATGAGTATTTTTTGGAATTTACTTTTAAAATTGGTATTGAAACAAAACAAAAAAATCAGTCAGAATCCTTATGACAAAAACTAAGAAGTACATATATCGTAAATTTAATATTAATGACGTACGACTTAATGAGGACATGTTTTAATAAAAATAATAGTGTATAATTATTTGTAATTTTCTAATGCAAGATTGCCAAAACCTTTAAATTTTCGTAACTCGATAGACTTTGCGAGGCATTGATTCAATTAATCAAATACAAAACTCGGTATATCAGATTATAATTTTTATAATTTTTTCTAGAAAGATAAGGAGAGACAGGGAGAAGAGAAAGAAGAGATAAGGCAGGTCTAAAAAGAAGAGAGGAACAAAATAAACATGAAATAGAATGAAAGAATTAGGTTAAGATACTTAAGTAGACAAAAGAATAGCATAGTTGAGATAAATATAAGTAGTAGAATAAAGCAAAATAGGATACAAAAATATTATGTAAATATCATAACATGTAAAATTTAGAATAAGTGCAATGTGAAATGTGCAATGTAAAATCAAAGTCAATTTCAAGGCCAAAGAGGCTGAAATAAATATATACATATGATTTTTTCTATTAATTCTACTTTATTGATAAATTAACAAACTCTTAATTGACGTTTGATATATTCCATTGGATTTAAATTCCTGGAGACTGATTCGGCCCCCTAATTACTTTAATATTTTATTACAAGAGGTTAAAGAGCCGTGCGCAGAAGAGCGAGCAGTACCTATGTACGAACAAATAGAAGGCACCAAGAACCGAAACTCAGCCGTCGTACACGTCGGGCCTAATCATTAGTCTAACTACGAACAGAGGGATCGGTGCTCGCGGCATTTACCACTTTTACACAGTAAGTAGAAAGAACGGCCGATTCATCCATCTCGTTCCCGTGCGTTTCCCGTTCGCCTTCTTCTCCCTCCTCTTTTTTCCTTCTTCTCTTACTTCGACTTCTTCTTCTCCGTCGTCTTTTTCTAGAGCCTAGACCTTCCTTCTTCTTGTCCGGCTTATTGAAAGAGCCGCCTTCGGCGGAAGATAGATAGATAGGGAGAGAAAGAGGTCCTGGGAAGAATGGAGCAAAAAGAAAGCAAGCCAGGACGAGCCAGGGCACCCAAGTTGAGACATTTTTACCTGCCCGCGGCTTCACGTGGGGAGAGATATTGACTCGTCTTCCCCGTTTCAGTTCAGCTATCCACGCGATTTGGCAGAACAGAGACGGCAGATGGGGAAACTTTGTATAATATATGGGCTGCGCCGCGACTCCACACATACGTGTCGAGCACACGCCTGCAAAATTCGTCCAGATGCACGTATCCGAAAGGATTGGCCCCGGAGGAACGGCCCATAAATCGACGATACTTTTTAGGGGAGTACGTGATTCCCCTCTCTCTGACAAATGGAAAGATCATGAGGACTAATTACGCGAGCAACTAATATTCGATCATCCTGTAAACGTCGTGCAGCGATCAAATTGAACAGTCTATACGAACGAGTTTATCGAACGAATTATTTTCACGAATTCTTTTACATCAATTTGATTGTCCTGTATGTTTGCAGTTCTAATTGCAACTCTTTGGCTTTTTTTTTATACATTTACAGTGATGCAAACATAGTAACTATCTTAATATTTGTTTATGATTGAATTTATATGTTTTGTAATATATCGATATTAATAATAATCGATGTATTTTATATAGTATTTCAATAATGAATATAACACTCTGATGCTTCAGACCTTGTATCGACTGTAATTTAATTTAAATAATTCAATTCTCGTGGGATGCGTTCAATTCTCTTCGATGCTCTCGTTATCTTCACTTAATCCTCTGCTAAATAAACGTTCAATTTATATTTGTTGATTCATCATTCTCTTACTGGACGCTTCACTTGAAAGTTTGATCAATTTATAAAATAAATGTAAAAAATTATTATTTTCCAACTGACGAGTGCGTCGTAACTTGAGGATTTATTTCTTTCGATCCTAAATTTTTAAGATTTTCAAAACTTTAGTTTTGACAATTTTTTTTATGAAAAAATCTCATTATTTTAAAAATTTGCCTGACTATTTGAAAAATGTAATACATAGGATTATTAACATCTGTATATTAATTTGTCATTGATATTGTGTCTATTTGTTGTTTTTCGTATCTATTTGTTGTTATTCTATATCTATTTGTTGTTCTTCGTATTAAACGCAATTAAAGAAATTAGTTCAAAATTACTTTTCTGAATATTTAAAATTAGCAGAAATCCAAAAGTTTAAGTTTACTGAGTAAATAACATATTATGAATTAAGAATGTATTCATCTCTTTTGATATATTTATTTACTATATTGCAATGCACCTACTCTTTGAATCTCTAGTAAGTAAGCAATTATTTTTATCATTGATTATAAGATTATCTATATAATATTCTAATATGAACTAAACACTTAAAGAGTTAATATATGTATATTCTTACAAAGTTTAATCTTTTATACTATAATAATTGGTGTTATAACTAAATGATGAATACACTTCTGTGTATAATTTCTCTAATAGAAGAATCTCTTATATGTACGATAATTTTTCCAATAAATGATCATAATTCAATATGTACCATTTATTGGCAATTTTTTCGAAAGTAACAAACACTTAACTTTAGAAAACATAAGAAACTTAACAACACTTTATTACTATACAAAATTTTGTAATAGTAATTTAAATCATTTTAACAAAATGACATTGAACTGCTTATTCTTAAGCTTATAAAATAATATTACAGATTTCGTAACTGATAGATATAAGATCTTCGAACAATAATTACTGGAAAGAGCAAAGTTTAGCAAAACTTCAAATTTTTGCTTATGAGGTAATGACATTTTTTTATATTTCTGTGTAAATGTATTTGTAAAATATTGAACATGAAGAATTTTATTTAACAAATAAACTGTGTAATACACAAATCTTTTACATATTTAAATTATGTGACTCAATACTTTAATACTTGATTCACTGTAACAGTTACGCCAATTTGTAATAAAAAATGAAAATTATTAAATCATATAGAGTACGTAAATTCTTTTTCAGATAAATTAAGTAAACGTATTGGCATAAAAATATATAAAGCGAAATTTATTATGAAATTATTTATTCTTTCCACAAGAGATGCTAAATGTAATAATGTCTCTAGTTTGGTCGTCTGTCGAAAAATTAGCATTTCATAGATCGCTTGATATAAAAGGTCAAGAACAAACAGCTTCTAAAAAATGATGACAAAATATCTTTCTCTAAATATCGATGACTTTGCAATCGTAGAAATTATAGATTTATTCTACAGTTGTGAAGAATGAAAATTCAAATATATATATATATATATTTGAATTTCTTTATATATAGATACTTTGATTATCAACAAATGAATTTAATGAGTTGATAATCAAAATATATCAAAGTATAATATATAATTAATATTATAATTAGACTGCGAATATCTATGCAAATTTATCTTTCTATAAATATATTTAAAAAAATGAAACTATATTATATTATATTAACTATATATATTAAATAGTTATATACTCTGGATATTTTCTATATTTTCTATATAATATTTTATATTTTATTTTTACAAAATCCAGCTATTATGATTATATATTCAGAATAGGCGTCTCGCATATGTGATTTTAGTTATTAAAAATATTGATATAAATAAAAATATATATCAAATTAAGAAAATCGCACAAGATTTATAGGATTTCTATAATGATAATTCTAATAGTTTCTATGTTCATAAATAATGTTTCTTACAGACAACTCTGCTGTCTCTAGCATTGCAAACTTATCGATAAAGAAACAATCCACCAAAGTGTTAATTTCCGATCTAACAAATAATTTCATAATATGCGGGACATTAATCCTTTAATTGAAAGTATATTTTGAGAAATCTGCTAGAACGTCTGCGAAACATCAAAAAATAACTAAAACTTCGATAAATTAACTTAATATTAGATACACCTTTCTAAGCACAAGATGTCTAAAACATTGAAATGTTTAAAACATATCCATGTTTTACGCATGGACAATGTTAATAAACGATTTCGAAAAATTTGCTTCGACGTCTATTGACGTAGTTTAAGGAATTAAAATTAGTAAAAGTTGAAAAGTGTTTGGAATCCATGCAAATCATATATCAAAAAATTCCTAATATAAAAATATGTATTTTATTTGCATGGTCTAAAATAAAGAAAAAGCAAATCCATAATGACTATATTAATCCTTAATCAGAAGATTAATCCTTTCTAAAGCTAACTTTTCAAAGCTGAAGTTATACATTTATATTCATATTTTAAAACTATTTTATTAAATACTTATCGCTTCACCATTTCATCAGTACATCATTAGGAAAACAGTAAATGGTTTATTTATAACAATTATTAGTTTCAGATTTCAGTTAGGAGTAAATAGGTACAATTAATCTTTTCTTTCTATAAATAAACGAAATTCTAATTATATGTAGAAAATTAAAAATAGAATTTAGAAAATATAAGTAAATATTTCATATCGTTTCTTTATTATTATTTATTTAATATACAGGTCTTTTAAATGAAAAAATATGTATAAAATATATATTACATATACCTATAATATATGTATATGTATACAGCTAAAATATTATATATTGTATATTTAGTAGAAAATATATATGTATAAATGTATAATCTCTATCGTTGCAGATATTAGAATGCTTTAATAAGATTGTTAAAGAATTAAATTTGAATAACATTTACAGTTTCATGAGAAAATAAATTCATGATTACATCAGTATCAGAAGTAAAATTTTAAATATTTGAACTTTAATATATCGTTTCTTATTTTATAAAGTAAAATATTTTCTAACTCTGGTTAAAACTATTAAGATTTAAAATTACTAAAAATCAAACTCATTCGAATTAAAAAATCATGATTTTTCGTTAAACTAATCAACTTTACACTGTTCTATTTCCAATAGAAGTATGAAAAAAATCCTTTTCCATTTATTCATTCTCGCAAAATAAATTCACATCACTCACTTTATATATTTGTCAGTTATTCAAAAATTTAACCGGATCAATGACAATATATAAATCCTTCCTTTCATTCTTCTCTTGTCGATTCCTTCAATTCGGATAAAAGTAAACGACATTTATTTCAAAAATTTCTTCTGAGACTTGTCCATCAATTTCTCAACATAATTCTTTATTTCCTTACTCTTTTATTGTCAGAGTGATACAGTGATAAAAAAAAAAATCAATAATATAAATCTGTGCAAATTCTTTCGTTGAAAACAGAAATTTCATAGATATTTTCAAACAAATTGTTTGCATCGTTGATGCGTCACAATATCTAGAATTAATACAGGAGAACAATACCTACAACATGTTGCTTTTTTATACTTATTACATAATTTATCATATGATTGATTTAATTGTGTTTCAACTCTTAAATACAAATGCAATGAACCAATATATGAAACTATTCACTCATTCCTATTTTTCTTTCTGCATTATTTTATATTCTTATTCTACATTTTTTAATGTATCTGCTATTATTTAATTATGTTTAGAATTATTATTATTCAAATTTAATTTAATTAAGTAACAATAATGTAAAAATTATTATTATTAAATTTAATTATTATTAATATATATAATGAAAACAATCTTTCACAATTTAATAATAAATATTAATAATAAATATATGTAATAATTATATAAATATATTAATAATAAATATATATAATAATATTATATATAAATTTAATAATAAATATTAATGGTCTGTGAAATGTTGTAATATATAATTTATAGTAATTAAAACTCAAAGGGTGAATTTCAGACGATCCTTCCATTACGAAAGTGTTCATAATTGAAGAGCGACAGACGAATACAGTAGCAAAGTACATCCGATTCCCATTCGATTATCTTATAGTAACGTACGTACGTGTAACAAACAACACAAGAACAAGCATAAAGTGTACATATAAAACAACAAACCGGCATACGACAGAAAGAGATTCTGTAAGGGGGTAAAGAGGCTAACAATTGCAATCAATTAAAGACTCGCCGGGCATCGTATAACGTAATAACGCGTTTTAATTTATGCCGGTTTTTATCGGACGCCCGGAGTTCCCAGTACTAGATTGGGTACATATGTCGAATAAGTTATGGTTATGGGTATCAATTTATATGCATGCCGCATATCGCGTCGACGAGGCTAGAACGTTTCTCAGCGCGAGCTACGGCCAGAGACGTCTCGGAGATAAAGCAGGAGAGACAGATAAATGTGGGAGAGAAAGAGGGACCAACAACTTTCTGAGAATTGTCTGGCCGCGCTTCTTCTGCCACCCTCGCGAACGGACGCGACTCCTCCGTAGAAAGAAGCACGAAACAGATCTAAAGCCGATCTCAGCTTTGAAATCACGGAACACCTTGTCCTTTGGACAGGTATCTCTCGAATCAATATTCACGATATTTCCAGCGTGGAAATTTTTAATGCGACTTGTACGCTAGATTGTCTTTGAATATCGCTTCGCTTGAGAAACCGTTGCATGTTGAGTTGAGAAACTTGTCGTTGTGACTGTATAAACAAGAGATTAGGTATTTTTCCTTATTTCTTTCAATTAATTAATAATAATTAGTAATTAATATATTAATTTTCAGATTTCTTTCAGTATTTTTACTTATTTATTTTCAATTAATAAATAATAGTTAATGATTAATATATCAGTTAGGATATTAATTATTAATTTTTATTAATTTATTGAATATTTAATTTACTAATTACTTGTTAATTCAATATATAATTTATATGTACTTATATGTATGTTTATATACTTATATGTATGTAATTTATATGTATGTTTATATTTATTTCATTAATAACTAATATTTTATTTTTACAAAATTGTTTTAAGAAACTTTGTATTTAATATTTAATTGTATTATAATATCCCCAGTTTGAACTTTATTTGTTTAAATGCTTCTTGGTTTCAATGAAATGAGCTTTTAAATTATTTCGGGTTTCTGAAAGAAATTAACTTTCAGAAATTTAATATCTAAAAGTTTCATATACGTGAATGTGATTTTAAACTTTAAAGTTCCAGACGAATATTTAAATATTATTACTCCATAAGTTTCAGAAATATTTTAAATTCTTGCAAAAATTGTTTTCAAAAAAAATGACATGCAAGAATTATATTTAAAATATAACGATGCCATTTTAAATGTCACTATTTATTTAATTATCTCACTATATGTTCTCCTGTTCAAAGAGTACAAACTAGAGAGTATCAATTTTTTATTGATTTCAGTAAAGTGTACATGGCTTAATGAACTTAGAAAATGTTTAGAATTTTTGTAAGATTTGTTCTTAGGAAAATTCATTATTTCTGTAAATATGTCGTAAACAAAACATATTTTTATCTTTTTTATTTGATACACTTTCATTGAATGAATGGCAACTATGTTGGTTCTTAGATTTAGAAGAAGTACATTTTCTCTGATCGTAAGTAACGTTTCTCGAGAATTCGTTTATTTGCGATTCAAGTTTCTACCATATTCTCTGAAATATATTGGAATTGTAAATGTTACCTCTCACATATTTCAACGATCACTGTTTGAAAACGATTAAGAAAAGAAAAATTATTTTCTCAAATGCGTTGTTTATTAAGATACTTGTCTTTAAAAATATCTCAAAAAAAACTATATGCTATTTTTTGAAATTATTAAATTTTATTAAACAATTAACTGACTTAGAAAAGCAAGTCATTTTTTTAAAGCAATCATTTTAAATTCTTAGTAAATATTTTATTTATGAATTGTAATAAACAGATTATGAATTTTTATGCATTTATAGGAAATATTAAAACGTAAAAATAGCACAGAATATTAAAAGACATATAAAAAGTTTCAAAATACAATACTTAGCAACGAAATGAAACAAATTTCTATGAAAGTTCTATTTTCTCAATAAATATGTATATTCTCAAAAATATGAATTAGCATAAAAGTTTTCGTTGTAAAATTTGGTCACGCAGTCCTTCAAACCTAATTATTCTTATTAACAAATGAAAATCAAAGAGTTCTTGTTCGTTGTTGCAGTTCTTAGGAATTCATTTATTCGCGGTGAATGGACTTCTCGCTGTACTTCCTGAGACATGTTAGAATTATGGATTATCTTCGCGTCTCCGCCAGCGAGGGGCAACGTTGTTCTTTTCCCCCTTCAATTTATTCTATTATCGCAATTTGATGAATTGCACTTGCTAAGAATTCTAATTTTCTCGTCAGACCTCTCTTCTTTGAACATTTATTTTTCAAGCATTTCGTACTATCATATTAAATATTTCCTTTTTACTTCTACTATTTTGATATCTTTTTATTTTTGTAGTTTAACAAAATTTTGCTTATTGTTGGCGAAATATTATAATTTTTCAAAACTGCTGCTCTCTTAAAATATGGATATGTTAAAATATAAAATAATATCGTTTAAATAATGAGAACTTTAATATAAGAATCAAAATTAAAAGCAAAATGTTTCTTGGATACCTTTCCTTATTTTATTAAAACAAAATTTAGTTTAGTTCACATCAACAAATATTGTAATTCATAACTTCAAATCACTTTTGTCAGTTAGTAACTGTAAAATCAGTTTTCAAGATATCTGACATCTTTTTAAGTGGGTTTACAATGCATCAACTGTAGTACATTTTTATTCTGTAAAAGTAATTACTGAGATATTTGTCATTGAAAATTATTAGTCCAAAAGATATTTTGGACTTTTATTTCCTCTAAAAATATTGCTTTTATAATAAAGTTAAAGTTAAAATATTTTAAACAAAATCATTTTCAGGCACTAATACTTAGTTGATACTTATTTGTATTTGTTTGTTTGTGTTTGTTACATACCGAAAACAATATGTAGACTCATTTAAAGAAATGTCAGTGATCTTGAAATTAGCCTAAAAATCATGAATCGCAATATTTATCGTTTTGAATTAAACGATTTTATCCTAACATTTTCTATCTTAAATTCACTTGCTTAAATTGACAAGATAAAAGAAATATTCTATGCATTAATGAATTTTTTATGTTTCTTGCAAAAAATATAGAAAAACATTTTTTCTATAAATATCATCAAAAATTTATTATTAAAATTAATTTAATAAATATATACCAAAATTAATTTAATAAATTGCTGCTATTTAATAACATTAGAATTCAATAATTCTAATGTACAAGAAATAACAAGGCCATTTATACAATAATTAATAAAAAATTAAAATATTTATCTCCTAAAATTTAATAAAATATACCATTTTCTAATCTTAACCTATTAATGATATTAATTGTAAATTATAATAACAGCAGAAGATTTCTAATACGAGGAATATGTTCGGCATTATGTGAATTTCGTATTCATAGCCAAAGCGCAAAAAGTTAGAATGAAATAAATAGTTTTTTTGACATAATAAATATAATATGCAAAATTTCAGAAAATGGAAACTTAAAATTTTCTTTGTTACGTATAAAATATCTCTTAAAGCAATTGATCTAGTCATTCTCAGAATAGCTTAAAATTAAATTCCATCACTTAAAGTGAAATTTCACTTTTGTAGTAGTCACTGTCGATCGCATTTTTTAAATTTCAGAATTTTTGTTTTCTACTTGCAAATGTTTCTTTTAAAATTATTTCCTTTAAAAGCGTCTTGATCCTACTATTATTCCCTAATTTTTTGATCGTATTATACAAGGATTTTGAACTTTATTTATTTAGTCAAAAATATTTTGTATTTAATGCATATATTATACAAAACCGGTCTAATTAAAATGCAGATATAATCTTATTAATAATTAATAATTTGATTAATAATTTTCTATGGAAATGTTTCTGATTGTATAAAATGTTAAATATATCGTCAATTTGATAATTTTGTCATATACGTGTTTAGTAGATAAAATACTATACACATGTTGTAAGTATATAAGATTTAAATGCGATGGTAATTCATATAAATTATAAAAAGAGCGTTTCAAACGAACAAATTTTCCTTTCTAATATCAGAACGAGAACATCAATCCTTCATGTCCTTCATGTATAATTCTCCAAGTTGAATTTCACATGGACAAGCGCCAAGAATGCCGTTTGATTGATCAGTATCTGCCTATCACGTTAGATCACGTGACGTGTCGGCCGTGTACGAGAAAACAATATTTACGGAATTTTCGTGTGGATACTACTACTAGGTATGCAAACCTATCAATTTTCCAGCCTTCCGTGTTTATCTCGTCGCTTTATTCATACGACCTCGAACTCTGGCGAACGTTCGCATGTAAACTCGTTCGTATTTGCATCTTGACGTGCACCAGGCCTGCAGGGGGAAGGTCAGATAACGAAGATCCAACAACGGCGATGATCATCGGATCCCCACCTCTCCCCGTTCAGGCTACAATTTCGTCACTTTCGCGTTTTACGCCTTTATTCTACGAACTCCGTGGTTGTTTTAAAAAAACTCTTCTTCGAATCACATGGCCTCCGGGAACTGTCCGCATAAATTTGCACGATCGGGAAACTTGCAAAACCGATCCGTCCCGCAAGCGAATGTGTCGCTTCCTGCGTGCGTCAATTAGCACGGCCAGCTCGCTGCCTCGTCTAATCGGCGTCTAATCAAAGAAACAACAACACGCGCGTTCGCTTTTGCGAATTACTCGCGCAACAAATCAAACGCGCGGCTTTTTTCACCATTTACATTCAATTATTAAGTATTACGTACGTGCCAAAAGGTAATTTCTTTTTTTTTCCTTATACTTTCGTTACTAAATTCATCATTACATTCGGAATTAAAATTTTTCTCTTCGTTTTTTCTTTCTTTTTTTAGACTCCTTTCTGTTGTTGTTTGATTTAAAATTGTTCCATTGTATCCTTATCAAGGATCTTTCGTTCCAATGATACATTTGTGAAATACGCGTGACAATGGTCCATCGGTAAGTATCTACATTATTGAATGTTTGTTTGACATTTAATCGAAATTTCAAGAACAAGACAAAAAAGAAATACAAATGAAACGTTATGTACACTCGCATTTTTGTATGTGTGATGTTACATTATCTTACATTATCTTGGCAGAAAGAAATAGATCAAGATACTGATGTTTGTGATCTACGTGTTATTCCAAGTGTTTTACGCAGTTTTTTCTTAAATTTTTTGTCAGATTCGAGGTTTATTATAATATCGATAGTGATGGTATTTGATTAACAACTGCATGAATTTTTTAAAATATTATAATAGACGAGAACAGACTAGCAAATAATTTATACGTTGAAATTCTACTTACATATGGAAATGTTTGGAGATTTTGAAAACTACATGGAGAATTAAAATAATTTATAATTAATTAATCATAGAAAATAGGTAATACAAGTGTTGAAATTAATAAATTTTGTTTTCTTGTCAGAAAATGTTCCACATGTCAATGGAGAGATTGTATTTTAGAATTTGCTTTTATAAATAATAACATCAATACTAAAAAAAACAATGTCATTGATAAATCCAATATCGTTTCTCTAAAGAAAACTGTAAATGCCAATTAAAGAGTAGGTACTTGTAAAATACTCTCCAAATTTTTCATCCCAATTGATATACTTTTGTCATACATCCTGTTTGAAAGAAAAAGAATATATTAAAAATAATAAAAAAATAAACCAGATTCCCATTTACAATATTTATGTAAATGTTATGTAAATTTAAATGAATAGCAGATTGAATTTTTTGTACAAATACAAAAAGTTTCTCTTTCTTAAATTTGGGAATTAATGCAAAAAATAGAAAATTTTATGATGCATTCTCTCAAGTTATTATAGTCTTACAACTAGTCATATTTAAAAAGAAACACAAGTGAAATTTTGTAAATAATTTAAATACAAATAACAAAAATTTAATGTTTGGCTAAATTTAATATTTAGATATTTATAGATATTTACTAAATAAACTTAAAGTTTGTTAAAGTCAGTTATTTTATTATATCTGAATGAACAATCAAATGTATCAATTCTTCAAATTTTGTAATAATACATACATATTTAACTAAGTCAAATTTTATAGACTAAATGTTTTATTAATGTTTAAATGGACCCTTCTCAAATGTTTTGAGCAAATTGTTTATTAAAATTCCATTTATGTAAGAAAATATTTGAAATAATCGATGGGACAGTTTCTTCTTTAGACAACTGAAAATAGAAGAATGGAATTAGAAGATTCCAATAAATAAAGAATAAAAGATTTGAGTTCCACGTTAATAAAGATAAATTTTAATGAGTTATGAATCATCAAATCTAAAACGGAATCTGACCTATATTTATCATATATTTTAAATTTCTTTATTTTTTTTATAAATTAATAAATTAACATCTCTCTCTCTCTCTACCTCTGTCTCTCTTTTTCTGTACTTTAAAATCATTCTAGAATAACTATTGTCTATTAACTTTTATATATGTACTTTTAATAACAAAAATTAATTGGAAAAATGCAGGTATTTGGTGGATTCTATTTGAAAAAACAAGTCGAAAAAACGGAACAAAATTTTTTTCATTTAAATCTTTGTTTTTGAAAACATCGACTTCGGAAATTTCTCAAGTATAATTGAATTTGGCAAATTCTAGGCTAGATATATATAAATAATCGATAAGAAATTATTCTACTTATAAAAATATAAAAAATATATATAATGCAGATATAATTTAAAAAACTGCAGAATAATATGTCAAAAATGTGTAGAATAAAATGTAGAGTAAAATAGTTAAAATACTTGAACATGTTAAGTTTTCAAATTTAATTTTCTCGAAAACAAAGCATCTTATAATTTATAAAAAAATTGTATTCTACACCTTTGACTTATTTTTGTAAATAAAATAATCTTCTATTGATTATTCATTCCAGTCCAAAATTATCAATTTATGAGAGTCAAATGTATTTCATAAATTTCCAAATTTGATTTTCTCGAAAATGAAAAAATTTTATTCTTAAATTTATAGAAAATTTACACTGTTTCCATTTGCACCATATAAATGAGGTGCAAATTCACCTATTTGAAGTGATCCACATAATTGTCCCCTATTCCTTAAACTATTTGTTATAAAAGAAAATTTCAAATAAAAATTCAGTTTGTTTCGAGAGAAATATCTGACCATAAATCTTACCTAGATGAACGTGTCTCCAAAATTTCAGGGTGATATTCATTTTCTTAAACGGAAGTATATATTTTTATTCAGATGAACGTGTAACCCATTCCATAAAATAAATAGGTGTTCCAAGGTCATTTAAGGTCATTTACTGCCGTTCAAAATTTATTTCCATTGAACGAATCAAGATTTCGTTCTTGAGAATATTTCGTTCTTGGTCATAAACATGATTCGAAATTACATAAATTAATATAAATTCTCATTACTTCTTTTTAGAAACAGGTATCTACTACTAGGTGAATGTTCCCAGTTTCTTTTATAATCTACGAAGAAGTCAGTATTCTTGATGACTAATATACTTTATGATTAGATTTAGGTTTTGGATATGACATATCTTATTATTGTCCTAATTACACTTTTTTTGCTTCGGTATCAATTTAATTTACAATGTTTCACAATGGAAAGAGTTGAGTAAGGTAACTTTCTTCTAGGAAGTAAACAGAGTAAATCAATGCATTTGCGTCCAAAGTCATTATTTCGGAAATCGAAGATAATTTTTTGAAAATTAAACAAGTAAAACTTATTTTAATTTTAAACGGCAGTAAATAACCTTGAATGGCCTTAGAACGCCAATGTATTTAGATCGATGAATTCTTTATGGAATTTGCTACTCGCCTATCTGAATAAAAATACGAGTACATAGTCCTGTTTAAAAAAACGAACCTTGAAATCTACTTAGACAATTTTTGTGGCTATCAGATCTCCTTCGACACAAAGTAAACTTAAAACATTCTTTCATAATAAAAAGTTTAATATATGTATTTTCTGATACACATGGTGATGTATTTCATTATTTATTTTAATATTTACCAATGATAAAATATATATAAATATATAATTAAAATATATAAATATATAAAATATATAATTAATTAATATTAATAAAATATATAATTAAAAATATAACAAGCACCCTCTTTTGAATAATTAAATAAATTTTCAAACTAATAACACATTAAAAATCTTGTGACTACTTTCACGTAAAAATTTAAAAAAAGAGAGACAAGATGCGGACTAATATCTCAATCATTTTTCTAATTCAACACAATCACTTTTCTAACATACATGTTAATTACTAAATGTCTCTTGCAAGTAATTATTATCATTTCAAATTTTTATTAATTCGTCAAAAAAGAACCTCTCACTCAGTGTATTCTTTATTTCGTTGATTCCTCATTAGTATGTTCAAATTTTTATCGGGTCGCCGTCAACAAAATTATTCAAACAGAGAAACCAATCGAATAGTATGACCACATATATATATTCGAATAAATCTGTAATTATAAAGAAAATTTCATTTTCCAAATATTAACGTTTAAAGTTCTTAACGTCAATTCTTCTTATTAGCAATACTCAACGATATAAATATATATATATTTCCTTTACTTTGTATAATATTGTTTCTTTTGTAATAGTGTAATATTTCTAATCTTAAAAAAAGAAATCTGGAATATAATTTTGATTCTTTCATTTTATATATAAATAAATTTAATATAATATCATTTAATATAAATAAAATTGTAATATAAACAGATTAATAAAAACAGGAAATAAAAAAAAATCATAAAAGAGAGATCGTAAATAATCGTCGTATTCTTCAAATTTTGTAGACATACGTTGTTTTGTCCGTGTATAACGTGTTTAAATGGAATATCAAACTTTTACTCAATTCTATTGCAATAGAATTCTAGATTCTCCTTTCTGATAGTAATCTTTCGTTCATATAATAGGAATTCACATTTAAATAAGTGTGTTTAATTAATGGGACATTTAATCATATCGATTAAAATTTAATTCAAATAAGATTTATCCATATAAACGAAGTTCTACTGTTTTCTCTTGAATCTATGAAATTTGTTTTCAAACATTTTTTTGTACATATTGTATATACGATAATTCAATTAATGCGTAAAATTCAAATTTCTCGACACTGTGACACACACGTATGACATAATATGTCTTTTCTTGCAGTCACAGGAATAATAAAATTAATCGCGATAACTGATGCGATAATTTCCATATTTCTTTCTTATTGTGAACAGCAGCTTCCCTATTGATATTGTCAGTTCACAAACACAGTTAACAGTTTTGGTAGATTATACATCAGGTAAAATCTTATCTTTTCGGAGATCTTCTCTGTGATAAGCTATAAAATATTGCCTATTCTAAACTGTATATTCCTATATACAGTTATAATCTTCCCTTTAGACAGAACCACGGAAGAAAATATAAACATAAAAACACGCTCCTAAATTCACGTTTTGAAAAAAATATCCACAATAAAATTGTTATAATGAGAGACAATGTTAAAAATTGACGAATTTTAGTACTTATTTGAATTGAAAAATTCTTCCATAACATGATTCATATTACAAAGATTTCGAAATTAACAGGCGATCGTCTTAAATATTAAAGAAAAATTGTAAAAAATGCAATTAAATCTGTACTAAATACGAATGATCGTAATTCATTTATACCTGTTACTTCTTGGTCTTATTCTTTTTACTGTTAGTAAAATAATTATACGAAATATCGTGTAAAAGATTATTTTCATGATACTTATATACAATCGTATTTTCAATTAACATAATAATTCTTTTCAACGATTATAAATATGTAATGTAAATTAAATTAACGATAACAATTATTATGCAAAGAAAAGATTCTTTTATAAAGCATGACTTGTGTTTGAAGGAATAAAAAAGCAATAATTATTATTTATTTTATGAATAATACAAGTTATCATGAACTAAACATGAACTAAACTAAATTAAATTCGGAAGTATAACATTACCGACAAGTCACGTTCTAAATGTTGCCAGAGTTGAACATTATTTTAAAGAAGTATCATTTAATATTATTTTAAATATTTTTATAAAGAAAGAAGATATTTTAATAAGTCTTATTATAAGTATTGTAAGTATTAAAGTTAAACTAATCGTTTTTATGAAAATACTTATCACTGCTACAAAAATTAGCTAATAATGAAGCAATGATACAGTGATGCAAAGTACAATGATGTGAAAGCACAATAAAACTTTAAATGTATTAACGAATGGATATTAATACACTTTCAATAAGTATAATTGGTTTAAAATTAATAGAAATTTTTATGTACTATTCTTAATAATTTTAAAAGTAATTAATATAATATTATTTGCTATTAATATAATATGATATAATATTATTAATAATAACAAATAATAATATAATATATATAATATAATAATATTAATATAATATAATATTATTTTGCATATCATAGAATATGCAAAGTAGCTAGAGAAAACTCTTTTAAATAATAAACGGGCTGCGAGAAGGAGTCACGTTGACACGTAACAGTTTTTTCGTATTCAGTATACTTTAAATTTACAAATAAGTTAACATCTTCCCTATCAAGTAAATCTACAGAAGGCAGCAGAATTAACTTCGAGCATTAATTTATACAATAAATGCGCTTCATTTACAGTTATTTTTAAATATATCTTATTTTACATATTTCGTAAATACTTCAATCTATCGTTATTAAAGCGTGTCAAACAATAGCCTTTTATTTGAAATAGTTAAACAACATGATAACTTGAAGAAAAATGTTATTTAAAATAATAATAAAATCATATTATAAAATATTATTTTAGAACTCTAAAGTAATATTTTAATCTATGTGGTTATCTATATTAGTTTATTTCAAACCATTTTACGTAGAAAGGCCCGATAAATAATTCAGTAAATAATTGGAATTCACTAAATAATTATAAAAAGATTATATACAGTTACTGTATTACGTAAAATTATATTATGTAAAATACAGATTATATTCATCACCAATCATAGTTTTTTTTTATTTTACAAGCTAGCTATGTGTGTTAATATAGTAAATAGACAATTTTTATACAAATTTTTATACGAATTCATATTTTTGAAAACATAATTTGAGAAATAGAATCATGATAAAAAATTGTTTTACGTACCTACATACGTATCTTTGTCCTAAACTAAATACAATGCTTTATATATTTCATCTATCGCACCCTTGTGAAAGAAGAAAATGATATGACGTAAAAAAGTCTTTCAGAAGAAACAAGCTAGTTTTCAACAGAATTAGATATTATTTTATTAAGTAAAGAAACAACGCAAGTAATACTTTTCATCTTATCAATACGCATTTATTCGTAATAATAGTCGAATGATAACATTCACAATAATTTATGAAATGCAGCACAATGTGTCACATGAATCAAAAAGAACAACATAATTCCTCTCTATCGGCCAAATTCTGAAGATCAATGAACAAGATTTTCATAATCGATCAAGAACTATTTCTGTAGAATATTTTTACAGTGATAAATAACTCGAAAGTCGCATTTCTTGGGCTCTGTCACTTTTCGCAAGGATGACATTTTTTATTTCATATTTTATTTGATATTTTTTCGTAATACGTGCACTATACGTGCACTTTTCTAATTAAAATTTCTTATAATGCATAAGATAACCCGCATAAAATAATATTTAGCAAAATAGTTGTCTTTAAAACCGTAAAATCTAATTTTGACAACAGTTTTCCAGATTATAAAATATTGCAAATATTAACTTCATTTTAATTTGGATGGCAGCTTGATATTTGTTTTATCATTTATGTATAAATAACAAATAACAAATGTACCTATCAGAAAAATGTAAATTATCTTGAGTAGACGCACTTGAGGTTTTCAACCATTGTAGTTTCGAAAATACGAGTTTCATCTTACTGTTAGTATTTTAGAGATGTTTTTCATATTAGTATCATACTTACTATTAACCGCAAGTACTTCGATACTTTTTCCAAATTGCGGACATTGAAAAATCGAAATTACAAATTTTTCAAAAACTTTAAAGTATCTTTGAATGTAAAACGACTCTGACAACTTTTTTTATAGTCCCAAGCTGTTGAACCGAGTTCTTGAACTTTCTAGGACGAAAAGTCTCCCTAACTCGCATAATTCACACATGTGTGGAGATGCATTTTAATAAGATTAATCCACTCTAGTCTAATATCGAAATACATTGTAGAATTAACTCCTTTTCACCTGACAGATCGGACCCTTCAGAATTGACACAGTTAAAGTCACCCATTTTTTGCGTGCGCTTCGTACTCGCGTGTTCGCCAGGTGATTTCCGCGAGGCGTGTTCTTAAATTTCACGGAAAGAGGACGAAATTGCATCGAAGAAAGGCTGAATTCCAAGAAATACCTGTCCTTCGTTCATTCACTCGTCAAATTACCATTCTCCGTGTTCCACTCGCGTCACGATCGTCGAATGCGGAACAATTTACGATGCCACTGTGCCATCTTTCGGGAAAGGAGCTCTCCTTCCAGGGAATTCCCCTTTGCAGGTTCATTGAACCGAATATGTCCGAATATGTGCGAGATTTATCCCATATGAATAATTTACTGCCAACGCGGGACAGCAAGTCGGGACACTATGTAACGATTTATAAACTATAATTATCAATCTTAATAATTGCAAGTTAAAGTATACGAGTTTTTATTTAACCATAGTCGTTACAAATGTTTTTAAAACAATTGTTATTACTCGAATAATTATTGATAAGTTTCAATGCAAACCTCGATTGCGAGATTTTTTTGAATGTGTTGATTTGTAAGAGTTGTAATTATTACGGCACAACATTTTGTTTGTTACGACATAACATTAATGTCTGAAATGAAAATTAGCCTAAGCAAAAAGCAATTTTTATAGTTGTAAGATGAAACATTGAATTCTCTCGCCATCTAACATGTTAAATCCGTTTGATCAATGCTGACGAAGTGGATCGAAAAAATATTTGGGAACAACGTTCGCGGGTATCGTGTATGAAAATTCAATTTTTTAAATCGGGCAGAGAATACCCTAATCCCCTAATAAAAGCGAACCAGAAACGTGGCAATTTCACGCGTTAGCCTCGATTGACTCGGATCGTTTTCGTGATCACGAATCTGCTATAACCGGCCTGACGTCCCCCCATCTGATTTCACACATCGAGAACGTGTTCGCGGTGTCCTTGTAATTTATCTTCCTCGAACTTTCTAGAAGAATTCACGGTACTGGTAACGATAGAAGGAGAGAGGACGGCGGGGGGGGCAGAGGGAAGGAGAGAGGGCAAGAGAGAGAGAGAAAACAGGGAGAGGAGAGGCCAAATGAAACGACGAAAAGAGATTCCGGCCGAGTAGAAAGTTCTATGATGAGGCGCATTTGCATAAGTCGATAGCAATGAAAGTGGAAACTAACTAACTGTTCTCCCGCCACCATTTTCTCGAAAATCTCCACACCGATTTCGATCACCTGCGACGCGTGTGACATAACCGAAGAGTTATGTTCGTGACTCCGTCGAAGAATTCACGATGGCCGGCCCGCGCGAACGATTAGCTGCTGAAACCTTACGGGAAATATCTTGTCAAATAGAAAGTTCCAGCCGACCATTCCGGCTTTCCGTAATCTTTGAAATCTAGAGATTTCGATAGCGGTGTTTATCGGTAATATTTCGCTGCTAATTACTAGACCGCAGATTTTTACTGAATTACTAGATTTTCACTAAATTACTAGACCTGCGGGCATTTGTGGAAAATTTGAAAGTGCACAATTCCACAGATTACAGATCACACGAGAAGATGTATAAAATGTTCAAAGTACAATTTTTATAACATTTGGTACTTGAAGTAACTTTCCACTGAGGTTTTATTTCATTGATCATATTCTAAAAATAATATGAATCTGCAACCTATTAATCGCTATCCTTTAACATTATCGATAAGTTTAAACTTCAATTCAGCAGGCGAGTTCAGGCGAGTTTAACCTTAAATATTTAAATTAATTAAAAATTTAGTTTTGAAACAGTTTGAATTTGTATTGTTGCGTCTTATGTGACAAAAATCACAAATCGTGTTTCGCAATTCATATCACCTAAAATACAGAGTAAATTAAAATTAATCTCTTATAAATTGCTGGATATTATGTTGGTTTATATTATATTATATATTTAAAGTTCTCTTATCTAAACATTCTATATTCAATTATCAATATTTTTATCATTCCTAAAATAGATTCATTTTATATAATAATAAGCAATAAAATATGCTTCGTTGAAACAGAGACTTTATGATCGTTTTTATTATTGTGAACATTCTTTGAAAATTCAGCAAACAATTTCTACTAAATGTAAATATGCATCACATTTTAATAATAATAATAAACACATAACAAAGAAATGTAACAAAAGTTTTAAAAAAATTACTACACTAGAACACAAAAATACTGAATTTTCCATACTTCAATTTTTTCTTTTGATCAACCTTTTAGTGTTATCAATATTTAAATTAATTAATATTACTTCTGTAATCCTACAAAAGATTAAATAATTGTTCCACCTACTATAATCACCTAAATGAACTGAAGATAATTGAAAATTAAGTATTTTATTTATAACAAGTAACATTGTTTTCCGAAATGCAAATACCGCTTGAATAAATATTTATTTAGTTGAAAGTTCAGATGTTTATTTAATGCTTGAAATAGATGTATTTATACAAAAAATATTAGGAAGATTTTCCATTGCTATTAACAACTTGTATTTGTAGAATAGTTTGAGTTAATGCAACAATAATGACATTACAATAATCGCAAAATTATAATCGATATTTGTCTAATAAAATTATTTCAGATTTCCACTTTTAAAAATGTAATAGAAATTGCAAAATAATGTATTACAGGTTATATCGTTGTTATATTTTCATTTCTTTTTGTTGAATCCTGAAATCTCATCTATTTTCATTATAATTTTAGAGAGCAAAAACATTTCCCTTCTTCTGTGACTGACAATAAGTTTACTTTAAGAAATAAACAATAATTTCTTCGATGGTAAAAACCAATTGCAAGTCAAATGTAATTCTCATTTTTATGTTTAGCTTAAAAAGAAATCATTTCATAATATTTTTGAACAGATAAGAGCCAATTTATTGTCAAAATCACTGTCGAATGACAAAATTATACATCCAAATTTTTTAGAAATGTTTTCAGTCCATAATTTTATTATCTATTAAAGAGGAATGAATCCAATTTTTTAATAGTTTTGAGTAATCGTAGTAAGTAATAATAGTTTTAGTATTTTATTATACAATTACACTTACAAATTCAATATCAAGTCATTTAAAACTTCAGTAGAAAATAAAATCTAAAATTTTTTTTGTAAAATTAAATTTGTGAATCAATAATTTTCTAATTATTCTGTATTACAAAAGTATGCAATAATTATATATAAATATACAAATATAGGTACAGAGCGTCTCGTGATTGTATATATAACCGAGTAAAAGATAATTCTATTCTTCATGAAAAAACGAATCGAAGAAAAAAATAAAATGTTTTCATTTGAAGCTTCGTTTCCAAGAGAACCAAGTTTATTCAAATATAATTTATTTGATTCAAAATTTGTTTAATATTTTATATCTAACAACTGAACTTTTCGTTATGTTCTTGTAAGAGAAGTTTGATTCCAACTAAAGATTCTTCGGAACTGTTGATTCTCCTTTTAATTCTTCGCAATTTGAAATTCATCTGGCATTTGCCATATTTCTTAACTCGACGCGTGTTATTCAAACTAAAATCAAACGGCATCAATTTTCGAATCTTTTCATTAATCGGCTGTATGTATGACATAAATATGTCAATTTATCTCGGGAGAATCCTGTAATGCTTTAATAAAATTCCTGACGCCGAACGTGTTTTCTTGACTCGCAGAGCTTGTGAAATTATACTGTTTTTCGCGTGACGTCACGATTTCGTAGAAATCGATATGCCTTAAAATTTTATTATGTTTCAACTCTCGATGAATATGCATGCGGAAGCACAGATTCGCGCGAAACAGGTTCGCGTTTCTCAAATGCAACAACAGGAGAACGTCAAATTGAAATTCGATCAATGGAAATTCGTTTCTTTTTTCTTCCTCCTTCTCTTCTCGTTTCAATTAACACAAACGACCAACATTTAAAAATGTATCAAACTACTTTTAATGTTTATTTTTAGGCAACATATCAACGTTGCTCAATTTTAATATTTCCGGAAAATGAAAACTTGTATCTGAATTTCAAATACATTATCATGCGTTCAGACGTTAATGTACAATTTTAAAATTAAAATAAACATTGAAACATTAAAAAATAATTAAATCTCAAAAATTGCCGCGATATTGTAATTAACAAATTACATTGGTTATCCGCAGGAAGGAAAAAAGAGTTGGAGCTGATTATATTAATTAAAATCTTTTATATGTAATATACTATCATGATAATACTATTATAATATACTATATAACACTAATACTAATATACTATTATAATCGTTTCTGTATAAATGTACTATAACGATTAATGATAAAATATACAAGTGAAAATATTTTTTTAACGTATTTTTGAGTTTTCGAATGTATAGCATGGATCAATATATTATATTATTCGTTGTCGGATATTATGGGACAAGAACCCGCAGAATAACCACAGAAATCGGTTGTTCTACTTTTAAACTAGCAGGATCTAGTCATAATACATATATCGTAGTCTTACAAGACACTAATAATAATCGCTATAATTTTTCTTACATTATCTTCGTCAAATTCACAGCGAACGGAAAATGAATTTAATTTTCTTCAACTCTGTAAATTTGTAAAATTGCAAATCACTTTTATTAATTTCTAATTATTCTTCTCTTCTCTATATACATGCTTGTTTTAGACAATCTAGAAAATTTAATGGCCATTTCAATTTCTTGCAACTATCATAACCATCATATCACTTGCTATAATTGTCATAATCTTCCACATTATCTTTATTTATTTAATTAAGAGATACCTGCTGTGTTTTAAGAGATCAACGTTTTTATAAAATTTATCTAATTGACTAATCAACATGTTACATGTATTTGTGCATTGAGTACATGTCCTAAAGTATACGAATAAAGTACGAATATGATAAAGTATATGAAAGTATAATCTATAGGTATGAACGTAACAGAATTACGTCAAAGAAATATGCAATAAATACATATTGAAAATCTATTATAGTATTTATTAATATTAATCTATTATAATATAATAATTTTTATTGTCTTATTAATATAATGGAGGCGTATTTTCAAATTTTTATTAGCATCTCAGAATATCACCGCCTTGTCATCCAGTTTTGGAATTTCTCTTCAACATTGCATTCCACATCGACCACATTGTATTCCATAATTCTTTCTTTCATATTTCCCGTCAGAGAATGCACATCCTACTTATTAGACATTTTCCAATATCATTCAATAATCGTGTCGAATATCATTAATAACGATTAATATCGTTAATAATATCCTAGAGTGGGTGTATAGATATAGAATATCTTTATCTTACTCTCTCTAAATGTCTTTAAATATTCGATAAATAATATCAAACTTTGCAAAATAAATGTGAGAAAAGTACGTGAAACATGTAATATACTAATATACTGATAAAGTACGTGAAACTATACTAGTAAAGTTTAAAATAATCAATAAAATCTTTCAAAAACAAAACAATATTTTAATACATTTGTATAAACATTCGCAATAATTAACAATCATTTTGTACTCTCACCATAAAGAACGGCAAATGTATCTTCCATAAATCAAGAAATATACTTTTCTATGTAACAATAGAATTCTTGCAATTAGCTTACACAATTGTTATTGAAGATCCGTGTAGGTGTGATATAAAGTGGCAAGTAACAATTAAAATTAATTCTTCTTGTTTTATTTAACAAAATGATTCCATGTGTAATGATAGCAAAGTATCTATAATAATATAGGGAAGTAAATGAAATAAATGAAAATTGGAACTGATCTACAATTAAGAACATAATGCAGAATGAAATAAACCATCGACATCAGGTCAATGTTTTAACGAATCAAGAAGTTTTAGTCCATTCACTGTTTTCAATTAATAAGCTGTCTCTCGTTTTAATGTTTCGCGTCGCACAACGTATCTCGTTCTTTCCAATACCGTACAACATACTGAAAAACAATCAGAAGTCCTTTTCAATGAATAACAACCGAAACGAACGTGTTGAAAAACCGAACAAGTCTTTCGATAATCGCGATCAGGTTGTTTGCTGGACGATACTCGAGAACCAGCAGCAGAGGATCTGCCAAAGTCACCGAAGAAACGCTAGACGAGCATTCCTTGCCGCAGAATGCTCACACCTACGAGAACTGCTTCTAAACCGGTAGAATCCAGTTGGTAAAGCGATTTATAATCCCGAAGTAAACTCATACAGTGTGTTAATTATATCTATCGGTGCTGAAAACATTTTCAAAGTATCTGTGAATTCAAATCCGCCGATTAAGAAACCAGTTTTCGCACCAATTCCATCATTCCTCTCTTTTTCGTCGCTCGGTTCATCTTTTATTTTTCTCCCCTTTTTTCGCCTTTTCTCGTCTCGACGGGACAGCCCTCTGTCGTTATTTTTTCGACACGGCATTCCACGTTCAGGCGAAATTTCGCGATAAATCGTAACCCGTTCCTTCAAACTTAGTCTTTGCGACATGGAATTACGCAGGATAGCATATCGAAACGCTGGCTCAAGTTAAAAAGTCGCTAAGGTCAAAAGAAATTTGTCAAGGTGGAACAGATTTTTAATTCTGAAGTTCCACTTGAAGCTTAATTTGAAGAAAAGAATATAGAACCTCTGGAACTCCTGAGCTGTTATGTAAATTTCTAAATCACGAGACACACTACGTTTTCTTACATATACTTGTTTCTCATAAGTAATAGCGAGGAGTTTTGAATATTAAATTTAAACATGTATACGATAATAAACAAAGTTCTGAGAATTTTTTGCAAAAGGAAAATAGTTTTAACTTAACGTTATCAGATTTGTAGGTTCGAAGAGTCTGTTAGATTTCAGGATTAATCGTTTAATCTACATATTATACGAAAATCTTTTCTTTTCTTCTTTTTTGGGAAATGTTTTTTGGAAAATTTTTTTTGCCAACCATTATATTTGCACGACATACCTACTACAAGTAAAGAGAATTAATTCATCTTAAATTGTTGAATAATATAAGAAAATTTATAATTACTTTACTTTAAAAAGATAGTCATTATTTAAAAAAATAATTGTAAAAAACCAAACAAAAATTCTGGTTTCTCAAGTTAGTAAATTAATCTGTGAAGATTGATTTATGCTTCGCAATATAAACAACTAATTGTAAAACTAACGAGAATTATTAACCAAAGTCATATCGTTCAATCAAAAAATAAATAAAATATTTAATTTTTAGAAATTAAATAATTAACTTTATTTAAAAAAATAGTCAATTATTTTTGCCCATTCAATAACGAATATGATATGATTGGTAATATGATCGTTAGTACAAAAAAAACTAATTACTATTAGATAATAACTCAGTTCTACTACTATCTAATCTACTAGTAGACGAATATCGTTCATTCTTTCCTTTAAAATTTTTTGTTAATTTTCCACGATACTGAATTTACAAATATTTTTTAAATATCTCACGTCTATTTTAAAATATAAAGTAAATTACTCAGATTGCCGGACTTCATACATTTAATTATATAAATATTACATTTATGAACTATTAATTTAAGAAATTTCATGTCACTTCAATTTGAAATTTTTAAATGTGAATCTCAGATGTAATTGCAGTTAAATTTCTATTTACTTCCGTGACAAAAATTATAATTAATTGTCGATCTATATTACGACTTGCGGGAATTGCGAATAGTATTATAATTTATAATTGCTACAAATAAATTATCTGATGCAATGATTTTAAGATGTCGATAAAAATAAAATTTACAAAATAAAATAAAATAGATACGTAGGGGTATGCAATCTCCTGATATTATAAAGGATTAATTGATACATCAATGCAACAAACGATAATGAAGCTAGAAAAGTATCGGTGCAAACAAGAATCAATTTCTCAGTAGAGGCTACGAAATGAGAATTGGATCTCGGCTGGCTCCAGTAGTAGCCTGCGTGGCGCGTAAACGCAGAGGATGACCATCGAAAAACACTGTTAACATCAGAGAGAAGAGAATTCATTCTGACCAATTCCAATTCGGGCTTGGACGATGCTTAGAAATGCATGAGAAACGAAAGAAAAAGATGTCATGAAAATGATCTCGCACGTAAGAATAACGGCGTTGCCATTGATGACGAATGTCAGCGTTCCTTCATTACCAACTCTTTCTACGTCTACGTACACAGGCCGTGCTTGTACACGGTCACTTACGTATACAACGAATACGAGTAATAATGACGATCGAGCAGCGTAAACGCGATGACACGAACGAGAAGAGACAAGAGAATTGAGGATGAGTGCACGCGCGCGTACGCCACAGAGGAAACGGCAATGTATACGTACACGCGTGCAAACGTGTGTAGAGTGAAAGAGAGGAGAAAAGACAGAATAATGACTTACTGTGAGCGGCAAAGGTCATGATGACGTCGCTCTGGTCGATGGCCCTGAAATCCTGACCGGTGAGGTCGAACTCGCCGGCCCTACGTTGCTGCTCGCCGATCGGCTTCTCGTCTTCGTCCTCGCCGAGAGCGTTCTTGTATATGTCCAAGAGGAACTTGGGCGCCGACCTCTTGACCTGCGGCGGCCTGCCGGCCGTGTTTTTCGGCCGATCCGGCAATCCAAGAAGATTCAGTATCTCGTGCTCGACCTCGCGTTTCTCGCGTTGGCTGACCACTCTGTGGACGATCGTCTGGTCGAAACCGTTGTCGACATAGAGGCCGCTCATCCTATCCGCGGCGGCGGTGCTCGTCAGCCCGGCGAGGATCGTGCCAAGGATCAGCAGGGGCGCGAGACGGCGCGGCGACATCTCAGCGCGTCTTTCCGCTCGAGACCGACACGGGCCGGAAAGCACCATTCTACCTCCCGTCGCTTCCACCACCACCTCCACCAGCACCACCTTCCCCTACGCCACCGCCTCCCCCTCCTCCTACGACGGCGTTCGCACGACGACGACGTCGTCGTCGTCGTCGTCGTTCCTATCGAGCCACCAACGTGGACGCCGAGCCGGATCGCCGAGGCGATCGCGAGTCACGATCCAGATGCCGCTGAATCGATCAATCTTGATCGTCCGCTCCGGAATCGCTATGCGATGACACCGCGCCAAGACACTCTCCTTTACCGTCTTCTATCGTCTCGACGAGTGGAACTTCCAACTATGCCAACTTCCAACTTACCGAGTACCTTTCAAACTTTTTCTTTACTTATCTCTCCTTACTTCTTCCCGTATACCGTTACTTAGTACCAGTATTTTCTTCCTCTTTTCCTTTTCCCGACCACTCTGGTCCTAGCGTGCTCCGAGAAATTTTTATCAACGCAACGATATAAACGACATACTCGTTCGTCCGTTTTTGTTCGCCCGTTAGTTGGTCGGTCCGCGATATTTCCCTATCGGTCTCGACACCGATCGACTTTTCGTTTCTCGCTGCTTCCAAAGTATCCGCACGGAGAAGTGAGCCGCCGAGAGCGCGTAGTGTCAATCGATCGAACTCGATCCGCTCGATCGTTCGTTCTTGACTCCTCCTCACTACTGCGACCGAGGATCGGCGAAAAGGTACGTAACAGCGCGCACTTGGTCCGCGAAGCAATTTAAAGGATACACGGGACGCATGTTCGCGAAACGCGCACACGGCTGTGATTCTCGAGACCGATTCGGTGGTGACCAGCGATGACCACTGCCGCCGACTCCCGCGATGCCAGTGCCAGTCTGTTTGTCTGGCCCCGTGCCGTGCACCTCCTTGTCGTCGCTGCTCCTCCGCGAGGCCTCACCACCGCCTCCCAGGGCCGTACCGCTCCTCCGACAGAGCCACGCCTCGCTTTACCTTCCTCTTCGCCTTTGCCTCTGGCTCGCTCGCTTCGCTTCGCCTCACTGTGCCTCCTCGGGCTCGCCTCACCTCGCCGCCACTCGCCCCGCGACTCGCTTCGCTCGCCTCGTTCCGACTCACCTCGCACTGCTTTTGCCTTGCCACGCCGGTAGCCACGCGTACATACTGATCCTTTCCTCTTTCACCGCTCTGTCCCGTCCATTTCTCTCTTCTCGTCTTATTTATATTCACTCTAAACCCTCTTTTATCATTCGTATCAGAAATTAGCAAGATGATCAATGTGTAATTTTTCGCACAAACTTCGTTGTTCAGAGTCACAGTGGTGACATTTTTTTAGCAATTTCAGTGACTCCTCGTCAAATGTATAAACCATGAGCTTGTATTCGTTATTGCATCCCCATTTCTCTAATATAAGTTTATACCTATCTTGATCGTCGATAATTCCAGCATTAAGCTTCAAATTATCAATGAAGCAAATACAGTTTTGTAAATGAATCGCAAATTAGCTGATTATTCTCAAATGTGAAATTATAAAATTGTGGAATATATAAATGTCACTTGTCACTTATCAGTTCGCTAATATTGTTAGTAAATTGTTTAAGAAGACTTTAGTTTTCTTTACATTTCTCTTCTCTAATCTTCCTGACATCTGCTTCGTGCAATGTCCTCTTCTCTTTATTTCATGATTTTTCCTTGCCTCCTTTCTTAATCGAGTCATTTCACGATGCATTTGGCGAAGTTAGAGTCGCCTTTGTAAAAGATCTCGTGGAATGTCTAATGTTTCATTCCTTGAAGTATTCGTTGCGAGGTGTTTTGAAACGACAAGTACGAGAAAATGAAATTTATTTACTGAACACGTTGCGACCACGGCTGGAGCAACGTTGTATGAGAATTAATTATTAAAAATTGTCTGATAAAATTTACGCCAAAATTCCAATATAAAAAATATATATCTTTACGTGTACGAAACTGTCAATATATAATGCGATTGTAATTAAATTCACTTTACTACCGCAAGTACCTACCTGTATTTATTTTAAAGATTAGTAGATTTAATTAATATAAATTACTTTATATGCTTGTATTCCGCCCTAAATAGGAATTTAGAAATATTTAAAAATGGGAATATTTATACAGAATACAAATAACGTATAAAATACAATCTAATTTGCTAATTTTTAGAACAAATACAGGTAATTTGTAATGGTAAGTTGAATTTAACAATTTACGTCATTGTAAATTGAATATTCACGTTATATATATTAAGTTTGACAATTCTTACACGCAAATCATTCTTTACGCGTGTTTCTTTTACTCTTACTCCATTATATCATTTAATTTTCCACATTTCAATCAATTTTCTTTTTTTTTTATATAACACACCAGAATTTGTTTGACTCTTCCTTTTTTTCTTTCAAAGAGACACTTGTATCAGTGTACACAAGAATCTAACATCTACATTAATTAAATGTATGGTGTAATCCATTATGTGCACATACGCTGCAATTATATCTTTCATGTAAGTTGTAGGTAGAACTCCATTTATACGAACTTGTCGCAGTTTATATAATTGAAATTCATATAATGGGAGTTCACTGATCCTCCTCTCTATTAATTTAATTTTCCATTCAAATAATTCATACAAAGAATTTAGGTTCAAATTGAATAGGTAAAAGTTTATTCGATCGAGTATTGATTAAAATTTTAGTTCAAATAAATGGAGTTCTTATAGACGTTCGTATTGTACTTATTCATTCGAAGAAAATTACATATATCTATTGTTACAGTACGTTATACAAGATATCATTTTGAAATGGAATTTTAATTCCCACAATGTGAACAGTAAATAAAGTGTTTGAGATTAACGAATGTTCAGTGATTGGAAACAGGAAAGTGTTTTTCTATTGCTTTCTTACAATTTTTATCGTTGAAGTCCGGAATTGAATTGTCGAATATTCACGATGTCCGGGTAAATATATACTTGTATGACACAAGTTACGACATCGTTGAATCGTAAATGATACGATCATCTTGATTCAATCTACGAATGAAGTAATGCAACAAAGACGTGAAATTAAACAAAATTTATAATTTGTAGTTCTTTTAACGAAATAAAATATTTAAAAAACTAACATCCTAATGAACTCAACTGTTCAATCTCTATTGAATCTCCAAAAATCCAACAGCTATTAATCTTTTAATAGTTGACAAACTTACAACTTATTAATCTTTTAACTAAAATTGAGGAGCGACGGAAATTAAAAAATATATTCGTCGAACACAAATTAAAAAAACGTATCATAAAATTAAATTGAATTATAACGATACAAAAGTAACAAGCAAAATATAATACCTGAAATGGTAAATTATGAAAATGAAACAGAAACGATAACTTGGAAATTTTTTATTCTAACAATGAAGAAAATATTACCGAAAATTGTAAAAATTGTAAAAATTCTGTTTTAAAATAAATTTCGGAAAACGACGGTTTTACACGCAGTTATTAACAATTCACCGTATGCAGTCTTTTCAAAATAAATTTTTTTTATTTCATTGTGACCTCAAAATATCCCAACGTGTCATAGATTTGCAAATAGTTTCTTTAGTTTTCATAAGAAATTTTGATTAATGTATTCCTTCTTGCATGACGAATAATGCACAAACGTAAGTAACAGGACGATGTTTGATCAAACTCGTATGCACGTAACACAACTTAAATAAGAAAAGGGGAAAGTATTCGAACATTCGATCGCGATAATGTTCGATATCCGATAAGATAGAGAGAGAGAGAGAGAGAGAGAGAACGTGTTGCCATAATGGAGATAGTAGTGATAAAGAGAGCCGCGAAAATGAAGGATAGCCAGTGGCAACGTGAAAATGTCCTGCTCACGATTAGATTGTTCGAGTGTACTTGCTACAATGTTGCGTATAACACTTGTCGTACGCCTAACGCGGCATTCGTGGAATGTTGCATGTAATACCAGATGTTTGCAAGGTTTCGAAGAGGTTCGCGGACGCGTGTTACAATGTAACTATTACGTAATGAAAGGCTGATGTTCGAGCACGGGGAACGACAGCCACGACTCGGAATTCAATCTAAGTACATACGTTACTTACGTTACTTGAGTTCGTACCGCGCAAAATTTCTGCAACCATTTGCCTCGGTACGACTCTGCGACGATTGCAAATTTTGATTTTCACTGGGGATCGTCACTTTGCGATCTTTTTGCACGTGACTCGAGTGTTAAAAATAACAAATACGAGGGAAAATACTGGTAATGGAAAACGAGATGTAAATAAGAAAAAATTTTGACAAGTATCTTAAACAGGTAAAGAATACCTGTGATGATTAGGCAAACTTCCTTGAATTGCTTAATTTTCTATGATAAAAATTTAGTTTGTTTGTAAGAACAAAAGATTATAATTCGCAAAAGATTCCTTTCGCCATTGTCGTCAAATAAACGATTTTGTTAATAGGGAATACAGAAAAGACAAAGAATAATAGAGTGCAGTGATAAATAAATAAAATAAAATTATAAAAGACAACAAATACATGGGTATGTAACTGTTGAAAGAAAAATATCAATTTTGAGAGAAATATAGGTATATCAAGTTCATTTTTTAAAAATTATAAAAGTTGAGTATCCGATAGGCATTTATAATTATATAAACGATAAATTTATTTGATATTTGACGGGAGAAAATAATTTACATTCTCTTGAGATGAGTAATCGATAATATTTGTATACCATTCCAGTCTTTTTCGTTTACAATTTTCACTTGAATATATTATATTGTTAACTGATTTTTTTCTTCATTATTTTTAAGTTTGCAGTTATAACATCATCGTTTACAAATATTTTCTCCCCTACTTCATTCAAATTTGAAAATGAAAAAATTCTTCTTTACAACAATAATCATACAATATACAATATATACATTTATAAAACAAATCTGTAACATATTTATTTATTTATTGCATTGTTTATTGACTGAATTCCTAAAATCCAGAAGTCGTTTCCTTCATCTGATAAGCAAAGCAAGTTTACGAAATAACAATTACAATTACAAACTGAAATGTCTCTTGTTTAACGATATTATACATCAACGTTTAACGGCCAAAAGAAAGAATTCATTGCTTTCACTTCTTCTCGAACAGGCACGCAACTTTCAGAAGGTATAACGTTAAAAAAATAAGATTCTTCATACGAACTGTTCGAACAGATTTATATAGGGAAAGAGAACAGCAACGCTTGTGTTTACTCCTCGAATTACATCCACTTCTCCTCGTTCGCTTTTACGATCGTCATATAATCACGAAACAGCCAAAGGAAATATTCCACTCGTGCATATACAGAAAAGAAAAAAGCAACAAAAAAATTAAAAATTAAGAAAAGAGATAAAAACGAACATTTTATAAAACGAACAATGTTGCAACAACTAGTCGGTAAGTGCAAGAAAGAAAAAAAACGATTGATACAGATTCGTAAAGAAATTTCCTTCCGAGCCAATCCACTGAATTTTCGAAGACATTTGCACGTCCCTGGGTCATAGAGATAGGACCGCCCCTGCCGAAGAAGTAGGCGGTGTTCACCAGCCCTGATCGTTGGTATTACTCGGCACTCTAACGTGGTACCGGAGATCAGGGTTAGCGAAGAAACGGTATGCGATGGCGGCCGAACGAACCTGAACATTCTTCCACTTTTTCAACCCCTTGGATCTTTATCAGCTCGCCATCAGCTCGCAGACCAGTTGCGTGCAATTTCTGCCCGATAACTGCCGCTGTACCATAGCCGTTGTCGATACTTTTCATCTGGAGGAAACTGTCCACCGTTTCCGGCCCGAGGAATGCGGGAACGCGCGCGTGAAAAATCCACTTGAAAGTCTATAGACGTGATGGATCGGGCCAGAAAAATGGAGCTTATCTCGGACACTGCACGGCCATGGTGAAGAATTTGTGTTTACAGACTGTTATGGGTAACGCAGCGGGATGGTATGCAACGGTTAACGAAAGCTGACCGTACGAGAGGTTCCTTTCGAAAACGCGCGCCTCCATGGCATACGATCTTTAGAAATATTTATTTGTGGAAATACATCTCGTGTTCCTCGTTAACGATTTTAGATATCGTGAGGATAGAATTTGATTAGACGATCGTTTATTATTTCAAGGAGATTGCTTACTAACACCCATTGTGTCTCATACTCTATGAGAATTGCTATTGCTTTCGATTATTTTAAAAATCTTATCGTATAAAATGTACAAATTTCCTTATGAAGATCAAAGATGAATGACGTGTAACAATGAAAAATATATTACGTTACGAAGGACTCATTTTTAAAACATTATTTCTTAGTAAATATTGTAATTTCGTCTACAATCAAAGTTGTATAAAACAAAAAATAAAAACAAAAGATTTTTCTAAATATTTTCAAAACATTTTATTTTATATTCCTTTCACTAATTAACCAATTATTTGAACACACATCTAAACATAGGATACATTTAATATAATATAGACATGGGTGATAATTATTTTTGACGTTGTTAAATCATTTGTTCTGCGTCATAAATTGTTTGTAACGTTACATATGAAATCCATTACATATATGTTTCTATAAATATAACAAATAAATGTAATTTCATGATATCAAATTATACGACCGTCATAAATTATCATATGTTCATGTACGTTCTAACAACTCGTTAACAACGTTAACAGTTGCAGTTCATAAATTGAAAAAGATTTGCAATTTTTGAATGGAAAGACAGACAGGTTCGAACGACCGAAAAATCGATGTCACGAATTCGTGTTTTATGTAGAGAATTTTTCATAGAAGTACATGCATACATACAAGATTTTTCATACATACATACAAGAAAAAATAAATCGTGTGTCATTTATGCGCAACCGACCATAAACGTAGAAGGGGTCGGGGTGGGCGGACGACGGTGAAAGCGAATCGGAGACGGTAGTATCATTAATCTGCCAATAAAGCCAGCGCAACGCTTATAATATCCAGTTTGTTGTAAGAGATATTTATTTACTCGACACAATTTCTTCGTTGGTAGACATTTGCAGATTGACAAAACAAAATTTAAAAAACAAGAGAAAATAAGGTTCAGCTTGATCTCTCTGGCTTCGGCTTCCAACTACGTAATTGTAAACCACCAACTGTTTATAATATTGTCGTGTTACTTTTTTAAATGGATTCTCTCACTCAATAAAGCGCGAATAAATAGAAATTTATCAGATATTTTTAAACGTGATATCAAGAGATTTTACTTGTTTACTTTGAAATCACCTGTTCCTTTCTATCTGGACACGGCTTTGCGCTGCTACTATTACTTTCAAGTAAATGAGTTAATAATATAGCTAGTAAATGAGTCTTTTACACAGTTTTAACAATTTTATATTCGTGAAACATTCGCTTCTAAATTGAAGTGTTTCCAATGCACTAAATTTTCAATGTAAGTTTTTTTTTCGTGAGTATGTATGCATTAAGAAGTAATTCTATAAACAAATAATTAAAATTCATTTGGCTCTTTCGAAACTTTTAATAAAACGAACTAAGCATCGTTTCAGTCTTATTGATTTATGTTAAAAAAAATAATTTAATCAATTCATTAATACACATTTCTATTTTCATTATAAACATTTCATAAAAAGAAAAATATAATTATTTTTAATTCGATCACATGTACATATACACAATTTGTCCACTATAATTTTATATTTATATTTAAAATTATGCTTGAATTAAATATGCGCTTACACCTATATGTACCTATATGTACGCATGTCTGTAGCAGTACATTGCGAAAGAATTTTACTCCTTCAATAATACATTGTCTACTCAAAATCAGATAATACGAATTAGACCTATGAAAGATTCTCTAGCAAAGAATTGACAACGAAGCACATACTTGTAATGCAGTCTAACAACATCATTTTTATACCGACACTAAAGCTCTACTTGGTCACGCAAACAACTTAACCGGTTGTATACGAGAAACATTAAGCACATACCAACGTTCTTCCTACAGGTGTCGGATACATACATACCGCCCATTTATTCCGCAATGCTCGGATCTTAATTCCACGGAGATAATCCTGAAAGCATCTCCGAAGGTGAGGGGAGGAGATACCATTATCGATACATACCGGCTCACCCAATAAAACGTTGGTAGCTTACAGACCTGGATCGTCATTCTGCACGTTCGTGGATGAAACTCTTCAAGAAAAGCAAGAGATGCTGCAGTTCTCTCTCTCTCTCTCTCTCTCTCTCTCTGTGCTTCCCTCTGCTTCTCTCATCCCAATTCTTTTCACTCGTTCAGTACGATCTCTTTCTCGACTAACCAACAGCAACGGAATAAATAAAATAAATAGAGGAATATAGGAGGTAAATAAAAAATATAGCAGCAGAAGAGAGAGGAGTGAGGAACGGGAGGACGAGAAGGAGGTAAGGAGAAAAAGAGAATTAAAGGGAAAGAAGGAGAGGAAAGAAGAGAGAAAGGGAGAGGGAGAGGAAGGGAGAGTGCCCTCAGGGCGAATTCCCGTCGAGCATCGGCCGCTGCAGAATCCAGAGGTGCGTTCACCGGGGAAATCCCTCCCTCGGAGATTATCCTCTTGAAGAAAACTCGACGACTCTGCATTTTTAACGTGCCATGTTCGACCGACTATCTCCTTATTTACCATTGCATTCTGTTGAACGCACTCCTTTTCCTCTTCGTTTCATTTTTAAAAAATCTAGATCAGGGAAAGCTAATAACGAATTGAACTTGTAAAAATAGCAGAAAATAAACGAGATTAAGTTACAATTTCAATGTTTCGGTTAATCGATGTTTATACATAGAAATTTGAAAGACTTAGTTTCATTCCCGAACTTAATTTTTACGTTATTATTGTTATATAATATAGCAAATGGATAAGGCGAATAATAACAATTATCATAATTTCATTTGGTTATTTATTTCATTAATTTTTGTCAACTTACAAAATTGGTCATTCTACAATAATTTATCTATATTAATCTACAATATATTTTCTTTTTTTTTTACAGAAGAATCCGGAGAAAAAACATCCGATACAACACTGACAATCTTATTTATGACAAAATAATCAAAATACTTCTTTCCAACACTATTGCAAACAAACAATACGCACCGAGGAAAACTTTTGGACAAAATATCGGTTATGGCCAATTAACACAGCGAAAGATGTAAACATTACAAGAATCACGGATCGTCAGGAATAAATCTAAACAATGGTATTTAGATGGCATCGGGTGCCTGTCGTAACTAATTTGAAGATTTCGAGAGGAAGGCAAAAAGGATGGAATCGACGATGACGAATTCAGCCAAGCCACACGGAGAAGCGATCGGTCGTACGATAGAAATCTCTTTCCAAAAATCATCTCGAAGCGATCTACCAGTAAACGGTCGTCTTTCTTTCTTCGTCTCTCCTTCAAGCCAGGCCGGCCTCGCGTGTGTCCCTGTTGCGTTAGTTAGTTGGCCAGGTCGGTGCCAGGGAGTCTAC
This sequence comes from Tetragonisca angustula, assembly GCA_036937485.2. Classification (NCBI taxonomy): domain Eukaryota; kingdom Metazoa; phylum Arthropoda; class Insecta; order Hymenoptera; family Apidae; genus Tetragonisca; species Tetragonisca angustula. The sequence continues at coordinate 573,468 of JAWNGG020000095.1, read as the reverse complement.
CAGCGATAACCAGCTGCGAGTCGTACCGGTAGACTGCCTGCTGCCTCCGGCTGCTCCGAGGACCCTGGGACCGGTTATACTTGACCCAGCGGTTTACACGCGCTTGCCGCCGTCAGTACTACCACCGCCGAGGCCGGATCACACCGCTACCGAAACACATACCTACATTGCCTGAATAAACTTCACCACACTCGGCTAGTTTGTTCTCTCTCTCTCTCTCTCTCCTGGTTTTTGCTCTCTCGCACGATTAACGAGCTCCGTCAAACCGATACAGGCTGGCTCAATCTGTTTTATCCTATTCTAACTTATCCCATTCTCTTCGTCTTCTATTCCAAATATTTGTATGCTTATTTTTACATGTGAAGAATTTTGACGATTTCATCGCGGAATTATCAAAGTGACTGTTGGAAATAAATCGAGCAACGAGATGTAACTGGATTTTGAAACTGAGAGAACACAAGCTTCTATTTTTAGATCTTAGTTTATGGAATTTTAATTCAATGGATTTCGTGACATAAAATATTCATAAATGTGTATAAACATATATTATAAATGCCCAAATATGTACAATTTAATAACATATACTTATAAAATTAGTTGTTTGTAAGATTTTTTAATTTGCAAGAATAATTTTTGACAACATTGACTGCAGTACGAAATGCTTATAAATAGTATGATAACATTAACTTAAAACTAACTAAAACTTAAAGCTATTTACAAATATCGCATGCTTCTTGTGAATTTATTCACTTAACATATTTTTCCATAAATTTGCGATGAAATTCACTTCGTAACGAGTCATTTATAAACACATCGTGCTTCTTTTTTGGTTCAGAACGAGCACAGTTCTTGAATACGACATCATCATCCCATCGTCGTCTGACTTTCATATCTGTTCTTCCACTTTGAGAAGAATAACTTAATAAAGGATTTCCAGAAAGAATGTTTTCCATTCTTATTCTTTCCTCTTCCTGCCTTTTCTCCATTTCCTAGGACATGAAGAAAATAGAACATTATACAGGTTTTAAAAACACATAAGATTAAATTTACGTATAAAATACATAATATATGCAGAAACTTTACCTTTTTAGCTTGTTCTGCAGCTCTTTCTTTTTTAATACGTTGCAATTCAGCTAAAAGAGCAGCAGTATCATCTTCATCACTTTCTGACTCTGAATCATCATCATCAAGAGGATCATCTGCATCTAAACTTGCCGTAGGTACTTGATCAATTTTTTGCCTTTTGGCAATGCTTGTTGCAGAAGTCTCTCGAGGTGGCTCTATCATACGACGATTGGAACTTTTATCCTTTTCCCTTTCACGTTCACGTTCTTCTAATTCTTTGCGAAAATCACGGTTTCGCAATTCCTCTATCGTTCCTTGTCCATGCTCTCTGCAAACGAAATTCATTAATTCATTAATTTTTCAAATGCAAATAAGTGAGGTTATGATGTTCAGGTATTTACTCAACCCCTTGGCCTACGATTTAAGTTCTGATGGCAAGGGCCAAAACCTTCCTAAGAATCGGTCGCACTTCGAGCCATTTTACGGTTCGACTGAGTAGTCGAAATTGTGCCAAACGCACAAGTCTTATGATATTTGTAGGTACAATACAAGGTTTAATTTTGTAAGATGTTTGATAAGTTAATTACGAATGATACATAAATGAACTAGAAAGATTTATCATATTGAAATGAATAATGGATCAATAACATTTAATTCACGTTTGGCCTAATTAACGTACCACGAGCCTGACACATGACATTCAAATTTGGTCCTTTCGACGTACCTCGAGTCTGACACGTGATTTTCACGTTTGGCCCAATGGACGTACCACGAGCATGACACGTCATTTTTACATTTGGCCCAATCGACATACTACGAGCCTGACACGATATTGTAGGCGAAGAGGTTAATCAAAAGTTGCATACAAGATTTTCTTGAATAAAAGTAAACAAATATTATTAAACGAAATATAATACCTGTATTTTAATTTTGTATGAGACGGTAAATCTCTGCTGCTATATTGTTTTGAAATTGCACTTAAATCTTTTTCACCACGTCCTTGTCCTCCTCTAGCAGGTTCAAACGTAGGTCTCGCGGCCGTAGTCATTTCTCTCAATATTTTTCAATACAAAAGCAATAGTTTTTTCTTAATAGGTTTAATAACACGTTTCAAACGTATACGTTTTCAAAGACACGTTTTCAGCTGATTGTTCGACACAAAACCAATGCTACTTTTAACGTACGTAGTAATTGCAAGCTCTCACTAGAGGTCCTGAGAACGACACTACACTGTAGAGATCTGTACCAACACTACACTGTAGCGAATCTGTAACAACACTACACTGGAGAGAACCTGTAGCGATACTACACTGCTGGGAATTGTAACGATAGCTACATCCGCTAACACAGTGACATCTATTTCCGCTCAATCGTTCCACCGAAAGGTGCGTTTCCTTGTAGCGACCGCTACCTTCGCAGAATTAAGATCAGTGCCATCTACGTTCGCTCAATCGTTCCGCTGAAAGGTGTTTCTGATAAACCGACAATGCCAACTTAATAAAACTCATAAACATTAGAAAATTTAAAAATTGTTAGTCCATTTATTATTACCATGGAGATGTTTGACAAATGTTGATGTATATATAGTAACCATCAAAGAAATTATTCGTTACTCGCTATTCGCCATTCACTATTCGTTATTCGTCGTTTGTTATTAGTTATTAAATATTTAAATATAGAGAAGATTTTAGTTAATATATATTTTGTTACATTGATAATATTTTTATATGAATTATTAAAATTAAATACGGAGTTATTTTAATTCGTAGTACAGTGATTAATTTAAATTATCATCATCGTATCTACGTCCCGGATACAGACAGCGCCATCTTTTTCAGAGCGCGATAAGAGAAAAGCGTGGGAAGAAGAGTTTCCCTTCGTATCATAGGGCGAGCCACACAGTATTATTGGAATCAAATTACGTTTTATCGTTTTATCGTTTAAGTCTTATCATAGTAATTATATCAAATCAGGAGAAAGTTTTGTTATCCGCAACCTTTGTAATATATTACTCTCAGAATAAAGTATCTACGGAGTCAATCCTAATGCTAAATTCTACAAATCGATCGATATATCGTTCGATTCCATAAAATTAGAAAATTACGAGCAATACTAAAAATCAACTGAATTTGAAACATCGAATGTTTTTATATATATATGTATTATATTGTGTATATATAATGTTCTAACAAAATTATATACGAAGTATTTGATTATTGATCTGTGAACGCTATTGATTAATTTTAAAAAATTTCATTGTCAGTTTTACGATTTAAAAAGAAGAGAAATTACGCAATATTGTTTTGTATATTATCTGCTATTTTATTATTCTTATTGATGAAAGAATTAATAAACAAAATGTTTTTATATTTACGATATATTGAAATATCATTTTGTTAAAATAATTTATATATGGTACAAGTCGGAGTACAATTTAAATTTATAATCGCGTTACAATTCAACGAAATTATTTTATTGTTTGTACAATATTAAAATTGTACAAAATGTTTGAAATTATTCGACAATAATGATTTTAATCATCGATTAAGAAATGTCATGTTTTATAAATTCATAATATAAATAAATAAAAATTAAATTCTTAAAGTAAGTTCTATATTTTCACTGTAGTTTTCCATTCAACTATCTACTCATTAAAATTATGATTATAATAATATTACTCACATAGTCGTAACATTTATTTTCATGCGCCATTTTATTACTGAACTTAAGCACTTATATCTCGTTATTGTATTCAAAATCTTTCTATGTTATAAAAGTTTGCAAAAAATCTAAATTATTGTAGTTAGATTTTTTGCAATATATTATATATCATGGTCAGATTTATATTTAAGTCATCTAAGCCTTTAACATATTATTGGACAGTATTTTCACTTTCATTATTAAAATTTTTGCAACTAAAGAGGCACTGTATCTTAGAACATAATTTTAAAAATTTTATTTAATAAATTCGCAACATCGCAAATTTCTATTAACTTTTTTATTATTCTATTTTCGTAGTTGAAGATCAAATCTACATACACATATTACATAAAATGATGCAATAATTTATTAATTGTATTTTATATTCAACTCAGTTTTAATAAATATTCGTGACATAATTTTTGTATTGTCCAACACATAATTGATTTTCTCAACTAAATGATCTTAATTTGTCATATATGTACATTTGAATTAAAATTTTTATTAATTTGAAACAAATCATAATTATTGCCCCACTTATTTGTAGAAAACCTTACTTTTCATAAATTTGTATTTGGAAAAGCAATAATTGACTTTAATAAAATTCAATAACTCTAATCTAACTTAATTTATGAAAACATCAATACGAATGAAATTATAGAGTTATTTCTCAAACTTATTCTTTAAATAAACAATAAAGTTATTAACTTAACTTAAAGTTATTCTTTGAACAAACAATTCATGTAAACATAACTCTATCTATTTCTAATAGTATTATTTGTTAAATATATTATTGATATATTATTTGAGACAAATATCAACACATATTTCCAAATATTCAGACACATTATTGTGCATTACTGACACTGTAACTAGACTACTAGTGCAGTCTGAATAAAAGAAATAATGTCATGGCACATAAATTTTACAATATTCCAATCAAATATTATTATTTCATAGTTCATCCCCTTCACAACTAAACTCTACTAGTATATAAACCTAATAGTTTTAGTTTATATATTGAAATGCATAGTTTTTCATTCAGCCTTTTTCTTTCAGTATATGGTTTGTACATTCATTTTTAAAATCAATTACAATTTTGAAAGTAAAATAGTTATTGTAATAATAAAAATAATAATAATTAACTTTATAAATTTTCTATATAATATCCAAATTAATGTATAAATTCTTAAAATTATTAATGAATAATTATCTATTTTTATAAAATAAATACTTTTAATAAAATTTATTTTTTGTAACACTTACAATATCGCCAAACTTTAAAATGAGTAATTTTAGATACAATTTTCAGTGAATAATTTTTTTATAAACTCTATTGTTTGTTTGCACAAATGTCATAAGCAATTTTGTATTACCAAACTTGCAAATATAATTAATAAAAGTGTAACGTAAAATTGACAAAAAATATAATCAATAAAAAAATTTTTAAACAAAATGCTGTGTAATATATATTTATGGAAATAAATAATTATCAAAACAATATTTTATGCATATTAATTACACTGCATATTTTTCACATGAATTTTCCAAAACTTCTTTGCATTGAAATTTATAACATCTGTCTTTCTTTATACATATAATAGTTAACAAAATTTCATCACAATTTAATAACACTTATATATATAAAACAAAAATTTTTTGTTGTTTATTTATTGATACTTTATGTGCAATAAACATAGCGAACTATTTATCGTTTCGAATTATTGTGAATGTAACATTATATTGTAAAAAGTTTAAATACTTGTTTTTATGTATACTTAATTTTGCTAAAAGTTATAATAGTATAATTTTTTTGTCAAAAATCTATCACAAGAAAGTTACATGAAGAAAACATACACATCATACAAAATAAAATCTTCTTGAGATATTCTTCTGTTAGGAGAAATTTCGTTAAGTACATCGTCCATAAAATTTTATCATATTATTAATCAAAATGAGGAGATACAAAAATTTCATATGGAAGATACTAGTAGTATGTATCATGATATCAAGTATCATATTATTCCAACATAATTTTTTATTAGTTGTTACTATACAAAGAGCGTAAAAAAGATATATTAAAGTTTATATGTTTAAATTTCTTAAAACGTTACGTCATAAAATATTCTCCTCCTCTTGATTGATAATATTTGTATAAATTTGCATAACATTTGCATAGATATAGAATGATTTTTAACTACATATGTTTACATAATATATATATACGTAGAATAAATTATACAATTATGTACAAATTAACTTTTACACATTTAACATATTCTGATATACATACAAATCGTTGAATTCTTACAGAATATATACGTATATATAAATGCCCCTTTAGGTGCTTGACACCAAAATATACTACAATTAATTAAATGTAAATGTATCTTTGTTTTAATATATAAAAATTGTATATTTTAATGTAGATGATTATAAATCTTGTAACTTGAAAAATGTAGTAAATCTCTCATGGAAATAAAATGTATAAATAGCATTTTTGCTTTCTATTTTCTCAGAAAAATATAAATAAAAAGACAAAACATGTATTAAATGTGCTAAATGTATTAAATATGGCAGTGGTTAGATATTAAAAATCTTTTATAATTAGGCCTTTACACCTACCGTTTATTTATGAAGTGAAATATTTTTCCATTTCTTCCATTTCATTAAATCGGATCCACACTATACAACAAAATATGTTACATAGTAAAGTTATATAACTTGTTAGAAAATTAAAATTACAGCAAGATATGACATTTTTCCTATGAATTTGTTATACATAGCGTTTTACTATTTAGTATAGAGCTATAATGATAAGTTACAAAAACTTGTTATACAATATTTTTTGTTATATAACATAGATCCAATCGCAAATTAAAGCAAAAAACAGCTTAGTTGTTCATCAATAAATGATAAAAAAATTAATGATACATAATATATTCATAGTCTATAAAAAAAAAATAAATCTGATTATAACAATTGAAAAATTTAAGTAGATGTAGTACGTAGTCTTGCTTACAATTATAATGGCAATATTCATTACTTCATCATTTATAATGAAAATACTTTTGAGCATATATATGTATATTAATCATGGGTTAATATAACTCAATTTGCCATCAATCGTTCATTTATAAGAAAAAGTATATTAAAAATAAAGCTACTTCAATCGTAAATGATTTCTCCTATTTTAAGCTGTACTTGTATGATTACTAGCACCACTGATAGCACTAAATAAAGCAGCACTGTTACGTTTAAAATTTCCAATTTGTTCATCAGGCCAAATAGGTTCTCCAAGTAGTGATGACAAATTTTGACAAAGTTTTTGATAATTTTCTCGTAATACTTCTTGATATTCGTATTGATCGGATGTAATTAATTTACTATTTATCTGCAAAGCTGTGTAACATATTTTAACAAATTCTCTGAAAATCAGATAATTTCAATTAATAAATTTTAAGTAAGAAATTAATATATTCAATATATACTAAATTTTGAAAAAACAACAGTTTGAAACAATAATTCCCATAATATATAAAGTATATTTTAAGGAACATACCGGAAAACATCTTTTAATTCTTCAACTTTATCGTCTGGATATTGTGGAGAAAGTGCAGGATCTAAAAATGCAGAAGCATATGCAAGTGGTCCAGCATTTACTGTAACGCATATACTTCCTTGTAATCTTAATTGCAATTTTTTTACATCAGTTGGACCTATAAGAGCTACATCTTCTAATTCTTGGACACGCTGTCGCATTTCATCTAAAGCGACTTCAATTGGACTCAGTTCCATTATTCGTTTTTCAACTACTAGAATACGTTTTTTAATATACGGGAAAGAATATTGTGCTGAAATATAATGTATGTAATCAAGTATATATTTGCAAATAGTACGATATATAACGATGAAGTAAATTTACTTGTAAGTATTGTTCTACGTTTCCACTGTTCTTCTGGAATACCTCTTGCTTTTCCTTCTTTAGTGAATGGAGTTTCAAACATAAAACATGATACATTATGATTCTGTTCAAACTCTGTTTGTCGAGTTTCTAATTCATATTTTTCAAAATAAGGTGTAACATGTGTTACTTGAATATATGCTATTTTTGGATCTAGTTCAGTTATATCAATAGGTATAGAATCCATTATCATTTTAACATTTTCTGAGCCAAATTTTTCAGAGTATAGATGATGGAGACGTTCTGAAATTTCAGATAAAGATGTAACTTTTGGTTCTTTATAAATATATTCTTGTCCATTTTCATCCTCAAAATATGCCTAAAAGCATAATTATTAATTATTATTATTATTATATTACACACTATCTTATACTTACTACATTATTATTATAGTATATATACGGTAATAAAATAATATTATGTTTGTATATTAACAATGTTTACCAAACCAAAAAATGCAATTCTGTAAAATCTTCCAAGAAGTCTTTTTCCAGACTTTGTAACTTCAACAATTTTATTACAGGCTTGTGCCAAATGGGAATAACAATTTGCTAAAGCTTCATAATTTCTTTTCACTTCATGTATAGGAACTATTAATCTGTACAAATGTCCAAGAAGTTCAAATCGTTCTGCTTTTTCTAACATTTCAGTACAAAGTTCTAATTGTTCAAGAAGTATATATTCGTTGTAATGAATATCTTGCACACCTAAAATAATATTATTATTATAGATATAAAATGTTATAGATATAAACTTTTATATCTAGAGTAAAGTAATTCATTTTCAAGTAGTTCATCAACATTAGAAAATTTTAGTCTAAATTGAAACTTAAATTAAAAAATTCATTAAATATAAAAATGTTATAATTTTAATAAATTTCAATAAATATAATTTATTTTTTACATGATAAATAATATAAAATATATAAAATATAGTATTATATATTATAAAATATATTATTTATCATGTAAGTAATAAAGAAATAGATGAAAAGTAAAAAGAAAATTAAAAATAATGAAAAACATAATACGTAATACAAACATGTGCAAAACATACAAATCTCACCAGCATCAAGTTTAAGATTGCATTCATCCCTAGAAATGTTTTCAGAAATCTTATCAAAGGCTTCTGCTCCCCATGTATGTACTTTTCTCAATTTTAAATATTCTGCTATCAATGCGGCAATATGTAATTGACAACAAGCAGCCTAAAAAATATAGTATTATAACATAAAGTTAATGAATTATTTTAAAAAATTTAAAAACATATACCTCTGAAAAATTCCCATCTCTTGCATGATTTCTAGCCATAGTTTCTAACCATGTATGTCTCAGTTCAGGTGTACTGGCGTAAGAATTAGCCAAACTATGTTGTAAATCTACCAACATTTCGGGATCATTATTATGTTCTCTCATTTGAGCTGTGGCCATCAAAACGGTCCTAATTCTTTTATTAAGATCTTTAACTTCTACTGGAAAACCAGTACCTTTCATCACTTTATCAGAAGAAGCATAGCTATTTATTAATGATAACGATTCTTGAAATCTTGAATTATTTAATCCAATAACGTTTCCAAGCATTTGCGAAACAGATATTATTACCTATTTTTGTAAATATAAAATATTTACGTTTGAAATATCATTATTATTTTAAATTAATATTTTTTTCAGATACTTACTTGTAAATGAACCCTAGTTAAACCCTTCCTACTAGTAAATTCAAAATTGCTCCTCATAAGAAGATAAAGTAAAGCACAAGATTCCTGTCTAATAGAACTTAACTTACTATTACAACAACGTAATAATTCGTAACATAAACGTCCACATAAAACGGCATTTCCTATAAAAATAGTAATATCCAATTAATTAAAATTTACAATATATTTACAATATATAACTTAAATATAGCTTAAATATTTAACTCTCTTTTTATCTCTATCAAAAAAAGATCACATACAATTAGAAATTTTTACCTTGAAACAGAATTATAGAATAATTATTTAGAAAAGCTCTGAAACTGGCAAAAACATGCCGTAACAAAGTTTCAGATTGTCCAACTTGCAAAAATGATAAGTATATACTAAATACTTTCTGCATGATGAGATTATCACCATCTGTTGTTAAGAGCACATCCTATGCAAAAAAAGAAATATTAAATATAATGTATATTTTCTTTTAGCAAAATTTTTTGTGTACCTTAAAATGAATACAAAATAATCCTAAACAATCCAATGCAATCAAACCAACTTCTGTCGCCATATTCGCTTCTAACAAAGCTTGATGTACTTTCCCAATATCGCTTTCAACAAGATTTTCTCGTACAGTGGTATTATGTGGTTGCAAAGTACTAGTAGCGGGTCCTTCATTAGAAAAATCAGGAGGTGCCATTCTGGCTGGTAGCGTCATTGCTTTCACTGTTCGAGGCTTTCCAGAATTATTTGTCATATTTGTGGCTATTTGTCTTTTTCCAACATATTTAAAATGATGAAGGCTCATTCTAAAATAAGAGATGAACATAATAACAACTATTCTACAGTAAAAATAACTTTAATTCGATAACAACTTACTCTATTACTGTAAAGAAACTTAAAATTTCACAATCATTGCATTGTTGCCACCAAGCAATAACTTGATGATCACCTAAATATTTTATTACAAACAAAAAACAAAGTAAAATATCTTTAACTTCCGATGATTGTAATTTATCACATCTAGGTGATGACTGTGTAACACTCAAAGAACGAGAATGTCTCTTTTTTTCTCCAGTGCCATTTTCGATGGATTCACGAATAATAGTAGTTTCTTGTGATATATTCGATTGAGAAACACCAGATATTGTTGAAGTATCTGATTCTATACTAGTACAAGAATATCCATTAACTAATCCCTGGCCTGCTATGGCTGCGAAGTACGTAGAATCTCGTAAATGCATAGATGCCCTTATTGGAGATTGAGTCTCCAAATGTAATGTAAGCCTGCATATATTTTTTTATGTAAATTGTTTCTCTTATTATTTTTATTTTTTTATTTGTTCTTAAACGATATTTTATAATTCGTTTTACGTTTACCTATGTATTGATTTTGGAGTTCCAGTGGTCGCAGTAGTACTGACAGTATCTTTATTTGCCAGAAATGAACTGCTAGTTGATATTCTGTTGATACCATTTTGTTTAATTTCTGTCTTATTGTTATCATGTATTGATTGCAATCGATGCAGATTTTCTAATACAATACTTAACCATGGTATATAAATGGATGCTATTCTACTTAACTGACCCTGTAATAATAAAATTATATTATTTTAAAATTAAATTTATCTAAATATTTGTATTTATTTAAAAAGTATTGCTTGTATTAAAACAATATTTAACATAACATTATAATATAATATTATATTACATTAAAAATATAGAGAAAGGTATACCTTATTCTGATACCTATCATCAAGTTCATGCTTTGCCATTAAATCTCTTAATGTAGCTATTGCCACTTTACGAATTTGTACAATTTCATTTAAGGAAGTTTTAACTTCTTGCATTAATAGTCCAACTAAGAAATGATGTTTGCAAAAATCTTCTGACAAACAATATTCATTTATTAAATCTGCAATGAATATTTTAAATTAATGAATTTATTTCACTTTTCATAATTTTAAAATAGAAAAATATGCACATACAAATATCACCTAAAAGAAAGTTTGAACGAAATTAAAATAGCTTAAATGAAGTCTTTTCAATAGTTTGTTATAAATTGATAGTGTTGATAAATAGTTGATTATTTTATAAGCATTTAACATTTAAATAAAAAACTATCTTTCATCTAAAATTACCTATCGATTAATATTATTAACTATAATTTTAATTTCGTGAGATGTTTGCAAATTCATGCAATTCTTTTGCATTAAAATATTAAGATAATAAAATATTAAGTGATGAGTATTAAGATAAAAGTATAAGATTTCATATAAAAATATAACATAAAAATGTGAATATATGTGAATCTTCTATACAGGGTGGGTCGTAAAAAAGTAGTACAACTGCATTGAAGATGAGTCTACATAAAAAAATAAATGATAAATTAAAATAAATATAGAAGTTTTTCATTTGCAGTCTTTTTTCCGAGAAAATCGGATTTGAAAATTCACGAGATATCATTTATTCAATCTAAATGTTAATAGTATTACGCAATTAAAAGATGATGCAATAATTTGATAAATTAAAAAACGAAAACACACTAGAATTCGCTAATTTGTCCTTAATTCATCGAGTCGAATTATGTATGTATGTAGCAACGAGGATGACATTATTTTTAGTACATGTAATACAATAAAAAATATATATTTTACAAACACCTGTCACATCATTTTAATTATATTTTCAGAAATAACCAAGGACAGAGTACGATAGCCAAACTACATTTAATCTTATTTTATGAATTTTCAAACTCGATTTTCTTGAAAATGAAATTTCGAACGAAAAAGCTGTATGACAAATTTTTTGTTCATATAAAATTATCTCGATTGTATTACTATTTATTTTGCTATTATATTTTGCAATGTGCCCATCCTGCAAAACTGTTTAAATTCCATTTCGTAATTTTCAGTGCATTTTAACGAAACAGGCTTGCATAACAACAAACAAGAATACCATGAAAGTATTTTTTAAACATCTACTGATTGATAACGATTAATAACAAGAAAATAGTATACAACTCCCACTATGGCTACAATAATAAATCATAATAAAAATGGGAGTGTATGACTTAACATACCATCACATTCTGGATCACTCTCTGTATCTTCTAAATAAAGCATAAAATGATTATATTTACAAAATTTTAAATATTAAGCATAAATTTAAATATTAAGTATAACTATTTAAATTTACCTCTTGAAGTAATTCGAGAGTGCATCATTGGTAAATTGAAAGATATATAATGTTCATGTGAACAAATTATTTGCAAAAATGTAAATTTGAAGTCATGTAGTGTACGTTGATCTCCAGGAGAGAAGTTGTCCATGTACAAATTTATTAAACAGAAAACAAATCCTCGATCCATAAATGTAAGACATCGCTATTTTGAAATATAAAAAATTAATAAAGAATATTTAAAAAATTAACACATATAATGAAATACTATTATTAGTAATTATAACATAAAGTGAACTTGTTATTTATCTCACTTACTGTCTTTGTTTACAAAAAAAAAATTTAACATATTTTTTAATTTTATAAAATTTAAATTTAATATACACATTTACTTACTTTTAAGAATTGTGCAAGACTTTTATTTAATTCGTGTGTTTCAACCGGCATTTCTTTATATTTATTCATAAGATAAGGCATAATAACGTCCACTAAACTTCGAATTTTTTCATGGTATTCCTTTGAAAATCTTTCATTTCTATGCATCTGCAAAAAATATTATTTGACTTATATTTGTTCAAAAATTCTATTTTATATATTATTTATGTTATTATTATAAACATACTTTTATCCTTCCTGTCGAAAGCAAATGCTGCGCCATACTTTTAATCATTATTTCAAAAAAGAAACTGGAATGATGCATAAACTTATTTACTACAAGAAAGTCAGTATTACTTGGCTGCAATAATGTAGGAAGATGTTTCCCTAGTTGTTCATGAACTGTTATAATACCGTTTCCTTGAGAGGGTGGCACGAAAACAAACTGTAAAATATAATAATATAATATTTACTAATAAAATTAGTCAATTTTATTAGTAATATTTACCTTAATATAAGCTTGAAGTATTTCTTTTCTACCAGCTTCATGCACCATATTTATGAAATGTATTAAAACTCTTATAATATATAATCCAACTTCTTCATTTGTAGTACAAGTTAATAATGTAAATAGTTGATTCAATATAGTAGGAAGAAATGTAATAACCGTAACTAATTGTACTGCGTGAGCAGCTTTTAATATTTTGCATGTTTCCGAATCTGCTGGTACTACTCCTAGTTTTGTATCTAGGATACGTTCCATGTGAGCAAATAAATTATGCAAGTGTACATCACGTGTAAAAACAGTTGAAATCAACTGAAATGCTACTGTAAATACTGGTCGTTGAGAATCAACCCATATAATTTCTGGTCCAGCATTCTAGGGCCAAAAAATTATAAATAATTATATTATTTTACAAAAATAATAAAATATAAATGTTTAGTTTCATTTTATTTTTACCCCTTTTCCCAGTCCAAGAGGTTGTATTGAAAGATATCCTGGTGGTAAATGTGTTGCTACAGGTAATACTTGTATATTCATATCCATATCCACATTTAATCTATTTAAAGTATAATTAAAAGTAAAATTACTACATATAAATATATAAATACACACGCACGCACACACGCACGCACAAAATAACGTAGTACTCAATTAAAAATTTTACTTTGTAAACATCTCTTATGTTTATATACTATACAATTACGATTATATATTAATATTATGTTAGTAATAATTTTTAAATTTATCATACCTTCCTTTATGCAATAATGGAGACCAAGCATAACCAACACAACTTTCAATACCATTTTCTTTTTTCTTATTCATATCACAACTTATGTGGTAAAAAGAAAACAGTAAGTGATGCTTAGAATGAAGTTTCGATGGAAGTCGTATTTTAATTTCTTCATACCAAGAAGGAACTGCATTATGATGTAAAACTGCGCAAGATGCTCGTAAGCATAAAAGTGGACCACCAGGTCTTCCATATATACACTATTAGGAAAAGATTCAAAAAATGAAATATGAAATATGAAATATATTCAAAATATGAAATAATTTATATTTTACATACTCTCAAAGGTGTAACATTTTCACAATCATCGTCTCGTAATTCAACAATACATGCAATGTTTCTAGCTCTAGTGAATATTTTTTGTGTGTCAAAGCAGAGAGTTTGCGGATACACATAAAGATGATTAATATAAGTTGTGTATGGATGAACATCTTTCTCTGAAGTACTTTCAAATTCTGCAATCTCAAGAGTTGCTTCGGATATTGGCGGCAATGGAAATGGTTTTAAAGCTGCTAAAGATGTAGACAGTGTATCTATAAAGAAAAAAAAATTAAGTTTTGTTATTTAGATCTATATATGTTATAAAAGATGTTATATTTTAGATACATACTGTCAGATAAATCTGTAATTGACTCAATTTTTATTTTCAACCAACCAGGTATCACAGTCAATTTGCTAAGTTTTTCAGGCCTATAATAGAAAATATTAAAATATGTATCATATATAACTTACTATATATTTTTGTAATGCATACTTTCTATATTCTGAAAGAAGTCTGAGTAATTCTTCATCTTTTATTTTATTTCCCTCCTGCCTATATATTGCAGGAAAGTCTGATGATGTATCCAATTCATTACTATATAATCTAAATAATGGTCTAGCAGCCCAAGCAAACGGCATTCTATAATTTCCCAATCTATAAAATTTATTACATTTTAATTAAAGCTTCTCAATGTGTAGAAAAGTATAGGGTAAAAATATAATCATATACCTTTGGCAACATGCTCTAACTTGTTTATGTATTTTTAAACCTAATCGTGGATCTTTCGTAGCTCTCAAATATGGTTCAGAAGTTTGACATATATTCCCTTGTAATATTTTATCTATTCTTACAACCAAGAATATGTCAGGGTGAGGATTACTAATACTAAATATGGCCTGCAAAAGTATATATTAGTAAATTACACAATAATTAATATTATTATCAAAAATTTGAAAAAAGAAAAGAAAGAACAAACCTGTTTTGGATATTTAATCCAATCTAATGGTATATTTTTCAAATCATCTGATAATTTAATATTTTCTGTAGATTCTGTCATAATTCCTACAGGACTTAATTCTTTTACCATTTCTTGAACAACTTCATGATTGATGTCAAAATGAAAATTTTCAGTTAATTTTCTGCCATTTCTTGCGTCATAAAGACTTAATGTAGTTTGATATGGTTCCACTTGACATAATGATTCCTTTTCATCTATTGGTGCTTGTAATCTAAATTTAAGACTTTCACATTTTACAAAAATTCTCTGTCCAAATTGTTCTTTGTATGGATCAATATTCTGTTCATTATAATTGCCTGGTTGTTGTTTATTATGTGGAATATGAGGGTAAATATCAAACAGTTGTTTACGACTTTCTCGCCTCGCTAATGCTATACTGGTATCTGTTTCCCTAGAATATTTTATCAATTGTGGATTCATGCTTTGTTCCAAGCCTTTCAGTGTTCCATAAACCTACAAAAAATATGAAAAAATTAATTTAAAATAAAATTCAAACAAATTCAAATAATGCTTATCTTTACCTGCATAGGTTGAGGAGAGGGAGGAGGTGTATTGCATGCTCTTTCTAATGAAGCAGCACGTTTTTCTTCTTGTTGCTTATAATGTTGTAATACTGAACTTAATTTTAATAACCAATCCTGCATATCTGTCTCATTGTCTGCTGCTAAAGTATATGATTTGTGGGTCCCGCTCATTCTTAATTCAAAACAGTATCTTCCACGTTTTGGATTCCTAACAACTTCAGTGCAAAAATCCATTACTATCGTTAGTTTAGCTTCACCCTTCTTTTCATCTTTAAAAAGCTCAAGAATGTATGTGCCATCAACTTCTTGCCGAAGATGACAGAATCTTCTCTTAAATGATTTTGAACCAATATTTGCAAACATACGATCACTACTACCAATTTCTGGACCTTTCATTAAGTAGCCCTCCTTTGTTATTCCATTACTTTTTGTTAATTCCTAATAAAATTGAACAAACTGTTTTAACTTCTTATTATTCTCTTATGAATTCATTAATTTAATTTTTCGTATGTCTAGAATAATAATTAGAACAATAATAGATGGATTTGATGAAAATTATAAAAGTGACCTAAAATTATTTTTCAGCGAAATTATATGAAAAAAACCAACACTTCTTATACCATTAAAATTTGTACAGAATATCTCGTAATTCGTGAACAACCAAGTGCAACAACCAACTACATTTAAAAATGAACCAAAAAAAAAAAAAAAAAAAACACTTTCGTTCAAACCTTTACTTTCAAAAAAATCGACATTGAATATTTATAAAATATGCATAAATTACATTATTATATATAATTTTTGAACTAAACACAAGTGAATAGTTAGCAGATTATTTTACCTGAAAAAATAAATGAGAAATGTAGAATACAATTTTTTCATAAAATATTATATTCAAATTCAAATTCAATTTAAAAATTTATTAAATGCACGTATATAATATAAAAATTTTTAACAAAAAATACTCGAAATCCATTTTTTTGAAAATAAAGCTTTAAAAAAAAAAATTTGATCCTACATTTTTTATTTATTTTTGCACATAGAGTATTTTTGTGTCCAATTGCTCCTGTCCAATACGAAATTAATCAAATTCAAGTATGCCACAAGTATACTACCTTGATGCTATTGATACTATAAATGAATATCGTTTTCAGATCCTGAAACTCACATTTTTTTCGTAAAATTAATTATTATTTTCTTTAACTATTAGCTTCAAACCCAAGAAGAGTTTGATCCGCCATTGTATTTGACAAATTTTCAAACTCAATTTCCTCGAAATCAAGAGCTTTAATGAAAAAATTTTACTCTTTTTTCGACAGTTTTATATGAAAAATCGATTTTCATTAAACACCTTGTATGTAAAATATAATATATGATCAATAAGAATATATTTACCTAAAATAACTTGTTTTCTAGTGAAAAAAAATCTTTAAAATGAGATTTATTGCGTTCGAGGCTAATCAGATGAATATGTTTTGATTTTTTAATATTTTACATTTTTAAAGATATCAGGGTAATCTTGAAATGACGCCGTATATTTTTTTGGTATAGTATTATAGCCGCTAAAAAGATGAATTCAACAATCTAATATGATTGATGATCGACAATTGTTGTATCTTGAGCTACAAAATGACACAAAAATCTGTAATAAATTTGCCAATATGCATTATTGGTAGAAATCCGCGATAGCTTTGATAAATTCGCTAACAATGGAATGTCAATGATATGGAATTGTAGATGATCCTTTCTACTGGTGTATGATAATTGGTCCCTTTATTATCGATAAAATTCTAACTGCTAACAAATGTGTTGATTTTTTAAAAGAGAAATTATTCTAATATATATTAATTATCTTATTTCAAGAAGTTTGTTCCATATATTATGCGTGAATATCGAGAAAAACAATGAATAAATTATCACTAGGTTGGGCGCAATAGTCCCATTCCTTGGCTCCCGCGTTCCCTTAACTTGATCCCATTAAATTTTTTTGCGACGAATAATAAAGCAATCTATCGGGATGCAACAACGCCAAAGAACGTGCGATTGCGAATAATAAGATTTTGCAGATAAATTCCGTTCGTACATTATTTTTTGATAAAGTTTATAAAAATAGCGAGAAATAAACTGCTATCTACTCTAAACGAAACATTGAAGATAAGTAATGTATGAACAATCTACAGATTTTTACGTTGTTGTTCGTCTTTCCAGCAGTTATAATATTGTAAAAAAAAATATGTGGTGTCATCTAAAAAGGTCTTTAATATTTTTGAAAATGTAAAATGTAAAAGTCAAAATATATTCGTTTGATTAGTTCTTGAATGCAATAAAGTTTCATTTCAAACATTTTTTTTATAATCAGAAAACGAGTTATTTCGGGTGGATATTCTTATTAACTCACCTGGCACAATATAATATAAAACATATATTATAAATATAATATTATATAAAATGTAATACGATACAAAAAATAATATATTTAACATTTAAATCTCATTTAACCAAATATAAATGCAAATGAATGAAAAACACCAATTATAATTCAACAATAATTATAATTCATTTATAAGATTTATGTTAGAAATAAATTATCTTACCTCATCAACCTGATCTACTTCTGTATCAATTTCATATACTTCATCTTTTAGATCATCTGTCTTTGCTATTCTAAAAAGTAAGAAAATATATGTAAACTGCTACAATATATTTTACTTTATATCAAATAAAATTTTATCAAATAATAGAGTATTTGATAATAATGTAAAATATATGAAATATGATCATATGTAGAAACATCATTACAAGTACAGACATAAAAACATACTTAGGTAATTCAAGATAAGTTCCACTGTATGCTGAATATTTATAATGTATAAGATTCCAATTAGATGTATAACTTTTTAAACATTCTTTTGTAAGTAGAGTCTCTCCTCCTTCCTCATTATTTGAAGTTTGTGACACAGTTGGTACTAAAGTGCGATATCTTCTAGGTAATACCACTTGCTATATTAAGAAAAAATATATCAAAACAATTATAAAAATAATTAATTTTTAATAGTAAAATAGAATTTAATTTAAAAAATAAAAAATTATTAATTTTATTTTTTACTCATTTTTTTAGTGTTAAAATTAAAAATGTTATATGTTATTGTTTTTTTAAATTATATATTAATATGCATAAATTATTATATATATATATATATATATATATACACAGGGTGTTTCCTATAACGCGACGCACGATTTTTCTCCTACTTACAGCCATCTGACAAAAAACAGTTTAGAACAAAAGTTGAACGGTACAAGGTGTATAGTAGGTATCAATAAAAAAAATTTCAAAAACTTTTTGTTTCCATAGCTAAATCAAGGTCACTTTGGATGAAACAAATAGGAACATATAATTTTTTTTCTACCGTATTGTAGAGAACATCGAGCCGAATTCAAAACACATATTATATGATATTTTTATTAACATGTTACTCCATTTACAGTAGTGGAAATGTGAACATTTAGCTTACTTTAACTTCTCATCATATTTGATTTTAAGATAGTGTAAACATAGTTGACTTCAGATTAGAAGCTAAATGTTTCATATTTCTGTAAAACTGTAAAAGGAGTAACATGTTAATAAAAATATCATATAATATGTGTTTTGAATTCGGCTCGATGTTCTCTACAATACGGTAGAAAAAAAATTATATGTTCCTATTTGTTTCATCCAAAGTGACCTTGATTTAGCTATGGAAACAAAAAGTTTTTGAAATTTTTTTTATTGATACCTACTGTACACCTTGTACCGTTCAACTTTTGTTCTAAACTTCTTTTTGTCAGATGGCTGTAAGTAAGAGAAAAATCGCGTTACAGGAAACACCCTGTATATATAGACACTAAATTAAACACTGCATTTTAAATTTGAAAAACAAAAGAATTCTACATTAAATATTAATTTAAAAATAGATTTTAAAAGTTATGTAATATTATAAACATTCTGTGTATGAATCTATCTGATGATTTATCTATCCATGCAATACATGTGTTTCCAAATAAACAAAAAATATTAAGTTAAAACTCACTGAAACATCATCCTGAGGATATAGTACAAGTTCTCTTTGAGGATCATTTTGTAATAAAGTTTTATTCTTTAATACAAAATTTTCAAAATCTATGGGTTCTACCAGATGTGGTTTGTTCTGAAATAAAAGCATTTTTTTAAATATAAATAATAATAAATTGAAGTAATTAAAAATTAATGTAATCTATATACATTAAAACTTACAATATAAATTTTCAAAAATAAATACTAATTTCTTAATACTTGCTATGACAGTAATTTCTTTTAAGAACAATACAAGTTTTTCTTAATTCAAGAAAATAATGAATAATGAATCAAGATATTGCAAGATACTATAAATGGGCATGTTCCAATGTGAATAACATTAGCTTTAAAATAACCAAAACTTAATGTCCTGAGACTGTTGTAAAGAAAAATAAAATAACAAATGTCATTTAAAAAATTAATAAAAGATAAATCTAACTCTTCTTTGGCTCGAAATGTTTATAATTAGTCCTGCATTTAATCAAGGACAATTATCACGAATGATGAATTAAATAGATCATGAAGAGCCTGATAAATGACCGGGGAAATATATCTTCATTGATATTACTTGTTGCGTATCTACTGTTCGAGACATGATAAAAAAAAAAATATCCAAAGAAAATCAAGCGGCAAAATGCATTGTGTCAACGATACCTACCTGTACGGTGCTCTCGCGTACTACCTGTGAGACGGTCTCTCGTAATTGAGCGGCCATGCCCGGTTTACCCAGGCCACGGGTAAACTTTCTTTCGCTCATCCTCGCTGATGACACATGGATCTCATCACCGTACGCCAACGAGAACAATCACGATCATCATGTGTGCTCATTACCGTGGACAATACTAACCGCTCGCTATTGTTGCAGCCATATTTACGCGGCTTCTAATCTCACGTCGTAGCAACGCATGACAGTCCTCCCTACGCAGTTTACGTGATAGTACATCGCTGCAACTATATCCGGTATATATGCTTAGATATAAAATACTATTTAATCACGCTCTAGCCTAAATAATATTCTACTACTAAGTACATATAGCATAATCGTAACTTTGTAACGTATGTATTGTAATGTAATTTATTGCTCGGACAAAGGTAAATAACTAGACATTTTGCATACGCTATAAATTTACCTTGTTAATTGTATGATCATTTTCTTTGCGAATTCTAAATGTACACGCATACCTAACGTAAATATATATTATGCGTTAAAAATCATACGTATGTAAATGTGTGTGCGCGTGGTTAGAAAACTATAACTTTGCTTTTTTTTACTTTTTTTTCGAGAATTTAATAAAGTAAAAATTATATAATTATAATGAATTGAAACATTTTTGCATTTAGTCTTATATTTCAGTAAATTACTTCTTTTTTTATTGTGTTATGCGAGAGTAAATGAGAATACTAAAATTCAATTTAAGAAATTCTTGCTAATTATGTAAGTCAAAATACACTTTTACATACATATAAAATGATCCCCTTCATTGCGTGAACACAATGCGGAATGCCA
Source organism: Tetragonisca angustula (assembly GCA_036937485.2). Lineage (NCBI taxonomy): Eukaryota > Metazoa > Arthropoda > Insecta > Hymenoptera > Apidae > Tetragonisca > Tetragonisca angustula. The sequence goes on along the minus strand of JAWNGG020000095.1, from coordinate 551,795 downwards.
ACAGTGCCGCGTGCTTAAATTACGGCGTGAGGTCAAACGTCTACCTACAGCAACGTTTGCATAATTCGGTATCGTCTGCTGTAAATGCCAAATGTGCAAATTAATTATTACTTTTTCCGAACTTTTGAACATTCATTGAACAAATTGAATGTAATCGAACGATCATGCAAATTTTCATGCATATTCGATGCACTCGTCGCATTTGTGCTATGCTGTAAATAATTGTCAATATATTCATTGAGACATTTAGGTTCAAAAGTGGCTTGATTCAAGGTGTTCCTTGCATTATATTATGGATGACGAACTGGAAGACAAGATTCTATATCAGGTAACATAAAAATAATTGAATGTAATTGTTTTTTCTTCTTTCGGAAGGAGAAGTGTCTAACACATATTCTATGATCTTCGTCTCGCGTGATTCGTATTCAAAAATAGTTTCGTTCGATTGCTTTCAGATTTTGCCAATATAATTTACTCAATTTACTTAATTCTGCTTAAATAAATTTAAACAAAAAGTAAAAGTTTATGTTTTATTAACCAATAAGAGAGATATGTGATATAGATTATAATATGTTTACTATTTGAAATTACCATTTTCTTATTTATCACTTGAAATTTCCGTTTTTTTTTTTTTATTTATTATAACCGTTATCATTAATTTTGCATTTTTATTATTGATAACAGACATATGTATCATACATGAAGCTAGTATCGAAGTTTGCAGTGGGTATTCCCACAGGATTAAATGCTGGCATAAATACTCCTTTGGGCTATTTTTGGAGAATCATGAGGGTTTACGCATTGAAACCAGAAGTATTAGTTTGTGGTGCAATTTTGGCAGTAATTCTATTTTATATGCAAGCTGTTGATGTATGGAGCCGATCATTATTAGGAAAAATCCAATATACACTTGGTCGTACTACATCAAAAGTAAATAAATTGAAAAATAAGCCATATAATAATTTATTATAACAAACATAAATTAAGTATTGTAAATATCCACTGGAAAATTACTTAATTACTTCAGTTACAAGTTTACTTATCGTTTAATTATTTGTTAAGTACAACAAAAAGTAAAGATTGATACTATATCATACCTTTTTTTTTAAGGTATCCAAGTTACAATTTTTAGTTGATAATTCTGTAAATAATGGGGTGAAGCTTAGTTGGGAATTAAAGCAAGGATACATTGCTGCATATGCTGTTCAAGGTCATAGAGCAAGTATGGAAGATCGCTTTGTTGTAAATGAAGATATGAATAATACAGGTGTATCTTTATTTGCAATATTTGATGGACATGGTGGAGAAGTAAGTTCAGAAATGTCTAACATGTACATTTACATCTAAATATAATAGGGACTTCATATTAATAATTTAATTATTTAACATTATTTTTCAAATAATATTGTAATTTCCAAATTTCTAAATTTATGACATTATATGATTATTGTCTTCCAAAATTGCAGATTAAAAACACAGGAATGAGGTAAAAATTCCTTATAATGGTAAAATTATACAGAATTAATAATATAATAGCAAAGATTAAATTATATGATAATAATATGAAATATGAAAATAGATTTCACTAATATTGTATTGTTTATTTATTCTTATATTTCATAAGTTACTATGTATTAGTTACTTAGAATGTCATTATAGATTAATATAAAATATCATTATATTTTTGTCATTATTTATATGATTGCTTAGTTTATATAGAAAAATTTTAGGTATCACCACAACAGTGCATGCAATAAAAAAATAATAAAATTGTATTCTTTATATATCAATATCTTTAGAAAATGATTTGACAATATGTAAATAATAGTTAAATTAAAGATCACTATTATTGTAATTCACTATCATTATTTTTATTTATAACAGAACAGATTATTCAAATTTTAATATATTATATTATTATTGTCAGTTGTGTTTTAAATAGTATTAAGAAATATTTTAATAATAGTATACTAATTACATGGTAATATTCTAAACATATTTATTACTTATAAATATAAGACACTAACGAATGCTTTTATATTTCAATAGTTTGCAGCAAATTATGCACGTGACAAACTTATTCCAAACATTAATAAAAAAGTAATTGAATTAAAAGATATGATAGCTGGCAAAGCATCACATATATCAGAAAACACAAACAAAAATGAAGAAACAGAAAAGAAAGAGGAAAAAAGTGATACAGGACATCTTGAACGCAAAAAATCTTTTCGTAAAACTGTGAGCACATCATTGACAGATGATTGCATGAAGAAAAATGTTGGTGTAACTGATCCAGAACTACTTGATAAATTGGATAGCTTGCCAAGGCCAATAACAAGAGAAGTATGATTAATGTTAAATTTGATATCCTTTAATACTTAATCGGCTGGTCGGGTATTAATACCCGTTTAAAAAACTTATATAGACAGCTAGGTATTAATATCCATTTAGACTTTATTGTAGATCGGAGCTATTTTTAACTTATTTGGTAAATGGAACAAAATACATGCAGTGAACTATAATCAATCTGTTTGTCTAGAATATTCTTGAAGCAGTACTATTCTGGAAGTCATTCTATTGTGTAAGTTTTACATAAAAAATTTTAAATAAGTAATATTTATTCTAAAAAATGTCAAATCTAGACAGAAATGAAGAAAATATCAAAGAAATATGCGCAGATAATTTATTGGACTTATCAGTGAGTGATATTGAAAACTACAATTCAAATTTTAGTGATGATAGTGATGATAGTGAAGATGAATTGTGTTTTGTTCAAGAAAGAAATCATTACCGAGTTATACAACTTTCCTGCGAATCAGAAAGTGATAATGCAGATGCAATTAATGTCTAATCTTGGTCAAGTATCAATACTTCATTAACTGTATCTAATGTAGAATCCTTCAGGAGTGAAAGTTATGCCAAATTTATCAGATAATATTACTGACATTGTAAACTTATTTAAGGTGATGATTTTTTTATTTATATGGTTGAAAAGTCAAATCGTTATTATGATCAAAATCGTGAAAAATGTAAAATCTAACAAAACCTTAAAGTAGAAATATTACAACGTTGGAAATAAAAAAATTTTGTAGAGTTATAATTTTAATAGGACAAGTGCGTAAAGACGTTATTTGTAATTAGTAGTCTACCGAACCATTTCTTAAAACTTTTTTTTTTCAAAAGTGATAAACAGACAACGTTTTAGGCAAATCTAGCAGTCATGGCAATAATAATAAAAATTTATAAAATAATTCGTGTAAACTTCAAAAAGTTCAAACAATATTCTCCTATTTTCAAGAAATATTTAATAATCTCAAAAAAGAACTATTTCTCGATGAAGCAATTATTCCTTGGTGTGGAAAGCTAAGTTTTAGAACATACAATCCTGCAAAGTTAACCAAATATGGAATTCTCGTGCGTGTGGTTTGTAAAGCCAGATCCGGTTACATATGTAACTATGGTGTACTGTGAAAGTGGACAAAAAATCGAAGAAATAATACTGTCAGTTTTTGGAACAATTATCTGTGGTATTACATTTATTTAGATAATTATTATAATAGTGTGCAAACTGCTACAACTAAATTTGAACTTGTGGTATTTGTGGTACAACACGAAAAAATCGAGATATACAAGACTTTTTAAAAAATATAAAATTAGCTATAGGTGAAACCTATATCTATAGCTATATTAGTTTTGAGAAAGAATGATATACTTATATGTACAAGTATGGAATCCCAAAAAGACTAACATGATATCTATAATACATTCAGCAATCATGAAAGATTCAAATCGTGTAAATCGTCTATCTGGTAATTTTATTCAAAACCAGGAATGTATTTTACAGCATAACAAATATATAAAAGATGTAGATAGGGCTGTCTAATACTTATTGTATTGTAAAAATTTTCGCAAAACAAAAAAATAGACATAAAAAGAGCGTTGCCATATTCTTTTTAAATTGTGCCCCTTTCAATGCTTTCACAGTATATGTTACAAACGGACGAAAAATGTCTTATAACAAATTCCTGCATAGCGCTGTGTCAATGGATACATAATGATATTTTAGAAAATGATCCAGCTGAAGACATATGACCAGAGCCATTTAACATTATTACCCCAAGGATTCCAAATATAATTATGATTCTCCTTGGAGATTTCAAGAAACACAAGAATACAAAAATAATTACAGGAGGAAAGAAAAAATATCCTCAGGAGCAGTGCAAAGTATGCGCTGCATCAAAAAAAAGCTTCAGTTTCATATGTAAATTTTACGGTATCCCATTGTATAAAGGCTCATGTTTTGAGCGCTACCATTCATTAAAAAAATATTAAATATCTAGTTTTAGAGTTTTTTATTTTTAGTAATAATAAATAATAAAAACGAATTTTTGGTCATAATTTATTTTATTGTCCTAAAAATTTATATTTTGTGCCATTTTAAATAGTGTAAATATACATATAAATAACATAACTATAAATATTCGAATTAAGTAAAATATCTTCAATCAGGGACTGTGAAGAGTAATCATATAAAATTTCATAAAAAAATGTTGATAAATATGAAAGATATAACAGAATTCATAGTTTACTTCCTCTTTCTGCAAATTTACAAAATATTGCTGGTCGTCAATGAAAATTCTCTCACTTAAGCACTGGCCGGTTAAGTGTTAAAATAGTAAATATATAAAACATTTTTTTTATTTTAATTGTAAGGTGAGGCCATGTAGAACAATGGAAAGACTACCAAAAGTAGATATTACGAATTACCTGGATGGGAATAAAATAAACTATGGTAGATTACTAACAGATGAAGTACTGGCAGTGGATAGATTATTAGTTGAGGCTGCTAAAAAAAATATGGACGTAGCTGGTAATCATCTTTTTATAGTTATTTTCTTTATTTAAATTTAAGGATAATTTTCTAAAATTTATAATGTAGGTACAACTGCTTTAATTGCTCTCTTAGAAGACAATAAATTAATTGTGGCTAATGTTGGAGATTCAAGAGGTGTAATGTGTGATGGAAAAGGAAATGCTATACCTTTATCCTTTGATCACAAACCTCAACAAGTATGTAATTTGTATATGTATATATTTAATAATGAAATATATTTTTTCATTTATGAAAGTAATTTTTAGGAAAGAGAAAGGCGGAGAATAAACAAAGCTGGTGGTTTGGTAACATTTAATGGTGTATGGAGAGTTGCTGGTATATTAGCAACTTCTCGAGCTTTAGGAGATTATCCATTAAAAGATAAAAAATTAGTGATTGCTGATCCCGATATTTTAACTTTCGATCTCAGTGATCATAATCCAATGTTTATCGTCCTAGCGTCAGATGGTTTATGGGATACATTCACCAACGAAGAGGCTGTTGCGTTTATTAAGGAACGTATAAATGAACCACATTTTGGTGCAAAAAGTATCACATTACAAAGTTATTACAGGTAATATAAACCGACTTTACGATTTTTTTCAAATATCGATTTGAATTAGTTTTTGATTATGTATTTATTTTTTTTTAACATATAGGGGTTCCGCTGACAATATTACTGTAGTTGTAATTAATTTGAAGGATCGTAAATACAGCATATCAGAGATTAAAAAGAATCAATAATTATTTAATTACACAATGAATTTATGTTTTTTCCAAAGCAATTCTAGTCATTAATTACTTATTAATAACTAGTAAGTGTAAATTTGGAAAAAAATGAATGTATTCTTGTTTATGTCTTTGAAGTCTTTATTTTTTTATAGAGTCAATTTTAGTTTTAATATCCATTATAACTATTTTTATTTATATATTACAATGTGTACAATATACTCTTTTCACTGATAAAATTTGAAAGAATTGAATTTAAAAAAGTTTTATTTGTTTTGTTATATATATTTTTGAAATCAAATGTATATTGTATATTATACTATTAAATTTATTCTGTGAAATATTCATTTTTCTATACCATAGTATAATTCAAAATATGAATGCATAATTCATGTATATTTATGTATATTATTAATTATTGTAATAATCCATATGTATATGCATGTAACATATATAATATGTATCAGAATGAAAATTTTGATGTACAAACGAGAACATGCAATATTTATTTTTATATAAATTTGAATGAATGAATTTAGTAAATGAACAATTCAAAGAATCACGTTTGAATATGTTATGTAAAATAACTATTAATATTTAATGTAATATTTTACACTTAAATAACTAATGATCGTTTGAATGTAAAAAATTCTGTACATTGAAAGTAATAAGTAATAAAAGTATACTTTCGGTCTCGTTTTACATGGATTTTTTTATTCATAGTTTTATTTATAGTTACATGATATAATATGATTATGTCTTATTCACAATTATACAGTTTCTTACACGATAAAATCTACACATTTTGTTACACGATAAAAACGATACAATTAAAAATAATAATTAAAACATAATTGAGAATTAGTAATTGTTATATAATTAGTGTTTGCATGAAAAGTAATTAAAAAAATTATATGACTTATTATAAAGAGTTTAAAAAAAATAAAAGTGACATCTTGTCACAAACCAGTAAAAGACATTTTGAGCGACAATAATTATTCCAGTGAAAAGAAAATTTATTATATTATATGAAATTCGGATTTCTTGGAGAAAATATTAATTTTTTTGATTCTCCTCATCATCAATTTTTTTTTTTATTTCATTTTATATGGTACGGATTTACCATATAAAACACGACTTAAATATATAATATGTAAACATATTAAATTTAATTAATTTAAATAACGTTATTAGCATATAAACAAAAAATATTTACCGAGAACTTAATAATAATTACATTATAATATCATTTAATATAGTATAAATTACAATACATAGTCAATGATGCTACATTATCAAAATTTCTTTTATTCGTACCAAAAATTAATAAAAAACATTTCTAAATTGTATACTTTATTTTATTATAAAATTTGAAATACAGAAAATTTTATGGTATTCAAATAAATACATTTTGATATTTGTAAAGTGTAGTTAAAATTGGTCTTAAATATTATACTACAAAATATTTATTCATTAAAAATTAATTCCACGTCTGAAATTGTGTGTTTATTTAGATATCATAAGATAATTAATTTTTATATTTTTATAATTTTTCCAACTTTTTAATAAATTTTATAAAAATGTATTGGGTTATCCGGAAAGTTCGTGCCGATTTTTGGTAGCTGGCATTAGAATAGGTCTGAATATATTAAAATGTTTGAAAACAAATGACATATGCACTTATTCTAAAAAGTGATGCTTTATATTTAGAAAAAAGTTTGGTTAAGGTTCATTAATATTTGTTAGTTTTACATGCTTTCAAATATGGAAGTAAACAAAGTGCATTATAGGCATTTGATGCTTTTCTTTCATCAGAAAGGCAAAAATGCCAAACAAACAGCAAACAAGATATGCACTGTTTATGATGAAGATGCTGTAGCTGAAAGAACTGTGCGGAAATGGTTTTCTAGGTTTGAAGCTGGTGATTTCAACCTTGAAAATCAGGAATGCCCGGGTAAGCGCTCGACTACTGACGAAGATCAGATCAAAACACTGATGGAGAATAATCCACGCTATACGACACGTCAATTAGCAGAAATGTTAAAAATATCAAAATGCACCATTCACGAGCATCTTGTGAAGCTTGGCTATATAAACCGTTTTGATGTATGGGTACCCCACCACTTAATCAAAAAAAATCTGATTAACCGCATTTCAATTTACGAGTCGCTCTATAAACGCAACGAGAAAATACCATTTTTGAAGCAAGTAGTGACGGGGGGTGAAAAATGGATTATTTATAATAATGTTGAATGGAAAAAATTTTGGGGGAGAGCGGAATGAACCACCTTTAGCCAAAGCAGGACTTCATCCAAAGAAGGTCATGCTCTGTGTCTGGTGGGATTGGAAAGGAATCCTGTATTATGTATTCTAATAAACAACCAGACGATAAATTCGGAAAAGTATTGCTCGCAATTAGACGAATTAAAAACAGCAATTGATCAAAAACGTCCAGAACTAGCGAATCGGAAAGGTGTCGTATTTCATCAGGACAATGCGCGGCCACATGTATCTTTGACTACTCGACAGAAGTTGGAGTTTGGTTGAGATTACCTACCCACCATATTCACCAGACCTTGCACCCTCAGATTTTCACTTATTTAGGTCATTACAAAATTCCCTTAATGGCAAAAATTTTCTGGTCGAAATAAAAAATCATGTTGAAAAGTTTTTCGCTGAAAAACCTGAGAGGTTTTGGAAGGATGGAATATTTAAGTTGCATGATATATGAAGAAAGGTTGTAGAACAAAATGGCAACTATATAATTCAATAAATGTATATCAAAATTTAAATGCGCTGCGTTTGAAATTCCTCAAAAAACGGCACGAATTTTCCGGACAACACAATATATATATTTACATTGGCTGAAAATGTAATCCTCATTATAATTTGAATATAAATTGAACTATTAGTCACATGTAATAACATAATAGAACATTAAAATAATCTATTTAAATATATATAGAGACTAAAATTTTTAATTTTATAAAATCTTGAATTATAAAACAGTATTAAATCTTTTTGATAAAATTTTATCTACTGTTTCTATGCACCTTATATAACGTTTAAATTGTAATAAATTTGTATTATTAACAAAACTAATGCAATTTTACGTAATATAAATCAATATAAAAATCATTTTATTTTTTTAATATATACTTATATTAATCAAAGATATTTTACATTCCTGGTTATTTTTATGAATTATTAACACATTTTTAAAACATATAACATGTAAGATTATAACTAATTTTTAAAATTTAAATATTTAATTTGATTTTCTTAAATTTATAATATACAGTGGTATTCAAAAATTTCCAATGAAATAAATTTTTTAGTATGTATATAAAAAATAATATTTAAACATTTTTTAATTAATATCAGATACATGAATATTACAAATATACATTTTATTAAATACAACAAATAAAAAATTTGTTATTTTTTATTACAAGTTTCTAATCACTTCATTTTATAATTCTTATATTTATGTTGTGAATTGTTACTAATGTTTTATAATTATATTTTTCCTAATAATAACAATATTGCAAAACATGAATTATTCATACTACCACTATTACATTTTAGAATAAAAGAGTTTTGTACAAAATAACTGTGACTTTTGAATAGCATTTTATAATTTTTAGTATTTGCAGTACTAAAATTTATATTTTTGTATAGTAATTTTGTAAATAAATAAATAAATAAAAAATAACAATACTCAATTCCTAATATTAATTATAATTTTTTAGATATTGCTTTTAAAATAAATTTTAAAGAATTTATCAGATTGAAAACTTTTGCATGCCATTGTAATCATATCACTATATATTAAAATCACATGCATTATTTGTTAAAGAAGGCAAAAATATTTTAAGGACATGAATGTTCTAAATTTTTTATTTTTTTATCAAATTTACCTAATTTATAAGTAATTTTTTACATTGTACAATTTGGAAATAAATAAAAAAATATTACACATAGTATACTTCATTAATTCATTACTTAATTAATTCATTTCAGACATATGTTTTCATACTTGAATTACTTTTTAACATAATTAATAATATAATTTAACTTATAATTTATCAACTATTTACCAGATGCATATATTGCTTTAATTGGTATAAAAAGTAAGTACATTCTGTGTTATTTATAAAATTGAACATTTTTATATAATTTATAGTTCGAATATCTCTTTTATAGAAAAATTATACTCTATTATATTATATTATATTATATTATGTTATATTATATTATATTATATTATATTATGTTATATTATATTATATTATATTATATTATATTAACAATATAAATAGATCACTCATGTCCAAAAAATTTAGGTATAAGTAATATATACAATATTTTAACTGTTTGATATAAATTATTTTAGTACTAAAATAGTACTAATTTAAGTCAATACATATTGAATGAATGGTTGTATTTTATATATGAATGAACTATCTTTGATGTTATATATACATTATTTATATTGTAATGTTTGTTAATTATTAATTAAATGTCAACCAAGTAATTCGAAATCTTCATCAGATGTATCACATTGTGGATCTATATGTTCAAAATCTACAACTATAAAAAAATTACTAAAATTAACTGTAACAAATGAAATTTCAAATTATTTAATAAAATTTTGTTAACATATCAATTGTGAAATACTTACAACTTGAAGCTGCTATTGCTTCTAAAGCTACATCTTCAGTTGGTGACCATTGTGCTAATCTCTCTGCGCATAATTCAAGCAAAGGTTGTTTTTCTGGTGCTATTAATTCTTCTTGAATAGATTTGCATAAAGATCTAAAGTCTTTTTCACTTGCACAAAAGAAACACTGAAATAAAACGTTATTTTTTTATTTTATAAAAATATATCTTATTTTTCATAAATTGTTTAACTGTCTAACTAATTTCTAAACAGTAATTGCTTAAGTAAGTCTTAAACGTAAAATTATATACTAACAAGTGCTATAGAAGGATCTATTCCTGTAATAAGAATACGACTAGAAGATTTACAATGATAAGTAATATCCATTTCAATCTCTTCCTCTTCTAGTTTTTTACCAACACTACCTGATCTTTGTGTTGTATGAGGATCCAAATAAATTACTTCATTTCCTGCAAATAAGATTGTAATTTGTACACTTTTTCATTCATGATACGTATATACATATTTTTTTTCTTTAACTTAATTTAATTTTTGAGTTACGAAATCGTACATACCGACACATCCTATAAAATATAATGCAAGATTGGGTTTTCCTCCTATTACTCCTAGAGATTGTGGAATTTTAAATGAAGTCTGAAAAATTATAGGTATGAATAATTATTCATAACTTCATCCATATTTCATGTCAATTTTAGTAATTCATGCAAGAACATTTATTTCCTTATTACTTTAAGACCATTAATGTAAATTGGATTAATCTCATTTAATCCAAGACGAAGAGGTATTAAAAGTAATAAAGGTTTCCATTGGCTAGGTGCTTTCAATGGTATATTATCATCAGCTTCCACTGTTGTACCTCCTTCTACTCTACATTGCTTTACTACAAATATAATAATGTTAAAAACTCGATTAAAAATACACATATTAAAATAAAGAGTTTGATTACTTACAAATGTCATTAACTATTAATGTATTATCCAGAGCAACATGTATTGTAATTGAACTCCATTCATCAAACACAACTAATTTTCTAAAAATTAAAATTTGATAAAATATCAAATCTTATATATGAAAATATTTAAAATATGACAAATATGTACTTTAATACTTGTGCTATTGTGTTGGGCCCAAACCATTGTCCAACTTCTTTTCCTTCTGATGCTCCCATTAATGCAATTTGGTGAATAGAAAAAGCGGCAGTTCTTTTATCTTCAAAACGTTCTAAAATTTTCAGATACGTACTATTTCTGGTTTCTGGTGTCCATTGCCAATCTCTACCTATTTTTCATTTTTTAATATTTGAAAATTAAATGTTTATAATTAATCTGTATAAAATTTTGCTTATGTTATAAAATTGTTTAATCAGAAAACAAATTTGATTGATAAGAATTAAGTGTATAAAATATTATTTATGAAAGTATTAAATGATAAAATTAATAAATTTAAATTGAAAGTTACCTAAATGTAATATAATTAAAGCTTGACCAAGAACCATTTGACCACATCTTAACATGCAACCCCAACCTTTGTCAGATGTAAATGTAGAATTGTAACCACCAATAGGCACAAAATTTTTTCGATAAGTAAACCATAATTTGGATTTTATATCCCTACGAATTGCGTCCAGTTCTGAAATTTAAGATCTTACATATCTAATTTATTACAGATCCCCATTATAATTAACTATTAGACCTCTTATAGCATTATATTTTTTTCCAAGAATCCAAACTGGTTCATCTATTTGTGGTATATCCTCTGGTTCTTCTGAAATATTTTGTGTGAAAAGACTATCCATTTTCACAGTATTTGTAAATATTATCTATGTAATTTGAAACTCTTCACTATATCATGGATAAAATGTTTTGTTATTCTATAATTATACAAAAAAGGGAATACAGCTTTCTTCTAAAAAAAAAAAAAAGAAATAGTTAAAATGAGGTTAAGTATTTGTCAAAGAATGATATTCCATATATATATATAATACAACCACCTTCAGCTTAAAACAGTATTCGTCATTGTTCATTGAGCGAAAATTTCATTTTCGCAAGAAGAAAAGAATATTATAATAATGCTATTTGACTTTAAAAGAATGTCAATAACGTCATGATATCAGCAGCACAGCTGATTAACAGATATCTCGACGATAGCGTTTTAAAATAACATGAATTGTATGATAATGTATTATATATATTGTATAAACGATATACATAAAATGTATAATATTATTTAAATTCAAAAAATTTTGTTCTAAAATTAATAAATATGTTCTTTATATTTGAACACGTACATAGTAATTTGACAGTTTTTCATTTCACTTTGCAAGCTACAATGGGATATTCTATTACGAACTAATTCGCTCTAGAATTTTGTTCGTATAGTATTTGTTCGTTATAGGATATACGTATACATGGTATATGCATACGTATAAATTTAGGGATAATACATACATTTTTAATATATAAAATATGTAAACATACAAATATATGTATTATAATTTTAATTTGTTACATTTAAATTTTATACAGTGCACGCATGTATAAGTTTATAAGAAATTATACAAATGAGATTTTTTTTTTATTTTTCGTATTCATTGTAACGTATTTATTTGTTTTGATTTAATAAGGAAAACTGATTCTTACATCATAAAATTCGTATATTATAAATATGAAATACTGGATGTATGTTTATATTTCAAATACTCTTTCTTTACGCTAGATGGCATACATTCTCATACAAAGTAATTGAAAATACTTGTGTTCAGTATTTATTTATTTTCTTATATACAGTATTTATATACTGTTATTCTTTATATAAATATATACAAGTACTACATATATACAGGTCAGGCATAAAGATTTTTTTACTGTTTTTAATCAAATAATTAAATAGTTTAATTGATAAAAATAAAAATATTCAACAAGAACAAAAAGTAATAAATTTTTTATTTCCAAATTAATTTTCTTAAATTTTAGCAGTTCTTATTTACAGGCAGAATTTTAACTAAAAAATTTTATTGAATTAGTTAAATTCATTATGTAGTATAATTCATCTTTTTCAATTACAATGTAGTTGAAAACTCTTATGATTGTATCTCTATCTTACGATAGCTAAAAGTTAAAATAAATTATTCTAGCATTTGTAACTATAATATATTCCGTATGAAATTTGCACATGCTTTCTCATTTGAAAAATTGTTTTTTATTTATTTTGACACTAATCGTCATATTCTAATTCTGCGAAAATTCTCCCAACGAGTAATTTCTCTCGTCAATTTCATAATTTTATAAGATATTCCATATGTATTATTTGTTGCTATTGAAATATTACAACTGCATATAAACTATAAATACAGATATGCTTATACAATAAATAAAGATATTTTGTTTTATGAATATTATAAAAAATATATTTCGTAGTATGAAAATTATGAAAATTAGTAGTATATTATGAAAATTACAAATAAAAATTAATTTTCTCATCAGAAAAGTATCATTCAAAATAATAGTGATACATATTACATTATGTATATATATATATATATATATATATATTTCATGATATTTAACGATAAAAATATTTTATAAATTTTTTATACTAAAAAAAATATAAAATTATTTTTGATAGTTTCTGTATTATTAAAATATATATATTGCGTTGAAATAATTATTATGAAACTAAATAAAATATTTATATTATCAGACAAAATATATGAAATGTAAAATGTCAATGGTGATTTAACGGAAGTAAGGAAATATTTACGAATTGTTACATTGCATAATATTCGTACAATCCCAAGTGTGATAGAATACTCTGATTGGCGCATGACAGAACAAATTTTCAGTTTCCTGTATGTTCAATTTCTGTTCTATCTGCACAGTTGACTACTTATCCATTTGACGTGTACGTTTATTTATTTATTTCGATCAGTTATCATCTTTCAACGTGCAACATTTTGCAGAATTTTCTATTGTTTTTTGAATAATGTGATAAACATATTTTGTAGATTTATTTCGTAATAATATAATTAAACAAAAATCAAGTTTTTTGATTCTTTCGTTGTAAACTTGTGAATGTGTGATAATTTAATTTTTGTGACATGTATGGATTTGTTTCCAAGAATTAAAAGTTGTAAGTAAATGATAAAAATAGAATATAAAATAGTGAATTTTTAATATCATTATATTATAAGATAATTGTAATTCAGAAATAAATTTGTAACGAAGAAAATAATTTACATACTTGTTAAAATAATTTATAGATAATTTTTAAAATACATATTGAATACAACATTTTGTAAATTAGAAATTAAAATTTATTGACACGTAACAATTATTATTCACAATTTTTCAATAGAAAAAAGTGAATCAAACTAATTTATTAATAAAATAATTAATGCAATGGATTAACATAAATTTATCTTTAAATACAGGATTAACATAAATATCAGTTACAGGATTAGCATAAATTTATATTTAAATAATAATTAATATACAATGAAAAAATATTATACAAAATTATTTATTATACTATTACTGGAATAAAATTAATATATTACAAAATATATAAATTAATCGATGATGGTAATACCATGATTAAATACAAATAAATGTTTTAGTATAATTGAATTATGTTTCATGAAAAATGTTTGCTTAACATTGACATATCCGATGTTAGATCGAATACTAGATTAAATACCTTTGGTCAAATGCACACCTACTGCAACGATTTTTTTATTAATAAAATCTCTTGTAATGTCGTTCCCTTTTATAAACTGGATTTCCTTGAGACTTTCTATGGACTTTCTATTATAATACCATATATAAATGCCTATGCCTAGAAATCTTCGTATGAACAATTACTTATTATTAAATGATTGTAATTTTTGCAAAATATAAATTAATCTATTTTTTTTATACAGTAGAAAATAATTAAGTTATTAATAAATTATTAATAAATTCAAACAATAAAAAACACTACTGTATTAAAATTATCAATTTAAAATTATTAATTTATTATTTATTTATTTAAAATTATTATTAATTTAGTTTAATTAAATCTGATTATTATGCACAATATGTTCCAAAAATTTCTATTACTTTATTTATCTTTATTTTATACTATATATATATTATTTTTCTTAAGCAGCTCTTTAGAAAGATTTTATTTTTATCATTTATAATTTTGCATTTGCCATAGAATAATCTAACAGGAATTAATTATCAAATATATACCACAGCGCATAATCATTTGTCAACTATGGTGTTTGAAAGCTTGAAAATATACGCGATATGACTCACTATTGTTCATAATTCATAAAGTTTTGCATTCTTCGCAATGCTAAAAAGATTATGTTATTATGTGATTATTGCTCAGAAAACATACAATTATGTAATACGTAATTACAGTAATTATCGTTTAATGAACTTTAATAAATAAAAGTCTCATATAATACAATACAATTGATTTCTTTTTATCAAATGTACATTTACATATATATACTTTTTGTTATATAACTTTTTACAACATTAATACTTTTAATTGTCCGTCTGTCTTTCGTAGTATAGCGAAATAATTTGAATTTAATGCAAAATCAAATTAATCAAATTAATGAAATAAATTGGCTATAAAGATACGCATTGTCAAGTAACAAATTGAATTTTGTGCAATTTCAATTACATTTCATTAAATTTATAAGTTGTATTATATATGTCTAATTTAAATAAAATACGAATCAAGCAAAAATTTAATCTTTTATTGATAGTTAAACTTTATAACGTCTAATTTAACAATCAACCAAAGTAGAGCAATCAAATTTAATGTGTAGCGGAAAGTATAGAGGACATACACGAGATTAAACGGAATGTAAAAGCAGGTGCTCTCAATAGGTTTGACTACTTACAATTAGTTCCAATTACGCGAGAACAATATCCTGCAAATCGAACTTCCGATCCGGTATGTGTAATCTAATATACAATCTAATATAATCCACAATCCTTAAATTTACAGATGCTTCGCTAGTCCAGAAGTTAATAAACACGAATTTGTATTACTTTCATTTCAACAGAGATTATAATATTAGTAGAAAATGTAAATATTATATAATATGACGTAAATAATGATAATATTTGAATTATAATTGCAAATACTTTATTCTAAAATTAATAAACGCAGACAACTTTATTCCAATAAATTTGTGTCTATCTCTGTCTAATTAAAATTTATCTCGATAATATGTTTAATTAATTTTGTCTCGACACAATAAAGAGATTTATCTGTTTGTTTAATCAAGATACGGTCGAACAGCTATATTATTATAATTAACGCTATATTAAGGGATTTGGTGGAAAGATAATACAAATACATTTTTTCGAACGCATTAAAATGCGAGAAACACGTATGTATGTATTTATCTAGAAAATTTTAATAATAAAGTATAGTAATATGTTTAAAAATATACAGATTTCCCTATTAGAATAAAATTAAAAATTTTATCATTTATTCTACTTGTTCCCTAAATCTGTTAATGAATAGAAAAAAATTCTTCTATTTACACAAATAGATAATATTCATTTATTTTTACTTTTATATATATCAGTCATTATATATGTTAATATATCTTGTGTCAATCATTGTAGACGTAGATAATTTAAATTTTAAATGATATATATGAATAGAATTATGTAATATGATTTAAATAGTAAACATATATATATCATTATAACAATTTCCACAAATAAATAACATAGCTAATAATAGTAGAACAAAATATTTGATTAAATTCGTTCCATTTATCGAAGATAGCATCATCCATCATACAAATAGTAAAAAGCAAAAAATGGATATAAAGCAATAAATGGATATAAAGATAAAAAGAAAAATAAAATAATAATAGAAAAAAGAATTACTAACAATAAGTGGCTATACTGCACGGCTTAATAAATATTTTAATGGCTTAAATCAGTGGATCTAGTATATCAATAAATTTGTGAACAGAATTGACATAGACTAAATATTTTAATATATAAATTTAAAAAAAAAAGTATTTCGAAACTAACATAAGTATGTATTGATGCTCATAGAAAATAAAATTTCAAAATAAAAGAAATCATTGCAGAAAAAGAAAATTTTCCAAACAATCACAAAATTGTAATGTATCCTTTAAAAAAAAAAGATAGATGTTATTTAATAAATAATTCTGATTTTGCAAACATGTATCGTTAAATTTTTTAAAAATTTGTTACGTACTTTTTAAGCATATATAATAAATACACTTGCGAATAAAATGGGAATTATATTTATAGACAATCAAATTTTTGAACAGTAAATTAATTTTTTATGTACACATTTAATAATTCCTTCTTTATACATAAGATTTTGAAGTAGAAGGTACAAAATGAAAGTGATATAGTGAGCGATCAATAATCTCCAAACGCTCAGTTGGAAGCGTAGTCTTACCGTTCACGTTCACATCATAATAATCATTTCAGACACGATTGCGAGCACACCTCAGTGACACCGCTAAGTTTAAAATCCTTTATATAACTTGTACACGCTAAAATATCTCTTGTTCGTGAAGTATATTTGAATAAAGTTAAAAGTTAGTAAACTAAAATAACGAATTTTAATCAAAATATTAAAATCATAGTGATACTAAAGTATGTTATAGTTAATTTTAGATAATAAAAAAAAATGAATTCTATTAATTATCTCTAAATTATTTAAAAAATCATGAAATGTTGCGAATACAGTTGTTATAATTCTCATCTGTAACAAGTCATAAATTCTTTTTTGGTATAAACGGATTACGATGAATATTTTTTTATTGGATAGCAAAATAAAATATGTTTCAATTAAATTGTAAATTGATCAAGATTGATTCTCATCTGATAAAGTTTCAAACGAGGAAAAAAAATCAAAAATATTTTTTTTTAAGTGCTTCAGTTGTGCAATTTATGAACAGGTTTGTAATAAAAAAAAACACATATTTCTGAACGTAGTTTTATCGTCAATATGATTAAAAGCCTTAAACATCGTACTAGAACTATTAAACATGCGCGAAATACTTACACGTGTGTCACAACTGTTGCTCTGCGTAACAGGTTGTCACGTTATTTACGGTAAAAATGCCTTGGTAATGTGTCAAAAAAACATGTACGGATTCTAATGTACTTGAAAAATTAATTTCATATTCTGACTAGGTATCGAAAACATAATTCGTTGAATTGTTTGAGACAATGGGAAAATGTTTTTAATCACGACATATTAAAGACTGGAACTCGGCAAAGTAGTCTGTGTTGCCCTCTGTGTATTGAAAAGAAAAAGTAACTTTAAATTCATTGATTAATTTTGTATTAATAATTTCTATTAATTTGTAAATAAAATAGTTATAATACTTATTTTACAGTATAAGACAGTATAAGATGATCGTAACACTGTGTATATATATATATATATATATATATGTAGTATATATACATATTGCACATGTGTACATTGTCTGCTAAAATACGGAACTTTCTACTTTCGAAATATTATTGGGTCACTGCTATTAGTTATGTGTAAAATCCTTCCTCGCTATTGATATTTGGTTATTATGTATATTGTTTAGTAATCAAGTAGCACATAGAAGTCACTTTTTTTGTATAAATCGTAATATTAGCTAAAAATTAATTAAATTCCTTTTAAATTAAATTCCGTACAAATATTAATAATTTATTGAAAAATTTACGTCTTATTAAATAAAAGATAATATTAACTGCTTATAACCTTGTAAAACTGATTCGTGATTAAAAATTTTTAATTTTTAGTCTAATATTTAGATATACATATATGTGTGATTTTATTTTACGTATTTTAGTATTTTGAATAATTAATTTAAATTTTTAATGATTATACATTTCGAAAGGAGTAATAGTAATAAATAAACAATTAAAAATTTTTTAATAAACGATTTAAAAATTTTATTAAAGTGTTGATTTATTTAATTGAAAAATATATAATAAATTTCGGATAAGATTTTGTTATAAACATTGTAAACGAAGATACGTTTCAGAAGTGTTTTATAACTTCGTGAACTAAGTTTCGTTTGAAATCTTGAAAAACGATGGAGAGAGAGAAATCCTCGATCGATTCTGCCAAGGATACTGAATACGGAACGTGAGTATTGCTCTTTTTGCAACTGCTTCATTGCATCATGATATTATGGTTCAACATTATTCATCTCTCGTGAGATTATTAACAATTTTGTAAAATTATTTTCTTTTACTACAGATGTAATACAGGATTTGAACACGTTGACATATAATTCCATTACTTTTCTGAATAATACAATCAACTTGAAGTATATTATTGTTTAAAAATTCTTAATTACTTAAGAAATCATAGAAATTCTATTTTCGAAATGTGAAATGCTAGAATTCATAATATTGGTGATTTTTTAGTGTCAAATTTAAAGATGAACACATATCATCTTGGAAATTTTGGAAAAAAAGAAGATACGTAGTCGGAGTATTGGCGTTTTTCGGATTTTTTACATCATATATTCTTCGTGTAAATTTAAGCGTAGCCATTGTTGCAATGACCGCAAAGATTCGCAAAACCGATGAAAATGGAAAGGAATATTTTGTAAGTAAAGTGAACTACAAATTTAAATATTTACAAGTTAAATGATCTATAAGTTATTTATAAGTTAAATAATTTAAATATTTATAATAAACTTTTTAAATTTCACTCATTCAAAAGTTTTTAGCATATGACTGTATTATATTGCAAAAATAAAGATAAATGCCGATAAAATTTTATCACACAATTCAAACGAGATAATTCTTGAAATAAGTTATAATTACTCGATCAACGATATGACAATAATGTATTAATGCGTAAGATTAAATTGGAAAGTAATTCTTATCAAATGTAATATAATTATACAGAAACATACGTATTCTTATCATAATATATGATATTTTATCAGTTACATCATTTAGATTATCATTTACTTTGTAAACATGTAATTGATTGCTTTGTTTCATTGCTTTTTTATATAATAACAAAAAAATCGTTTATTTAGGATTTTCATTTAAAGTTACATCAATATATTTATTTATTTTGATCTATTATTAAATTTCTATTTATTTTTTCTTAGTTAAAAATAAATTAAAGATGACCACATCTGATAATAAATATTTAGAAGTTTATCAAGATATAATATTACATAAGATAAATGAATCTTGTTAACTTTGATCATTTTTAAATGTATTCAGGGTGCTTTTTACAGGAACAAGAATTCGATTGGGATTCGAAAACACAAGGATTGGTGTTAAGTTCTTTTTTCTATGGATATATAAGTACCCAATTATTAGGAGGATGGCTTGGTGCGCGTATTGGTGGAAAAAGAGTTATTGGGCTTGGAATAGCAGTTACAGCTTTTCTTACGATTATCACACCACCCCTGGTCAGAATAAACGTTTACATTCTGCTTGCTTTGCGAATAGTAGAAGGAATTTGTGAGGTGAGGTAAAATTACAATATTATAAAATTATTATGATATTAATTATACATTCATTTCTTAAATTATTATTTAAACTCCGACTTAGTAGGTATTAATTCTGAGAAATAATGATCAAAAGAATTGGTTCTTAAAAATAATTTCATCTTAAGTCCTATTATTAAAATGATGTTTTCTTCCTGATTCTGTATCAGATGTCCTTCTCATTTCATTTATTTTAAATAAGTAAGTAAC
Source organism: Tetragonisca angustula (assembly GCA_036937485.2). Classification (NCBI taxonomy): domain Eukaryota; kingdom Metazoa; phylum Arthropoda; class Insecta; order Hymenoptera; family Apidae; genus Tetragonisca; species Tetragonisca angustula. The sequence continues at coordinate 530,771 of JAWNGG020000095.1, read as the reverse complement.
ACTAGAATGTTGGAAATATATATGAGCTTATAAAAATGTCACATAATCTGTTTGACATCTTTTATAGTATATCTTCTATTCTTCTTTATGCCCCTAATAATCTTTTGCCGAAGATAAAAAATGAAAAAATGTGCATATAAAATAGCAAATAAAACGTACTCAATATACAGAATGAGTCACAAAAAACAATATTCTTATATGTATATACACCGTCATTTGTTTTTGTATTGAAAAACTTTAACAATTAACATTCTCAAATATTTCAACATCTTAACAACTTTAACTTTTTATATTTCTTGGAAAATTATAATAGTATTATAATAGTAGAAATAGATTTTTCTCAAAGTTATTTTTTACAAGGTTTAAATCATTGGTGTTTTTGAAATAGTACGATGTAGGTATTTTCAATCCTATTGCATTGTGATTGATATAAGATCGATGAATTTATCAACTTTTAAACTTGGTTATTCGTTCAATTAACGAAAACATTGAACTGTTCAAATCGTTTTGTCAATTATTTTTGATAAAAACTTAATTATTTTTTCTATTTTATGTATCCTACATATCTTGAGAAATATTTTTATATCTATATCTAACTTTGCCCCAGAAGATTTTTTAATACACTCAACCAGTATAAGAGTCCGGTGACTCACTTTGTATGTAAAATAATTGCTTTTACACATAATATTACACATTCGCTATCAGAGATATATATATATAAAATACATTAACGTATCATTCATTTCTATTATATTTTCTTTTTCCATTTTCATTTCATTTCATTTAACAAAAAAGAATAATATAATAAAATAACAATATAATTTTATAGTTTTTTATTACTAAAATAATTTCTATTCATTTGAATTTAGGGTGTAACGTATCCTTGTATACATGCAATATGGGCACAATGGGCACCTCCATTGGAAAGATCGAAATTAGCAACACTTGCATTTTCTGGAAGTTTTTTTGGAACTGTATTTGCGATGCCAGTTGCCGGTTTGATGGCTGAATACCTTGGTTGGTCTTCCGTCTTTTATGTTTTTGGAGTAGCTGGTGTTATTTGGTTCTTTTACTGGTGGATAGTCGTGAAGGATAAACCAGAGGACGATACATCTATTTCCAAAGCCGAACTTGAATATATTAAAAGTAGCCTTGGAAACTCAAGCAAAGAAAAAGTAAGTTTGTTCTAAAAAATAATATAGTAATTATTTATTTTAGGGTACTTTTTACTGGCAAAAACATCATTTTGAACTTTTCACTGTACATGTTACCGCCACGATAGATATATGTATATAAAGAGAAGTTGTCTAGAATAATGACCTTGATAATATATTTCATTGAAATCGGAATGAAGAATAACTTCTAAAGTAAATAATTGTCAATAATATAACAGTTTAAAAAAAATTTTGTTATTAATTTGCTCTTAGAAATATATATATAATTTTTATCCGATTTTTAAATATTATTATCAATAATTTTCTTTATTTAAAAACTTTTTTTTAAGTAATTTATTTTACTATTCGACTTTTGTGTCTTTTTATAATTAATATATAATTATAATGTATAATTATAATTAATACATGTATAATGTTATATTTACAGAATTTTTTTGATTATTTTGTTATAGAAAATTACACATCCATGGAAAGCTATGCTTACGTCTCCACCAGTGTGGGCAATTGTTGCAGCTCATTTTAGCGAAAATTGGGGGTTTTATACGATGCTTACTCAGTTACCAACATTTATGAGTGGTGCGTTCAATTAAACATTTATTTAATAAACATATAATAAATTATATAAATTATACTTAAGGAATCTATTTTTAGATGTACTCGATTTCAAATTGGATAAGACTGGATATTTATCTGCATTACCGTATCTAGTTATGACTCTCGTTGTTCAATTTTCTGGACATTTAGCAGATTATTTAAGAAGGAAGAAAATTTTAACGACTACGCAGGTCTGTCATGAAATATTTATAAATTGTCTAGAAACACTTTTCTTTTTACAAATTTTTTTTGTAGATCCCCATTAAAAGCATTTGAAAATAAAATATTTTCAAAATAAAATATAATAAATAAAACAACATTCTATTTATATTTTAGTAATTTTAGTACATTGTTTTCCAGTGCTATTTAAAATTACATATAATGTATAATACAAGTATAAGATGCAAAAATTTTGCAACTATAATATTTATTTTGTTGCAGGTCCGTAAATTATTTAATTGCGGAGCTTTTATATGCCAAGCGATATTCATGACGTGTACAGGTTTCATCTTAACACCGGTAGGGGTAGTTATTTGTATAACTTTAGCAGTTGGCCTTGGTGGCTTTGCTTGGTCTGGATTTGGGTAATTTTTTTTCTAATTTTAAATGTAAAAATACAAAAAAATGGAAGGAAAATATAAATACAGAATTAAAAAATATCATAATTTAATTATTTAAAAAGTTAAATAATTTTTTATATTAACATTAAATGTACATGTGTATATATACATATATAATGTCAAAATATAAAATTTTTAAATTTTTAATTAATTTTCATTAACAAATTAGTGAACGACGTTAGATATGTATATTCTTCAACTAATTTGCCAAAAAAATTGCACATTTATTTATTTATAATATAAATTATTATAATTTTTCTTTAAAAATTCATTAATATCAAATATCTTTTTTTTAAATTTATTAATTCTGTACACGGTGTGGCACGTACTGTCGCCACGATTTTTCAGACACTTCTGATTATGTGACAACAAAAAATGTTTTGAACAAAAATTAATCAATTTCTAGTTGGCTACAAGGTACAATATAAAAAATTCCAAAAATCTTTTTTTTCGATAAAAAATCAAGGTCATATTGACTTTTTTAAATGACAGTGTATTTTTGAATTCGCAAGATTGTTGCTTCTGAAAAACGAATTCAACGACCTACTATACTACTGACCTTCAGATGTCTTTGACTTCAGAAATTTAGGTTTAATCAATAGAAATTGTTCATTGTAAATTTTTCATGAAAATTATGTTCTCTGAACCAGTGAGTACCAACCCTGAATCAGAAATGATATCTGTGACAGTTATCACAGATTATTAATTACACATTGTTTGAACACTTTTGTCCGTTTAACGGTCTGACACCACAGTACAAGTTATGTTAATATTTTTTCATAACGTAAATATCAACATGATTTTCATCCTACCAAGTAATCATTCATTCTGCTAAAACAATTCTGATATTCAGTCTTAATCTATCAGTACAAAATTAAGCATGTATTCTAATAGTGAAAAAATAGATATGCTGTTTATGCTTGATAAATGTGATAGAAATGCACGTAGAGCTGCAAATATGTATGTACGCTACAAAATATCCAGAGAAACACCACCCGTGTCCAAAAATGTTTTATAACATTGGAAAGTGTGCAAGAGTACATGATTGAAACAAAATAATTTTTGATATTAACGTTTCTGTTGATTAAACCTAAATTTCTGAAGTCAAAGACATCTGAAGGTCATAGTATAATAGGTCCTTGAATTTGTTTTTTCAGAAGCAATAATCCTGCGAATTCAAAAATACACTATGTCATTTAAAAACCAATGTGACCTCGATTTTTAATCGAAAAAAAAGAGTTTTTAAAATTTTTTATATTGTACCTTATAGCCAACTAGAAATTGATTAATTTTTGTTCAAAACATTTTTTGGCACACAATCAGAAATGCCTGAAAAATTGTGGCGACAGTTACGTGCTACATCCTGTATAACTTTATAAATATATTACATAAATATTTTTTATATAGAGTAAATCATTTGGATATTGCTCCTAAGCATGCAAGTGTGCTTATGGGAATAGGAAATACTGTGGCTACTTTACCTGGAGTTATAAGTCCTCTTATTACTGGATATATTGTCCAGAACAAAGTAAGTTTCAGTTATGACATATATATTTTCAATGAAATGTAATTATAGTATTGATATTTAAAAATTCTATAACATTACGTTAAATTATATTTAACTACAACTTTAGATATTAATTAATAATTAATGATTAATGAATATTTAAAAATGGGATTTAATGAGGTTGGACTGTATTTTATAGAGTGCCGCAGAATGGAGGATAGTTTTCATTATTGCTGGGGCAGTTTATTTGATTGGAGCTATAGTATATGGTTTGTATGCATCTGGTGAAAAACAAAGTTGGGCTGAAGAAAGTAACGAGGAATCAAAGAGATCTTATGATAATCCAGCAATGGAAATAGATAATTTATAATATGAAATAAACTAAATTTACTGACAATTACATATTTATAATATATAATTAATGTTTAATTTAAATCTAAAGTAGTTGTGACTATTTTTATCGAATATATGTTAATATATGAATACATCAGTTTTTATTCACTTTTTGGTTTAAAACAGTGCTTGATAAATGAAAACAATTTCACGTAATATTTTTTACATATGTATTATTTAAAATAACAGTATTTATATTGACTATAATACATAAAACATAATAATACAAGAAAGCATTTTTTAATTTCTTTCCCCATTAGAATAGATTTTTTAAAAATATTATTTCTATACTTTTTTTGTATATTTTTTTTATAAAAAAATTTGCATCATATACATATCATATACATCATATACTGAAAAAAATAAAACAGTAATAGTACAGTCCAAAAATATTATTACCATTCAAAAATTTTTAAAATTAACAAAATATAGAAAATGTTATGTGTATACTTATCAGTATTTCTTTTCAAAATATTTCATTAGTTCAAATATTTAAAATCATTTGTATACTTTACAAACTTTCTTTTGTTATTAACAATATTTATTATTATTAATAATTATTATGAACTGATTTTCTACATGAAAAATACTTTTAATACCAATAAAAATATAAATATATATTTAAGTATAATATACCTTTATATTTGTAATATTTAAATTAAAAGGTTGAATCAAAATAATTAAGTAACTTGGAAATTTAATGTGTACAACTTATTATATATAAATTTAAAAAATAAAAAGTTTAATTATAAAATTTTTAACACAAATAGCAGATTGTTAAAAAGTAAGTGGTAGATTGTTAAAAAAATAACTGAATTTAAGGAAATAACAAATAACGTTTAACAATGAATATTAATATTTAAAGAAAGGATGTAAAATAAAGAATATGTTATATATAATCGAAATAATAGAATTATTTACAATAGTTTACAATAGTTACATAGAAACAGATAAAAACTAAGAATTGTAAAATATCTTTCTCATTGTTTTAAACAATAAACTTTTAATAAAAAATATTTTTTTAATACATATGTATGTATTATTTATATCTCCTTAAAAAAGATAAAAGTGATCGATAAAAAAAGTTAGAAAAAAGTTATGATGATAAAAAAAACTTATAAGTTAATTTTATATGGAAGAAATTATAACACGTAAGAATTTTTATAATCAGTTGGCGATTAGTAAACCAATGATCTTACGAAAGTGATTGAAAATAAACAAACCTGCGATACAACTAAGGAACAAGATATTTTCATGTGGCATTGATCTTATTTTTTCATTACACAAAACTGGATGAATTAATAAATAAAAAATTTGCTCAAATTTATAGGATAAAGTCTTTCATCGTTAAGAGGTGAGTGAAAAAATATATATATTTTTTGTAATTATTATAAAATATATGTATGTTTAATAGCTTGAATGTAAGTATAACCTATTTAATAACAATTTTTAACAGTTTATAAGCAAAAGTTTTTATAAATATGTTTATAAATTAGTAATTAAAAACGTTACGTATAATATTAAAGTTATATAATTAAATCATCATATATAGGTTATGAGCAAGCATTGTATGTTAATTTTCAATGAAAATTATTTTACGTACCTTCCTGTTCAAATTATTTTAGCATTATATTTACATAAAATATTAAAAGAAAACATGATTCTTTCTACAAATAATTTGCATTAATTGATAATAATCTATAACATGGTAATAGAGCCGTTATATTCATATAAATTTTAAGTAACATATTTTTGTAACAATATAATGTAGAAAGAAAAGATATATATGTATTATATATATATATATATAAAATACATCTATATACATTACAACATTATATATATAATATAATAACAAAATAATATTTAATAAATATATATGTATATTTAATAAAACAAAATAATTTTTTAACTAATTTATTAAAAGCTTTTACTTATGTGTACTTATATATATTTACAGATGTCATTAACTTTTCAACAAATCATACTGGATGCTAAAAAATTAGTGATTAGAATATCAGAACACGAAAATACAGCAGATAATTTAATAAGCGAAATAGAATCAGTTTGTAGTCAAATTGCTAATATGAAGCAGGTAAACAATTTATTTATATAGTATAATACAGTGTAGTATTGTTTAAGAAAAAGAAATATATATATATATATATATATATATATATATATAATAGAAACAAAATATTATGAGGTAAAAACAAACTATTTTAGATTGTTAATACAATTCTTTGTTACAAAACTACTTGAAGTTCATTTATAATAATTTTTATTATTCATTTATAGTATCAGGAAGAAGTACAGATTTTAAATACTGAAGCAAAACAAAGACCACATGTACAATTAATCTCAGGAATACAGAGAGAAATCAAACACTTGCAAGAATTACAAGCTGAAAATAAGGAATTAAAAAAGGCACTGGAAGATCATCACCATGCTCTTGAATTAATTATGTCTAAATATAGACAACAAACAGCATCTTTGTTACGTCTTTGTAAAACAGATCTTTCTTCATTACATAATGCAAAATATGCTAATGTAAGCATAAACATTTTTAATTACACATACAATTAAATGTTACATTATTTTACTAAAATGAATGTTTTTTATTATACAGAGTGGAATACTTATATGAGAACACTTAAATCTCTCTAATAGTTTTTGAAGATATGGATAAACTTTGTTAATAAAGTTATTTGATATAATTATAATTTAAAGGGGCATAAATATAATAGTAATGATTTCTCTGTAGGTGAAGAGGTTTTAAAGATTTCAAGGTCACGTCCATTTTTTTAAATACAATAATATATTTTTTGATGCAATATTCTCTATAAAAAAAGTATTAACTTATGTATATTAAAAAACTGTTAGTTTAGAGATATTTAACTTTATAAATATTTATAAAATCTATGCATGAAAGACAAGAACAGTATGAACATAAGAATATTGTCCTTGTCTTTCTTTATCTCTGATGCAATAGATTTTACAGGATTAAAATTAAAACATTTCCTAGTTTTTTGACGTACATAATTATAACGTACCACGTTAACTTTTTATAGACAATGTCAAGCTATATGGATTCATAAATAAAAGAAAATATTCCACTTAAAAAAAGTGGAGATGACTTTGAAATCTTCGAAACCCACTTACAAAAAAATTATTACTGCCATATTATGGCCACCTCAGTACTGAACAAGTTTTATTTTATATTAACAAAATTTCTATATCTATATCTTTAAAAATAACAGAGATATTCAGATGTTCCCATTTAATTAAGTATTCCGTCCTATATATATGATAAGTTACATTCTAATGCCATAATTAAAATTTATTATATGAGAAGCTATATATATGAAATTTTAATTCAATAATTCTCTTGAAATTTTATCATTTATTAATAATTACTAATTGTATTTTATAAAATAATCGCTACAGATAATCACTAATCAAGCAGAAAAAATTAATGAAATGGCAGCAGTAATGAAAACTGCCGTTGCTTTGGACGAAGAAAATGAGATGAAAGAAAAAGAAGTATATAGCAGTTTAAAAGAAGAAAATACTACGTTACGAGAAATAGTTAATATTGCGAATAAGTATTGCATCTTAAATAAAGAAACTGAAGTAGAAAGTAAAACTGTACAAACTGATCCAGTAGCATGTTAAAAGAAATTTACAATTTATATTTCTCTTATATACAATTTATATTTCTTTCTTATTAAATTTCGTATTATTTATTTCATATTTTATAATATAATTAATGTTAGACAATTGTATTAATTGTATGCAATAAAATGCACGTATAAAGTATAATTTGTATATATTGAATCGTAATGAATTTTATACCGAATATAGTTTTATTTAATACATTGAGATAAAATGATATAAAGTTTTAGCCTTTATTTAGATTTCTTTTTCTTCGTTATTGAAAAATATGTTTGTGTTTTACGATTTGCGGTATTATATATTCGAATACTCCTTCGTTTGCGCACGCGCACAGGAAGTTTAGTAATAACATACACTTTTCTAGGGGAAAGATATCTTTCGTTCGCTATATTTCTGGAACGTTTCAGAACTTGCATTTCATTAACTAATAAATGTAAAAACTTAAGAAAGTTGAACTAAAAATTTTTCCACGATATTTAACACTGTTATCTAACGTACTCGATTATAAAATCATATGTAGCGTATACGCATACATGGCATATGTATATAGTATAATAACCATAGTTCCATCTATATTCTGTTCTCTCATAGTAGTATCGTTAATGTGCATTGTGAGATGCTAGCTAGCTACGTTTAAAGAAACCATAGGTTGGTGTGGGTCTGCATACTGCTGGAAGGCAGCCGCACAAGAGAAAGGGTGATGGCAAGGAGTGGAGGTGATTCTCAGTGATCTTTAACAAATGGCTCTGTCCGAAGTGCACAATTTGGCTACAATCATCAGCAACAATGGTTTCTCTGTTAGCAAGGTAAGCAAACGTGGCTCCCGACTTCATTTCTGAAAATGTGACGTTCATTTTCCTCCACTGTAAAGTACAAAGCAATAGTTCCATCATAACGTGCAATAAAAGGCATCGTTTGTATTTAAAATACCGTATTTAGTTAACGAGAGAAAGAAACGTTTAATATACGATGCGAAGATCATGATTTCGATTACAGTTATTTAGTAATTTATTTGACAGAAATAATTCGCCTTTAGTGCATTGTCGATGCGTAATTAGGCTCGTAATAGATTTAAATTCAAAATTGTTGCTTCTGAAATGAAGTCATAAATGAAAAAGATAAATTTATTCTGATAAATTTTATTTGTAAATTTGTTAATTTCATAATAATCGTATATAGAATCTACTTAATATATTTTGATAATTGTCTCTCTATAGAATCCACTTAATATACTTTGATAACTGTTTTTTAACATATTAATACATATATAGTGTAATGCTCAATAGTTATTCGATTATAGGAAGTTAATAAAGGAACAAAGTTTCATGTAATAATAATAAAGAATTGAAATGGTTTTAAGTCAAATGCAAAATTAATTACTTTTTTTTTTATAGAATAACGTGGTTGACCATAACATCAACATGTTGGAACCACAAAACAATTATCCAGCTGACAGATGTAATACAGAATATAATTATTGGAACTATGACTTAGTGGAATGTAATACGCCAAAAAATGTAAGAAACTTAAAGATAACAAGACTATCTTAACTTAAAGATTTCATTATTTAATACAGTTCTATGAAAAAATTGTTTTATATGTTAAATTAAAGGAAATAAACATGTAACTAATATCACATTTAAGATATTGTAAAATATATGTATATATATGTGTATATAATATATATATAACTATGATACTTTGTTTTAAATACTTACATCATATCAATCTACAATGCATAATATATTTTTTAATAACTGACTTATCTGCTTAAATAATATTTTAAAATAATTACTTTTGTGAAAAGATTAAGGATGTATTTATTTTTTGAATTAGATATTTTCATTCTTTCGAATATAACATATTTCACAAAACAACTTAACTAAATTTTATTAATTAAATATAAGAATTACATTAGGAAATCTATGAAATATATTTATCTATTCTTACTTTGATATTTTATGGCGAAAGTAGAAAGTTCTAATTCAGAATAAGGTACTTTATATAATATATATTTTAATACGATTTATTGAATATGATTCAGAGGTTTTTTAAAAATAACAAAGAAGAAGAATTACACTATGATACTAATTCTTTTTTAATTATTTATTTACATAGATGAATGTAGAAGATGAGGATAGTCAGGATTTAAATAATCCTATGGTCAATGATCTAGTATCAAAAATTCTTGATGATGATTCAATTGTTGGTGACAGTGCTCACAATATTAGTTATGGCAATATTCAATATTATTCAGATACTCAGCCCTGTAACATGGAAAACAAAATGGAAAATAATACAGATCCTAATTTTACTATGGATCGCTTCAATGTGCATTCAACATTTAATAAATTACAGAATAACATTTCTAGTAATGTTAAACTTGAGTGTAATTATAACAATCTCTGTGGAGAACTCAAAACATTGAGCCTCAATACGTGTGTAGGACAAGTACCAGATCAAGCAAATTTATATAACAACGGGGTTGGTGCATATCCAAATACGTATCCATCTGATTCACAGTCATATGCATTACGTCCAAATAGTGAAAATTATTGTGTTGGCGGAAATGCTATGCCTTTGTGCAATGATTTATTAACAACTACAAATGAGACAAATGTGAGTAAACAGTCTAACTGGACAGAGAATTTGTCAACACCAGGTTGCACATCAGATCTATTTGGAAATTATCAACGAATACAAAATTGTACAAACCCAGATCTTAATTTCAACATGGCTCTAACATTAGCTTTAGATTCACCTGACCCAATTACTCTGAATGAATTGGAGTACCACAATAATATTAGACAAAATGGAACTGCTAATACGTATAATAATCTGACACCTTCTATGCATGAATTATACAGCATGACTGCCAATAATCAAAGTTACAGACCAAGTTCAGCAATGACTGATTTGAGTATTGATTCTGGCTTTCTTTCGAACTCTCCATTACAACATTTTTCTCCAGCTGATACGAATTTGCACAATTTTGGGAATAATATACAACGCAGTAATGCTAATGATTATAAAGATTTACATGATTCAAGTAGATTAAGCGTGGCAAATATCTCCCTACCAAATGAGCAACTACAATTTTTGCAACAACAAGCTCGTAGTTACAAATTAAATCAAGCTGTGGACCAAGAATATAAGCAACTAATCGATTATTATCCAAGTGTAAGCGACCACATCTTTACCACATCATCGATCAATAATTTAGATACAAACGAAAATTGTCTTACAAATAATGATTATAGAATTGATAATAATTTACTGAAAATTATCAGTCCAAAATCAAAGACTATCGAATCTAAGACATATTCACCAATTGGATTTCCAAAAAATTTAAGTTCACGTAACGCTCATCAGTCAATTGCAAAATATGGATATCATAATTATCAACATTACACTGCCAATAGCAGCGAGACTTTGAAAATGTTACCACAAAGTTCCACATCTTATCAGGACTTGAAGCAGCCTAATAATACTAATACGTATAAGGTGGAAGGATTTGACCTTACCAAAGAAATAGCTTTTCCTTCAGTAAATCATTTGACAAATCAAATCGCAGGGTCTTCAATGAACAAAGATACTTTCAATTATCTTATGAAACAACGACATCACATGCCAAGAATACAAAGTAGTGCTGGTATTCCATCTGCTGATGTACTTTTTAATTCGGGAATAGTACCAAATCCTGGTACAGTAAGATCTGGAGTATTCCCACCAGTAATGCCAGTTCCTGTACCACTTCCGATCCCACGTCTATTTTCTGTACTTTATGGTGGAGGTTTGAGCCTTAGAAATGGAAGTGGAGCAGCTAGACGTACAGCACCTTCAAGTATATTGCACTTCAGACTAGAGCAAACTTACGAACAGTTTAAACAATTAGAAAAAGAACGTAAGAAATGTGAGGCTGGGTTAGCTGCTCATTTCCCTGGCAAAAGAGTGACAAGTGCAAATAATATACCTATACCTCGCCTTCAAGGAAATCCATCACGTGTCGATCGTTTAATCATTGACTACTTGAGAGAGCATGCACGCGTTATAACTTTGATCGCGAAGGTAGTATAATATCATTTTTTCTTGTTGATAAAAATATATTAAATAACAATAAGATTTCTCTATATCTATAAATATAGATGGAACGTTTGCGAGGGACCACGATGAATCAACGCGTACATAAAGCTATGGAGTATTGGTTAGAAGCAATAAAATTTGTTCAAGAATGTCGTAAACGGGAAATTGCAAATGCTACTAAACGCCAGAAAGAGAATCCACCGTGTATTCTTGTATACAATGATAATGGTATGTTCATAGGATATTCAACCGCATATTTAACTACAGATATAAACTACAAATTATAAAATTTTTTTATTATATTTATTAGTTAGAAATAGTTGCAATCATTAATTTTTTAATTTTTCTTAAACATTGCATCTTTGCAAACATTGAATATTTCATTATTAAATAATGATAAAGAAATTCATATTTAAATTATTGTTCTATATTTACAGATATATTAACGTTGGCAGCCAGTGTCTACGAATTGACGAAGGCATCTCGATATGCTAGAACTGGTATGTATAATGCATTACAAGCCACACTATTGTATGATCTGGAAATAGAAAAAAAGGTCGTTGAAACTTCTAAAGATCCAGTTCTCGTGATAAAACGTAATGAAAGTCAGATTGCAAGTGACGTTGGCGATTATTCAAACTGTACCTAGCAAGATTTTGAAAACCGCTTCTCCATTTCGTATGAGAAAACATAGATTGAGTCCAGCAGCTTTTTACTTACGTATTCCGCGTTACGTTAATGAAAAGCTTTCGCTGGCGTTTATCATAATTTTATCGCTGAGACAAAAAATGCCGCCCATTAATTGCGAAATTTTCAAAACATCATACAAAGAAATATGCGTACTCGCGTCGGAATAGGGAAATCGTATGCGTATCTACTTTTTACAAATTAATATTATAGTAACTCCATAGTTTTCTACTGTACATATTTTTATCCCTACTATAATACAGTCTTGGGAGTGTCAGTTCTCGGTATCCAATACTTGTGATCCAGTTGTCTATCGTATGTCGCACTTTCAAGTGAGTTTGCTTGTTCTTTGCTAATATACTAACAAAAAGAAAACTTACGAACGTCGATATTTTTATCTTTGGGTATGCTGTCTTGCATATTTCACAATGCCAAAGATAATCATTTCAAATGATTCATTTCATTGAGGATCCGATGCTTGTAAAAAAGGAAAAAAGGAGAAAGAAAAAGATTGCTCAGCTGTACTGAAAAGAAGCAAAAAAAAAAAAAAAAAGAAAAAAAAAGAAAAAAAAAGAAAAAAAGTAAGAAGAGAAAGGAACGTTCGCGAGAATTTCCAACTATTACTCATTTAAGTATGTGTCATATGGTTAGATAATAGGTTAAATTTCATCAATATATTTGTTCAGAGTGCTAGGCAGTAATTTCTTAGACTAGTTCAATGTGGCCTTCCTTAAATGTGTGACCCAAGATGTATATCAGATAGTCAAAATACATTTCGAAAACTTCGAATATTTCGAAAAATTGAAAATGCGATACAGCAACTTAAATCTCAGATCGGGTGAGCTTTTCTCAATCTGTGAAATGTGTGTAGCCTTTGATCTGACTCGATATATAGATATATATGTATATACATAATATATACATATATACATACAACGCAAATTATGTCCACTACACATAAATCTTAAAAGAAAGGTTAAAAGAAAGGACTTTTCTAACGCATACTCGCTACACGGATCCACAAAAATGCTCTGGCGTAATATTTACGCACAGCGCATAGTCGCAATTACGTTTAACTGTAAAACAAAATATTAAATATTCGTGTATACAATTACACGCATATACATGAAACATTATATGTGTACATACATATACATACATATACATGTACATGTCATGCGAATACGTATACGTATGTACACGTAGATTTATGTGCAAGTACGTACAACTTGTATAAGATATACGGAGAATTTTTAACGTGCATACGTGAAACACACAGAACTATTCCTACATACTTAGTACATATATACGTTCTAGACAAGTTAATTAGTTTTATGACGGCCGACTTGCAAAGTTCAGCATTTCCTCTACTCTGTATTGAGTAATCTCTTTCACATTGATAACTATTGCTAGGCTCAAGATATTTTAACGTTCCAATATGCTTATGTACAACTTTGTACGATTTTGTTTTATTATAATTTCGATTGCGATGTGATCGCGCAAGTTCGAGTTCCACGAAATCATTGAACGACGTTTCGTTCTGTGTTCTTGAAAGACTTGAATGACGATTATTTCCGTATTCCTATGAAACTATAAAACAGGTATTCGCACAACGACAAACGAGAATATTTCGTATTAGAAAGAAAGGGAAAAAAGAAAAGAAAATGCAAATTCATACACTGTCCAACATATAGGGATGACATATAGAGATGTCTTATTGTTAGACACAACAATTTTACTGTCTCGAGGTCTAATTTTCTTAATATCTAAGCTGAATCGATCGGCCTGTATTATGATTAGAAATATTCGTAAAATTGGTTATTGATTGAATGTTGGTGGAGCTTTAATATAATCATCTTTGCATATATATCCGTCAACTGCTATCCAAGCTGCATTGTGTATGTAGTGCCCAGTAATAAGATGGTGTGTCGGTTTAATTCCTCCTGTACTTCTGTATCAATCTTAGGCAAGAAACGTTAGTAGTGAAGTATTTGATTTAGTCCTAGCAGTACTTGGTACGAATAGAGTTTTCTGGCTGTCTTTGCTGCTGATCATTACTAACGAACCAACGTTTCTCAAATTTCTACATTGTTTCTCGTTTTTATACGTTTTACAAAGAAAGTCGGAGCTTCACAAAAAAATTTTTCATCGGTATCTTATTTCTTTTTTATTTTAAACCATTTGCACATCAACTGATAATTTTATCAGTTATGTATATCCATTTATTTTTTCAAGTTAAAGCACGAAAATTTTAATTCCAATGAAGAAAATGTGAATTCTATAGATGGGATTAAGTAACTTTAAATTAAGTTTCTAAATCGTTTTATCGCTTGGACGTACGCGTTTTTGTGCGAAATAAAAATTGTTAACCTTGTACGCCTCGAAGTTTTGAATGACAAAATTACATCGTTAATTACTGAAAAAAAAAAAACAAAAAACTCTTATCTACAAAATATCGCGTCTTTGAATGTACTGTATCGAAACAGTAGGAATTGCTCGGCTGCAAAGACAATCTTTAACGAGGAAGGGTCCGGTACTATTCAATCTTGCAAAAAAATAAGGCATACATACAGACTGTTAACTTGCTTTTACGTAGTGCTTACATAATTATCGAGGACCATGTCATCTCCATGTATATCAGTATATCTGATTTCATTCTTCGTTAATACAAAGGAATATTTGCATTTCTTTGCAACTCCATTGTTTATCCTTTTTTTTTTGTTTTTTTGTTTCCTCTTTCTCTCTTCATTTTCTTTTCTCTTTTTCCTCTCTTTTTTTAAATTTTTGTTTTATCTAATCTCAGAGGTGAGCAATGTGTGAGCAATTTAACCTGATTATTTTTACATTAGTATTATTTTGTTAACGTCCCTCTTTGTTTCATGCCGTTTCCTCACTCTTCTGAAAGAGTTGAAGATAACTAAGCACTGGAAGAGAGACGCGTGTGGTCTTTTGCGATGTTCAACTCTTCTTTATTTTTATTTCAAGAATAAAACGAAACAAATGATTAAACACGCGTCCGGAAATATCGAAAGCATAGTCTTAGCAAGAATTTAACGAAAAACGTAAGAAAGAAAAAAGAAAAAAAAAAAAACGAAAAATACATGTGTTTGTTAGTATAAGATAGATTATCGTTCGTTAAAAAGAAGTTCATAGGGCGAAGAGAAAGATTACTTTTGCTTATGTTATGTACATTTAAGAATGTGAAAATGGGAACGTTTTCACAGTTCTGTACGTTGTGGTTTACGCTGAAGAAGAAAGCAAGCAGTGCTTTGCAGAATTTCCTTCCGCATTTCTCAACATGTTTATATTGTAACTGTGATATATATAATGCCAATTTGTACATAACTTAACGCTGAAGAACTTACAATGCGAATTACGTGCAAACCACGGCAAAACCAAAAAGTGAACGCAGCCAATTCGTTTAGTGTTTCCTTCCTTATCGTCGTTATTATTTCATTCTTCTTTCGCCATTTTCGTTTCAGCCAAACGCTTTTACCGCTGTTCTACTACATAACTTGGAATGTGATATTGAGAAATAAATGTACATGTCCGATTATCGGAATCTAATCACTGGATCTGTTTAGAGAACGGAAACTAGCAGAGATTACATAGCAAAAAGTAATGCCATTTTCATTCGTCCAATTCCTTCTATGCGTGTACAATTTCTTTTTTCTTCCAGTTGAAAAAGGGCATGAATAAAGCTTTCTCACATGAAGTTACATGTGCATGCGCACATATTCAGTGATTACCTCGTATTATATTTACCATATGCAGCATCACTAAGAATAGGAACACTGTCTATACAGATACGTGTTTGACAATCCTATTTAAATTGCATGTGATATACTACCTAATAGCTAAATATGTATATGTATGTATCCACGCGTGTATATGTACTCGTACAGGTTGTTTCACTGATACTACTGACTAACAATATTGAATTTTCGTTTTATTAAATTTCCAAAGTATATTATATAGTATCGCGAAGAAACAAAACAAACCTAACATTTATCAACTCGGATTACTTCTAATTAAAACGATTACTTAAATTTAACATATTAACTCTTGCATGATTCGTATTTTAAAGGTAATAATTCAAATTTTATAAGTTTGGATCATTTTCGATTTCCCGTGTATTACGAGCAAATGAAAGATCGCACGAAAAAGCAGTTTCTATCGGATTGCATATTAATATAAGTATGTTTGACAATATGACTATCCATTTTCTCCTTGCAAGCCAGTCTTCTATATTAAGTCTTCTTGCGCTGCTATATTTTGCAGTTTTGTATATACTTACCTGTATATTTATCTGACATTCATATTAATTATCAAACAATTTTTAAGTGTCGTAAAAGCTGAGAATTAAGTTTCAAGTAGCGAAACATCCTGTACATTCCACACATGTGCGTCCACATGCTCGTGTACGTAAGTACATAATTAATTTTGCGAACGCTCACAGAGTGACGAAGTTACGTAGAAAAAGTCTTAATCGTCCATACACAAATGTATATAAAGCAAAATAATAACGAAGAAGAATAGACAAGAAACTGACCAATGTTTAATTCACGAAACTCTCAAGACGTTAGTGGGTACCTGTAAGACTCAACGGTTTCATTGTCGATAGATGCATAGGATATTAATAGTGAAATGGTCTCGCTTGTGTTGGATAAAATTCCCAATGGTAACTAAGATCGGTGCAGGGATAATTAATTTTTAATTGCATTAAGTAATTACTATATGAATTAACTTCGTGTACGAGACTGGACAGTGTTTAATTTCGTTCATCACAATTTCTTGACAAAAAATTATTCTAATATTTTGTGTTCAATATCAATCGAACAGTTTTTATGCTCATTTCTTTTTCTTTTTTCTTTCACTAAATGTTGTTGAATTAAATTATATTCAATTAAATTTTAATACAACATAGTATATTATCATTTCATAATTTGACGTGATTTCTTTAGACATACTAGTCTACAACAGACTGTGTAATACAATTTTTTTAATTGCAGTATACTTCGTTTGACTTTAAAACAGAATTTCAGATATTAAATGTCGTTATCATTTCCGATTTTCAACATGTTTATTTATTGAACTGTAGAGATACATTTTCAATGGAAAATTTAATAGAATTACGATTTTTTTACGACATGATTTTCCTTTTTCTCAAATTCTTTTCCGTGTACTTACTTTAATCTTGAATGACAACATTAAAAAGAAAAAGAAAAAAATTGAGGAACTAGCTATTTTTTCTTTGAATTTGAAATTTTTCATTGCTGAAATTTATTTTGATTTTTTTGGCACTTCTCCATGATTTCTCTATTTTTAGAAATATTTATAAGTTATGCTTGATCCAGAATTATTTCGATCTTTTATCATAATAATTTATTTTCAGAATCTAAAACACTTAAAAAAATGTTTTTTTTTTAACTTTCACGTGCGCCCTGTTTGCATTTCTTATATTACTATTAATAGCAAACTTATCAATTTAATATTTGATATTTGTGTATTTTACGATGCTCATTTATTTGTCATTATTTGATTATAAAATAAATATCCAATCATCTTATTAATGCCTACATAGACAGAACATTATTAGAAATAATTTTATGAGAACTTCTCTAGCTACTGTTTTTTTTTTTCCTGACAAAATGAATAAAAATTTAATAAATATTACAAACGATATTAAATACTGTCTGAAACTAAATGTTGTCTGTATCTTTATTTTCATGGCCAGAGTGAGGAGTCGGTTCAAATTAGTTCAACTGATGAGTGTCAATTACTTTGCACTCAGTTTTCATCTCGCTCCCGATTCGTTGTATCATTCATCAACGAACAAATTGTCAGAATGTTAACTCATATCCACATTTATTTTATAGATATTACGGTATTCAGTTCCATACTAAAATTGAATTAAGTTGATAATCCGATTAAGATAGTTCGATATATAGTCAATAAAGGTATTGAAGTGATTAATCGCTGAGCAATTTACGCAATGGATTAATACGATAGTAATCGACCAATATAACAATTTCGTCATGGGAAATGTTTAACTGTGTGGCACTAATTTAACGCTATACGTTCAAAACTACCCATTCCTGTGAAGCGAACACGTATGCCTAAGATATACACACTTTCATAATGTGCATAAGTTATGCGTATTTGTCCAATGGAAAGGCAATATTTTTCTTGGAACGGTCGATTCTCGATCGTCATAGACGGAACGATATTGATAGTATTTGTATGATAGTTAACAATTTTTATCGCGTACCTTCGACCGCCCAGTACAGCTTCAAAGAAACTTTAACGATGGTGCATAGAATCATATGTAACAACTACTACGAATTTCATTTCTCAATTTTTGACAATGTATACATTTAATGGTCGTGTACAATTTAGCGAAAACATAATCTGAATTTTCTCTCCCTATAACGGCGGATAACGTGTGTATGCTACATTCAATTTTATTTTACACAATTTCTTATTTTTATCAATTTTTATTCATGTTTTCTTTTTCGTTTTAATAGTTTAAACAAGAATTACTTATTTACAATTTACCTAATGAAGCTATTTACATACGTTTAACAAGTTATTAAAATATATCGAAAAACTATTAAAGTCTGTTAAAAGTTAATATTAAAAAATACCTAAAATTTCAAAATTTTGTCACCAAATGTTGTCGTTTGTCTAATATTGATCAAGTGATTACATTTTGATCTTCAACTGGTATTTCTAAAAATTATATAACATATTTTTTTTATCAAACGATTTGATAACGAACATGAAAAAATGAGTCTTGAACTCTTTAAGTCATGTAATTAGTGGTTATTTTCATTGTATCCATAAAAATTAACGTATGTTGAGAACTATCTTCTTTGTATACATAAGTGCTTTCAATCCATTTTTATGGAAAAATATGAGTTCATGGAGCGACGAGAAATTGTTGTATGAACTGCTGAAAATCAGATCTTCCCTCGATGTAAATGTAACCCGTCGTTTTTGTGATTCTCTACATGCTTGGTCCAGAATTCATTTGATCATTGTATCCAAGGGATTCATAGAAGAAAAAGATCGAAAATTTCGATCGGGTCTCTAATATTGGTTCGCATTCTTTTATTATCTGAAAAAAATGAATAAGTTTCTGATTTTACAAATCAACCCCGTTTTCTTTTCCTAATTTTTTTAATTTCGTCACGTTATTTATAAATGACATTATTTTTTTATTTCTTAAGGACTTAAGCACAACGATGGATGTTTGAAATGTGGGCATGGTCATTTTTTGTATATTGTGCAATATAAAGATTAGTCCTTCAAAGTTAGGTATCGTTTTACAAATTTGTCTGGTCGAATTTTTGGTAGTTTCATCTTTTTCAGTAATTTCACGATTGTTTCTAAAACCGACAAAGAACAGATCCTTTAATTTGCATTTTTTCGTGTAATATTGTTATTCTCTTTTTTGATAGATTTTATAGTCTTTTCTCTTCTAAATTGATCCTCTGTTATTAACAATGTGAAAGTCTAAATCATTATTTTTGTAAATTAATTCGAGAACATTCGCCAATTGGGTTGTTTGTAGATTTTCCAAAGACAGCTCGAGCGATAAATCTTCATGATTGAAATTGACAATAGATTCAGATTCAAATTTCATAGATTAGAAAATAAAATAATATTCAGAAATTAACTAACTTGATCCAAACCGTTGTAAATCTCCTGTATTTCAATGATTCCAATCAAAGATTAAGTTTGAAATCTTTAAAATCTCGAAACGAGGGAAAGATAATGACAAATATAATAACAAGTTCACTATGCAATAACTCTACTTTGAAGAAAAAAATACGAATAGAGGAAAAAAACTGTAGATAGGTAGCATAGTATTCAAAGGTGTAATGTTTGTTAGAATGTTTGCTGGAATGACTAGTTCTGTCGAAGCTTTTTTATTAATATCGGTACAACTTCACTTTTCTTTCATATTTAATAAAAAAAAAAAAATAATTTCATTACAGTTCTAAAAAACTTTAAATATTAGATGTGGCAAATTATATACAAATAGATATTTAATTTTTATTCGTTTAAAAATTTTCTAAGAACTTGTTTGATTTAAAATGCTGACACTTTTGAATATTTTTGAAAACCTTGGATTTAATGGGTTCAGAGGTCTTGCGACTCTAAAATATCTAAAAAGCTTTCAACATTGCCAAAATAATACTAATAAAACTATGTAACATGTAAAGTCGAATAACAATGTTTTGTGCGAGTGAAAGCTAATAAAATTAGGGATTATATCTCTTCAGGATCTTCAAGATTTAAAACTTATTCAAGGTTACCAAAATCTATTGGAGTCTCAGATTTTAGACAAAAAACAAAGATTAGGTTGATGCATTTGAAATGTTGTCCATGTGATATAGACAAACCAATATCAATTACTAAATTTTATCTTATCGTCCATTAACAACCGCATTCAAAAACAGGGAATTTGTTATGTTCAGTGTCAAGAAAATTTACATGTAATTGAAATCTTATTATTAACCATTATAACTAATCACAATATTCGTTTATTTTTTACTATAAAGAAATTCTGCTGTAGACACAAATTTATTTTTTTGAACACGTTGAAAACTTCTTCTTTCAAATAATTTCAAATAATTTTTAGTACTCAAATCGTTCAGAAACAACTGCTAACAATTTTATTCCAAGAATTTTTTAATTCTGAAACTAAGAACATGTATAAAATTTTGATTAAACAGATAGTATTGTTAAGAACACTATTGTGTTGTTGAACTGCGTTTCACTTTGCGTTTCGGATTCTCTAAAATGTCGTCGAATTAATAAATTTTAAATGAAGATAAGGAGTCAATTGCGTTTTTATGTAATGTTCGTCGGAAGTTTGTTCTTCGCGTTTCCGTTTCTTTGCTTTTTTTGCTCTCGACGTCATTGTTTAGGAGAGACTAGGAGGATGATGTGTTCCTTTCTTTGCAATACTTTGTAGGTTTTATTATTACATTTAGTAACAGACAACATGTTTTAAAACTGTTAGTACGGATTGACAATATAAGACAATATTTCCCGAAAAATGTTGCTTCGATATTATTAAAATATCTATATCTCTTAATCGTTTCGTAATTTTTTAAAATATGCGAGAAATTGCATTCTTAAAATTATATAATTAAAAGGATATTTTATTATATATCTTTTTCTTGCCATTTCAATACAAATTTGACATTTTCATAAAAATGAATTGGAAATATCTTTTGCTGTGAGTATAAAATAAAGCAAGATACCTTTATCAAAACTTTTCTAGATTTAGACGTCTATACATATGTTTTATTTTTGTTTTGCAAAAATATAGTATATGAACTCTACAATCCAAAATACACAATCTAAAATATTACAATTTTAATGTATTATCTAAGAAATCTGTTGATGCTCAAATATACATATATTTGTCCATAAAAATTTCTCAATAGTTAGTCAATCTGTATTTAACATACACTTAAAAACATGTAGTGTGTTTATGCTTTCGCTTCCTATTTTTATTCAGTAATTATTAATAATTTAGTAATAATAAGATTTAAAACGTGTCTATCAAGTATTTATACGATTGATTCCGTTTGGAACTTACACTCAACCATATCAAACTCTCGAGATCTGCAATAGATGTCTCACATATTCATCGAATGAATAACAATTATAGTGTAGTGATTGAAGTACATATATATATATATAAATATTGTCTTCTTCTAAGGCTCGATAATGAAACTTCAAACTTCGAAAACTGATTAAGTCCATGATGATAGTAATTTCGTGCTTCTCGAAATAACGATTGTAAATCGTTTTACCAGAAGACATCGATGAGCTCTTAGAACTCGTGTACGACAATCTATAATCGTGGAATTGCTCGATTTGTAAAATATTAATATCAAACATCACGTTATCAAGTTGCAAAACTGGTAGACTTGAGGAATAAACGCCGTTAATAACAAAAATATATGAGTATTTCTGATAGAAAAAGAAACCAAAAATCGTAGGTAATATGTAATCGTAAAGATACCGAGAGAGAGAGAGAGAGAGAGAGAGAGAGAGAGAGAGAGAAAGAGAATCTGTAATTCCTGATTAGAATAAAGGTAGTAAAGTTTAGCTATGTCGATATTAGCCGTAGTTTGCAAATACGTAATGCAAAAAGGAATAATAGACGAATAGAGTCGTGAACAAGAAAACGAAAAATCGATAGATAATAATTGATAGTAATGGTTAGTAACAATAAATACGTATTACACGTATACACATATATGTGGACATTTACATGAATAACTAGTAACTAGTAAATCGTTGGAAACGAACGACTAGACAATTAATTAGATGTTATAGAGCATTTGTATGCGGGTACAAGGAAGAGAGTGACCTATAGGATTCGAAAATGTCGATGAGCAGCGTCGTAGCGTTTAGAAAAATTTTGCTGGTAGGGAAAATTTTAGATATTCTTCGATATTTTCGACGTTAAACCTCTGGCGAGATTCATTATTTTGTCACTAATACTCGAGAAAAATTCTTTATAGATCATCGGTTGCTCATGAGAAACAACGAGTTAGTTGAAATTCTTAGCACAATTCTCTCCTGATTCTAGACGCGTATATTGTAACTTTACCCACGCGATACGCGTCGATAGAAGTTGATATATTTAATTGTAAATATTACGAGTAATTTTCCTCTCATCGAGAGAGAAAAAGAATGAAAAAATGAAATTACGCGACAACTATACGCGTCTTGCTAGTGATTTTTAGTTTCGTTTTTTTTCTATTTTTGATTTCATTGCCTGTACGCATTTTTTTGTTTCCTCTTTTACTGCTTTTTCTCCTTTCCTTTTTTGTATCGATTTAAACTAAGATTTTAACTTAATAATATTTACAGTAATTCATAGATTGATTCGTTGATGATACGTATATTGCATTACTATCGATCGATAAAGTTAAAATTACAAGAAACATTAAAATTAAAATACGAAAATGTTTAGCTGTTTTTGTGTTGCTTGAAAACAGTGAACAAGAAGAAAAAAAATGTTTCTCCATCGTTTTGATGTTTGAAATGTACATTGCCAAAGTGTTTAATCTCTACTTTCTTTTCTGTTAACTGTTCCAATTAATTTGCTGTATTTAGTCAGTAGGTAATTACAGTAGAATAATTATTTATTTTTCTTTCGATTATACTACAATTATTTTAACGTTGTTCATGCACTGTAACATGTTACATATCGATAATTAATGATGAGTGTCAACATCGTCTTGCCAGTAGGTTTATAATCAACGCTATTCCACTTGTTTCTCGTTAAAAAAGAAAGAAAGAAGAAACGATTAAAACGTAATCGTTAAAGATCATTGTCGTTAAAAAGAAGATATCATTATTATTATTAATAGATTTAATGCAAATAGATAATTATATATATATATATATATCTTCTTGTCTATGGGGTCTGGGCTAAACGATATATGGAAGACGATTCAGAAAATTCGTTTCTTTCTTCCGTTGAATGTATTGCAAAAGAATATTATTCGCCTAGTAAACTTTAGAAAATTCTCTAGTATTAATAACGCCTTCGCATAACTAACAAGTAATATCTTGTTCCAACACGTTCAACGTTGTTACTCGAAGAAACGAATTTTTCAATTTTCACGTTTTCTCTTCGCTTTTGAGCTACTATCGCGAGATACTGGCTTTGCATAATGCACATGTGTGTACACACGCATACACGCGCGCGTGTGCGTGTAAATGGAGGAAAAGTGGGTGGAGTACAAGTCGTATTCATAATTGCACAAGTGGGGAGAACAGTGCAGAATTTTGTCGCTTTCGCCGTTAACAAACTATATAAATTCGTTGCTGTGTATCCTCAATCAAATTCAGCAATCGAATATCGCAACCGCCGGTGCGCTTCGGTGTCTAAGAAAAAGAAGAAAAAAAAAAGAAATAAAGAAATAGGAAGCGAAAAATGGGGGAAAAAAATTTTCGAAAGCGAAAGGAAGAAAGGGAAACACCTTTTCTATATTAAAAAAGCAGCGTTATTCGCCGATGTTTAGAGTGTCTAGCGAATAATCTTTAGGTCGCAGGTGGAAAGTTCTCAGGGAAATGCAACCGAAAGAGAGTATAACCGTGAACGCAGAATTGCTTGCCCTCAATGATATATTCTTTCCCGGTGCTGGCGAAGGATCTCGATGATTTGAGGAAACTCGATTGAAATGTAAAGGAGACTGCTACTACTGAAGTTTGTGCGATTGACCATAGATTGTTTCGTTCATTTGAGAAAAAAAAAAGAAAGAAAACAGTTCCATATAACTGAATCTTGGAACGTTCTTCGTATCCTGAGTTTTTTTTTTTCACTTTGATAACTTCGGTAGCAGGATACCAGAATAAAACGTTTGACGAGGAATAACCTGACATCAACGAAAGTAAACTGATACTCGTGGTTCTAATGTTCACTAACGTCATTGCCCTGTTCTTTGGCTCTGCTGCTCTTTTCTACTTTTTTATCTTTCAGATGGTTTACAGAAAAACATTTTGTACTTTGTAATATTTCTTAATAATTGCGCAACGACGATCAAAACTACATAGAACGAAAATGATTAACGACAGACGGTGACATTCTGTTTTCGACGATGCAATTTTCAAGGAAGATTGTCGAGATCCTTCGAGATCCAGCGTTTCGCCTCATCGAACGAGAAAGAGGAATGCGATCCCATAATCCATCGTATATACGCATAAATTTCGTTCGTACAAAGACAATCGTTTTACTTCAGAAAATAAAAAGAAAAGAAGATTTTCCAAACTTCAGGGTAACGGATCGAAAAGTCGAACAAATAAGAAGAAGAAGAAGGAAGATAATAAATAAACAAGTAATAAAGAAAAAGTTTAAATAAACATCGACATCGCGAAGGGAATACTGCTTGGTTCGCGGACCATTAAATACCAAATACTATACAACGATCGCGTTACAATAGTTATTTAACATAAGCGGGGAGGATAGATGGAAGTAAAGGAAGCGTGATCGAGATCCAAACGCAGGATTTCTTTACCATTTTTGCGGTTGTCGGTTAGTAAATTTGATTGAGGGGATTTGATTTCTTATCGTTTATAAGAGGTTACTTGTAATTCGTACGTGGTTTGTCTAGTTGGCCAACTGAAATTTCTATTAGGTTCGTTTTGGCAGTAGCGATCAAACAAACAAGAAAAAGAAAGAGAGAAAATGCGAGTTTAGTCTCGGAAAACTTTCGTCGTATGACTTTATTCTAAATGTGCAGCAGGTATGCAGTCTCGAGGAATTAAGAGAAAATTCTTCATCGTTGCGCATTATAAAAGTTTCACGATCGCGGTCAATTCAGTTTTCATTTCTTCCGTTTTCCTCCTGTTCGAATCTAAACAAAAAAAGGATTCCACTTTTCACTGCTGCTTATACACAATTTCAACAAGTAGTACTTCCGACTACTTCCAAAGGATCTCAAATCAGATATCGATACTCCTGAAGAAGAATTTAGATATTTTATTTTTAGACATAGTCGCATGGTTCAGTAACAAGATATTTCAGAAAGTTTGGATAAAAATTTTAGAATGTAACCACCTCTACTTCTGTCAAAATGAGAAGAAGAATTTTATATCTGTGGCTATAAGAAAAAATGCCGCGTGTCGAGATTTCAAAAAAATCTACGTTTATGTCAATTGAATTGTAAAGTATAGGATTTATGTATTTGTGAAAAAATGCGCGAATATAAAATTTATAAGATCAAAAAAAAAGAGAGAAAAAATACAATTTAACCAAAGTCCAATAAGAAGAACTGATATTACAAACTTTAAATGGCAATATTTCGAAAGTGAAAGCACGTGACATACGGCGCTTTTCCATACAATCACAGATATATACGTAATACATATGTATAATACATGCACTATTAGTTACCATTAAGATTTTTAAGCTCACTTGATGATTTAAAAAAAAGTCGAAATTTACACAAATATTTTTACCTTATTCTTTTATTTATTTCATTTATTATTAGTATTACTATTTTATTTATTTTTCGCTACATTTTCGTACGTTTCAACTCGGCTACAACTCGACATTTTATTTGAATAATAAATTAATTATTTAATTATTTTGATAAAAATACGTTTTGCCAACTTGTTTCCCTATTTTAACACACAGAACTTGCAGAAAAGATTTATAATTTTTGTCCAACTTTCTTGAAAAATAGAGAAATAATTATTTTTCGTGTAAAGGTGTCGATAATTTTCATTAAATGCGAGAAATTTCGTCCGATTGCTAGTCTATCGTCGTTTGTGTCGCTTTCATAAACCAAGATGTAATTATCGTATTTCAAACATATCGCAAAATTCTCGGAATCTTTCGTGCTATTAAGGTTGCACTTTGCTCATGCGGCATCGTATAGTCTTGTATTACTTGCCACGAAGAAAATACACACACATATATATATATATATACGTAGCAGGTGCAGAAAGTCTCGAATCTAATTATTTGCTCACGCGCGTAATGTACGCGACAAGCGATTTACAAGTCGAACAATTTGATCCGGAAGAATCTCGTCGAATTTCGAACGTTTCGTGTGATTTCCACGGATATACATACATATATCATACGTAGAAACAAAGTAAAACATATTTTGTCACGACGTTCCACCGTAAAACACAAATCTATGTTCCGATATACGATTCCTGAGCGAGATTAGGATTATGTTGGAACGTTACACTTAAATAGCGAATTCTCCTGTTTCGCGTGGTGCTTAAAATTTGACTGAACATTAACCATTGCGTCCATGTGTATCAAATTTTAAGCCGAACAAAAGCTATATCACAACATGTAGATAATATCGCGGAAGAAATTAAACGAAGTAAAGAGAGATATGTAATGGAGAAATATATGAGTGGTTGAACAAAGAGAATGGTAAAAGAAGAAGAAGAAGAAGAAGAAGAAGAAGAAGAAGAAGAAGAATAGAAAAAACAATGCTCAAATCTTAAATGGCTATGCGTTTTGGCGTGCATCTTTTTAACAAGTCATACGTGCAGAACACTGTACACTCACACATTTATACACACGTACATACATTCACTAAAGACTGTAGAGATTCTTAGGAAAAAAAGAAGAAAAAAAAAAAAGAAAACGACGGCAACTCGCACTTTCTGTAAATTGCACAAAATAATTTTTTATGGATGCACATTATATTCGTGTGAATGTGTTGTTATTTGTGACAGAGAGTCGCAAAATATGAAAAAAAAAAATGGGGGAGGGGCAAAAGAAAAGATATATTTACTTTCGTCATCGTTTTTTCTATAAGCGCCTATACTCGATGAAGTTTTATATTCGTTACGCTTAACTCGTATTAACATTGTGTTACTCTACGACTGCTTTTAAAAGAGGGAAAGTTCGTGTCAGATGATTAATCGCGATAAAATACACTATATATACTGCCGGGGAATCGTTAACCAAGATAATGTACATCGTCGTCATGTTTTAGACCAATTGATGATGCTTGGACTCGCGTTTCTTTGCTTGAAACGCAAGCGTTGTATGGGACGAAATAGAACAATGGTACAATAAAAAAAATGGTTTTTACTAGAATTCCGTTACAAACTTTTTTATTTGAGTTCCTAAAATTTTTCAAATATATTCAATTAAATCTCAACTGAAGCGTTTTTGATTAATATTATATTTTTTAGCATTGCCTAGAGATTCAAATATATATATTCACGTTGCTCGGGAAAGAAATTTTTTAACAACTTTTTTTTAGTATCATTTACATGCATATAATTCTTTCTTTTTTTTATTACATATACAGAATCAGTTTTAAATGTACGATTTAAATCTTCAACGAAACAAACATAAAATAGCTTCTAAATATTAAAAGGGGAGAAAAAAAGAAAAAGTAATTCGACTAATTTTTAATACAAACGTCTGCTTTTTGCTCTCGCGTCGATTTGATTATTGTTATTTGAACTTTTTTTTTTTCTTTTTTTCTTTTGTACTATTCATCCGTGTATTGACGAACGAAAAACAAAGGCTTGCTTGAATCGAAGATAAGACAACGGCAATAATAACTAGCAGATCGTGTCGTATCTGATCAACTCTCTAACTTGTTCGTTTGTTCAATGTCTTCGATGCTTTGGGCTGTGATTTTACAACGCTGATAACCCAAAAAATCGCACTATTTATTCTCAAGTAAAAAAAAAAGAAAAAAAAAGAAAAAAAGAACACTGAATCGACAATCCAAATAAACCATGGAGAAATTTTAAGGACTTTAAAAACATTTTCTTATTAGCTCTTTCTTCGACGTTTAGACAAGAGAATTCTTCGGCATCCTTTAACTTAAGCGCCAGTGAATATGACGTTTACCGCGATAACGTGGATAGTACAGTTTCCTCGGGTAAACATAATAATATTATATATATATATATACATAATTATATGTGTGTATATATAGCCACAAAAAAATGTCTCGAAATAAGAACAAAAAAAAAAGAAAACGATGCGAAATATAAACGAAAAAAAAAAAAACAAACAAGTAAAAATAGTGTGACAGATGCGTAAACTCGGATTTGAGAAGAAAGAAAAGAAAATTGACTCTGTCGTTCTTAGTGTTTTTTATATACATATATATTACATATGTTACGTTTCAATGTACACTATGAATCGTATTAATGATACATATATGATAATATAACAATAATATATATTATATACATATATATATATAAGAACATATATATACATATATGAATATAATATATATACATATATATATATAATGATATATCGTTAAATGGGCTGTGGTAGAAACCTTTATATACTTTATACACCGAGTCGGATCCTCTTGTTTCGTTTGTCTTTTGAGAGAAATGGACAATTATCGATTATAGCGGAGAGAGCGTGAAAGAAGAAACAAGAACGAAATGAACAAGACGATCGGAAAAAAAAATAGATAGAGGGCAAGGCGTATATGTACACATAAAAAAGAGAAAGAAAAAGATAGCATCATTTTACAAAGACGCTTCAGTCGTTTGAGTGCGTAGCCACTTGTCCTATATTCTGTCACACAACGATTACCTTGCACAAAATGTACCTAATTATACTTAAATAGTAGGATCCGTCTTAATGATTGTCAATAATATTGTACCTACTGTACCCGTGGACACGGGCAAATTATGATATTAGATTGTAAGGCATAACTACGATTAGATAGAAAACCCAGTCGCTACAAAAAAAAAAAACTGTATAATTGTGATGTACCTGCTTCGAAGAAAAACGCTTAGAATTCTTCGAAACGAGTATACAAGTGCAGAATACCAGGTACTTATTTTTTTTTTATTTTTTTTTGGTACTTACTGAAAAATGTTACGATGCATATTGTTTTCTCCTCTTTTCTCTCTTTTATTTCTCCCCCTTCCCCTTGAATTTGGATTCCTTTTCTTTGGTATTAGTTTAACTACAAAGTATAGATATTTCTAATGGAAGCAGTTCGAACGTCGTCCGTTTAGGATGTTGCAATATGATAATACCACAACACCACTCGATGCAATTTTAATATTTAGAATAATGCATATTAATTTTAGAGAATATTAGTGTCGATTAGTACAAAATGTTGTATTTAATAAGATTTCGACAATGGCTGCACCGTTTTAATATTGAAGAAAAAGAAAAAAATAATAACACTTTCGACGAATTCGTGTCAAATGGACCATCGGGCAATTAATCGTTTCGTTACATTTGATAGATTTGAGCAAATTGTGATACGAGTAACGACATTTATTTTCAAAGCCTTTCGTTATTTTTATTTCTCGGTTAGTTTTAAAAAAACCTAACCGTCTCAATCTTCTTCTTTTCTTTCGTTATTTTTGATCTTTGGAAAAGCACGACTCTTTGGAAAATCCCTTTCCAGATAACTTCTCATCGCAAATACAGAATTACACACGAATCTTCGAAGCAGCGTGCACGAATAATCGTTTATATGAATGTCATAGTCTTAGTTTCGCTAGTTGAAGAGAAGAAAGAATGTTTTAGACCCTTGCTCAATAAATAAAATATTAATTTCGATGTCACGAATTATATATTGATATTAATTTTAAGTTGAATTCCCAAAGCAAAATAAGGTCGACCATTTTCGCGAGATCGAATCGAATCGAATCGAATACATATGTACGTGTAGGTACGTACATGACTATGACGTTAACATGTGCATAATAGCATATCCGAGACTAGCAACGGATTTTCGTATCTTCGTTACCGATAATTAAACGAATCGTGATTATCCGGTCGACATCTGTCAAAGTCACGTTCAATATGGTTTTTATTTTGCGTATCTGTTTCGCGTCAGTATTTTCGAATAAATCTCGCGAAGTTTGTCTTGCGTGCGTGTCTAAACATTGCATTCTTAAACTCGCGCCGATTTCCGTCGATTTCCGCTCACTCTTTCAAGAAATGGCAAGAAGGATCTCCGTCGGAGCTTCTTTTCAAATAAAATATTTGTCTCGCAAAGTTAGACACACAGGACCACGTTTTCATAAAAGTAGAGATAAGACCTGAGCTTAATGTATTCTCTCGTGAAACCGTGTATAAAACTCCTGTTTGTACCTTACTAGTTTACTATATGACGCTATTATAGATTTACGTATAGAGGAATTGAAAGTGAAAGAAAGAGAAAAAGCGGTCGAATAAGTAAGATGAGAACAAGAGAGCGCGCGAGAGAGTAAGAGCGAACGAACGAGCGAGCGAGTGAAAGAACGAGAAGAAAACATAAAGAGATGGGGGTGTTTAGTGTCCATTCAAAGATCACGTTATAAGCTCTTTATTTTTCGCTACGAAGCGACGAGAAATTAGTGTGTTAGTATGATTAGTGACAGAGAATGCGTATAATTATTGTGCTTTCGCTTCGAAAATATTTCGTAATTCTACTTAGATTGTTTTATGGCGTTATCAAATGTAACGCCGTTTGGTGAAAGACTATATCAGCAAGGCTGGTGATTAGACTTCGGTTAGTTTCCTTTTTTATGTTAAGCATGACAACGGTTTAGCAAAATGTGTTTTACTGAAAGTGTCCTTCCTATGTAAATTTACTTGTTTGTCCTCATAAATTATAAATAAATAATATCTTTCGTGTTCACGTACCTGCAGTCCTTTAATTCTCCTTCGAAACAAGTGATTAATGAAAAAGGTATGTAATAAATATTGTATCATATTATATCATAAAAGTAATTAAAAATTTGTTGAAATATAATTTATCTACATTATACGTTCCGCAACATTAAATCCTAACTGAAAAATTGTCTTTGATTAGTAAAAAATGTTTCTTCGTCAATTTATTCGACTTTGAATGAATCAAAAATGAATCAAGCTGTAAAATGAGCCCAGATTTATTGTTGCACGATTTTTTTTTTTTTTCATAAAATTATAACAATTTGAACACTTAGTGCCCGAATATCAATGGGAGTCACTGGAAGTCCCATCATGCAACCTCCTCGTGGTGTACCTTGGATTATTCCAATATCGACGATATAGCACATTTTTCATTCAAAGTTAAATAAATCGACAAAGGAAAATCATACCTCAAATTTTAAAGAGTAGTTGTAAAGACCCCCTAAAGAGATTTCAATCTCAAAATATACAGTAAATTTAGTTCTGAAGAAAAATTTTTAACGTCCCTAGAGACGTTATTTTAAACTTGTAAAAATTTCGAAAAGAAGAGATACATACAGTTTTTCACCCGTTACATGACGTAAAAATATTGCAAACAAAAAATTACAGATGAATTCTGAAAGTAGTAGCTTTATTTTTTTAAATTGAGCGTTCTTTTTTTTTTTTTTTTTTTGTTTTTTTTCTTCAAACAAAATTTTGGGCAACTTTTTACTACTAAGTTATAAAGTTACAAGAGTTTGAAGATCGACAATTTTTCGGTTAAGATTTAGTGATTCTTTAATTTTGTAGAGTCCTGTATAAAAATAATATGTCACTAAATTCTTTTTCTCTTATTTTATTAATTTGCATTGTTTCTATCTTTAAAACTTTCTGAATGCAAAGCAGAAATAAGAATTATATAATAATTTAAAATTTAAATTATATATTTTTTCAAATTTACATAGGTGCACAAAGTATTAGCACAAGGCGATACTATCGATTAACATTTTTCTCGTAAATAAAATTTCTAAAAAAAGTGAAAAAAGAAAAGTTAATTTAACGTTTTTTATTGCCAACATGATTTTTTATATTTGCAATGCTGTTCAAGAAACGAAAATGACCTCCAATTTTTTGAAGTCAGTTCTTTAAATGAAATAATATATTTTTTGATCCACCAATCGATACACTTTATCATTCTTTATAAAAAAATATTAACCTATTTATTTCGAAAAGTTATTAGTTTAGGAGATACTTAAACTTTAATTTTATAAAATCTATGCATGAAAGACAAGGATAGTATGAACATATTTCATCTTTCACAAGTTGGAAATTATAAAATGATGAACTGCATCGATTAATAGATTGAAAAGTGCATCATTTCATTTAAAAAAAACTAAAGGTAATTTTCGTTTCTTGAGCAACAGCGCAAATATAAAATGTTAGAGTACGCAATCACGTTGATCATAATAAATATTAAAACTTTTTCCCCTTTCATTTTTTTCAAAAACATATCATTTGCAAAACAAACGCTGATCAATAATACCTTACATGTAATACACATCACGTTCTTGCGAATAAAATATGTTTTTTAATTAGTTAGTCTGAAAAAGTATATTTTTCAGGAGAAGCGAAAAAAAACTGATTTTGAACAAAATTATTAATTTTTATTAATTAAAGAAACAGCGCAATTCAAAGTAGTATAATATTTATATACATAATTGTATAATTATAATTGATCAAGAGCTGTTTCTGTTTCAACATTTTTATAATGATAACTTGAAAATTGTGTTTCATGTCACTTTCTTCATAAGGATGTGATATTGTACATAAATGTAAATGAAAGTAAGTAGTCTTTATTGAATATTTCAGTATGTCTCAATATAAAAAATGAAATGTTGTAATTATTTAATTTTAATTAAAATTTTTATTTTTAAACAGGAAGAGAAGGATACTCCGGGTGGTGCTCATAGTCTATCGAGATGGGAAATTTAGTGAATACTGACGATTGTAAAAGGACCAAGTATAAAATCTTAGCTTTAAAAATATACTAAATCCTACAATTTTACAAAAATCCTTGTTTGGAAAAGATGAGAAAAGAAAAGACAATATATATATACGCATATGTATCCTGTTTCTTGTCTTTTCTCATCTTTTCCAAACACACACACACACACACACACACACACACATATACATACATATAATCCTAACAAAAGTTGCTTGTTTTGTTTAACTTATCACTTTCCATTTTTCCTTATCTTTTATACATCAAATTTCGTAAAATTGTAGAATTTATATTTTCTGAATCGCTGAATTTCCAAAGCTAAGATTTGAGGTTCTTTCAGATCCCTTGCAATGTTCTTCAAGTTTCATATCGATAGGCGACGAAAGCCATTCAGAATTACAACTAAAAAAAAAAAAAAAAAAAAAAATACAAGTATTTAAAGAAAAAGAATCTATATAGGAGACGCAGTTCTTCTAGCCTTGGTCCTATAGCCAGGCCCAATAAACGTACAAATATAATGCGAGGGATGCATCTCTGGACAGTACCGTTAGGCCCATAAAGTAATTGCGAAAATTACTTTACGAAACTGACCTTTGCCCAATGACACATTTTGGCCAAAAAATGACCTACCTCCTCAATCACGTGATTGGGAAGGGCACAAAGAGAGTCAACCTCACATGTATCAGAAAATCTCTCTACTCGCTGTTAGTCTACTTGACTGTTGGTGTACTTTTCGTGCAGTCGCTCTGACATCACTTCTTCGCGTTCGTCATTACTATCCTCATCGTGTATTTCCAAATCTATAACAAAATAAATGCAGTGAGAAAAAATTAATTTCTCCTAAATATTGAAACAAGTGATTTTTCTATGTTCATATCATGTAAAGAAAGTCAGTAATACAATAAAATTCATATTGAAGGTCGATCATAAAACAGATACAAAGGACGCTCGGACCTTCTAGGAATTGCAAGATCCCTAGAAGGAATAACGATGCTACCTGAAGACTACAAATGACTACTCGAAAGTAAAGACGGGGGTTAATTGAGGGGCAATTCTGTGCGAGCTATCAAACGAGTCGGACAAACTGCAGCGCTTGTCGAATTGTGCAAGTGTATAATTGTATATATCGTACAATATATCATCTATATTTATATCATTTATTTAATAAAGATACTATGTAATTTGCAGCAATGCAAGCATTATATTGACTATTCTGCAGTGAGATGTTAGTTCTGGTGATATTTGATGCACCGCAATTACGATTTGGTCTCTCGATTTGATTACCATCGAATAAACTTACTGAATAAGTAAGAAAATAAAAATTGTTCTACGACTTTCTAGCAGAAAACTAGTAGATCAGAAACTAACAAATCTTTAAAGGATTTTTTTCTTAATTTATCAGTCCTAAAGTTTTAACAGTCTAAATTCGAGACACCATGTAGATTAAATAAAGAATCTATTGACAATAATAATGCACACATCAAGTACATAAAATAAATTTGAAAAATTGAAAATTAAATTTTTACCATTATTTATTAAATACAATTTCAAATCGTAGTAAAAGTGAAATGTAAATAATATAAATAAATAAATAAATAAAGGCATAATATTAAGGTATAATCATAAGAAATTTAAATTTGATTTGAAGCTTTTTTCTCCTTTATGCTCTTTAATTATTGATACATTTTGTACACATACAGTGTAAATACAATAAGAAACGTAATTTTTGTAATAGTAAAACAAATTATACTTCTTAGATTATATTTATATTTATAATTATTGTATTAAGTCATATAATTTGCTTACAATATTACCATAATTATTGCCGTTTAACAATTCCATTATATAGAAACTATAGAATACTTGAAGACGGGATAATTTAACAATAATATAATAGAGGAATATAATATATAAAAGAAAATGTACATATATAAATATATATAGTAATAAAGATTGTGTAAAAGTCTTAATGTAGATTATAAGGCAAATATGAAGAAACTTAGTTTGCTGCAGCATGGTAATATACAAACATTATATAAATATCATGTACAAAATGTTTTTTAATGGCAGCAATATGATCGAAATTACATAAATCTGCATTAGAGTAGCTACTATACAAACTAAGTCGTATATGCATAGTATGTACATAGTAACATGTTTAATAAAATTAAATATAATATTCAATACAACATTAATTTGTATGAACGTATATTCTCATGTGATTATTGAATTATAATTAATATATTGACCCCAAAATATTGATCATAACAGCATTAATCTTGATTATGCGTAATAAAATTCTGAATTTGTAATACTGAATAAACACCATATTAATCACTGAAAGTTTCGAAAGTTTAAATAAAATAATTTATACCAGAAAATTTTTCTAATAAATTCAATAGATTCAAATAAAATAATCTATAATCTATAGATAATTTATAGATAATCAATATTACGATTTAATTTTCTTCTCAACTGTTTTATTATAAATGATAACATTATTATATAATATATATTTGTTTCATACAAGCTTCATTCTATGTGTAAAAGATACATATAGAAAAAAAACAAAATGATTTTACTTTTACTTTACTTTGAAAACTTTCAAGAAAATAATTTACTTGTATATAACAAATAAGTTTATACTTAATAAAGTCGAAATTTCCTATCTTTGGCATTCAGACTAAAAAATCTAAGCAAACTATTTGGAAATATCTATTTATCTAACAATAATAATAATAAATAACAAAAAACAATGAATTTTTTATATTAATTACTTTGGATCTTTTCTATTATGATTAAGCTGTTTGTTTCTTTTAATTTTGTATAAATGATACTTCTAAAAATGTAATAGGATTTTAAAAAAGATATCCTTATACTATTATACTGTAGCTTACAAATTATAAGGCAGATTATATATTTCTATCGATAATTATTAACGTTATAAAGTGTTTCAATAATGAACGTACTAATTTTTCAAATTCTGGTTACATCAAAAACAATTTAAACTTAATAATAGATACTGTTAATTTTAGACACAAATATAAATTTCTAATTACTTAAACTTTTTTCACTGATAATTTCATACATTTTCTTTATAATAGATTATTTTCAAGACAAAACAACATTTTCTGTTTATCACATTACGTGATATTACTATATTATGATATATAATAAATTGTGTCGTCGATGTTATGATGTATGTCCATATAATTTTTCTCTACATATATACACAAGATAAAAGCCAAAAAAATATATGTATATATAATCGTTACGACATTATATATGCATACTAATACATCTGTATATATTTCAAAGTGCTAAATGAAAATATGATACAAATAAAAAAAAATAACTGCTTTTTTAACTACCTTATAATTTAACATCAGCAGTGTCATAAAAAATTTATTCTGATACTGTAATTATCTAATCTTGTTCTGATACTGTAATTAAAAAAAAAATAGCATGTATCACAATTAACAATTGAGATAGAATATCTATCCCTGACTTACACTCCGAAATTAAAATATTAGCATTATTACTAATATTTTATTAATAAAACTCTGTCTTTCATATATCAATAATAATTGATTGTAATATCATATTGGAGTTAAGTCAGCATTTAATCCTGTTAGTATTTTATAATGTTGTTGTAAACGTTTTAAATTCGCTGTTAAGCACGCATTTTCAGTATATAAGCGTTCTACTAGTACATCATTTCGTGTCAATTGTTCAGCCTGTAAAGAATGATAAAAAAAAATTAAAAACATATTTAATCACAAATTTTGTATTGAACCCAAACGGTATTACAACAGAATCTAATCTTATATTGTATATTATATATCTAATATTGCCTATTAGTAACTAGTATAAGTATTATTTTCTAGTAAACATTTTATTATTATTAGATATTAAGATATTCATAAAATAAAAGGAGACGCTGGTTCAAAATTATACAAGGTGAGTCTCGTAACTTAACGACTCAAATAACTCATAAAATATTTGTTATACGAAAAAATGTTCAGATAGAAGTTACATGGCTTCCAGGGGGACATATAGTACTGTAATCAGTTTTATGTTATTTTACTTTTTTATCTAGATATGAAAGTCACGTACAATTTTTTAAATGGAATAGTTAATATTTTTTCCCGAATTCGGATAAAGCGTTGAATTCTACATAAAAAAGTATTACACATAGGGTCTAAAATACATAGTTACTGAGATATTAGCAAAAATATTTTTTTACATTGTATTAGAAAAGACCGTTAATCTCAGTAACTATGTACTTTAGACACCTATTTGGTGTAATACTTTTTCATGTAGAATTCAACGCTTTGTCCGAATTCGGCAAAAAATATTAACTATTCCATTTTAAAAATTGACCTTCATATCTTGATAAAAAAGCAAAATAACATACTAATTACAGTACTATATGTCCCCCTGGAAACCATGCAACTTCTATCTGAACATTTTTTCGTACAAATATTTTATGAGTTATTTGATGTCATCATGTTACGAGACTCACCCTGTATACAAGAATCCCAAATCTTTAAAGAAATTATAACAATTATGTACCTGTTCTACATTTGTTTGAAATTCTTTTTGAAGTCTTTCTTGAGTACTACGAAGAAGACATTGTAATTGAGATATTTCTGTTTGATGTTGAGACATAATATCTGAAATAAAAGCGATTTAATATTTGAACATACAATTATTTAAATAAAATTGTAAAACTTACGTTGTAATATACATTCAGTGTGGTATTGTTGTTGCTTAAAACATTCTTGTAACTGCTGTTTTTTACGCTCTTGTGCCTGAAGCTTCATACTTAAATTGTGCAATACATTAATATTTATACAAATTACTTGTGCATCATTTCGCATGCACTGACAATTTGGAACTCTTAAATTTTGTAACTTTAACGTATTCTGTTCATATACAAAATAGTATTCCGCATTGTGATGATAATGGGTATATATCTGGTGTAAATCACAATTGTCACCATTTATATCATCTTTCAATAATCGTGGAGAGAAATCATTTGATGACGTCGTAGATTCTAGAATTCTATTAAATTTAAATTCTTCAGGCAAATTGCGAATATTATCAGTACATTGAACTAACTTTGAAACCGATTCACTGGCCTGCTGACTATTGAATGAATCATTATGTACGTAATTTGATCGTGTTAATAAAGACGGAAAAATGAATTCATCTGTAACTTGTGTAGATATGTCAATCATTATAGGTCGTTCTAAGAACTTTGTTTTCTCGTGTAAATCTTTAATTTCCTTATCTTTTTGAGAAATTTCTTCTTCCATTTGTTTTTTCCATTTTTCAAATTCCTCTTCAAGGTCTAAATACTGTACAAATAAAATAATATATATAAGAAAAAACTATAATTATGATTTAATAAATTATAATTATTTAACAATAAATTTGAAAAATAAAAATTTTTACCAAGTTAAAAAAAAAATTACAGTAATTAACAAAATAAAATAATTTATGTATATAATAAAAAAAAAAGAAAAAAAAATGTTTCTTACTTGTTGTTCTAAATTAAACTTTTCTTCAATTGGAGATAAGCGCCCACCATGTTTTACTTTGTCTATTGGACTAATTAATTCTTCATATTCTGCCATCTTAGCTATAAGTTCTGAAAATTTTTCATCACTAATTTTTTGTTCTTGTTCAAAAAGTTGTCTTTCTTCTTCTAATTTAGCAGTCCAGTAATCTTCACATTCTTCATATTCTGCCTTTAACATATCAAGACTTCTTTCTAATTCTGCACATTGTTCAATCAATTGTTTTTTTTCCACAGCATGAGTTGTTTCAATCTCTTTTAACTTTAAATTTAAGGAAACATTTTCAGACAATTCATTTTTTATTAAACTTGAATTAGTTCTTGTACCAACTTCATTAGTAATTTTTGCGATATTGTTTAAGATATCTTTCTCCTTATTTGATTTTAAATGATCTGCATTTATATGTTCTTCTTTACGAGGAGGATAATCTCTAAGACTTGAAATTTTATTTTGTGATGAACATTTCATATCTTGATTACTAAAATAATCAACATCACAATTATTATCATTACTATTGGATGTTACTATTCGTTTAGAGTTAAGAAAAACAGAATTCTTATGTCTAGAAATAATAAAATCGCTCGTTTTTTCTTCAGATTCTGTTTCCATTTCAGATGCAATACTTTTGATCAATTCAGGCTCTTTGAAAACTTGAGTATTTAAATTGGATTGTAATCTCATAATCATTCCTGATATTTCATCTTTAAATGCACAATTTTCTAATGTACACTTGTTATTAACTAAAATACTTTTTAACTGTTTTATAACTATATCTTTAAATTGTTTTAAATCTATCTTTTTATAATTTTCCGCATTATCATTTTCATTGGAATTACAAGATGGCTGTATAGATAAAATAGAATATAAATGGACAATTATTATTAATATGAATTATGATTAAACAATATGAATTATTATTACTTACAGACATGGAATGTTTAAAAACAACATCTAAGTCATCTTCTTCGATTATAAATGTTTCCTTATCTGAAAATATATTATACATTAATTTTATTACACTAAAAAATAAAAATAAAACTTATATGAAATTATTTTTATTACCTTCAGCTTCATTGGATTGTGTATTTTTTGCTGTATGAGTATCAGAAAAATTATTCTGTCTGCAACAATTAAAAATAGTTAAATTTTATCTTCATTTGTATTATTATTTGTTGAAATTTTTTCTAATGATTTTTCATTGTTACCTTGTATTTGTAATATGATCATGCAATTTTAAACTTTCTAATTCTGCTGTAAGTTCATCATTTTGGTCTTGTAAAAGAACTGCTTCTGACTGCAACTGTTTAATACGTTCTACCAAGTATATAACTTCTTGTTGATGTTTTATTTCTATATTTTGCGACTAAAATTATTCATAATATATGAAATATATAATATATGAAACAATTACATTATTTGTTTCAATAAAAATTATTTGTATACCTCATCGTGCTCTGCCGCCAACATTTTTATTTGAGTTAAAAACTCATTGTTTGATTGTTTAAGTTTTTCAATTTGATTACGAAGATTCTCATTCTCATTTTCTAAAACTTGATTTTCTTGCAACGTATTTACAAATTTATTTCTAATCTCGTAGTTCTCTTTTTGCAATATTTGTATTTGATCTTCCTTTAATTTCAGAATACTGGTACTCATTTCTCGTTCAGAAGTAAGTTGATTTGAAAGATCTTGAATAGTTTCAGCATGTCGTTGTTCAATCTGTTTTCGTAAATTTTGAACAATTTCTTCTTGTCGGACATGTTGTTCGTCAATCTCTTGAGCAAGAGTGTTTGCACGCTCATTAGCTTCTATAATATCAGTACGTAACTTTTCTTTTTCACCATTGACATTTTCTATTACAAGACTAAAAGTATAAGAATATTTAATTAATTAATTTCTTTTATTATAGTACTTACTTTAAATTATTAATTAATTTAATTGTTATTAATTTATTTATATAGGTTTTAATACTTACTTTAAATTATGTAGTTCTTCTTGATATAGTATAAGAACATCTCGCAATAACATTATATGAGATCGAATTGCAGAATGACCTAATGAGTCATTAAAATTTTTTAATTCATCACATAAAGTAGTTGTTAAATCAGTTAAAGAAATTTCAGATGTTTTAAAATTCCCATCTGTATTTGAAAGTTTCCATGTATCCAGAAAAGCATTATTCCTTGTAAAACTATTAGAAATAGGAATAAAATATTAAATAAAAATTACGCAAAATAATAAAACTGTAATAAAAAAAATCATAACAGTAATATTACAGTTAACAATTACAATATAGTACCTAGTCTTGCGAGAAGGATGAATGTCGAAGTTTCGTTTTCTAAAGTCTAATTTAGTTAATTCATTTGTAGATTGATTATTCTTCTCTAAAGTTAATTGATCTTCCATTGCCTTATTTTGAAATATAACAAGAAATTCATCCAAGCTAATTAATCCATCACAATTCTGATCAAGTTTTTCAAAAATACACTGTGAGATCTATGCAAAATAATACTTTACATGTAAGTTTTCTAAGATTAGTTTATATGTTACTTAGAGAAATCAATGAAAAAATTTTAATTATAATAGATAATTAATATATTTTAATTAACTATTTATTATAAAAGTACTAGATATTTTTATATGTTACATATATACAATGTTTTATTTATCTTATTCACTTTAATATCTTTATCAATACAAGGCAAAAAAAAAAAAAAGATAAAGTCATTTAACTCAGAATAACAAATAATTTGTTAATCTATAATTTGTTATTCTTATTTGATTCATAATTTTTCTCTTAAGATTATTTTTCGAGTTTTGAAGATTATTAACATTTTATTACGGGGGAAGTACGTATTTTGCATCAATCAGTGTGCTTTTTAATTCTTTCAAAAAAAAAGAGAAATAATTATGTATAAAAATGAAAAGAAAGATGGAAAACAGTATTTCCACATTCATGTTTTTCTTGTTTTTCAAATTAATCATTTTTACAATTACCTCAATACTTTTTTACAAAGAATAAAATAGTATGCTAACTCGAACAGAAAAATACCTAATCCTATTTAGAAAAATGTATGTGACATTTAAAAATTATCTACTATTTGACTAAATCTAAAATTATCTCTATCTGACTAAATTATCTTGAGAAAAAAATCATAAATCATAATATTTATCATTCTAAATTGAATAATAATAAATATATAATAAATAAATATTAAAGTAGACAAAATAAAAAAAATAGATAGTATAAATACATATGTGAATAAGTACATATCCTTTTAATAAATATTTTAAATCCTATCCCTACCCTTTTAATAAATATTTCAAATCCTATCCCTACCCCTTTAATAGATATTTCAATCCACTAACAGGTAATAAATAGTATCATGCAATTACTTGTTTCGGAAGAGCTGGAATTCCTAAACAATTAGATATAAAAAAAATTGTTGCAGAGTCTACATTTTCTTTTAAGCAGGTATTTATCTTTTCCCATAAACATTTCAGTCTATTTTCATCCAATGCCACACCTAAAAATTAGTAACATGTATTTTTAAGTAAAGATACATCTCTTAAAATGTGAAAAACACAGGAATAGATGACAAATAATATTACCTGTTTTTCTATTTAAAAAATCAACATTAGAACTAGAATTATTAGGTATTAAAGAATTACATTTTTTATTATCTATAATATGTGGATTTGTATCATTTTGTGATTCTATTATATTATCTCTTTCTGCCTGTGTAATTGAATCTTGAGTTTTGTCTAACAAAGTTAATAAAGCAGCTCTAAATTCCTGGAATGATATGGATTGTTTTTCTTGTTTATATTGTTGTATGCATGATCTTAGTTCTTCACTCTGCTCTGTCAGATGTAACTTATGACACAAATTGGCCCAATTATCCTCATGTAGTTCAGTTTCTCCTTTTGTTAAACAACTTTGAAACACAGCATAAAGCTGTTGTTCATAAGGATCATTGTTGTGTTCATCCATGGCATATTGAAATTTCTTTTTTTTTATATATATGTTATAGGGTATAATAGATCTAGAATTATATTAAATATAATATTAATATAAATATTAATTAAAATCTTTAAGATCTAAAAAAAAATAAGTAGTAATATAATTCAGATCTTGTATGCATTTTAGAAATCATATAGTAATATTTGAAAATATATCACTTTATTAATCATAATTGATATAATGAATATTATTTAGTCAAATTAAACTTAATAACATTTAAACAATTTTAAACAATTTTAAACTGCTAAATAAAATTACATTATCTTCTGTGTAGTCAGTAAAAGAAAAATAAAATAGATTTATAAATACTTCCAAATT
The DNA here is from genome assembly GCA_036937485.2 of Tetragonisca angustula. Classification (NCBI taxonomy): domain Eukaryota; kingdom Metazoa; phylum Arthropoda; class Insecta; order Hymenoptera; family Apidae; genus Tetragonisca; species Tetragonisca angustula. Next base: position 486,949 of record JAWNGG020000095.1, on the reverse strand, counting down.
AATATTATCAATTTAATCATCCTTCTATTAATAAAAACCATTTTCTTTTATTATGAAAAATGATTCAATAGTTCAATATTATAAAATATTTTAAAATATAAATGAGATAATGCAATTTCAAAATATGGTTTTATTAAACTTGTCAAAATAAATCTTTAGATTTTCAAAACTATGCTATATTCGTAATATTAAAAGTAATACTTCATTATTGTGAACTAATACACAGAATACTACAAACTTAAGAGCTGATGAATACTAATTGATAATATTGCAAAAAAATTATAATAATCAAAATATTATTTGAAGTATTAAATTAGATAATTTAAATCAATTTAAATTAATTTCAATTGAAAATACTAGAGAAATAAGAAAACATTTTAAATGATTAAAATGTATTTAATCAAATATAAATATGTATATAACCTAAAACGTGTTTGAGATTAATAGTTTGTAATGTGTACAACAAATTAGACATATAAACTTATACACATATTAACGATTCACACAAGGAATAAATCATTAACAAATGTAATATTAAGCTTTCGTTACTTTCAAATTGCATAATAAATATGTTGCGAGATCAATTATATTCGCAACAAGGCAATAACGGCGTATAAATAAAAAAGTAGTCCTAATCAAAACAAGGAGTCGAAATTTCGAAAATAATAGAACTTTTTATTCTGAATAGAAAATTAAACGTCTAAATTATGAAAATGATTATAACCTACCATTAAATTACACGGTGAAACTTCAACTATCTGAACCCATCGGACAAATAGTTCATACAACTGAAGTTCATATAATAAGAGTTCACTGTTTCTCCCCACCACAACTTTTCGTTCATACAATAGAAATTCGCATTCAAATGCGCTGGAGTTCATTTAATCTAGCATTAAATACAATTTCGTTACAATAAATAATGTTCGTTACAATAAATTGAGTTCCATCGTAGAGCTAATTATACAAATTACGTGCATATACATATATATATATATATATCTTTATTTATCATATATATATGTATATACGTGAATATACATAGATATTCCATATTCATATTGTTTCTTCTTTTAACTGTTAAATTTAATTTGACAGTTTCAAAAGTTTCAAAAACATGTCATATTATTAAAAAAAAAAGAAGAAGCGATTTAAATATATTAAATACAATAATGAATGATAGATGGCAATGTATCGTATTGATATATACATATTTATAAACATAAATGTATTTACAAGTTATTATTTACCATTTATTTAATGAATTTGAATAATATAGTAACAAGAAAATATTAATAATTATATAATTTATTATTTATTTTATGATAAGTATGTTTTAAAAGTGAATAAATATTATTGAATTTATTAATAAAGCTTTTACTTTTAAAATCATATAATTTCAAATCATATCATTTATATAAATTACTTATTTAACGTTTATAAATTATTGTAAGATATATATTATCATAAAATAGCAGTATAATTTAAATTTCACGATATATGTAATTCAAAATCACTACGTAAAAATAAATGCATGTAATATGAAATATTTGTTTGATTTTCAAAAATGTTACTTCATTTTCAAAAATATACTTCATATTTTTAAAAATTAGAGCAATATAGGTCTGATTATTAAAATGATATTAAAGAATATAAAATTCAAAATTTAATTTTAAAATTAATAAATTTTACTAAAAATAAGGATAAAATACTTTTGCGTTACCATAAATGACTTTTTACATTACGTATAAAATACACTCCAAATTTAATTTTTGTATTTGATTATACCTTTTCACTTTATAAAGAGCAAAATTAAATGTATCCCTATTTTCTTTGCGAAAGATATACAGGGTGTCTCTCAACTCGTGATCAGCCGATTGGAATTCTACATGTAAAATTGCGTCGAAATGAAAAAATAAAATTTTTTCATTAAAACTTTCGTTTTTAAGAAAATCAAGTTTAAAAATTTATCGAGTATATTTGAATTTAGCTAATTCTAGACAGAAAGGAATCCATAATTGATTTGAAGTTATTCTACATGTGAAAATAAATAAAAAACGTAAAATAAAATTTTCCTATAATATGCTCTATGTTTTGAAGAAAATCAAAAGTTTGAAAATTTATTAAGTACATGTGTATTCAAGGTAATTTTTAACAAAACATATTCAAAGTTTATTGAAAAAAGAGCACCTTAAACGAAAAAGTTTTATTCTGTATTATTTTATTTATTTTTGCGCTTATCCTCGTGTTAATTATTTCCACCTGTCCAGTATTAATTAATTTCCGGAATTAATTAAATTCAAGTACATTTGTTAAATTTTAGACTTTAATGGAAAAATTCTATTCTTTTTTTTTTTGATACATTTTTATATATAGAATTACCTTCCAATTGGTTGACCACGAATCGCAGGACACCTTGTATGTCCAATTGGTGAGTTACATATCTAATATCATTGTAGTCATCGATCTTGCTTTGGCGGCAATGTGAATACCTAACGGTAACGTTAGTGAACTTACAATTAGTTCTATGTGACTGTTGATTGTTACTGCATTTAAAGTGAAAGATGGGTATCACTGGTTTACTTCCATTTTTAGAAAAAGCCTCGAAAAGAACGAATGTTAGTCAATTTTCCAATGGTACCGTTGCTATCGATTCTTATTGTTGGTTACATAAAGGTATATTTTCTTGTGCTGAAAAATTGTCAATGGGTCAACCAACAGATGCGTAAGAAATTCATGTTGTTTAACTACATTGTTTATCACACGAATCATTGTTTAATCGTTATTTTATTTCAGATACGTTCGTTATTGTATGAAGTTTATAAATATGTTATTGTCTCATAAAATAAAACCAATACTTGTATTTGATGGAAGACATTTGCCTGCCAAGGCACAAACTGAACTGAAACGACGAGAGTATGTATAATTCAGCTTTCTTTGAAAAAGAAACATTGGCTCAAATATTCTATAAAATTAAGATAATTTTTAGAGTAATACTTAATAATTCAAAATCACAATTGAATATATTAAAAAGTCGAATTGATTTGAATTAATAATTAACTTGATAAAATACAGCTAAAAGTATGGAAGATGTTTCAAAATTGTTAAAAAAAAAATATTAAGCACATGTTGTACATATATTTTGAAAGTAATATCTTAAAATAATAACGGTATTAAAAAAACATAAAAACCAGAGGATTTTGAAAGTTAAGAGCAAAAAATTACAAAAATAATATTTAATCATTGTTTTTTAAATGCTATATTTTTTATTATCATTGATCACTAAACAATTTTTTATCTTTCCTAAAAAATTCAATTTATATTATCTGAAACAATGTTTTTTTATATTTATTTTTTTTTGATCCTGTTGAATATTTTCAATAATTATGACGCACATTAAATAATGTTGATAGTAGCACATTAACTTTGAACATTTATATCTTAAAATTGGCGTGTGCAAAATATACATACAACAGTATTTTGGAAATGTTCCACAATCAGTTATAAGAATATGTATATATTTTTCACAAAGATTTTAAAATCATTGTAGGATTAAAAAATAATATCCTACAACAATCATTTCAAATAATTTTTTGATTATTTCATGAGATATTTACACATTTTCAGATAAATCCAATTTGTTTATTAAATATAATATATTCATGTATTTATAGATCAAGACAGATGAATCACCGCAAAGGTATTGAGCTAATGCGAATAGGACAACATGCAGAGGCAAGAAATTTATTAAGAAGATCTATAGATGTTACACATGAAATGGCTCTAGAGTTAATTAAACAATGTCAAAAACTAAATGTTGATTGTATTGTAGCACCATATGAAGCAGATGCACAGTTAGCATATCTTAATATCAGTGGAATTGCTGATGTTGTTATTACTGAAGATAGTGATTTAACACTATTTGGTTGTAAAAAGGTTTCTATATTTTCCTATATGATTTTAGTATTTTTAAAAATTTTATAAAACTGTTTTTATATATTTACCATTGATTCAAATATAAATATAAATATGCAAATGATTTTATATAATATTATATTCTATTCTATATAATATTATATTCTAAATTTCCAAAATATTTATTTCATATATTTTATTTTGCAGGTATTGTTTAAAATGGATTTAAATGGTAATGGACTTTTAGTTGATCAACAACAGTTGCATCTTGCAATGGAAATACCTTCTGAACATTTTAGTATGGATGATTTTCTTTATATGTGTATTTTATCAGGCTGTGATTACTTACCATCTCTTCCTGGTATTGGATTGAATAAAGCACGAAAGTTTATAAAAATAAATACAGACTGTGATATACATAGAGTAAATATTTTTGCATATATTTTTATAAATTATTTTTTTGATAAAACATTTAGATATAAATAAACATGTATTTATTTTCATAGGCTTTAACTCGACTAGGATCTTATTTAAATATGAAATCTTTAGTTATTACAAAAGAATATAGAGATTCATTTATATTGGCAGTTATTACTTTTAAATATCAGTTAATATTTTGTCCTTTAATAAGAAAACAAATTCGTTTAAATTCACCTACATCTGATATAACAAAAGAACAATTATATTATGCTGGTACAGAAATAGATCCAGACACAGCATTACAACTTGCACTTGGAAATTGTGATCCTTTTACACTAAAAATGCTTCATAATTTTGATCCTGATCAAATAAGGGTAAATAGTGTTTAAAGATATAAGAATATTAATAAAATATTATTTCAAAAAACTTAATTTTTTTTTAATACGAAATAGATTAAATACATAAATACACATAATAGATATTAAACATTGAATATATTATCAAATGTGGAATTTTATAGAATGAAGTTAATAAATGCAATACATGGGTACAAAAAACAGGACTCTCTCGACATATTAGTATTTGGTCGAAAGAATATAAATTAATGCAAAATCAGTTGCAAAGATCTTCTCAAAAAAAGGATCTCATGGATTGGTGTACTGTTAATTCAGAAGCAGTTCTTCAAACAAATCGTTTAAAAAAATGTATTTTTATGAGACAACAAGATAATTCAGGTATGAAATTTATTTTATTTTACAATATTATTATAAATGATAATATAATAACTATTATATCTAAATAATTTAAATATATATTTATTAATAATAATAATTAAATGTATATTAAATATATATATAAATTGCATAAATATTATTATAGAATGTGAACAATTAAATCAAAAAGAAATATTAGATATATATAAATCTACAAATACAATGGATGTTGAAAATAACCCAGATATAAATGATCTTACTCCTAGTGAAGATGAAGTATCTCCTGTTTTAATTAGAAGAAAAAATCAATTTTCAAAATACTCATCTACTACCAAAACTTCCCCAAGTCTTTTGTGTACAAGTAAAAGAAGAATGAAGGGGAGAAATTTAATGCATATTAGGCGAACAATTATAGATGAAGGAACTGTCACAGAGAGTAAATTTTTTGCTAAGGATATTAGTCAAAGAAATAATATTCCAATAAATGATAATAAAATATGTTCAGTTATGAATTCAAATGAAGTTTTAGTAGAAGAAAAAGAAATGAAAACAGATAAAAATAACCATACAAACAATATTGATTTACGACTTTTAATGGAAAATAATGAACTGAAAAAGGATTCATGTTGTATCGATATTGATGAAAAACATAATACTTTATTTATATTAAATGAATGCAAAAATGTTGAAACTTCAAAAACCTTTAATTGTGATTCAGGAAAATCACAATTAGAACATTTAGATATTTCAATGGATGGAAATATAAAAAATAATAATACAAATGAATTAAACAATATAAATACTTCATTAACATCATTGGAATTTAACATAGATTCCGACTTCTTGGTTCAACAAGGAGATATAAATATTTCAAATAGTAGATTATGGTCTGATACAAAAGTACTTGTACAGTCAAGTAATAAAACAAAAAAAAATAAAAATAAAAATTCCTCAAATTCTCGTATGGTAAGTATTATTTTTTTCTAAGTGATAACTTGCATAATATCAGATATCATTTATTAAAGTTGAAAAAAATAATTTTAAAATATAATCAGAAATATTTTAGTAGTTGTTTTAATTAATTTATTTTTAATATAGATACATACATACACTATGTATGTGTGTGTGTGTGTGTGTGTGTGTGTGTGTGTACACACACACACACACACACACACACATATATGTTTTTTTCAGTCTACAAATAGTAAAATAAACATGACAAATAGTACACGTCGAAGCCAACAATTGTATTCAGTACAAAGACAACAAAGTTTATTAAGTACTTATGGATTTGAAAAAAAAAGTAAGTTTAACATGCTAAAATTTTGAAACTTTTCTTAATTTAATTAATTATACTATTTATTTATAGAATTACAATCTGTAACACAGGATAAGTACTGATATAAATCATATGTACTATGCTACAACTTTCTGTAATAACAATTTATGAATTATTAATTATTACAAAGACATATGTATGAAGGAAACTCAAAAAATTTTAATACAGTCTTTATTATAACTATAGTACCCTACAATAATTTTTTATAAATATTATATATATATAGACATGTACATATGTTCTTTTTTTTCTTAAAGTGAAAATTTCTTCTAAGTAAAATCTCAATTATTTATATTTGGTTCGTCCCATGGCCGTGATATACGAATATTTTCCCAATTATCAATATCCAAAGTCTATAAACATAAAGTTACATATTATTATGACTATATCAAGCAAACTTGTAAATATATGTATAAAGCACATTTTTTATGATTATTTAATATATTAATAAAACCATAATATTTTTTAATAACAGTAACATTTTTCTTACAAGTTACTAAATTTTTACAATATAATTTTATTTTCAATTGTTTCTACAAATTTAACAGGCATAATTTATGATGTGCTTTATATATAAGTATTGCGTGTTAACGATATTTATCAATATAAATATTAACTTTATTTACATTTTTCGTTTGTGAACATATAAAAATAGCATGCTCTTGTTTCTAATTTTCACAGACATACAATTGTATAAGTATAATTGACAAAATTTGACAAAAGTTATAAATCTATAATTTGACAAAAATTATAAATTTTTTAAATATTATGATATAGTTTATTAATAAATATAATCTGTTAAAAGAATAGTTCAAATTTTATATTTTTCCTAATGATGATTGATAAAAATTAATATTTAGAGATGTGAAGGAATTTTGAGTTCAAACGATATTTGATATTTAATAATTAATATTTAGATGGTAATAATTAGATCCATTCGAATCCCATTTTAAACGTACAACATTTGATACTCAAAACGAATGTATAAGAATGTAGATTAGAGCCGAATGAAATAGCAACTTATGCAGTCAACTTCAAACATTAATAAAAATAACTTGTGACACAATTTTAGGTTGAAATAATTCAATTTTCTCACCATGGAAAAAATAATATTTTTCGTATATTTAATGTCCTTTAATCGAAGTTTACTTACTTTTATTATCTCATATTCCTCTTCGAGAGTACGAGGCTTTTTCATTTCAATACCTTGTTTCTTAATTTCTGTATCTAAATCGTGTGATGTAACTTTTGGATATTTATATCTGAAAAGATAAAAATAATTAAATTAATAAGTTTTAACTTTAATGCAACATTGAAGTACATACTTTAGGCCTACAAATTCCCGAATAATAAATGAACCTCCTGTAATAAGTATTATAAATGGTAAAAACTGCTGAACAAATCTTCCTTTAAAAAATCTCTTCATTTCTAAGGTTATGTAGATATATATAGATATATCGGTACCCGGTAATTCTAGAAATTATATGTATTACATTGTTATTATTATTTATTAAACAATATTAAAGTTACTAAAATATTATTAATCAAAATTATAAAGTATCAAACGATAATTTTTTTAATAGAAGTCTACAATCCAAAGTATATACTTACATAATTGTTAATATTAATTATAAAATTTGGAAATGTATATTAAAATCAACATATTTTTAAGTAATCATATTAAATCATATTAACCTATTAATCAAATAGTTTCTCTACTAAAAGTTTTTAAAAATTTAATGAAAACAAATCAATAAAGTCAATTTTAGTCTTTTTAAATGTGAAACATAATTTATCCTGACGATATGTAAAAAAATAAGAGATCCCAAAATAAAAAAAAACAACATCCAGCACACTATTAAACTGCATGACGAGTTTACCCTTTTTTTTCTCGGTTAGCTGGTTAATTATTATTCAAACCACAATAATTAAATATATATAATTAAAATTATTAAACACATAATATATAAAATCATTAAATTTATAAATGTACTTTTTTAAATTAGATTTTTATTCATTTCATGTATAATAATTTCAAAAAATTTGAATTTTATTATTTCTAACATCATAAATAAAATTATTAAATAAAGTTAAATATTAAAATTATTACAAACATATATATTAAATTTATATATAAATAATATGTAATAATTTTAAAGAGTATATAAAATGTAGTTTTAAAAAGGAATATATAAAATACAAATTTCATAATGAAATTTCGTTTAAATTACATTTATATATGTGTATATATATATATATATATATATATATATATATATATATATATATATATATATATATATATATATGGTTTAACACTCTTTTACGGATCTGTTATTTTAAATAAACTTTACATAATAAACAAACTTTATTTAAAAAATGTAGATTAACCACTATCATATTTACAGTAAAACTGTATACAATTATTTTATATTATTTTGATCTTTCTTACATTACAGTCATTTATTTATGTACAATGTAGCCATTGTAGAAGGTTAATTATAACATTGTTAAACATGATATATTGTTTCTTTAGTTCAAATAGTTCAAATTAACAACACATTTTACCTCATTACGACTACATTACATGTATGTATACATGCAATAAAATCTCCAAAATATGTGTGTATATCGACTTGTGTGGAATTTTTAAATAAATATGAAAATAATGATTACAATTACGTTATTTTAGTCTTGTAATTAAATAAATTTTCCGATATTATCAATTCGATAATAACAGTTATTAGTTAAAAAAAAAACAAGTTAATAATCCAAACGATTGTCGACGAATAAGCGAAATGATTTTAGTTTTACATTTTACTACAGGTTAAGTTGGCGCATAAGATTTTTGTTTTAATTTGAGAATTATTTACGTCGAAAATAAAAGAAATTGCAAAATGAATATTTTGCCAGGAACGGCGTCTCTCCTAGAAGAACTTGACAGTACGTATTTATAATTGTATGTTTGTTAGGTTATATTAGCGTGTCATTACATTTTTAATAATTAATTAATTTTGAATAATTTTTATAAACATTGTATATATAAAAGTATGCACATTTTATTATACAATATAATGTTTTCGTTATTATTGAAAATTTTATTTAAACGTATGATATTTATCATTTTTTTAAATTCATGTAAATGATTAAAATTTTGATAAAATTTATTTATTTTATTTATATTTATTTATTTTTTACTTCGATAAAAGTTATTTTCATTATTATGATATATTATATATAATTCTGGTTTAGAAAAACTTATGGTTTTACTAAGAGATGGCAGAACTTTAATTGGGTATCTTAGAAGTGTTGATCAATTTGCTAATATTGTGCTTCATCGTACAATTGAAAGAATTCATGTTGGCAAAGAATATGGAGACATCCCAAGAGGCATTTTTATCGTCAGAGGAGAAAATGTTGTCCTTTTGGGAGAAATTGTAATATCTTCGTGACAAAAATTATGTTATTTAAATATTTTTATTTAATTTATTATATGTATTAGTTTTCTCAAACAATTTTCTATTATAGGACAGGGATAAAGAAAGAGATTTACCATTGACTGAAGTATCTGTTGATGATATCTTAGATGCACAAAGGCGAGAACAAGAATTAAAACAAGATCAGAAACGATTAATAAATAAAACTCTGAAAGAACGAGGTTTATCATACATACCAGATATGGGTCATGATGATATGTTCTGACCTATATCTACATCCTTGACTACTAATACTTTGTCATCTACATCTTCACATAATTCTGAGGTATATGATACATGTTACACATCATTTTCTTTTTGATAATAATGACAACTTGTGAAATGTGAGTATATCTAATTGCAAAGATAGGAATAATAATTAATTATTACTTATATCCCGTAATTTCTTTATAAAACTATGAGATAATAGTGAGATGACATGTGAGATGTCAATAATATGAGAATTTACATAGTTTTAGTTTTATTACATTAATCTGATATTTAATGTGGAAAATGTATGCATTATAATTGTATCATACTTTTAAAGATCTTCAAATTTCTATTGTATACAAATATTATATTTAAATAGAAATCTATTATAACTGATACATAGTATTTTACCAACTATAGTATATAATATATAATATATACATATTATATACATAATATAATATATACATATATATTACATTTACAGATTTCTAGCAATTGTATATTTTTCTACAATCAGTTTTATATATCTTGTTTTGTATAAAGAATTCTTGTTTCAATTTTCTGTATTTCAAACTAAAAATAAAGACGAATACACACACAGTAGAAAAAGAGATTTGATTTGATGAAATCATGTAAAATATTATTTATATATTACATGTTTAATAAATTTACAAAATATAATTTGATAAAAGTGTATAAATCCATTTCATGATCCAAAAATTTTATTTAGAAAATTTAGTATACAGAATGGGTCATGAGTAGTAGTACAACTAAAATAGTGGTGATTCTACCTGGAAAAATAAACAGAAAATGTGGTATTTGTTTTTATCTGAAGCTTTATTTTTAAGAAAATCTGTATTTGTATGACAGTAAAATTGTTTATTGTACTCTTCTGTCCTTGGTTCTTTCTATCTATTGAAAATTGAACAGAAGCTATAATTATAATTAAAATGACACAATCGATTTTTCAAATTACTGATTTTTTTATTACATTACAAGTACTATTGGAAATGTCATCCTCTTGCTGTAAACGTAACTTGGTTCAATGCTTTTTAATTTATCACAGTAATGCACAATTTTTTTGTTCTCATTACATAATATTTTCAACATTTGGATTGAACAACTTGTTCTGATTCTCATGACTCTTCAAACTCGATTTTCTCAAAAACGAGATCTCGGACGAAAAAATTTTGTACCGTATTTCGTATTTATATTTTCATGTAGAATCATCTCTAATGCAGTTGTACTACTATTACTTACGACTTCTGTGTATAAAACTTAATTTAAATAGTAGATAATATGCAATAAAAAAATGTATTATTTTATAATTTTTTGGCAATTAAATTTTCTTTTATATTTATTTCTACAATATTAAATATACTATTATTCGAGTATTAATAACATGAAATGAATTTATTTAAATCTGTACGATATATATTATATTGTACTTTTGTATATCAAAAAATGTGTCAAATATATAAATGTATTAATAAAATGATTTCCAAGTTATTGTATTCTTCTTTTTATTATTTATAAAGGATTATTTTACCAAAATAAATTAATATTTATTATGTTAGTGTACTAACTTTAAAAATTATAAAAATTGATGAAATTCACATATATATACTACAAGTCTCAAGGAAATTGTACTGTACAAGATGTCAGAAAATTATATATCAGAGTAATCCACATTTGTGGATTGATGATTTGTTAAAAAAAAGTTGCAAAATTTATCTTTTCTTGAAATTCAATGTATTCAATATATTATTGCTCTTGTTTTATGAAAAGCTTCAATTTCATTAAATCACAATCAACGTATGTATTAATTCTGTCTTAAATTAATATTGTTCACCATATGTAAATTGATTCGCAATATGAAATTCACAAATTTCATAATCAGATAAGAAGGCAAATAGCACGCTATTAACAACGAAACAAAACTTCTAAAAGAATGCTACATATCAAAAAGAATATAGTCTGATATTACTAGTATTAATTTCTTTTCTTCAATTTAAGAGAATTTTATTTTTTTAATTTTATTTTTCGAAACAGAATCGTATTTTATCTTTTAATAATGGTGTCACCAAATCATGTGTTCTTCGACATCATTTAAAATATTTTGCCACATAGAAAGCAATTAGATAAACAATTTTAAAATAAACAATTGGAAACTAATCTAAGATCGTATAGTTATTTTAGGATTAACTGCAATATTTCATGTACTATTTGATTGTGTATATAATTATAGATGATATTTTTAACAAGTTTTAACAAGTTTTTTTAACTCTCACAATTAGTATGTAATATACACTCACTATGTAATAATTGAAGTATGATAATTACATATAATAAAAAAACTATTCATATAGACTGTATATTAAATATATATTACATATTAATATATTGAATATATAAAAATATAGTAAAAGGAATATAATATATAATAATATAGCAAAGTATAATTTTATATATTTTTCAAACATAAATTTATTAATCATTATTTTGTAATATATCTATAGTAAATGTAAATGTATAAAAACTTTTATTTGTTTTTTTATACACAAAGTTTATTCATATATATATATATATATATATATATATATATATATATATGAATAATTTAACAAAATATATAGTGTATAAACTTTAGGACAGCATATAAATTAAATGAATTATCCTTTAATACAAAATTGTCCGCTATATAAATATTATTAATTTAAAGGTATCACATATTAATATACCAATTTTTTTATTATAAAAATACAGAAGTAATGAAAGTTTTAAAATAAAAAGTTAGATAATAAAACTAAATTTTGGAATTTTGTTTTATACCATTAAACAAAAAAACTGACGATAATTGATATAATACGTTTTTATATTATTGTTTTTTCAAAGTAAAAGTATTATTAAAGAGAAAAAGTTTACACAAAAATAAAGAAATTAATGTGTTATTAAACTACAATATATTTAAACATGTCGATTTTGGCAAATTATAAATATGTTAAAATGAAGTTTCTTGAAATGTGTCTTTTATTTTCGCAGAATTTAATGTTGATTCGCTTAATTGTTTATTCTTGAAACCTTGTATATTACTTAATGTTCTAGATTCTTTTATTGATCTTTTAGAATCATTACGCTGTAAACTAGTTGCTCGTTTTCTTGGTGAACTCGTTACTTCTTCATTTTTTTCCAACGAATTCACACTATTAGTACTACCAGATGCAATACCAGAAGTATCAGAGTCTGGTTGATTTCCATTTAAACAACAAAGTAAGCTTTCAGAAAGGCCATTCTCATTTAAGATATTTAAATCGGATTCTGATTGTTCGAAATCTCCAGTACGCGACGAAAAACTGAGATCAACGGGACTAGCAGTTAATACACTTCTTGACAATAAATATTCTCTAAATGTGCTTGTTATAGACATGGTACTTTGTTGTTTAATTACATAACAGTCATCTGCAAGTGATGTAACGAATATTCCTTTTTCCATTGCATTTTTGTCTAAATTTTCTTTGTCTTCGAAATCAATAATTTCATTATATAAAATTTCGCTGTTTGTGCTATTAGGTTTTTGAGATTCTTCTGGAATTGAAGTACAATTCATTGGACCAATAATATCAAAATTTGATTCACGTATATCATTAGATATACTTTGTTGATTCCAATTATCATTAACAGAAGCGAGAGTACATAGATTTGATCCAGAAACCATCATTACTGGTTTTCTGGATCGTGGTGTCATCATTGTTTCCTGTAATAAATGTAAATTATTAAATTACTACAAATTTATATGTAAATATAAATAATATAAAAAATATAATCTAAATATAAACAATTTATAAACAATTATAAAAATACAAATAATAATATTAGAAATAACATAACATAATAAATGCATACCTGCATAGCTTTTGTCATTTTAGTAGCGCTTTGTGTAATTGGACTCATGCTTTTATCATTGTTAGTAATAGGAGTTAACACATAATCATTAGTAACTAAGCTTTTGCGTAATAAATTTGATGGCGTTGATGTATGGGTAACATATACATTCCAAAATCTATTTTTTACAATAGGAGATATATGAACACATGCATCTTCAGTGTATGATTCCACTTTTGAATATTCCACCGTTTTCTTGTTGTCATTGCTACACTTAATTATAGATGCATTCTCTCCAATTGCTCTTGATACTGTAGGTTCTGAACTTTGTTTAAATAATTCATTTTGGCCGATTTCATTCAAAGTAGTTTGAGAAGAATATATATGTGATGATTCACTGAATTGTCTAGATAGTCTAACAGTATTAATTGCAATATTATTATCTCTTGCTAATTCTTTATTATTAAAATCTTGCAGAGATATATTTGCATTACTTGACATCGAATTTATAGATTCATCTATATATGATCCTTTATCTGATTTATTTATATCCCAGTCATGATATATGTCGTCCATTTGTTCTTCTTTTATATTTACAAATTTCATCAATATAGCCTTTCTCTTATCTCTATAACTTCTTAATTTAGGAGTATTGAGACTACCCGTACTATTACTAATATGTTTAGTATGAAGAAGACTATCATTATTTGTATCATAGTTTTCTATGCTAAGCTCATCGTCTGATTTGCTAAGTAATACTTTTGTTTGAAGTAATGATTTTTCTAGATTCTGTGTAATTAAAAACATGCAAATAAAATATATTAATTATAGACTGCTATTATAAATATAATTATATGTTATAGAATTAACATGCTGTTATGAACTTGAAAAATATTAACTATAGAAAATATATCGCATATATCTTACCGATGATAATATATTTTCTTCACTACTTGATCTAGTGATATTGCAACCTATATTAATATCAAATTTTTTGTGTCCTAAAATTTTTTTCTGGAATATGTGCTTTTTAATTGAATCTCCAAGACTTTTAGTTCGAAAATGCTTAACTTGTCTAGGTGTGCCCTGACCATTTTCTTTATTAAATTGTTTTACAAGTCTGCGTTTTTTAGCTGATTCTGGCATAGCTTGTATATGAGCATAAAGTTGTGCTAATGCTGCCTGAGTATCTTGCGTAGAATTTGCCTTTGCTGTTAATTTATGATCTACAAAACTGAATACCGTGTGTGCTGTACCTGTTGTATCTGGTATAGATTCATTTAACTGTAATAACAAGTAAACACTTAAATTAATAATAGTTATTAAACATTTAACAGTTTTGAAAAAAAAAAGAAAAACTTACATCTACATTTTTAGGACTCAGCAATTTTCTTTCTTGCTCCACCCAATATGCTCTGATATCTGTAGCTAGTTTTGGTGGAATTTCA
Organism: Tetragonisca angustula; assembly: GCA_036937485.2. NCBI lineage: Eukaryota > Metazoa > Arthropoda > Insecta > Hymenoptera > Apidae > Tetragonisca > Tetragonisca angustula. Next base: position 471,546 of record JAWNGG020000095.1, on the reverse strand, counting down.
AATAATTCTTTTTCTTTTTTAATCATAAAAGCAACTAAACATGATAAATTTTGAGAATTGATATGTAGAGCTTCCGGTGAAAGTTTTCTTGGGCACATTAAGTGAGGTGTAAAAAGTGTAGCGAGGGTATCACAATTCATTTTATTATTAGATTCAAAACTAGCTGTCTTATTTAAAAGATTCAAAACACACTTAAGTAAAACTCTGTTTATGGATGGTAGAAGTAATAAAATCAATTGCAGAGATCTTAATAATCTTGCATCATTCCCATTTACATCAGTACTACATAACTCTATAATTAATAAAAAATACACTTTCAAATAAAAAGAATAATAATAAAGAAATCAAATATAACTTAGTTAATTTTTTTTACCAGCAATTTGACAATGTGTAGGGTAATGCAAATCTGATAACAATGGTTCTTGTAAATCTGCCAAAAATCCTTTTAATACTGATGCACAATCGTGTACACTATATCGGCCATCATTAAGATTCAATGGAATGCCTTGATACAATGCATTTTTTAAATCTTGTTGTCTTGTTAATTTACCAGTACGTCGAAATATTCCTTCTTGTATAATGTCTGCAAATTTTTTGGACATAAAAATATCATTTAAATATTTTTCAAATAATGCAAGTTTGTATAATAGTTACATTTTTACTTACTTTGTTCTTTAGACAAGTATTCTATTAATTGTTTCACTTGATTTATCCCATCTTCGGATAAGCTAGCCCCCTCAATCCCTTTTTGTAAATTAATTGTTGACTTAGGTTTCTTTGAAAAACTTAGAAGACTCCACTTTTTCAGTTTCGTCTTCTCATTGATGCAATCATTGCTGTTAACAATTTTAAGACTTATAAAGTTTACTTTAGCAAATAATGAATTAAATTGTAAAATCAACTTTGAAATTCAAATTTGAAATAACATTAATTATTATCTTACTCTTCGGTATTAAGGTCTAATTCAAATGATAGATGCATTTTGACGAGAGTGTGAAATTGCTCTGGATTGACTTTTCGCATTCTAAAAGCCAATTTACCATCCACACCATCGTTAAAATCTTCCATTGTCAATTCCGCAATAACGACAATTTAAACACGTTCTGACATCTTTAAATTTTATACATATGCTCGTTATCGTTTCGTTAACGGCAGTTACTTTCATTTTGACTGAAAGACTCCTGTTTTATTACAAGTGACATGTTCGTGCACGCGCATTTACAAATCATTTTCTACAATGTAATTAAAGTAATAAAATTGCAACATAAAAGATAAATCATAACGCAATAATGTCTCTCTTCATTTGTATTCTTCTATGTATTCTTCCAGTCAACGCAACTAGTGTATTTACCACAAAGTAGTAATAGCCTTATAGATGCTTATAGTAAGGAAGTAGTAAGGAAACTAGATCTATTCTTTAGCACCATCTAGTGTTATACACAAAAAATAGAATATAGTAAATTCTACTTTATAAAAATAAACAATGATAGAGGATGAATAGTTTAATTAAATGCATTTTTTATTAATGATATAAACAAAATTTAATGTTGCACAATAAAGATGATTTTGTGTTCAATTTTGATATTTCTAAAAATATTAAAAAGATCATCTTGATTAAACGTCAAATATGGAAACGAAAAATTGTCTTATAATATATTTATATTTGAAATGATTGATTGATTTATATTTATATTAAATCTCAATATATTCTGCTAAATTGCATTAAAAAGATATCATTTGTAATATCTTAATAAAAAAGATTTGCAAATGTTTAAGAGTCTTTTTTTGGTTATGCATAAAATAAATATATACAAATGTTAAAAATTTAATGTCAACAAAAAAACAATGTAATTACAATATTTAGTTTTTATTTATTACGTCAAGAAAACACTTATTTCTAAACATTTTACAAAATGTTTGCGATAGTAAATGTTAATTTAAATATTTCGTTTTTATATTTGTTTCAATTTAATGAGATATTAATTGTTACATATATGTATATATTATCTATATCGTTAATTAATTATTGACAGTTTCTAAATCAGTTGGCAATAGTTCAAAAGAAATCTTATATTTAAATACAAGCGCATCAGAGCATGAAGAATAACAATCCTATTTTAAATAATTAGATATAATCATTAAACAAATTATAGTCGACAATTAGCTAAATAAGATTAATCGATGTCTTATAATTTGTCAAGGTAAACATATATTAGATCCATTAGATATAAATAGCCCGATACAGATTAGCCCTTTTTGATCGTTCAAATGATTCATGGTTCGAGGATTTCTTTGATTATCGATGGCCATATAATATTGCGGGAGTACTAAAAATATTACACAGGATTCGTGATAACAAAAAATGAGGTTGGCAAACGTAAAACACCTGTGACGATTGTTAGTTCAATGGAATGTGGAAGGGATAACATGGCCACCGCCTGGTGACGTTCGTTCGTCGTCGCCGTCGCTATATCAAATGCTTCCAAAAACAGCTGGTAAACATTTATCGGTGTAAGTTTTCACGTGAAAAAACCCGTATTGTATCCAACGAAGAATATAAAGTACGATGATGAACATGTGGAAAGTGCGGGAGTTAATGGACAAGGCGTAAGTACAATTAAATCAGTTACATGCGATCTAACCTTGCTTTTACTTTTTCCAACGCATTCCACTCTACTTCTTTCGATATGCTGCACGATTTTTCATTTATTTACAATTCTATGTTCGTTGATAGTCACTACATTGTTTAGCGCATCGTTCGTCTATCATAGTGAACATGCGTCATATTTATTAAACGTTTTTTTTTTCGAGTATTTATGAAAAATAAATAAAAGATTCTCTGCCGAACTCTTTTCCCTAACAATATTTTCGTAATAGACAAATATGTTGTATCACGCACGTAAATTGCAGAACATTATTTACTTAATCGGATGTAAACTTTAGTCGCGCAATGACAAATTATGTAGAATGGCGAAAAAATAACGTACGTATCTATGAAAGAATAAAATAAACGTTTTTCTCTCGTTTCATTCACAATAAGCGAGTAATTTAATATTTATTTGATATTTTTTTATTGTTATTACTATTCTTGCATTTTTTGTGATATTTATCAGTTTATTTATATATTTTGTCATTGTATATATTTTTGAATATAAATTTCTTTTGAGAAAAGAAAAGAAAAAAAATCTTTTAGGAAAGATATTACGATAAAGCGCATTAATGATATATCTCTCATTACATAACGTGTCTACTATACATATTTTTATATTATTTGTTAACGAATAAAAATAGTTTTATATGAATGTATCGTTTGCAATTATGATTCAAGTTAAATATTTTTTTTCTCGTTTTTACTCCTGTATTTTTATATTTTAAACGGGCCAATCTTTAATGTGATTAAAATTGTTCCTTTTTTTTACTTAATAAAAAAAGTACAAGAAAAAAGACAATATTTTACTACAACAGAGAATTGAAGGATAAGTTATTCTTAATCTCACGAGCAGGTTACTCGTATACGTGAAACTACCCGTTGAGAAAGTTTTGCATATTTGATAAAAGGAAATTAATACATTATATAATTATATTATATTATTATAATATATTTATATCATAATATATTACAATAGAATTATATAATTTTGTTCGTAAAATCATTTTACGTAATAGTAGGGGCACATCGCATTAATAATTATCTGTTGTATAGAATTACATAAAAACTGTTACTGAATATCGATAGAAAAAATTTCATGGCATCAAGTTTATAAATTGTTTATTAATTCATCATTTTTCTACATCATTGTTCTATTCGAAACAGTGTCAGATTCTACATGATTTTCATATTATTGGGTTTTGCTTTCATTGAGTTGTATTCAATGCGTATGTAAAATATTTATAGAAAATTTACATCGTTATTAAAATGTTATATTTCTTTTTCTTTTTTTTTTCTTGCGTAACTATGAAATGTAAGTTATCGTTATTACATCGAATCGAATATATAGTGGTTCTCAAACACTTAGTGGTATCTATCCGTTTTTATGTTATACCTCTGATTCTTCACTTTTGTTGCAACGCTAGAAAATAGTTTCTATAGATTATTATCGTTTGTCATGTATTATTTGTTTGAGGTGACAACTCCAGGCTAACTTATGATATTATGATCGAAAACATAAGATTTCTTTACGATCTATGAAAATCGAGAAGCGGAAGGACACTATTATCTCTAACGACTCTTTCTGAATACAAATGTAAACTGTAACTGTATATGACTATGTATATACAAAGATGTCTGATTCCAAGCATAATTGTTATTTAAATGACATATGTACATGTACTCGTGATTTTTAAAATACTAGGCAATTCATGTCTTTTATTTTTTTTTTTTGTTAATCAAGAAATATTGATATGAGTTTAATTATTAAATTTATAGGAGGTTTATTATAGAAATATAAATTAAAGATTTATTATAGAGAAAAATATGTTAATTATTCTTTTACTTAACTTTTTGCCAGATTATTATGTTAAATACTTTTATAAACGTATAATAATAATAAATGAATTATTAAAAACTAGTCGTCATAGTGGTTTCCATGTTATTATTTTACGTTTGTGTCCTTTCTTTACTTTTATCATTTGTTAATTGTATACGTTTATAAATGTGTCACATTTTATCATATGAAGTAAAATGTTATATTTTTATATCTAAATTTTTTTCTCGAATAATTTTATATAGATATCTTAAAAGTTGAAGAAAGTTATTACATGATCGAACATTTGTATTAGTTTATGTTTCTTAGTTTTGTTTCTGTTAAATAAATCGATAGAAACAAAAAAAATATATTAAATTAATACAAGTACGTACTATGTATTCAACAAAATCGTGATCGACTTTCAATGGTACTTTTGATTTCAAAATGAATCCGAGAAATTTAAGCTGCATTATCGTCTTTCATTCAGAAAAAAATTCAGAAGTAGATAAATGATAATAAAATGAAATTTTTAATGCTAATTTTAATGCTACATCTAAACGATTGAAAAATTAAAGATTATATTGAAACATGTATGTATCGTGCATTTCAATAGCGTAAAAGATTATTTTGTAAAAAGTGATGTGTGTATGCATCTTGATTTGATAATCAATTTTATCTTTCTATTAATTTCACTTGCACTAATGAATTGCATTTTATGAAAACAAACTTTGATTATAATAATAATATCAGAAATCTGTACAATTAATCAATTGAAAATTGAAAACAGAAAAGTATTGTGTGCAAGCAGAGGCGTAAAAATATTGCGCAATTACAGGTATTCACACTATCTAGTGTGAAAGTAAAGTAATTTTACTTTAGAAATGATAATATTCATTTCATAGTCATATATATAATATTTCATACAATCTATTTGGAAATTAATACATCACATAATATATATGCCATTATTGTATGTTCATACACGTTAATGAAAATAAAACAATCCCACAGGACCAATGTAGTTATGAACTACACAGAAACGGAAGCCAAAGTTCGGGAGGCAACAAATGATGATGCTTGGGGTCCAACAGGTATAAATGCTTAAATAAATATTTAAAGTTATTAAGTAATAAATGTTTAAATTATATCTGTTTTATATCTATTCTAAGGTAATAATTTTATTTAGTTATAATTACAGCGAACTTTATGATGCACAGTAACACACAGAATATTTGTAAATGATCAAATTAAATTATTAATTATAAGTTATAATTATGATAGTAAAGTTTAATGGTTATAGACGTAAAACAATAATTATTGATTCAGTTTTATTTTTATTTTGGTAGTGTAGTATTTTTACACACAAGGAGTTATAATATAAGGAGTCTATAATATAAATTATTTTTAAAATATATTATTTCTAAAATATTATTCTAAAATATAAATTATTTTTAAAATGAAAGAAATAGGTTTTTAAAATTTTATTTCTGTATAATTTTGTATAATTCTATGTTGTAATTATTAATAATAATGTTATATAACTTTTAATTATTAAGAATTGAATAAAAAATTAATTTTTATATTGATCATTTCAATTTCGCTCTTAATAATTCGTATTAATTCTAATTTATATAGTATTTAATTTATATATATTGGAATTTCACTTTTACAAAAGTTAAAATATTTTTAATAAAAATTTTATAAACTTCTCTATTTAATCATTTATGCATTTTATTTATGTGTGTATTACATATATATATATATTAGCGAATAACTAGAAAAATAATGAAAAATTAATATATTTATAACGTAATATATTGATAATACATTATTTTACATATTTTCTTGTACAAAAGTTTTTTAAATATATTATAATTTTATGCTGATTTTTAACGTTTGTTAACGTTCGACATATGGCGAAATTAATTTTACTGTATATATTACTTTAGGAGCAATGATGCAAGAACTGGCTCAAGCTACATTCACATACGAGCAATTTCCTGAAGTAATGTCCATGTTGTGGAAAAGGATGTTGCAAGAAAATAAACGAAATTGGCGTCGAACGTACAAGGTAAATCTTTTTCTACTATACATATTTAATTTACGTTACTGAGTAAATAAATAAATATTTTAATGACAAAATTTTCTAAAGATATTTGATTTAAATTATGTAAAATTTTTTGTAAAAATTACGTTATAAATTTAAACAAAAATAAAAAATAAAAATTAATAATATATTTATATTCAATGATATCAATATTTATATTTTTTATTTTTATAAAATTTTTACTAATATCTTTATTTAAATAATAATATGTATTTTCTTGTTTTTAGTCTCTGCTGTTGTTGAATTATCTAGTTCGTAATGGATCAGAACGAGTGGTCACATCATCTAGAGAACATATTTATGATCTTAGGTCTTTGGAAAATTATACTTGTATTGATGAATTTGGAAAAGATCAAGGGATAAATATTAGGCACAAAGTTAGAGAATTAATTGATTTCATTCAGGATGATGATAAATTAAGAGAAGAGAGGAAAAAAGCTAAGAAAAATAAAGACAAATATGTAGGTTTATCAAGCGAAGCAATGGGTGTAAGATTTGGCGGAGGGGATAGGTGGACAGATAGATTAAAATGGGATAAAACTAATACAGATACTTATAATGATTGGGATCGCGACAGTAGAGGAAAAGGTTTTGAGGATACAAATAATAGGTAAATATGAAGTTTTTCGTTAATAACAACTAAATATCCTTAATATTTATTGTTTATTTAATGTTTATTTAATGTTTATTTTTATTTTTATGTAATAGTGATGATGGTGAGAGAGAAGATTCCGATAATGATGTTCATCCGAGCCCAAAAAGAGGAGGAAGAGAATACAGAGATACAATGGATAGCATAGATCGCATTAATAAAACTGCTATAACATCTATAACTTCAACAAATGCTTCACCAGCAAGAGTAACAAGAACTATTAAAAAAGTAGATTTAGGGGCTGCAGCAAATTATGGAAGAGAACAATCTAATGTAAGTAAAGAAACATTACATAAAAGAGATTATTAATTTAAATTGAAAATTCCAACTTAAATTTACAGAATGGTATATCTGGATCAAAAAATAATTCTTTACCTACTAAACATAAGAATAAAAATGATATTTTAAATGATATTTTTGATTCTCAAAATGAGAACAATTCCAAATCGATTGTTGTTGTTGATAATGATGATAATGATGATGATGATTTTAATCCAAGAGCAAATACTCAACCTAATGTACAAACTCAGAATGCAAATGCAGATTTTGGAGATTTTACTAGTGCGTTTGGCAGTCCTACAATGAAAACGAAAGATAGCAATGATGAATTTGCAGATTTTACATCAGCTTTTAACTCTTCTGTTACAATATCTAATTCACCAATGCAGCTACAACTGCCACAGACACAAGTTAATCTAGTAGGCACAACAATACTAAATATTAATTCAATAACAGATAATGTAAATAATCCGATGTTTATCAATGCCCAATCATTAAGTACGTCTTCTTTTACAACTATGCCTCCTACAAATACACTTTCTCAAAATCCTAATATGAGTAGTAATCTATTTGATACATTACAACCACTCAGTGATCAGCAATCATTGAACAATAATACAGGTATATTATACACTATTATTCATTCATTTTCAATTATTATATATTATTATTTTAAATAAATTTTTTATAGCAACTTCAAATACAGATCTTTTATCAGATTTAGATAGCTTAAATTCTTTGAGTACTGGATCTATGGATAGGCGAGTAAACAATACCAATAATACTAATCTGTTTTTGAATATGAGTTCTTCATCTGCCACAACTAGCCATGGAGGTAAATATATGTTATTTATTTACTAATATAAATGTAACTATGATTTTATGATTTAGTAATACTAATCACTATTTGGTATTAACTACTAAACAATACTTAATCATTGACAAAAAAAATATTTAAATGTATATATCAAATTTTGATAATATACATTTTAGTATTACGTATCATAAAATCGAAGTTTTAAAATATTTTTATTTAGAAAACTATATTTTTTCATTTTTTTTAAATTTACAAATTATTTTTTTCTAATTTGAAAAAAATAAAAATTTTTGTTATAAAATTTTGTACGTGTTTTAATATTGAAAATATATTTGAAGATAATGTAATGTTCCCAAGAAAGTCTTTCCTTGCAGCAACCGAGGTGGAAAAAAGCATCACTTCAGCTGAAAATCTTTCAAAATATGCTGCAATTCGACTTTTGGAAGAATTATGTTCCATGGGTCCTATCAAAAGTTATAATAGCTTGGAAAAACTGAAATCATATATTTCTGAATACGTTAAATTTTTACCAGGTCCACTTAGTCCACAAAACTACTGCAATCTTGATTTTAATTTAGAAATTGATTCCATGTTACATGGAAAAATTTTAGAAGAAATTATCAAAAAGTTCGATCATAATTGGCCATTACAAGGAAATACTTTAGATCCAATACTTCAACAATTAATGATTATTGATGGTGCTACATTACCAATATTAGCTGAATCTTTAACTGGTTTAGTTTTTGCTTTGAAAGAAACAGAAAATGAGAGAAATATTTTTACTATTTCGATAATTTTGGAACAGTTAGTGAAAAGTGATTCTTTGTTTTCTGTAATAGTAAATGCATGCAAATGTCAATTTCAAAACATAATGCAAAAAGAAGAATTTAATGAAACATGGCAAAAAACAGTGCAAATTTTAATCTCGTTGCCTAATCGCGTAGCTAATAAATTAAAAGATAAAATATTTAACTGTTTTCTTCCTCAAAGGTATCTTAAAATTATCAGTTTCCATCTTGCTCGTGCCATATCTTTTATAAATATTGGATTACATTACGATATTAAAGTAGAACTAAACTTGCTTTCAATTTTAATTAGTAAATTGATGATCACTACAAAATCAGAAAATATGTTATCGTTTGTTAATATTTTAGCAGAGTGGTGTTTTGAAAATAAAAATAGTGAACGAAATTTAATTCAGAATATATTAGAAATCCTAGATACACGAAGCATAGAGCCACTAGCTGTATTATTTTTGAAACATTGTGATGTAAATCTTGGAGTTTATGAAATTTTTGGTAAAGTGTTGTTAAATTCAAATTGGAAATATACATTAACAACGAAAATACCTTTAATGTGTTATTATAATGATGATAGTTTAGTAATAAATTTGATCTCATATTTAGCACAATTTTTAGATGAAAATCGTATTTTGATCGAATTATTCATGAAACTTTTAGATGTGTGGAGTAATAAAAGTGCTTTAAATCATACCTCCGTGGAACAACACAAGTATATTACAAAATTAATTATTACTTGCGTAAGAAAATCTAAAAATTATTTAAGCAGGAATGAAAAAGATACTATTCAGAGATTACTATTCTCTGGTATATCTATCCATCTTGAATCTACACATGCTATTTTAAGAGCAATAGGAATGTCTGTTGGTGAAATTTTTATTGATGAATTATCTGAATCAGAATCTGTACCAAAACTTTCTTTTGAATATAATATTATGTCTAGTGAAGTAATGGATTTAGTACAATCTTTAAAAAACTTAGGTTTAAAAACAAATGTCTTAAAAGAAAAAAAAGAAGATATTAAAAGGAACGAACTAATTTTTAAAGATATTGAATTTAATACATTGGGTGACAAAAAATTGTATGAATTAGGTGTTGAATGTAATCTTTTATCTAAGATAAATGTAAAAGTAAAAGATGATAATAAAGACGAACAAAACGTAGTTGTAGCAAATTCAAAGGAATCGACTATGCTGGATAAAGAAATTTTAGAAGATAATGTAGACAAGGATAACATCAAAAGTGATTCGGAATTGGATAGTGACGATGATTTAATGTCATATGATATGTCTCACGATACAAAAGTCAGTGAAAAACTACGACCAGCGTATCTACGGGATCTACGTGATAATTTAGTAAATGAAAAAAATTTTTCAGACCCAAATATTATTTCAGAATCTTTAGAAATTTGTGAAAGATTGATATTATCACAATTACCAGGTGATGACATATCTTTTGCAATTGAATTACTAGAACTCCTTGTTACACTTAAAGAATCCTGTTATGTAGAAAATTTTGAAGTATTAACATTTAAAGCTTGTGTAGCTATAGTAACTGTCTATCCCAAAGAATGTGCTGAATTTTTATGCAGACAGTTTTACTTAGAAGTAGATAAATATTCTGTAAGTCAACGATTATTTTTTCTTGATATATTAGCAGAATCAGCTAGAAGATTATCAACTATTCCAATTCACGAAAATAAGGAAGATACAGTTAACGAACCTAAAATAAAACGAAGAACAAGAGAAACTTCAAATAAAATATCGCTTCTTATTAATACTGAGAAAAGCCAACAATATAAGATACTATACAGTGATGATTTTGATGAATTTGAAAAGTCGGAAGATAAAATAGAAAATTGGCAGAAAATTGTTGACAAAAGAATTGAATTAAATACAAGAAGATACGCACATAGCACAAAAACACCTAAAACATTTAAAAATAAATTTGGAAATGTCGTGTCTTCGTTTTTTTATCCATTGCTTTATGGTTTTGGCAAACAAGATACTTGTTTGAATAGTGGATTACAAATTTTCACAGATCAAGAAAATATTTTATTAATTCGGTTTTTGAAAACTTTATCTACAATAATGATAGCAGCACAGAATTGTTTGCTAGCTTCTAAAATGGGAAAAGAAATTTTAGAATTATCGTGGATTTTGAGATACCATGATGAAGCAAAAGTTAGAATAGCAATGATAGAAAATATTGCAGCTGTGGTTATTGCGATACCAAAGCATACTATTGTAAATGAACTATTTGAAACTATTATGGAAATAAGACTATGGCTTTTAGATTTATCTCAGAATGTAATCAATGGTGATCATGACAAAGAATGTAGAAGTTTAGGTGCTAAAGTAGTGTCTCTGATCGACTCTATTATAGGTTTAACATTTAATACATAATTAATAAGATTTAAATTATATTTATAAAAACATTCTTTTAGAGAATATAAGAGTATAAGAGTATTCACAAAATATCTCGCACATATTAAGTTTATTTTTAAATGTTGTATGTTATTATGAATATAATATATAAAATTAAAACAATAACAAAATTTAAACAATACTTTTTTAATCTTTTATGCATTACATATGAATGAGTATTATTTAAGAAATGTAATATATATTACACTATATATTTCATAATATTTTTTATATATAATTTATCTTTCCAACAATATTGTAATAATATTATACATTAAATAAATAAGAGATAAATATTTTTATCTGTTACTAAAGTTTCTAACGATTTTAATCTATTTCATTATCTATAAGTTATATAAGTATCAAGTTAAGTAATAAGTTGTAATATTACTAAAACTAAAACAATTGCTATATCCAGGAACAATTGGATTATCGCCAGTTACAAATCTTCTTACTCCTACATCTACTAATTCCAAAAATCAAACATCCAGTAATACAAATATACAAGTTGGTTCTACGTGGGCTGGTTCAGGATTAAATATAGATCTTGATAATATAATGGGAAGTAAAATTAAACATACAGGACCTGCACCAACAATGAATCAATTAGCAAGCAGTAGTCCACAACATCAAGTCAAACTCATAAGTAAGTATCATGAGTAAGAAATTTATTTTTTTGTTGACTTTATTGTTAATGTCTTCCTATTTGCAATTATAAAATACAATAAAACTAATCATTTTATAATAAACAGTATTATATAGCATTACTATCAATATTTTTTTTAAGTATATAATAATACTGATATTTTTTATTCTTTTTCAATTTTATTATAAAACATTTTTATAACTGCAAGTATATATATATTTTATATATATATTTTTATATATTAATTATTATATATATTAATTAATAACTTTTATTAATAATAATTATTAATTAATAATCAATTAATATATACACAGGATGTTCATGGATTTACTGTCCAGCGTCTTTTCTCGCAAACGATTGATGGAAAAATGAAAAAGAACAAAATTGTTTTTTATACGCAATATAATAATGGTGCATAAAAATTTTTCTAGTCATCAGGTCAGGAACGAAAGAAATATTTCGATATTGCATATTGATGTACCTACTGGTGTTTCATATTGAGATGTGTATACAGTTCATGTTCAATATGAATATTTCATATTCCACATTTTTAGTAGTTTTATGTTGTGATTAGGTCTGTATTGTTACCTACTATTAAAGTATACAAAACGCACAAAACTATTTGTTAAGGCCAACATACTATGTATGACATGGACATGTTCCAAACTCAGTGTGTTAAATTAAGAATTTTTGGACATTTTTTGCATGCCTCAAATATAGAAAAGATTTAGAGAATCTACAATCAGGGCTTCGATAAATCTAAGTTAGTTTCGAGTTTTTTCCGCACAATAGCAATTGCCATGTCATAAATATATGCGTAGCATGCGAATCGTTTACTGCCTGCAAGTCTAAACGATTTGAAACAAAAAATGACAAATGCCTCTATGACAATGAATGTATCGATATCATAAATAGCAGAACTCACCAAAAGTATATTGCATAGAACATAAAAGTGTATTCTAGCGGATGGAAGTCATATTGAACATCATCTGTAAGTTTCAATATGAAATACTGATACGTAATATACAATATTTGAACATTATTTCCTTCGTTTGTAACCTTATTTGAAAGTCATTGAATGGTATATCGTTGAATTCATATTCGTAAAAAAATATAATAAATTTCATATAATGTAAAAAAAAGGTAACATTTCATTTAAAAAAATGGAATCCGTTCAAAAATTGAAAGTCACTTTCAGTTCTCAAAAAACAATATGATTAGAAAAAATTTTTATTTATCATTATATTATTTGTAAAATTTCATTCTCTTTCATTTTTATACAGCATCTATCGTTTATGGGAAAAAGCATTGGATAGTAAATCCGTAAACACCTTGTATAAATATATTATATAATGTGTAATAATAATAATTTTTAAAATCATCTTAAAAATGATTCATAAAACATTTTATCATAGATAATTTAATTATTTTAGCAACACCAATGGGATATACATCGTCAATGGTTCAACCACAACAACAGCAACAGCAACAGCAACAGCAACATTTAAATCCAGCATTTTTCCCTGCATTTCAATGAAACATTTTTAATAAATAAAAGCTAATATTAGCAAAGATAGAAGACATAAACGAAATAACTTGGAATTAAGAACAACCAAGGCTTGTTGTAAACAATCTATTTATTTAATAAAAATGGAGATAAATTTTCTATTTTCTGGGCAATGCTGTCTAATTATACAGGGTGCAACTGTAAACAATTGCTATTATAAATGTCAGAACAAAATGGTCAATGAAATATACATTGCATAATCATGTGTTCACAAACAGTTAAAGAAAATTTTTCAATTTTTGGATTATATATATTTTAATTATATTAATATTATAAGTTGAATAATTTGCTGGTATTTTATGATATGAATTTTGTTACAATTATTTTATTTAAAAATGTAATAAAAATCGCAATTTATTAAAAACTAAGTTGCATATAATCATAATAAGTGCTGAGTAAAATACTTGATTAATTTAACATTCTGAGCAGCTGCATAGATATATTTGTTAAACTAATAATTCTGCGTTCCCAAGTAACATTCCATAATACGAATGTTATACTTTTTCTGATGAATATTTATGTTATTTGCAAATCATGTGGGAACAAATCAGGTAAATTTGTCTTAAATCTTTTATACATAATGTAAATTGAATGAATCAAGATTATGCCTTACATGTATAATGTATCATAAGTAATATATGCATGAAAGTGAGATACTTATAGATACTCGGGGGAAAAAATGTAGTATACTACTTTTATTTACTATTTGATATAAGGCATGTTGTTTAACGTTATTCAAATTCTTAAAAAAATGAAAAATGTTTTTACAAGGGTAGAGAATAGAACTACTGCAGCAGACTTTAGAAAACTGCATTTACATTAACGATTTAAAATGTAAGAATTTTACTTTTCTATTATAACTATGATTATTTGATAATTGATGCTATTCGTCTATAAAAAACAGAAAAATGCAATAATATTAATAATAATAAGTGCTTCCCTTCTACAATTAGTTTTGCACTAGAGAAAAAATGATATAAAATTAGTATTAAAATAAAAAAGTATATAATGCAGGATACGAGATTATCTCGAAAGATATTATCTCGAAAATAAGCACAGAAGCACAAATCAGCGCAATGGGACATTTTTGGCGTTTCAAAAACGCTTCACTCAGCATGGTGATTTAATAATGTTACATGTTTATGATTTATTGTAAAATATTTAAGAATTTCATAGTTACGTAATTATATAGTTATAAAAAATTTAATCATCTTTGTGATTGAATAATGATATTCTACAATTTTTGTAAAATAGATAACAGAAGGAAAAATGAAATAGCATTTCCTTATTTCTTTGTTACTAACAATGAAGAAATGCATATCTTTTAAGATAATTGTTTATGGGATTCTTAAGAAAAACAGATTATTAATAATTAGACATTAACTAATATATTATTAAGTCCTGTTTAATTTTATGTGTACTGTTTATTCTCAGTGATATGATATACCTTTGCTGCATGATACTGAAATATATCATAGAATAATTTGCTATAGAATGTTTAGATATTGAAATATTTATTCGTGAGAAAATGTTGGAAAAATTGTTTGCATGCTGTATTTGTTAGTTTTATTTACTATCGCATATATGTTATGTAGCAAAATTTTTATTTCACAGTTATACTTTAATATAGTAAATATAATCATCCGTTATTTATTGAATAATAGAAATTAAATTCATAAAATATTTCAGAATTTGCAGCAAAGTTGAAATTTATATTTACACATTTTCTTGAATGAATGATTTAGATAATCTATTGCTTATATAATATTCTATATATTAATATCCATAGAACAGGTGCCCGAAACTTATTCTATGTGGATGAAAGTAGAGTTATGTCTGTATTAGAATTTTATCATTGTGTTATCAAATTTTGTTTGAATCATCTCACAAAGTTGATGTGGAATTAACAGGCTTCTATGCGAGTATCAGAGACTGAATCTTGTAAGGGAAAAATGATCCTTTACATTTTCCATTATTTGAGTATTTTATAAAGCGTACTATTTGATGTAGATGGGAATATATTTTTAAAGTATTAAGATATATATACATATGTATATGTTAGTATATACATATATGTATGTATTATTATACAAATATAAACAAGTATAGTCAATATAAATAAAAACGGTTTCATCATCAGTTGAACCGTGTGAGAGGCATGATTACAATCTAGAATTACAGAGGCCTTTGTAAAGTCAAACGTCAAGGTGAAAATGATGAAGATTATGGAAGTTAAATGAATTTTTTTTTTCGTTAGTAAATAAGTTTTATAAATTTTTATACAAAATATTGGATAATAGTTGTATATTCAAAAAGTTTTATTGATTTTTTAAATTCAAATTAATTTAAAAAAAATAGAAAGTAAATCATTTTATTAAAGTACACGTTATTAATTCTTATTTAAGTACGTATTTATGGTACTTTCGCGCGATGATATTGTTTATTGTACGCTTTATGAATATAACTTAATAACTTCATTACAATTAATTACATTGTTCATTACAAATTGTACCAAAATTTGTAATGTTCTACTGTACATGTGTATGAAATGAATTACAATTATCGGCTAGTCTAAACTAACTTAAAAAAAAAATTTGTATTGTTAGATATTATACACACATGTATATCTATAAAGTTGCATTTATTATGAAAAGATCTTTCAAAATAAAAAGTAATAAATTAAAATTATTAAGCAATATGTAAGTACACGTACGGGTACATATCAATATTAATCGCGCATTTGAACTACACGGCTATTTATATATGCCTTACAATTTTATGTAAAGATATTACAGACTTGGAAAATTATTGTTCCTCTGATGAAGTGTAGTTATTATGTCATTTATCGGTATATATGTGCGAATGATAACCAGTAACAGTTAATTCGTCGATTTTTGACTGAATATTGTTTACAATAGTCGCGGTAATTGTAATTGTTGATTTCGGATTTATACTTGCATCACAGTTTTATCATTATTAAATGCTCATTGGTGCTGGTGTTAATATGAATTGTTAACTATTTTTTTCTATTTTTTCATTCTTAACACGATATACCTTTCCCTCACATTTGAATTGCCCAATTTATCATCCTATCTAATTTAACATTTAATTAACTCTAAATTACAATTTTATTTATTTTTGATATAAAATTCAATTTTAATTTTATACTTTTCTTTTTTTATTTAATCATATCTTATACATTTTCATGATTAATTTAAAAGTATATATCTTTATTTTTTTACTAAACTTTAGTAAAAGAATAAAATAGAAGTAATATAATTAAAAATTATATTCTTAAAATATAATTGAAGCTAAATGACTTCCTTGTCTAGCTTGAAAAAAAATTCGAAGATACATATTTCGTAAGCATAAATTAGAAAGCGATTTGACATGAAAGAAAAAAAAACACAACAATAAAATGGCTGAATATTATTAATTTTAATTTTAATTATAATAAGCAATAAAAAATAAAAATTTGATATTTAAAATTTAATACTGTATATTTAATTATAAAAAATTAATTTCAATTGGAAAATGAGTTAAATTTATTATTGTATTAAAAATATATAAGTATACTAATTATAAAAAATTGATTCTTGAAATTCATTTGAAAAATAATTCAAGTGAAAATATAAATTATTAAAGTATAGGTTTTTAAGATTTAATTAGTTTATTGTTTAATTTTATTTAAGAAAAGTTTAGATATATTACAAGTATAATTATGAATTATAAATCTATATGTATATTTTTTTTATTATACTTATATCTATAGTTATGCATTTCTTTTTATTTTTGTATATACAATATCAGGAATAAATGTATGTATATTATTCCTAATACTATATATCTTGAAATAAAAAGAAATAGAAAAAAATATAATGGAAAAATAATACATATTGTATATATAAGCATATAATTTAAGTTATAAAAGATTATATTTTTATAATTGTTTTTTCATAAAATAATAGTGCTTATAGGCGTTGTTTATAGTTAAACTTTAACAAAGTTAAAGAAAATTTAAGTCTCAACATATATATGCAACATACAGAAGATATATCTTTATGACTGAAGTTCAATATATAATTTTTACTGATATGAATAAAAAAATCTGATTACAATCATTATAAATCGCTATAATTATATAAAGACAATATATAAATTTTTTATTCATTTTCATTTATATTTTTTGATTTCTTCTTCTTTTTCTTCTTTATTGACTCTTCAGCTTCTTCTTGTATTCCATTCTCAACAAATCCATTTTTGTTTCCATTTTCTAAAATTTCTTTTTTCTTTTTTTTATCTTTTTTCTTTTTCTTTTTAGATGAATCTTGTTCCACACTCGCTATTAGTTGCGCAGCTTCTTCTAAAGCTTCTTTCATCACATCAATATTTTTCTTAGGTACTTCTCCAGTTTCATAAAATTTTAATCTATCTTCTACTTGTTGTCGTAATTTTTCACCAAATATATTAGTTGGTATATCAGTAAAACAGTCAATTCTTGATGCTATAGAACACTTATTCGCAAGATATCTTGAAATTCTACCCTTATTTCTTGTACCTGCGCGAGCAATAAATGTCGAATGGAACAGGAGTCCATATTTTGGTGTGTTACCTCTAGTTTTCAAGGCTCTAAATAAGGCTTTTTCTGCACCTAATATTTGTACAGTAGAAGCAGGATATTTCGCTAAATTTGTAAGAGATCCAGCATGTGCTATTAATCTAGCTCCTACTTGGTCACCTATTAATGTAGCCAAATTTGGCGCAACTCCTGTCATTTTAGATCTTAAATATTCTGCTAATTGTTTCCTGTAATCAGCCAAAGAAATAACACGAGTTGCAAACATTTCAATATTAAGAAGATCAATAGGACTGATATCCATTCCCATAGATGATTTGGATGCATCAATAATTGCTTGAGCTTTCGCAGTGTCCATAACAATTTGTTCTAAGGCTTCTAATTTTTCATCTGTAAATTCTTTTCTGTTTTTTATTAATTTTGCAACTTTGGCATACATATAATTCTCAGGAACTATTTTTACAAGCTCTGGAAAATGATAACTGTACCATTCTCTGTAATCAATACACATATAATTAATAAACTGAATACTTTATATTTATGGATTATATATATGTATTTATTTTAATAATTACCTTATTCGCATACTAAATGTATTAATATCTTTGTCCAATTGATCTAATAAAGCTATGCTTTGTATGATCATGTTATCCACACGATTGACATTAAATTTAACTTTAGCTCTAGAATAACTATGACCAAGTCCAAGTTGTGCGATTCCAGAACTTTTAGCAGTGAAATTTTTTACTAAATTATGGAAATGAAATCTTATTCCTCTAAGAATTTCTGGAATGGCACCAGTATGATCACATTTTATATCTAACGCTTCAGTAATACTAGCACCAAGTTTTGGATCTGTTACTCCAAGCACAACTTTGTCTTTTTTTCCAGATTTTGGTATACATGAATCTAAAAACAGCTGTAAATCTTCCGGGACAACTCCTTCAGAAATACTATTTATATTTTCCAAAGCTGCTAAAGCAGTTTTAAAGGGTGAAAATCCAATTAATTTCACAACTGAATTAAAACGAGATAAATCTGTGACAGATGCTTCAACTTGAGGAAGTAACATTCCTATCTCTTCGAATTCTTTGACAGAAAAAATGGCATAACCAGCAGCATGCTCAAATAAAACAAAAAGCTTCGACTGAAACAAAAATATTTTATATATATTTACAATTACAAAGATTATATACGTATACAAATAACGTAACATATTTTATATTTCATTATTTAAATATTTTATAATAAATATATTAAGGAAGAATTGGATTGAAATATACCTGAACATCTTTTCGCATAAAAGTACAAAAATGACAAGTTTGGCAGTTCATGTTATATGCTGTGAATATATTGATATGACGTAAAAATAAAAACACAATTCATAGAGAAATCTCCAAGTATCTTTACGTATATCTTTATTCTTCTAAATATATATGTATTTTTTATTATATTTATATCAAATATTTATCAAAATTTTTATTATTTTTCGATTCATAATTTTTAATGGTGATATATAATATAAAATTTATTTGGATTTTATTTAAAAAATACCTTAAATGCAATTGTTGTACTTACTACACCAAAGTTAAAGTATTGTTTCATAAAATGCAAATATAAATAATTTGAGAATGCCGTCGTATTAAATAAAATTAATTTAAAGACATAATTAAAATATTAACTTACCATGATTTCCTCAATTTATGTTCCATTCACTAATCCTAAACAATTCGATCCTAACACGCTCAGTTACTATTAACAGGGAACGACCATGTGTTCCGGATATAGTGTAAACCATAGATAAGATATATGAATAGATCAAGCATCTTATAGGATTTTGAGTTCCATACTTTGAAATACCGACAGAGTAAAACTGTGGCGGCGCGCGTATTTTTAAAATGAACTTAACAGCGGCGTTAATTACAAAAGAAGAAAAAAAAATAAAGTAAAATAGCGGAAAATATATTATAATCTCATTGTCAGTTGTTAAGAATCAAGCAAAATAAGCGGTTGTCATAAAAAACTTATTATACATAAATTAAAATACGTAGTTATTTTTTGTTAATTTTTGTAAATTTTTATAATATTTTTATTAAAAGGAGCAAATCATAATACCATTGACTAATAGAATAGATCGGACATCTAATGCTCTTTCATGTCCCGCGTTTTGGGGGTCACCTGACTCCTTTATTATTTTCGCATTCTATCATATCGATTTAGGTAAGTATTGCACTACAGCGCTATTAACAATAGAAATTAAAATAAAAAAATATAGACAATTGCCGTTTCCTCATCGAAAATTATTTCCTTTTTTTTTGTTCCGTGTGTATGAGTCTAATTGTTTAGTTACAATTATTTTCATTTTTTATATTATTATTGTTTGAGATCGTTTGGATTTCGATACAGTTATCGGCAATCACTAGTTTTTTTTTTTTAATGGAATTAGTTCCGTTTTATACATGTTTGGCTGTATTCCATTTGTTAGTTAGTAAGGTCTGGCGGGTGTTTCCTTTTCAGTCTTCTGGGTGGTAGGGAGTAACAATTTTTTTCCAGGAAATTCCTATGATTTTTGATTTTGTGTTGATGTGTCCTTGCGCGCTTTAGTATTTTCTCTTTGATGGTTGGTATTCCTAGGATTATTTTTATGTCATCGTTTCTGACATACCATTGAGCGTCTAGTATTGTATGTAGGATGATGGATTGTTGGTTTTCTATCTTTTTTATGTTTGACTTCGCTTCCACGCCCCAGATTTGTAGCCCGTGTGTCCAAATAGGTTTAATTATAATTTTGTAGATTAGTAGCTTATTTTTAAATTATTTTCTAAATTGAATCCGGTGACACTATTATGAGAAAAACATACATATGTTTGTACGTATAATAATCGTAATAAATAAATGCGAATTTAATAGACTTTGTTTATGAAGCTCTATCATCGTAATGTGATTTTTCACAAAAGTGCATTGTTTTTTTAATAGATCTCTACGATTTCTTTTTCTACGTTTGAATTTTTGCTACTTGCTATTCTGAATAAAAAATAATTAGAGCATAATATTGAAAGAAAATTAATATTTCTTGAAATGCTTCAAATTTTATACAGGATGCGGCTTTTAAACGAAGCATATCTGCTGTATTTTTATTTTTAAAAAGAAAATTCAGTTCAAGATAAAGTTGCATTATTTTAAGGAGAGCACATTCATTAAAAGTGGAAAGAACTTTTTTCAAATCATTTTTACATTTCAAAGTGAAAGTGATGGAACTCTAATATTTTGTCTTACGGATATTCTTATAATTGGATATTATTTAATCTAGAGAAATTTTTTTCGGAACGAAACAGTTAAGAGAACCCAATAATCTGGCATTCACTATGCAAGAATTAATATAAAATATGGATTTGTAGAATAATTTTGTAAAATAAATTATATAATCGACGTATATTCGAAGGAGTTGCAGTTCGTTCAAATCGTTCGAGAGCTCGCATTGAATTGCCTTTGAAGTCTCCTGCTAATCATTGTTTTGTTTGACTTAAGGCAGTCTTATTTCTTCTAGGAACCGTAGTTCTCTACATTCCGTATTTATACCTCACTATCATATGGATTCTGGAGTATACTACAGAATTTTTTTACAATTTTGTCAAAAATTTAATGACATTTTAGCATACTTCATTGAAATTTTACACGAAATCAAAATGATTTCATTCTCAATGAACACTACTCATTCACATTCTCTTTTTGATTGTCTTCATTGCGATTGTCATCATGCAGAATGACAAATGAAAAGCAAGTTAAAAGGACAGATTTCTTAACGAAAGCATAGTTGCCAAATCTGAAAATTTGACATGGTTGCCACATTTTTGTTATTATTCCACAGATCGATTCTGGAATGACTAGCGAAATAGGCTGCACGATCTTTGTTTCAGAGTCTTACAAGGTATTCACTTCAGCTCGATCAAAATTATTCGATCCGATTCAACTCCAAAATATCAAATACTTACACCTGAGTAATTTGAACAAATTTTTAAAATAATTAATTTAAAAATACAAGTCATATAAAATCGTGGAAAAAATCATGTAAAACTTTACTTAAATTCATTTTAAAGTATAAAACTTTTACTTTGATTTGTTTTTTTTTTTAAAGATATTTTTACGTTATGTAGCAAGTGAGAAATTAAAAAAATTTCTATTCTCGAAAATTGTAAAATTTAAACATCTTCAAAAATATTGAGAATTTTTTCGTGGCTGGATTCACTATGATCTAGAAAATTCAAATTTTGTCTTTTTTCAGTATCTTAAACCTTACTGTAAAGAAATTCGGTACAGAATCCACGTAACAGAAGAAGCTTAATATTAACATAAACGCGAAGAACCACGAGAAAAAATAAGGCTACGTTCTTATGACGATGATCGGCAGGGGAGGTTGAACGAACAATTCAATGCGAGCTCTCAAACGATTCAAAAGAACCGCAACTCTTTTGAATATATGATTTTATAATTATTTTTTACATTATTGTACAACTTTTTCGCCATTTTATTAAACTTGAATCATCGTCTAATCACTAGAATTTGTGAGCGAACGTTAACCAGACCCCCCGTTCTTTGGCGTGGGAAGATTCTCTTGCCTATTTCGTAGAAGAGGCCACTCGAGATTTTAAGGACCATGGGCTGATTCCGATGTCTTCTGTTTATAACCGATGTTTATAAGCCAAGCTAGAGTATCTGGATAAGTTGGACCGAGGAGGGTACCCGAACTCGTGAACGAAGCTAGGCGGCATTCCTTCTGCAGAACGTGGCCGAGATCACACGTCCGAGCCAGTTGTCAAATTAAGTAAACGTTTTATTATTAACGGAAAATATTGTGTAAAATTATTTCCTACAATTCAGAAGTGGGATCACCAACTCCATTCAAGAAACTTTAGTGCGGGCGTTGTGCACGAGACAATACAGTGCGGTGTTGCAAGAGTGAGATGCCGAAGCAGTCGAGGAAACGTGACCACGAGCGGGGATCGAAGGCGTTGCGTGAGACTGACATGCGAGCGAGATCGTCCCCGTCTCGATCCAGAAGCCGGTCCAGAAGTTCGGAGAACCACTATCGGGAGAGGGGATCGAGGAGGTACAATTGTCGCCGATCTCGTATTTCAAGAGACAGTAACGTCCGGCGAGAAGAGGTGTCGAGAAGTACTGAAAGGAGAAGAAGAGTCGAGAGGTCACCGAGCAGGAGCCGTTCGAGAGAACGACGGTCAAAGGATAGATCGACCGGGAGCAGGGATGATGGTACAGGGATGTCCGGTGAGTTTGATTTTGCCAGGTTGACTTTGGCGTTGACGGATGCTATCCGGATCAGTTCGAAGCAGTTTTCTGGGGAGGAGAATTTTGGAAAGCTGCTGGAAGACGCAGGATCGTACAAAAGTATTCCGACCACTGCTGGATTTTTCCCGGCTCTGTCCCGAAATCAGTGGTGTAACTGGGGGTAGATGGAATGGTTGTGTAGCGTATGGCCTTCGTGGGCGAGGTCGCAAAGCCGTTGTGCTGATTCGCCGGACAGGCTAAACACTAAATGTATCTCTTGGGTATTAAGTTTAAAGTAATCACTGATTGCTACTGCGTTGAAAACAGGACATTCAGCCCCGCGTAGCCCGTTGGTGGATTTATTTACAAGATTATAATTTTGACATTATTTATCGTCCAGGTAGAAAATTAGCACACGTCGACTATTTGAGCCATAACTTGGTGGATTGCTGTGCCATCGATATCACGGAATCGGAGTGGATAAAGGTCGCACAGGTCCAAGATTCGAACTTGGAAGTCATACGTAAGATATTAGACGCAGGCGATGTACAGCCATCCACCAAGCAGTACTTCGATAAGTACAATTTAAAGTCGGATGTGTTGTTTCGAAAAACAGAGGCGGGCGATAAATGAGTTGTCCCAAAAATGTCGCGTTTCAACGTAGTTCGGTATTGCCACGACGAGTAAGGACACTTTGGGTTGGAAAAGACAAAGTATATTGCGGGAAAACTATTGGTTTAAAGCTATACGGAAACTTATTTCAAAATATGTTCGGTCGTGCCTTAACTGCTTGTACTATAAGTCTTCGAGTGGTCGAAAGCCAGGGTTGTTATACCGTTTTATACGGTGCACTTCACGTGGCGCCGTTCATTCATAGCTGTAATAAGAATATTCAGATTCTTGTCACTGTTGATGGGTTTAGAAAGTTTTGCGTACTCGAACCAGTCCGGGACACGTCGGTGAAGGGCGTCTTGAAGTCGCTGAGTCAACTAATAGCAATCTTTGGAGTACCATTCCGCATCGTGATCGACAGAGGATCTGCGTTTACGTCCCATATGTTTGAAACGTTTTGTATTAAGCACGGCATCAAGCACGTGTTAAACGCAGTGGCTACGTGCGAACGGATGAACTTGAAGTTCTGGGTTCGCTCGCAGCTACCTGTGCAGGCAAGGCAGAGGAGCTTGGGACAATAACGTGAAGAAGGGTCCAAAGGGTACGATTAACTGCTCTATTAATCGGATTACGCGGAAATCGCCGACTCAACTTTTGTTTGGCTACCAGCCGCGTAGTATGGCGGATGCTAAATTGTCGGCTCAGATTCAGGACGCTTTAGATTAAATAGATTGAAAGGTATCCCGGGAGGAGGCGAAGAAAGCTGTAGATGTGGAACAACAGTATCAGAAGAAAAGGTTCGACATGCGGAGGTATAAGCCTCCGAAATATGACACGGGTGACGTCATTATGGTCACAGTCAGTCCAGCGGCAATTGGTGAAAGCAGGAAGCTGGCGGCGGTGGCAAAGGAACCCTTCAAGGTGACAGCTGTAGGTACGAGGTACAGGATTTGAGAGACTTGAAGAAGTCACCAAACAGACGCACAGTGATAGCAGTTGATTCCATGAAAAGATGGGTTACCTTTGATAATTAAGGTAAGGGAACAAATTTTGTTTATATGATTGTAAGATCACGGGTCGGAGTCTGGTTCTGAGGAACAATTCAGGGGTCAGAATTGTATTCCGGTAAGGGACAGTCGTGGTCAGTCTTATGCTGGAAAGGAAGCCTGTGCGTAGGCCGGGACTAAGATCAGTCGGAGTCAAGTAGTACGAGGCTGAAGTAATTAATTGCCTCTTCGGCTGGTAAGTACACCCTGACGAGGCTGAAGACCAGGCTGTTATTTGAAAAAGGACAGTCGTTTTGATCGACTTGTTCAATCTGTATAGAAGTGTGCCTAGTTTGAGATTGACTATTGTAGTTTTATTTTGAACATGTAGGCCGGTGGTTGTCCGAAGATCTAGCCGTGATGACGTCTTGGAACTGATCACTTCGAGATCGGGGCTTGAGTCGGACAAGCACCTTGGATTACGAGTGAATGATAGTACTAAGTCAGGTATTTGTTAACCATGTTGCAGGATGTATAATTGTAAAATGCGTCGAAGACGACGACTATGGCCGAATGTGAGTGAATGTTAACCAGGCTGCCCGTTCTTTGGCGTGGGAAGATTCTCTTGCCTATTTCGTAGAAGAGGCCATTCGAGGCTTTAACCGATGTCTTCTATTTATAACCGATGTTTATAAACCAAGCTAGGGTATCTGGATAAAGGTTGGACCGAGGAAGGTACCCGGATTCGTCGAGAACGAAGTCAGGCGACATTTCTTCTGCAAAACGTGGGAGCCGAGAGCACACGTCCGAGCCAGTCGTCAAATTAAATATGCGTCTCATTATTAACGGGAAATATTGTGTAAAATTATTTTCTACATCTGGAAGGATAATTTTACGATACTTAATGTATAAAAGACAACGAAAGACAGAAAGTGTTATAAGAATTAGATAAGAATTACACGGTATGAGATGGATGTTTATACGTGTATATGGATATACTTGTGATTATTGAGAGTTGCATTTGTGTATGCTTTGTTTACACTAGATGCTAGAATTAAGACCGGTGCAGAGACGTGTAGTCTGAGGATGGCAATGCTTTAGAAGAACAGAGACGCAAAGTTCTTTGTTTCATAAAAAGAAGGATAAGAGAATATTATGTATATCTCTGTTCTTTCAAAAGAATCGCTATTACGATGATTTGCCGCAAATCTATCTGCAGCGGGCCTAACGCTAGCGACTAATTGCTTGTTCTTATTTTATATAATACATATAATATATTTCGTAAAATTGAAGCATCTACCTTCCAAACAAAGAATTCTCGAAGCCAAAATTTTATATCTTTGAAGCTTCACATCTCACGTTCTTCAAATTTTATCTCGATCGGTGGCCATTTAAAACTAAATAAATATGTATATGTTGGTCAGTCATCAATTGTTAATCAAAATAATTTTAGGAAGTAATTTAGTTAGCTAAAAATTATTTTTAACAACAATGAAATATAAATAATTATATACTTAAAATGTGTATTAATATTAAAATATGGATACAGCTCTTTGTGATACATAGATGCATAATATAAAATGGAATGTGGAGGCATAGACGAAGTACAATATGTATGTATGTATTTACAGTGTTGTCAAACTTTCAATATCGAAGTGTAAAGCTAATAAATGTGATGAATCACTCTACTATATATCACAAAGAGCCCGATCCATATTTTGTGGATTTATCACAACTTTTTCAAATACATGGAAAATTAAAATGTTAAAATTATTAATACATGATTTTATGTATAAATGATTTATATTGTATTAAACATTCTTAAAAACAATTTTTAATTAACTAAATTTTCAACTATTTAAAATTATTATTAATATTAAAATATTAAAATTATTATATGTCCTCATTTACACATTCCTTATATTATATATTAAAATTTACGTTAAATTTTTAACAATTTTATTATAACTATGCAGTGCATTGGTTATGACAAATAATAAATATATTCTATAACTTATTAGTTAAAAATTACGTTTATTGATCAAAATATTATTGGAAAGTTTTCTATAAACTACTTTGCCTATCAGTATTATGATAATAACAAAACTTTGTTATTTATTTAATATAAATCTTTAATAATTTATAAAGATTTAATGAAAAATATAAACATATTTACGGAATATATTCTTATGTGTTTCGACCAATGTTGAATGTGTTTACAAATTTGGTACAAAGGGGCACATTATGTGGTGTAAATTATATTTTTGCAGTTCAAGAAATGGGGGGAAAACTTATATTTTACAATTTCATAAAGCTTCATTAGAATAAGACAGATTTTTCATTTTTCACAGATATTTTGTTATTTTTGTTTGATAAAGTATTAAAGTCCAAAGAAGCACAGAAAATGTTAATGAAATTTATGTCGAAATCTTGTGTGATTCATTATGAATTGTCAAAACCTGGTCAGTCTATCACAACAGAGATTTACTGTGCGCAATTGGAAAGATTAAAGGCGGAATTATTAAAAAAACGATCCGTTCTGGTGAATAAACAATGATGCATCTTGCAACAAGACAATGCGAGGCCGCATGCAGCGAGAATTTAAGATTTCGGTCGCCGTTTTTAAATTGTTTAAACCACCGTTGGCATTTATAGATATTCAAGATTTCGCCGTAAGTTTCATTAACATTTTTGGTAGCTTCTTTGAGCTTTAATACTTTATCAAACAAAAATAACAAAACACCGCAACTGCACCTCTTCTTTGGCCTTAACATTTTTACTATCTGTAAAAATAAAAAAAATGAAATGAAAACAGTAACAGTATGAACAGAGTTTCAAAATAATACTAACAATTGACGTACTTAATCGGCGCAGTTGCAAGACATTGGTTTCAAAATGACACAAAAAAACGACATTACTTTTTGCTTTATCTGATACAATATTAAGTTCAGTCTTTTTTAGTTTTACGTATGTAGATATTATAAGTGTATCAACACTTGTCACTGTAGCTTTATATTTTACATTTTTATATTTTACGTTTTTTTGTTATAAACAAAAATAAATTTAATAAACAATGTTATTTCTTTAACATGTGTCTGAATTTAATTAACACACAATTTTATGCAAGAAAAAAATAGCTTAAATTACTATATTTATTATAATAATTAAAAGTTATGGGGTATATGAAGACTTTTGTGACTGACTGTATATCTTTCTCTGATTTGTATTTTTGTTCTTGAACTAACGATGGCTCCGAACCTAAGGATGGCTCATAGCGTGACGAATTCCTAACAAAGTACACTAGACTCCTGTATCCAAACTAATAAAGAGACAAAAGTGGCCAGATAGTCGAATTTTCGGATAATAGAACAATCATTTTCTTTTGCATTGAACTTCATCATCACACTTCAGATAGAAATGAACTGTTGGGTCTTGCCGATGAAAGTCGTACCGCGAAGGACAAACTCATCGAGCCAGGGAAAGCAACTTTATAATTTATAATTTCTCGATGGCAGGAATCTTCCGTGACCATATTTCATGTCCTTTGTTACTTTGTATCTTCTATTGTAGTCATACCGGATTATCGATTCCAAGCGACGATATTATTTGATTTTTTCATATTCAATATAACGGATATGAAAATTTAAAAAAAATTATTTTTGTTTTATTTAATTCAAATGTGAAATAAGCATTTTCTTGAAAATCAAAAATATGGATTAAGTTATTTTTGATATCATTTAAATGATTTTATTTAATTCTATTTAAATTTTGTTTAAATAAAAATTATACTTTTAATTATTACTCATTTTTTTTTTTTAATGTCGCATCGACAGCGAGGTCATTAGCGACGACGGCACCATTAGATGTGTGAGTAGTAGTTTATGTTTTTTAGATATATTAATACTCTTTGTATGTCATTTTGGGAAGTCAGGTTTATGTTTGCGTTGATTCCGTATTTCTGTCTTTGGGTTTCTGTGGTGTGGCATTCGTGCAGTATGTGTGTTATTGTTAATGGATGGTTATTGCAATGAGTGCAGGTGGCTGGTGTAGTTTTTTTGATTTTGTGTTCATGTGTGAGCTTGGTATGACCGGTTCTTAGGCGTGTGGTAATTATTCCTTCTTTCCTGTTGTTAAATTTCGGTGTTTGCTGGTGAAAGTCTTGGATATTTTTGTGTAGTTGGGTGCTTTTAGTTGTTTTCCATGTATTGTTCCATTCATTTTTTGTTACTTTTTTGCAATGGATTATTTGGTCGTCGCAGGGGATTGGAAGATGGCTGCCGTTGTTGATAAGTGGGGGACTGTGGCTGCTGCGTCGGCTTTTTCGTTTCCTTCGATTCCTTGGTGAGTTGGAATCCAGATGACTGTGGCGTTTGTGTTAAGTTGGTTGTGGTTTAGTTTTTGGATGGTGGATATTAGATGGTTTTCTTGATCGTATGATTTCATTAGAGATTTTGTAACGTTCATGGAGTCGGTGTATATAACGATTTGGGCTTCATTATTTGAGTGCGCATATTTGATGGCTTCCAGGATGGCATAAGTTTCGGCTGTGAAGATGGATGATGAAGAAGGGAGATTTACTGTTTTTTTGGTTTTTTCTGTGATAATGGCGTATCCAGCTCCATTGCCCGTTTTTGACCCGTCAGTGTAGATCTTGCTGTGTTGGGCGTAGTTGCTATTTAGTTCTAGGAATCGAGTCCTGTGGTCAGTTGAACTGAGGATTTTTTTAGGAAGTTCGGCAAGACTGGTGTTTGTTGGGAATGTTTTTATTTATTTTATATCCATGGGGGGATTTGTGGTGGTTTACGTTCGATGGTGGGGTGGATTTTGAAAGTGGTGGATTGAAGGATTTTGTTAAGTCTGGTATGGAAAGGGGAGGGAATTTTGGGTTTATTGATGTAGAAAGCTTTGTATCTATTGGAGAAGATGTTGTTGTAGGAAGGGTTATTTGGAGTGGATGAGACTTTTAGTGCGTATTTAAGAGTTAGGAAGTTCCTTCTAGATTCAAGTGCCATTTCTTTGGCTTCGAATAGTAGGCTGTTTATAGAGCATGTTCGGTATGCACCCGTGGCTAATCTAAGAGCTGAGTGGGAGATTGGATCTATTATTTTTTTGATGGAGCTTTTGGCTGAGTTGTAAACGATAGAGCCGTCTAGTTTGGATCTGATTAATGCTCTGTATGTTACTAGAAGAGTGTCTTTATCCCCAGTTATTATTGGAAAGGGTTTTAATAATATTAAGTCTTTTTATGCAGGATTCTTTTAAGGTTTTTAGGTGTGGCGCCCAAGATAATTTTTTGTCGAAAATAAGGCCTAATATTTTGATGGTGTCAGTAAACTGTATTTCAAGATTGCTCAGATATAATTTAGCTGGGGGATCAAGTTTGGTTTTCCTAGTGAATAGGATGCCTTGGGTTTTTTTGGGAGAAAATTTTAAGCCCGTTGTTTTTGACCAGTCTTGAAGGGTATTGATGGCTGTTTGTAAATGTTCGTTAATGGAGTTCATATTTTTCCCGCTACATGTGATTGTTATGTCGTCCGCAAATAGCTGGGTTTTTATTAGTGGCTTGAGGTTGCTGGTGATGTCGTTGATTCCAATTAAAAATAGTGTGGTGCTCATTATTGATCTTTGTGGGACTCCGTTTTTGATTATAACTGGATGTGACAGAGATCCATTTGCTCTGACTTGGATTGATCTATTGGATAGGAAGTTGGTTATGAAGGACAGCATATTGCCATTTACTTTTAGGTTGATGAGGGCGTTAATAATTTTGGTTTTCGAGATTGTGTCGAAGGCTTTTTCGATATCGAGGTATACGGCGGTTATGTATTCTTCGTTGAGGAAAGCGTCGCAGATATTTGTTTCTAAGTTCGTTAGGACGTCTATGGTTGAACGATAGTGTCGAAAACCGTATTGATTTGGGTTAAGAAGTTTTTTTACTTCGAGGTACCATCTAAGCCTACGATTTTTTCTAGTAGTTTGCACATGGTATTTGTTAATGCAATTGGGCGATAGCTGTTAGGGTTTGCATTTGTCTGGCTTAGGAATTGAAACTTCAATTGCTTTTTGCCAATTTCCGGGAAAACTTTATGAATTCATATACAGTTGAAAATTTTTAACAGGTAATTTATTCATCATATATCAGTTTTTGGGAGCATTTTTAGCAGTAAGTTGGGGATATTATCTGGTCCTGGGGCGAAGTTTTTTGTTGATGTAAGGATGGAATTTATTTCTTTGAGTATCAAAGGTGAGTTTATGTTATTTAAGAGTTGTTATCCTTGTGAATCAGATCATGGTGTATATTGTTGTAGATTATTGTAGGATGTGGTGAGTTTATNCATTTTTAGCAGTAAGTTGGGGATATTATCTGGTCCTGGGGCGAAGTTTTTTGTTGATGTAAGGATGGAATTTATTTCTTTGAGTATCAAAGGTGAGTTTATGTTATTTAAGAGTTGTTATCCTTGTGAATCAGATCATGGTGTATATTGTTGTAGATTATTGTAGGATGTGGTGAGTTTATGTTATTTGAATTTTCTTGGAATTTTTCAGCTAATGTGTTAGCAATGTCGTGGGCTTGAGTTACGGTTTGACCGTCATCAGATTCCAAGAATTGGATATTCGTAGAGGGTTGGGATCCATTTATGCTTTTGATTTTTTTCCATACTGCAGATGTTCGTGTTTATGGATTTATTGATGTTATGTAGTTTCTCCATGATCGTTTTTTATTTTCTTTAATTATTCTACGGAAGTTAGTGCGTTTCCTTTTGAACTCGGTTAGGTTTTCGTTTGTGGGATGTTTTTTTGCTCTATTGAAAGCGTGATGACTCTCTTGCATGATGATTTTACATTCTTCGTTTCACCACGGTACCAGTCTTTTTCTGATTTTTTGTAGTCTAGGAATTTCAAAGGATTTGTCTGCGGCTGAGGTTACGATTTGTTGGAAATTGTTTATTGTTTCGTTAATCCGGGCTGGATCGAGTTCAGGTTCAGTTTCTTTCTCAGTGAGCGTTGAAGCGTTATGTTTTCTTGGTATACTGGCCAGTTTTTTTTTCTTATATGCCATTTTGGTTGGAGGTAGTTTTGAGTTGTTGTGCTATTGTCTCCGTAGGTGATTTTTATGGGAAAGTCGCTGTCATATAGTTCTTTCAAGGTATCCCATTTTAGGTGTTGAGCTATCTGTGGACTGGAAAAGGTTAAATCTATTGCACTTGTTTTGCCGTCTCTAGTGCTGAAGTGCGTTGGAGAAGCTCTGTTCAGTAAGATTAAATCCTGGTTGTTAAGCAGATTTTCGATAGTCTTTCCTTTTCTGTCAGTTTTGATCGATCCCCAGAGAGTGTGATGGCTGTTAAAGTCTCCGGACAGGATCAGTGGAGCTGGAAGTTGAGCTATTAAATCTTCAAGGTCTTGTAACTCAAGGGGGAAGCTATTAGGAATGTAGATATTGCAGATGTGGATTCTTTTTGGAAATGAAATAGATATTGCTTCTAAGTTTGAGTTTAATGGGATTTCAGTAGAATCATATTTGTCCGAAATAACAATGGCCACTCCTCCGCTGGCGTGATTTTCGTTTACCCGGTTTTTGACAAAGGTGTTGAAGTGTAAGCTGGTGGTTTTTTTTGAAATTTGTTTCTTGAAGGCAGATAATGTCTGGACTGAAATTGTTTATGGGAATTTGGAGTTGTTCGTAATGGGTATAATAACCGTTTATGTTCCACTGTATTATTGTTTTCATAAAGTATTTGATGGGGCTTTGAATTTGGATTTTGCTGCGATTTCGGTTCTCATAAAAATTCTATGTCCGATTCAGATGAGCAGCTAAATGACGATTCAGGAGTGTCAGTCGATTTGGAGAGGTTTTTGCAGAGTCGATGTATTCTGTTTTTTATGCTTCTTTCGTTTAGATGGGGGTAGATTTCTTCAAGAGTTTGAACAAGTGTCAGAATGTTATCGGTGTAGTTTTTTGCTATTTGCAATGAGTGTGCTGATCTAAAGGTGTCTTGGAGGAGGCTCTTGATCTGGGAATAATTTAGCTGGGAGTGTGAAGGATTTTTTTTATTTATTATTTCTCTCGCTGGGGCTAACATTTCCTCTAGTTTGGCAGAATCGAAAACTGGAGATTGTGGAGGAAGTATTTTTAGTTTGGTTATTGCGATTTTCTTTTTATGTGGATTGATTGGTGGGGGCATGGAGTCTGTGTTGTTTAAGTTAGTATAGTCCGGTTTGTCGTCAGTTGATGATTGTGACAGTGGTCTTTTGGAACTGAAGGGGATTGGTGGTTGCTCTGAAGGTAATTTATTCGTTGCTTGTTTGGAAATGTCGATGTTTGTCTCGGTAGTGATAGGAATCTTTTTAACCGGCAATTTGGGGGATTGAATTGGTGTGGGGATCGTTGTATTTGTATTTAGGATTGTCGTATCGGTTATGTTTGAATTTTGGGTTAGCGGGCAATCTTTCGCTAAGTGACCTTCTTGTTTACATCTGAAGCAAAGAAGACTGTCGATGGAGGTGAGAATACGGTACGATGTATCTTCAAAAGTTATTAGGAAGGTGGATGGGATTTTTCCAATGTCATCGGGATCAATGTATGGGTGTCTTCTGAAACTGAGGATGTGGGCGTATTCCGGGTCGGTCATTCCTGCTTTCAAAGTTGATATTCTGGAGCATAGCTTGACGTTGTTTCTTTTGAAAATTTTTTCAAATTCTGAGTTGGCTATAACCGGGGAGACGTTTGATAGAATTATTCTTTGAGCCGGAGTTAACATTGGTCTTAAGTTTAGCGTATTGTTGTTGACCGTTATTGTTTTGCAGATTTGTTAGGTGTAACGCAGTTTCTTTTCTATCAAAGCATGCACAAATACGATTGTTTTTGAGATGTATCTTATTGCTTTGGGACCGATTAGTTTCCCTATTGCAAAGGCATAGTCTTGGAGGCTTGTGTCGTCTATTGCGTGGATGAATTGCGTCTTTTGTAGGTGATGCGTCAAGTTGTGCTGCGTGGGAATATGATTTTATGGAGTTGTTTGTTTTTGTTTGGTTACAAAATTGGGAACCCCTGTACTCAGAGGTTCCCGTAGGTTGGTGTTGGTTTATCGATGTATTCATTCCTGTGGTACGATCTTTGTGTTGAGATACGAGATTGGTGTTTGTTTTCACTAATACTAACATTATATGTATGGATAGGCACTCGTATGTGAGACTGTATCAGACGTACGGTACGACGGCTAAACTCGAATATCTTTTCTCTTTCTAACCAATTACTTAAATTCAATACAAGTCTAAATCGTGTCTCGTGTAATAAATATATAAAATATATGTAGTACGGTTTCTTTTTTATCAAGATATGCGCAAATTTGATTGTTTGAGATTTTGAAGATGTACCTTATTGATTTGGGCCCGATTAGTTTCCCTATTGCAAAGGCATAGTCTTGGAGGCTTGTGTCGTCTATTGCGTGGATGATGATAGCTTGGTCTTTTGTAGGTGATGTGTCGAGTTGTGCAGCGTGGGAGTATGATTTAATGGAGTTGTTACTAGTTTGGTTGGTAAATTGGGAACCCCTGTACTCAGAGGTCCTCGCAGGTTGGTGTTAGTTAGTCGGTGTATTCATTCGTGTGGTATTCCTTCGTGTGATGTACGAGATTGGCGTTTGTTTTCACTAACACTAACACTATAATAATGTGGATTGGAACTCGTAAGCGAGACTGTATCGGACGTCCGTATGGTACGACGGTTAAACCGAGACATTATTACTCATTATTTAAATTGATTTGCCCAAATGATTCGAATGCGGGTAGTCGATACTTCGGATCGGATAATTTTAGTTGAGCTCGGACGGATTCGGAAACATACGAAAAATTCTCTAACTCGTTTGTTTCACTAGTTTAACCATTTCATCGAGTCGAGGGACAGAACAGCGACAGAAATATGGTAACCACTTTTGAGCTTCGTGAGACTTTTAAGCTTCGACAACTACGTTTTCATCAGGAAAACCGAAACTTGCTCTTTAACTCCCTTTTCTTTTGTCATGTACCATAGTGAAGGCAATTAAGTGAAAGTGTAAACTGACTATTCCCTTATCAATTTCGGTGATTTTTGAATATATTGTGAAGGTATGTTGAACAGGAGTAGTCAATCTACAAATTCACCGGCAATTAAATTGAAGGAAAGTACGAATGAGGAATGTTTTAAACTCATAAAATGTTAACATATGTATATATCATTAAATCACTCTTACTTTGTATCATTTTTATTAACGATTTATAACAATAAATGTAATTTCGGCCATCAATAATGCAACTCAGTGAGTCCGTCTTAATAAATAACATTGTACTATAAAAAAGAAAATATGTATGGTATCGTTCAAAAAAATAAATTTGACTTCGAAATTTCGAAACGAATATTTATTTATATATAATTCTTGCCTAGGCGGCTTAGGATGGCTTCCGGTTTACAATGAATTTACTTGTTTCTTATTTCTATTTCTATATCTAAATCTTATTCTACGTCCTATATATCTAATTTGCCTTTTGCTAGAAATACTGTCTTCTATTGCTTTTTCTTTGGTATCGTCTTGCTGTTTCTCCTTCAGTCTTTTCTCCTCCTTTCTATGTCTA
This sequence comes from Tetragonisca angustula, assembly GCA_036937485.2. NCBI lineage: Eukaryota > Metazoa > Arthropoda > Insecta > Hymenoptera > Apidae > Tetragonisca > Tetragonisca angustula. The sequence continues at coordinate 435,718 of JAWNGG020000095.1, read as the reverse complement.
TTCCTCCCGTCCACTCTGCCTTCCTCTCCTCCACCTGCTCGTTTGTCTCTTCTGTGCTTCTCCTTCTTCTTTACCTCTGTATTCTCTTTATCTCTTCTAGTTCTTCCCCTGTCCCCTTCAGCACTTCTTTTACTCTCAGGTCCCCTCTCGTAACCTCACATCTTTCTATCACATGCTCTAATGTCTCCTCTTCCTCTTTGCATATTCTACACCTTCTATTTTCCTCCTCTCTCCACTGTTGTCTTCTTCTGACTTCGTTGCCGCACCTGAATCTTGCTATCAGGCTCCTTTCTTTCTTTCTTATCCTCCGTTTTAGGTATTCTGGCCTTTCTTTCGTTGCGATTTCCTTGTAGTGTGCGTTGTACTTCGACTCTTCGATTTTTTTTCTCCTGCTCTCCCCTTCCACCTCCTCTGAAATTTCGAAACGAATAAATTTTGCAAGAAATAATTTACAATACATAATGTGCTGCTTTATTCCAAACAACATTTATAGAAATATTTTATTGATAAGTCCAATCTTTCATAAAATCGAGTTTGCGGGATAAAGGTAATTTATTCAGGCTGTGAATTTACATTTGTAAATAAAATAATATTATATCTAATTATATTATTCATAAAAATATCATATTTCAATAAACTTTTTCTAATACTTTTAAATAGATGTTAATAGTCAAATATATACTATTTTTCATCCCAATTTTCATCAATTGCTGCTAAATCGTCATATTTCTTCATTGATAAACTATCACTACGTTCAATTCAATAAATAATTCTCGAAACAAACTGACAACTGTTCATATTTTTTAATTTTAATTCTCACCATTAGTAGCGCTGCAATACAAAACCTGTCTAAATCGATACGACAGGATGTAACACGAAAATGGAAATTCTGGGACAAAAAAATACATTATATGCTAGGTCTATTCATATACTTCGTTTATGGTCTGAACAAAACATGGAGTTTTTAATACTTCCTGAAATTCAAATGTTTAGCCCAAAGTTTTATATAAAATATGTATGTATATTTTAAATATGAAAATTAAATAATATTGTTGCTTTCATGTAATACATTCTCGAGTAGTGTAATAATCAAATATAATTACATATCTTAATTTGTCTCGTGTGTATTTTTATTTATAATTAAATTTGGTATTCTCATACATTCCCTTTATGTCACGTATGGAAGTGAATGTCTCTCCTTTTTTGATATTTAAATTTCATTTAAATTGATTTTTAACTAATAGATTAATAATTAAACAATATAAAAATTTATATTGACGTCGGGAATAAATTTACTGTATATCTACTATTAAGAGCAATAACATAGTTGTATATGTATGTGAATGCAGTACTGTTTGCAGGTTATGTTTATCTTACAGTTTTTGATATATGTGTTTATATATTATTTATCTTTTTTTTTAAAGAATGGAATCTCGGACAGAGTTTAAAATAAAGTCTCCTCCAACTGACGCGATTTCGGCAGTGGAGTTTGGACCCAATTCAACACAGTTTCTCCTTGTTTCTTCTTGGGATAGTACAGTGCGGTTGTATGATATTCATGCAAATACTATGAGATTAAAATATAATCATGATTTGCCAGTTTTAGATGTTGCATTTCAGGTAATTGCAAACTCATTAGATGTTCTTTTGTTTTATAAACTTTTATAATTATAATTTTAGATAAATATATTTATAAGATAGTCGAGTTATAAAATATATGAATATATTACAATGTTTGAAATAAAAACATGAAATCAGATAAAATATATTATTTAGAATACAAGTAAACGTAAGTTGAAAGTGTTTATATAAGAAAAATGAAAATAGAAATAAGGAAGGAAAATTCTATACATTTTAATATATATTTTATATTGATATACATATTATATTTTATATTGATATATTTTCTTTTTACTTTTCTAATTATTAAAAACTTATTTAATGGATCTAATAAAAACTTTAATTTTTAAGATCTGTACAATAAAAATTTTCTTTTAATAGGATGCCGTTCATGCTTATAGTGGTGGTTTAGGAAACACATTAAAGATGTATGACATCAATAGTAATAGTGGTATTAACATTTTTCTATTTTTATTTTTATTCGTGTTCATTATAATGTAAAAAAATCATGAGAAAAATTGTCTTATAGAATCAATCATGGGAACACATGATAAACCAATCAGAAAAATTGAATATTGTGCTGCAGTAAATGCAATATTAACTGGTGGATGGGATGCAGCAGTAAAGTTGTGGGATCCTAGAACACCCACTTGTGTAGGTAGTTATTTACAACCTGATGTTGTTCTTGCTTTATCTGTATGTGGAGACAAGTTTGTAGTAGGTACTGCCAAACGCAAAGTTTGTATTTGGGATTTGAGAAATATGGCTGGTATGTTTCAAAGACGAGAAAGCAGTTTGAAATATCAAACACGCTGTATTAAAGGTTTTCCTAATGAACAGGTAGGTTTGATATTTTAAACATTAAATAAATTAAAGGATTATATAAACAATGTTTTGATTTAATTTAACGTTAATGTTAAATTTTATTTATTTTTAAATCTTAATAACTTTTAGGGATATGTTCTTAGTAGTATAGAAGGCCGTGTCGCTGTTGAATATTTGGATACAACGCCAGAAGCACAGAAAAAGAAATATGCTTTCAAATGCCATAGGATAAAGGAAAATAATGTGGAACATATATATCCAGTGAATGCTATTAGTTTTCATTCAACTTATAATACATTTGCAACTGGTGGTTCAGATGGTTATGTGAATATTTGGGATGGTTTTAACAAAAAACGTTTATGCCAATTTCATAGATATAATGCTGGTGTTGCTGCACTTAGTTTTAGCCATGATGGTTCTGTACTTGCTATAGGAGTATCATATTTGAATGAAGCTGAAATCCCACCAGGTGGAAATGATGAGAGAGAAATTTATATAAGATATGTGAATGATCAAGAAACTAAACCAAAATAATATCGTGTTATTGTACAAAGTTTTTTACAGAAAAAATAGATTAAAAAATTTTTTAATTATATCCTGCTTTATTGAAGCAGTACAAACTAAATGATAAAGCCTTTTCATAAAAATTAATAACCATTTGTATATAATAACAGTGTTCTATTTTACATTTTTATATCTTAAATAATTGACTGATAATTATAAACAATTTTTACAAATCAGATAGTATCTGTTCGGAATTATTAGACTAGTCAATTTTAATAAAATATTTTTTGTAGAGTTTATTTTTTTTATTTGAAATAATAATGGACTTATTTAACAGTATTTTGCATATTAAATATTTGTAAATTTTGTTCTATTGATTATTCTTCATTTTACTTTTCTTCTCTTATTAATTATAAAAAACATAATTAGAAAAATATGTTTTTGCTTTTTATTTTATTTTTAAATAAGTGTATATTCAACCTTGTCGCTATTGTGGACGAGATATCGCTTTATAATACCGCTCCTACAATTTCACTTCGTTAGTGGTATTGCAAAACCGAGTTAGCGAAATATCTTCTCCATGGTATCGGGAGGACTAATACTACAAACATAATTTATGTAATACATCTATTAAATATTTGAATAAAAATTATTATATATTGTAGTAATTGATATATTTATATATTACGAAAATATAAAGTAAATACATTTATTTAGAAATAATAAACAATCTAATAATAATCTGCTTAAAGAAAAACATTAAGTTAAAACTAAACTGATCTTTTATAATATGCAACATACTTGAAGTTTAATATATATAATATTAAAATAAATTGGAATATTATTAATAATAGAATTCCATATAATTATGGAATAATTGTAAATCATATTATAAAAAAAAATTAGGTACAAATAATTTTTGTAACAATTTGCTTTTTTATAAATAATTGTGCTATTTATTTATATTTTACATTATATTTATGAAGTTATTGTCAAAACTCAGTTACTGTCAAAAGAATGTTAGTATACAATACAAGAAGTGTAGTAGTTAATTAATAATAGAAAACAATTGCTGTTTCTGTACTATTAGAGCAACAATTAGAGGTATTATACATATTTGTAATATTTATAATGTGAAGAAATGTAGATGTGTGTTGTGTTATTTCTTAATAAATAAAGTTATTTGTATAATTATTGAAAGTGAAAAAAAATATAGATTAAAGAGCAGAAACTTCTTAGGGCAGTTGCACACATAATTTATATTATGCAAAATGTTCACATTGCTAATAAACTGAACGTTAATATTTGCACAATATATGTTTTCACTTTTTTGAGATTTCTGATATATGTCTATAAGACATGCAGTAGTTGAATAGTTTTTATAATACTTTAGTTAACAATATGTACATTAACAATTTGTACTAGCATTTTTTGTTTTCTGAAATATGTTAAATGATGTAATTCTCTTCAATCATAAACTTTTATATGTTCATACAGGATATTTGACAGATTTCTATACAAACTTTGCTACTACATAATTGTTATCAACAATAGAACTATGATAAAGTTTGAGCGCAAGTCTACCACATATCTTTACTTCAAAAATTTTTAGCAGATAAAAATATATTTACTTGTTTTTCTAACATAGATGCTCTATGTTACGCATAATTAGCTATTTTTGTTAATCTTTCTAATTGTTTTTTTTTTGTTTCTGATTTTGATAAACTATGAGTTTTCTTAACGTATCGCGGATTGTATCATGTGTTGCGAAACTAATTCCTACCGCAATTGGGCCTTTCACCCAATTCATGCTCAATCCTTTATAAAAGGCCATTATACCTTCTTCTCTGAAAATAATAAAACAAAATGGTAAACAATCTTGTTTATAGTGTAATCAAATTTTAGCGCAAATTCAATTGTTTACATGATAATTTTTATTGTTTCATATATGTATGGTTTCGTATTTTATAATCTTTATGAAATTATATTAGAATTATGTTAAATTTGATTTAATTAATAATTTAATTTTAAACAAAACAATACATGAACGGTATGATTATAAACTCACTTGTATATTTTCGTGATAGTTGAGCTAATTGTGTGATAGTGCTGGCTGTTGATTGGGCCATGGATTGCTGAGGTCTGCATTCTTCTCCGGATGATGTCCAACGGGTAACTGCTAGTCTGAGCAACCGCTCCGGCAATGGCGCCGAATATCAATGATGTCGAGAAGCCAGGAATAGTCACCGTGTACACTGTTCATCGACACGTAGCCATCATCGAACATGAAGCACGTACTTGAAAAACACCGCCATCGGACTTGTCTCGACAAGCGTTGCTATTAAAGTAAGTACTGTCCCAACATCGGGAAACAGCCCCGATGTGCCCCACGGGTACCCTGCTTTACGATCATACACGAGCCACTCTCGTTCGTATAAATCACGATTTTTTTTTCTGCGTGTAAGCACCGTCACGGCGTAGAATAAATCTGAAAGAAATAACTCACCAGCCAATAAGTTCCTGAGTAGATCATAGGTGAAGAAACTGCAACCAGCATAAGGAATGACACCAAGCATCGTTGCATTAAATCCACGGTAATAGGCCAATATTCCTTCTTCCACGTAAATGCGTACAAAAGTTTGTCGCAGAGTTTTATATTCAGTCTTTTGTGTCACAGCCATTCTTGCTCTCATCAAATCTAAGGGGTAAGTTATACCTTGTGATGTTATACCAGCTAACGAACCAGCAAGAAAGTTCAGTCCAGGTTTTTCTCTATAAAAATATAAAAGTTTTTTTGTAAATGATAATGTCATTGCAAATATATATCTAATAAAATTTAACATAGTAGTAAAATTTGCAAAAGATTTAAAGATAAGTTTAAGGATAAAGTTTAAAATATTAATCTAATATAATTTGTTTATGAAGGCATACTTATATGTTAAAAAATATAACATTAAGTACTGTATAATTATAATTTTACTATGTTTTACTTTTCCAGTCCATTTAGTCCCAGAATCCCTTTCCATTGTTCATGAGCTGTGAACTGAACAGCAGAATATGGAACTATTCTGACCATAGTTGCACTGTTCCCACGCCATAAGCTTAATAAACCTTCTGTTTTAAGGGTTTTTATTAAAAATTTAATTGCCGCATTTGCAGAAAATGGTTGATTTGAAATTTGGAAGTTTATTTTCGTGCGATCTAAAGGTGCAATTGTTGTTTTTGCTAATGCTCCTGCAATAGCACCTGATATCAAGCTTGTCCATACTTTTTGTGTATTTGATATGCCATCGCTCTCGACTTTTTTTTCTTGTTTCTTCTGAAATACACAATTTAATGTTGTGTATGATATAGTTGAATATCAGATTTTCCACTGACTGAAATCAGATATGTAATGAAATTCAAATTTATAGAACATAATTGAATTGGAATATAATTAAATATATTTATTTGACTTTAGTTGAAACTTTCAGCACAATATACAAAAATTTTGCATTTTATGATTTTTAATTAATGTCAATATAACAGAGTAAATAAAATCTTAAATGATTTTATATCTAACAAAAAACTATGTATAATTTATATTGAAATGCTAAGACCTATTTTATTACTTACTGTAATATCTACATTTTGTTTTTCCATTGAAAGAGATGACGCACTTTGTAACACTTGCTCTGTTGAGTTTGGCAAGATAGACATTTGTAATCCTTTAATAATTGTTTGACTAAAGTTAATAAAACAAATTTTTTGTACACATTTTTTTATAGTATGAATGAGTTTAATTAAATTATCTTACTGTGCAAGAACCTTGTAGAATCTTCTGTAAAAAAAAAGTGAAGTTTCTCATAAAAATTATGTAATTGTATACAAATATTAAGAATAAAGGAATAAACAATATAGCTTATTAATGTAAATAAAAATAATAATGTAAATAAAAGATCTACTTTTATCATTGTTATTAAAAAATTCAATTGAATTAATTAATTCTTTTGACATTGTAATTATATTGTAATTATATTTTATTATAATACACTATTGTAATTGAATCAACTATTAAAATTTGTCAAATTGACTGTTTAATGACTATTAAAATTGATGCTACTATTTATAATAATTATGTAATTGCCTTTATTATTAGATTAATTAAGTTTACATTTTAGATAATTTTGTTTTTAAATATGTAATATGTAAATATGTTTTACTTGATTGTAAGTTTTATAAATAGATTGCATTCTATTTACACAATTATCTCCTTGTTGAATGTATGAAGACTTGATAAGAGAAAACCTTGGACTAATATCTTATAAACTTTACGTAACAGATGTGTCTCACAAAAATATTCTATAAACAAATTTATTACATCAATATATAACTAATTGCCTTTATAAAAATCATGATTCATTAGTGTGTACAAAGTATGTAATAAAAATATTTTGATATTTTTACATTGATTTTCAAATATTTATATTCAAAATATTAAAAGTAACATATAAATGATTAATATTTTTCTTAGTCTCAATTAATAAATTATATGTACACACATAAAAATATCTTTTATAGATGAATAGAAATTTGTAAATTAACAAATTTACAAATTGATCTTAAATATACATTTTTTATTTAATTGTATGCACAATAGTTTTTAAATTTTATTTGATATTAATAAATAAATTCTGACGCAGTTAAAAAACACTGCTGTTTCTCTATATTATTTGAATACATATTTATGTATAATTTAATAGAAGAGTGTAATTTGTATTTATATTGTTATATTGTATTATTTTTTTATATATATTTTAAGTATATTTTGATATTATTGATAATATATATTCTATTTATTAATTAAATATTATACTTTAAGCTTTGCATAAAATAATTTTATGTATGAATAGCAAAAATTATTACATAGATATATTAAATCATTATAGCAAGTATATTATATTATACTACTACCGTATATTTTATCGTATTGATGGTTAATGTCATTTATTCATACTTGTAGGCATATATATCAAAGAAACTAGTAAACTTACGTAACTTACATATTATTAGTATATTGTTAAATAAACAGTTAATTATAACAATTAATTATAAAAAAATTAACATTTTTTAATACAATACGTGTATTGATAGAATGTGATGTTATGACTATACGCAAGAATTAATATGACAGAGCCGACATTTAATTGACTGTACAAATAGTACATGTTATTTCCCAAGTTCTACATCTATCTCTACGAATTTGAATTCCTTCGATTCTCAACCGTAATTGATATTATGTTATTTCATAAATGTATGAAATATAAAATAGATATTTTAGAAAAGTAAGAATATAAACAATAAAAGTTCTGTACCTTTGCCAGTTGTGTATAAATAATTGAATAGACCTGATCGAATTCTATTTTTTGAAAAAAAAAATAATAATGGAAGTCGCGAATTAGAGCAATCAACATTCGATTAAAGAAAGTACTTCACATCACACACAGATATAAAAGTTTAATATGTCGTTACGTCAAATTATACTTTAATGGTTTCATATGCGCAACTGACATCGGACTGTAGAAATATCATAAACATAAGTTTATCAAATACATACGTACATGACACATCGCATATGCACTAATCTTATCGAGTTCTTTAGAGACTTAAGAGTCGAACGGTATTTTTATGTGACCTTCCAGTATATTCGGTTATACTTTCTAGATGGCGGTATCAATCAATGTGAACATTTAAATTTTCGTTATTCGTATAACAAAGTCTGTAGCTTTTTATTAGTTCTTGTAGAACTATTAACAAAAGATTAGCACTTGTACTGTAACTTACAACTTAAAACTATGTTAACTGTTACCCGAATTGTGACCAGTTTTATGTCACTGAAGTATTCAATTAAAAACAGTTGATTTGTAGTGGGTTGTAGACCATAGCTTACTATACAATTGTTATTATGAGTTCTTCATTTTTTTTTTTACATAAAATTTTTAAATAAAAGTTTATAAAAAAAGGATAGATGACACTAGTTCCTTATGACCCAGTTTTTTTTTTCTTTTAAAAACATAGCGTAAACAAAATTATATAGACCTTAGTATAATTTTTTAATAATACTACTTTAAGGGTGAAGGGATGGAGCATTGAAACTTATTTTAGTTATAAATGAAACTGACGTATTATTTATTGCTCTGCTATTTGATTATTAGTTGTAGACATATGAGCGTTATTTATTACACGTTTCCATTGTACTTTTTTTTCAAAGCTACTTTTTGTAATGCCGGGAAAGATGTAATTTTATGTAACATCCAAATCTATTTCATGTATTGTACTGATAATAAGTTGACTAACTCGTGTTTTCGTACACAACGTTCAAAAATTATTGGTCAACGCAATGGTCATGTTAAAATGGTGACGACGTACACAAATTGCAATTGAATTTAATACAGTTGCGCGCTACTTATTCTTATATATATGTCTCCTTATATTTATCAATATTTCTTATTTGATAGTATGCTATTTATCTTATTTATATTATTATTTCTAAAGAGTATTATGTACTATCATTGACTAGAGAATAGAGTAGACCTGACCATTGATTAAGAATAACATAGACTGGATATTAAATGGGATAATTTGTATCTTAGGTTCTGAAATACCGACCAGGAAATGCAGTCACTACAGACGAAGTATATGCACAGATGAGATATATGAATAGACCTAGCACCTTATGGGGATCTCGTGGCGGAGGATCTGAAATACCGACATAGTAAAAAATCACTGGTTTTTTAGCACATTCTACGTTTAAAGAACGGTGAATTAGAGAATTACATCAAGTAAAACGATCGGGGTTGATCAAGTAGTGGATGCGCCAAGAATATGATTTTACAAACCTATTATAGTGTTGTCAAACTTTCAATACCGAAATATGAAATTAGTAACTAACCGATTATCTCATTACGTGTCAGAAAAAGCTCTATCTATGTTTTACGGACTTTTAAATATGTAGTAAATTAAAATTTTTTAATTATTAATACACGGTTTCAAGTATAAATGATTTATATTTTATTATAAATATCCTTAAAAACAATTTTTAACTAACTAAATTTTCAACTATTCTAAATTATTATTAATATTGAATTATCAAATTTACGTTAAATTTTTAACAATTTTATTATAATTATGCAATATAGTTCATTGGTTATGACAAATTCTATAATTCATTAGTTAAAAATTACGCTTATTAATTAAAATATTATTCAAAATTTTTACAAACTACTTTTCCTATCTATATTATAATAATAACAAAACTTTGGTATTTATTTAATATAAATCCTTAATATTTCGTGAAGATTTAATGAAAAATATAAACATATCTACGGAATATATCTTTATATATCTCGTAAAATCGATCTATGTTGAATGTGTTTACTAAATTTGGTATAAAGGGGCACATTATGTGATGCAAATTATATTTTTGCAGATCAAGACTAAATATAGGGATAGCAGATCAAGACGAAACTTATACTTTACAATTTCACACATTTTTAGAACGAAATAGATTTTTATGCGGTAGCTTCTTGACGTAAGAATACGTGTATCTTTCTCTGATTTGTACTTTGGTCCTTGACCGAACCTGAAGACGGCTCATACCGTGATGAATTCTAAACAAAATATTTAAACGGACATAGATTTCAAATTTCGTATTCAACGCATACTTGCTGAAGTGAATTCTAAGAGGATTTTGTCTAATGCTGTTTTATTCGTCAGGAAACGAAAATATAAAAAACATAATATTTTCAATTTAAAATCAGGAAAAAGATTTTTAATAAACAATTATTTTCGATTCTTTTTAATTATTTTTATTATTATTATTTTTAACAAAATTTCTTATTTCTTGAAATATAAATTTATTTATTTTTTATAGAACAGTATAACAAATAAATAAATAATACAAATTTTTTTATTTTTAAAATGTTTTCTTTTTTATTTTGAATGTTTAATAAATATTTGAAAACAATTCAATTCTTATTAATTAAAAAATAACTCATGTTCCGCGGTAATAATCATTGATAAAGCAAAATTTTCATAAATTATAACTAATTTTTCCAAAACAATATTACGAAACTTGAACGAATTTAAAAAAAAAATAAAAAAATAATACTATGTTTTATTTATATGTAGCATTCCTTTTCTTCATGTTAGTTCTCTTATTATTTCATAACGCAGCGATAACGAATGAAAGAATAGAAATAGAAGCACTGACAATGAATGAAATAATAGAATAACACGTCCATGTTATCAATAATACATCCCATTAATATTTATTATTATACTTTTGTAATTGTTTTTAAATGCAATATTTATATTTCTATTACGAAGATTTGTCAGAAAGAGAATTAACATTTAACAAATTATATTTATGAAAAGCGACGATATTATTTGCGTGACTTTGTTGTTTGATTTTTTTCATATTCAATATAACGGATATGAAAATTAAAAAAAATTTATTTTTGTTTTATTTAATTCAAATAAGCATTTTCTTGAAAATCAAAAATATGGATTAAGTTATTTTTGATATCATTTAAATGATTTTATTTAATTCTATAATTTCTAAATTTTGTTTAAATAAAAATTATACTTTTAATTACTACTCATTATTTAAATTGATTTGCTCAAATGATTCGAATGCGGATAGTCGATACTTCGGGTCGAATCGGATAATTTTGGTTGAGCGGATTCGGAAACATACGAAAAATTCTCTAACTCGTCTGTTTTACTATTTTAACCATTTTATCGACGAACAGAACAGCAACAGAAATGTGGCAACCATGTGAGGCTTTTAGGCTTCGATAACTATGCTTTCATCAGGAAAACTGAAACTTGCCTGTGTTCCTTTAACTCGTTTTTCTCCAATACCGAAGGCAATTAGGTGAATGTGTAGACTGACTATTCCCGAGTTCGATGATTTTTGAATGTATTGTGCAGATATTTTGAAGAGTTTTGTCTTGTAACGCTTGTTGGACTTTGTTTGTTAAATCGATTTCTAAATGATATTTAAGGATCGTCGAAATCAGTGAAGGAGTGGGCAATCAGAATGGAAGGGGGAAAATACGAATGAGTAAGATTTTAAACTCATAAAATATTAATACTAACATATGTATATATCATTAAGTCACCCATACTTTGTATCATTTTTATTAACGATTTATAATAATAAATGATTTCGGCCGTCGAAAATGCAAGTGAGTTCGTCTTAAAAAATAACATTGTACTTATAAAAAAGAAAATATGCATGGTATCGTTCAAAAAAATGAATTTGACTTCGAAATTTCGAAACGGATAAATTTTGCAAGAAATAATTTACAATACATAATGTGCTGCTTCATTCCAAACAATATTTGTAGAAATATTTTATTGATAAGTTCAAACTTTCATAAAAGCGAGTTTACGGGATAAAGATAATTCATTCAAGTTGTGAATTTACAAATTTATAAATAAAAAAACATCATATCTAATTATATTGTTCATAAAAATATCATATTTCAATAAATTTTTTCTAAAGTACCACCACGTTCAATTCAATGAATAATTCTCGAAATAAATCTGGCAACATTATCCATATTTTTTGATTTTCGCGGTACAAAACTTGCCTGAATCGATACGATAGGGTGTGACACGAAAATGTGTAACGGGGTCATCTAGCCCTGAAATCGTTGGACAAAAAAAATACATTGTATGCTAGGTCTATTCATATACCTCGTCGGTGGTATATGAATAGACATTGCACTTTACGGACTTTCGTGGCCCGTAACCTGTTTTACTAGGTTTTTAGCGCACTCTACGTTTAAACAAGTTGAGTTGGAGAATCTGCCAGTAACATGATTTTTGAGACCCATTACAATATCGTCAAATTTTCAATACCGAAATGTAAATCTTGTCTGTGATTATACCAAGTAAAATGTTTAATTGGATCTCCAGATTCCAATACACGAAATTAGTATTTAAAATTATTCCATTTTTTATTATATATATGTGTGTATGTCAAAAAGAGCTCCATCCGTGTTTTATGAATCCATCGATTCGTTTTTTTTTTGTTGAAAACGATAAAATCAGCTCTTCTAAAAGGATTTTTTATTTATTGAAATATATTTAGAGATGAATTATATTTAGAATGAACCTGATAATTAAGAAAGTCCAAGGTCTTCTACAATATTTACAAATGCAGTATACGTTATCATAAAAAAATTCAATTTATAATTTTAGAAATCAACAATCTCCCTAACAATTCAACAAATCCTTTAATTACATAAAAACTATTCGTAATAGCAGCCGATTAGCTCATATTATTTGTTATATAATTCATAATTGTATCGCAGTAATGCAATTAGTAATTGTATTACAAATAATGATTGCCCTAGTCTTATCACGTTGAAGTTGCTACGTATCAAAATCCTTGTACTTTAAAACAAATTTATCCAATAAATGATATGATATATGATTGTAAAATGTTCACAATTTTTTATCATTGTGCAAACGAACAGCAAAAGGAATTGTAAGAAAAAAGCCGATGAAAAGTAAACCAAAGCATAATATATTAAAATACAAATCAAAGTTTAAATTGAAAATAATTATAATTAAGTTATAATATTTAAAATATCTTACATATTTAAAGAAAAACTAAAAATTGTGTCATATATTATAACAATAAGCGTATCATTCTATAGAATGCGTTCACAATGAATTTACAGATATTAACTATTTTATAATTAACTAAAACTAAACGCATGCAACTTAAAGTTAAGACGCACGCATCTCATGATGTCCTGCAAGATCCCTCGTCGTCCCATGGTGGCCCGCTGGAGGGTCTAATAGTTTACTTATTAACTAATTGTCCCTATAGTCCAGTTTAAATCTTAAAATAAAGAAAGAAAAGAAATTCTCATGATCTAAACTGAACTATAGGTTGCGTAGTTCTTAGCTTGATATTGTTTTACTAACATTAACGTTTGTAAAACGATGTTGGATGGCCGGACAATATTGAATCTACGCAAATACGGATAATGAGCTAGCAACAGTCCACGTAAAAGTGGATTGAATAATTAGTCATAAGGGCAAGATCCAATAATTGGTCATCTATACCCCTTCCCCTTCCATTTGACGATGATAACCAAATATATATAAGGACATGCTTTAGAGACATTCGATAGCATTAGACATTCATTATATTCTAAATCATTGTAAATCATTCTATATCATTCTATTTCATACACAACCACGACTGTAAAGGAATAAACTCTTCTAAATTATAAGCGTGTTGACTCCATTACACGGAATCCAACAACGATGTCAATTGCCAAGACCCACCATGTGGAGGTGACTATGCTCGGGTCTCATTATAGTAAAACAGTACTTTTATATATTTATTACACGAGACACGATTTAGACTTGTATTGAATTTAAGTAATTGGTTAGAAAGAGAAAAGATATTCGAGTTTAGCCGTCGTACCGTACGTCTGATACAGTCTCGCATACGAGTGCCTATCCATACATATAATGTTAGTATTAGTGAAAACAAACACCAATCTCGTATCTCAACACAGGAATGAATACATCGATAAACCAACACCAACCTACGGGGACCTCTGAGTACAGGGGTTCCCAATTTTGTAACCAAACGGAAACAAACAACTCCATAAAATCATATTCCCACGCAGCACAACTTGACGCATCACCTACAAAAGACGCAATTCATCCACGCAATAGACGACACAAGCCTCCAAGACTATGCCTTTGCAATAGGGAAACTAATCGGTCCCAAAGCAATAAGATACATCTCAAAAACAATCGTATTTGTGCATGCTTTGATAGAAAAGAAACTGCGTCACACCTAACCAATCTGCATAAAACAACAACCGTCAACAACAATACGTTAAACTTAAGACCAATGTTAACTCCGGCCCAAAGAGTAATAGTATCAAACGTCGCCTCATACTTAACCCAGAATTTGGAAAAATTTTCAAAAGAAACAACTATGCTCCAGAATAACAACCCTGAAAGCAGAAATGACCAATCCGGAATATGCCCACATTCTCAGTTTCAAAAGACAAGCATACATACACATCCCGTACATGGGAAAAATCCCATCCACCTTCTTCATAACTTTTGAAGATACATCTTACCGTATTTTCACCTCTATCGACAGCCTTCTTTGCTTCCGATGTAACCAAGAAGGTAGCTAAGTAAGCAAGAGGGTTTTTCATTTAGCAAAAGATTGCTCGCTAATCCAAAATTTAAACATAATAACCGATTCGATAGTCCCAAACACAAATTCAACGATTTCCACATCAACTCAATCCTCCAAACTGCCGGTAAAGAAGATATCCATCACTACCGAGACAAACATTGATAAACTGCAACAAACAATTGATAAATTACCCATAAAGCAACCACCAAATCTTTCTAGTTCCAAAAGACCACTGTCACAATCATCAGCTGACGACGAACCTGATTACGTTAGCTTAAATACAGACATAGACTTCATGCCTCCACCAAACAATCCACATAAAAAAAAATACATTAACTAAACTAAAACCACCTCCCTTCCTATCTCCAGTTTTCGATTCCGCCAAACTAGAGGAAATGCTGGCTCCAGCGAAAGGAATAATAGCAAAAAAAATCCTTCGCACTCTTAGCTAAATTATTCTCAGATCAAAAGCCTCCTCCAAGACATCTTCGGATCACACACAGCTCACCCATTGAAAATCGCAAGAAACTATACCGATAATATTCCGACCCTTTCGACTCTCGAAGAAATCTACCTCCATCTAAACGAGAGAAGCATAAAAAACAGAATACATCGACTCTGTAAAAAGCTCACTAAACCGACCGATACATTTGAATCATCATTTAGCTACTCATCTGAATCCGACATCGAATTTTCATAAAGCCGAAAGCGAAACAAACTCCAAATCTAAAACTCATCCAAATTCATTATGAAAATAATAATACAGTGGAACATAAACGGTTACTATACCTACTATGAACAACTCTCGTAAACAAATTCAGCCCTGATATTACCTGCCTTCAAGAAACGAACTTCAAAAAGAAGCCTACACTAAAATATTTTAATACTTCCGTCAAAAACCGGGGAAACGAAAATCACGTGGCCATTGTAATTTCGGACAAATATAAATTCTACTGAAATCCCATTAAATTGAAACTTAGAAGCCGTCGCAATATCTATTTTATTCCCAAAAAGAATCCACATTTGCAATGTATACATTCCAAATATTTTCCCCCATGATTTGCAAGACCTTGAAGAATTAATAGCTCAATTTCCAGCTCCACTGATCCTGTCCAGAGACTTTAATAGCTATCACGCTCTCTGGGGATCGACCAGAACTGACAGTAGAGGAACGACTATTGAAAATTTACTAAACAACCAGGATTTAATCTTGCTAAACACAGGTTCCCCAATGTACTTCAGCACTAAGAATGATAAATCAAGTGCAATTGATCTAACCTGTTCCAGTCCACAGATAACTCAACACCTAGAATGGGAAACTTTAAAAGATCTATACGACTACTTCCCCATAAAAATCACCTATAGAGACAATATCCTCACAACTCAAAATTATCACCAATTAAAATGGAAAATAAGAAAAACAAACTGGCCAGTATGTCAAGAAAACGTAACGCTTCAACTCACCGAGAAAGAAACAGAACCTGAACTTGACCCAGATTAACAAAACAAAAAACAAATTTCAACAAATCATAATCTCAACCGCAGATAAAGCTTTTAGAATTTCCAGACTGCAAAAAATCAAAAAAAGATTGTGGTGGAGCGAAGAATGCAAAATCGCCATGCAAGAGAGTCATCACGCATTCAATAGAGCAGAAAAATATCTCACAACCTAACCGAGTTCAAAAAGAAACGCGCCAACTTCCGTAGAATACTCAAAGAAAATAAAAAACAATCATAGAGGAACTACATATCATCAATAAATCCACAAACACCAACATCTGTAGTATAGAAAAAAATCAAATGCATAAATGGATCCAAATTCCCTACAAACATTCAATTCCTGGAAACTAATGGTGGCAAACCCACGACACACGCCAAAAAATTCCAAGAAACTTCAAATAACATAAATTCACCACACCCTACAATAATTAACAACCATATACACTATGATCAGATTCACAATGATAGCAACTCATTACTTAACTCACCTTTAACACTCAAAGAAATCAGCTCCATCTTTACATCAACAAAAAACTCCGCCCTGGACCAGATAATATCTCCAACTCACTACTAAAAATGCTCTCAAAAACTGGAATAAACTACCTGTTAATGATCTTCAATTGTATATGGATTCATAAAGTCTTCCCTGAAAAAAATTGGCAAAAAGCAACAGTAATTCCAATTCCTAAGCCAAATAAAAGCAAACAAACCCTAACGATTATCGCCCAATTGCATTAACTAACACCATGTATAAATTACTGGAAAAAATCGTAAACCGTAAGCTTCGATGGCACCTTGAAATAAAAAAACTTTAAAACTCAAACCAATACGGTTTCCGATGCTATCGTTCTACCATTGACGTCCTAACGAACTTGGAATCTAACATCTGCGACGCCTTCCTCAATGGAGAATACATAACCGCCGTATACCTCGATATTGAAAAAGCCTTCGATACAATCTGAAGATCCAAAATTGCAAATTCCCTCATAGAATTAAAAGTTAATGGCAATATGTTATTCTTCATAACGAACTTCCTATCAAATAGATTCATCTAAATCAGAGTAAATGGAGCTTTGTCACATCCGGTTATAATAAAAAACGGAGTCCCGCAAGTAATGAGCACCATCAATTAACATCACCAGCAACCTCAAGCCACCAATAAAAGCCCAGTTATTTGAGGATGACATTACAATCACACGTAGCAGGAAAAACATAAACAGTCCATAGACGAACATTTACGAACAGCCATCAATACTCTACATGGACTGGTCAAAAACAACTGGTTTACAATTTCCTTCCAAAAAAGACATCATATTCACTAGAAAAATCAAATTTAAAGTTCCACTTAGACTATATCTGAATGAAGTTGAAATAAAATTCACAAACAGCATCAAAATATTACGCTATTTTCGACGAAAAGCTATTGTGGGCGCCATATCTAAAATCCTTAAAAGAGTCCAGCATAAAATGACTTAACATTATAAAAATTCTTTCCAATAACAACTGGTGAGCAGATAAAGATTCTCTTTTAGAAACATACAGAGCGTTAATTAGATCTAAACTAGATTACGGCTTTATCGTTTATAACTCAGTCAAAAACTTCACCAAAAAAATAATAGAACCAATCTCCCACTCAGTTACAAGACTAGCCACAGGTGTATACCGTACATGCTCCATAAACAGTCTACTATTCGAAGCCAAAGAAATGGCCCTTGAAACCAGAAGAAAGTTTCTAACCATTAAATACGCAATAAAACCAATAAATCCAAATAACCCTTCCTACAACAATACCTTTTCCAATAAATACAAAGCTATAAAGCCAACATTCCTTTCTCCTTTCATATCAGACTTACCAAAATCCTCCAATCTACCACTCTCAGAATTCACCACACCATTAAACGTAAACCACCACAAATCCATCCATGGACAATAGAAGTATTCCCAAGAAACACCAATCTTGCCGAACTCCTCAAAAAAATCCTCACTCCAACTGACCACAGGGCCCAATTCCTAGAATTAAACAACGCCCACACAAGACTACAGCAAGATTTACACTGACGGGGCAAAAATGGACACTGGAGCTGGATACGTCATCATTACTGAGAAAGCCAAAAAAACACAAAATCTCCCTTTTTCATCATCCATCTTCACAGCCGAAACTTATTCCACTTATATTTCTTGAAGCCTTACAATATGCACATTCAAATAACGAAGCCCAGATCGTCATATACACTGACTCCATGAGCGTTACGAAATCCTTAACGAAATCATATGACTAAGATAGCCAATTGATAATCACCATCCAAGAACGAAATCATCGTTCACATCAGTCATCTGGATTCCAGTTCATCAAGGAATAGAAGGAAATGAAAAAGCCGACGCAGCAGCGAAAGAAGCCACAGTTTCCTCACTTACTAACAATCACAACCACCTTTCAACCCCCTGTAAAGATCAAATAATCCACTGCAAAAAAGTAATAAAAAATGAATGGAACAATACATGGATTATAACTAAAAGCATGAAACTACACAAAAGTATCCGAGACTTTCACCAACAAGCACCAAACATTAGTAACAGGAAAGAAGGATAAATATCTCACGCTTAAGAACTGGTCATACCAAGCTGACATACGAATACGAAATTAAAAGAACTACACCTCCCACTTGCAGCCATTCCAATAACCACCCATTAACGGTCACCCACATAATGCACCCACATAACCTCTCAAAATGATGTACAAAGAATTTTAAAATATTTCAAAAAGACAAACTATTACAGACATATCTAATACCACCGTCGTTGCTAATGACCTCGCTGTTGACGCGACGTAAAAGAAAAACAAATGAAGAAAAAAAAGAAGAAAAGATATTCGTAAAATAAGGTATAATTGTTTGATCAATCTAATGACTAATTTAAGATATTGAATAAATATTCTTGTTTGACAATTAATGGTAGAGACTAAAATTTTTTCCTAATTATAGACTCAAAGAGAAATAGTGAAAGTCTAAATCTAATAATATTTAAATAGCAATAGTGTTAGACTAATATTACTTATGCACATGTAGAAATAACGTATATTACGGTAATTACTAAAGAATGTTAACTATCAAATACCTTGTACGACGATGCAATACCACTCAAATACCACTACGATGCAATTGAATTCGTGTTAAGTTTAAATAATGATGATCAAGTATTAACCCAACACTAAAGGAATGAAACCATGCAACTTATCGTTAAAGTCAGAATTGTAGATTAAGGTTTGGATTTGATTATATTCGATGCTTCCGAACTTCTTGAATATATCTGCTAATACTTTTACTTCTCAAACTCATTTCAGCTATATGCGTTTCAACACAGTCCACAATCTCACTTTTAACTCACTTTTAACACTTCTATTACATTTATTTTCAACATTTTTTAAATATTAAATAATGTTTGAACAACTAGAATATCTAGAAATATTATTTAAAGATTCACATCTAAAATTTAATCGATGCCTACGCGATGAAAGTTCAATTCGTAATGAGCTCTTGTTTTTGTATCGATCGGCATTAATTCGATTTTTCAATCGTTAATAATGCGAAACAGTTAATTAAAATTCCTTAGAAATGTATTAGTGACTCAATTACTACAAATGATTAATTAAAAATTTTAAATAGTATTTAGAAATATTATAGAAGAGAATTTATTGTTACAAATAAATTATTAGAAATAAATTATTAGATAATGTTTAAACAATTAGAATATCTAGAAATATTATTTAAAAATTCACTCTTAAATTTTGATCGATGTGCACACGACGGAAGTTTAATTAATACTGAGCCTCTATAACGCTCAAGGTTAATATTTCGGTCGTTAGTGATCCAGAACAGCTGATAATTTTTTTTCAAACTTCTAAAATTTGGTCGATGTACACATGACGGAAGTTTACTTGGCAATGAGTCTCCGTATCGCTCAAACTTGATCTAATGTTTCGGGCGTGATCCAGAAGAGCTGATAATTTTTTTTACTATTTCGAACAGTTTTTCTATTATACTGATTAATAATTTAGTGGGTCTTACGTTTCTATCGCAAAGTTACACTTTCACAAATATGTTACAATGTCAAATGTAATAATTTAATTTTTTATCGGCTAAAACTAAATTTACATTTTCATGATATTAATTGTTAAGTTTTAATTAACTGCATTGATGTATAATAAATAGAAATTTATGTAGAGGAAAGTTATGTAGTCGAAAATCGAGTTAAGTAGCAATCGTCGCCTCGGAATAATCGCGCAACATAAAAATTTTTGCTCGTTTATTATTTCAGAGAACAAGAAATATATGTATTATGTAACTATCTTTTCTGTTATTGTAAATAAAATAATTCAATTATTATAAATGAATTATTCAAACTATGAAATAATGCTTGGGAATTCAATCACTGATTCAATTGTTATAAGAAAATAGTTGAAATTGTTAAATAACATACAAAAATATCATCGAAATGCATTATTTTACAGTTTTAATAATTCATTTGAAACAAGTAAATTATTTCTACAATATTTCTAGACATTATTTAATAATTTTCACAACTTTTATATTACTTTCACAACTTTAATAATTTTCATTACTTTTATATTAATTGTAAAATATAAGTTTAGTCTTGATCTGCTATCCCTATATTTAGTCTTGATCTGCAAAAAATTTGCATCACATAATGTGCCTCTTTATACCAAATTTAGTAAACACATTCAACATAGATCGATTTTACGAGATATATAAAGATATATTCTGTAGATATGTTTATATTTTTTATTAAATCTTCACGAAATATTAAGGATTTATATTAAATAAATACCAAAGTTTTGTTATTATCATAATATTGACAGACAAAATAGTTTGTAAAAAAATTTCGAATAATATTTTAATTAATAAGCGAATAATATTTTAATTAATAAGAGAATAATATTTAATTAATAAATAATAAATAATTTATAAATAATGAATTATAGAATTGTGTTATTTGGCATAACTATTGCACTGCATAGTTATAATAAAATTGTTAAAAATTTAACGTAAATTTTAATATGTAATATAAGGAATATGTAAATGAGGATATAATAATTTTAATACTTTAATATTAATAATAATTTAAAATGGTTGAAAATTTTGTTAGTTAAGAATGTATACATCAAATCATGTATTAATAATTTTAAAATTTTAACTTTCATATTGAAAAATTTGTGATTAATCATTAATTTGTGAAACATGGATAGAGTTCTTTCTGATATAGAGTAGAATGATTTCGGTTATTTAGTCTGTGGTTACTAGCCTCACATTCGGTATTGAAAGTTTAACAACACAATAATGGGTCTCAAAAATCATATTGCTGGTTCGTTCGCTAATTCCCCAAGTCACCGTTGTTTAAACGTAGTGTGCGTTAAAAATGAAGTCATTTTTTTATTATGTCAGTATTTCAGGTCAGGGGCCACGGAAGTCCATAAGATACAATGTCTATAAATATACCTCGTCTGTGATTAAATGTAAAAACGTGGAAAGAAAACAATCTTGGTGAAGTAGAAATCTGTACGCGCCTTCTTTGTTCGTACGTTAGCGACCTCTAATGGAAGAGATAATCTCTGCATTATCGATAATTCATTTTCTAAATTTTTAATTAAGTCAATATTATCAAAATTAAATAATTTATTTCTATAAAATTATGTAATACATAATTATATCTTAAATTTATTTGTAAGATTAAACATACACATATATATTGGATGTAAAAAATAATTAAATATGTTATAAGTATTAAATTATTATAGTATATTTTGGATATGTAGATGATATAAATATTAATTTTACTTTGATTTATGTTCTATAGTTCCAAATATCTCAGTATCATTTTATAGAAAGTTTTAACAGGAATTTATCGGTTTGGTTAAATATAGATAATATATTGTAAATTTGTTCAATGTTCCGAATAGATTATCAAAAAATGAAATATTTTCTCTTAACAAAATTTTAATCGTTTATATAATAATTTACAATAGGTGTCCAATAGGTATTTTGATGTTTCTCTTCCAGGTATCTTCATTTTGATATTTCTCTTATTAATAGATGCCTACTCTTTTACATTTGCTATTATTGAACAACTTTTGAATTAAATATTTTTTTGTAAAAACAGTCAAGATATTCGATGACACTCCATATACATTGTTCTTCTGTAAATATAGCGTCACACAGCGCAGAATTTAATTCAATAATTCTTGAGTTCAATTCAAAGATATTATATTACACAATATAAATACTTATATATTTCCGATTTCACGTTAATTATATGAGTAACGATGATTTATATACATAGGTATGTATATACTATCATTTTATGGCAAATGCTAATAATTTTGAGAAAATAACTTAAATAATAACGATTTTGTCGTATATTATTGAGAAAACGACATCTTCTATAAATCTATGCAAAAAATTCTTTGTACATATCATTAGTTTTAAGAAAAATCCAGAAGTATCATGTCATTTTGTAATTGTAATGTATCGTTTTAAAGACATTACAATATTAAGTGTTAATATAATTCAATACAATTAACATTGTTTGCTAAAGGTAATTTGAAAAATTTTTTTTTAAATTTCTAAAATAATCTAAGATTAAGATCGATAAAAAATAGTTTTCTTATTGTGTCCAAAATTGTAATTAGTACGTATTCTTCTGTATTTAAGTGAGACTAATGTTTTACACAGATATAAGTGTAAGTTAGAAAATAAAGGATAGAGAAAGATAATACGATAGATGTTACGTCGTTGACGAGGTTCAAAGATCCAGTCTGTTATCATTGGAATTTTAAAAGGCCGCGTCCTCGTCAACTTGGATTTATTCGAATTAAAATCCTACAGGGCCGCATGCCGTCTGTATACTTGATAAGATCTTTCGTCGTGACAGGAACGATCACCTATACTTTTCATACTTGTTTTGAAACCAAATTTCAAACATATATACTCAAATTAGATTAGAAAACAATTATCGAATTAATTTTCTAATAAAAAAAAACTGACAAACTATTTTTCAGAAAAGTAATATTGAATTATCAATTTAATATAAAATTTAACACAATATACATACTGTTTATATACTAATTGTTTATATATAATTTATATTGAAAAATTAACATTATTAAAAGATTTCTCAAAATTATAAGGACATATTCATATTTTAATATTTTAAAATTATTCATCATCATCATTATCATCGTCTTGACGATAATTTAACGAAAATTTAAGATTATTATTATTTTTTTTTTGAGCGATCAATCCCAATGATGTTTCGTGTTTTCATTAGTTTAGTATTGGTAATGAATTACGATTGCATAACGTTAAATATGTTATCACTTAGCGGATTTATCGGAGATATGCGTTTATAGTGTTTTGTAGACGACTACTAACATTGAAATTGCATTATAGAAGTTGCATCAAGCAAAGTTGAACAGACATAGTTAAAAGAAAAAGAAACATATACGAAAAGAAACATTTGGAGCGTAGCAAGATTAATTTTATTTCGTACTTGTGGATAATTTATAGAAGAGTCAAATATTGAAGCATAAGCATATCCTTTAAGAAATATTTATTTATTGTTATTTATTTGTAATATAAAAATTATATAAAAATATAAAAAAATAAAAAGAACACAGACAATTAATATAAGTTTTTATTACTTGCATTTATTTTACGCAGAGTAAGTTAAGCAAAATTGAAAAAGTAAAAAAATAGTTTTAACTTTTATGGATTAAATTATCATTATTCCAATTTATTTATAATTTACTTTGAAAAAAATTTCTCTTGAATTTCTTATACCTTTCATGATCTTTTCTTTTATATTTTAAAATTGTGATGATATGTAAGTTTCACGACATTTCTTCTGATAATAAGACAAAATTAAAACTTAGGGAAATCTTGTATCCCCCACTAGTCATATACTTATGTCCTGTTATATTAAATTTCTTCTAATTAGTTTATGAATTATACATGTATATGCTTAATTCTAATAAAATTTCGCTCTAATTTCTTATTCTATATAGAAATCCTATCTACATATTCTTCAGATTTGGATTCTAATATATCACTTTAATGTACATATAACAATCATTCATAGTTTACGAAGCAATGATAAATCTCTGCAAATGTCGCCACTGATAGTTTCAGCATAAATTTGACTATGCTTTCACTATTTATTATACATTATACTTTTTTGTCGTGTCGAATGTTTCTTTAATCGTATTCTCTTTGCATCCTCTCTAACTTTTAGAGAATGTTCGTTTGCGTTGAAAAATCGGATTTCTCTGGAACGACGGATTTCCCCGAATGGTCAGAGAACGTGGGGCACTTTTTCAAGCATGTCCTTACCTGGTGGTTCGCTGTCTACGCTGGACTTTGCTTTATGCGGACACTTTATGCCCCCGATTGCGAACGACACCGGAACGCTCTCAAGTCGCTCGGCACCGATGGGGATCCTTTTCCGATCGCAAAACAACGAGAGCGGTTTTAATTTAAAGTTCCGAGAAGGCCGGGAACTACGTTTCCTTTATTGGGCTCTACAAGCTGGCGGCACGTTTTAATAATCGTGTTCTAGACGACGAGCATTCTCGTAAACCAGATCCGTTTTTATGCATGAATCTTATCGGTTCCTCGAGCCTCTTGACTCATGGGAGACTCCTGTACAAGGAATGTTCATCGACTGATTGAAAATTTAAATCGAACACCGGACAGATATCAACTGTTCATCGCACGAAAATTTAAATGTTCCATTGTACGTCGAAGAGTCTCGGCTAAAAGATGTTTTAGCGCTGGTTTATCAGCTTTGAAAGAACATGAAATTTAACCGATCAGCCGTGTTTAATATGAAAATTTTGACGGTTTATTAGTCGAAGAGAAACTTACAAATGAATATGTGAAAGAGATAAACTCATTTTTAAAGATATTTTTGCCCGTTTATGTACAAATTCTTTTTTCTAGAACATCATAACACGATATATAATTATAATTGCGTTTATGACACATAAACAAAGTTTCTGGATTTAATAAGGCCACATAATAAGGAGTACGATAAGTTATCTTAACAAAAGTTATATGATTTTACTAAATTGATGCTATCAAAGTTTATTTTGTGAGAATCTTAAAAAAATGGAGAGATATTAATTCTCATTAGATATTTTCAGACATTAATTGCAAGAAAATAAGTATTATTCTTGCGGAAAATTATACGTTGACGAGAAGTATAATTTAATTAATTATACTACATTTAATATTGTAATTAATAATTATTGTATTTAATAATGTAAGATTGTCTTATATTATCGTTGCTTTCAATGATATAATCATTATATAAGGAATAAGTACGTGATATTTTGTAATATACGAAATTTATGAACAGATTAGATAATGAAATAATTATTAAGGTTTCAAAAAGATAACGATTTATTTATTTAAATTATAAATTATATCATCATTACTTTTATGATATAAATTCTCATTATAATACTCATTAAACTTCTGTTTTTATTAATAATAATAATGAAGTGAAATACTACAAAAAAAATTTTATGTAACAATACGTAGATATAAATATTGAAAAGATATTTGATATTTATGTTTCTTAATAAATCATAACATGTTTTAATGCCTCATTTATTAATCATTTTATCACTATGGTAATAAAAATACGTATTTGAGAAATTGATAGGATTTAATAAGTCGAAAATTTATAGTTTGGGATTTTGTAATATATTCATGACTGCTGAATAGATTGATAAATTACTCGTGAAGATAACGAGACACGAGAAACGTAATGAGTCCATTTACATTTTTATCCTACATATTTGTAAGGCTATGAATTAGCTACTAACTCTTCAACAAAGTGATTCTTCGAGAAGATTTTGAGATATTAATTAAAAATAATAACGGTTAACATGTAAATTAATCATTTAAAGTTTAACCATTTGAATAAATATGTAAAGACATAGGTTAATAATGTTCTAAAAAGAATTTTTGACGAAGTCGTTTCAGCAATTGTACCAAGTAGTAGTAATTTAATAAATGTTTAATTCTTATTAAAAATTCTTATTATAATTCTTATTAAAAATGTTTTTTATTTTAGAATGTTCTAAATGAATGCTTATGCATTATAGTTAAATTTATAAATAATTGTATGTATATTTATGTAAATAATTGTACATATATTTTTGTTCAAACTATTTTAAAATGTTTATTATATTGATACTGTCTGTAACTTTATTATATTGATACTACTATAACTTAATCCCGCTTCTTTCTGATTATCATTTATCTTGATGAAAACCAATGGAAAGCAAAAGATTTTTATATAAAAAAAAGAGATATATATTTACTTAAATTGCTAGCAGAATACGAAGAATAGAAGAGTAGGAAAGATATTTTAAGTACATATGTATATACTCTGTAGCTAATAAAACATATTTTCACATTTTTTGTATTTATAATTTAAACTTAAATAACAATACTATTCGAGTGCACAATTTTTAAAAATTTTATTTTTCTCTACAACATTGTTACACTTTACTTTATATAAATCGACTTATTCAATTCTTAGCTATCAATTGCAATTATTTTACCATTATTGTAAAATATATATTCTGCATTTTCTAATAGCAGTAGATTTCATTGTTTAACCTTTCAACCGTCAAATTTTTATTAAATATTCTGAAAAAATGATGAAATATATTTAATGCAGATTATTCTGGTCCAAGTTCGGAGTTAATTATTACAATATTATATCTACATAGGGAAAGATAAGAATGTAGGGTAAAACAGGACAATTGTTTATTTCGTATTTGCAAAGTTTCTATATTATTAAAGACAAAAAGAAACTATTTGAATTATGCATTATACAATTCGTTACTAATAATTACAATCGATTTATTGCATTTTTTGTGCGTTTGACCATGTTTCTGACTCTTACGATCACGATGTTACATTTTAAACATTAGCAAATAAATACTCCCAATCACATTATCTCTTGAATATTATTAGTTATATAATTTTTAGAGAGATATTTATTTATCTGCTTATGAACAAATAAAAATATTATTAGTTAATTAATTCCAACATTTTAACAATGTTATAGATGATAATAAATTAATCGTCCCATCATGTCCCGTATACGGTGCAAGACGGGATATTCTTACTGTTTTTAAATTCTTCCTTTGTAAGTTTATCATTAAGTTCTGTAAATTTATTTTGACATATTTCAATAAACAGGTTTTAAACCTACGTGTAATATTTTTTTTAAATAAATACAAGATCAACAAATATAAAATTGTAAAGCAACCTTTTTCCTTAGCGTTCTTATCTTGCCTCCCTTTCTCTCATGCTTGAGCGTTCTTCCCTTTCTAAGATTTTTCGTTTAGACCATCGATTTCTCGACTAAATCTGACGAAACATCTTATACCTACTCGCCTTTAACACAGTTAAAACAGTATATGTGTTACACGGTTCTATTATATGTAGAGATCAGAGGTCAAGAGTCAAGACATGAACGAGAGGGAAGTCGGAAACAATTTAATGACTGCAAATGGCGGTCTTGGGAAGATTAGCACTGCAACGTGGATGGTGAGACGATGAAAAGAGAGACAAACACAATGCCGAGAAATATCCGGCAATCGGTGCGGTTCCATTTGGTCTTTAAATGTTCCATAAAAAGAGCTGGACACGATTTACGTCCGATTATAGCCTTGACTCGGATTATAAGTCGGTACGAAATAACTATCGATACGAGATGGGAGCGACCAACTGGAGATTATAGGTAATGACTAATAATATACCACCAATCCCCGTTGGAACCGTTCTTCAAAAGGGCATTGAAATACGCGATAACGCTTTCTTCTGACGGACATATAAATTCTAACAATTTAACACTAATTTATGGCTGATAAGCGCTCTCTTTATAATTGATATTCTCTCGAAACTGACTTTTGTGCAATTCTCAAAATCAATTAAAATTGATCACTCTCTATGTAGCGTAATTGAATAATTCTTAATTATATCGGTTTCTGTATTATACTGATATTATAATATTATCTATTTACATTTATTCTTTTTGTTATTATTAAGATTTTTATATTCGTCATTTTTGGAAATCAGAACTCTGGAACAGAATTAATTTTCGTTATTATAAAAATTATTGATTTGTTCACTTGTGCATATTATATTATAAATAAAGAATAATATTATTTATGTTTGTAAATACAAACACAAGCAAAAACAGAGTCTATTAACATAAAATAGTTAGCCAGATTTCGAAAATCACTTTCCCTGAGAATGAAATATTAGCCTGTCTTATTTATATAATTGTATATAATATTTTTATTTATATAATTGTTGGAATATCCTGCATATTTTTGAAGTCAAGAGAAAAAAAGCACGTATTGTATTCTTTGGAACAAAATTTAAATATATTTGAATTTTATAGTTTTTTATTACTATAGTTACTATATATTTTACTAATTTACTGTTGTTATTATTATATTTACTACTTACCTACAGACACCTCTACCTATTAATAATTAATATTTTCTTGATCATTTTCTTTAAATTTATTATTAATATATGTAATACTTTAAATCAATTGAGAAAATTAGTAATTTCCATATTATTTTTATAAATTATTTTTATATCATTATTTTCATATAATTCATTTTATATTTACATATTCACATACACATATTTATATACAAATTACAAATTTTTAAGCATGAATTGCATATTTGTGCAGAGTTACATATTTTTTAATTTTATATTGTTACATATTTACTTTTTATTTTATATTGTAATATGAACTGTGTATTTTAGTTATAGCACAAGACATTTTTCGAATAGAATTTGATCGTGGAATAAAAACTGCATAGATATCTACGTTTTGCTAATTCAATCGTTGCTCCTGTATTTCCATCGATGTCAATCTCACACAATTTTGCATAAAATACCGATTTATATACAATTTGTTACTTACTATTCGAATCGAGTCGATTGGGTCAATGATGTTTGCCATTTTCATCATTTCTTCTCATTTTCTTCGCTTATAACCAATGTATTTATATGTGTGTCCAAAGTTTTTATTAGTTTTATATAACTATATTAATTGGGCATATGTTTTTTTTGCTTTAATCAAGCATATCTTAACATCTTAACACGATGTTGAATGAAAATATCATTCTATGAATTTTAATCTTGTTCAACAACTCTTATATTAATTTATTATTTGATTCATTTAAAAAAGAAAACAACAGACAGTTATATTTCATCTTTTTAATGAAGTATTTTATTTTATTTTCCTATTTATCTTAATTTATTTAGATGTATTATAATTTAATTATTAGCAAAAAACAAGTAATAATCAAATTTCGAGATTTTGAAACATTTTACATTTTTGATTGTTATATATATTAAATAGTAAGTGTACAATAGTAAGTAAGTTCTGGATCTTAAATATGTACTTATATTATAATTACTTTTATTGAAAATTAAGAAGGTTGATAATATCAACATGTAAGCACATTGATGTCACTGACAGCTTTAAAATTTTCACTGGTCAAATTCTTATTTCAAGAATTGTTAAAAATTTTCAAATGTACACATACTTACTTACGTCATATTCTTTCAAAAAAAATTTTTTTCAAATATTGTAATTACTTTGGGATTCTGAGAGTGCATTAATACAGATATCATAACATCAGTGATCTTAAAGCTTTTACGATTCGAAGTCTTATAGTTAATACTAATTGAAGCCTTAACTTTGACTACTTTTTTAAAAAAGAATCTTTTGACATTTTTTTATTATTTTATTATTTTTTATTATTTTGATATTTGTAGTTATTACATCTGATACATTGCATTTTATTATTTTGATGCTATTGCATAAATAATACTTAGATTATGTATCTTGAATTTTAGTTTTTAATATTATTAAAGTTCCATTTTTTGTTATTCTAACACTTTAATTTTGTCATAAATAATACTTAGATTATGTATCTTGAATTTTAGTTTTTAATATTATTAAAGTTCCATTTTTTGTTATTCTAACACTTTAATTTTGTAATATGATTTTTAATTATTCTATCACAGAGAAGCATTGATTATAATAATCATAAATTAAGAAGTTATTATTTAAACTTAATTTAAAATCTTTCCTGGTGAATCAGTTTTGTTTTTTCAAATGTTTTTTTCTTTGCATTCTCGGACTTAACACACTTGTGATCGATGAATTTTGAAAAGATTGTCTCTAATGATACTTTTCCATTTACAGTGAAAAATATCATTGTATTATTTTCATGATACACATGTACGTCATTGGCTGTGTGAAATCATTTCTGTACAACATAGCTGATTAATGCATATAAGTATGCATCGCATAAGTAGAGTAGCAATTTTATTAATACTTAATAAAATAGATAATAACACAGATAACGAAGATGATGATATTTATTGTAAAAGTACAATAATCATAATTACAGTCATAAACAGAAACCATAATAAATATCATTTCCAAATTTTTATGATACTATATAAAATATTTATCTATATCATATAAGGTCGATTTTTTCTCATAAATATTACAAATGTAATTTGTGTCTTGTTTTTCCATTTGCATAATATGTTTTTTTCTTTTGACTAAATTATTTTCCTGTTTAGACAACAATTATTTGATATATTAACGGTCGATTGGTAGTGTAATGTTAAAAATGTGATGATGAAAAAACCAAAATTTAAAACTTTAGAGATTATTGGTGAAGATGACTTTATCAATAGAATGACTTTTTCTCGGAATAGAATCTGCACTGATTAATAACATTAATCTCATTGTCAGTCAATGACACAGATGTTGCATCTTTAACTACGATTGCGTTATCGGTCTCGAACGCGTTAATCAATTATGTATATAATTTGTGTGTATATAATTTCATGTTAGCTGTAAATCTATATGTATTCTTTATTCTTTTAATTTGAGTTATTCCAATGGTACCTTTTACTTGCTTAATGAGATGATGTGATTTATATTTATCAGCATTTATTTTTATTTTCCCTTGACCGAATCACTTTTACAATTTTACAATATGTTATACCAGAATACAGTCTTGAAATTCTCATGATTTGCTGAAATAACTGTGTCATCGTTGTCACGTCACGTTTATCTTGTAAAAATATAGATTATAATATATGATATAAGAATGTTCTATTTTCAAAGTAGGTATGATTTGAAAAATCATACTATGACATTGTAAAGTTTCCTTTAATTTTGCATATAAGATTGAGTTGGACTTTATCCTAATTTATTTCTTTTATTCCAACTTAAATTATTTTCTCTAATAATAATTAATAACAATTATAATTATAATGTGGTCTAATCAATGAAGTTAGTCTATGAGACGGCAATTTTGTTTTACTTTTCTAGTTTTTTAATGATTTTACTATTAATTAAATTGAAGTCGAAGGTTTTTTTACTTCATTTAAGTTTCTATAATATTAGAATACAAACGACGCTAACAGATAGAATTGAAATTGTAATTTGAATTATTGTCAAGGCATTTGTGTAGTTAGATTGGAATATTTCATTGAAGATAATAGATTAATATTTAAAATTGAGATAGTTAGATTATTATGTATTAGAGTGTATTAGAATATTCTATGAAGCTAGTAATTTTTTGAGAATATATGATATACAGGATGTTCCAAAAGGTTGGGACCAAACTTACACTACGTGTTACTGAGATCAAATAG
The DNA here is from genome assembly GCA_036937485.2 of Tetragonisca angustula. NCBI lineage: Eukaryota > Metazoa > Arthropoda > Insecta > Hymenoptera > Apidae > Tetragonisca > Tetragonisca angustula. Next base: position 403,231 of record JAWNGG020000095.1, on the reverse strand, counting down.
ATGAAAAAAGTTCATATAAACTTATGTCCGAAAATGCTTTATTGAAAAGACAGCTTTTAAAGATATTTGTGATTTATTGTGACAGTTATATGAAATGTTCGAAAATTCCTACTTCTGCAAGAATGCAGGCTTCCATTCGTCGAATTAGTCGAACTCTTTCCAATATTCCATTTGTATTGGAAATAATAGTAAATGCATATTGAATACATTGCCAAAGTTGTATTATCATTTGTCACAATTTGCAAAATTTCGTATTCTTTATTTAAATTAATCTGATTTCTTTCATTGTGACGATATTCCTTGAAACTTCTAAACTCTCTTAATTGCCGATCGATATTGTCAAAGTTCTGTTTGCCTGGATGTTGACGGGTTTGGAAACTTTTCCGCGTACCTTCTTGCTACAACACGCCATTCATTACATCGCACTTCACCATACACAAGATGCATATCGCATAATTCGGAAAATGTGAACATGTTAATTGCAATCGCAAAAGCGAAATCATAAAGAGAATGTGTATTGTACGACGAAATGTCTGTTAAACGTTAGAATGACTGATAGTAGAGGTTTTGAGGGTGTAGGTCAGGACATGTAAACAATAAATCTTATTGAGAATTTGTAATACGTATGTATGTATACGATTATGTACAACGAACTGTAAGACGAATTTTGTCCATGAATTTTTGAACGTTTATATCTTTTTAATAAAGCATTTTCGGACATAAATTTATATGAACTTTTTCATCTATTTGATCTCAGTAACACGTAGTCTAAGTCCTAATCTTTTTGGACACTTTGTATATATAAAAATTATATAAATATAATTTTATATATATATACACATATATATATAAAAATTATATAAATATAATTTTATATATATATATATATATATATACACATATATATTAAATGGGAAATGAGAATTGATCAAGGCTAAGATTAAGAATGCATTTCAAAGTGCATTTGTTCAGCTCAATTTATTAGTAATTTTAATTAATAATTTGAATAGACTAAAAAGAAAATACCTATATCTATAAAAAATCTATATAACAAGCAAAATAATTCAGATTTAATTTAAATGCAACTTACAATTAAGTAGGACTTTTTCTTTGCATATTTATACAGTAAGGAATTTAATTATGATTCCATATCATATATAATTTTAGTATAAAATTAAGGATTATTCGATAAAGATTTCTTAACAAAACTATTCATTTTTTAAATAGTATTCATTATATGTATGTAACAGTATTTAACACAAAAAAAGGATAAAAAATGATTATGATAAAAGCGTTTTATTATATGGTTCTAGTAAATATGAATTGTGCGAATTTTTCTCGTTTGATTTATTCTGTTTTAGGACGAAGTATTTCACGATACAAAATTTACGATACACAATTGTTAAATAGATCGTTTCGTAATCAGAAACTTTTTTAGATAATTTTGCTAAAAGTCCATAAAGATTAATTATACGTTAGTTAAAGTAAATACATAAATGATAAATACTAGCGATTTAAGTAATTATGTAATAGTTAATATCATAGGTAAAGAGTATTTCTGAAATCGGCTATGATTTGATTCTTCATGGAAAAATAAAATAATCAAAAAAGAGAATAAAATTTTTTTATACGAGGTTTTGTTTTAAAAAAAATGGACTTTAAAAATTTGTCAAGCATATTTAAATTTGAACTGAAACAAGCATAAGAATATTCTAAGAGAACAAGTGAAAAACTTTATAAAATTTTTGTATAAAATGTTAACTTCGATGTAACATGTATGAACAATAAATAGGTACCATCCCATCCAAAGATGGAGCGTCCTTACTGTTTCTTTAAAATTATTTAGAATTATTTTTTTGTCAATTTTCTATTAAATTTATGTATGTTTTTTAGACATAAGATAAATAAATATAAAATTATGTCTAAGGATTTTTCGAAATATTGATATTGATTCTTTCTACTTTTTTTTATCACAATTTTAAATTGTTTAAATTTTTAAACGTATTTAATGACTTCATTTTTTAATATTAGTTTTATTAACATTAAAATTATCAATTTGTAATATGTTTATCAAAATAGATATTTATATATATAATAATAATTAAAGTGATGTAGCCAACGAAAATAAATATAAAAATAATTATATATATAATTATATATAAAACAGTATTTCTGTTTTAACAAAAATAAGTAATACGTAATTTTTTGAATAGGATATATGTGTATGTACCTTCAACTTTCTTAATAGCAGCAATAAAAAGTCTAAAATTCATTATGTTGATGGAAATATTATATCTAATATAAAGAAAATATTTCTTTATTTTTGATGACTTGAATATTTTATATCACATGCAACAGCTAGCAAAAATATTCAACAACTAATCAGTATCAACAGATTATATTTGTCTTTTTTCATAATCGGCCATTGCAAGGATTTTTGTTAATTTTAAATTTAAGAATATATGTAAAAGAAAATATTACAATAAATGAATACTATTTATTGTCGTATATGCATTTATACAAAATACTGTCAAAGTCAAATGTAAATAGTCTGTGAGACCAAAACTTGTTAAAGTTTCAGTTAAAGTTAATTGATGATATTAATCGTTTTAATTTTTTATATTCATTTCATATTTCTATAACTATCGTGATATTTGACTGAGATAGTCTGGTTATACGGACGATTGACTCGCATTAATCGAATTGATTCATCGTTCTATTCGGAACGGGATAGGGACAGCGTGAAATCGTCGTTATCGCTGCGTCCCCGTGTTCCTTCTCAATTCCATATTTCAAGATGGCCGCCAGTTTGTGCGCGCGAGCGAGTGGAGACTGCGGTGCAAAAAAGAACGAACGTAATAACGTAGTATCGTTAATGGCTGAGCAATTTCAGCGCGTACGAGTGGTCCCTCTTCCTCTCTCGTTCTTTCCTCGCCGACGCGGCGTATCGTTCTTTCTGTTTCCTTTTTTGTTTTTTTTCCTTCGGTCTTGCCCCTCTCTGAAGGCGCGGTAACCACCTCCACGCGCTCCTCCACGGCAACCCCCTCCTTTTATGCCACGGCATCGTTCGTCGTAGAAATAAGCCAGTAGTCCGTCAAAAACGGATCCCGGCTTTCGATTCTAAGAGTTTAACAGTTTAAGTCACCCTAATGCGCAAGGAACTTTTACTTGTTTTTAATTTTATTGTCACTTCCTTCGCATTTTCTTTCTTTGTTTCTCCTTATATAGGTATCCCTTGATATTTGATTAAGAGACATATATGTAAATATTTAGATACATACTTACCTTATTAAAAGTAACGATTTATTTACTTGCTTTTAATTATAAGAATGGACAGTAATGAAATTTGACTATATATATATGGAAACAATCATTTATTAGATATAAAGTAACAAAGTTGACTCTTTTTTGTGAAACGTTATTTATTATACTTTGAAATTAAATAATTTTAACTTAAATAGATAATACATATATTTTTGTACATAATTTATCATTATTGATCAAAATCATGTATTTGTGCGTGCATTTGTGACAAATATACATGTACGAACATTTATTGAAAATTAATATTTATTTACCTACATCTTTTGAAGTATCTGAATGGAATTAATATTTCATTGGGTACTTCTTTCGTTGGTTTTCTTGTATTTTTTTTAATATTCTATATTAATGTACTTAATGGTACTTTTCTGCTGATTTGCTGTGTAAGCTTCTTTTTACAATGAACTGAAGTTTTATGAATTCTAAGATCAAATTTATTTCATAAATTCTCCATATTATAGGCAAGTATGTATAGGTATGGAGATAAGGTTTGGAGATTGGATGTATATCATAGAATATCTACTTACTTACATATTTAAACAAACTCAATACTTTGTTTTGTCAAACTTTCTAACTGTAATATGTATGCTTGAATGAAAAGTTATTATAGTAAAGGATAGGGATTATTATAGGAAATTAAGAGTTACATATGCTTGGATGAAAACTAATTATAGGAAATTTTGAGTAACAGTGCACTCTAATGGAGAAATAAGACTCACAATACACTGGAATCGATGTTATAAAAAATGATTGATATGTTTTGATAGGTATCCAAATTAATCGATACTATAAAGAATTTTATTATGTGCTTCAAAATTACATTATAACTAGATCGGTGCGTAACCTATTTGGTATGTAATTACATCCATAGGATTCTAATCTTTGGTTAAATAGAAATTTCAGAATTTACATGCATGCAAAGTTCTTACTTTAGATCAGGAATACTTGTGATACGAAAATAATTGACCAATTAAACTATTAATTCATTTACCTGCATTCTATTTTGTAATTTTTTAGATATAGATTTTGTAATTTTTTAGAGATAGATACTTACCTACTTTGAAAATGTTATCTAATTACTTATCTAATACTTGTGTTACCTATTACTTATTTAATATTTTATCTAGTATCTAATACCTTTGAAAATGTTATCCAATTTTTCTGTGAAAAAAGTAATTACACGATCTATATCCGTGTACTTAAAAGATTAAAGTTTGTTTCAAAAATTAAATTATTACTTGTTTGATTTCTAGAAATACATGAAGAGTGTTCAATTTTATCAATTAAATATTATTTAGGAAATTGCTTATTTGTTTATTAATTCTTAATTTTTTTGACTGAAAACATTTAGCGATTAGCGATCTATTTCAAAGAAGTATACAGCAAATATTTAATCTTTTTTTTAATTTCTTGGAAAGAATATTTTAGAAATTGATATATAGATATGATTTCTTATGACGAAGTTAAACAAAAAGATTTAATGTACATTAAGATAATCGTTTCTTAATTAATTGAGTACTTATTTAATTTTGTAAAATTTTAGTCGTTTATTTTATCAATAATCAGTTTAATAATTTAATTAATTAATTGTGATAATTACCACAAACGTTATTATTATGATTTTATGGTATATAATTCATATAATGTGAAAGTCGTTTAAGCAATATTCTCATAATTATAACAGGTGAGATTCTCGAGATTGTCGCTTCTTTTATATCTCATTCTTAGATATTCATCTACATATATGTATATAGATAACGTATAAGATGTTTTCGAACCAGAAAGGAATGGGTTTTATATTAATAAATGAATCGAAAGGAAAGAATAAATTTCTTTTATTCTTTGTTGAGAAAATTAAATTTAAAAATTTATCAAGCACATATTTAAATAGATAACTTTTAGCTGGTCAGAAATGAATAACAGGAATAAGAGGAAGTTATTTTATTTGCAAAAATATAAGTATGTATATATAACGATAGTAATACACTAATATAATAATATAGCTATAGATAAGATTATAACTACAAAGGAATATTTCAATTTCTTACTAAGAAATAATATGAGTATTTACACAAATATGTAAGTACATATACAATATGCACTGAATACGATTTTTTTTTTCAGGTAGGAAAAACATTTAATATTGTTTAAATAATATTATTTGCACTTTTTAATTTTTAATAAATGTATGAAATGTTTTCAAACATCATAAATAGAATGTTATTGAAATTGGATGGATGTTATTATTTAAATGGATTTAATTATTTAAACAGTTGTAACTATAAATATGAAATAAAAATAAGGAAGTATAATGTCTCATTTATTTATTTACTATATTTATTTTCATTCATACTATTACATTTATATTTATTCAGTATTTATTATTTTAATTTTGTTACTTATTTGTTAGATTTATTAATCTTTATATATCTTTTATTTTTTTATTGTTAAAAGAGATTACAAAAATAAATGTCCATTTAATTTGAAAGTTATTTAAAATATTAAAAACTATTAACATTAATTATTTTAAAGATTGTCATTCTTAACATTAATTAAGCGTAATAATTCTATACAAAATTAGTTTACTTTTTTATCGACATTTCTTAAAAATTGCATGAATGCTATTTGTTTCTCAAAATTTAAAACTATTGATTGTCGTTAATTTTTCAAGTAATCCACTAAATATCGGCAGGTTAGTGAGTAATGGTCGAATTTTTCTCCTTGTCAGTTCGTTTGTTTCATTTGGTAACGTTCGAAAAACGAGGGCTGGCACTCGAATTGTACGAGACAGACGTACGTGTTCGGTCTGACGAATATTTTACACACGAAAGCTTTAAATGCAATTAACGTCTCGTTTTTCAGCTTTTTTTTTTATTTCTCTCTCGCGAGGACATGTTTTCCGATTTTTGTTTTGCTACGTTTTCGACAGTGTTATATGTAGGTATCGCGAATGATGAACAGCACTAGTGAAAGCAACCAAAAATTTATGTGATAACAACGATGTTTTATTATTGCTTACTTCAATTCTTAAAATTTCATAACATTGTTATTGTTGATAAACTTTTTCCATTTCTTCTCTATGTAATAGATGTTGTAACAAGTAGATATACTACCATCCATAAATAATTAGATATTTAATGCAATTTTATTAATAGCTTGATATTTTTGTACGTTTCGACAACTGTAATTGACGAACGTTTTTTTTTATTGTTAATTTTATGCTTTTACATTAATTTTTAATTATAATTTTATGTTAATTTTCTAGTTTACATTCATTTCTAATAAATTGGTAATGCAAAACTTATAAACTTTTTCAGTATGGTTAGAAACATATATTTCAAATTCTCATTCGAAAATTTCAATAATGAACAGACATACGTATTTATAATCACTGTGTCTTCAGCCGTTTAATTATTGTAATACTAGCGATTATTTATCAATATCGATTAACTGTACTATAGCTATGTTTTTATCAATATTTTAACTATTCTTTTTATCAATATATATCAACTATAAACTGTATCTATATGTTAAGATTAAATTAAAGGCATGTATTTGATTTGTATTTACTCACTTTATATTGCAATAATATAATGTAATTTGGAAGTATCCAAATACACGAAAATATAGATATATTGAAATCAATTAATATCAAAAACAAATTTTAGCCATAAATTGTGTCTTTTTAGTAAATAATTGTTAACATTTCATTATTAGTTATTATTAAAAAAGATATTGCATGCTTTATATCATTGTTTTAATATCTAAAATATTTTTATATATTGTTGTTTGATGCTTGATCTTTAAAAGTTTTTATTTATAAGTTAAATGTATATATATATATATATATATATATATATATATATATATATATATAATAGCATAAAATATAGCGATATCTACTTGAACTTACAATTAATCGATATCCATTAGGTAAATAGTGCCATGACGATGCTACGAATGTCTTTAAAGAATTTCCCTAACTAATTTGATCCAGTGCAAAGTTATTCCTTTTATTACGAGGTTATTGCGCAGCGAAGAAACATGAAAGTCGTCCGAAAAACTTAAAAAAACTTAGAAAACCCCAATTTCTTTTATGCTTTACGACGGAATATTTAAGTGCGTTATTAACTACCGCTTAAACGTTGTGCAAGTTTTTCCTTTTGGAAGTCAAACATCTCATAAAAACTTGTATGGTTTATTGTCGGGAAAATGGAAGAAGTTATGGAAATTTTCGGAAACTTTTTACTATTCACTATCTATTATGAAAGACAGGAGTTCATATAAGTCTAATCGAAGTTTTAATATATTTATTACCTCGCGAAAGTCATGTTCACAAAATTATTTTAATTTTTATATTAGCTTAATGTCGTCTTACAAAAGTAGATAAATCAGTAGATAATATGTATCAAATATTATAGATATTAGGTTATTTCAGATGACGTGATTATTGCAAATTTCGATGTTGTAAAATAAAACATTTCCGTTATTACAGATAATCCATATAATAACTAGAATTTAAAAGTTTAAAACATTACATTAAAATAATAAAAAACTATTAAATTAATAATTATTATAAAAACATATGTGAAATATAAATATAAAGCTTTCTATTGAGTTATATGTATTTAAAAAGATATTGATTTTCAAATATCATTAATAATGGTTTAATTCTATTAATTTCTACATTGAACTTTATAAATTCAAAAGAGTAAATAATGCGTATTACTTTGTATCACCAAATTGTAATAAAAATTTCATTACAATTTTTAATTATGAAAAAGCTTTTAATCGGTTATATCGTACATAAAGAACACAACAAAGTGGTTTACATTGTTCCTTTTTAATTCTGTCACTGCTTATTCCAAGTAATGGACAAAAATTAACGCATTTTAGATTATGTATTTTTCATATGATTCTAATATGATTCGATTTTACTGTATGTATGCTACGAGATAATTCGAAATTATGAGTGTCAAACTGCAATATTGATAGAACGATATCAATGATACAATAAAGCCGCAACAGGTCATTAGGTTCGATCAACGATACGTAATCCCGTTACGCAAAATACAGCCGAGAACCCTCTGGCATGGGGTCTTTGCAGACGCATAAACGCATAATCGAAAACATATTTGCCGATTAAGCCGCCAGTACTCCAAGTCTTTTCATGATGGGATTGAATCATGAGAGAGATATTCAGCCCACAGTGACCGTCTACGTTTATTGCAAACGACGTGGAAAACAAATCTATTTTTGCATTCCTCTTTCGTAATTGAATCGAGTGGATTTAATGAAATGTGAGAATAAAAAATGTTATAGAGCCCAAGAAATATCTACCTGTAAATTCTTTGATTAAACATTTAAAGGGAATTTAATTAAAAAATATGAATCTAAAAGTTAAAAAGATATGAGAAGTAATATGATTAAGAAATATAGTATAGATATAATAATTATTATTTAAAGTATTAATGACAGATTTAATTCAATATTCTATTTGTACTATAATGCAGAATGCTATAATGTACTTTTTATTTTTTTTTATAGTTGTATTTTGTATTCATAGTTATTGTGAAATTGATTTGATCGTGTATTTTTTACAAATGATGAATCATAACGAATTATGGAAATACATTTTTCGTGAACTTAGTTTCATAAAAGTTAAATATTTTGTTTACTTAGGTACCAACATATTTCCATTTCACTGGGAACAAAACACCTATCATTTGATTTTTCACTAGGTACATTCCGCAAAGTAGTTAAAATAAAAGAATGTTTTATTGCAAACAGCATGTTTTTGGTTAATGTTTTTCAATTTCAAGATACAACGATAAGTTTCAATTTTAATATTTTTATAATTTAATGTAAATAATTACTTACGTTTATAAACATGGGAGTAAAATTAATTTGCTAAAGCAATTTTTACAGAATTGCACGTTTGAAATTGGAATATTTGAAATACTTATGACATGAATTGGTTAAATACCTATTTATAGTATCACTCATGTATGAAACAGTCTCTAAAACCGCATGTTATAGATAATAAAAGAAACTAATTCGATAATTTACTCAAGATTTGAGGTTCTAATTTTCTGTATATATTGTTTGTATCTGAATAATAAATAACTTTGTAAAATATTGCAGATATCTAATAATCAGGAATGAAATCTTTTTATGCTATCATATAGAATAGACTAAGGTCAACAAGTTCGTAGATATCATAGAGCTATTAATGTAGGAAAATAAGATAAGTTATGTTAATATACATAGTATATTATAGTATACTATATTACAATATAATGTACAATACATACGTAACATAATAATCATTTTTAAAAGAAATAAAAAAAAATTATTCAGTTACATAATAAATATAATATGGAATACATGCCTAATAATATAATTACATAATATAGAATACCTACCATGATATTAAAGAATCTTGATATTGCTATCTATTGACAATAATTACAATTGATTATGTTTGTTATTTGTTTCAACTAGTAAGTAAATAGAGAAATATAAAAAAATACATAGCTACGTATTTGTAATCGATTATTGAGAAAGAGCACACTATCATTTTAAACTGATGTCATTCATAACAAAGTAAATGCATCAACTTCATTCTTATGCAACTATCTTTCAAATATGGTCAAGTTCATATAATCATGGAAATGATTATCTCATCAATACAATATTTCTGAAAACACAAACAAGAATGATTATATGGAATTGAATCCAATGCTATAAGTGTCGAAAATGTAAAGTAGAGATGTAAAGTGGTAGTTTGATCAATAACAATTGATTATTATAAGATTTTGATGTTAATTTAAAAATATTAATTAAATTTGATAGATAATTAAATATATACTTTTTTGTTTAATTTTATATAAAAAATAATAAATTATATTTTTTTTAAACAAGGATAATTATGAAATTAGTTATTTATTTATTTATATTCTATTTTCCATCTTTACTCCAAGAGCAAACTTGATATAACGTGATATTCTATGTCAAACACATATATTTCACAGATATTAAAACACTCAGCGATAAGAATCTAAAATAATAAATATTACTTACATTATGTTACTATCATTATTGTATTACTAGTTACGCAAAAGAGTGTAAAATTTCCTACGAAACTATAATATTTTTGTTTGTATAAAATAAAACAAAAATGCAGAATAAAAACAAAATAAAAATACTTTGTACGTATAAAACAGTATTTTAGCCACTTATATTGTGTGTGTGTGTGTGTGTGTATACATCCAATAATTTTATGTTATGATACTGGATGATAGTTAAATTGTAAGAATCCAAAGCCAAGAATTTGTTGCAAATGATTTTAGTTATTTGAGAACGTGTCTGTGATTCGCACGTAATGAGTTTTATATACAGTAAGTACTATTTCGAATCTCATACGCAGACATTCGAACAAATAAGCCGTAATAACGTATCCAGACTGTAGCAGTAGGACTACTTGGACTATACACGGGTATACTTGGACGATGCCGAGATTAAACTGTGCAGGCGCGATTACGATACGCCAGTATCCGATTGGTCGGCGGTTCGTCGAACAGCATGGGCGGAGCAACCGTAATGAGTTTCTAGCTTAGTACTGTCCTGCTTCGTTCCTCTTGTTTGCTCTCTCGCTTTCCACCATCCCTTCTCGCTCTATCTCCTTTCGTCCATCGTTTGTCTCTCGCTCTGACTCGCTTTTTCTTACAACGCGTCATCTTTATGAATGCAAGCACGCATGTATGCTTACACGCATACACCGGCCATTTCGCATGCGAATATGTTACGTCGTCTTTCTTCATTCGTTGTCTACCCTTTGTCTCCGCCCGAAACGTGCCGTTTCTCCGCGCCTCGTTCGTTCCAGCTGCGCTCGCAAACTCCTTATGCATTCTTCTTCGAATAATTTTCGAATTACGGTTAAGAGCATTCGATGTTCCACGGACTATTCTCATCGTGAGATCGTGAACGGCATTCATTAGCAACCTTGGCAGATAAATTTGCTTCGTTGTATGGAAGAGGTTGTTCTGCAGTGATTGTCGATACGGTTGGGATCGTGGGTATTTTCTAATCGGTATAAACTTTGTAGGTTTCGACGATGATGTTTAAGAAGAGATCTGCAAGTTTTGTGAAATATCTTTTTGAGTGTACTTTTTATTTATGGAGATCTTTTGTTACTATATAATATAATAGTTGTGTTTACAATAGTAGTGTTTAGTTATATAATAATAGTAATAATTAATATAATAATAGTAATAATATTATAACAGTTTATAATGGTTGTATTTTTTATTTATGGTGGTCTTTTGTTACTATATAATAGTAGATTTTATTTTATCTATTATTATTATTATGTATAATTAATGCATAATACAGAGGGAATTGTAGATAATTTTCTAGACAATTAGTGATTCTAGTTGAATTATTTTAACGGAGTATGATGTAAATGTAGATGTTCTACATTTTATAGATAGATCTTTATGTAAGATAATTCTCTATATCTCTATATTCTATACAAGATAATACTTACTCTATTTATTAATGAAAGCCATGCAGAAAGTAATACCTACCTGTTTTGAAATGATAATAATATAAATATATTTCAGAAAGTTTTCTTCCTTTCCAATTTTTATATATAGGTATATATAGTGTATACTTATTTATTTTTTTATATCTAGAGTTTACGACCTCCCATAGGTACTCACCATTACTTCCTTAAATTATCTTCCGTGATATATCGTCCTTCCAAATTTCCCTGGATTTTACAAAAGTTTTCTTTTATATTAACATTATCAACATTCAAAAAGCGTATGACAGATCGCATTTCGTTATCGGTGAAATTTTCAATTCTCATTGCTGTTTCAAGTGCGTGAAACAATGACAATATTAATTATTTAAACATGAAATTTGATGTAGTTTATGTCAATACATAAATGAAGTTGTATGAAGTTGTATCATTGTTTTATATAGGTTTTATATTATCCATATTATCCATTATATTTTCATTTCATAATTACCTAATTATGTAGAAGTGAGTGTACAGATTATAGGTAAAAAAGAGAGAGATAATGAGAACCAATTATATATTTCAATGCAATACAAAAATTGAGAAGAGGCATACGAAGCTTATTCACATATTATTACCTAGGTACATACATACGTATCTACGCGTTGTTTTAAAGCTGTGGTTTTGTCTATATTGATTTTCTACGCGTCATTTTTCAATTTTATTACATAGAATAAAGTGTATGCAAGTAATTTTCATTCATATATATATGTCAAGTATCTTACGCTTGCAATCTATTAATAAAACTGCAGTAATCTGAGAAATATTTTTATGAGATATCTCTATGTATGTAGGTATCCACTTATTCATCTACCATTGTGATCATATTTTCGCAATAACATATCATTCTTCTCTACATGTTTTCGCTCAACTACTTGGTGTTGGTTGGTATTGTTAAAAAAACAATAGTAAAACAGTAGAACGATAATCGATGATGACAGATTCGTAGAAAATCACAAGTAAATATCATGCAATCTCTATGAATATAAAAAGCAGTGTACAAGAAATACTTTGATAAACTTTTTATGTTCACGTACTTATTTTATCGAACTCAAATAATCATTGTTACATAAATTCATATCTAATTAAATTTTTATATAGAAAATTAACATATAAATTTACTAACCATTGTTTTTTTATCTAACCAATTTCGATTTAAAAAATGATTAATCAATCAAGTTTCTTGTAAAAACTATCAATTTCTCTCCCTCCCATTCCCATGTTTTCTCTACAATTTTTATTGTGTTGTTATCATCATTATTGTTATTATTATTTGTTAGAACTAATTTCTATTATCCTATAATATTCTATACTATCGATGAATATACTTTCTTACATAAATACATAATGGAAACAAATTTCTTTTTAATATAGAATAGTAGATAAAATTGTAAGAACTGTTTATGTAAGTTTACATCTACATTTGCCACTTATTAAGCCACTAATATTATTACATATGTTATTACACATATATGCTCGTATCGTACTGCGAGAATACGCGCGCATATTTAATCAACAAAAAGGACTCGTGTAACATCAAACACGATAATATTTTATTTCGTCGTTTTCGCACTTATTGCTCCTCGTCCCGAATATACTATCGTTGATTTAAAATCGATGCTGAATAATGCATATGAGGCAAAAACGAGCGAAAAGCAATCCGCTCGGGGCAATCGGTTTTTCGATTAAATTTCATTTCACCGGAACTTTATGTCAGCGCCGCTTATTGCAACCGTTGAATATTTAAGGATCTCTCCACCGCGATCACCGTATCTCATCGCTTTTGTACGGTTCTTCGGCCCTTGCGAATAATTCGTCGGTAACACGAGGTTAATTATTCCAACTTATGATCAGACGAAATCACTTGGTCTCGTGACCATGGTTTCAGATTGAAAGGGGGTTGTCCACGTATAATTGGCTAAAAGGTAATATCAGATTCCAATTGTAAATGATGCTGTTTTGTTTCTTAATAATAAACATCATTTCTGACACATTAGCATATTATAGCAAATATCTTACATGTCCATACTTAAAATATTTTGCTTAACATTGTTATTGTACACATATATGTACATATAGGCAATACACGAGATGATTCACGTGATTCACAGCCTGTAACAAATTTTTTTATTTAGTTGAAAACGGTGTTAGAGTAACAAGATGAAAAGTACAAGATGGATTATGTCTGATAATCATATTTCTTTTTATAAATACAATATTGAACGTGCACTTTGCAGTTCCACGATTTTTTCTTAAATAGAAAATTTTCTATAAACAGAAATATAATACATACATCGAATCCCTTCGATATTTTACGAAAAATAGTACCAAGATATTATGGTTGAAAAATGACTAGCTTAAAAGTTATCTCAATCTTAATTTTGTGAAAGACCAGGATAAAGAAGTAACATTCGACTTTCGAGTTTGTCTTTTTTTGTTTTTTTGACCATATTATCCTAATATTTTTTTTATGTAAAATGGCGAGAGTATTCGATGTATACAAAAGAAGGTATATTTCTGTTTACAAAAATTTTAACTACAAACGTACGTACATTACTGCATTTGCGAAAAAAATATGATTGGCAATACATAGTCCATTTTGAACGTTTCGTCTTTTGCTTCTGTTATATTTTTCTAATTTTAAGTAGCAAAAAGATATTACTTGTTACATTTGCATAACAAGTAATATTAAAGCCTAAAAGTAATATTAAATTATTAAAGATGTAATGTGTAGTAAGTACTATGTATAATGATATCACTATACAGTGATGGTGCAGACAGCAAATTTACGATTCAAAAATAGTTTTGGGAATTTTCATGACAGAAATATTGATTTTATTAATGACAAATATTTTAGAATGACTAGGCATAAAGATTATTAATGACCAGAGCTATTAAGCTCGATACAAAGTAATTTATATCATGGTATTGTAGATATTGAAATCTAGCATTGAAAATTATTTAGATTAACTTGAAATGGTTAATAGATATGATGTTTGAGTTTTGCATAATTTTATGTGTTACAAAAATGAATTACTTTTTAAGCGAATTGTTATGAGAGACGAAAAATGAATAATGTAATGCAAGGAAGGTATATTGTACAAAACCACAGTCAGATATTTAAAAATGCTAGAAATTTTAATATATGGCGGTCTGATTTTTTGTGTTTTTTACAGGAAAATGATAAATTCCGGAAAAATGGATTCGTGCATCTGTCGAAATGCAGCGAAAGATTGTCGATCAAAAGATCTTTGAATAACGTTTTATCAGATCCAAAATAAGAAGACGGCCATTTCATACATAAGAATTCAATATTATTTCCCGACATTACTTTGGCCATCTCAATATAAATCGACACAAGCATTTAGGTACCCGACATTAAAGTTGCTTGATATGCAGTCGTGCGTATAATCGGATACAACTTTAGTCGTCCATTGCTATTAAACCCGTCTGCGTTTCGTTGCTTTTTCATTCAACCTGCTATTTCAGCTTCTCTTCGAAAGATAGCCGAGTCGGGGTATAAAGGAGGCGTGCCAGTCTTCAAATGGCACACAGAGAAAATTGAACGAAGAATGAGAGAAAGAAAGAAAAGAAGAAAGGGAGGGTGGAAGAAAGGAAAAAAGGAAGGAAGGAAGGGAGGAGAGAAAGAAGGAAGAGAGGATCATTTTGGTCAGGATTTTTATTGAAACACGGATTAACATGTTCTATTCTTTGTTTGATAGTTTCGCGCGTTCTTACTCGCTTCCTTCTTCCTTAATTTTCGTCCCGGTTGTTTTACACGCGTTCTCGCGTTTCATGCTCGTTGCTCTCTTTTACGACTTCTGAAAATCGATGTCGACACGAGGAATTCGTGAATTATTTAAGAATGCTCGTTGCCACACGGCCCGTTGTTGGCCTAATACGAATGAGCCGCTATCCTTGTCGACCCTGCATTCTTCATGAGAATCGCATTGTGCGCTCCAGCTAAAACGGACGTGAGAAACACTCGACATTTTCTCTTTCTTCTTCTTCTTTCTACTTTGTTGTTTCGTTGACTTCTTTTCCTTCTTCTTCTTCTTTTTCTTTCGCTATCTCTTTATTTCTCCCCGACTTTTCGCGGTAGTCGTGACGTGGCTTTTGAGACTAAACGAGACGAATATTTATTGATCTATCTTGCAGCGAGACTTCATATTAATGAAAAAATGATGTAATTTGCTCAAAAATCGCTTGAAATATGGCTGGGTTTTTTACAGTAAGAATTGTAGACGAAAATTTATCCTAAATTTAGCTTAAAATGATCAAATAAAAGCATTTCTCTTTTAATGGAAATTATTTCATATGATATCTTCTTTTAAAATTCGATATATTGTAAGATGACAATGATTGTAGATTTATAACGTTGCTTTATTCTGAGATCTCATAGTCCAACAGCGTTAAGAATTTTCAGACGCATTTCTAATCCCGCAAAAATTTACTAAATTTATTTAATTTATTTATCAAATGCAAATACATTTAATAATGTATTTAATGCTAGAACTATTAAAGTGATAAAAATGATTTATAAATTTTGTAGATGTAAAATAGTATTTTTGTAAAATATAGGAATAGAAACTTGTATATTCTATTATATTATAAAGTTTTTCTAGTCTATTATATTTTAAGGAAAATTGTATGCTTCAGTCGTTGGTAGTTTTAGTGTTAATACATTTCTGTATTTATAATACAAGATTAAATGTAGCAGAATTCAAGTATCCACGTAATATCGAATTTTTATGTCAATTCACATTTTTGTGAAAATAATTCAGGAAGTAGAATCTAGGGAGAAGTTCGTTTCACTTATTAAATATTTTAATAGATATAGATAGGCTGTATTTTAGATGATATATTTTACTGTATTATATATATATATATTCTATGCTTTATTTTTAATGCATTATTTCACCGTACTAATATATTGTTACATTTTATGCATAAATGCATATTTTTATAAATTTTCTATAAATGTATAAAAATCTGTAATCTAGCAATATTATAGAAGTAAATGTTAAACGATTATTATTTTAAATAGTTACGAGAACACGTTATATGTGTTAAATCGAAGAATTAGGCATATTTTTATTAGTGAAAATAATAACTCTTGCCAATTTGCCAATAGATCTCAATTTCGAGCTAATCTTGAGCGAATCTTACTCCATTTGAAATCACATAGAAATGGGTGTTTCCGCATTGATTTCTTTGACCGCGGAATCTTCCAAAAAGTCCTTCATCTCCGATAGTATTGTATCCAATCTTAGAGGAGCGTAACCATCCCAAAGTTTGCTCTGCTGAAGAAAAAGAAAGGCGGGGGGTCTAATCGTGTTAGATGTTCGGCTCACCATCTTGCTTTCTGGTCACGTATCACCGTAAAACAAAGGAACATTGAGCGTGCGCGCGGCTAGAATACATGCCTTAATATTTAATCCCTCATTATCGGGACTGAGTCTGAGCTTTTGAGACAATTGGCAGTTTTACTGCCCAATAAGAATCCTCGGGCGTATATTGGTTGAAATGTTACGATCATGCGTATCGATGTTTCATTCCACCAACAGAAATGTAATGCATGGCGGCTTTCATTTCAGAGCTGATTTCAAAATATGCGTTGTGATGTTACATATCTACCGATGACAGAGAATGGCGGTTGAATTAATCATTGATAATCAGAATATTATTCAATTATTAATTGCAATTTACATTTGCAATAATATATTTTTTTAATTTGAATCTAAGCAATCGCTGCAAATATTTAGTAAATACCTATAAGCATGATTCAAAAGAATGAGAACGAAATAACAAGAAGATGATAAGTAAGATTTAATAAACATATATATATATATATATTTCGTATAAAGGATCAATGGGACGAATGTAGATAATGTTTTAGAAATTAAACTGATGTTGATATTAAAAGATTGATATTCGAAGAGTTCGTTTTATTTCTCGGATCAAAATGCTTAGATTTTAATAAAATTGATCGTCGTTTGCATTATGTGTTTATATAACAGTTTTACATAATATTCATTTATTTAGCAATTTTTTTTTCGACATATATTGAAGTACATAGATGTGTCAATGGATAGCAAATTTATTTTACTTTGGAATGTTTTATCCTTATTTTCGATGTATTTCAAGAATGCACTATAGTGTTTGATGATGAGCAAGTAAGTACATGACTTCTATGAAACAATGTACGAAATAAAATCAATCTCTATCTAATTGTAAGTACAATTTATAATATTGGATGACTGACGAACAGGTCAAATCAGACAGGAACAAATCAGACGAGATGTGAACTTTTAAATTTCATTTTTGTTATTGTATATTAATTATGAAAATATTTAGGTATCTTCTAATGCTTATATAATTCTTGTATAGCTTCTTATAAATATTCTAGTAATATTAAAATTCTAATAATATTAGTTGTGATATTAATATAATTCTTATATACCTTCTAATATTATATAATAAATACCATATTACTTATATATTTATTTTAAAAACAGCATAAAATTTTGACTCTATTTAATTTCTAATTTTATTTTATTTAAATTGCTCAAATTTAAAAACTCTAAAATTAATATTTAGCATTATCTGGTGCTTGCTTGTTATGTTGTCTAGAAATGTAATATAAATATAGTATTATACGCTTAATTTTAATTTAGTACCTAAGATTCATTAATAATAAAACAATTGTATGTAATAGTATGTTATTATTTTTTAGGTATAAGTTTATATTTTCATTACTAAAAATCATTCAAAAAATTAATTTTTCTGTTCAAATTTATGAAAATGATGGAAAAAATGATAGAAAATTGTTTAGAGATTAAATGTTATAATAAATACCATATTTTAAGTATTTTTCTCGCATTCTTTGCATTTTTGGATTTTTAAATTTCACACGAATGTATAAAAATTTACAATCCAATTATGATCTATAAATATAGTTTGGCGAATATGAGAAAAGAATTTTCTCACTGAGAAAGAACTACATTATACTGTATTGACGATTATCTTTTTATATTGATTATTTTAATTAATTTTAATATTTGTACATTTAAGATTCAAACAACACAAGTTCGGCACAATTTGAGAGATAAATGTAATAATAGGTATATTATTGGTTCAGCTTAAAACAATATACTTTGTTGGAATAATTCAATTCATATATATTACTTATATCCAACGTAATGAAATTTTATTATCAATTTGAATAAATATAAAGAATATCGAGTATATCGAAAATAATAAACAGGGACATTTGATTTGCTGAAGAAATATCTCACCAAATGAAAGAAAGAATGCTAACGTTGAAATTGAGTAAGAAGTTCCAATATCTCTCAAAATAATTGACAGTATCAATGTTCAATAAAGTTCTTGGATGCCACTGACAGAAATGGTATGAACACGTGCGTCAGTCATAGGTAACCGACCAACTGCAGAAGATTGACGCGCGTATTTCAGTATCGATATGGATACCTAAGCATTTATTTCTTCTTCTTCATTTTATATCTTTTTGTTTCACATTTAATGTTAAAAATAATTATTTCATTTTTGTAGAAATTATTCATGCTTTCAGATTTTCGTAAAGCACAATTAATTATTGATTATAATTGAAGGAAAGAAATTGTTGAAAATGTTGTTATATCTACGCAATTGTTTTTATGTAGGTATTTGATTTATATATTTTTAAGATAGTTTTTATAGTTCGTTACTATATTTTAATAATGTTGAATTTATATATTCTTATGCGAACATCTTTTCTTCAGATTATCTATTTCGGTATTTGACTATCGAACTTCTTGTTTTAATTTTTTATATTTTATTTAAATAAATTTTTATAATAATTAATTTCTCAAATACTTTCCAATCCTTGCCAACTGCATCATAGATACAGATTTTAAATAATCTCGTGTCAGATTATTTATTATTTTATTTGAATAGTCGAATTAATTGAAATAACAAATTAATTAAAATTGATTTATTTGGATTTCACATTAAATAAAGTTATAGGTTTCATGTTTTCATGTCATTTCTGACGTGACAATAATATCTAAATTAGTTGAAATAATTCATTATTTCAAACTGTTATTTTTTATTTTATTCCAAATAAAATAAATAAAATGTGTCCTTTTTCATTGTTTGTGTTTAATAATAATAAATTTTAATGATAAAATGTCCAGTACTCGACAACACTGCACAATTTAATAACAATTCGTATTCATCTAGATAAACTTAACATACACAAGCATACATCACGGTGACTAGACGGATCAAAAATCATAATGTGTAGGGTGGCAGAAAGTGAGTGTCGTTGTTGTTATTACATTCGTAGACCCATAATGCTACGGCACTGTCCCTGACCCGAGAGACCCGCAATAATGAAATTAGAGTTCTTGCTGACTGGGGCGAGGTTGAACGTGAAACACATACCCGTTGAAATATCACTGCTTTTGCAAAAGGTGGAACAACTACCCGGCTGGTCGGAAAATAGAGGGGGGTGGGACGAAACGAACAGTGAGAGAGAGAGAAAGGGAAGGCAGTGTGATCGAGTACCGGACATTGTGCGGTATAATGAAAACATGGCCGCCACCTGGAAATCCCCGATGGCACTGCTTTGAAGAGAGGTCGAGTGAAACTCGTAAAATACTGTTCGAGAGGAAACAATTTCGAGACTGGTTAAACAATATTGATAAATGCAGATAATGGACTCGCATTCTAATTTCATTGTGTTTAAAGAGAGATTTTCCTCTTTGGGTGTTGAATATTTTTGCAGGCATGTTTAAGAAACTAGTTAAAAATTTATAGAATGAACTTTTAAATTAATCATTTGAATTGAATATTTCAATTACTTTCAGTTACATTTAAACTTTTATGATTAATATAATTGATTTATAATAAATATGAAAGTAATTCAAAGAGATTGAATAGATGGTTAATGAATATTTCGCTTGTTCAAATTACATTATATGAAATGAAATATAATATAATATAATTAGAAATTTATTTCTAAAAGTAAATAATA
The DNA here is from genome assembly GCA_036937485.2 of Tetragonisca angustula. NCBI lineage: Eukaryota > Metazoa > Arthropoda > Insecta > Hymenoptera > Apidae > Tetragonisca > Tetragonisca angustula. Next base: position 382,289 of record JAWNGG020000095.1, on the reverse strand, counting down.
TATTGATGGGATATAGAATATAATTTAGTATTAAATAGTAATAAAGGGATCGACTTTCAAAGATAAAATCACGTCCTCAAACTTTTGTTCATCGATTATTTAATCAACCATACCCATTTTTACGTCCGCTGAAAAACACTTGTCCCTTCCGTAGTGGTGAGTCCCTGGACGATCACTGTCCCACGAGTACGGATCGAAATAAGAAGGCAATAATTTTATATTTCAATCTGTGCAATAAAGAAAAGAAAAGAAAAGAAAAAAAAAGAAAAGAAAAGAAACAGCTTTGATAAAATTATCTATTTCCAACGGAATATATGATTTATTGAAAAATTGTTTCAAATTATTTGTGTCATTAACAAATAGAAGCAAATATGTTCGCAAAAATTGCAAATATAATAAAAATAATGGTGTATTATTTAAAATATGCATTAAACTATTATATTATTATTGAAAGGATTAAAATTAAAAATTAACTTCATTAATTTCATACAACCTCAATTACCTATATTATCTTGTATTTCGAATACCTATGCATTGACATTATGAAAATAATTATTCGTTATAAGCATGTTTATTTATTTTTATATTTTTATTATCAAGTGATGTATATGAAGTATACGAAGAAATTAAATTTACTAAAAATTATGCTTATTACAAATAAAACTTGTTGCATCTCTTTTAGTAAAAAGTTAATCATGTTATAAAATGCAGTTTCCAATAAGAAAAAACTACTAACATTACTTACAATTTGGACATGACGATAACATTTTTCAAAGTAGATATATTTCGTGAGTAAAGAATGAGTATCTATAAATGGAATTATGCGACAATAGTATTGCAAGATGTAATAGTAATTTCCGTAGTCTATACTCAAACTGGCCATTAATCCGATTTCCTATAAAAGAGAAGTACGCTGGCACGTCCTCGAGTGAATTTCATGGAGCTCGAAATTAAATAGAATTTAATCTCAGAACATAGCTGTATTCTAGTCTCGGCAGAAGTCTGGTTTACGTCACCCGTAACCACTTAGCGTATTGGAGTTTGATTTATTTTCCGAGGCAAACTGCCGCCTAGGGAGGGTAGCCACCCTTTGAATAGGATCTATTGTATTTCTATTAAGTCCTGGGCTCATTCTTTCATTCCGCACATTTGCTTCCTATCGCCATCATATTTTTTAATATTCTATTCTCTGTTCTGGGTATTGTTGATTGTTCTTGTACGAACCTTTCACAATTTCTTTTTTTTGTGAACATTTTCACCCGTTTTATCATTTTTCTCGAATATTTGGAGAATATTCTCGAATATTTCTTGAAATAATATGAAAAATAAATATTTACGATAAAGTAATAAAGAATTTAAAAATAACGAAAGATTTTTATGGAATAGCGAAAGATTTAAGAATATAATTAAAAAATATAATATTTAATTGGGAAAATAAAGGAAATATGCTTTTGAAAATTTGCAATTACTAGTTCCATAAAATTTGGAGATTATATCGAGAAATAATTCAAAAAATAGTTTTAGATGTTTTAGAATAAAATGTGTAATGAAATAAAAGATTATAATATATTTGATAATAATTATAGATTATCATTATAAATTTGATAATTTCTTTTTATGACAAATTTGGTGGTTATGATACACGAAAAATTTATTTCTGAAATTTATCCCAATTTAATTTGGTACATTTATAAAATAAAGAAATCTGTTACGGTATTGTATCATTTTTCGTAGTTTCTTAAAACGTACTTTATTATTTGGAGAATTGTAATACTTCATCGAGTTAAGGTTTTAATTAATTAGAATACAATTTGACGAACGGGCGGCCGAATTAGACTTTTTGTCGGTGATTTAGGAGAACCAAGTGCCTCGTAGAAAGGGGTGCCGCGTTATAAATTCACCATAACAGATTAATTCTATCGTATTTTCGGAACGTCACATTACATTGTAATATGTAATTGATAAGTTATTTCGAACATTTATTCATTATTGATATAATTTTACGAACGTAGTTTCTGAGTAACGTCGTCAAAAGTATCGGTATGTCGAAGTATTCATATACTTGTACATTTTTCTTCGTACAAAATGAAAATAGTGGTTGTAACATGAATATAATCTGAAAAAAAGAAAAAAACAATATTTCTCGTTGAATGGAAATTTTAATTAAAAATGGTGTACAGGAAAATTAAATTTGATCAGAAGTAATGTAATTATCTTGCTCGGATAAACGACCATGGTATAATGATTAAGGAGGGGAATAAGTCGTTCCTGCACGGACAGCTTGCCGGCGGGAATTAAGCATTCTTTTATCTTCTTACAGCGTCTTTTACGCGTCTCAGCTTGAACTTGCTTTTAATCAATCAAAAAATTATGCGTATAAGTCACAAAGCGACGTATGATGCGAATTATGAACATTCTTTTTTATTTCGATTTTGATTTGTACAAGATTATAAAAGTTTTTAGTTTGATTTTTGTAAGGAAAAATTAAACTTTTAATCGTTGTTTCCTCTATTGCAATTTAGTTTCAATTTCACATTTATATTATTATTTATTTGTATGTTAAATTACTAAATATATTAATTTAGAAAAAAGAAATTTGTCTATCATTTTTAATTAAATTTTTTGAAACTACATAATATTACTTGGAAAAACTATTTTTTTAAAAATATAAACTATAAAAATGAAGCGTATGTTGAATATATTATATTTGTTAACAAATACATATACCTATATAATATACATTTAAAATAAATTTATTTAAATTAATATTTAAAATTTGTAGATAGAAATATATAGAAGAAATAACAGCTACATGTACTTACAAAGACGGAAGAAATAACAGCTTTACATTGTTCACATTATTCATTAATTAATGTAATTTTTCGATTCTTATCTACTTTTGCATCAAAATTATGAATACAATAGGAATATTCCGTGATGAATGACTGAGATAGTTACTGTTTCATTTAATTATATTGCAGCTAATTACCGTAAATTACATATATGGTAGCATGTACACACGGGAGCCGCTAATATGATAATTATTACAGTACCTCCTAATGCAATATCGCGTTGATTACAAAATTTTCATCTGGGTAATTTAGCGTAAAAATTTTTAATTTCTGATGAATTATTCTTGAATGATTCTTTGGTCGCCAATTCTTTTGTGTTCATCTATAATAATATATTTGCATCTTTGTGGCTATATTTTGTGGCTGTGCAACAAATTAGCTATTTCTAGCTTATTTTCGCGAGAAATTTTCGACAATTTCGAAAAATTTTGAATAAAGAGATTATGATTTCAGTATGTTAGATTTTTGTTAAAGTGTTAAACCTATGAGTAAGATATTTTATTTTGTTGTAATAGAGATGAAATAGATAATTAAATAGGTAGTTAGTGTTACAGAGCTAAAAACAAAATTATAATTCATTTTTTTTTTGTTTTGTACTGTTCCATTTTGTAAAAATGCATTTATTAAACATATATATGTGCATACGCGTGTGTGTACTTAATATGTTTAATTATTTGAAATACGTATATTTTCTATTCAATATTCTTATGTTACACGAAAAAATAAATTTTTTAAAATCATAAAAATTAATATCTCAAATCATTTTGTTACCAACCAATCGATTTACCGATTATGATATTTTATTAATTAATAAAACTGCAAATTTTATTTATTATTACCTATTAGTAATAAATTATTTGGATGCAAGAAAAATTTGAGAAGCTTTGTTCAAGCTTCTTTCGAATAAAACGCATGTTAATATTTTATATTAAGAAATGTATAACTCGTATTATGTTAATGAAAGAATTAAAAAGAAATATTAAATTTTTTAATATTATGAACAGTCCTGCAATAACTTCATTACACAAAAGAGATATCTAACTTTTAAATGTAATTGATTTTTGTTACTGAAAACCTTTCTTCTCATGCAATAATAGTAGTGTAGTGGGAAGAATTCATTTTTATAATGAAACACCTTTGTTACTCCGATTGCCCTTACATGTATAAAGATCACTGTTGGCTATTGAACAAGCAGTAATCCGATCGGCGGATAAATCGCGAAAAGAAATCGACGCGGAGCATGCGAGAGCAGCTTGAACGTCCCGGAACAGCATCGCGAACGATAACAACAGCCGTTTGGGGGTGGAAGGGAATGCGGTCGGTGATAAACTCCTCGGTAGACAGAATACAGATCGAAAGTCTACCGGCTAACCAAGTTATCGTAGCCCCCACTGTGTTCTTGCCCCCACTTCTCCTCCATTTGGAAAATCCCTTGGCACTAAATAAATGTTTCACCCTGGCCGGCCTGGCCTCTGTATATTTGTATGCGGTGTTGCGCCACCGATGCTGCACCCTGCTTATATACTTTCCACGGCAGGTCCTGTGAAAAGTACAATCCCATCGGTTTCATATGGTTGCGGGAACAATGCTAGGATATACGTACTATTCGTAAGAAGTACGAGCGTTGTCGTCTTGTGCCCGGAAAAATGTTCAGTAAAAGAATCTATTCTTCTAGATATCTTGAATGATTATTTGCTCCTTACTTTTACCTGTTTACTTGAAAATTACGAATTATGACGCTATCACGCATTCTCAACTTATGATCAACAGTAATTACTTACGATTTACATTTACTTACGAGTGTATATTTGAATACTTGTAATAATTTTAGATCTAAGTCTAATTTAATTGTCGTGAATGTTATCAATATAGAAGCGAGATTTAGGTGTTCTGGGTACCATTGGTGATATTGAAATAAACTGATGCATTATTATTGTAAATGACAAATTTTATTTTATTTTATTTTATATACCGTCAGTCTAAAAACAGACAAGATGCATTTTCATTCAGTATTCTTTTTGGAGTAAATTTTTATTGAACATTCTTACAAAATTTGATCTAGACATTTCAATCTGTGGAATCTATTGATTATTTAAAAGTACTATTTCTACTCAAATTTTCTGTTATTGATTTATCAACTGATTTTTTTTTTGTAATTTCACAAATGACAAAATTTACTTTGATAATTATTCGAAACGGAGGCAACCTCACCGATTTCAGTGAGTTTGAAATATGTTGTCGGCATGATTTTAAGCAACTTTTCCCTGTACGTGTTACCGTCGCTCGGTCTTAGTTTTTGAGATATTTATAAAATATATTTCATACTTCTTAAATCACACCGATTTCAATGATTTTTGAATTTGTAACGTTATATTCGAGAGTTTTATGTGCAGAATAATTATCTTCCTTCGTATTATGATCCTTGGCAAATTGAATAAATTCCGGAGATTTTCAATAAAAATACGGATTTTTCAATTTTTATCATGAAAATTTTGGATATTGATCGTAAAAATAATATAATAATATATCGCAATTGATCCGATCAACCAGTAACCTCAAACGCGATATCTTTTCCTGTGTATGAGATCTCCGTCTTCTCAATATAAAACTTTTTCTTTGAATGTTTTACGAACATATTCGCCGACCGTCACAAACTCGTAGGATCTTGTAGGAGCCCCTTCAGGGCGATCCTCGGTTTGCCAAAGAACTTTAAAGTTCCGCGTCCGATCTGGAAATCTGGATCGGAAATCCGCGGGGAAAAGGAAACTTCCTTCCATTTGTCGTATAGTCTGCGCAGGATAATTCAGAGATACGTCGATTTTCCATTCCACCATAGCGTACGTGGCTCTGTTACAGTTGAATATTTTAGGGGATATAAAACCGTGCCAAAAGAGCTTTCCCATCGCGCGCCATTGTCCATCAATGTTTGCAAGAACAGAGAAATTAACACTTTTTCGTTTTAACTTCATGCGATTAAATCGAAGTCGTGTGAATAGAATTATTGTCGATAAGATGACGAGAGTGCGAAAGATTTTGAAAATTTACAGTACAACTTTCATTTATTCTATAGTAGATGAACCAAAAAATATTATCTGATCTTTGATGTAAGAGCTGTAACGATAAGAAAACGTTTTTCAAATATCATTTTATTGTTAGACTGTAACTTTAATAACAAGCATGAAATACGGAAAGATAATGTATGCAAAAATAGGTGTACATATTTATACAGAATGTTTTACCTGATTTTGATTTCACTTTGATTGCGTAGCGAAAACTTTTTGTATAGGAATTTTTCAGCGACGTCGAAGAGAATATATTATTATTTGTCAAGAGGCGTTATCAGTTCTTTATGGGTGGACGCATAGGACGCGAAAGATCGTATGAAGGTCAATTCTATTTTAAAAAGTTTTTTAAATTTGTATCTTTTTATACACCAATCGACGTAGCTTTCTGTCTTTTATAAAAAAACTATTGATCTATTGATTTACGTCGAAAAATTATTAATTTAGGAGAGATATTTTAATCTTAATTCTGTAAAATCTATTGTATGAAAGATGAGGAGTAACAGGGGCAGTATTTTTGTGTTCATATCGTTGTTGTCTTTTACGAATCGATTTTATAAAATTAAGATATTTCCAAATTATTAAATTTTTGGTATAAACAGATCAATACATTTTTATAGGGAATAAACAGCTGCATTAATTGGTGTATAAAAAAATATAAATTTTCTCCGGGTGCCATTTAAAAAAAATAGTACTGACCGTTGTATGATCCTTACGTGTTCGTTTGTAAAAAGAAATTAATAACAGCATAATATACCTCTCTCGATACCATTTAATTAAGGTAAAAGATTTTTAAAATTTAACTACGAGTAACAGTGATGCAACCAAGATGTCAAAATCAGGTGAAACATTCTACATCCTATCTGTAAATACGTAAAAAGAAAAAGTGAGATATATATATATATATATATATAATACGTAAGTTTTTATATTGAAAGTTTTCTAATAATGGAATTTTTATTACTTTAAAAAGAAAATTGTAATTACAATTGCAACAGATTATGGTATTTAAAATTAATTTATAAGTCTTCCATATAATGTAATTAGATTTATCTAAATTTATTCAATAACATTGTTTGAGATTTACTGGTATTTTAAGGGCTTTAATTTTTGATTGTTTGCTAATTTACAGAATAGCATTGAAACTAAATTTTTTCTTCTTCAAATCACGTTTTATTTCGATCTAATTCCATTTCCGATATGTTCGTTAACGATTTTGTATATCATTTAATAATTGCTTTGAATCAGTTAATAACATTTACAGAAGTATATTTATCATTAGTATAATACATACATTCTAATCGCGTGTCCAAAAATTTTGTAAAATAATTTTGTAAAATTTTGTAAAATTACAAAATGAATAACATAATATTTACAGAAGTATACACTTATTATTTAGTACATATACATTTATTCTTAAAGATACGTTCAAAAATTTTGTACCTGCAAGCGAATAGATAAAGGAATAAAATTTGTTCGTTTTAGTTTTGAAGAAAACCAAGTTTGAATAAAGTAGGTTTTACCTGAACTGATTGTTTAATTATTTAGTTATTTAATTATACTTTCTCGTAAAATGCTTGTTTTTGAGAAAATTAAATTTACACACAAGTAGATAATAGGCTTACTACGCATGTAAATATAAATGCATGTGTTATTTTTAACTACACACATTCAAATCTTATTTTCAAAATGAATCTTTAAAAGGAAAGAATTTATTTTATATTTATTACTTTTTTTCAGATACCTACAGATTAACTTCTTGCTCATTGTTTGTTCGTATTCTATCGTTTATCCAAAATTTATCCAAATTATTCATATTCATATGTAGACTTTCAAATTTAATATTTTCAAAAAATAAACTTTAAGTTAGAAAATTGTATTGTATATTTTTATGAAGAATCACGTTGTTTTAGACGTATTCTATATCTATGTATATAATAATATTGAATTTTATGAGATAATACGATACGTGCAATAAAATAGTAACTAAATTATTATTGTCTAATTGAAAAATAAACAATAGTATATAAATAAAAAAAATTTTTAATAAAATTTTATTTCATTGTTAATTTTCTGTGACAACTGGTGACATAGTCAAAATTTAACATAATTGTACATAGTCAAAATTTCTATTTATTTACAATATGAATCAAAATAATTTTATCATTATCTTTATTGTACAATATTAAATTTAAAACAATATTTATCGCTGGATAATTATGATACTCACTAACATGTTTATATAAACTCAAAAATCTATCAAAATTTAAATATAAGTATTATACAGAAAATTCAAATTCTACTTTACTCCATCCTTCTTGATTATTTATATATATTTATACTGTATATATTATATATATATTTCGAATGAATCACGCCAAAGTATTTTGAGTAACACGTGGTGTTCAGTGCTATAAAATTGTAATACAATGCTGTGAACTATTCTGTATTTATGAATTTTTTTCGTTCGCCAGCCTTCCATGAAGCGTTTCGGACATTAAAAAATCGTGAAATGTGAAAATTGTTTGAACTGAATTACTTCGTACTTTGCTAAATTGCTTACCGCTTAGAAAACTGATTTTTTGAAGGGTTTCTGAGGGGTTACGCCAACTTGTAAATCCTGTTTCAAAAAATAATTATTTGTAAATCAAAAGTGTCTGTTAAGACTGAACATTCTAAATCTATAATTATATGTCTACAATTTTATATATATATATATATATATATATATATATATATATATATATATAGTTTTGTTTGAAACAAATCACACACTATAAAAAATAATTTTAAAAAGCAGTATATTAAGAAAACCTAAATATGTATTTGGCAAAATAATTAGTCGGCTTAAAAATTCTACAGAACCGAATTTAAGAAATTAACTCAATTTTTAATTCTAGATGTAATAAATAAAAATCTTTAGAACGTCTTTAAAAATTACATTAAAAATTTAAAATTTACTTACCAGTCAAAAGTTACAATTTAAATAAATTGGAGATAAAATTACATCATCTGGCCTACCATAACAAAAAAATCATTACTCTGAAGTTATTTACTTTCCTACAGTTTTTTATTTCCATGCTATTATTAAGCAACATATGATCTTATGTTAAAAAGAGATATCATAAGTTAATTTATATAAATGAAAGCTATGATTCAATTTAAAAGTCTATGTAAATTAAAAAACTTTCTCTTACTATCTTTCTTTATTTATAATTACATAATTGCAACATGGAAAAAATTTAAACAATGAAGGATACCTATACCTATACAAGAAAATATGAAAAATAAAAATATGACGTAATTTGAATTATTTACTTGATATTGCGTAATGTGCATCATCATTTTATTTGATATTGTGTGATAGTGGAGTATTTTTTCATATGTGGAATTGTTTAGAAAATTTGGAAGTTACATTAATTTTCTTAAATGAAATATCTAATACATAAATATCCCTTAATGAGAGGTCAATGTTATTTTTCAATGTTATCTATGATTTCTTAATTATTCTTTTAATTTACATTATTTACATTATTGAAGTTTATTTTCTGACCTTAGAACTATGAAAAAAAATTCTAAAGATTGGGCTTGTCAATATATTTTTAGCGTTTTTTTCTCTTGAATTTTATAATTAATAGCATTATGACATCCTACTTTTTACATTCTAGAATTTTTTTTCACGTCTCCGATTTATAGATACAAATGTCACGATGAATTTCAATTCTAAAAACATTTATCATTTTAATACAATTTTTGTATCTCGACAAAACAACAGAATGAATAAATTATTTTATTTGGATTTGTCAAAATGATTTTTTCAAGTTAGATTTATGCAGCTTTTGTACGTGTATATTATTTTATTACTTCAAAATCTGTCTTACTTTATTTTAACATTCGATTTTCTTCGATTTAGAGATATGGAGATAACATTATTCTTTTACATAATATAATTGTCTTATTTTCCAACATATACAATATCAAACTTTCCCAAAGCAAATTTCTCAAAGTGCTCAATTCACATACGCTTCATTGCCACGTGTTTCACATTATCCAACATCAATCCACGCAGCATAATATCCTTTCATCCCTTCTACATCGAATTAATCATCTCTTCTTCGACGTTCTCGTCCCAAAATTCGCAGCAGTTCCTTTTATTCTTAAACCCGGCATGGACTGCAACCTGTAACTGAGACCCGTGGCAATCGAATTTACATCAAGAGTGTTCCAGTAACGAGCGTGTAACACTTGTGCTACCGATAGATTCATCATAGCCCCTCGACGATATATAATTTCACAACAAGCCAATCGTTCGAGTCGACCACACGCCACTCGTCAAGTGGTTGTTCGGCCGATGAACCTTGCGAGAGTAACAAAGCTCCTACTCTCCCTTTTACTGCAACCATCCCCTCTGAGCTCCCCAGGGATCGACGACCGGGAATCATAACATTTTCGCGTAGGTGTCGTGCAGTCACAGTTCTCACATGGGTGCGCTGTAACGAAATTGATGTCTCTGTTCCGTATCACGTTTCGGGTGTGACCGCCCCCTTTCAGGAAAGGGGACTGCGACGTTCCCTGATTATGCCCTTGATGCTGGGGCTGGTCGAGATCCTTGAAATAGAAAGAGAGGTGTCGCAGCTATTGAGTAACATTGACGTGCATTGGACGTTGTTCATGAATGTCTTTGTTCGAGATGTAATTTGTACATTTTTATTGTTCGACTGAATAAAGTGTTATATGAGTAATTGTTTTTGTTTATAATATCGGAGGTTTATAATATTTGGGAAGTACTTGGAGAGATATATAGGTAGTCACCAAAGTATTCAAACATTTATTGGGACTTTTTATGAATATATGATATTATATGTGTTATGAACTCAACTATCATGGTTGTATTAATTAAGTATTAAACAAATCCAGAAATATATATACGTGTAGAAATTACAAGACATTTAGTACATGTATCTTTTACAGAGATTACAAAAATATTTAAACAATTGCAATTCATTATATCAAAAGATCTCAATATTAAGTCAAGCTATGATTAAGACTTATTACATACTTAAAATGAGTATTTATGTTGTATGTAGCAGCTTTCCACATCTGAACACCTCTCTCAGAGAAACAAAAATGTTTAGTTAATAGAATTTTTGTAGAATGGAACAACCATTTTTCTGACATTAAATTACTACCTATATGTATCCAGACAGTGATCAAGAAAATTGTCCGGTTATTTTGATATTTATTTTAAAATGAATATAAAAAAAAATTTCGATACTTTAAAACTTAAGAATTATATTTCTTTTTGTTTCTGAATAATACAACTTTTTAATTAGGTATACATTGACTAACTTTGTAGGATTACAGTCTTTTCGTGTTCTAAACGATAAACTATCCTATCAAATTCCTTCTCTAAATATCTACAGTATTTCAGTATTTCAGTATAATCGAGATGTGAAATAAATATTGAGCTAGAGTTTTTACTTTGAGTTTTTTTGGGTTCTTACTATTATCTGTTATTACTTTTATTAAATAATAAATAATAGTAATAGTAATGATTAAATAGGATTGAGAATATAATTGATTTTGACAAATACTTGAATATGTTTTGTTTTTAGAAACAATAAATTTTTAATACAATAGTTTCCAAACATTCTTTTTGTTAAGACTATTTCTAAGATAAAATAAATAGAATCATAAATAAAGTAACAAGTAAGAAAAATATAAATAATAAAATTATAGGATAAAATATTTATATTTTCATTCTTTTTTAAAAATTATTGTTATTGTTAATAACATTTTTTACAGATTTCATTTAGATAATATTTGAAATATTTTATTTGCTTTATATTATTAATGACATTTTGAGGAACGTTATGAATAATAACATGAACATTACATAAAAAATTAATTTTTAATTAATGATATATCTACAATTAAATTACTTTTGATGTACTTATTAATTAGAAATTATTAATAACGCAATTTTAATATTTAATTTCCTTTTAAAAACAATCTATTAAACGATAATAATATGAAAAGTGAATGAACATAATATCAAATACTACTTTCAATACATATATTGAAAGTATATATATATATATATATATATATATATATATATATACTATACTAAGTAAAGCGAAATTATGTTTTATTTTAAATTTAATTCTTATCGAAATGATCTTATTGAAATAACGTGTGAGGGTCAATGATATAAAGCAAGAACCTATCAGTTTCTCATTGATGCACCAGTCGTCGGTGGGTTTCCCTTTTGTCGCTGGACAGTTCCCATTGATGCAGCGACTAGGCGCGCCAATGTGCACCCTCCTTCAGTCTGATAAATTATTTATTATTGCCAGTGTTCTGCTAGAGATAAATATTCTCTCTGCGTAATGTGAACTTTAATCAAAGGAAAACGGGGAGAAGTATGTATGCATGTATATGAAAACAGCAGACGATTACAGAAATGTGTAACAGATGCTTTTGAGACACAAGGAATCAATATGTACTAATGAAGAAGAGATTTTTAAAAAATTTTCTTACAATTTCATCAAATCATTATAGACTTTGAAAATTGATTAATGGATAATCTCTTTTTTATGTTACGAATAATGCACGTCAAAAATTAACATAAAATTAGATGAATATGTATGTATGTAGGTTATATAAATGACATGTGATCTCACTTTTACTTGCTGTTGAAAACTGAAGATTATATAAATCAATTGTGATTAAGAAATAAATAACAATTTATTAAAGCTTATTTTATAATAACGCGAATATCTATGACGTGCCAAAGATGTTGCGATTTCTCGTACAACGCTATATGTAATAAAATGCAAGAATTCCCCACCTTTAAAAATTAGTTGAGCATTGCATTATTTAACTAAATATAATTACATAATAAATTTCTTTTGTTAAATTTCTATGAAATAAAAGACAATTTTTATTACATACATTAATAATGTGTTGTCTTTTTTTTTATCATAATAGCATATATATCTACATATATGCTATTTATTTTTAAAAAATTGTTTTATTTGATAAAACAGAAAAAACACGTTATTTTATATTATTAATATACATAAAAACTTGTGTACGTATACGGGAATCTTTGTATCATAGGTCATTGAAGTAGTTTGACGTTGACTACTTAATAGATCGCAAATGTTAATTTTAAAAAGCGAATGTTAATATGTAAGAAGATAAGAATGACTTAAAAATGATATTCAAAATAATCTTAGAATGAATTCTTTATCATACTAACTGCATGTAATCATATAGGTATTTATATACTTATCTTTTACTTAGCAATTATTTTTCTGTCTCTGTCAGTTATATTTTTTTTATCTTTAATAGTACTGAAAATAATTTGAACTTTTGACTTAAATGGGGCATTTTGTAATTTCATATTTATATACCTATCTAATGTTCTTAAAATAAAAGTAACGTAAAACGTCCTTTCAAAAATTTTCCAATTCGATTCAATCTTCATTACTGCCACAATTATAAAATCATAATTTCTATTATTTATAGGTGCATATACCGAATCCTTTCGTAAAATATATTGCAAAAGATCCGTTTCTTCTGCAATGTACTCGAAATTCTTTCATCGTACTCTATCCCAGTATGAGAAGTACACCGATTATTTCGCGAATCACTCCTATGTTTCTGGGTTTAAAACTCCGAGTGTTCTGAATAAAAAATAACCCTTTTCGGGACGCCACGCATACAGCTGGTTTTCCACGTCGTCGCGTCTTTCATCCTGCAACAGGACAAGGCCGGTCAAACCCCTTGATTTTCCTCTTTGTCCCTCTATCTTTCACGCGCGTAAGCTTTTCGTCGCCCCTGTTGTCTCTGTCGCGACGCTATCGCAGGATTTGTAAGCGTTTCCAAAAGGGTGGAATGAATTATTCGGGCGTCGGTGAAAACGCCTAAGTGACACGTGGACGTCTGACATCCAAATTGACCCTCGATCGGAACGGATCGAGCGGAGGACGAGCCTCGCCCGGAGGGAACAAACGTTGGATTTCACAGAGAAGAGATCGGCGCGAGTAAGCCGGTTTTCTTGCATAATTCGCAACCACCCATGGAACCCCATTAATCTCTGAACGCACGAATCAATGTAAATCGAACTGCTTGTTTGTCTATAATTTTCTCTCTGTCTTTCGCTGTCTTCTCTGACTCTATATCTTTCTCTCTCTCTTTTCTACGATCGTCGATGCGAAGGCTAATAAAACATTCGACGAAGTTGAATTAGCGGCACTCGCTTGTTTTTGCCACATTTGTATTGGATCTGTTCCTTTTTCGTGTAACCTTCTGTTCGCGAGATAGAAAGATTGACATATTGTTGACATATTATTACTTTTGATGGTACTGATAGGATTTTTACATCGTGTTACAATAAATTATCATTAATTATTTTCATTTTGAAATAACATATAAATTACAGATTTAGTTGCAAGTTTAGATTAGGTTTACAATTAGTAGACTAGATTATTATTACAAGTTTATACATATAATAATATGTGTAATATTAATATTCAAATCGCTATTTTCTGAATTGAATATAAATACCATAAAATACTTCAAACAATTATGTATTTTGTATTTGTTTTCAGTAAATATAAAATTTATCTGACTAATAATTTATACAAGTTTGGAATAGATGTAAAAAATTTAAATTACTTGTAAATTTAATAAATAACTACTAATAAATTCAATAAATAATTTAAATAAAAATATGTCAAAAATATCTATGTTTAAAATAAGATTTACATACTTATTTTGCATCAAGAATTCAGTTATTTAAAGAGTAATATCTTTATTATAAAAGACAAAAGAAAATAAATATCTACTTTTATAATTTCATTAAATTTATATTGTGAATAAATAGCTCAAGAATATTTTATTCTTCTCTTTTCAGATATATTAATTAAATTAAAATTTTTATTAAATTTATTGTACACATTGTATAAAGGAATTAAATTGCTTCGTTGATAACAATAAGTCGATCGTAATACTCATAACTTAGATAGCGAAGATATTATTTTGAAACGTTTATGTTGCAGTTGAATTATTACTTCTGGATATTTTTAATGCTTATAGTGGCAATATCCATTTCGTGAAGAATAAAATATTATAGTTCGTCGATTCTTATTGATATCGAAACGTGTTTATTCTTACTGTTATTCGTTTATATTCACTTCTTATTGATCGAAATAATATAAAACATCATTTTGAATAAACAACGAGTAAATTTTATTGGAACAGAGTATTATTATTTGAAAGCCATTTCTGAATAATTGATTGAGTCGTTCATTTGAACACTGTTCTGTAAAATCAAACTGAACAATAATTGTAATAATATCAAATAATTTTTGAAATTTTACAAATAAATTTATGAAATTATACAATTGATAATAAAATATTTTATCAATATTTTATTATTATAATATTACAACGCAATATTTATTATTATAACATTATTAATACTTATAAGAAATAAAACATTCGCATTTCAGAAAAGAACCTAAAAGCAATAAACATTTTTGTCGAAGCTTCGTTCTCTTTGACTGTGAGAAAAATTTTACATAATTGATTATTAAGTATTTCAAAAGGACAATTGTGGAAAGTACTTATAGTGTCCATGATACAATAATACAATGTGGTTATTATATAGCCATATAGATACATATATAAATAAATATAGCCATATATTTGCATATATAGCTTATAATATAGCCATATAGGTACATATACAAATAAAATGAAAATAAATGATATTTAAATATTTAAACGCAACAGTTTAAAAAGAAATTTTATAATAAAAGGATAGAAGAAATGTAAGAATACGAAAAATTCAAGATGCAACATAGAACAAGCTTTAATTCTTTAATTAAGTTATGTATGTCTATATTAGAAATTAAGTAACAAAACTATTTCTATGTAGCTACCTAACTATTTTTATTTCTACATGTTAATTAATTTCTAGTTTCACAAGTTTGCAAAGAATTTATGTACATACAATTTACAAATTTACAAAATAAGCAACAAATCAATATCTATACGATCGATGTTTCGAAGGCATGAAATATCCTGAAAACATGAAATATTTTAAATAGTACAACGCATTGAAACTGCATAATAATAATGACACGATCATAAAAAAGAGAATGGTAAAAGACGAGAAGGTAAGACGTAAGTTGATGTTTCATCACTATGTGCAGCAAATTATTTTGTTGTCATTACTGCCAGTACCGCAATGTTTATTACGCAATGACACACTCGACATGAATTATCCTCCAATGAATTGCTGATCGAAATATTCTTACGAAACGATGGATACCTTCGCTTCATGCGCTATAATCATTTGACTATTGACGCGTTGATTCAATGTGGAAATATACTAATTGATCATTAAAATAAAATAAACCTTCTTTATTTATTTTTATAATTATTAAACTTTTACATATTTTTGATAAAATATTATTTTTTAATAAAAGTTTCTTGGAATTTCAGTGAAAATGATATAAATAACTAAGAGTTCGCTTGATTTTATATGTCAGGCTAATATGCCTATTATCCACGTATGTATGTAAGTATATATTTTTTTAAATTTATTACTTCTGAGACATGATTTTGTGATTTTGAATTGTTTTTATATAATTATTTAATGTCATATTATTCTGGTACTTTTATTTCTATTTCTATAGTATATATTATTTAATGTCAAATTATTCTGGTATTTTTATTTTTATTTCTATTTATATATAGGTAATAGTCAGTACAGTACTATACTAATAGATTAGATAGTCATTTAATAATTATTAGGTATTAATATTAATAAAACAAAATGTAGCTAATATTTAATATTTCATGTAGTAAGTATCTACCTACTTGTATACCTATATATTATTATTTTAATAGAGTAAAAAAGATAATATAATGGTCGCGGTTTCTTGTCAAATTTGATATTCATTTCTTTATTCTTTGGTTGTTCTTAGATTAAATGTTCATCTAAGTGGTACTTAAATAAATATAATATAATAAAATTTATAAAATATGTAGGTATGTGTGTCTACGTATTATATCAATTAAATTTTTAAAACGAAATTGCATTTAAAATAACAGATTATTTGTACATCTAAAGTTTTTCATATTTGAAGATTTTTTTTATTATTTATTGATTTCTTAGATGGCCTCGTTATATTATTTCATTAAGTTTTTAATTTTCCATGCGTTTATTGAAAATGCAATCAAAGTGCATACTACAAAGGTCACGCTTTAACTCAAACAAAGTGATAAAGTTGCTCGATAAAGCAGAGAAAATAGCAGGGCAAATTTGTAGACTGTCACCATTTAAATTGGCTCGTATACTATAAGGTGGTGGCTGTACGTCGTATGACTACAAAAGACACGAATGCCTACACTCGTCAAGTTGTAGAAATTAACGAACAAAGTTCTTTCTTATTTGCTATTAATCGACCGGTTTTTATCAAAAATAATGTTCAAAAAATTATTTAGAAATTTAAGTGAAATTTGATTGTCCAAACAATTAAATTTTTTTTATTTAAGTTTATTTTTTATAGTTTTTATTACTATTACAGAAAAACATTTTTTTTTCTATTTGGATTTCTATTCAGTATTAGGGCGATTTCATCTTTATCATTTGACTGTTTTATGTCTATATAAATTGTTCGTGGTGCACAAAAATTTTGTTAAATTTAAATTTGTTAAAACGAATAATAAAGATTCTCTGTCACATTCGTCATATAAAATAGATTTTAAAAGTCTTCAAGAATTTGATAAAAGTGTCATTTTGTTTAACTTTATCCATTATTTCTATTTTATTAGCAACTGAAATCTAATAACAATTATATACTTACAGAACAAATAAAAATCACAGTGTATAGGTACGGATATGAATTTAAATATTAAGAAGCATTTTCATAGTATAGTATGTAATATCATTTTCGTCTTTAGTCTCTCTTTACACACACTACGATCATGATTCTTTTATCTATAAAATCTTCTTTTACCTATCTGATCATGCAATGTAATGTATCCTCAACGTCATTGACTCTCATCGAACAGATCGTTGAATAAATCGGAGAAACGTGCAGCAAATAGCCAGTACTTTTTCTGATTGAAGAAAAAGACAGGCGAAAATAAGTTGAAACCGAGTCTCAGCATCGGCTGTTTGCTCGCTATTCTATGCAGAAGGCAGAGGGGAGAATTGGCGTGGCTGACTGGCCTTTTGCTCTAATGCTTTAGGCTACATTCAGCGAGCTGCCCGTAGCCTAGCTGCGCAACACGGGGCAAACTTCGTCGCAATAACGCGATAAAACCCGTGGCCGCGAGGAGAAGATGAAGGAGAAAGATTGCAAGAGTACGAGAAGCGAGGACAAGAAGGGATCGTTCGGTAGACCAGCGAAGAGAATACGGAAGAGAAAGAAGGAGGAACGAAGAGAGAAAGGAAAGAAAAAAAGGAAGAGTGAGTGAAAGAGGCGGCGAGGGGAAAATATGGAGGGGAACAAAAGGATATTCATCGTAATTAAGTCCCTCAGCTTTTTGAACGTTGCGCGGCACGTTTTCGCAGCGGCGAGACGAGAAACGCGGTGGTGTGGTGGTGCACGTTGGAAGAAAAGGCGAGAAAGTGAAGGAGAGAGGAAGGAGGACGAAGGAGAAGAAACGCGCGTCGGAGCCCTATGTCGAAGAGGGAGGAAGAAACGAGGAGGAATCGGGGATAGAAGAGAAAAAAGGAGGCACGACGATCGAGCAATAAATAATATAGGAGAAAAAGGCGATCGCCTGCAACATTCTGCTCAAATGTTAAATAGGTATCAATTTAACGTTGTCCAATCGGCGAACAGATAGGCGGGGCCAAGTGGAAGACGATTGGACCACGGCGTCATGGTAGGCGATCCGCAGGTCGGGACGCGGAGTCGTGGCTCGAGTCGTCGCAGAACGGTGGTAGGGATGAATCATCTGGTTTCTCTGGTTCCTTCACAACGTCCCGTCTCTCTCGTCGCGAGCGACCTGGATTCACGACTCAACTCACCGGGCCGAGTTCCGTGTACGGAAAACACAGCCCATTCGAGCACCACGTGAGCTGCTCTTCATATTTCTGCTTCCGTCCGAGTGTACTTTTGTGTTCTGTTCATTCTTTTCCCCTTAAATCTAACGATCGATGACCCGTCTCTTGTCCTTTCGTTTCTCGATCTGTAACCTGTCTACCGCGTGATTTCTCATGGACGAAGGGTACCAAAAAGATCGAAGATTCGGGTTATCGTGAGAATTATTTATCTCAGTGGGATCAGTCCCATGATCTTTTGCTCATTCGCTTTTGCTTTTACAAACGGTCGACATAAATTGTCGTATATGTATATTTGGTTTTACTACCGAGGTGAACAGGCAGTGAAACGAACAATAGCGAAAAAGTGTCACGGACTAGCTGTCAATGTGATCTTGTGTCCAGCTAATTAACCGTGAATAAAACAGTTAGGTATCGATAGTGTCCTACGAATGAGGTTTATAAGTAATAACTAGCGACTACTCGGTTTATTTAAGTTTCCCATTGAAACAACATGGCCGTTAAGCAAATTGGAATACACGTTGGTCTGAATGTTGGATGAAAGTGCATCAAAGTTATCAGTTTTGTAAGTTTAAATTGTACAAGTGAAAGATTTATAAATCTTCGTTTAATGACTCAAGTGCAAGACGACGAATATCGAATTGTATCAGAAACTTTATATCTGTAAAGCAGCAACTTAATACCGAGTATAAATAACCGACGGAGGTGCAGGATGAATATTCCAAGCGACTTCCGGTAAACGATTGGTTTTAAAAGTTCTGAACGATCTAACTGAGGATTATCATCGATACAACTGAAGAGATCATGTCGGTTCACGGTGACAGCGACGTAGACGCGACGGAGGAGATCAACGTGGACGACTCCGATTCCGGAAGTTGCAGTCCACGTAATTACGTCACCGACAACCGTCGGCTCGAGCATTCCGAGTGTTCAAATTCTCCACCGCCGAGTCAAACTAGCTCGAGAACGTTGCAAAACGAATCACCGAGGAGCCACCCGTTCAGTATAAGTCGTCTTTTAGGTGAAAATCGGCCGCAAAATCCAAAAAGTCCTTCGTTGGAAGATCTGGATAGCGATAAGGAGAGAAAATGGTCTTGGGAGGAAGGTAATAACAACGGAGGCTCCTCGATGACTTTGGACGATGGTAGGAGATCATGGGGTCACGAGGTTGAAGAAAAATTATCGGAGAAGGACGACGATGACACCGGTAGCACGCCGGAGGCACAGATGAATTCAACGTCGTCGGTACATTGTACGAGCGCGACAGATCTGTTGGCGCCGTTCAGACTTTTCCCAACCGGATCCGGTCTGATATACACCGGCGGAGGCGTAATAAGAGTTCCTGCCCATCGACCACATGGTGCTAATGGGACAGCAACGGGTGCTCTGCCGACACAGGCGTTGATACCACCTTGGAGTTTACAAGCTCTTCAGCACAGTCAACAACAAGCGGCGGCGGCCGGTCTTCACAGGGCAAGCTTGTTGGCAAACCTCGCTGCACATCCGCTCCAGGGACACCCACACCTCAAGGATAGACTCGCAGGTAAGGCGAATGTGGCACACGGAGTTGCTCGGCACGTTCGATGTCAGAAATTTAGGGTTCCCAATGGGATTTCAGGGATTAATTGACGTGTCGTGTTAAATCATCCGATCGGTTAAATGATACTGTGGCAACGATACAGTATTCCCTAGAATTGTGATTTCGCTTTTCGATTGAATTTATCTTGAACATCGGAGGATTACATATTTACGTATATTTACAGAAGTCGAACGCTTGTTTATTTTTACAGAGACTTTAGATACTTGGTTTTTGTTTTTCCTTGAATATTTTTCTCGATTATTTTCTTACCAAAGACTAGTTAAAAGTTTGTGGTTTTGAAAATGGATAATTTTTTACCGTTCTGTGTAAAAAATGTTAATACAAAAGTCTAATGAAAATTAGGTAACTCATATTCGACAGTATCTAGTGTTTAAAATTAATGAAATTTTATATAGGTACGCACGATTTTCTAAATTGAAAGTGGCAATTATATCTAATTCTTAGAAGCATTTTTAAATATAAAATAGTTTTAATAATATTTTGAATTCTAATTTCCATTTTAACAGAACTATTAATTAAAATTGAAACAAGTTATAAAAATTTCAACTCATTCATATTAAAAATATTTGTATTTGTATATATATATATACACAAAAAAAAGAAATAACAATATTCTCTACTACTTAACATCTGTGTCTATAGACGTTTTACAAACCAATTAATCTTATTTTTTTCCTTTTTGATGCTGGTAGAGTCAAGCATATTATATTATCAATTCATATCATTTAATCTTCCTGTCCCGTTCGAAACAAATATGACAAGCGATAATGGTTCCATAAAACGAGTAGTTAAAATTACAGATACTTCAATTAAATTCTACTGCATATAAATGTTAATGTTTCATAATATTACAATTATAAAATTTATTTCTATACAAATATTCTAAAATGGAAGCACGGATGAAATCACGTCACGAACGTCGCACATTTGACGCTTTAAAATGATATTCGTTTACTGCTAGAATGATTGACCAGAATGATCAATTCGTAATTTTTTACAAAAATTTTATTGATTTATAACAGGCATTTTGAGAGATTTGAATAATTTTTAATATAGAAATAAATATAAGAAACAGAAATAAATGCGTGTATCTTTTATTTTGTTATAGACTTATATTTCTTGTTCTTTGCATTTTAATTTTTTGTGCGAATTTAACTTTGAGAGTTTTATTTAGGCTTTATTGAAAAATTTGGTATATTGCATATATACATATAATATAACCAATAGATAATTAGATAATAGAGATAATAGAAATAATATAGACGATAGAAAAGTACGGAATTTATAATTATAAAGATTGTTTCGCAATATATTTTTCCTTTTGGCTTTCGTACATGCAAATTGTTTTATTGTCTTATCGTGTGATAATGATTTATATGATTTTTAGTTGACAGATTGATTAAAAAGTTTAATTGTTTCTTGAGCATAGTTGTTCTGTAGTTATCTTTTAAAATTGACAATTTGTGGAAGGTTGTCTCTGCTTTGTAACTAGTAACGGATTTTTTTAAATTTTTATCCGGCTCTTTGTAGATTGACAAATGTATTTTATGTATTTAATTCTAATAATCATGTGTTAATTTTTTGACAAGCACTTGAGTGAAGATGGAAGGGAGGAACTTCAAAACGTTCCGAGTCCGACAGTCAAGATAAATCTGTTCCTGTTTTCCGTATTCTAGTATTAATTTTCAATTCGAAACTTATTTTTGTAACGTTTTTATCTTTTTCCTTTCTTTTAACATAATTCATAGTACATGGATAATGTAAAACATTGATGCAAATGATGGCTATCGCTATCATGCATGTTTTTGCTACAAACTTACTACATGCACGTACATATTTTCGACAGATAATGATTTTGTATTTAAAGAGAAATTTAATATTTTAAATACTTTCAGAATTGTTTTGAACTAGTTCAGAAATGTATTTTTACAAGATAGTGCCGTTTAAAAACAGTTTTGTGAAAGTGCGCGTTAATTAGTTAATATTCTTATAATGTTAATAGTTATTATTAAATTTCGACGTTAGGATAGATATAAAATTGTAGGCCACAAATTGAGTGAACGACAAAGAATGTCATTTTCAATGCAAATGTTAATTCCCTTATCTCTGCTGTTGTGAATCTTGATTCTTCTTCGTCAACCGCATTTTCTGATTGAAACAATCGCATTGTTATTCTTTAGTTACGCGATCTGCTCATACTTTAATGTAAAAGAAAAATGATTTCGTTCGTAACGAATTGCGGTTTCTCTACGATCGAGGATGGAGGATAATGGAGATGTCAATGCATGCAATGACGATTCTACGTCAATTGCGGAAAGAATAGGCGCATATTCGTTTTAACACTAATTTAGACTATATTTTTTGATGATTCTAGAATTGCAAAGTGTAATTTCTTAATATGACGACGTTATTTGAATTTTACGTGATTACTTTTTTAGTTATGTTTTGTTTTATAATTATGAATTTGCAGTTTATGGAATGTTCATAATCTATCTGTTAGTACAAGAAAATGTTTATTTTCAAGATATCTACAAATATTTGGTATCTTATTTTATTGTCATTATTTCATTTATTATTAGATATATCCTTTTTTGTTATTGCATTTACCTAAATTTTATAAATTCTACAACCGTAAGAATAAATTTATACTGCTAAATTATTTAATCATTTTTCAATGTATCATGTATTAGTGTTTATGGTATTTTTGTAGTCTTGCTCTTTCAATCATGATTATATATTCGGTACAGTATTTATGAAATTTACAACTTAACTATAAAAAAAAATTTCACGAAAAAATGTTTCAAGAAATTTTGTAGATAACTCTCTGTCTCTCTGATTATTATACATGAGAGATTATGGATAAATAGAATTTTGAAGATTCTAAATATGTTGAGTATTACTCTATGTTATTTATTTATTATAAATTTTATTTTATTACTTTATTTTTATTGAGATTAATAAGTCTTTTCTTTTAATTAATAAACCAACATATATACCTACATATATCCCGAGTAACAAAACTATGAAATTTTTAGGCAATTATATAAATATTTAAATGGCGAAATAGATGTTTAAATAATATCTTTAATTGCTCTAAATATATACATACGTATATTTCCAACTGATTTATTTTCTATTTCGATATTTCTTTAAAAATAGAAACGGATTCTTCTCTACATAATTCAATATCTCTGTTTTTAATTTTACAATGTTTACTTAAAAATGATCTTTCTTTTTAGATGACTCGAGTATTTTATACTCAATTCTGAAACTTGAATTTATTTAGAACCTTACCAAGCCTTTTTTTGAACAACTAAGGCATAAGGATGCAAAAATGCAATATATAAAAATAAGTATAAAATTCTCTAATTGCCTACACATTAATTAGTTAAAAATGACAGCTATTTACCTGTGTTATCTCATTACTACCTTCGTTTCAAGCCTCTCCGCGTAAAACAAACTACTCGCGCGAATTACACGCCTCACTGATTGCCGATCGCTGTGACAGGAAGCACGAAAAGTATTTCACATCACATTAAGGACGTATCTTAGATTTCAAAGAATAGGAAAAATTCAGGAAGATTAGAAACTTATTCAATTTTTGCAATATTATACAATTTAAGTCCATAGAATAAAATGGTTCTTAAAATATGAAAGTGAAATTGTTAAAATTGAAAAAGTAAAATTGAATTATAAAAAAATTACAATTATAAAACTATAAAAGTTGCAGCAATATTAATGATATTATTAATAATAAACATTATTATAATTAAACTGCAAAACTTTTATAATTTCAAATTTTTATGAACATAATTAAATTAAAAGTGAAGTAGAAATTCCGCTACTAGATGTTGTGACAAATTACTATTTACTATTTCATTTTCAATGTGTCATATTTTTTGCGTACTCTTGGCTTTATACTTTTTACACTCGTTAAATTTTCCACAAATCCAATAATACGAAAAACTTTAACGTGCTATACTCGAGCAAATTAGTTGACGGATTAGAAGTTTTGAAGTTTATTTATAGGTATTTAAAATAAACATTTCTCCATAAAAATTAAAATTAATTTAACATTTGCAGAAGTTGAAAAATTCAAACTAGAATAGAATTTTAAAGATTGTAAACAGGTTGAATATTATCCTATGTTATTTATTTATTTATTTATTCTAATTTAAAGGCTAACTATATTCATATTGATTGAAAAATGGTGAATTATTTATCTTGAGCAACAGAAAAGTTGAATTTATTTTTCAATTTTTAATTTTTCACGAAAAAGTTTAAACTATTTTAAATTCCATATACTATGTATACTATGTATCATAGGACTAATATCTTGCTTTTCGTCCTTACAATAAATTATTGATATTAAAAGTAGGCATTGATTTATTATTCGTATTTATTTTAGGAATTATTAAGAGAATCACTGAAAGAATTGGGATAAACTAAATCTTATCTCTTTCATTATATTCATACGAATATTACATATGGACGTTTTTAGGAAAATCCCCTTTTTCCTTTTATTGCGTTTTTCGGATCTATAGACTTAACTTTGTATATTAATAAATTACCAGTTTTATATTGTCATATAATAATTGGATAAAAAGAAATGACAAATTAAATGGAAAATAAATGTAGAAACGTCCTTTTTTTAAATTTTATTTATGGTTTGTTAAATATGTAAAGAACATTTCTTAAGAAATGTTTTCTTACTTTCAATATTATTAGTATATGCTTCCAATGTGTACTAATCATTGCGTAAATATGTAAATGAAAGTACAGTACAGTCACCTGTATTACAGAAATGCAATAAGGTTTATGAATTTTTTGTTTCTGGCATTAAAAACGAAATCTTATCTGCTTTCTACTAAAACGTATTATTGTACTGTTTTGTTTAAGAGAACTAAGATAAAAATCATTGAAAATCTATTCAAATATTTGCGAAAAATTGTTGAAAATAATTAGATTTTGTTAAAATGTAAAACATGTTGTAAAATTATTGAAAATACAATTCAAAATACAATTTTGCTAGATTCTTAAATTATAGAATTTAGTAACCATAAATAATATTTATTGAAAGTAAATAATTAGTGACCAATAATAAAGCTTAGAACCAACCAAATAAAATTGATGTTTTGTGGATTATTACAAAATGACAAATTACGCATTAAAGCGATCTATAGCAATGAATTCAAATACATTTCTTTAGAAAATTTTAAACATTACTCTAATGAGTGAAAGCTGATCGTAACAGTAATACTGAATTTCAAAAAGTCATTGAAGAAGTTTAGTGGAATACCTATCAGCAATGCTTAATTAAAGATTTTAATTGTAATAATTATATTCTTGTTTTACAATGGTTTAAATATATCAAATATAATGAGTCATAATTTGATTAATATTATTTTCAAGAAAGACATAAATTAATTAATTACTGGAAGCTAGAATTTTTGTAAAGAATTCGATCATTTCATTTGCAACGATCTAATAGATATTCAATTGATCATATTCAGGTTGAACAGGAAATTGTTATCTTTCTATTATGTTAGATATAACTATTATGTTGTGTTAGAATAAATGCAAGTATAATTCTGTATTTTACTTCTTTGCAAACTGTTTTACACTTTGATGCTTGGACATCGAATAATTTTGAATTGTTGTTTCCTTTCAATTTTGCATTTGTTCAGATTCTGCAATTCTGCAATCAATCTAAATAAATAGTAATAATCAAATATAATTCTGTTAATATTCTTATATTCCTTTCAACATTGATTTTGATATTCATTCTTTTTTCTAATTGTAAAATTTATATGCACTCGAATTCCAGTGGATTTCGTTTCTACTAAAATCAACTTTTTAAAATATACTTACAATTGCACATTGCTTTGCATAAATAATTGGATACTTGATACAATTCTATTAAAAGTTGGAATTTTTGTTACATTTAGACAATTATGATTAACAAACGTTTCTCTACTGTTGATTTTCTGCATTTTCAAGTTTCATATTCATTTTCAATGAAGCCGATGTTTCATAAAATCTGTATAAACATTTTCAATGTGGCTAGAGACACAAATTTCAATAGTTTTAAAATTTCAACATAGGTACTTAAAATCACTCGTCAGTTTCAGTAAAAGCTTCAGCTATCTAATTATTGTAATATTAACTATTTTTTTCTATCAATAACCATTAATTGTATTTATATGTTAAGATTCAATTAAAGAGATTCATTTAAATTGTGTTTTATATCACGATGATTTAGAAGCGTTCAAATATTTACGATAAACGATAGTGAAATGCCATTGAAATACTAGATGATCATTGAAAATGCAAAAACTTCCCAATTTTATCCAATGTGGTTTTCCTTTAGTCATCAATAAATAAGTTCTATGCTTATAGGACTCGTACATGTACTTAGGAAAGTCTTGTATTATTATTGATTTTAATCCTCCGTAGAAGTTCCAGGAAAGCTGCGAATGAAGTGTCGAAATGCAGGCAATTTATGTAGATTCTGGGAATCAGCGTCACCGATTGTGATATGAGTTTCTCTAATTGGCCTCGTGTATCTTTAGACCATCAGCCGATTGTATGTGTGAGTGGTTCAATATCGCATCGTTAGAAGGACGATTCGCGACGGCGACGATCGTTAAATCCTCGTATAGTCGGTATCAATTATGAATCGTAGCATGGAAATTATTCAATTGTTCTGTCGTCACGATCGCTCGTAATCGAATCATTGAAAAGATATATGTGTATATACATACATGTAGATATACATATGTAGGACACATGAAGATATGTGTTTATATATGTAAGTAGCGTATAGAAGTATTACGTGAATACGTGTACATACGCGCGGTCATCGCTATGACATTTTAATAGCGTGCAGACAAGCTGAAGTCTTCACGTTCTTTCGTATCCGCTCGATAAACTCTTGCAGCTCTTTTTCTCGTTTTCTCGCGCGGACCATCATCTTTGTAACTTCGCTAAAAGGTAACGCGCCACGGAGACCAGTCGCCGAGCAACGAACCACTGCCTTTTATCTAGCGATCACTCCGCTAACGAGACACGTTAGTTAATTTGAACCCTCGGCTCAGACGATAGCGAGACATCGATCTCGATGGATATTTTTGATAGAGTGCTGCTTCTTTTGCCAACAATTTTGATATCGCTAACATGAAGTGGTCGAGGATTACTAACTATTTTTAATCTATTGTTACATGATTTGGGAGTTAAATAATATGTTTAGTTCATCTATAGTATGAACGGAAAAAAATATTTATGTAAACTCATATTTTTATGAACAGAATTAAAAACATAGAATGTTAATAGATAAATATTCTAATATTCTGTAATGTAATAAATATTCTATAAATATTCGACAAATTTGCAAACATCTATAGTCCATCGATGTATAATATATATGCACATCATAAATGTCTCTTACCAGTATGATGAAGGCTGTAGATAGACAGGAAAGTAATACTTATTGTTAGTGAGATGCATTGCATCATTGAAAATATCTTAATGTTAGATATTTTAAAGTTGTTAATTAATTACTATAACAATATATTTATAAATGGCATGGCATAGATTTATAATTATTTTACAAAATAATTAAATAAAAATTTACAGTGATATTTTTACTATGCGAGTAAAATGGACTTCAATTACAGAGTATTATTTGAACGAGTTAAGTTTGTCTTAAAATTGTTAAATTGTAAAAATAAAGTCTTAAAATTCAATTTTGAAGTCATATTTAAGTTTAAATTCAAGTTTGAACAGAAATATAATAGAATAATTTCATTTACTATGTACTGCTATGTATTATTACATCAACAATTACATTTGCTATTATATAGTTACATTATATTTCGAGTCATTATTTGCCTCTATATTTCGAGTCATTATTTGTCTTTATAGCGTATTATTGAAGTCAACATAAGTTAACATACATAAGTTAACACTTTTTCATGGAGAATGTCGAATTACATCGATCAATTCATTGAAAAGCATAACTACGTAGTTCCATTTAAAACATTGAAGTTGATCTTCATAAGTCATTTATGCATCCACACATAAAAGTATTAATAATATTAAAATATAAATAATGATAAATTAAAATCTGGGGAGATACGTTGTATAAAACGAAAAAATATCGTATATCATTTTCATTTCTATGATTACTTTAAAAAATATGTTTATTACAAAACATATGTGCATATAACTTTATAATTTATTTTATAAATTAAAATATTATAAAGTTAGAATTTACCGTTTTATCATATCTACAAGTTGCTAAATTTCCTGAAACTAGTCTTATCATAAAACACAGTAATAATACAGTAATGTTTTTTTCAATTGCACAAAAAATTATTATTTTTTTCATTAATATATAAAAAAATGGAAAGTAAAAAAATTATCGTTTTTATCAAAAATATATAAATATATATTTAATATTATGTATATTTATCATTTAATATTCAATTTTATATACAAAATATATAAATAAATGTATTGATTTTTAATGCAATTTTGTAATAAAAGAAGGACATAATAATTATATTGGACAGTTTTTTATTTTAATGTTACTTTATAATGAAACAAAGGATTTTACAATTAAAGAATTTGTACTATTAAAAATTAAAAAGAATGAAACTTCAAAAGCGTAAATAGATATTTTAAAAATATTTTAATGTTTTATATTATTTTTATATCATTTTATATATTTTTGAAAATTTTGAAGAGAATAAAGGATAATATGTTTATGTTAGCCCCGAAACTACATAAAAAGAAAATTTCATTGACAGGAGGTTGATTAACAATGTAACACAGAGTTGTTAATAACAGGAGAGGGTTGTCTTTCATTGTACTCTTCCATTACGTTAATAAATATATTGTTCGAGGCATGTTTATAAAAATACATCTCTTTATAAATATTTTTTGAGTTTTCAAAACAGAGATAAATAGATAAGTTTAAATAAAGTAAATTATTAAAGAATATTAAAAAAGAGTTAATTTATGTAATTATACTGTGAATGGACTATAACTATACTGCAAAAGATAATAACATTGAAATTAATAAAGTTTAAAATATTCAGATAATTTTAAATCTTTTTAAATTTTAAATTTTTTACCTCTTTTACTGATTATGAATTATTTATATTGCATAAGCATGAATTTTTAAACTTTAAACCCTTACTTTTTTTTTGATTAAGAGGAAAGCTTGATTATATAATAAACTAATTATATATTTTTTTATTTTTATAATTTTTACAATCTTTTTAATAAACTTCCTATTTATCAATTTAAACCATGACTTCCATTATCTTAAATTCAACTTTCTTTAATAAATTATTTTTTTTATGGGGCAATCTAAAATAAAATTATTTTTGTTAAATTTTTTTATAAACTTTTTGAACAATCCAATATTTGTTCTGTTTTTAATTCAATATCTTCCTAATCTTATTTCGTAAACTTTCTTAATAATCTAAAATAAATGAGTGTAAAAGGAAAACTGGAGGTGTACAAGGGGTAATTAATTGATAAATGAAGGTGTCACGAAGACTGACATATATGTAGTCAAGTTTTCAAATTTTTCACGTGATATGCAATATAATATAAGTAATATATGTAAGTGTGTATGATTCATTAATATTTCACACTTAAATATTCGGATACGAAATGTTTAAACTGTTATAATTTTGTAAAATAAAATTGAACAACAGGCTTCAAGTCTCTACTTTCAAAACGCACCATTTATTTTATTCTAAGAGGTTTTTACATCACATGAGATAAGAATGAACTCTTCTTCTCGAAAATACTATAAATTGTCACAGTATGTGAAAATATTGAAAAAATTTTTTTATATGATTTCTAAATTTCATGCACGACTTTTTTTTCACCAATTTATTCTTGAATTTTCGTCTAAATCTAACATGTATTTGAAATTTAGTAAAATAGCGAATCGTACATAATCGTACATAAAGTTTTTGTAAAGAGGAGGCTTCAATCTTCAAATATATTGCAGATTCAGTCATGAAAGAAATTTTTCGATGTTTTTACTATGACAATTTATATGTAGCAATAAAGAAAAGTCTTATTCTCATCCGCTATATGATGTAAGAATATCATTAGAATAAAATGAATGATGTGTTTTAAAAGCAAAGGTTTCAAGCTTTAAAATGGGTTCAAGTTTATTATTGTTCAATTTTATATTACGAAATTATAACACTTTAAATATTTCGTATTCGAATATCAATGGAAGTCACATATCTATGATACGTATGATTGGTAGTGGTTCGGAACTCACCTAATATTATATATCTAAAATGGTAGATCTAATTATCACTCTCACTTGCAGTACCATAGTCCTCAACATCGTAATCCTATCTTTATCTCTAATAATGATTTCAATAGTTCATGCGGCATTAAATTCACAAAAAATAACAAACGAAAGCAAGACTGCATTCGACTATCTAGAGATTATTCCAAATTTAGATGCTTTGAGAACGTGTTGAAAACTGATTAGAATTGAAAAAAAATGATTTTTAGAGATTTGTTCATTTTCGTTTAATCTTGAAGAAAATTGCGAAAAAGGAAACAAAAAATTTTCATTTTTTTATTTATTCAGTAAGTAACTATAATATTTTAAAGATACGTTCTAGTTAAATATTAATTAATTTGAACTATGATTTACATACATATACAAAATATTCAATTGTTTTATGGTTAGTTATTAAATATCAAAGACAATTGCTTTCTTATTTTTGTTCCCAGATTTATCATAATCAGAAAAATTAGAACAATAAATAGTGCTCAAATGAATGAATGAACTAGTTTTCTTAATACTATATTTTAACACTATATATTTTCTTGAAATTGCGTAAACATTAAACAAATAATATAGAATAATGATAAGAAATAAAGAAACTGTTTTCATGTAGTAATTTTATGTAATAAGGATTATAATTAAAATTCACTTCATTCATTACAATATTACACGACATAGATGCTGTAAAAAAGAAATATTAAATTTGTTAACACTACAGAGAATATTGCAATAATTTCAGTACTTTTAAATGTGTGTGTGTGTGTTTTAAAACGTTTAGAAACGTTTTTCTCGAAATTAATTTTTGCCATCGAGGCTTTTGTATCGAACAACACAATTGTAAATTTTCAATTTTAGAAATAATGGCAATTTACTAACAATTTGCATTTGGAATATTCCACGTGACATTTATTTTAACAATTTCGATTTTTTTGATCACTGGAAAGAGGAATGTAGCAACGACGTGACGATGCGCATATACGCAAATGTTTATTACTTGGTAATAATTGTATGTAAAAGATACGAAATGAATATTGAAACGTAGGTACGTGTACAAAATATATAATTAGTTCTGGTTTTACGATATTGGCTTCATCGTGCGTATAATGAAAAGCCTACCATTACGCTTCGTTCACAGCTGTGTACAGTATCTACACTAAAAATCTATCACTAAAAATGAATGCTTATATTTAATGTTTAAAGTATCTAAAAGTCAGAAATAAAAAATTCTTGTACAAAAATTGAACACCTTTTATTTTTAATGTGCAGTATTTATCGTAGATTAAAAAATTTTGAAATTACATATGTATTTTATAATACGATTGTAATATGAAATATTTATTTTATAATATAAAAACTGTATAGATTCTTTGTTATATAAACTTATCTATTTTTCCTGTTTTTAAAATATTTTTAATTTTCTTTTTCCCAAGACAAATCCTAAGACTTTTGAGCAAGAATATATAAGTGCAATGAGTAATTAAGTTGAACTTAAATAAACAGTGATTGGGTTTATATAAATTTATATAAATTAAATGTTTACAAATCTTATCCGTAATTCAATATAATATTAAATTTTTAGTATAATATTTAATTAATACAATATAATTTAATATATACTAATATTGTTTTCGTTTTTTGTATGATACCATGTCTGTCTGTATATACACGATATTTTGAACTTATTTATAAATGATAAGAAATTTTTTAAATTTATAATTTAATATTCTTTTATAAAATAATTTAGAAAGTTTCTTTTATTTTTTAGAAAATTTTAGAAATAATATAATTTTGTAGAAAATGAAAAAAGTACATCAACTAATACATAAAAAATATGTATTTCTATTAAAAAAATTTTCAATAATCTTGGAAATTTAAAAAAATAATTTTAGAAGGAAATAATCATAAATCATAATATCTGTCGTATTAAACTAAATAAAACATATATTTTTATATTGAGAAAAATAATGAATATGTTAAAGTGTATAAGATAAGAGAAACATTTTAGATAGAAAGTTTCAATGTTTAGTAGATATTTTTTATTGTGCACTAGAGTGATATGCTTTTAATACTTTTTTTCAACGTATACCTGTACTATTTATTCACTGTTTATTTTATTTCAACGTATACCTATACTATTAATTTTAATACGAAAAGTTATATAAATATTATATTGTTTATAACTTTATTAGAAATATTTTTAATATTTATCGCTATATAATTTTTAATGCCGTGTTTTTAAATGTTTATACTAATTTGATATGTGTTGAATGTTGATACTAATTTATCATTATTGATAACGATAAAAAGTTGAATTTATTGCTCTACACAATTTATTTTAATTTTGTCTCATCTTAATAAATTAATTATTGTTAACTCTCTGTATCAGTGCATCACATATATAAAATTCTTTTATTGAATATACATATATCGTACAAATATATGTATATACAAATTTTGTTGATACATTTACGGTTGTAATATTATATGTTCAACAAAATTATAGTCAGACAAAAGCAATTAACGAAAGAAAAATTTTTGATATTTACTCCTATTATTGATAATAAATTATACAAAGCACGATATTTTGAATTTCTTTCGATATTTTTTTCTTAAAAAATCTAATTCTTATTTTGTTTTTACTATAAATTTTCTATAATACTTCGAGATTTGAATGTAATAATCAGTAAAGAATATATTATATAATTATGTAGTTTATTATATAATCTTTGTATTATTTTCTTGTCATATATTTGGAAAATATTAGGAGTTAAAATATTATTTTCTTCGTATTTCATACATTTGTATTTTAACTATCTAATGAAGATTTAATTAAAATTTTTACTTATATTAAACTGCTAATAATATTTGACTATGAAAAGTTGGAATTGTTCTATATATATTGTAGGACGTGCATAATTCGTGGATTTTTCGTATTTCGACGGTACTTAAACGTAGTGTTTTCTATAAACGCTTATTTCATTTCAATGTGATCTCATGATATTTGAAAAGATATGTAAAATGAATATTTGTGAATCACCGGAAGAAGAAGAATATTTATGTTTATGTGTTTTTGCTTTGTGTAGTTGGTATAACTGTACACACCCATAGCAATTTTTTATAAAGGTATATTATATACAACATATATATATTATACATATGTATACACATATTATGTAGGTATGTTATACAAAACATTTTAACAATTAATAAACTATCTAATCATCATAATTTTGCATATTGAACAAATTTGAAACAAATCTAAAAGTAAATATAGAAATTGAAAATAAGATATTTAATACAGGTGAAGATAACAAATAGTTAAACAGTCGTGATCTATTTATACATCAATAAATTTGAATATTTATATGCTTTAGATGGCTATTTATGCTGTAAATTAAAAAAAATTTTTGTTTGCTATGTAGGCTATATTTTGTGAATTCATATATTTTCAGATATAAAAGGTTTTAAATTTTATCCTATATTACTGTAATTACTATAATAATATTAACCATCTTCTATCATATAATCAAAAAAAATTTCAAAATATTTGTACAACATATATATATAAAATTCTTTTTGTGGTATTCTTTTTTCTGGTCGCAGTTGCAATCTTTATAAATGCCACATTAAATGTAATGCATTAAATTATTGTATGCTTCCATATGCTTTTCGTATGCCAAAGATTATCATTTATGTTGAATAATACAAAAACTTAATAAGAAAGTCATAGATATTTAATTTCGGTTAAAAGAGTTAAAAGAATTAAATTTGGAATCAAAGTAGGACAAAGTTTTATTGTACATTTTCGACCTACTCTCGCGCACAGGATCCGGCCGAATAATATATAAAAGCATGACGTGAATCTTTATGAAGAAATAAGAGACGCTCATGGAATAACATTTTTTAATTTAAGGCTTCGTTTTCGAGAAGATTGAGTTTGAAAATTCATTAAGTATATTATTTTACATTGAATTTAGCTATCTCTAGATATTATAGAAGAAAATAACTAACAGGAAGTTATGTTATGTGCAAAAATAAATAAAAAATATGGAATTTTTTCATTTAAAGCTTCATTTTCAAGAAAATAGACTTTGAATATTTTTTATTAAAAATTTACTTTAGTACATACTTGACGAAGTTTCAAACTTGGTTTTCTCAAAAATTTTAAATGAAACAATTTTATTCTTTTTTTTTGACTTATTCTTTCATATAGAGACTCATCCCCTTCTCGATTGTACGTCCAATGCTAGGACACTAGTCACTTGTTTAGTCACCTTAATTTTCAAAATCATCGGTATTTTGAGAAAATATATTTTTTTTTTTGGTAGAGTTGACAAAACTAGCTTTAATTGAACTTTTCAAAATTTTCTCAGTTACATTTTTATGGTAGATGTCGATATGTATACAAAAGAATGTGACTTTTGTTATTAATGATTGTTTGCAGGCATCATATATATGAATCGTTTAGATTTAAATTTACCTTAGAATTTATTGCTATTTATATTCATCGTCTTGCGATAAATGAACTTATCGCTA
This sequence comes from Tetragonisca angustula, assembly GCA_036937485.2. Classification (NCBI taxonomy): domain Eukaryota; kingdom Metazoa; phylum Arthropoda; class Insecta; order Hymenoptera; family Apidae; genus Tetragonisca; species Tetragonisca angustula. The sequence goes on along the minus strand of JAWNGG020000095.1, from coordinate 346,810 downwards.
TAAACGATTTGCTTTTGGAAAATTGAACATTAATTTTGTATTTATATAATGAAATTAAGAAATTAGCAAAAAGTGGAATTGATCAGTTTATCTTCTGAGAAGTTTATTTACAGCAATTATTGATACGACTGTGCCTCATTTCGGTTTCATGGCTTCTTTTTGAAATTGATTAAAATAACGAATAAGAAATAAAATTTTTGATATAGATTAGAAATAATATTTTAATAATATTTTAATATTTCCTTAATTTTCTCGTATTCTTTGACCTCAGTGGAAAAAATATTATAAATAGATTGCGAATTTTTCAATCAACATTTAGACACAATTAAAGAAATAGAATCTAAATAGAAATTTGTTTCTCCTACTAAATATTATAATAAATACTTTATTTTGGATATTTTACATATTTTTGCGTGTTATATTCATTGTGTGCATTTTTACACTTTCAAATTTTTAGCCTAGTTATAAAATAACAATTAAATTTCAATAATTTCAGTTTAATTGAACGTGTGACTTAAAATATAAAGAAAAGAAAACTAATCTTGACAATCATCGATTGATGATTTTTCTTAAACGTGGGAAGAAATTATTCCCTTAGTTTGCGTGAGATTGTAAACTGTCGTCTTAATGTTAGAATCCAACGGTATTAACATAAGATTGTACAATTTAATTACACAGACGGGAAGGCAATTTGCTAAACTTGTTTAGTTTATCGCGATTCGTTATTAGCAACTAAATTGAAATAGCTTTTTGAACATTTCTGCTTAGTCATGTATCGCATATGTCGTATATAGAGAAAGATTTTATGAATAAATGCTTTTATGAATAAAAGATAATTTTTAAAAAGTTGAAATAATTTTAGTTAGTATCAATGAATAATAGAAAAACAAATATCTAAAAATCGCGCATACCGTGGATAATTTATTGGAAAATTTTACATGCAAAAATAAATCGAGAAAAAAAGACAAAACTTTTCGTTTAATTTAAGACTTTGTTACGATATTTGAGATAATTTGCGGAAATCTAGTTTGAAAATTTATCGGAAATTTTATGTAGTATATAGTATAGTTTATATAGTATATTTGAATACTTGAACTTAACATTTTCGGTATTGGTTTTAGTTTTTAATGTCTTTATAATATTAATGCAACGTTTTATTGTTAATTTTTTTTTTAACTAAAGTATAAAATATATTTCAGAGAAATTAGAGTACAAGGAATAGAAAAAAATTCATGACGCTATAAAAAACAGAAATATTTATATATTTTATGAAAAATTATTCAAATTTCTAGAAATTAATTGCTACAGAACTGTAAAATTTATCTTAAAAAATTATGGATTAGCCATTTTAAACATTTTGCTTTTATCATAAATATTATTTTTCAAATTGATTCACGTAATACTTTTGTCGTTACTATTTCTTTCCCTATTTAGTATAGTGAATTGTGTAAAATATTTATTTTGTAATAAATTTCCGTAAAATATTTTAAAGTATTTATTTTAATAAAATAAGGTGTAAAATGTTTATTTTATTTATTTTTTTCCCTAATGTTACTATTGTGGTAGTGGTTACTATAGATAGTTATATATTGTGGAGTGAATATACATAATATTTGTACGGAAGGGTGAGTGTGGCGAGTGTGCATATAATTGTGGTGTGGTGTGATCTGAGGGTTTGATATATTTCATGGCAGAAGAAAGAACGGATGAGAGAGATGTATGCGAGAACAATTGAGAGCGAGCATGGTGACGAGAAAAAGTTGTGATCGGGAAGATCCAAGACGCGAAGCATGAAAGACGAGAAGCAAGAGTGAATAGATAGAGAGTGAATCAATGAGTATTATATATTATATGTGTTTCATAATTTGTAAATATTAAATCTGTTAAAACCAGTGTTTTATTCGATCCACTAACAACGATTACATGTATTTTATACATCATTTCGCTGCTTGTTAATCGAATTAATCCACTGTTCGTTTATTGCAATTAACTTCTTTTATAAAACGCTCACAAAAAAAAAAAAAAAACTATCAGTCGAAGATATGTTCTTCAAAAAATGTAACTCACCCTCTTCTATATCTTGACATTTCAGCCTTTAATTTCACATTAAGTTTACAATTACGGAAAATTTCTGCCGTTCAAAATGTTTTCGAAGCAATTATCGTAAAAATTGTTCTATAAAATTTTGTCGAGATTATATGGAGCCAAGCAGACTATTCGGTGGTTAGCAGTTGCACAAGGTAATTTACGTTCAGAGAAACAATCTTTAACAGGATGGTTTCTGTAATTGTAACTCAAAACTGTGTGACCCTGCGGGCAATGGGAGTGTACAATTAAACGCTTTGAGAGCGTTAGTGTGTAGAAACAGGATTGTATAAATACAATTTATATATCGGGATGGAATTTCATTTTATCTCGTCGATCCTTTGTCTTTCGGCACTTTTTTACTTGGAATTTCGGTTACCTCTCATCGGGCGGCTTTTTTACACAAATTTCATGGTTGGAACTGGTATACTGCTTGGGGCAATTTCAATGTCGTACAGTATTTCATGTTTTGAAAGAATAAATCGAAGGGACAGTCAATAAATCGAAAGAAATACAATTAAATAAATAATAAAACAATATATATAAATGAATAAATAAAAGTAAAATAATTAAAAATTTACTTTCTATTGTTCTATTGTGTAAATGTTTATATAATTGTATAATTATATTTATATAATTTGTCTCATCTTATTGGTTATTCTTTCGACTAAAATATATTAAGAATACATGAGTGATTCTTCATATAAAATGACAACGAGGATTAACTTAAAATGGCTTTAAGATAATTCATTATATTTTCTTACTTTTATAATTGAAACTGGTATTTTATTTGGGACAATTCTAATCATGAATATTTAAAAGCAAGTATAATTGGATAATTGATGAGAAATAAACATAGAATTTTCAATTGGTATATCTTTATTTTTATTTTCTTAATTATAAAATATATATAAAAATTTTACATTTATGGTATTGACATGCGTGATTGATTTTTCATAAAAATGGCAAATAAGATATTAACTTTAATGTGATGACTTTGATGACAATTCATTAAATTTCCCTATTCAAAGTGCAACCGACACGTATGGTATTATTGTATTTGTTTGATAGTTCTAAACGAAAACATTATCTTTCAACTGAATGCAATTATCACCACAATATTCCTTGTAAGTTTCAGTAATTTCTAGCAGTCTTGTTCTGTAAAATTGTCTCGTGTAATTTGAGAGATACAAAGATGATAATATCACTAGGAACATTATAATATGTAATTGATTAGAACATATAAGAAAATGATTACCATATGTGCAATTTAGTATAGTAGATATCTATCTGCGCTGAAATATCTAACAATAAAATATCGAAATAGGAACAAGTAAATTGTGAATGTTTACGCTATTTATAGCAAATGTAAGATGCAAAAATTTGTAAATAATATGAAAAATATCTAAAAGTAAGGTACTTGTTACAATATTTATAATTAGATTTTTTAGTTTATAAAAATATGAATTCGCATATCTAACTATCCGTAGTCTAGTAACGAATAATGAGTAATAACTTCATGGCTAATTAGAATATTTAAATATATTTATATATACACCGTCAAAAGCCACAAGGTAAATATACTATATTTGTTTCAAAATTGGAAAAGTAAAATAACACAAAGAATTTATGTTTATATATTAGCGATTATGAGATAAATACTGAATATTAAAAATAAAAAGATAACAAAATTTTTGAACAAGAGTGTATATAAGTATATAGTAAATATAATAAATATGTATATGTATATAGTATAATATAATATAATATAATATAATAATTAAAAATTGATGACTATATATAAATATAATATAATAATTGATAACTTATATATAAGTATAATATAATAATTAAAATCATTTTTAACTCTTACCTATTATTATTGAGTTGTTATTATTAAAAACCATGAGTTGAAATTTTTAATTTAATTTAATTTTATTATTAATTTCTGCCCTGAAGAGATAAAATGCAAGGTAGAATTAAATTTCAGTAGTCTAATGCAAGTTACAATCATTTATATTAAAAAAGAATTATTTTTACGACGAAAATTAAGAATTTGAAATGGCAAATTTAAGTTCAAGAAAATTAGCGTCTTTAAAGTATCAACGTAATATAGGAAGCATCTATTCTTAACTCCGCTAAGATCTTTGGATTCATTACACATTTAAGAAATTCCCAACATAAGTACATGCGAATTCCATTTTCAAATTAATTTATAATAGACACGTATAAATGAAGAAATAAAAAAATCGTATAATCTATTTCAGAAAGAACTGTGAAATACAAATGGATTAGAAATTTTTAAAAATAAACAGTAAATGAAAAAATATTTTTGGAGACGGTTTTCTTTCAGAGAAAAGAAACTGTTAAAATCTGCTACACTGAATTATTTGTTTTGAGATATTTAAGTCTTTACATTTATGCGATTATACAATTCCACTTAGTAACGAAATTTCAATTGATCAAAATAAATGAATATTTGAAGATTTAAGTTATAAATTGTTTATACATAAATAGCATTTTTCGTTTTTTTCAATCTTTTCAAAAAATGGATCTACACTTTTGAAATAGACGATCCATATAGTATAAGTAAAACTTAATTAGCAATTACTGACAGCAATTTTTTGAAATTAAAAATAGTAATTTATTAATTGTTTACGTTTTTATTAAATTTAGAGTTTTTCTGTTTAAGAGGAAATGTAATTAAAATATCGACAAATAATTAAAATATTCCAAGAAATTTAGAAGATAGAAAATATTTGCATATATAAAATAAAAGTTATGTAAAATAAAATAAGTTGCATATTGCCAGCGAGTTTTCAAAATGAATGTTTTGAACTACATAGTATGTATGTGCGTCAGGTGTAACTGCATCTTTGGTGTTGGTCGACTCGTGACCATAAAAGGCGCAACAATTTTGTTGTCCTAGGCAAAAGACCAAACCTGGGTCGCAATAAGGTGGAAACATTGCCAGCTGTGTGAATCCAAATACATATTGTCTCAAACAAGTACATTCATCTATCAGATTTTTTGCAAATTAATCGAATGTTTCTCCACATTTTTTTCTTGTTTTTCACTCTAATTCTTTTAACAAATGCAAGTTTGATGATTTTAATAACAACAAAATAGTTGTAAATCAATAGTTGTAAAATCACAATGATTTGGCTTTCATTACAATTTACAAACGTTTGTTTTTCTATTTATTATGTTGAAAATATACATATTACATACTTTCTTTACAGAGTATATATTTACAGAACGAAATTTATTTAAGTTTGGAAGTTTGAATATTAACGAAAAATAGTTTACACAAAAGATTTTTTTAGGGTTATAATTAATGAAGAAATTTGATGAATAGTTTGATCTATCTTAGTATTCCCAAAAAAATATTAACCTCATGTATCGAAAAACTATTAGTTAATTGTTATATTTTAATTTATATTTGAATAAAATATTTGAAAAATGTTATTTAAATAACATCGTCTTATTTGACACGATATTATCTTGAAAATAATTTTGCGTTAGTTTACTTGGACTTTTTAACTTATTTATTAGTTGTTCTTTTTAATTAAATTAGGTTAGTTTATTTTTTCTAACTTATTTTATAACATATTTTAACAATAATATCTTTTTAAGTTATTTTATAATAATATTTATAAATATTTCATTTGGCTATGAAATAAAATAATTTTTTATTTCATATAAACTTCCCTTTCAGTTCAGATTATCTATTATTTTATTTCAATGAATTAATTCAAATAGAACATTATTGGCATACGATTTATTTAATTTGGACTCAAAATAAAATTACTTTTTCTAAGTTTTTTTCAAATAAGAATAATAAATTAGTGAGAATAATTCGTTAATTCAAATTGTTATTTTCTATTTTTATTTCAAATAAAATTAGTCCAACTCTGTAAAATTCGGGTATTAAAGACAAGACAAGGAAAATTATAAAGCTATTATGTTTATATTTTGTCTCCATCCTTTCCTTCCGCTTCGCGTCGTTCCTCGTCTTACAAGTTAAATATGTTTCTTGTCTTGTTAGTTAGGTACTGTTAAATTTTACAAAATTAAAATCAAAATATCTACAGAATTATTTTGTGATATTAATAGATTAATACTTTTTTTATGGAGAATATACTGATGGATTGTTAATCTATTGAAAAATATGTTGTTCTATTTAAATAGATAAAATTGGCCTTTCTTCTTCGCATTCATCTTTACAAATTTATAGATTATAATGAACTATTACTCTCTCGGAATAAAACAAATTTACTTTGAAACATTTTTTTATATAATTAACAATTTCGAAAATATTTTAACTTGTAGTCTTACGTAACTTACTCGGTAAACCGACTCGGTAGACCAAACGATTTTATTTCAAAAATAGCTCTTATTCTACATTGAAAAAATACGAACGTGATGTGACAGAATCTCGGTTTCAAAAAAGTGTGTCGAATTTCAAAAATAAAACTTTGTAAAATTATGGCAAATTCGATTGCCAAAAAAAAAAAAACTGGTAGAAAGCAACTTAAGTGTATTTAAATACAAGTTTACAAATGTTATATAACCAGTTTGTCTTGTGTCCAGTTTGTGTGATTTCTTGGGATTGCTGTATTCATTGTATCATCATGATGTTACATAAATGTGTTTTTCTCTTGTAACACGCAATCGTAATTTTAGATCATATTTATGGCTTTTGATAACGATATAATCTGACGATATGATCTGAAATAACTATAAAATAATAAATTTGTTTAATTAAAAGATAAGTGTAGTTAAAAAATTTCCACTTGATATAATTTTTTTTTAAATTAATTATAATATTGTAAATTATATATCATGTTATATATCATACAATATTATAAAAGCTGTAATTACAATTAATGTATACTTTTACATTAATTTAATCATAACTTGACATTGTTGTAAAAGCGTAGATTTAAATTTTTATTGTAAAAGTTAGTCACGATAAAAATAGGATTAGAAATCTTAATTTTTGGATATATGCAAATTTATTTTTTGTGATTGAATAAAAAGTTTACACTAATTGAATTGATTAAATATAATGTAACTACTCGATAGTATAATACAACTCACTTTAACTTTTCAAAATTAAATATTTATGTTGATAATTTATTTATGAAATAGCTTATTTATTTTCAAACAACTTAAATGAATATGTAAATTACGCTTTTGTTATTGATAATTACAAAATATTTTGAAATCATCATAGGTATGAAATATAATTATAATCATAGATATCATAGATATATATATATATATATATATATATATATATATATATATATATAATCAAATATAAATAATCATAGAATGAATTTTTTTTTATTAGATATTTAAAATATTAATAAGGGTTTATTTTAGCTTTACACAATTAACTATATATATATATAAAAATATGTATCTGTTAATTTTTATGTAGAAAATTTGTTTACTTCTATAATCACCAGTTTTAGATACATATGTTAAATCTTCAGAAAAGAAACTATACCAATAAAAGTAAATTATCATCCAAAGTATTACAGTATTACCTTTGTTTAATTTTTGTTCTTTCACTATGTATTCTTTGAAAGTATAATTCTTTTTTTTTCTTTTCTTTATTTATATGTAATTATATGTAATTTATATCATGTGTATAAACACAGATTAAATTTTCAGAAAGGAAGGATAAAAATAAATTATTATTCATACAATAATAACGTACACTTATTGAATTTTTATTCTTTCAGTATGTAATTTTTTTCTTTCTTTTTATTTGTTTATATACATTTCTGTGTGGAATTTATAGTACATGAAGTTATGAGGAGAGTATTTGAAAATTTTCTCATTAGAAAGTTCATCGAATTTGTGAATTCTTCTGAAAATATTATTATTTATTCTGAAAATAAATTTACTTGGAATATTAAGAATAGTATTATCCGATACAAATATTTTCACAACAAAGTCTATATTTTTCTATGGAGATGTACACATACATATACCTCTGTTGGAAAATTTTAGGATAAGTATTATATTTGGTTCAAAATTGGAAAAACAAAATAATTTTTTACATAACTAAAAATTTATAAAGTGTTAATTTTTTATAACATTTGAAAATGCCTATTGTTCAAAACATATTTGTACACAACTACAAATAACTTATTATGGAATGAGTTATTTGTAAAAATTAGTTGTCAGATTTTCAATTGGAATAAAATAATTATAGCTGTGACTAATCAATTCTTATAAATAAATGGAATTCTAATTGTAAAAGATTAATGTATAACATTATAAAATACACATATAATTAAAGAATTTCATTATCTACGATAAATATTGAATATTAACCAAAAAATTAATCCTTCTGATCAGCAGTATATGTACATGCATATATGTAAGTGTCTGTTATGAAAATAATACAATAATGACAAATACAGATTTAAATAAACCTTTTATTTCGTTGCCCTGTCGCGTTTGTCTGATTACTAAACTTCAATTATCATTCAATTTGAATTGTGACAATACAAACACGATAACACTATAATTTTCTTGTTTTATGCATCCTTCATAGAATTAGAATCAATGATAGAATCTACAATTACCATTAGACCATAGCTTTCCATCTAGACGACAGTTCAGTGTAGATTTCTCCATTCTCGGAATCGATTAACAGCGATTGAACATAAAACACGAGGTAATTCCGATAATTTAAAACGATATATTCATGAACAAGTTAAGCATTCATTTTATTGTCCGTGTAAAAGAATCCGTGACATCCAAATGTGTTTTTTGATGTAAGTACAGTATCGTTAATATTTACAGTATTTAATCTTTTAATTGTGAGTCATTTTTCAATCGGAATGAAATTAGAATGAAATAAGGCATGAAATGTTAATAAAGGCAAATTAATTTTGCAGAAAATTTAATTATCAAGATATTTACTGATTTTATACAAAATATGATAATTGGCTCAAATTATCAAAATAACCTAATCGGTCAAAATTTTGTATTCTTGTAAAATGACGATACAAAACGATGCAAAATATTTGGTAATTGTAATTAAACAGTAACAAAATTGTAGTTTTGCATTTTTCAAAATAATGATAGAAGACGATGAATTTATGAATTAATAGTTATGTATAGTTTACCATGGTTTTTTTATCTAAAATTTCCTGTTCCTAATGTTTCAGAAGATTTAAATACTATAATATTCATTACGATTTGTTATTTGACAAATATTTGATGAATATACAATAGCTTTTATACAAACAAAATAAAACAAAAAAATGATTTAAAATTATATGTATATTATAACAAAATAAAAAATTGTTTCCAATTTCAATAAAATTTATTTGTAGTCTCATCTCAATTAAATTTTATATTTATTAACTTTCAATAAGTATGATTTCCCTTAATTAAATTATATAATTTCCTCAGGTACAATTCTAACACAAATATACATAATTCAAAAATTAAATCTAAAACAAATTTAATTTCTCCATATTTCGCTAAAATAACACAAAGTGTTTTATTATTCTAAAATTAATGTACCTTGATTGTTTTCATTAAATTTTAATACTATACAGTTTTAAAGTTTCAAACGTTCCTTAAGTAAATCATGTGATTTGTCAACTGACTATTTCAAAAGAATTTTCTTTGTCCTAACTATAAATAGGTAATATCCTTGGGTTTCAGATAAATATAGTAATTTATGTTAAAAAATTTAGGTTATTTAATTTTCTATTTTGTATTTTATATTTTCTGTAATGGAGATTAATAATAAAATTAAATTATATAAAACTAAGAAATCTAATTCTAAATTGTCATCATTTTCAATAAGTCAATGATATCAGTCAAGAGTTAAAGCATTAATTTCAAAGAAACTTCAAAGAAAGAGGAATGTTTTTTTTTAGTTACCATTACCGTCCACATTAAAGAGGAGTCAAACATCATCAAAAACAAGAAATGAGGAAAGAGAAAAAGATCGAAGAAAATGATTTGGCTTTTGATCTCATTCTTTTTTTCTCTCTTGATCTTTACTGTGGGAGTTTCAATTCGGTAGCTGAATATCCGTGCGGCTACCGACAGAGTTCGGCTGAAAATTAAAAACGATATACCATGTATCACGACATGTATACACACATGTATACGATAGAATTTGTACATATTCGTGGCTCGATTTCGATTTCATCGAAGAAGTATGGGGAGCCCAGGAGTTCGTGCCGGCTTTAACGGCAGCGGGATTCTGGTTTTCAGGTTTCGGTCACGCAATGTTTTTTTTCTCTGTTCCCGGTACCCGGTTATCTTTTGCTGCGGGCAATCTTCACGTCGTTCATTTTATTCTCTTTTAGCTCGGTGTCCTTTCTTCGCGACCTTCTACTACCAATGATCTCACATTTTCTCCGTTTTCGATCACTCTTTGCCACGGAACGTCCTCTCCGTGGTCTTTTCCAACTTGTAGCGGGGGAAATTGTTTAACTCTTATTCATTCTTATGTTAATTTGGTGTTGGTTTCATGTTAAGTTCATGTTAATTTTCTCACAAAAAGTTATTTTATTTTGCAGAATGTAAGTACATTTATGCGGGGTTCAGTGACATTTATTTTTCTCATACATCGCATATATTCTTGACATTTTTGATAAGTATCACCAGAACTGTGAACAATATTTATTATCAGAAATTCTATGTGTCAATTGATTATTGATAAATAAACAAAGTTATCTGTTTATATCTCTCACATATTATTAAGTCTTTCGACAAGCAATATAATATGTATCGTATAATTATCACTTTATATTTAGTGTACTTACCACTTTTTCGAAACTACATATAGCATTTATAACTTTGAACATGTGTTCAAGATCGAGGAGTAGAAGATGTAATGAGTGATCGTTGCGTTAAATAAAACTGGAATAGCAATTTCACACGAAGTTGAACATCTGAATGGAAATAAAATTATATTCCACTTTATTTTACATGAAAATAAAAGCGAATTTTACGTGCGATTGAATAGAAATTCAGTTTATTTATTGTTATTAAAACAAATTTAATTATTTATCTGTCCTATATATTAATATTTTACTATGTAAATTTGATAAGGGACATATTAAGTTGAAAAGATCACGGATAAAGAATAACTATATAACAATTAGCAAAAAATAAGTAACGTAAATAGTACAGTTACTTAATTGTTAACTATTTAATATTGTGTTGATTAATGCGATCGCCGAATGTAGGGTCGGTTCATACTAGAAGTTAAATTTTGTATTGAAGGAAGAATTACAGATACAACATTATAAAAATATATTATTAATAATATATTTATTAATAATATAAAATTTAAAAAAAACATATAATGTCTATATAATATAAAAAGTAGAAAAATACGAAAGAAAAACGATAATAACACTTATAATGATAATACACAGACTAAAAAGAGTAGGCTATAATTTGAAATAACTGTTACAAAGAATTAACAAAGCAGCAAATAGAGTCCGAATGAAGCTGAGGATTGGAAAAATAAGGTTACTTATCAAGAAGTTTAAATCAAAGTTAGCTAATGTTTTTAATTATTTAATAATAAACTAATATTCCTATTGGATAGTGTGTATTTTATACAATATTTGTATTCTCTTATTTATGTTTCTCTTTAGCTCGAGGATGTGCAAAAGAAACTTTAGGTGCGTATACTTACCAAATCTTCCAAAACGTCTTAATGAATATGGATCCAAGTTTCGGAATTATGAAATGTTTTCTGAAATAAATTAATATTTAAGAAATATTCAAGAAATATTTAAAAACAAGGTTCCTGGAAGGTATGTTGAACATGTGAAATGGCTATATTCACTCAATTAAATTGGATTTTCATCTAAAAATATGGGGATATTTAAAAAGTCAATTGATTACTTTAATAAATGAATTGACACAAAGAATCGAAAAATTGCTGTCATCAAATAAGAGAGATACCAGGAATTTTTCAACGAGTGTGTGATTTTATGAAAAAATATGTCGAAATGTGTGTTGAAACATAGGAATATATGGGACATATAACACGTTATAATGTCTTACTAAAACATCTCATAACTCTGAAAATAATAGTTTTTGGAATCATATTTATTAGGATTTTTATTTGTTTGATGAGTATACACTTTTAAAGTTTGTCATGACAAAAAATTGTTGTTGTGTGATATTTTTTATTGATAATACTGATAATCATCAACATAGTTATATATATATAATTATTAATAATAGGTATATAATCTTGATTTATATAGTGTATCTGCAAGGCTATGGTAGAAACTTGGATACAATTAAATGATTCCATAACAATTAATGTGACTGTTTTGCCCGAACAATAATTAATTATAATTATATATATACTTTCAAATTAAATTTATAAAAGCGCTATTGATCTAGGCTAACACTAAATTTATTTTAGATGATAGATTTAATTTAGATTTTAGATTTATTTATTTAAAAATTAGTTTTTTGTATTTCAAATATTAAATATATTATTTAATATTACATACTTACATTACAAATATTATAATAACAAAAGTCATTCATTTTGATAGAGGAAAATTCCACATATTTCTCTTGTATAATAAAAACCAGAATATGAAAAACTATGAAATAAAAATAAAATATAATTGATTATATTTAATTATTAAATATATAAAATATAAATAATTCAAAATAAAATTATGGAGAATATAATAGAAACAAAATATAATTATAATTATGGATGTATTTATCTCGAGAAACTAAAAGATGTTTGAAAATGACAAACAGAACTCATTGACAACATCTGACAGTAACAATAGGTATATAATTAGCAATGAGAAAGTGTAAGAACTGAACAAACATAATCAATAAATCGCGAATTTTTATACAAATTCGTATTTTTTGAAAATATAATTAAAGAAATAGAACTTTAATAGAAAATTATTTTATGTATCAAGTTTTATAAAAAGCTTTGAACATTTTATATATCTTTTCATATTGTGCCCATTCTATGTAATTTTTTATTTTAAAATTTTCTATAAATTTTAATGTAATTTTCTATAAAATTTGACATAGAAACTCGCATCAATAATATTGTAATCTATTTATTATTTTCACTCTAAAGATATTGACGTACACACATAACGTAGCATCTGTTTTACAAAAACCTATATCCTATACGCTGACAGCAGATCGAGAGTGTTCAATAACAAGTTTAAAATTTGTTCTACATAGATCCCTAGTCTAATGTAATTAATTTTCTAAACAAAAAGAACGGAATAGAAAAATATCAGATGGAAATGCTTAAAAAAGTATACTTAAATAAGAGTAGACTTAAAACTTGGATCTATCAATAATACTTTAACGTATTCCTTATTGCATTTGCATTCGAAATTGACTTTAGCACTATAAAAATTGTTGTGTTTCAATTTAAAATTAAAAAAAATTCTTTTAATTGTAAAAGCACTCAATAGGGACAAAAAGAGAAAGTATTCAGTATTTTGCTCTTAAACTGAAATTAAAATTAAAATTAAAAATAAATTTAAAAATCAAGAAAGATTATAGTATACATTTTTATATGTTTATTACCTATTATATATATATATATATATATATATATATATTATAAATGCATTTTCAAGTGATAAATATGAAACACCAATCTTCTGGTTAGTTAAAATAAACTGTTAAGCTAGAAAGTCTGAATATAATATGTTGTAGTTTACAACAGTTTTTTTCTGACAAAATCAGGCACGATAATCGTATATTTTTTGCGTCAGTACCGCTGTAGAATTCTTCGCAACATTGACCATGGACAAGAAAGATGCTTCTCGGTACTCGCTACTTCTCAGTAATTTCTACCTCAGCAATCTCCTTATTTTGGTGCTATTAAAGAAGCATTTTACTTCTTAAATCTTATTTAACAAGAAAAGCTATTGACCGGTATTATAATACTTGATCTAAAATAAATAAATGTTATTTACACATTATTTACAATAATCTAAAGATGCATTAGAATTTTTTATAATTAAAAATAATGTAAAAATTAGTAAAAGTAAAAAAAAAAGGCAAATAAAGCGTATCTATACCATCATTAATCCAGCGCAGTCACAATTTTATTTAACATAATAGATACTTACAATTAGTATTTTAAAAATCTGTAGTGTATTTATTTCTTAGTTGAAATTTTTCTTTTTTGAAATATAGTGAAATATTAGCGCTAAAAGCACTGATTTTAAATTAGCTTTTTCTTTATAACTGAATATTTCACTGTATATCATATTTACTATATTATCTCTAATATAGTAAAATATTATCGCTAATATATATTACTATTAGCTCTAGTATTTAATATTGTAATATCTATCTTAATGATATCATTATTTTACAAAATCGACGTTATAATAAATAATCAAGTTTTAGCACATTTCATTTAGATAAAATAAAATAATAAAATAAAAAATAACAATTAGAAATAACATAGGAAAAAGTAATCTTAGAGTCAAGTAGTATTTATTATTTTCATTAATTCGATTATTAGAAAAGAAATAATAATTTGATACAAGAAATTATGATGAGATTGCTTGTCTATTGATAATGTTGACATATAAGAATTGGAAAATATTTGAGAAATTATTTGCAAAAAAATTTATTCAGATATAAAATAAAAAATAAAATAGAAAATTACTTTGTTTGACAATCAAATGATGAAACAATTTAAAGAAAAATCATTTACATGTTCAAATAAACAAATAAATGCGTAGTTATTTAAAATAACATCCGACTAAATAAAATATTAAAATATATATTATTCAATTTATTATTTTTGAAATATGTTATTTGAATAATGCCCGTATCTTTTCTTCTTTCATCGTGTGAAACAAATGTCGAAACTTAATTAACTGATTTTTTCGAGCGTAATTCGCTTGGGTTCTCGAAACTCATTACCACCTTTAAAAGTGTAAACATGCCAGACTTTCACGTGCTTTACTTGCTTGAGTGCAAGATCGAATATCATAATTACAAATGGAATTCGTTTCCGCTACATTGCACGCACGAACCATTTACTGAATATGCTTCTTTCTTGATATTCATCTGCTCCTTGTTAAATGGGAATTTTTTAATACATATTTTAATGCTAGTCAATTATTTTTCTTGCGTGCAGGGAACAAGTTTTGAAAAAGATATTAGAGCCACAATTTCTACAATTTTTACTTATTTTTAAAAATTTTATCATACACATACATACATACTATATACTAATATATATACTATATTATACTATAGTATATACTGTATATGTATATATATGTACATTTTACGTAAAAATTTTTTAAAAAATTTTAGTAATTCAATTTCTATAAATTTTATTATTATTTTATTTTTATTAATTAAAATATTTTTTCCTGATTTGTGTAGAATTAGAATTTACAACATATAGTTTTAAGATAGCATTATGAACTACAAAACATACGAAGGTCAATCATTATTTGAATTGTTTCGAATAACAGTTAACAAAAATAAATGTTTGTAATTAAGAAAAAAATTCGTAAATTTTTTTAGATATTTCAATCAAAATTAATATATCAATTGTTAGTAATTGTTATTACTAGTAAAATACTTTTATCTGTGTTCATTCAAAAAATTCATTTACTATTTTTGTATTTCAAAAATATGTTATTTAATTCAAGGCGAAAGCCAATTGTTGGTTGCTTTTAATTTGATGTTTGCACAAAAAAATTACCTAGTTTTTTTTTAAATCAACGAGTTATATTTTTAAAATATTCTTATTAATCTCTAATTTCGTTTGTAATTATGCTCTAAACTTAAGCAATTTTTGTCTTTGCAATTTTGCACAGGCAATGCTGCGCTATATGATTTGACTGCTTTATATTATTACTTACATAATATTGTACATGAACTACAATTTCGCTATGATGCATAGTGTAGCATAGGCGAACAAAAATAAAAAAATTCAGATATTTATATGACAATGTTGAAGATTATTAAATTGTGAAAAATAAATCAAATGAAAAGCGAAAAATATTTTTGTGCACAGTCAGTTTTTGGTGTTCGTTCTATATCTACCACAGTTTATTATTAGTGTTTTATAATATTATAAAACATGTACATTTATAAAAAAATAATGGAAAATACCTATTCCTCAATGTATGTACATTCTCATAATTTAAATTTTAATTAAAATTAAGTTAAAATCAAAGTTTTAAATTAACTTGTGAAAAATTTGGCACGAAATATCCTAGATCTTTAATAGTTTTTATACTTATTTAAAAAATATGATTTTTTTGTGACGAATTGGTGTAATTTTGCATTTGTTTCATTCTGTTATATGTATGATAGCTACTTATTTCGGATGCTCTTAATTTGAGATATCAAAAAATTATTTTAAATTATTTTAAAAAATTTAATAACGATATTTCTGGAATTGAACAATTTATAATATTTAGAGATGGGAAAAAAATTAATTCGCACAATCATCGATGACTTGCAAATCGACATAAGTGAATAAAAAAATAGAGAATAATTTTAAAAATTTCATAAAATTTATTAATTTTTTACATTGCAAATAAAATTTGATATTGAGATATTAGATGTCAGAATTTTGATTTTTCTTTAAAATTCTATCATTTGGTCATCGTAGGACTGTACAAAGTTGCAATTGACAAATAATGTCACATGATGTTGCCATTTCTTTTCTCAAAATATTTATATAATATTCATATTTACATATATAATAATCGCGCAAAGATTTTTTTGTTATTTTATATAATGTTATGAACGATGTAATAAATGACTTGGTAAATATCATTGATTTATTACAATTACATTGGCTGATAAATATGAATGTTGCTTGGACAAATTTTTATATTTATCAATATGCTACATTAAGAGAAATTACATTGCTCAATTTTGCTTTATAATGCTTGAATATTGTGTGCATCTATCTAAATATTGTTCATAATATGTACTTAAGTACATCCAGCCTGTACTATATTTACAATATAATTACTTCTTTATTGACGCCTCTATTTGTAAACATAACTACATTTGTTAACCAGTGTGAAATCATAACCAGATGCGACGCAACATATGCTTGTATCGGTGTGAAATCGAAATAACAGAGATTACTAGTCTGCTTCATTCAATTATACACTGAATTAACATGTGAACCATTATGATAATTAATTTATATTTATGCTGTTGGATATAAAAAGTGCCTCAAAGCGCTTAAGCTTCTTTTGATGCCTGAATGAGACGACGTATATTAATATTCTAAATATACTAAAAAATATGTAATTCAAATTCTATTAATGATACTATTAAGTAAAAATATTCAATTCTTTAATATTACAAACAATCAGTTAATAATTTTACTTCAAAAATATATACTAGATTTACTACAGAAATATTTACTATATCTAATTTATATTGCATATAAACATAATTTTTGTCACTGAAACCCTCCTTGCATTCAATGATATTATTTTTAAACTCTATTGATTCGTGTTTTTTTGCCTTTATCATTTATCTACAAGATAGATATAGAACCTTGAATATGGGAATAAAAATTGAATGGGGGAATAGAAATTTGACGATTTCTTAATGTCGAATATCGTCAATTATTTCAGTTGACGCTTAGGAATTTAAGATTTGATATTTCATGCAATTTCAGTAACAATGGTATTTAACAATAACATTGCAAGGAAAACAATGGTGAAATGTTTCGACATTTGGTTTCATGATAGTATCCGATATTCCTTATTCGTTGTACGTGATATTCCTTATTACATCTCGTTCATTCTATTTAACTTATTGTGATTTACTTCAAGAATTATATATTCTTTAATCCACCAATATTCAAGATTGCGAGATAAAATCACAGCAATTACAGATGAAATAATTTTCAAAGTAGACTAATATCTCTACTCAATGTCTGAAGAACATATAGCGCTGAAATTTTTTTGAAAAATAGTATGATAACACCTTTGTATTCATATAAAAAAACTTATTAAAAAATTAAAAACTTTAAACTCTATTACAATTTAAAAATAGTTAGATTTTTACATTCCACATTATCATTTCTATGAAATCTCACGATATTATAGAACGAGGTATATTATTGTAGTTTGAGTTTGAATATGTTTGAAAATATTTAATTATCACGCTTGTGTGCCTCACTCTAATTATTATTACGTGATGTCATTTCGCGTTAAACATGTTGAAATGAAGATCATTTTTGCAAGAAATTAATATTCCTCTTGATTCTCTAAAACATGGGAAACAATCCGGATCCGCTGTGAAACCGCTAAAGTGGCAATAGAATAAGGACGTCAGGTGTGCCCATAGAGAGCCAGGTCTGGCTTGCCCTAGAAATGATAATTATTCAAACCGGTATTACATAGTAATTAATCTGGAGGCAGATTAGTGCCGGGCAACGCCACGATGGGCGTTGACTGATCGAGTTAGCGTTGAGTTAGGGATTTCGCTGCACGAGCTTGGCAGCCCCCGGAAGGTCGGCTATGCTCGTCCATCATCACCCTGTTTCCACCAGAACGAACCGTACGTAGCCCGGCTCTGAGACCGGAGTCGTTACATAATTAACGTGACTTCAGTTTAATTTTGCTGCAGACAATTAGCGCGACGAGCCATTCACCTTGGTTAAAGTCTCAAGATGATTCTTGGAATCGTATTCTCTTATCTTCTTCGGTGACATTTGTTAGTGCTTTGTGCACCGCGGCAGCATTCGTGCGTAGCGTCTATTTGTGTTCATTCACAAACATTTTCTGATACGCTGTATGTCCAATGAAATATTCGTTTTTGTTAAAATTTTGAGCGAAATTGTTATGCACGATAATCGATAACTTTGTAATTTGATGTTCAATGACTGTTTAATACTTTGATATTTTTTATATTTAGTTTTTTTAATATTTAAAATTTTACTGTTTTTCCTGATTGATATTAAAACGTTTTTGCTTAATACTGTTTTATGTAGATATCTTTTAGTAGGCTCCTTTCTCTATCTATTCCTGAGTATTAATTGGAAATTTCTTTATTATTTTTAAAATCTCAATCAATTAATACTCGATCAATGTTTATAATCCAAAAGACATTCAAGATAATTTTATAATGATATATGTATAAGTGTATCTTTAATGATACATAATTGCGTTTGTAATTATAGTTATTTATTACTTATTACATCTACTAGTCACTTAACTGTTCTCTTATATTAATAATAACATATGGAAAAGAAGATAATTGAAATGTAAAATTTTAATATGAAATTATTCAATATATAAGTATATATAATATATACTTGTAACAATTACAGCGGTGAAACATGTTCAAATAATTTTTGTAACAAATAATAGAGAGTGATTCATCTTGATTAAAGTTCAAAACAATTTAACTTATAATTGTGTTCGCAATACAAGCTACATGCCATTAAAGAATTTTTTGTTATAGTAAATGAAGAATCAATCATGAATGGTTACTTGAGAATATAGAATGACAAGAAAAATTTATTTTTTGATCATGAAATATACCAAAAATTATAGCGAAAAGCCTCATACTCAGGATTGGATTTATGTTGACACTAATGACACTATAAATAGCGTTAGGATTTGAAAAATCCTACATCAAATTGCTACTAATCTGTATGTTGATATAGTGATTAATTCGACCTAATATATCTAATATACTGATAAATTCGAATTTCTTCAAATATGATTTAAAGCTTAAAATTCTTGGAAATCGTGGTAGGTCTTGAATGTTTTGAAAGCTTTGAAAATATTGAAAATATTGGATATCATTTTGGATATCTTGAAATTTTAAGAGTTGTGATAGAGTTTAATAGCGTGATGGATATTCGATACTTCGAAGTTTACTGATTTTCTTTTTATATTTATATTTTATAATTTTATATCAGTTTGTAAGATACTTTATACTCGTCAGGCTATTGTATCATATTATAATTCTTATTAAAAACAACAGAACTTTCAAGATTTCCAAGATTTTTGAGACAATCAAGACTTTTAAAACTCAAGACCTAACAAGAATTTTAGGCTTCTAACTGTAAGCGTCGGAATTTGGACACATGGAATCAAAAATATTTGTCAAAAATATTCATAAACGACTATTAGAATTACAAAAGTTGTTAGTATACAAAGACCGGGATATAAATTTTCTAGTTAAAAATCAATTATAATAGGTATTATTTGCAAAATAGAAAGACTTTTTTCCAAGTTGTTGATAATAAAAAATAAACATAAAATAACTATGTTTGAGAAACGATTGAACTTTTAAATCATTCTTTCACTTGAAAACAATATAACATTAATATAACATATAATGTATGTATATTATATTATATATATTACATATCTATATATGATCAACATTATACGTTTTGCGCATATTCAAAAATCAGAAAAAAAATATAATAGAAGAATAAATATATTATAAAACAATATTTATCTACGTTCATATAATTAATGATTATATTGTCTTACATTATATGTATGTGCAATGTGTAAAATTTTTCAATCAAGGTTTTATAAATTATAATTAATTGTTATTTACGTTAGCTCAAGAGTCCCAAAATGATTATTAGTTTCAGATTCCGCAAGGGTTAGATCCTTTCTCGGGAATTTTCCAATTAAATCTTCGGAGATATCCAATAAAAGGAAAAGAATAAAATAAAAAGGAAAAATGTAACAATTTACGAAATTTGTTGGAAAAATGGCAATTCCGACCATGACGATATTTCAGCGTTCGCCAGGCATCGGCAACGCGTGGTTTCTGGCATATCATTCGCGATATTTCGACGTCCCTGGAGAAATCGCGGGATTTACCGGCAGGTCTTCACGAATGTCAGAGTAAATTTTGTGCTAGACCCCGATCGCGCCATCCTGCAACCGAGCCCATCATAACGTACAGATTATTCGTGCTAGATCGATCAATGATGTACACAGATCCGATTCGCCTTTCCTTCTCGCGCTCTTAACAATCCCCGGAGGAGTGGTTCATCATTTTAACTTGCAATTTTTTTGGTATGTATGGATAGTGGCGTATGTCGGAACCAATTTCCGAGTGAAATCGCAGCGGGGCTGGGAATTATTTGCTGATTTGGTGCGGTGGAGGCTTGATAGTCGGAATTTAGAATTGATACCATTGAGATATATGGATATTGACATTCAAAGATCCCTATTTCTAAAAAGTTTATGTGTTTTATAAAGACATTTACGTAAAAATTTGGAATGGTGTCAAGCTTTAGATTTAATAGTTCTGTCTTGTATTATTTTATTTGCTGTTATATATAACAATTATACAATTATGAAATTTGTAAAACTTAGAAGTTAAATGCTCTTGTAAGGAAATTATTTAATCTATATAATTCTATAAATAATCTATAAATTTATATTCTAGTTTATAATTTATATTTACAATTCTTTCAATATTGCGAGTACAACTTTTATGTGCAATTAGGTACTATTGTTGATCCTTTTTATAAACGTAAATTAGTACTTTAATCGTAAAAATCTAATATAATTATAATTATAATTTACGATTCTAAAATTCTAATCAGGAAGATATTAAAAGTAACGGAAATTCCACAATTTCTTTTTAGGAACTTATTGCTGAAATTTAAAAATTTTTAATTTTTAATTTAAGCTACCCATAAACAATATTTTTCATAAATATCAAAAAATGATCACCCCATATATTTACTTCTTTATTTATACACATTTAATATGTATACATACATCTACATGAATTATATGAATTATCAAAGGAAATTTTGAAAATTGATTGAATAGTATCTCATAAAGAAAATATAAATTTACGTTCGAGTAGTCAACTAATATTAAATGTGAAAATACAGCAAAACTCGTTCTCGGATATAGATAAACGCGAAGTAACATACAAGCGGTACGGTTACGATACATTTAGAATATATACGACAGAACATCTTGGGGGTAACTTTGAATAATACAACCGTTTCGCTTATATTTAAAGTGAATAAAGTGAAATGAGCATGAGAGAAGCACGAATATTGAAAGCACTTGAATAATACAGAATTATTTCCATAGAATATTATTTTCAAAAAAGTAAAAGTTGAAAGAACCACTGAAATATTTTGATATTTTAAAGGTTGTTTAAATAATGCTTATTATTTTTTAATGAGATTTATTCTAAGAAGAAACAAATTCAAAATAATGAAGACACTGATCATTAAAATATTTTTATATTTGATAGTTCAAATGTCCAAATGTTATGCGCAAATTGGCATAAATTAATTCTTTATAAGAAAAAATATAGACCAAATCTTTCCTTCGAAACTTGGTTTCTGAGAAAATCGAATTTAAAAATTTGTTTAATATCTAAATACATATGAATTACATATGTACATATGTACATTACATGAAGTACATATAAATTCTTTTTGTTTAAGGCCTTATTTTCAAGAAAATATTGAATATGTTTGAATATATTTAATTAAGAACTGATTATGTTTATTCTTGATAGATATTCAATTTAATTTTCTTGGAAACATCGTCTCCTGTAAAAAAAGTCTGTCATTCATTCTAGAATTAATCAAATTTAAATGTGATTGATAAATTTTAGAATAAAGTATAATTGATGGATCTAATTTTTTCGAAAAATAAGTCAATCAAACAAAAAAATTTTATTCTTAATAAAGAATATAATAAAGAAAAAAATTTTTTTTTTATCATTTCACGAGGAATTAGTATATTACGTGCCCATTTGCAAACATGCCATCATACTTGCAATAATTTTTTATATTAAAATTGATTATCTTCAAATTTATTTATAAATATGTTACTATACTTATTTATAATAGAAACATATGGTGCAATAATTGGACTCAATATACCTAAGAATATCATCGAAAAATTTAAACAGTATATTTTGAATAAGTATTGCATATTTTTATTAATAAGAATTATATAATATAAAAAATTGGTGTATGTTTTTGATTTGTTTTTGTAATTGGAATAACCTCCTGTTAATCATTCTTTTCTTTTAAGTCTAGGATAAACAAAATTCAGATGTACTTGATAGATACTTTCAAATTCGATTTTCTCAGAATCGAAGCCTTAAACAAAGCCTTGAACAAAAAAATTTATTCTTTATTTTTTTCTTATTTTCTCATGAAATCACTTCTCTCATGAAATCACTCCTCTCCCGATTGAGAGCATTATACTGTGAAAAAATATTATTCATCAAAATTCAATGATTAAGAACATGAAAAATTATTCATTTGCTCGCTGTATTTTTCAGATCAAACCTTAATAAGAAAATTGTTAATTTTTTTCTATTTCTACTAGAGGCTATTACACTTTTTATGTCAGAAACTCAATATATTTTGAAAAGTACATAATTTTAATATTTTATTCAACTGTTTGCCTAATGTCAGAGAGCCCAAGCATTGACAAAAACTATATGTGTTAAAATAAAAAAAATACCTTATTTCTATAACAATAAGAATTGACATAAAATTATTGTATTTACATGAATTGGTTAAAATTATTATTAAGATCATAAAATGCAACATTTAATGATTTCTAATGTTATTATCGTACGGCGTTTAGTGGCTGGTGGAGAGGCACTTCCGGATTAAAAGGTTGTTCAGTCGATGAAAATTACCATAGGGGCTCTCGTAACGCGAAAACTCGTAAGCTAAAGGCAGTGAGTTTTATCGTGAGCACGTGGGGGCTTGCTTAATTTTATGCGATTTTTTATCGACGCCTCGTAATATCGATAATGCAAGGCACTGCTGTTTCACCTCTCGCTCCATCCCTTTTCCCCCAAGTGGTTCGTACGTAGGTCGAAGGGTGGCTTATATCAAGTTATAAGAGTTTGAGAAATGATCGCTGCATCGGAGTCTGCTATCTTTTCTTTTACCCTTCAGTCGAACCTGACCAACAGCATTCGAAAGTTTTTAACTTAATTCCCGTTAATCTTTAATTTCTTTCGGCAGTCAATGAAAAATTTATTGATCTGAAATCTATTTTTTAGTAATTGTTCGTGATTGATGATAATTGCTGATTTAATTGATCTTTTGTAAATATTGATTTGATATATTAATTAATTGAGGCGTGAACATCAAAACTGAACCAATGAAAATTGTTTGAAAATTTTTGATCTACCTCCAAAACTGCTTGAAAGATTTAAGTATTTTTTTCCGAAGTCTCTCTACATCGAATTAAAATATTTTACATATTTTATTCTTTACACGTTGATATTTATTATGTTTTAATAAAAGAATTTCACTTTAATATTATTTGCAATGTCCTAGTCAACGTTTTCTATAAAACTTCTAGAATATTTGCTATTATTAATATTTTGAAACAAAGATCTTTGAACGAAATTTTAAATATAAGCATCTTTTTGTTAGTATTTTAAATTGGTGTACAGTTGAGTTAAAACTAAAGAATTATAATTAGTTACAAATAGAATTAAAATATTAATTGTTTCTGAAGATAATAAAGTCATGTATTTCTTTTGGATTTTTTAATCGTATTTTAATAAATAAATAAATAATGATTCTCTGATAAAATGGTTTTATTGGTTCAGTTTTATTCCTCACTGTAGATAATTCCAACATACAAATTATTTGAAGTTAATCGTAATCATTTTTTAATTAATTTATAGAGTTGTAAATTGTATTTTGCATTATGTTTGAGATTTATTTTATGTTTTTATATATAAAAGTTGTTATATTCATATAATTCTTATAATTATATAAATCGCATATAAAAATAAATTTTTCTTATTAACATCATTCAATTTCTATATTCTTGGTTTTCATCTTCTTTAGTTTTGTATTCAATTTTTATATCTTCGTCAAACCGAATTTCTTTTGTTAATTTAATTAGTATATAGAGAATATGTTTTTAATAAGGTAAGTTTCTAAGAAAATTCATTAATTTAAAAAATTCATTAATTATGTCATGATGTGAAACTATAAATTTTTATTCTTCTTCATTATTTTATTCAAGTCTTTAAAAAATTATCGAATGATTCAAGTTCTTTCCAAATATGTAATATATTTTTTAATGAGAGATAAAATAAGCGTAAAATATAGTAAAATTTTATGTTTGTAACAGTCAAGAAATACTATACTAGAATGATTATTTAGTATATTTTTCTAATATACTAAAATAATGCGACAAGAGTCTCATAGTCTTGAAAAGAGTTTTATAGTCTTCTGTATAATAATATTTAGTTACTTAATAAAGTTGCAATTAAGTATAAAAAATATTATTTAATTTTTTTAACTGTAATTATACGTACATGACACAAATATACGTATATACATTATATGTACATTATATATACATAAGTAATAACACGTATATTCCTGCTCAAAAATCTTGGGACACCTAATTTTTAATAGATATTTGATATTTATTGTATATAAATGATTAAATTTTTAAACTGTCCATATATTTCATAATAAATTGTTTCATAATATATTACACATATAATATTTAATCTTTTATATTTTGGAATAAACGGTGCAAATATATAATTAGGATTTGTTTTAAAACTTTTGAGCGATGTATGTATCTACATCTACATTTATAAAGTTCTTAGTTCCTATCTTATCTCAGTAAAGAGTCATCAAATGTACAAAAATCTATTTTGTGACTTGAAAAATTCTGTTTTTCTTCATTTTTACATAAAACATTAAAAATTTCAATTTCTGTATAAAAAATTTCAAAGATAGGAAAAGAATTTACGTTATATATAAGTTTTCACGTTTGCATTATACCATAATGGGTTACCTTGAAATCGTGTTACCGTGAAATCGTCGGCGAAATCGTGTCGATGAAAACATTGTCCGTGAAATAATTGTTGGTGATTTCAACGGCCCTTACCATAATACGATAAGAGAAGTTTGGTTTGGAAGAAGTAATATTTTGCTTCTTTCGCGAAATGTGTTTCTTTATTCTCTGAAGTGTGGAAATAAATCCTAAAGATGGCTAACATTCTTGTTGTTACAACTGCCCTCAAGTAATTTTCTCGATTGGAACTGTATCTTTTTACATTTCTAGAAACGTTTAGTTTTCAATATATACTAACAAACACTCTCATTATTGCAGTTATCCCTGCGTTTTCTAATCTCACTGTCAGAGACGCATGTCTCTGATGTTCAACCAGAGCTGGATAATATTTGGCGAAATAAATGTTTCAAATATTATTTAATATCTTATTGTTAGATTATGAAATAAAATAGTATTTTAAATAGGATGTAAAATTTCGACAATAAAATATTTTCATTTTAACAATCTGAACCACAAACTAAAGTATTTTATTTTGATAATCTGAAACATAAAATAAAATATTTTATTTTAATAATTCGAAACAAGATATTTTGCTGAAGGTATTGGGTTATCCCGTAAGTAATGCTTAGATGAGTTATTCCGTAACTAATAAAAAACAATTTTTTTTATTCATTCTTTGACCTAAAACCTAAAAGTTTCTATCGTTGAGATATAAAAAGAAATGAGAAATATGTTTAATAAAGTTGAATGTTTTCATTTCTTCTGTATTGTTTTAAAACTCTGAAAAACAGCATTACTTACTTCTTTCGTTTTTTATTTTCTTTTTTTTTCACGTAGAAATATCATGATTTTCGGTACACAGTTTTTGAAGAAACATCAGGAAATTATTTATACTCTTAAATATACTGAATGTAAATCATTATTTTGTTTTAAATAATATTTAAAATAAAAAAAAATAAAATATTTTAAGATAAAATCCAAATATTTTCGGTATTCTTCAAGTAAAATATTATTTTCAAATACTAAATTTTAAAAACTTATTATATGAAATGAAATATTTCATTTTCAAAGTTATACGCATACTTCAAAATAAACAGGATTATTCACTATTTATTATTTAAAACAGTATTTTACACACTGTGTTCAATCATGATTCCTTGAAAAGCTTTAATTAACCGTCCAATATTTCACATTTGCAAGTTAAAAACAACAAAAATGAAAAAAAATAGTGTTAAACGTTTCGAAAATACAATTTTAATAATGTAACGATTACTTCATACAATTTCAGAATTGTTATACAATGATTTTGTGGACGGTTCAAAAATTAATTTGTGTTTTGGTGTAGTATCTTTTATTAAAATATCTATTCGTACCATACAAATAAAAACGATATAATTATTATATATTATATAATAACTGAATATAAGTCGTTATATCGATTGATAGTTTTGAAAGAATATTTGTACGGCATAAGTCGTTTTTATTGAGAAGAAGTATATGTATGTTGGATGGCTTCAAAAGTCTTCATATATTAATTCTTTGTGCTGAAAAATTGACATTTGAAAATTTTTTCAAAGTAGATGTATAAAAATGAAATTATAATGTATAATTAACGTTCTATTAAAGAAGCTGAAATAAACAATGTTTAATCGTTGAATTAAAGGTATGTTTATTGCAGATTGCTTAGTTAAAGTTATTATTAAATAAATCACTGTTTTAAAAAATGTCACTCTTAGAATCTATAAAAAAGAAATTACTTTAGAATATCTTTATAAAATTTATCTGTAAAAAATTGAAAAGAAAGTAAGTTATATAGAAAATCATAATTATTTTGTGTAAAATAAATATTCGTTTTTCATAAAGAAACAAGGAAGTAGTTTTCAAAAGATATATTATGATCCATGTTATTATTTCCAGAATAAATTTATTAATACAAAATATGTAGTATTTGACCAAAAGATCAGGGAGGATACTACAAGATACTATTTTAGATAAAAAGATATTTAAGATAAAAATAAAATAACTATTTAACAAGTTCATAAAAATCTAAAAATACTAATGTGTAAAAATGTCCAAAATAATATTCATAAAGTACTTATGTTCATAAAAATATGATTTTTGTATAAACATTTATAATTCGATGAAATATTTATAATTGATGAAAAAGATGACAAAACTCTTACAGTCACACATGCGCAAACAAGCAAAAAACTAAAGAACAGAAAACATTAAAAATTTTAATTTGCAATTTTTTAACGAAAACTCGAAAATTAACGGGCGCAATGAATTAAAGAAACGTATGTATAAAAATTATGAGGCATGCAACATTAAAATAAAAGAAATACATATATAGAAAAATAAAAACGAAAAAAAATCAGGGAATAACCCTGCAAGAAGATGAATAGGAAGAGAAAATAGAAACAAGGGAACGAAGAAGAAGAGAAACGTGTACCAAGCATAAACATTGCGTATAAGAAGTGAGAGTTGGCTAAAGGATAATTTTGCAGGGTGGATATATATTTTCCTGGAATCCGTTTAAAACCGTTTAGTTGTCTGTTATGTTAGTTCAATTACGTTACTCGTAGATATCTAGAGTGACCGGCACCGACTGTTTTCTAAATACGTAGCTACTAGGACTGGATCGAGCCGGGAATATGATAACCTTTTGTAATGCATGCTGCTTCGTAAAGATTCATACCGCGGATAGTATTGCGCCTGAAATTGCACGTCTAAAATGGATTCCCAAGGTAGCACGTAGATATACGCGAAGCCATTGTTCCGACAGGCTTCTTACGTATTTTTGTCCCGGCAACTGATGTGAATCGAATTCGACGAATTCGTTTCAATTTTCTTCGCTGCCAGCTTCAAGAGTTCCTTGCAATTCGATGCAATAAGAATATCCAGGTGGTGTAAATGATTATTCTTTTCCGATAGCCTTCCAATCGAATCGACGTTATTGATCAATTTTTTTGCGCGTTTGATAGTAAATGTAAAATAATAGATCTCTGAAATGTAAATACCCAGCATAAAAATGGTAAATGTTGTCAAGATTATTTGGAAAAAGAAATAGAAGAATTTTTATCTATATCTACGTAATCTTTGATGGAAATAATTTACGCAAAATAATATATAGGTAATAAAAATAATTGAAGGATTAAAGAGTTCGCAAAGATAGGAAATGGAAATAATAAAGATATTGAATGTTATACAATATAAAATGCGACAGAAAAAACAAATAGTTTAATAAAACTGGAACTAAAAATTATCACTAAAAATTCGTAAATTAGTTTTTTAAAAAATTGATGAAAGGACATTTCAAGTCTTTTTGCCCCATTTTGGAAAAGTTTTATATTACATTTTCAGCTTTTATCATAATATAATGTTTTTACAAACGGAAATTACGTTATAAAGGTTTTATAAATTTTATTTTAACAGCATTTTATTTGAGCAACACTTTTTTGAAGTGCTAAACAAACTTGCAATTATAATTTTGTTATAAAATAAAATTATTATATATTATTTCTAATATCAAAAAGAGTTCATAGAACATTTAGTTTACATTGAATACGTGATAAGAAATATGAAATGAAAGCACTACAAGTTTCAAAATATTCAGGATCAATTATAAGTTTACACCATTCAAATACAATATCGGTAAAACATGAATTTAGTTTCATAATTCTTCAACTATGCAACATAAGTATGAATAAAAACTTAATTCAATTTAAGTAAATTTGTTTAATTTTATAAGAGCTATTTAAATGAACGAAGCTAATGTGGTGTTTTATTTCTAAAAAAGTGAGGGAAATTCTCTTTGTCTTCTAATAATTGTATCAGAAAAAGTTCTCGTTTCCTAAATACTTGGCCTTTTCGTCCTACTGAAATGTAAAAAAAATTGTTCGATGTCTGCTGTGATTTCTGAAAAAATGTTTCACTTTGATACATATAGAGGATGAACCTAAATATATATATTTCTTTAATGATTCTATAATATTGGCTAACGTAAATAATTTAAATATAAAATTAAATTAAATATAAGTTGAATGAAGACGTATATTAATAAACCATATGTTCACAAGAGAAAAGTAGAAGGACAGAATTCTATTAAATTACAAAAAATCGAAACTAAAAAGAAAAATTTTCATATTTTAACGATCAAATCGCTCTCGTTATTAAAAAAAAATTATTCGTTACTTACAAAAAAAATGTACACAAATATATAACAGAACATGTAGAATATAATTTAACTGTATAATTCTGTTTTTACAGTAGTAATTCTGTTTCCACAATAGAGTTTTTCAACTTTCGCTTTCAGTTTTCTCTCGTCGTAGTTTCTTCACATATAAATATTTTCTCGCAATTTCTCTTTAATTATTAATTATAAAAATTTTATTAGAATTCAGAATTCAAATTCTTTTGACTTGTCTCGCAGCGACGGCGACCACCAGTCTCGCTGCAAGGAATCCACGGTGCGCAGAAAACAATTTATTTTGAAGGCCGCAAACTCTATTACCGAGCTGAACGTGTTCGGTAAAGTAATGACTTTCTCTAGCCCGGTGTCACAGCTCGCTGTTGCATCATCAAATGACTTTAACTTGAGTCATTCTCGGCTGACGGTGCACGAGCAAAGGTTATGTCTCAAGCTCAGTAGGTCATCGAGAATGAAATCAAGTTATGCTACTTTTACATCTATCGTTTATTAAATACTACTTGCTACATTATTTGTATTTGTTAAGATATCAGTTTTTGGGATTAATCTAAGTATTGTTACTGTTGTCATTAATTGAATTTTTATATAGGCCCTCACTCAAAAGTCTTACGAGAAGTATCATATTGATATTTTAAAAATAGAAAAATTAAATAATAGTTCATACAACAAAAAATTTGTATAGTTTTAATAAAAAATATATAAAATTTTATTATTTCTTTTTGTTATCAACAAATACTATATATTAAAAATGAAAAATGTTCTTTTAAATTTGTTCAAGCCTTGTGACTTTTAATTTTAATTCAGCATTTAGGCCTGTATATGCGTATTATAAATATAAAGACACGTCTTGACTCAAATATAAAACGAACGTGAGTACATAAATGTAGGTATTTATTACAAAATGAGTTATAAACATTCTTTACAGAATAGAATTCCATTAACCAAGAAAAATTACAATTACATAGAAATCCATTGCTATATAAAGAAAAAAAAATTATCGTCGCTTTGAATTTTATTTATTTAGTCATTAATCGCGCTTGTCATTTATCGATAAACTGCAGCAAACAAAGTATCTGTAAGTATTCATATTGTAAACATTTCAATCAACAATACATTGGAAGAATGAATAAAGCGGTTGTTGCAAGGATAAAAGTAGGGTAGAAATATATATCTACCTTTCTTATATGAACAAAACTTTGGCTTGATATCAAGGCGTACACCGTTTCTTTTAAGGGAATATCGCGCGCGCGCGCAATGTTGCTATTTATTTATGTCGGCCATTTTGCGGCATGACGGGTGGCCATCTTGTTTTTACGGCCACCCCTCGGGCAATGTCATCCAACCCTCGTTCTCTCCGCATGCAGATACAAATCCCTTGGCATTTTATCTTCGAAACTCATTTTGGTCTTTGTCGTTGTTCATCGGACCAGCTGGAAAGAGCTGCGAATTCACATTCACCTTCCCGTCTTCCATTACGGTTCCAGGAAGAATTCGCCGTAGTAGCGAAGCAGAATGAAAACGAGCGCTACTCTTTGTTTTATTCACGGCTGATCCGTCGATTTGTCCTGATTACGTTTTAAAGACATTCTTGCTTCCCTACGAAGCACGATCCATTTACTCTTAAATTGAAGTTTACCCTCTGTTGCTCTTCGTCCTAGCTATGGCTTTTCGCATTTCAAGCAGTTTTGTAAACGTTTTTCCTTTTATTCTTTTAAGAAAAGAAAATTCAAGGAAAATGCAAGTTTTGATATTGTAATTTTTAACATTGTGATTACAAGAGGGAATTCCAAGAATTTGTTTAATATAAGTTTTTCTTTTCTTGAATTATTAGGTATTATTAGGTAGGTACTGCTGAACTGCGGATGTTTATATAATTTTGCATTTTTATGAATATAAGCAAAGAAATAGGATTTAAATAACAATTTATCTTAATTATTCAATATCATAAAGTGATCTACTTTAAATATTTTATATATTTTTATCACATACATTTTCTAGATTTTCGGAATTTTGGATTTCCCAAAACTATAACTATTTCTTATATTATGAAAACTTTTTTTGTATAATAAATTGTTTTATATCATTTTTTTATATCATTTCAAAAATTTACATTTTCAAAGATAAATAAAATATTTTGATTTACTAATTTTCCATATTATACGTAATCTTCACATAAAATAAATAGTGCGTTAAAAATGAGAATTTAAAATTTAAAATTAAAATGTTTCTTATTCGCACAATAGTTTGAAAAAATTAAGTTATTATTAGCAAGTGTCTCACTTAAATTTCATTTTATGGAAATTCGAGGTATTCTATTTCTTTCAAATCGACATACCTACGTTTGCGTTAAAGTTAAATTATAACGCTTGAAATTGAAATTTTTATCAAACAGCATTTACGACTGTTGCAAATAATGCGCGTGAGAGAACATGTCGCGTGTGCAACAAGAATTATGGCATTTTATATGCATGTAGCTATTAAACTTTGAAATTGAGATGTTATCGCACAGTATACTCATATTAAGTGTGATCTAAATACAAGTTACGAGTATACTACATGTTCTAATTAACAGTTTCTGTCAAAGTACATTTTAAAGAATACAAAACATTGTATTTGCATTAATAGAATGTTGGTGTTCCAATTATTTATGTGATTATTTATGCCTTCGAGCGTAATTATATAATCAAGGCCTACATACATGCATTAAATTTTAATTTATAATAATAAATGCATTTCGAAGAAAAAAAAAGAGAAATGATAATCGAAAATTATTATTAGATATCCAAGTTTTTATTTTTCTAAAATTTAAAACCATATCATACAATTTTTATGAAATAATTGATCAAGTACATATGTGGAACAGTACAAAATTGTGTAAAACAGAGCTAAAAAATAAAAGATATCTAATATTATTTAAATTTTTAAGAAAAATATGGTTTATAAAATTTTTGCGAGTAGAAGAATGTATTGTACATCTCATTTAATAGTTTCATGTGTGAAATATTTATAATGGTATTACAACATTGAGATATTGGATAATATTACTAATTTTTTCATAATATAATCATCTACTTTTATCACGAGAAGAGATTAACATATTTAATAATGATAATAATCATAATAAATTGACAATAATATATTTAGTATAATAGTAATAAAAATATAAAATGTAACAAATGTATAACAAAGAATTCTTCTAATCAATAACATTTATAACAGTAGCAACAATAATACTAATAAATATCTTTATTCATTTATCTACATTTTAAAATACTTCAATTCCTTCAGAATTTCAAATATAATATAAATATAAATATAAATTTTATATCTAATATAAATCTGTCTGTACCTCTTTTCTACATAGAAAACAACATATTTAGAAGAAGTCTTGAAAAAGAACCTTCAATAACTCGTTGTAACTATCAGCTTGATTGCCATTTCTTCTAAAAACAATATATAGGTACACTTATATTTTAATTTTCCAATATGATCTTGCCAAAGTATCTATACAACGTAAGTACATGTTTGCTAATACAAATTATTTTACGAAAATAGTAAAAACTTACTAGGAAAAAGTTCAACATTCGGTCAATAACTGCTTTTCATAAACTTGCCGTCAATTTCACAGATTTCAATCACCATCTCGAACTTATTCTATTCAGCTCATAAAAAGATCGAAGGCTCGCTAACGATAACCACAAAGTGTAAAGAATTCAACCAAGAATTAACTCTAATTTATCCCGTCTCGGAGACTGTCTTTTACGTATATTTTACGCATGTCCATAAACCGTCAACTTTACGTTTAAACTTACGATCAGTCCTCCCTCCCCCCGTCCTTTCTTTCAACTCTCCTTCGGATCGCGTGCGTCTTTCCATATTTTTATTTTAACGTGCACGAATTTTCCTTTTCCTTTCTCCTATGTTTTTCTTTTCCTCCTTTCTTTCCTCGGTTGTTCTTCATACTATTTCTGATATTGGGCTCTCATCCTCGCTCAAAATTATTCTTTTTTAGAGACATTGAAACGTTACCATGTTACGGCTTAGCGCTGTCATAAGCGCTTACATCGTCAGGGTAAATACTTCGACCGCAAAGACTTGTCGCCGTGATATTTTAACCAAAATTGCGCGGTAACAGGTTTCCCAAGGTGAAGTCAGCTATAGCTATTGGACAAGTTTTAGTAGCCAGACTGTCATTAGACACGCTAACGACGAGGTTCGGTCGGCAGGATGTGATACTTCGAGAGAGTCACGAAAAAGAGAAAAAACACTAGCCTGATATTGTTGGTACGCACGAACAATCTTTTCCCTTTCTTGCTTTCTTGTTTTGTTTTGCTTTTCTTTTAACTTTTGGATTTGCAAATTGAACATGTACCGATTCCGCATTGAATTCTTTCTAGAAAGATCTTAATTATCTTTGAAGATATTTCTTCGTTTTTGAAGCAATCGATTTGGTTGCAAAATTGTATTGTTCAGTATTTTTATTTACAGGGTAATTCAGTTTTCATGATACAGTTACGAAACGGACGATTCTACATGTAAAATTAACAATAAGTCGAAAAAGAAAACTAACATTCCTCCATTGAAGACTTTGTTTTTAAAAAAATTGAATTTAAGAATTTATCAAGTAAGTATTAAATTTCTTTAATTTTATATTGAACAAAAATTGAACAATTGACACAAAAATATTCTATATAATAATAATAAAAAAACAAATAATAGATTAATAGAAAAACAATATAGAACAAAACTTTTTCGTTTAATAAAATATACATTATAATCATAATAATTTTAAAATGTTTAAAATACAATAAATATCGATAAAAAAATTTTAAACAACATAAATAACATATAAATGAAACATTATATATAAAAAATACTATAAAATAATTAAACCATAAAATGAAAATGAGCTTACATTGCATTTTTATTGTAACATTATGTTTTACAAAAATTAAATATTCCGTCTCACAAATAAAACGTAAATTTCGCATGGCAATCAATTTACTAAGGCTCCATTTTTTAAAAAACAGACTGAATATTTCGTTAAAAATTATTTTATTTGTATTTAAATTTTACTTCAAAAATTATTTTTTATTTATTTTCGCTCATAAGATAAATCGTTTGTCCTGTCCAGTCCGGAATTATCTAAATTCAAATGTACTTGACAAATTTTCAAATTCAATTTTCTCGGAAATGAATCATTACATAAAAAAATTTAATTCTATATTTTCAGCATACTTTTTCATGGAAAATCACTCTCTTTTGATTGTATCATGCAAACTGAAACAGTTTGTATAATAATATTCTATAAATACTAATTTTCTGTACAATACTTACATTCTGCAAGCATTCGACATAATAATTTAAATATTTTGTTTTTTGAAGAAAAATTTTCAAAGCAATTATTAACTTTATACTAATTTATATATTATTTATATTATTATTTGATTCCCTTTAAATTTTAATAAGATTCATTTATATTAATCTCACTTTTTCGTTATCCATGTTATCTATACTCAAACCTAGTCGTATCATTTTTGTTATTAATAAAATTCTTAAATCTAAAAAAATATATGAAATAATTAAATATATAAATATGAAATAGTTTGATACATCGTTTCGAGCTTCCGATTTTAAAGAATTTTTTTGCTTTTGAAATAATTTTAATTGTTTTCGAATTCTTAAATTTAAAAATTTTTTTAAAATCTTACTAAAAAAACTTTATTACAATAAAAATGAGAGATTGAGATGTAAAAATTCGAGAATCACGAGTAGCTTTCACTATAATACACTTTTCGATTATTTTCTACTCAGTAATATTATTTTAACAATAAAAGATATCTCGTATTTAAACAAAGTACATATAAAAAAGATTTTATCAATATGCATAATTTCTCCTTTTATTTTTATGTTTGAGACTATTTTGAAACTATTTTTTTGTTCATCAATGAGAATGAAGTTGAAACATATAAGGATCGTAGAAAGATAACGACAATAAAATATTGAGCGACGAAATGTAACCAAGCAAAATCAATTGTAGAACAGAGTATCGATAACATTTGCATCAAAAAATGGTGACGCACGAAACGAACGAACAAGTTGTTTCTCATCGAAAAACCTCTCCAACCCGTATTTATTAATCAAGCAACAAAAATCCTTTCCTCGACCCCGATAATTTCCAGTGTCTCATTAGGTCTCCGGATTTATCGTAACAAGTCGTCCTGGCTCGATCTGGCTTTCCAATTCGTAAATTTGAAGTTCCCTATCGTGGAAGCAGTAACGATTGTCGGTGGCGTGCGTGCGTCCGGCTATTCTACGAAAGTAATTACGAATGAATTACAAGAGAGACAGCAAACCGTACCAGTATACAGCATGATAATGTAACGGAGAGTATAATGACCGGTACGCGATTATCGTCCTAATAAGCCAGACTGACGCAAGAGAGTCTCCTTTTTTTCTCCCTTTCTCTATCTTTTGCTCATTGAATAAGAACGTGAGAGGTCAATGAGTGGTTACAGGAATTAGACGATTGAGCAAAGCCTTTCGAAGGAGGAGACGAAACACGGGATAAGGCGCGAAGAATAATCTTGTTCTTCTACCACTGGCAAAAGTTCCCCTCGGTTTCCCATATATACTTGAAATTAGGCTTCCTGAAATGAACTTGAGAAGTTTGTTATTATCCCTCGTCTATTATGTGTAATGCTCAGAGATCTACGTTCTCCAACCGTCTCGATTAGCAGCCGGGTGCTTTAGCCTTGGTAACTTGTTTTTCAAGCGTGTATATTGTCCTTCTGCCTGGTTATTTCATAAATTTTTTATTGATATCCAACTGTCTGGTAAATTAGATTGTATCTAAGGAAAGTAATTCATGAAACAGTCATAAAACCGAGCACGTTGAATAACAACTGTATGTATATTATGTATGACTATATATTTTCTGTCTCTGGAGACATGTACGTGAAGATAACCAAAATATAAATATATATATGTACTTTTGTAATGAAATTATGAATTACTAAAATTGGGTTGGTCATTATAGTAAGAAATAAAAGTATTTTGAAAAAAATTATCAGAAATATATGTATCGAATAGAGTTTTGTTCATAGTCATTTGATGTTTACAATTAAAAAATTTTAAAAATAAACTTCAGTTATCATTATGAATTCAATGCTTATTAATTTCATAAAAAAAAATTCTTCATTTTGCAAATAAACTCATTAAAGAATTTCATAATTCCATAATTCCTGTCATTCTATTCATCCAAAACAAAAGAAATCAAAAATAGTTTTAATTAGGATGAATTTGATTGAATATGTGAAATCAAAGAAAAAAGTTAATAATAAAATAGAATAAATAGTACAGACAGTAGTTTTTTTATATTTCCTATATCTCCTACAGATTTAAAAAATGAGGTAAGAAGAAAAGATTCGAATTATTTCTAGAATGAATATGATAGATATTAAATATAGGAGATAAGTATAATAGAGCCTCTTATATCCAAACTAATAGAGAGACAAAGGTGTTTGGTTAATGGAATTTTTAGATAATAGAGCAATCATTTTTTTTAATTAAATTATATGTATGTGTGTATCCAAATGGAAATGAGAAAATTGTTTACTTTAATATTTAAAAGTGTTATATTTTTTTCAATATTGAATTTGTTGATTTTTCACAAGTTTTTTTTTCATAAGACCTTTTCATAAGTGTGTATGTTCTTTTTGTGTTTCGTACATCTTTTCTAAATGAATCATCATTTTCATTTGTTTTTTCAATTTGTAAAAAAATTATGTCTATGACATCTTTGTCACTCATAGACGAAATGTTGATTTACTACGAAATTAAACATAACATATGTTTTCTTAGTGAAATCTTAATGAAATCTTGTATTTTATATTTTAAAAATATAATATACTTTTTGCAATTATAAAAGACATATAACAATGTATATGTATAAAATAGTTTAATACGAGTAGATGAATATTTTATTCGGATAGTATTATAGAACGTTCGGATTTTAGAATAATCGAATAATGAGAGTTTCGATAAGACAAATTCTATTGCATTTTAGTAAGTATAAGAAACGTTTATTATGTTGATTGTAAAATCTTATTAAAAAAAAAATATACAATAACTTGTGAATAAAAGTATACTTAATCGTAGTACTGGACAAAGGTAGTACTTTATTTTGTTAGTTATTTACATTATTGATAGGAAAATAAATTAATATTATCGTCCTTAACAACATATTTTAGCATTGTTCCTTTTTCCAATATTACCAGAGATATGCGCGCGCGTACATTATTTCTAGACTATCAGGTATAAATAAATACTCCTGTCTTATACCCAAGTCTTTTTCTACGTAATTGTTATACAATATTGGACATCTTATAGTCATCCAATACCGGATAAGTTTAAAAAATATTTTTTATGATTACAGTTTTTAAGTTTTTTCTCTTTCGTTTTTATATAGAAAAATGTTTGAAGTTAGAGAGAAAAAAGGAAAATTGAACGCAGGTCCACACATAAGCGATTTTGAAAATGCTGCTCGAAAGAAGACTGAAAGCTTCTGAAACTGTCAACGTTTCGAAAAAAAGAATATCGATCATTTTGCTTGTGATATTTGTAAACTAGTTTACATCTAAGCATTCGAATAAAAGTTT
Source organism: Tetragonisca angustula (assembly GCA_036937485.2). Lineage (NCBI taxonomy): Eukaryota > Metazoa > Arthropoda > Insecta > Hymenoptera > Apidae > Tetragonisca > Tetragonisca angustula. The sequence continues at coordinate 308,009 of JAWNGG020000095.1, read as the reverse complement.
TGTTCCATTTAAATGTCTTTTTATTAATATTATCAATTATATAGACTTTAAAATTTACTATTTAAGTAAGTGTCCGGTACTAGATGATAATTTTTAGTTATTATTGATTATGATTTTATTTATGCGAATTATTATATCATTATATTATATTATTATATCAAATAATAAAATTTAAAGAAAACGGTTTGTACTCTCTTAAGCGTTATTTTTATTACAAATTCTTTTTTCCTATAGTGTTTAGTGTCGCATCGACTACGAGGTCAATAGCGACAACAGTGGGCTTTAGTAATTTTAGATGTATGAGTATCTTTGAGATATTTTAAAACTTTCTGGATATTGTCCTGGAAGATCAAATTGATGTCCGAATTTATTCCGTATCTCTGTTTTCTGTGATGTGACACTCATAGAATATGTGGGCAACCTTTAACGGATTATTGTTGCATAGGTTGCAGACGGGCGATGTTTGTATGTTAGCTTAAATCCTCATATCAAGTCCTTAGACGAATGAATGTAATTCCTTCTTTTCTGTTGTTTGGTGTTTGTTGGTAAATACATTTATGTAGATGCGTGCTTTTAACTGCGGTTCAGGTATTGTTCGAGTCGTAGAACACGTCGACTTTAATAATTCAGTTCCACATTATCGTGGATGGTCTTTCGAGTACATAAGGCGTTCATTCGCAAATCGGTCGCAGTGGATCAAGTTCAGGGATTCAATTCGGGTTGGATTCATACACGAGTGCGATATTCAAATCTAGCGCGAGACGGATTGATCGCAATAGACTTAACAAATATTTGAGATGAGGTGATATTGCTTTCATAAGAGATTTTTATGGAGAAATGATCATTGTCGTATAAGGCCTTTAGAGTTTCCCATTCTAGTTGGCTAACTGTGGATTGGAAGAGGTTAGATCGATTGCACTCGTTTCACCATTTCTGGTACTGAAGTGCGTTGAAGAACCTGTATTTAGCAAGGTTAGATCCTGGAATAAGTAATTTTTCAAGTAACTTGTCTCTATTGTTGATCGTGGTCGATCTCCAGAGAGCGTAGTGGCTATTGAAGACATCAGCCCATCGGTGCAGCTGGAATTTATGCTAGCAAGTCTTCAAAATCTTGCAAATCAAGTGGAAAGCTATTTAGAATATAGATATTGCAGATATGAATTTTTTTTTTTTTTTTGAAAAGAAATAGCCACTGCAACAGCTCCTAAGTTGAAATTCAACGGAAGTTCATTGAAGTCGGAGTTATTGCAATGGTCACTTATTTGCTAGCATGGTTTTCATTTACCCAGTTTTTAACGTAATGTATTAGTGATAGGAGATCACATTTTTTTTAAAGTTAGTCCCTTAGAGACAAATGATGTCAAAACTGAGTTGTCAAAAGAATTTGAAATTGTTCGTAGTGAATGTAGAGGCCATTGAGTTATTGATTTCATATTTGGATTTTAAGTTAAAAGTTTTGTTATTGGAATTTATTGCCCATGTTGGATTCAGATGAACAGCTGATTGATGAGTCTCTTTCTGATATTTTGGCAGACTTAGTTGGCAAGCTTTTTACAGAGTCGATGTATTCTATTTTTTATGCTTCTTTTTTTCAGGTGAGGATAGATTTCTTTAAGCATTTGTATGAGGACCAGGATATTACTGGTGTAGTTCCTAGCTGTTTCTATTGAGTGAGCTAATCCGAACATGTCTCATAGGAGGCTTTTAAGCTGTGAGTATAAGTGTTTAGAATTCATATTATTGATTATTTCTTTGGTTGAAACCAATATTTCCTTAAGTTAAGCATAGTCGGATGCTGGAGACTAGCAGCGTGTTAGTTTAGGCTTGGTTGGAACTATTTTTTTAGTTGGTCGAGGCAAAAATTTAAGCTTACATAATTAGGTTTATTATCGGTTTTATAATAGAGGCCTTACTGGAGGAGTTTGGTGATTGCTCTGTAGGTAATTTCTCTAGTTGTCTTTGGATTTATTTGCTTTCTTCTCGGTAATAATAGGTATCTTCTTTGATGACAATTTGGAGAATTGCGTTGATGGGTGAATTGTTGAATTTTTGTTTGAATTTGTCAAATTGATCAGTGTGTTTGGTTTTTGATTTTGTGGGATGTAGCAATCTTTTGCTAGGTAACCTCTTGTTTACAGAGGAAGCAGTGTAGGCGCTGTCGATGGAGTGAAAATTCAGTAGGTCGTCAAATGTTGATAAGACGGTGGATGGAACTTTTTTGACATTATAAGAATCTATATATACTTTCTTTCTAAAACTATGTGGGCGGATCGGTCATTCCTGTTTCGAGTGTTGATATTTTGGAGCATAATTTGACATTATTCTTTTTGAAGATATTTTCGAATTCGAAGTTTGGTATGACCGGAGAAACATTGAAGAGTATTATCCTTTGAGCCGGGATTAACATTGATCTTATATTTACTAATTTATTGTTGATGATAATTGATTTATGTGAGATAGTTAGGTGTGTCACTATTTCTTTTTTGTCCAAATATGCACATATTCGGTTATTTCAGATTTTTGAAATGTGTCTTATTGCTTTGGGCCAATTAATTTTTCTATTGCCAGAACGTAGTCTTGGAGGCTTATATTGTCAATTGTGTGGATGAAAATGGCTTGAACTTTGGTAAGTGAAGAGTCGAGTTTCGTGAGAGTAAGATTTTGTGGAATTGTTTCCGTTGTTTTTAGTTAAGTTTGAATTTGGGGAACTTCTGTACTCGGAGGTCTTAAAAGATTGATGTTGGTTAATCGGTTAGTAATCGTTGGTTAATTATCCATATTGTGCTTCAATCTGTATATTGAAATACGGAATCCGTTCTCTTGTCACTAACAGGTGATACACTTATACTATCACTGTCATTGTGCGAGTAGATACATACATGTGAGAGATATTGTATCGAACATCCGTATGGTGCGACTGCTACATCGAGACTCTACTACAAATTTATTTTCTTAAAGTTTGATTTTTATCAAGAATTAGCTAAGTTAGACTAGAAAAACTTTGACTGTCTAGTATGATTCTCTCCTGTATTTAGATGATGAGATGAAACATTTGTTGTGATAAATTTTATTGAGGTAATGATTACCAATAAGTAAAATATTATTATATTAATAGGAACAAATGGCTGATTAAAATATGTCAATATTTATTACGGTGATGATTGATTACTTTTAATCATTTTTATATTATAAAAAAAGATTAGATTTTTCAGAACAATATGACATTATATTACGCTTATATATTTAACATATAATATTTATATAATATAATAAATAAAGTTTTAAATTAGAGAAGATAATTAAATTAAAATATAAAGTTTTTGGAAATCCACGATGAGGATCCTGGTTAGATGTTATACTTGCTGACTTATTTTCCTAGCCGCTGTGTACGATTGTTGTATGCTGTTTTACTGACCCTTTAGCACGTTGGAGTCGGCCCTTATATAGGCCAACTCTCTTTGTATCCTGATCGGAAAAGTAAGGCATTTTACGACTATTAGCAATTTTGGCAATTACTTTATGAACCTAACGGTACTGCGTTCCGGATATGTGTCTCTCATTACGGGGATTACATTTGATGATCCTGACTATAGGACTAAAGGCAGAAGAACGCATCCCCTACATCATCCTCTTACCAGTGTTAACGTTACAAAGTAGTACGCGAAGATATATTGAAAGATTTATATCGGTATGCGCGTTCAAAACACGTTAATTGCATAGTTGCAGTTTTTCTTCCTTGTTGTCTCTCAGATGGAGAAACAATGCCTACGGATTGTTCGAAAGGCGGATGACACTTTGTTGTAAGAAGGGGTCGAACGCAGCTCCCCTTTCATTGTCTTGTGGCGATCAGGAGCAAGTCATTTAGGCTTGATACTAACCGGTGATCGTTTCGATGTAGAACTCTATGAACCGTCACTACTATTATTTTTCCTTGTGGAGTATGTTAGCGAGCTATTAACCGCAGAGATGAGCGTACAGATCTTTTTTCTCGGCGGGCGTCGTAGCGTGCATCCATACTCGATAGAAATAAATGATTGCGAGTGGTCCACAGAAGATGGAAAGGATGAAGGGAATTGAGAAAGCATTTCTGTTACGCGATCTCGAGCCGTGGCTGCTGCTAGTACGGAAAATGGCGCTTACTTGGCGCAGGACGAATGTGCCGGGCTCGTCGGCGAAAAGAAGGACGCAAAAGAGGCAATTACTGCCTGATTTGAACATACTGGTGGTTGTTGTGGCTGTCGAAAAGCTACTGCTGTTGCTGGCTGTTGTCTGTTGATGATACGTGTCGTCTTTCTAACGGATGACAAGTGAGACGAAGGAATGTGACTCACGTTGGCCGTGTGATGAAGACTACTCGGGTTCGCTGATAGACAGAACGAAGATGAGGAGACGCGCAACAAGTGCGATGATTTGTCCGAATAAGGCGATCTGTCTTTTGCTGGGTAGCTCGAGAAAATCGAGCTTAATCAGTTCGGTGGCTGATGCTGCTGCGGGCGATACCGAGGCCAGGCTACTACTTATCATACGAGATGTTTTCGTAGTCACTCCATTTTATAATTCGGTGGAGGCACTGCTGTTAGTGGAGCATGCAGACAACACGGTGGATATTGCTCTGCAAGAAAATTGAAGCTTGGTCGTGGAAAAAATTAGATCCTTTCGACTTGTTTCCACTCATAATTAGCCCGTGGTAATTAACTAGTCGTTTGATTGGCCATTGGCAAGACTGGAGTCACAGTGTGGACAACTGCAGTTGGATCAACATCATGTGATCCCTTCGTCACCTAGTAAGATTAATATAATTTTAATATAATATAATATATAATATAATTTTATAATATAATTTTGGCAATTATTTTATGGGCCTAACAGTATTACGTCCCGGGTATGCGTCTCTCACATTACATTTAATGATCCTGGCTGTAGGACCAAGGACAGAGAAACGCATACCCTACAGAGTTTTACTATTTCTTATTTATTCTTTTTATTTCTCATACATGTATCTTCCAAATGTTTTATATTTTAATCTCCGAGGTAAGATTCTATTTAAAAAGATTTTCTTTTTTAGTAATCCATTTCTAATATATAGATATTATAATTGATTATATTATATTAATATTTTTGTTATCACTAGTGTAAGAGTACAATTTTTTTTATTATTGTTATATTTAACAGTTTTGTGTAATATTATTTTGTTCAGAATGGATTGTGATATATTATAAGCACATTTCAACAAAATTTTATAATATTTATCTTTGCCTCAATTCCAGAAGATTGTGACGACCAGTTACAGAATTCCAATATTGGCTGGTATTAAAATACCGAAACGTGAAAATAAGACCGGTAGCGAAAGTAGATACTATGAATTAGAAATATTTAGACTATTTACACATAATTTTCATTTGTGTATGACATCAAAATTGTCTTATATCTGATTCTATTATAATAATATTAATGAAATAATAAAAATGAACAAAAGGAGAACGTTGTAATGTGTAAATAAAGAAATATATACGAACGCAAAAATTAAATAAATAATTTAATTTTACAACAAATAAATTATATAATTACAGAAATATAATAATTATGTTAACAATTATACATAAAAAAGAGTATTGAATCAAAGTTATATATTAATAAACAAGAAAATAACTCATGAATTTCATTTCTTCATTCTACAGGGTGTTCCCGGGTTAAATCGGCAATCTTTAGATATGAATTTAGGATCCTAAAACAAACAAATTTTTCCTCTGGAAGTATGCTCGCAAATATTTTCTTCAAGAGATATTTAATAACTTCTAAAGTTATTAAGAGTTAGGAATGAATAACATTGATATAACTGTGTTTCCGATTAATGCTTGTCTTCAAGCTGAAGGTAATCATTTTGAGCAACATATGTAATAATCACAATTATTTTTAGTAATAAGCAATTTTCTTTAGTAATATACGTAATAAACCCGAATTATTTCGATGGCATACATTACTAAGTCCTATAACTTTAGTAATAAATATCTCTTGAAGAAAGCATTTACGAGCATACTTATACTGGAGAAATTTGTTCATTTTACGATCCTGAATTAATATCTAAAGTTTGGCAATTTAACTCTGTATAATGACAGTGTTATTAAAAATGAAATATAATGAAATATAATATCTGAATAGCGAGAAATTTTGAACAACTCAAAATTATCAAACCTACAAATATAATCAATCTCAGATTATTATTTACTGAGAACAGTTACTAAGAACATATACATGTTTTTCGTAAAATTAATATTGATTTTTATTAAGACAGATTCACGATTCATCATTATTCTGCGGATGTTTATGCATTTTTAGAAATTTAAGAATGCATATAATAATGTATTACAAAATGCATATAATATATATAAATATATAAAATATCCAAAGTAGTATATATGATTTTGTTATAATATTTAATAATTTGTAAAGCAAACTTAGAACAAATTTCTATTTAGAATTATTTTTCTGTAGTTTAATTCAAAGAAGTATAAAATTGAATTTGCAGTACAATAATGAAGGCAATTTACTTTGATAAAAATTTCTTAAAATTGTTTATTATGAAATACTCAAACAGTAGAATATTTTTGTGACAAACTGTAATTAAATTCCAATAATTCCAATCAATATCCAATATTAATTAGTTACATCTATACGAAAGAAATTTCAGTGATTGAACTGTGCTTTAAATATCTGCGATAAATTCCTCTCCTATAAAAATCAGTTTATCGTATCTGTCAAGATGCGCATCAGGACAATCTGTGTCTCAATTATCAATTTTCGATGTGTGTATTTATATTGTAATTGAACAGCCATTATCGACGAGATTATTTCATGTCTCGTCCGGAATTTCTGTGTAGCAGATTGTATTTTTGGACAAGGGTGGAGCGTCAGTGAAAGGACAGGACTTTATGTGGCGGAGAAAGAGGGATAGATAATGCAATAATATCCATCTGATGGCCGTTTACCCTTTAACGATGATTCCTCGGTTTCGAGCAAACTGCGAGAGAGCAGTTACGTGTCAAATTGAATTTCAAGGGAAATTTTCCGCGTCCCGCCACCAAATTTTCTGCCTCTCCGCCACCGTGTCGTAGGACCACCGCTGGGATTATTATCGTACTAATCATTAATTTCAAAGCCGAACTTTCGAGACTGATGTTCAATGGCCGCTATGATCTGTCACTGTCGATGTTACGATGGAAATTTCAAAATTTCTGAATTTCGATCATTCTTTTTTATTAATAGAATGCCTAAAGTTATATGTATGTAAGTAAATTATCGTTGATCACCGTTTATTTGGAATAGTAATACGTACATATATGTATATATTTTACACTTGACATACATATATGTATATATTTTATACTTGATAATAAAGTTCAATTTTTTTCAAAAAGATTAAAGTTCTTACAAATCGTAAATAGTTTGATGTTCGAACAACTTCAAACTCGAACAAAAAATTCGGAGAAATTCGGAAAAGAAACTCGAAAATCGAATAAAAGATTGTGACAGGGTTGGATGTCAGACAATAGATATATTTTATTCGTTTTTCGTATTTTTTCAATTATCTAACCGATTACAAGTACCCATTGAGATTAAACTGTCGTTAAAATCGGTGTAGAATTTGTTTCTTTCTAATTTCAATATCTTATTTTACTGTTATTTTACTGTTTATAAATATAATCTTTAAACAATTAAAATACTAAGTATATAAATATATACTTAAAATTTTTTATAATGAGTAAATTTCTAAGTTTTAGAACGGACTAATGTTATTTTTATTATTTCATAGAGGGAAATTTAATTTGAAAATTGGACCGATTTCAGGAACGCTTTGTGTATTGATTACAATATAAATTCTTTCAAATACACCAAATTATAGTGTAGTTAATACATCAATATATTAGTATATTTAAAAGGACAAAATATTTAATGTATTTAAAAGAGCATGTCTTTGCTTGTATAAAATTCAGAACAGGTTAGTAACAAGTTTACTCCAGAATTTACGCATTTTGTGTTTACTTTAATATCTAAAAAATATTGCGTTTGAATTGGCGCAAATATTTCGCTTGAACTGAACTACGCGGAGTGTTCCAGCACATAGAACAATACTATATATAAAAATAAGTGAAAAAAAGAAAAAAACAATATTTTTCCGGTTAACGTTTTTGAGAAAATTGAGTTTGAAATTCGATCAAGTGCACGTGTTTTTGACTAACTCTTTCCCGAACGCGTTTAGCATGAATATCGATGGAATATCAAAGACTTTTATTGTTAGTTTCTTACATGCGAATATCGACATGGCATTAGCTTTTGATAAATAATACTTTCGATATTTATTTGATTTCGAAATTAGTGGTTGAATTAATAAAAAGTATAACGAAGAAACACAACGTTTTTCATTGCTACATATGCCATACTGAATTTAACAATAGATATGAATATTCGCACTTGCTGGAGTAACAATTGAACGTATTCGGGCAGGAGTTAGCCCAGTACACCTGCACTTGATCAAATTTCAAACTCGATTTTCTGGTTAAGCGTTAACCGAAGAAATATTATTCTTTTTTTTTTAATTTATTTTTGCATATAATCACCTCATGCTTGCTTGTACCAACCATCTTCAAATATCCACTTGGTCTGATATAGAACAATATATACTATTAATAGTATAGTAGTGTTTCGCTTGCTAAGTAATACGTATGAACCTATTTGGTAGACACAAACCAGAGTTCGACAAAAATTTAATCAACGATTGACGACTAAATTTCTACTTTTAGACAATTTAATATTGAATTTAATACCAATTAAATTTCTATTTCAGATTAAATCACTAATCATACGTAACCACTGAAATAGACACTTAATTGTTAATCGTTGATTAAATTCTGACCAACCCTGAGTACCTATGAATACATTTTTTCAAACTAAAAAGGATTCTTTTTTTTTTTTAATTGATGAACGAATTCATTAAAATCGCATAAATTGTCGGAGTTTAATTTTAAAATACTAATGTAATACTAAAATGTATAATGTATACATATAGAGTGAAGAACACAACACATATAAATTGTTATAACTTCATAACAAAAAATCACATAACAATCCACTTAATTTTAAAACGTAAAGTCTTTATTATCACAGTCCTGAGTTCGCTGAATGAATGAAAAAAAGGTATTTATTTTCAGAATTTTAAAAATTCAAACGTTTTTTAAAACAATGAGAAATTTTTTTATGACTAAATCCGTCATGATCTGGGCGATTTCCTTTACAATTATCCAGTAAAACTTATTCTACAATCTTTCCCTATCATTTCAAATATTGAAATTAAATGTTTTTTAAGGAATTCTTGAATTTTTGTTTCTGTAATTTTTGCAATTCGATAAAATGTTTAAAAAGAATTACAATAAATTTTAAGCGATTGTAGGAAAAGAATTTCAACTTTCAAAATCATGAAGAACCTAGTTATAAAAAAGTTCATAGTGTTTTACAATATGTGAGTTTTTATAATTTTTGAGAAAAAGTTACTTTCACATGATGTAAAATTTTCTTTGAAACACGAATTTAAGATTGCAAAATAGAGACTTTACGTTTTACAATGAAATCAAGATTATTGTATCATTTTTGTTATAAAAGTTTAAAGTATCGACAGTTTTTAATTGTTATTGATTCAATTATGCTTTTCACTAAATAGTGATCATATATGTATATGTACCATATGTATATGAATGCTACATATAGTATCAATTTTGAAATATTAAATATTGAATAATAAAATAATGTAATAAATAACTAAAATAACAATAAATAATAATTAGAAATATTTTTGCTGTTTCTCTCTCTCTCTCTCTCTCTCTCTCTCTTTCTCTTCCTCTCTGTCATAAATTGTACAATTTAAGACAATGTTGAATATAGTAAAAATAATTTTAAATAGAATTTTGATTTACCTGAAATTTTAATCAAATGGATTTAAAATCCAATAGTTGATCAATTATTAGTATTTTTCAATCAACGATTTACAACGTTTAAATTCATTAATCGATTAAATTAATCATCGATTAATCGATGATTCCAAATTTATCACAGACGATTTATCAGTCCAAACATTTCAATCGATTATAACCTCTGCTTACCGCCTAGTCATTAAAAGTCGCGTCCCCTGAACCGGGGACACAATTCATTATATAATTACTTCCATAAATATTCGAAAACTAAATTTTCTATTTTTGAAATATTTAAATTGTTATAACACTGTGAAAAGAGAACATACAACAATTTGTTTCTAAAATGAATCTTTCACTTTTGCAAATTTGAATTTCTTTTTTAAAAAATGTTTTTACATTTTTAAAATAGCCAGTGAAGAAATGAAAAGATTTAAATGCTACAAACCCAAGCAAAAAATTTTTTTTGAGGATGAAATTATTATGAATTGGGAGCTGAAACTTTCCCATTATAATAATCTTTTAAAACTTGACATAAAATTTTTTGTCACCGTTTTATTATATTTCGAATATTTTCGAATATCAATGTTTTTGCGACACAATGTATCAAGCAGTATGACTTCGATTCGCGTGCTTGTATTTGAGGCGGATAGCGACCGCATGTTGAAGTATTATGCAGAGAATATTACGATTCCGATAGATGATCGGCTATGAGTATATGTTTTATGAGTAATAGATTCACGTAGATCAGACGTCGCATGGAATTATAATTGACTAACTGACTAATTCTTAATGACTATTTCACGTAGTAATAGCAGAATAACAGTGATAGCCAAAATAGGGCGATATAGCAGAAAGACTGTCCCGAATTGTGATGATAACGCACTGATGTGATACGCACTCAGTGGTTGTATTTGCATACTCAGTGAAACGCACTAACGCACTGACTGTTGAGTGTTGCAACTACTTGTTTGACGTCTGTTGAGTATTATCATATTGCACTAACTTTGTTGTATTAACTTTGACGCACTATTATGATTATTATCGCACTGTTTGTTTATTATAACGCACTGGCTTCTCCGCTGTTTTATAGAGAAAACGGCGAAATTATTAAACATCGATAGGAACATTGATGCCAAGCGTTTTTAGAGGATACCAAACATAACAGGCACGCGGGTCAGCTATTATAATGATGTAATGATTACAATGATGTAATTATAATGAGTAATAAACTATCACGTCACAACAACTGTGATAGAGCGTAGAAGTTAGGATTTTTGCCAGCATAAAAGAACGGCTGAGCTGTTGTCCTTATCTTAAAATAAAATAAAATAGAGAAAAAGTATAATAGAATAGAATATTATTTTATGTGGACAAGAAACCTGACATCTTTCATGTACATAATTCTAATAACTAGAATTATGGGAAATCGCCTGAACAGTTTTCATAACAAAAATTTAAGAAAATCCAACATTTTGTTACTTAAGTCCATAATATTCAAAGTTTAATACAGCGAAACAGAATTGTACATCAAATACCTATTAAAAGAATTTTGTAAAGGAAAGACTTGAATTTTTAAAACTGTGCTAAATTTAATCATGAAAAAATTTTTTCAATACTTTTGCAGTTGTTTGAATTTATATAGCATTTTTGAGAAAAAAATCATTTAAAAATCTTCTTGCTACATGATGAAAAATATCTTTGAAAAAATAAATCTAAAATTATAAAAGTAGAAGCTTGTTACTTTAAGCAAATGGATTTTTATGCAACTTTTTCACGATGTTATCGTGAGATTAATTATCACGATGATATCGTCAGATTAAATATTAACAATTTCCTAAAGATCGAAAATTTAGTATTAGAATATTTAGAGAAGTATCTAGTAAGTAGTACATTACATTTATCTAAAAATGCTTACATTAAATTTAAAGATACTTAAAACACAATTTTATTACAAACTCAGATTTAAGATAAAGGTACATGTAAGATTCAAACAGGTAATATGTTATTAAAAAACTATTTTCTGAACTCTCATCAGGATATTTTCCTAGAAAATCAAGGTACTATGGTGCGTGGTAATAAGCAATCAACATAGTGAACGATTTCATCAGGACGTTTCTTGTACAGAAAGGTACCAAAGAAAATGGAATGCTAATATTCTGGCTTACTACTTACTAGATTGCTACTTGTTACTCAAATAGGATATTTTCAAGCTAAATATTCCAGGAAATCAAATACTAAATATTTGAAAATATTCTACAGCTCACTAGTTAATATGATTATACGAATTATTACAACTAAGTATATAGAATTATAGAAGTTATTAAACTGTGCCTAATACAAAAACCCTGTATGATGAAAATAAATTGTTTGAATATATGAATTTAGCATTATTTTGTTATTAAACTTTATGTAACCACTAATTGTATAACTTTATAACAATTGTAAATTTCTCTCCTAAATAAGAATGAAAGACTGTAGTAGATTATCTTTTTATTAATAAATAAAATTCTGATTGTAGAATGTTAATTGTTATGAAAACAAAAATGTAAAATTATATATGTACATACACATAAGCGAATTCGTCGGAATTTTCACTACACTTTATACATGTTAATCGATTAAAAACGAACAAAGAATAAATTCCGGAAAACAGCAAGCCATAAATTTCAGCCTTCAATTATTAATTCCCTTTTATTATATCAGAGTGAACAATTTAATCGAGGCTATCAATCTCTTTAATCGGCCACTATCTTTATTGCGTACCTATGACAGAAACTCGTTGTCAAGAACACTTTTTGCGATATTTCGTAAAAATACGTAATCTTGTCCATAGTTTAGCAAAATCTAGGCTATAGTGCTGTACATATAATATCCTCTTTATATGCTATGTATAGATGAGGTTTCGGAATTACATGTCAATCAAGCAAATGATAATGTATAATGATAATATATATTATGTAAATACACTATTAAATACATCTATAAAGTAGAAAAGCTAATTCAGTATTTAACACTTTGGATGTTAATTTAAATTAATATTTTAATATTTTAGTGTATTGATCTTATTTATAGACAACAAACATTTATCTAGATTTACATTTTTTAAAATACAACTAAAGAAATGAAATCCGTACAATTCACTGGCTAAATGATTAAATTATAATAATTAGTAGTACATTGTAATAGTATAATAATTAATATATTTATGTATTATATAATAGGTACTGTGTATATTTATATATTGTACAATAGGTACTGTATAATAATATATTCACTTATTGAAATTTAATTATGACAAAAAATACAATAAATATAGTTTATTGTTTAACACAATACAAACTTATGAAAATCAGATTTAAGAACATTTTATTTGGAATAAAATAAGAAATAACAATTTGAAATAATTATTTCAACTGCTTTATTATTTTAGAAATAACATGGAGGAAGTAAATTTTTAGGCAAGTAAAAAAAAACGAAATTCAAATAAATTATTCGTAAATAACTTCTTGTTTGAGTTAATTCATTTATTCAATAACAATTTGAAATCTATATTGACAACACAGTTAACATATTTACACAATCCTGAATTCATTTTTTGGAAAAATATTTTTACATACCGTAGTAAGTGGGAAAGTAAAAACGTTTTTCTTCGAAAATGTTATAAATTCAAATATCTCTCAACACATTGAAAAATATTTTTCATGATTGAATCTACTATGGATTTGAAAATTAAAACTTTTCCTTTACAACGACTTTCTAAAATTTATTTTCGCTACGTTATTGAACTTTGAATATATATGAAAACGAGATGACGATATCTTAAAATTCCTTGAACTTTTATCGTTCAATTCTAATATTTAATATATCGTATATACATATACTTATTTATTTCACAGTAAATATTAATTTCATTATTTTCTACAATTCTCTGCATAAGTGATTTGCATTCTTAAAACACTCTGTGTGTTTATTAAATAATTTTACGAAAAGCTGACTCATCCATATATCTTCTGCAACTACAAGTTTATCACTCCTTTTAGTAAACATATTCGGTATTTCTTGTTACAACTTTTACAACGAAAGCAGTTGCGGTTTTCAAAGTCGTTTCAAACAACGTGTTAACGATTCTGCGCAGATAAGATTGTTTGGATATATGCGATCCTTTCATCGAATTGATAAAATTACTTATTTTAATCATATTGTGAATATTGGACTCGTCTTTTCCTAGTTCTCACAAATACTTGCTAAAAGTGAGAGATTTGACACGATTGCTCCATGAATTTAGAGAAAAACTGATTATGGGAGATAATTGGAGATCATTTTTCCTTATTTTATACAGAAGAACTCCAAGTTATAGGAATGAATAATATCAAAATAAAATTAAAACATCAAATTTTTTTAAACTACTATATTTCTCTAATTATTATCTAATTTATAATGTCAAATTCTTACAAGTTACATATCGAATCATGATTTCGTTAAACTTTCTATTATACTATTTATTTTATCATACTAAATTATATTACTATCTCATGCATAATGAATTGCTTAATAAAAAACAGATTTAAAAAAGAAACAATGACATTAAAAATGATCTTACAATAAACTTTTTTGTCACAAATTTCCTTATTAATTATTTTCTTTAAGCACCTCTAATAATATTGAAAATAATTTAGATAATTGATTTAAATGGAACACATTTCATTTAAAAGTATACTATATATGTAGATTTGACTGTAAAAAAATTAAATGTAAATAATCGTAAGCATTATAGCTATGTTTTACTTATTTCAAATATAAACTTAATTAACTACTTAATTAAATTAAAAAGGATCGAAGATTTAAAAAGAAATACGTATTTAATTACCTGATTTCAAAAATATTCTTATTAATTTACAAATTTCTGAAAACTACTGAACTACTTAATATATTACATAACGTTTAATAAATATATTTAAAGACTTTATCAAATTAACTCTATCAATTTATTTTGGATACATTTTTGAAATAAAAGGACAAAATACAAACGATTAAAAGTTTGTATTTTATTTTTAAAAAGATTAACAATTATGGATATTTATAAAATAAAAATTTTTTAGATCTTGCTAACATTTTTGTCTTGTATCCATAAACATTTATTTAATTAATTTTATGTAGCATCGAAATATTTTATACGTACATATGTAAGTAAAATCCGAAGTACAATACAGAATAGTAAATTATAGTGAAATTTGTATATATAATATTGTAATATATATTAGTGAATGATTTTTAGTAAAGGTAAGGATACAAAGAATATTTCTTAATTAACGTACAAATAATTATATATAAATTATTATGTAATATTAATATGTCACTAAAAAGAAATATTAGCATTTTAGTGTTATATTATATATTCAGTGTCACATAATTTCTTTCAGTATCTATTCTTTCAGTATCTGCTAAGAATATTTCCAATGTAAAATTTATGAATTTCAGAAATATTTATATATATTTGAAAAAAAAATATTAAAAATATTTAACGCATATAATATAAGAAACTCGAAGTAAATGACAAGTGTGTATATTAATCCAGTAGGTGATCAAGCAGAATGATCTAAAAAATCGGTTTATATAAAAAAAATTATATACTTTTATTTAAAGAAAAATTGTAGTTGCACTTTACAAATGCATCAATATATAAAAATTCATCAAAATTAATACACAAAAAATGGTGCAGAAATATAAAACGTACAATACTGTTAACTTTTGTTCTCTGACATTTTTTTCTATTTTTAACAGTTTTAAAGATATATTTTTGTCCAGTTACCTGTATATTGAGATAATTTTAAACAAAACTAAATACAAAACATTTATCATGTACGAATCAGTCGGCAGTGAATGTATGAGAAATGTAAAAATTTCCTTTCTACATACAATAAAAAGCATAACCAATAATGATGAAAAATTATCAATAATTTAAATTGTTACAACTTTATAAAAAAACATATAACAATCTACTTGGTTTCATTTTAAAACTCTACTTTTTCAGTCATGAATTCCTTTTTTTCAAAGATGATTTTACACATACTTTCATGTAAGTGGAAAAGTAAAGATATTTTTCTTTCGAAAATTACGAAAAAACTTTTCAATATTTTTAGAGATATTTGAATTTTTACAATTTAAAAAGAAAAGATCTTCACTTTCCATTCATTACATGAAAATGAATTCAGCACTGTCAAAATAAAAAAAAACAAGATAAAAAAATAAGATAAGATTTTCTTTTATAAAATTATAACAATCTGAAATATGAATAATTCACGAATAAATTGATATTTATACCTCGTAACACCTTCTATTTCTGTCGATATATAGTCAAAACCTACAAATACAATTTATCATTTGTTTTAACAAAAACAAAATTTTCTGTATCATGAATCTATTACATAAATTACACAAATTACATCTTTATCGATACAGAGTATAAAAGAAATCTGTACATCATATATCATGTTTATATTACGTATATTGTATTTACAATTTGTCTTTGACAATAATTCGAAACAATGGCAAATAATTGACCAGTATCTTCTATTTACATTAACGTAATACAATTGAGATTTATTGAAAAATACATAAATATGCTATATCAGATTGAATCAATGTTTTGAGATGTTGTAATTTTATTTTCGACTATTTTCAAAAATATTTTGATAATTATTATATACGTTATGAAAAAATACGTGAATAATAGATTTCTAATTACATTATATAAGGTTAGTTATCTCTGCAATCGTATACAATCGATCGATGCAGTCGATCAAAGAGTGATTCTATAAAATAAAATTTTTCCATTTAAAACTTGTTTTCAGTAGTATAGCGTTCCAATATATTTAGTTAAGAATTTACTCGATACATATGTATCCAGCTGATGAATTTTCAAATTTAAATGTTTGACAAACAAAGAGTCTTATGAAAAAATGCTATTCTACATTTTTTATTTATTTTTGCATATAAAATAACCACTCTTATCCAATCTATCAACTATATTTGATAAACTTTCAAACCCGATTTTCTTAAAAACGAAGCCTTAATTGAAAAAATATTATTCTTTCTTTTTGACATATTTTTGCATATAGAAGGTAGAAATTTAAAATATAAAATTTTAGAATCGATTGTATTTAAAAAATTGTTCTCTGTAAACCATTATCGTTCATTTTCAACTTTATATTTGTTTATAAGATTATGTTGATAAATATGTATATTTTGAGATACACTATGCGAGACCAAAATCTTAACAAAATAATTTAAAAAGAGAGAAATAACAATGAAGTTAATAACTTTTACAATAAGTAAATAACTTTTGCATATATTGTTGTAAGAAACATAGTGTGAACTGTTGAACGAAAACCGGGTATTTTTTTAAATAAACGAATTACAGATCGAAACCCATCAATTACAATCAATCAGAAGCCTAGATTTTACATATATCTGGAATTATCAAATATTTAAAGAGAAATATGAATTTCAATTTATTTTACAGATTTTTAAAATTTCATTTTTCAGACACTAGTTTATTTGTTAATTAAAATTATTTGTTTACTAAAAAAATGAATAAAAAATTTGAATAAAAGATTACGAATTATATAATAGAAATAAAATTACAAATGTAGTAATTTTATGTAAATTTTCATAAAATTTTCGTTGTTAATATTTTACAAATGATTTAATTTGTAAACCAACAAATTAATTGATATCCTCGAATTATACCTCATCACATCCTCTATGTTATTAGCATACGATAAAAATTCAACACACGAAAAAAATAAAAAGAGAAGTATCTGCAATTTACAACCGAAAAAAAATGCTTGAACGCAATGAGAAACAAAATTTCCATTTGGAATCATATAATGTATTTATCACATTCTTCATTCTCATTACTACATATCGCGTATCATGTTTCAAGTATTAAATCTACCGGTATGCATATCGCATTAAATGCACTTTCTGTTATTCATGCGCTATTACTACGACAGATAAATGTTTAATGATGTTGATAGTCACACTTCAAAGAGAATAAATTACGGGAAACGATACAATGTTCCAGTAAGTGTATTCAAGTTTTACTAATGAGAACAATTTATCTAATAAAGAAAAATAAGAATGAAAAAAAGGACATACTACTTTACATCAACGGCAATAAAATATAATATATAAATATATACGTATATGTGTATATTATGGTAATTTGTAACATTAGCTATATTATAAGTAATTTATAGTATTAGTATACTATAAATAATTTATAATTTAACTTATAATTTATATAATAAATATAACTTAACTTATAATTTATAAATTTATAACTTATAATAATACGATGAGACCAAGTTTGGCATATATCTACAAATCCAAATTAATTTTAATAAATACACAATAATAAATATTTTTTATTTCATAAGCTTCAAATACAAATATATATATATATATATATATATATATATATATATATATTCTATATAATAGATCTCTATAGATATACGTATAAAGATATCTATATAATAAATATATATAAATATATGTAAATATATGTAAATACATATATAAATACGAAAAATTTTTGTAATACAATTTTTTACCAAAGTAATTAAAGAAGATTCTTACACACATCTTGCAACTTCTTTGTATTTAAATGAATTAAACATCATCATACAAAATTAAAAAAATATTATCATTTCATTGGATTACATTTGAGAAAATTATAAGATGTCTATAATTTTATTTTAATCTTTGCAAAAATTATTACAAGTCTTTATATTTCATGTGTATGTAATTCAAATAATAACTCAATAATAATTCAATAAAACCTTTATATTTCATGTGTATATTATTCAAATAATATTTGTTTTCAATCTAGTCATTCAATAATAATTCCGGTTTTTGCAAAAACTACAATCCTACACCTAACCAATTGGACGAAAAAAATAGTACATATTTAAATATCGTTCGTTCTTATATAAGTAATAGAACTATAACTTTCTTTAACTACAATTAATATATTTATTTTTAAGATTATTTCAATTAACACAATTCATCAAACGTTTAAGCTTTAAATTTATAGAAAACAATAGAGATTATAAAATTTCACAAAATAACAGAATAATTTCGAAATTTTCATTCTGTAATTAAAACTAATTATTCAGATCTAGTGTTCTTGCATTCTGCAATTATTATTTCATGTATTTGCTATGCCTGTTTATTATCGACAGGCACTCGATTGAAAATTGTATGTTTTGGTTGAACATAATTTAAATTTTATGTTTCAATAAAATGATACAAACTGGTGTACTGAGAATAAGTTGTGCGAAATGTGTAAAAGAATATTTTAACTGAAAAGAAATCAATAGTTAACTAAAAGGAAACTATTTAACTAAAAGTATTAATCAATAAGCAAAATTTTCTGGCAATTGAAAGTTGATGAATATATTTAACAAAAGACGCTTAAGAAAGGTTTCAAATAGCTATTTAAAAATCTCTGTTCAAGAAAAATAATCAAAAATGCATTTAAAATATATCAAAAAGTAAATAATTTTTAAAAAGTATATTGACAATTTTTCAGAAGAGAGAAAATAGATCCAAGAAAGGAAATACAAAATACTAAAAATTATTTTCCATACATGTCAATCATAACTTTAAATTATCTGCCATCATTTTATTGAGCCAATTTTTAGTAATTTTTTCACGTTTTTACGTTTTAATAATTTTTTGTCAACTGTTTACAGTTACATTTAAATGATAAAAACATAAATGTATAAAGTATGCCATACTTTCAATGTGAAATATATTAATATACAATACATAATTGATATAAAAATCAGTTATACAAACAATTAACGATATAAAACGAAGTTACAGAAACAAAACGTTTTTGCTACGTTTGAATGATTTAACGGCGTGCTGAGCCAGAATATAACCGTTCAATATAAATTATTACTGAATCTAACTTAATCGAATTAGTTTATATCTGACAACCCGATGAATGATGATAATTTGATTAATTTCATGAAATGTGTATATACGATTTATTAACTTATTTCTGGTTTTAATTTCTTCTTTTATAAAGATTTATTTAAACGCTAAAATAGACCGAAATATTTGTTAATTTTTTTCTTATACTTATAATTGTAGTAGTAGAATCTAGTACTTACAGATATATAAATTATTTTATGAATATAATAAATTATATTTTGGATATCATTGGCTATCTTCGAGAGTTAAAGCATTTATTTATGAAAAGTTATCTCATTGATTTTAATTTATTCAAATTATGTAAGTTATATCTATTGAATATAAGAATAAATTATCATTAAGAATGACTATAGTAATTGAACAAATGGAATTTTACGAGAAATTAATTGAAAAATGATTTTGCGTGCCAAGGAGTGAAATAGTTCCTACTATAATTTTGTTTAATTATAATAAAAAAAGTACATATATATATATATATATATATATATATATATATATATATATGTTATAATTTGACATACTGCAAAAAGTAATTGCTACAAGTCTATAATGGAAAGATTTTATAATCACGTTTTAATGGATAATATAAAATTTAAGGAATACAGATGTGTGTGTATATATATATAAAACTTTTAAATTACTTTTTAAGTGTTAAAAATAAAAATAAAAATAAAAAATAGCAGAGAAAATAAGGTATGAATGTATTATATTGAAAAAAAAGTGTTGCATAGAATTTTTTCCAACAAGAAAATTCTACACAAATTTTAAAACAGTTTTTTCAATTATAAAACTCAGTTCCTTGTGATAAAACGATAGTAAATTAGTGAATCCCCAAGATATAAATCTCTCAGAATTTTTGATAATTACATATATTTTAATGAAATCACAAATATCTTTTATTTGCCTAAATTAAAATCTATCATCGACAGTTCGTTTGACTTGCTTTTTACTTGTACATGTTTGGCGGTTTATTGTAGTATTCTCGAAATTGAAGCTTTCAAACTGCTTCTACACTTTTCTTATTTTTATTCAACATATATACAACATAAACTTCAATCGTGAATATATTCTCGTTTCGATTACTAGGATAAAATAAACAAATTTTATGTATTATTAAAATAAATTATAATCGTGTGTTGTTATAATATAATAAAGAACCAATTTTTATTTAAGACCATTGTATTTATAATATTGAAAAATCAATGCTAACGACAGATAATATGAAATAAAGCCAACAGAACTTCTCTATACATCCTATCCATTTGAAAAATACTTGTTTTGTTATTTGCTATTTCTTCAAAATGTACCGAGATTTTATGATCATCCTGTATTTCTCGGACTGGAAACTGATATTTCTACAGATTGATTACGATGCAACCAATGCATACAATAATTGAGCGAAATGAATGGCGTTCAGATAGGAAGGAATCTCGGGTGCGAGTTTCAGCCGCAATTTACGCGGTTAGTTTCGTATAAGTGGACGATAAAGCTTCATTTTGATTTCACCTTCGTGCATTGGACGGTGTGTTTGCACGGGTCCAGTAATGAAAGTGGCGCGATGCTATCGGTCTAACGGTAATTTTATTAATACCCTTCCACTGAATTGCAATACACCTGCTGCTACGGCCGACTACAAAGATCGCGTTACAATTTGCACCGGTCGGCAAATCGTTTCGTGTAACTCGTAAGCCATACTTTTTCTGATTTTATAATCGTTTCCTAAGCGAGAGCCACTGCTTTTGCACCCAACATTCACGCGCACGCTATCGTAAGTAATTCGCGCACAGTCACTAACAATAAGTCCATGTTCCCACTTTATCCTGGAATTTCAACGCTTGTTTTGCTTGTTTGGAACGATCTCCGTTCCACCTTATGTCGTTTGTTGAGAACCAATTCTTTCCAATCGTCTACATTGTGAATTTGCGTTAGCGTTTAAAAAAGTTTTCCAAAACCCATGCTTTTTAGAAATTATAAAGTCTCATTGAAAGTATTAATTATAATTATTTTATCGAATTAATTGTTTTGTAATATGATGAAACACTGATTGTGGTTAATAAAAACATAAATTTTATTTAGTTTTTGCACATAATTTTTTTCATGAGGAAAACCGTAAACTAAATAATGATGAAGTTTGAAGTTGCCAAAGAATTCGAATTATTATATATTAGTTTTATATATTTTAGATACGCATTATATATATATATATATATATATATATATATATAATATAAAATCAATAAAACTTGTTTATTGATTTGATGTTTGGAATATTTTTGCGATCTTAAATTTCATCAATAAAGTTTCTTTCTTCTAACTAAAATAATTGTCACAATACAATAAAATTATTATAAACAAATCTATAGAAAAATAATGTTTTGAATAACGTAATATCCGAATATTAATAAACATATTAATAATTTTTGAAATAAAAGATTCCAGTCAACATGACATAGTACAACGTGACAGCAGTATTGAACAAAGTTCTTTATTCTTACCGTTAATTATCTGTAATTATTGATGGAAAAATTAATACTATTGTCCTTACATATATTTCAGTGTTCTCTTTTTCAATATTACCAGAGATACAGGATTTTTATGTAAAATTATCTTTTTAAATTATGATGATGTAAAAAATATTTTTTGTCTAATATGAATGGTATCGAAAGGCCTAGTAATTAACTGGTAAATAACTGGTAAGAAGAATATTTTTTTCCAAGGTCATTTCGGAGTTTTCAAGATCATTGATATTTTTTTGATATAACTATATGAACTTTTTTTTATTGTATCGTGTAGTTGGTAACAAATACGTTTAGATGCGTAAAAAATATGGCCTTGAAAATTTAAATTTTACATATAAATTTATCTCTATCATGATCATAGAGCTTGGCCAAGACGCGACAATCGAGAGCTAAATGATAAATGTAAATAAACATGTTTACTATTTATTACATCATTAATGATAATTATAGCTTGAAATCAATGTATCGAACAGCTTGAAATCAATATATCGAAATTTGTCAGTAATTCGTAACGGAATAATTAACACAAAAATATTCATTTGTGGTAAAAATGCACTTAAAGGGAAGCAGTTAAAGGGTACAAAAATACATCTTCAATGTAAATCAAGCTCTGTAATCACGATAGAAGTAAATTTATACGTAAAATTTAAATTTTCAAGGTCTGATCTTGACATATCCAAATGTATTTTTCAAATATACGATGCAATATGATAAATAAAATTATACGATACAACTATTAACGATACAATGTTTAATTACACGATACAATAAAATAAAAATACAGCTATACGAGATAAAACATCAATAACCTCAGAAACTCTAAAAAAAAATGATCTTGGAAAAAAAATATTGACTTTTCGATTCATGTTAGACAAAAAAATTTACATCATCAATTCAAAAAAATATTTAGATGGTCTCACTTAAATGGACCCTATATGATTTCACATTATTCGCTTACGCCGCTATTCTGCGTGATAAAAGTTATTTTTCATAGTCGATTTCTTATTTTTCAAATAAATAAATAATTTTGTTATATTATGTACATTAGATATATTACAGTGGACTATCAAATATACATAAATGCTCCAGTTTCTGCGGTTTACTTTGTACATTACATATCAAACCTCTAATAACTCTTTTCTTGCATGCTTGTCGTGCACTACCGGACATCTTATAATCATCTAGCACCGGACAAGCTTTTAAAGGTATATTTTTGATGATTAATGTTCTTAAGTTCTTTTTTCGCTTTATTTTTATCGAAGAAAAATGTCTGAAGTTAAAGAGAAGAAAGGAAAATGAACAGAGGACAATATATGGGCGACTTGAAGAGAAAAGGCTGGCTTTTGAAACTTTCTATGTTCCAAGAAAAAGCATTTTATTGAACTTTGAACATTAGGCCTAAATGACGAAATATTAGGATTCCTTGAATTTTTATGGTTTAATTCTAATATTTAAAATTCAATAAAATGCTGAAAAAAATCATATAACAAATTCTAACGGTTTGTTGCAAAAAAGTAACTTTATTCTTCAAGATAAGATGTTTCAATATTTTTGGAAATGTTTAAATTTTTACAATTCTCGAAGAAGAAATATTCTCACTTATCCATCATTATATAACTTAAAATAATTTTGGAAAAAAAATGAATACAACATTGTCAGAGTAGAGGTTCTATGTTTTAAAATAAGATCAAATGGATTGTTATATGATTTTTTTTTATAAAGTTATGGCAGTTACATTATCGACTATTTCTCATCATTTTTGGTATAATTAATTATGCTCTTTACTGTACATTCGTTTTTTGCATAGAAAACTATATAACTAAAATGCGTCAGAAAAAGAAATAGAAGCTAGAAAGAAAAGACATTATAAGTTATAAAAATATTCATTTCACAAAAAAAGACAGCAATAAAAATTCAAAAAAACCGGAATAAATTTTATTTATTATTAGTGTTGGTAATATAATCCAAAACAAATCGAGCTAAATCAAAAGAGGTAAAAATAATGTAATTAATATTTGCAGTTAAGTAAGAATTTGTATCTGACTGATATGTTATACAATACAATATATAATTCAAAAAAGAAATTCTGACCATTGAAACAAGATCTCGAAAATTGATTCCATGTATAAAAAGTCCACGTTAACGGAAAAATTATGTAGCACGTATTTAAAGAACCATTACTAATAATAGTAATTTGAGAATAATTTATATTAAAATAAGATTTTTTAAATAAAATAGAAACTATTTTAATCAATATATTTTTTCCATTATATTGAATCTGTTAAAAGTAAATTGATATTGTTTATTTCAGTGACAATTTAAATAAGTTTATAACTATATGTATAATAAAAAATAACTCGGAAAAAACATATTTTTGCATTTCGTATCTACAAAGAAAATAAAATGTGATAACTTTAGACAATTATTCAATTACAAAAGCATACAACGGAGTATATAATAGAATAAAACTGAGCGATATAGATATAAATGAAAAAAGTTAATTATAAATGACTAGTAAACCAATAGAAAAGCCACATTATGTAATAACTTAATATAAAATTTTGAATTTTATCTCGTATCGTATAGCACATACATCATTAATGTGTAGTACTTACTTGTACTTACATCATTGACATAGTTTAATAACAGATCATTGCATTTCTAGTCTAATTTTTTGAGTTTATACTCCTACTGAAAATAAGTCACAAGAAGTTCCATTTTTATACAATTATACTGTTTTATTTTTATCCTTTTTGTAATAGATTATTTGTTACTCAATTCTAATCTTATCTGCATTATCCTCACAATGATTATGATTAATTCGTATCAGAGACGACGTGGTCGCACGAAATAGTTTTTGATATAGCGTAGGCACGCCAACTTAGCAAAATGGATAATATAGGCGAATTCAGAATCAAAAAATTATCAGATGGAAACTGTAAGACGTGGAAAAGTGAAATGAAATGTTTGCTTAAAGCCAAAGGTTTGTTAGAATGTCTCTTAGAGACCGAGGAGTTAAAAGAGGAACTTACAGAGTTTCAAACTTACAGAGTTACAGAGAAAAAAGCGTATCAAGCCAAAGATGATAAAGCCCTTGCAATTATCAAGTTACATGTAGAATCGGACCAATACATTCACATAGAGGAAGGAAGGTTTTTTCTTCCCTAACTTTCATCTTTATATTGATTTTAACAAATTGGAAAATGAACCTATCACTTAGAAACTATCCTATTTAGTTTATGACATCATAATTATTATTACGCATAAATTTGTTGTGTTCGAAACTAACTGAAATTTATGTTATATTAGAGATTCGGTTATAAATTATCTAAATTATCTAAATGTGAAAGATATGAAGAAGGATATGAATGTATAAAAATTTCTAATGACAAATTAATTTTGAAACACATCTATGTCATAAATTATACGCACCTTAATAACTACGATGTTTTCATTGCAATAATTCTTGTTAGTATGAATTTTAATAAACATTAGATAGAAATTCTCTCAAAAAGTTTCTCAGCTTCATCACATCAATCTTTCAGTCAATGTGCGAAGCGAAATATTTCTGTAAGAAAGGATGAATACGGTATATGAAAATTTAGTATATATCTAATACATACAATAGTTACGTGTGAAATATATTATAGTTATACTTATCCATTATTGTTCGGGAAATTCTCTATGCGAGAATGCCACATGGTCTATGGCGCGTAGCACGCTATAAAAATCGCATGTCTTATATAGAGAATTTACGGTCTTCTAAAGTGACCTCTAGTTTCAAGTCGCCAGCAAATCCTTAGTCGTCTGGCCAATCTTTATTCAAAAAACCTACCGTAGTCCTCGACCGTGCCATAAATTAAGACACTTGCTTTCCCGAACGTAGACAAAATGGCTAAACAAAGTCGAATTCGAGCGACAATTAATATCTGTAAGTCATTTGCCCCACCTTGGAGCCAAGAAATTTTCCGAAATCGATGGTAAGAGAAACAAGAAAGCTTTCCCTGCTTTCCATCGATTTGCAAATCAGAATACGTTTGACTGCCAAACAACATAGTTTCTCTCTTGCAATTCACCTTAACACTGAAGAGAAAAACTGTTAATAACTCAAACGCGCGAGAATCATACAGTCCACAACAATTAATTTCTATAAACTTCGTACTGCCTAAACCGCGCGTGAACAATTATAGTTTAGAATTAATATTTCATATTATATTTAATATTAATATTTATCATATTATATTAAAGTATAGTGGAACATATAAAGCGCAGTTTCTCGTGTAATGCATAGTGAACTAGTACAGTTTCAATTTACTATATTTATTTTTAAGATTTTATGCAATAATGTCGGGAAGAATCTCAAGTATGTTTTATTTCTTTCATGTATCAAATGATTTTCTCCATAAACTGTTAAATATTCTTATTTTTTTAGACAAATATTACTTCAAATAATGAGTAGTACTCATTTGCAAGTATAAATTATGTGTGCTTACTCTTCAATGTATAGTATTGTGAAAATGATGTAAGCAAAGAGACAATTGCTGTTTCTTCTTTAATTTTCGATACAATACAAGCAAACTGTTTTGGAACAATACACAAAAATCAGTACAAGAAAAAGTTCGGAAATTTTGTTCTAATTTACCTATGAAATGAAAAAGTTGTAACCATGCAATACAAAAATTTAAAGCCAAGGATCATTGAAATGATTGAATATCATTTGTGTACTTTTCAATTGACTGTTAAAAAATACACAAATGTTATAAGTTCCAATCCTTGAACACCTGCAGGACATCCATGTTTGTCCTACAAAAAAAAAAAAAAATCAAATCGATCACAAAGACGAGAAGCATCAATTCTTTTTGCAGGTATGAATAATTAAGTTTAAGAGTATGTACGATTAAATTCAATAGTTCATGTACATCATAATATCGTGACAGCACGCAACAGACAAATACAGAATAAATGAAACAATCAAGTCCAAACAAATTATTATTTCCAAATAAAAAAGAGTCACTTTCTTTTTCCCCTAATGAAACTGTGGCCTTTTTATATGATTATAATCTCAATAAAAATCAATATACAATAACGAAAAAAAGTTAGAAGTTGAATAAACATATGTATCCTACATATATATCCTAAGTATGATTCTGTAATTGAAATCCGAGAAAAATGCATACCATATGGAGTTAGTGATAGAAAAAATTGCAATACAAAATTTATTAGAACATACAGCGAAAAGAACTGTTTCATTGCAAGCGGAACATAATATCATTGTGGCAACGATTCTTTTTGAAGAACAGAGATATGTCCTTTCTTCTGTGAGACAAAAGAACTTTGTTCTTCTCTCTGTTCTTCTAAAACGCTCGTTTATACCAAGCTTAAGAATCTAATATTATTTTCGGATCAATCCAATGGATAATAGAAATAAGGAACCATCTCTATTTACAACTCAATATACATAAATATACATAAATCCTATCAACTAGCGTAATAAAAATTTATTTTACAAGAAAATAAATAATAATAGATATATAATAAGATATTTATCAAGAAATTAAATTTAAATTAGATATTAACGATCAATATTTTTAAATTTTTGACAATTAAGCATACCCACTATTTTAATTTACTAACATCACAATAACTAATTTCTGTTTAATATTGAAATATTTTATTTAACATAATTGATTAACATATTTTATGTACATACATACAATTTTTTGACTGTTAAGCGAAATTTATGTTTCGCATGTGGACGGCATATTTAATTTTAACATATAATATACAAATGCAATGAAAGTTCATTTTTCATTCCATTATATATATATATATATATATATATATATATATATATATAATTTATTCATTTATTTATTTAAAATTATTTTAATCATTCTGAAGTATTTATGAAATCTGCTATTTTTTTTCTTTGACATAAATTATATGTTCTTCAATATAATATACAGCTTAAATTTCATATTATCAACGATAGATATAATTTCATTGGTAATTTAAAGTACTATAAATGTTATTTCCCAGATAATAAATATAATTTAACTTAACTCTATTAAAAAAAGCTAATCCAAAAATCATGTCTACGAATTACATTTAAAAAAAATTGAAATTATGCATAAATACTTTCAAATATTGTTAAATCAATCAAAGATACAATGGGTTGAACTTCTCGAAACAAAAAACAATAAGATTTTAAAATAATTGAAATAAAATCTCTTCAACAAACAATATTTATTATGTAATAATATAATATAAAAATTTGATTTTTATTATATAATAGCTTTTGACGTTTCTTATTTTATTCTCTTATATTTCAAATATACATATAATTGAATTTATCCCACTTTATTCTCTACATCAATATAAAATAATCGATCTCAATTGATTCTATTTTCGAAACGTCCCTGGTCTGTAATATGAAATTACGCAGGCACATCAATCAATAAGACACATTTATTAATGCTTCACGATGATATTTTCCTCTCTTCCTTAGTTATTATTTATAAATGTAACGCGGTCATTATGAATTATTATACAATCATTAACTTTTTTACTCGGATTTATTGACAATCATTCATAATTTATTGAGACAAAGCTAAATTTATAAAGCAATTATTAGCTAAACGTTGCAGTTTTAAAGCGTCACATTTTCCACGAGCTCATTCTCCAAAATATAAAATTATATTAAATACTGAATTCTGATAAAAAGTCAATTATTTGAATATTGATTATTCAGTCACCAATTATGTAGGAATTTAATTACCCGGATCTAATAGATCTTCGTATTTAAAAGTTATTAATTATTTTTTTCTATTCTGTTTCTTTAGATTGAAATAGATAGTTTGGTATATTCTATTTTTGCTTAATATGAAAAAAATTTTTAAACATAACAAGTGTAACAAGTAGTACCTCTTCGTTTCTGAGATATAAATGCATTCTTCTTATAATTGTTATTGGGAATGATTTTTTTCTGCAACAATGCACATGTCACATCACATCGAAGTTTTAAAGATTGTCAAAAATGTTCAAAAATTTTTGATGTATTGTGAATTTATTCACATGCGATAATAGTCTGTCTGAGTATTTTTAAGTTATTAGCATTATCTTCACAAACTAAACTTTGTTGATATTTCTGAAAGTATTTAAAATTGATGTTTTTTACTAATTCGTAGATCAATGTACGAACTACGTATTAAACTACCACTTGTGTTTTAAAACTGATATTTACTTTGAATTAAATATTTTTCAATACTTTTATTTTTCATATAAATTTATATAAATTTATTATTTAATTCGCACTACATGTACCTTAAATAAAGTATCCTGTAAAATATTAAATAAGATTTGTTATAATCTTTAAAATTTGCCAAATAAAATAAATAGATGTTTTAATATTTATGTTTATAATTATATACATTGTAGGTGTATAATATTTAATATTTATGTTTTAATATTTATGTCAATTGTAGGTGTATAATATTTAATATTTATGTTTCAATATTTATATCAATTGTGTTGTTATTAAAATAATTTTGAATAATTTGACTAAATAGGAAATTGTGCATAAATATATTGAATATATTCAAAATTCGAATACTTATCTCACTATCGCTAATAGTGAAAGAGACCCGAGCAAATTAAAGTGAATTAATAGTAAAGTTCCTTAGTTTTAAATTTTTACAATTTTGGCTTGAATTAATTAAAACATATGCTAAAATATACTTTGGCTCTACTTACAGGATGTCTCAAATTTAAATAATAGTTTAAAGTACTTCAAGCATGTCTCGTGAAAGAATTATAACGAACATTGACCATTCTGTAGCTAGATATTTTTTTGGTGATATTTAGTACACTGTAGCTATGGTTTGGTTTCTCTGTTACTCTTTTAAGTTGATTGGAATCGAATAAATTTACTAAATAAGTGAAAAAATTAAAATTTTTTTTTTGCAATTTTCTCCAAAATGGAGCAACGAACAACTCTTTAAAGGATCTTTTTCCTTATTAATCTTTTATATGCCAAATTTAAATTCGGAGCATCCTATATAATGTAAGTGAAAGTTCAAGAAGAAAATATATAAAGTAAGTTAGAAAATGTTTATTTCAAAATGTATCAAAATATTTATATCTCAAATTAAAAATTACTTTATTCCAAACTGATCCAGAATATAAAGTTTTACATAGTGTCTTCAGGCGAATTGAGAATATTTACTTTTTCTTCGTAAGATTAAATGACGAGTCAGTGCATATAGATGTAAATACACTCTATCATAATAAACAGTTTATAATAATAAATTTATATATCTTAAATTTCATATATCTCGTACTAATTGAATTATGTGTATAAAATGTAAATACATGTCCACAAGCCATAAATAATTTCACTATATCAGTTCAACCTCAGTTTTTTCTACATTATCTCTGGTAACAGGATAAGAAGTCCGTTTTCTAAATACTGTAATACTTTCTTCTCTCTGTAAGTTTCTTCCATTGAAGAAGTGAATGGAAGTAGGAAAAGTAGATCAATACGGAAATTTCCAGTAATTTTAACCCTTGCAAAAAAATTGATATTGATATCACAATTGATCATTACACGAATTTTCATGCAATAACGGATGTTGATTGTGAAAATTTACAATCCTAGTTTAATCTCATTTGTGATAAATACTTTAAAATTTAATATACGAATATTAAGTTTCCGTTAAGCACAAGTCTTGTATAAATAATTTTCTCATAAATTCTTTGTTCCTATGAGTAACAAAACTATAAAAAGGGATATTTTGCATTTTTAATATAATCTATCTACAAAATCTATCTACTATCTACTGAATTTCCTTTGATAGTTTAAATACTTGCTGTAGTTTCGAACATATCTATTTCGTCATTGATTAATTACAGGTTGCTAGCATGTATATTTACCATGTCTATATTATACACATTATACATTGTCTATATTATACACAAAAACATATTGTGCTCGTTCTTATTATTTTTACTTATATGTGATATGTATTTGTATAAAAGATTATTGTAGCTATTAAAATTCAGCAAACGATTTTTAGTAAGTAAATTTATCATGCACTAATAGATACATAATCGAAAAATATAAGAAAATTTTTGAAACTTCATTATATCAAAAATCAAAAGAAGTGGATTTTCCATATTTCAATTTCTTTTTTATTGCTCCTATAAAAGACTAATTGTATTAAATGAAAAAGATGCAATTTCTCAAAGCCAACCAACACCATAAACTTTAACAGAACATCTTCTCCAAGGAAGGATGTTTTAATAAAAATTCTTAGCTTTTATGGTGTCATTATTGGCTCGTTTATACATGTGTGGTATCAGAATGGAAAAATGGACGAATAAATATGATATATTTGATCAATATAATATCTGATACATCAAAAAACAGCTCATTATTTTGTATTCATTTCATTCTTGCATTCCTCTATTTTTCATCGTCATGGCACACAATATACACACCGTTTATTTGGTTACCGCAGATCGCATATGCATAAATGAAATAAATTCTTTTTCACTAGATTCAGTTCTAGATTAGGTTCTACACTACACTATGTCCTTGCAATAATTCTATTTTATTTATAAATCGATATCAAACGTTTTATTACATTATTTATTTGAATATTGATAGTAAGAGTTGCAGGATATAATTGCAGAATGTCATATTATTACAGAACTCAAAGCAGTGCGATTCACATTATTTAGAATTACAATAAACATATCGCGTCAACAGAAGAAATAATATGTTTGAATGACAAGTATAAAATAATTAAACTAGAATAGTTAATCATTCCAATAATTTCAATAAGGAACTATAAATATGTACACAATTAACCTACCCAGAAGACTGAAATCTACGCAGAAAACACCTCGGAGACCCTCTTCCTCAATAAAACTCTATATTAAAATTCTTTTACAAATACCTTCTGCTTAGAAAGCATCTACGCTTTTTTGACCTTCTATAATAATTTACTGAATGGGCGCAATTAAAAATATAATTAAAAATATTAAAAAATTCGAAAAAAGAAAGATTTTTAAAAATCTTTCTTTTTAGAAAAAATACATTACTAAAATGGAACTACCTGTAAGTTGACTTATATTATTATTTATATTTTTGCTCATATTTTTACTTTACTTCTTTTTACTATTTTATATCAATTCTATATAAATTCTACATATTTGTTTGCAATAGATATATAAAGAGTTAAAAATTTTAGAGATTAACAGCGGTGAATTTACAGAAATTTGAAGGATTTTTCGTCAGAACGTAAATAGAAACTTATGTTCTTTATCATTTTCTATTTTGTAGACTTTAATATCTCTCACATAAGTTTTACACATCAGTAATTCTAGTGCTAAATAAACAAAATAAGTACAAAAATAAAATAAGCATAAATATCATAAATACATAATAAAATAGCGCTAGTATTCCGTGAAATCGGAACAAGATTCAAACCATGCATTCTTTTAACAAATTTGGTATACAGGATGTCTCAAATTTAAATGCCAAAACTTCGGGAGCATATAAACAATTAACTAAAAAAAAAGAAATCCTTAGAGATTTATTTCTTTTTGTTTCGAATAAAATCGTTTAAAAAGAACCAAAAAGGTTTTCG
Organism: Tetragonisca angustula; assembly: GCA_036937485.2. Taxonomy (NCBI): domain Eukaryota; kingdom Metazoa; phylum Arthropoda; class Insecta; order Hymenoptera; family Apidae; genus Tetragonisca; species Tetragonisca angustula. The sequence goes on along the minus strand of JAWNGG020000095.1, from coordinate 274,868 downwards.
TTTCTTTATCATGTGGAGAATTCAGAAATCAATCAGTAAGACATTTATTAAAAACAAATATTAATAATAAAATCAATAAAAACAATATTAAATATTTTTCTATTGATAAAATTTCATATAATAAAGGAAAATCATTTTCATATTCAAATGAACTAATAGATCAAATAACATCTAGTTTAAAAAAGTAATGGTAATGTATATAAAATATCGACTAAACTAAAATATATAATAGATAAAGGTTCGTCTTACTGATTTCGGTGATTTCTGATGTTTTTCCTATACATATAATCTCCACTAGATTTTAGTTTTCGAGATATTCATGAAAAAACTTTTGATATTTGTACTTTAATATGAATACTTGTAGCTTCCGTGGATTTCGTTTAGTATTCTTAATCCAACCAGCATTCCGTATCTAAACAGATAATATAAATTGACAATAAAGTAGTTGATTATCAATTTTTCTCTTTTATTGAAACATAACATATGAACTCATTGCGTTACGAGCTTCTAATATAATTATGCTCATAGATAAACTTAATCTAAACCTAAGCGACAAACTATGCATTCGATTTTACAATAGAAAAGGGTTGCGTCTTTGCGAAAGGGTTAAATATATCAGAGGCACATTTTTCTTGATGCTAATGACACATAAGCGTCAGACTTTGAAACAGCATAGGGCCCTCAAAGGGACTTCACTATTTGTGAAAAAGATGATTAAACGATTGCTGGATTACATAAGATTGTCGCTCTAGCTTTTAGTTTGTCGAATCGATATATTTTTAATAATATCTATTACTACTTGCGAAGCACGGAAATTTTTCTCCAAAATATCAATAACAAAAAATAAATATAAAAAAACTATAGTCGAGAAACAATTGAATATCTTAATTATTCTGTCAATTGAAAATGACACAACTGATTGTTATCCTATGACAAAATAACAAAACAATTTGCACATATGAAAGTCAATACTCAGTTACATTCTTATATTTAGTAATTATATACTTTTTATTATATTCCTTATATTACAACTATGTGCAGTATACAACATTTGACAATAAAAGTTTTGTAAAATTAATTGTTATTGACTTTAGGTTGTGGATTCCAGAATGAAATATTGATGATATGCGTCCCAATAACTATTAGCTTTAAGCTTCGCAAGGGTAACATTACACTTAACATTTTAGTACTTAACACTTAAGAATCTTTTAATTTTCCATTTCGACAAATTCGCGTCCTTTATCTTTATATCACATTTTATGGATTTAAATACATAACTTCGATGAAATACAACTGTACGTGAGAAGCTACAAAAACCAGACTTTACCCACTATGTTCACTAATCGACTTTTGCTCCCAAACTAATACCGATACTCTTCTTTTCAGTATTGGTTTGGATCAAATTAATTCCCGATCGACAACATAGTTGGTCAAGTCTGATTTCTTATAGCTTCGCTAATGCAGTTGTATACGGAACTTTCGTTTCTTTTTTTTTTTTGTTTTTGTTTTTTTTGCGAATATCTCGGGAACTAAAAGACTCCAGAGGTTACGTGTAAAAGAAACATATAAAAGTTATTTAAAAAGTTAAATTTTAAAAATAATATTTAAAAATTATCGAAATCGATGAGGCGATTTAAATAAATATTTAAATGTTAGTAAAAAATCAAACTGAAATGTGACCAAAAAAAGTAAAACAAATATCAGGAATTATAATTAAATTGTACCAATATTTTTTTTTTAACAGTAGCTGGTGCATTCCCAAGAAGGATCGGCCATCCTTATCAAAACAGGACGCCACCAAAGAGAAAGAAGCCGAGGACAAGCTTTACCAGGTTGCAAATTGCTGAATTGGAAAAACGTTTTCACAAACAGAAATATCTAGCATCAGCCGAACGAGCAGCTTTGGCCAAAACTTTAAAAATGACAGATGCTCAAGTCAAAACTTGGTTTCAAAACAGACGAACAAAATGGAGGTAAGTTTTTGGCACTTTTAATACACTTGTATAAATAAAACTTTTCTGGTTGTGTTATTTTACTTACAATAAATATATATTTTTTCATTTAGAACAAAAAAAATTATAATTAGAATAGTTATATTTTATAATGATTATTTTGAAAAATTTTGGTACTTAATAAATCTGAAAAGATAAATATATTATAATTTTAATTATTTATAACACTGATATAATAAGTTACATCAATAGTAAAAATTACGATTAATCACTACTTTTTTATTCGAACAAAAGAATTAAAAATTAGGCATTACTACAAACACTTAATATTAAAAACATAATAAAATTATAACGCAATGTAATAAAAAAATGATGTTTTATTTGAAAATAATTTTTTTTAAATATTTTTACATTAAAATATAAGTTAAAATTTAATACAAAAATTATTCACCGCTTGATGTTGAAAGAATTATAAATAAGATAATTAAGATAAGTAAATAGATTGTTAGATTACTAGATTTAGATAAGTAAATAGATTACTAGATTAATAGATAATATTAATTAATTTTATTTCTATATCTTTCCAAATAAAAAAAATTCTTTCCTTTCTTTTTTCTTTTTTTATTTATTTATTTCAAATCATATGCAATTCTTACGTAACATTACTTATATTATATAAATTATTTCCATAATTATTATATTATATAAATTACTTCCATTATTTTAATTTTTTTTACTTATATAATCTTAAAAATATTCAATTTGACATCTTCTGTATAATCAAATATCACGATGTTAATAACATTTTACAAATTAAAAGTTATCAGGACTAATAAATCTTACTAACAATAGTAACAATTTTAATAATAAAATGGTTAAGACACAAAAATTGTCAGCTTTCAAGTTTATTTAACTGTTTTAACTACATATATAAATTTCATAATAGTCATAAACAACTTTTCAACTATACTCCATATAATAGATTCTTTCAATCATGAACTATTATCTACATATGTATCTTCTTTCCTAAAATGCATTTTCAATCATTTCAATCTTTGTTAACCAAAGATTCACTATATTGCGTAATTGTTATGAGTGAATATATATTTATTATGAATTAGAATTCACAATATAAAAATTTTTGTATAAAATTAATTAATTTTCGTAAGACAAAATATAAATCATTTTTTACAACACAATAGAGCCACCCATCAGACGGACAAAAATGTTTAGTTAATAGAACTTCGTTAATTTTATTAGATAGAACAATCATTTTTGAAATATTAGGTTGCATGCATCTAAAAATTATCAGTTTATTTCATTGTATTGTATATATTTGTATTATATATATTTTACAGAATTTCTTACTAGAAAAGTTGAACAATTCAGCAGTGAAAAAAAGAACACACATACACACACACACATAGGTATATATATTTTTTTTTTTACTGCTGAATTCAACATAAGTAATTCTGTAGAAATACTGTTTCTATGGAAAAATTACGTATATAATATTTTTGTCACTCATAAATGAAACATTAATTTATCAGTTATATGTTTCATCAATATTATAATGATGAATCCATATGCCTTATATTTTAATTTTTAATAGATTCCCTCTGCAAAAAAAAACACGTCAAACGTATAACAATATCTACAAAAAAATTAACTATAAAATATATAAATGCATCTACACATTATTAGCAGATAATCATTTTATTCGAATAAAAAAATGTTTGGATATTAAAATTCCGATGTAGAAAGCTCTATTATGTCTTCATCATAGCTTCTGTTTATTAAAAAATATTATTATCTCGTTATTACCTGAAAAATTTAACAACAATTATTCCGCTATTAACTCTTCAATTCTTCCTAGTATCAAGCATTGAACAAATCTGTCGAATTATCGTGTGAAACAATACCTTTTTGATAAACACATTGGAAATAGCAGCTAATATTAATAAAAATGGCTTCTGTTTTCTAACATCAAGAGTTCTAGTGTCCGTTGCAATTTATTAAATTGAGAGGAGCGAGAAAAGAGTCAAAAGCATTTTAAGAAGAATCAAAAGTGAAAACACGAGGTGGAAAGTTCGATCGGAATGTTAATAGTAGAGTTAGCAGCGTTCTGCGGTCGCATATCGATGAGGACGCATCAAAAGTCGAGTGTATTGGAGTCTCTTCAAGATAACGGAGAACGAAAACACGTCATTTAGATAAAAGGGGGTCCATTCGTGGCGCGGGTTCTCCGATATCAGGGGCGTCTACGCGTCGAGACGAGCCCAGAGGCATTTATCCGACGATGCGACTCATTCTTTTCTTCCTAATAGTTCCTTCTTTTCGTAGGATTTCTAAAAGCATACTACCGTGTGTCGTTGTCTCATTCCGGGAAATATTAGAGTAGATGACTATACTTTAAGAATAGTTTAGATTTAGATTTAGGGACGACGCGACGGTGTCTGCCTGCGTACTTTTCAAACAAACCAGCAAGCATTGAAGATCGATAGCTTTTCAATTGATGCGAATGATGTGTCATCGAATGAGACGATTAATAAAGGAGGATTTTTTAGGAGGTGTAGAATCATTTATGCTCATAATTAATTCAAAAATTGTCAAATGAACAAACTTAAAATGATTTTAAAGATTTCTATTGATTTTAGATAGAATTAGATATTCCTCGATCTATAGTACATTTTGTATGTGCGATAAATAATTTGCACGAATTTTTTATATGCTTTTTTATATCAATTTTCCCTAATCAGAAAATATATTTTTCTTTAACCTTCATTTATTTATTTTATTTGTCAATAAGGCGCGAAGTCTTACTGAATTACAAGATCATTCTGATTTTCTTTAATTTAGATTCATTATTTTAGACTATAAATACAATTTTTAATTGATGAAAACAAAACAATTGACAAAAACTTGAAAATTTAAATTTTTATTGAAATTTAAAATTTTTATTTTTAAATTTTATTTTAAATTTTTTATGAAAATTTATAAATTAAATATTTTTATACAATATTTTATTGTACAGTAGAATTTTTATAGAAAAATTATATTGACTTTCTTTCTTAGTAGGTACCTTTTTCTGTTTCATATCTATTCGCACGATATTTCTGTGCTAAAAAAATAGAACGGAATATATACACAATAAACTATGAAAATTGAATATTTATGAAATTTATTTACGATTGCCAGTGTTAAACAATTAATAATGATTATCATGTTATTTGAAATATTGATTTTTTCTTCTTCTTCTTCCTCTTCTTAAATATACCTACCTCAACAAGTAACTATTTATTTTATTTACAAAAAACAATTAAATGAATACAACTTCGAAGATGTAATTCTGAAATACTGTATATGTGTATATATGTATGTGTAATAGATACACATATATTAAATAATTTCTCATACTTATGTGAATGAAAAATTAAATCTGATATAATGAACTAAAATTTTATAAAAATATATAAAATATTGAATAAAACTATTTACACATGTATCATCATTAAAACATAAAATTTATTTTCAACATCAAATAACTTTTAAAATACAAATTTCATGACTTTAGAATCATAAAAATTACATTTGTTAATATATTTTACTTTTAATATATTATACATAATGAGAAATTGTAAAACAACCTATAAAAAAAAAATATAAATCTAAGAAAAATATATACTTTGCTTACATTGTTGTATGATACCTAAAAGATTTAAAAAATGAGTTTAGAATGAAGCAGTATCTTTATTAAAAATTATTTAATAAGTAAATAAATAGGTAATATAAATAAATGATATAAATATTTATTCTGAATCTTCAATTTTTTTACACAGAAAACAATTTCTTTGGAAAATTCAATTTATATATAAACAAACTTCATATTTCTTTATTAAAAAAATTTTATTCGAATTTCTCTGCTAATGGTATATGTCCAAATAACTTGTTAAACTATGAACCTTCTGAACGCTACATTTTTTCTCCATTAAACTTAATAAAATTCTTTGTCTTCAAAAATATAGAGTGTAACAACTGAATGATTTTAATCGAGTTTTATTCGACGTTTTATAGATAACAATCGAGGAAGTATTCTAAAATGCCGTTACCTGTCGCATTGTTCCAAAAGCCATAGAGCAATAAAGTGGCAAATAAATAAAAACGAGGAATGTAAAATGCGATCAATAAAAAGTAGAGAAGAACAGCTTTAAGAGGTTCATAACGATCTAATAAGCGATCGATAACAGAACTCGCAGCAAAAACAGTTCGATGCCGTTACATCGGTATCATAATTTCTTGTCCTTAACCGCGATATTATATTTGTCATAAAGCGCACAAAACTGAAAATTATGCTTTTTGCTTGGAAACCTGGGAGTGGTGATTTTTTCTTACTAAAACGCGAGTATCATCAAATGGTGAATTGCAACGTATCTTCTTATAACAAAAAGAAAAGAAATAGAAGAATAGGAACAACAAATATTGAAGCTAAATTATAATTGATGGATGAATTTAAATTCACATAGACTTGTAATAATTTTTCATGCGTTATATAAGTTCTTAGAAAAATATACAAAACGAACATCATTCGAAATAGGTGAAGTCAGACGATTTTATAAAAGTAGGAATTAAGAATAAATAAAAATTCTGTATAATAGGAAGGTTATCTTAAAATACATTTAAAGGTTTAAAAATATATAGTAAAATATAAAAAATATAAGTAAAAATAAAAATATAAGTAAATTCGTACTAAAATAAAAAAAATAATATACATATTTATATAAAATTTAATGTTTTTATATTATTATAATTATATTATATTATAATATTATAAGTCATAAATAGATAAATAATATTAATATTATATTATAAATAATACTATAAAATATTTAAAAGCATTATAAAAATAATAATGTATTTTATCCAGTGTTTCTTTTTGTAACTAATTGAATAATTTTTATATTTATCAAGTATTTTTTACTTTCACGATTATACTTACAAAAAAAAAAATGGTATATATAATTTACTTTTTCTAATTGCAACCAACGAAGAAATATGATCTGTGTTAATTACATGAATCGTTCTACAAAGTAATATGAAAATGTCCACAAAGGAACTTTGTTATCATAAAATGAATATATCGACGAACTAATACAAATTTTTCTTTACTTTTTGCAATTTCTTATAACACTAATATTCACATCTTCTTTTCTTGCTATTTCTTTGCTACTGCTAATATTTGCAACATTTCTTCCTATTACATTCGCACCATCATCACACTCATGAAAATAGAATTCATTTTTTAATTATATTTACTAATTATAAAATGGACACTACATGGATATTTATTAATGTACTAATAATTAAAATTACACATTATTCCGTTTTTAGAAATACAAGATGAGGGTACAACTAAGGAACAGATGATAAAAGAATAAATTTTTCTCATTTAAGATTCCTTTTTCAAAAAAATCAAGTTTGAAAATTTGTCAACTTTATTTGAATTTAGTTAATTCTGGACTAGTTAAAAAAATAAATAATGAACAGGTAATTATTCTATCTATAAAAATAAGTTAAAAATGTAGGATACAATTTTTTCACAAGATGCTTTTATTCAACTATTAATTTTTTTACAACAATTTAAGTAATTTAAACTTTATTAAATAGATATACGGTTACTAAGCAAATTTTCAACTAAATGTATTTAAACTATTTTCTTCAAAATTAAGCTTTAAACGAAAAAATTTTATTTTACATTTTTTACTTATTTTCATAGATAGAATAACTCCCTATTAATTAGTCACTCCTACGTAGTTCAGAATTAGCAAAATTCTGATAAATTTTTTCAAATTGGTAAAAGAAAAAAAAATTTTATTCTTTATTTCTGATATATTTTTTCCTGTAAAATCACTTTATTCTCGATTGTATATCTCGTATATTTAATAAATTCATTTTTTTGTGCATTTATGTATAAATTTGTTGTTATAATTGAGTAATTAATAATTTTTTATTGTATGATTTCGATACTTGATAAATGAATCAATTATCAATCATTTTGATTTAGTTCTACAAATCGTTCTAAAAGATATGAAAGCGAATTGAAATTTTACAAGTCTTTTTATTACGTACTCAATGTCATCGTTTGAGAAACGAGCATGAAATTCGATTTGTATGGTGACGATGTGTGTTATCTGTCTCAATGTGTTCAGAAATGCTAACGCAGTGACAGATACATTCGTCTAGATGTCTCGTCAAATTAAATTTATATCCAAACGACAAGTGAATCATAATTAATCTTGAATGTAGAATTATATAGTGGGACACCCACTGAATAAATTGGGAAAAGAAAGAACGATGTGGCTCAGAATAAATAAAAACTAATTTTAAAGTCACAAACATTTGTGATTTCGTATTTAAAAATATAAAAGACATTGACTAAGCAAACAAGTAATATCGTTTTATTATTGATATTACCTATATATTAGATATATTATTATAAAGTGTATTATATGTAGGTATTATTATATTATATATTACATAATATTATAAAGAAGAGAATATTTCATTTATATGTTCATAGCTATCTATATCTTTTGGCAAAAGATATTTAGGAATTTTATGTTTATCTTATAATTGGATTATATATCTCTTTCGTACTCATGGCAAATTTTTAATGTAGAAACATAATAAAAATATGTCAAATTATCTTTTTCAAATATTCTTAAAACATCTTAAAATATTTAAAAGATAGTAAATAACAAATAATAATAATAATAATAATAGTAAATAATAGTAAATAATAGTAAAATAGTAAAAAATAATAATAATTTAAAAAATAATGAAAGATAATGATATATCATTTCTGTATTTCTTTTGAAATATTTTTTTAAGACGTTTTATTCATAACACACGATTTATTTTACGTATCAAGATGTGACATAAGATTTTAATATAACGTAACGCATTTTTTAATATCTGCAACATTTAAATTATCCCTGATGTTCGACAATTATCTTCAACATTTAAACTATCGCTTACTAAATTAATCGCTTACCAGATTAATTTTTCTTTTAATCAATGTTTATTCTCCAATCTGAAAATTTAGAAAATTATCAGACTTTAAACACAAAAAACATCTCACTTTTGAGAATATAAAAGAAAAATTCGAAGACTATATTAAAAAAAAAAAATAAGAAGCTCTATAAACAAAAAACAAACAAAAAATCGCTTCTCTTCCTTTATTTCTATCGATTCCTTCTATTCTTTTATTTCTGTTTACTTACTGTGTAATGAAGGACAAAATTACTCAATATAAATTATTTTATTTCTGCAAATGATGCTTCTGTAAGTGATAAACGCTGTTCATCATAGTTACTTAACCTAACATAATTTAACATAATTTAACTTATTATAACAAAACTTATATTTAAAAACAATATCATGTTATTTCATAATTATTCGAAATATTAATTAACATTTTAGAAAAATTTTTAATATTTTTGTTTATATTTTTTTCTATTTACATAAACAATTGATAAATCTTTACTATATGACAGTCCTAATTAAAAGTAATTTTGTTTTCTATCTTTTCTAATTTGCAAGTTATAATATAAAATCGAAATCAATTTTCACGGGTCAATTTTACTTCTTTAGAGTAAAAAAGGAAAAAAAATTGAGTAGTACATGCTCTATTTGTCTCCAAAATTTCATAATTTTCTGAATTTTTAGAACAGATTTTCTTATTAACTAAATCTAATTTTCTTCACATCTTTGGAAAATATTTCACGTTTCTAAATCTAGAAAACAAATTATAACTTGCCTTTCTCTCGATATAATTAAATTCCATCCTCAACGCAATTAAACAATAAAGCTCTTGTCTCAATTTATTATCCAGGTTAATTCTTAATATGAAAATCCTTTTAGATATGGTCGAAAAGTAATAACATGAATTTATTATATATATCTTTATATTCATAATTGTTCGCAAAAATACACCGAAACACTCACATCCTAAATAGTTAACAAATAAAACACGTTGGGTGAAATCAAAGTTTTCAAAATAATACTGTAAGTAAAGTAAAATAAAGTTTTAAGAATGTATTGATAAAATTAGAAAAAGTCTGATTAGTAAAATGTTAACTGTGAAAATCTTACATTTTTTAAATTCTTTATCTTTTCAAGTTTTTTTACATTCTCTCCGAATAATCATAACTCAATCATTAATTCCCGTATCTTTTATCAATCATGCATATTGACATGTATGTTAGCAAGTTAATAGCATTCGAATAAAATTACGTTTCAAATAAAGAGAAATTGTTGATACCATCGTAACTAACACACATTTATTGTGAAGGAATCATTATATCTTGTTGAAACTACGCAATTTCACAGAACTATCAATTTGCTTGCTGAAACTTGATTGCTTGCAATTAGCTTTTGTAGATAACTGATTCCTCAATAAAATTTTCTTTAATCTAATAAGAAACAAATCTTAAATGAGTGAAATTAATTATTTGGATTAGTGTAATATCAAAAAATATTGATATTTAATGAGATATTCTTTTGAACCACAAAATCATCACAAATTTCTTTCTCCTTAAAAGAATATTCACTAAATAACACTCGGTTTCATTTATAGATAGATATATTTTCATGTAAAAGCATGTATTAAGTCCAGTTACAAATAATTTTAAAAGAAGAAAAAATGCATAAAAATCGAAAAATTTACGTTCCTTTTTTCGCTCTTGGATCATCCGCGAGCAGTGGTCCAGTGAGCAGCTGCGTTTAAAGTAACAAGATGACTGTAGGCAGAGATGAGATAACTTGGTCTCAATAATTCAGATACCTAACAGCTTAGCCCTGTCCCGTACATAATGCAGTCTATCCTCCCCATCATGCTCCCTCATCCACCCCTGCTTTGACTGCCAACTCTCTTCCCCATCTCCTGATAGATCGCACCCCTTCGTCGTCTCACACTGAACCAGTCCGGTCACAGACTCTTCCTCGGACTTCTTGCAACGGCTTTTAAAGTGTCAAACCCTCGAATCCGCGATTTGAATCGTTTCGATCCGCCGCGCCGCATTCGACCCCACCGCGATTCAGCTTATTAAACATTCATCATTCCCCGTGTTGGATCACGTCTGTAACCAATCAAACACGAATACCGGCGCCATTGCAAACAACTCGTTTCCTTTTCCAGATGAAAATCCTTCGTGAAACGAACGAAGTCTCTCGCTTCTATTTTGTTTTTATACTTGTTTAGCGAATTATTTTTATGAACTAAGTTAAAGAGTTCTGTTGTCTTTCATAAACATATTTATCTTTAAATAGTATCGAATCATAGACGATGTATATAATTGTTAAATATATTAGATTACTAAAATTTTGGGTATTTCATTTTATTTTTTCTTTTTTTTTTCATTTTTCACGTAGAGTTACAAAGTTTGATTAAATGAAAATTCTAAAGCTAGATAATTTGACTTTAAATTGTTATGCAAAGATATCAATTGAAAATTAATATTATTCGCAGTCTTTTAAGTTTTCTGATATATAAAAATCAATTCTTTTATTTCTATTATATTAAAACTTAAAAGTAACTAAATTAAAATGGTAAAGTTTAATGTCGCAACTATCAAAAAACAAAAATAAAATTTACCTATGTATAGGTATATTTATGTATATTTATGTATATTATGTGTGTCATATATATGATTTATATGAAATTATTTAAGAAGGCAAAAAAAATAATTTAATAGAACAAATTTAGCATATTTATGATTCGCATTCACAAATATGTGATTCCTTAACATAAAAAAAAACATTAATCCTTAACGTTAAACAAAAACATGAACTTTTTAAATTAACTAAGCTTTCATGACACTATGAATGAAATATTATTTATGATCACATAATTTCATGAAAAATAATTAAATAACGAACCATAGTATGTGACAACTAAATAATAACTAAAGTACTATTTCTATATGAAAAAATAAGCAAAAAATATATATTGAAATTTTGTTAAACTCAAGGTTTTGCTTTCGAAAAAAATATTTATCTAGTAAATGTGACAATTAGAATTCTTATCTTTGTGAAAATAACATATCGTGTATCGTGTAGTTAAATTTCCATCTAAATTTTCATTTAAATTTATATCTAATAAGAACTGATATCTACGTGAATCTGTGTATAATCTATTTGCTATACATCTAAATTATCAAAATGTATTTTTTCTTTATAATTTAACAAGTTATGTAGATGATAATGTGAAAAATTCAATCAAATTTGAAGAATTTTTTCTAAGAAAATTAAAAAATATTTTCCTTCTAAAATTGACTTCTCTGATAAATAATTAAAGAAATTAGTTACACTATCTGAAACTATGCAATCTTAATGAAATTCAGGAAAAGAAATTACGTACAGATAAAACTAATCATATCGAAGTGTATTTACGATGAACGATAAAATCAAGTTTAGAATACGTGTTCATGAAGTGTTAGCCAAAAAGTTATAGTTGACGATAGGGAGATAACGATAAGAGTAATATGTCCCAAGTTGCAAGAGAGGTTATGCCAACCGTGGCGAACGGGGCGAGACTGCGTCAGGGCTGCAAAATGTAATCGGCACGGCGCCCTCAATTATTAATTGTTAACCGCGTTAATTACTTGCACGGGTGTAGGCACGGCTGTCACTGGAACAACGGCGTAGCCACGCGGCGTAAACTTTCCGTCGGGAACGAATTAAATGTAATCCAATCCGTTCGCATTACCGAAATTCTAAAATAAAAATGTTATAATTGACTTTAATTTCTTACGTTTTATTTGAAAATTAGAAAATTATGATTACGATAAATAAAATTGATAAGAGTATAAATAAACAAAAAAAAAACTTGAGACATAAAGAGTCAGTACTTCCGAATTATACTGCATTATAGAGAATTGATATATTACGTACCAAACTATGCATAATAATTATGATTTCACTTATACTAGTTTTTAATATATAATAATAATTATTATGCGGAAAGTTTAATTATGTAAATATTATATTTATATATTTCTGTTTTACTTTCTATTTCTAAAATCTCTCAACTTTTCTGCCCCAAAATCTGCCTTCGTTATAACTTCAATTATCATCAATATCAATCATTTGAAAAATTGTCTATTTTACATGGAATTCTTTAAAAACATTTTCTAAACGAATTTGTAACAGACAAATATTTTAGATAATTTATTTCGGTTCTTGTATCTTATAAATTTTCATGAAACAAAAATAACGATGAAATGAGAAATTCAGATCCAGTAGAAAACAAAAAAAAAAGATCGAACTAACCAAATATTTTTCACTCTTTGATAGGTCAAATTGCAATATAATTAACAGTTATATAATTAGAGAATTCGTCGGTTAGCTGCCACTGGTCTTTAGAAGTCTACATTGATTATGTAAATGGAAAGAAACCAGTTTTAAGAAATTATAGTCTACCTTAAAAAAAATATTTTAATCATTCCAAAATGTTATATATCAATTTTTTTTAATATTTAAATTAATATTTAACAAATGTTTGACAAACGTAGACACTAATCTATATTATCCGATTATATAGATATACAAATACTAATCTATATTAGCCGATTATAATAATTAACAGATTTATATAATATGGAACGTATTAAGATTTTAATATTATAAAATTTATATTCAAATAAAATTTACCAAAACATATATACAATAATTGTAATTTACAAATTTTGAAGCAATTGAAAACTAATTTTTGATTATAAGCTGCTATAGTAACAAAATAGAAATAGCTAGATATTTCTAGATTTATACGATATGAGGAGCTCGGATATGTTAAATGATATTTTTTAGTCATTAATTGTCGTAGTTGAAAAAATACTGAAAGTACGCACTGAAGTACATTCTGAAGTATAACAAGTTTTTCCCGTTACATTATCAGTTATAATTTCGAGATTACACTAAAACTCAGATTTTAAACTATGCCGAACTCAATTGCAATTAACTTAAACCAATTGTCATTTATTTACATTTAGAATGATATTTCAATAACCAGATTGGAATATCATGCACATGCTTTTTAATTAGAAAATCATAGATACTAATTTAAAATTCGGACTAATTTGAAATACGTATACCAAAATATCGTTATTATTAAAAAATTAATATCACTTTTATCAATGAAGAAAGATTTAATAAAATTCATTCAATTCTTATGAAATAATTTTCACTTCCTCAAAAGATAATTTCATTCTATGTACCTACAATATACAAAATATATGTTAGTAATTTTTTAACATTTCTACTTTTTTTGTTTATTTGAATTATTATCAATATACATGATTCAAAATTTTCTATCCGATTTTCTATCTACGACATATAGTAACAATCTATCAAAAGGATAAAATAATATTCTAATATGTAATATCATTCGTAACACGTTAAGCGCCAAACCTATTCTACCGTCAGCTATTTACAAAAGAAAAAAGATGCAAGACATAATTCAGTTTTTTTCACTAAAGTAGATCCACCAAATTTGTTGTTAGACATAAATTTAAAGTTTTTTATTGCCTTGAAAATCAGAATTAGAAAGTGATGCATCAAGCGATTTAATTTTGCCGAACTATTTTTGTTTCTCTATTGTTTTAATAAACTACATTAATTATTGTTAAAATATCATATTCCTTTCCTGAAAGCTATGATTGAATAAAATGTTCACGAAATGTTTCACAATCAGCATACAAGGACCGACGCGCGCGGTTGAACGTGATGCTTAACATGTTAAACTAAGCGAAAAATAATCAAACCACGAATAAATATTGAAGTTTATCGCAGAGTTCCTTTTTCGTACATTTTTTTCGATATTGTATTTAAAATATTTAATAAATTTCGATCAGAAAGGTGAAATTGTAAATAGTTTGGAAAGCTGGCCGAATGCAAGAAGATAATGTACCATGCACGTTAGTGCAAATGTTTCCTACAATTATCGAACGGATAGTAACAAGAAAGGGAAAAATAAACTCAAATGAATGTTGATTGCGGTTGAAAAGTGCTGTTATCTGAAATCTTTGCTCAACATCGTTGGCTGTGCTAGTCGTTAATCGTGTAACAACCGATCAAGCTGTATCCCAATTGAACCGACTCGTTCAGTGATACACAGGCTACCGAAGGGTTTTCTGTTCTCTATCCATGGAAAGACGGAGGGAGAACAAGAAGAAGCTGAAACCATTTCATGTGGAGATACAACGAAACCGTTTAATTACCAAAGACCGGAGATTAACTCTAATGGAATGACGGTGTTTCGTGGCTCGTATGGAAGCGGCACTCTGATTGGCCACGTTATCCAGCCTGGCGCCTCTTAGACTGAGAAACTTTTTAATCAAATGGCGTTGTCAAACAAATCTCAAACTTTCAGTCCCTTTAACGCCAAAAGAATTTATTGTCAATAAATTGTTTTAATTTGTAAAAGCTGTTATTAGATTCAAAGAAATGACGACAGATAAATAAGCAATTACAAAAATTAGATTGTGATTCAAGTATTGATATTCTTGATTATTTGGAGCTTTGATATGTAGTATGTATTTAGTGCAATTATCGTGTGAGGTTTGGATAAAAGTTGATGTACAAGATGTCCCAGTTTTCATTACATGTTTTCATATACATACAACCAAGAAAAAGATCATTCTAAATACAAATATAAGAATAACAGTTTTTCGTTTAAGACTTTATTTTCGAAAAAATCGAGTTTGAAAATTTGTCAAGTATATTTGGATTAAACTAATTAACTAACTGAACATTCCATGCGCAAAAATATACAATAAAATCTTTTTGTTTAATGCTTTATTTTAAAGAAACCAATTTTAAATATATTTCAAGGGTTTGAAGGAATAAGAACGTTTCTGTAATTTGATTTATTTCATTAATAAAACTAAAAATCTATTAAAAATTTCATTAATAAAATAGTAATAATACAAAATATATATTAATTTTGGTCTGAATAAAAAATGGCATAAAAATCGAGTTTCTTCTTGACAGAAAGTATTGAAAGAAGATGTATATAAAGATAGATACATATAAAAACTTACAACTTTATTTTTATAAAAATACATATCAACTAAATACTGCAGTTTCATTTTAAATTTATAAATAAATTTTTTATAGTTACGTAAATTTATATTTTTCCGTACATTTTAACAAAGTCTAATTATTTTCAATAATTTTTCGCAAATTTATAACATTTTTATCTGTATTTCTAAAAGGCGTACACTTTGATTCTTTTAAGCAGAACATTGTTCTAAAGGGAGTTCTATAAACAAGATTTGTTGTCCACTGCCAAAAACAAAAAATTCATAAGCTTTATTATATTTCTGTGATGCATATATACATTTTATATAATCGAATCTTAAATTTTAAAATCTTTTTGTTTAATTTTAAGATCGATATTGTAACGATTTGCAATGATTTGAAGAATTATATTTTTTGAGAAATAAGCAATTAAAAGAGCGTTTCTGTAGAAATAAAATGAATAGAATGAAATCTTTTGTTAGTTTCTATTCAATTATTACAATATAAAATTACAACAATAATAATAATAATTTATTGACATATAAAGTCAAGTCTATAGATTCTGAAAATATGATAAAAGTAAAAGAGCATTGGCATGTGTAAGCATTTGATATAATTTCTTGAAAACAAAACGTCTTATAAAAAGTTTTATTCCATATTTTTTATTTATTTTCACAAAAAGCATAATCTTTTATCAATTATCCATTCCTATTCAGTCCCAAATTCAAGTTTACAAAATTTTCTTAAAACAAGCCAATAGAATAATGTTTTACATGAATAACTTTTACACGTGCAAACTGGGACACTCTATGTAAGTAATTACTGTAATGTTTCAGATGCTTATAAATAATTGATGGTTAAAATTTTGAAAAAATTAGAAACTTGAATTTTTACTATTAATTTGAAATAAATATTTTTTGGAAATATAAACATCTCAGGAAGCAAAAGAAGTTACTCATTTGTGTACACATATGCATATATATATAAAGAAAGAAATACATTGTAAAATTTATATATCAAATTCTTATTATATTAAGTGGAGAATGTAATATATTATAAACAATATAGATAATATATAAGTAACATATAGAGTGCTTGCGATATAATTACGATTAGCGCTTTTCTCATAAATAAATTGAAAAAAATGAAAGAAAAAGTTGTTTTTTATAGCCAACATAATGATGTACTCCGATTTTTTATATTTGTAATGTTGTTCAAAACGAAAGTAACCTTCAGTTTTTTTGTTGAAATATTTTATACGATATATTTTATAATCTATTAATCAATACAGCTCAATATTCTCTATAAAAAAGTAAACCTATGTATGTGGAAAAACTATTAGTTTAGAAGATAGTTTAATCTTAATTCTGTAAAATATATGATATGAAAGATGAGGAAAGACAGGGACAATATTCTTGATCATACTGTCTTTGTTTTTCGTGCATATACTTCGTAAAATTGAAATTAAAGTAATATAAAAAAATTCAACTACGCCATTATATTGGGTATAACAAATATTATAACTTTCTGTTTTTTCACTTTATTCAAAATCTTACCTTTCACGAGGAAAATGCTGGTCCGCGAATAGCCTGTATATTATTTAAATATTATATATATTATTTATATTTATTACATTACACATTAATATAAGAATTTTATATTAACATTTTAATATCTAAATTTTGTAATATATTTTATTTATAAGATTATTATTAATATGTGCAATGAGAAATTATGACAGGATGGCCCATACGAAACTATCCACACAATTTTCTTTTAAACTATTTTAAAAAATGTTTTAAATAAAACTTGCGTTATTTTGAGGAAAACATCTTATGGAGGTCACAAATCTTGGAAATGTGATCACGCTTCCGAGATTTCAAGGTGATCTTCGTTTTCTTAAAAAGAATTGTATATTTTTGAGTTCACACTCTTATCACTAACGTCAAGATGAATTCAGCGACCTAGATACCTTTGATGTTCCAGGGTCATTCAAGGCTCAAAGCTTATTTTCATTGAGTATCTGAAGATTGTTTCTTACCATGTTCAAAGTGGTGAATTTGAGCATCAATATACTGATTTATTCTCTTGCATGACCTTGATTATCCAGGTTGCTAAATTTGTCTTAATGTCAGCTACAAAACTGTAAACTCAAATATATACAGTTTTATTTAAAAAAATAAAGGTTACCTTGAAATCTCAGAAACTTGACCATCTAGATAAGATTTGTGGTTATCATAAGATATCTCCCTCGAAACAACGTAAGTTTTATTTGAAACATTTTTTTCTATAGCTTAAGTTTAAGAAAAAATTGCGTGGATAACTTTATATTATATATGGGACACCCTGTATGTATTATTTATAAATTATATATATACATTATAAGAAGCTATAAGAAGAATATAAGTAGGAATTTAAAGGATAACAGACCAGATGATATGTAATGAAATAAAAATATTGAAAGTTAAATATCATAAATATCATATAAAATTGCTAAATCGCTTGTAGTAACATTAATCATATATAAAACGAAATCAGTTTGCTTTTAAAAATCTCTTCTTGTCTTTTTGTTTGTTCTTATATTTAAGAGAATTTATTACATAGCAATCGATAATTATAGAAGAATTTTCTAAAAAATAAAATATTTCCATAAAAGCTTCTATCTAAATGAATCTATCGACATTGCCAACAAGTCAGCCATTTTGTGGTATCTTAATAGACTTAGTGCTAGAAAACAGACATTACGACTCACCCCTCAGCGAACTAACGCTGTGCTACCAACGAATCGAATTAACTTTATTACGTTTGTCTTCTGTTTGCCACCCCAACAACCACCAGTCTTTTTTGACTCCCCTAGTTTAGCTCGCTTGATTTCTCCAATTTCGTTCTCTGTTTTCTTCGAACAGCTACCTATCATTCAACTGACTAGATTTT
The DNA here is from genome assembly GCA_036937485.2 of Tetragonisca angustula. NCBI lineage: Eukaryota > Metazoa > Arthropoda > Insecta > Hymenoptera > Apidae > Tetragonisca > Tetragonisca angustula. Next base: position 255,906 of record JAWNGG020000095.1, on the reverse strand, counting down.
TCAGATATACTTCAATATATGTATAGACCTATGTAATTTTAATTTTAGAGCTTTCTTTAATCTTCTCTTTCACTGCATTTAAGAATATGAAGAACTTAATATCGGAAAATTTGAAAATTCAAATATGAATATTGAAAAATTTAAAATATTAAAATTTGGAAAATTTAAGAAAAACTTGAAAATTTGTATATTTGAAAGCTTAAGGTCATGGAGATTATAAAAATTTGAATCTTTATAGTTTAAAAAATTTCGTAAATTCAATAATTATATTAATATTAATTATATCTTTCATCAAAATTTATTTAATTTATTTAATGCATATTTCATTATTATTTTGCCTAAAATGAAAGAAAATCTACGTTGAAGTGAAAAATAAATAGTAAAAATAAATGTAATAATAAAAACTATAGCAATTCTTGTTATTCATCAGATCATACATATATTGAAAAATATTCCATATTAAATTACCATAAACAATCCAATTCAAAATTGCTACAAACGTAAAATTGATCAATTGAACAGTGCAAATTTGAAATTAGCCATTTTCAAAAAATATAAGAATTGAACTTTAAAATTATACGTAGACGAAAAGTAACCCTAACCATTCACAATTTGAACACTAGTAGTGGATCATGCCTATGTAAAACCGGTGACAACAAATTAAGAAAAAAAAATGTTGACAATACGCAAAAATTAGACGATTATTTCAAATACCTCAAAATGTTGAATATATGTCTATTGTTCCCAAATTTACCGATTTAATGTTGTTCTGTTCTTTCCACGAAGAATATTCTATCATCTTCATCGCTGTTTCTCCATCTGTTTCAGGAGACAAACAGCGGAAGAGAGAGAGGCAGAAAGACAGGCAGCGAATCGGTTGATGCTATCCCTTCAAGCCGAAGCGCTTGGAAAAGTGGCTTATCCCACAACGGTGCCGAACCATCCAGCGGGAACCACCGTTCCCAGTTTAGACAGACAACAAGCAGCCACTGCTTTAGCCCATCCTGTGGGTCAATGGGCTTCGCCATACGGTCCACCACAACCTCTAGCCGAACCAATTTGTTGAACCCCGGCAATTGATGTGGATTCAAAGACTATTACCGAATGATACCTGTTACGTACTAATTGTATACATTCGGGCGACAAAATATCGTTTTTTGCTGCGAAAATAACAGTCCTACACATTCAAAATTGTCGATAGAGAAAGACCTGAAATATTTTATTTAACCTGTACTTTTATTTTGATCTTCTTCCTCTTTTTTTAAATATTTGAAATTTATAGTGAAATTCGCTGTTAAATTGAATTAACTGTATTTCCGGTAAAAACGATCGAGTAAGCCACTTTTATTTAACTTTAGACGATTTATTATTAGATTTGTTAGATAATAACACTTAATATGAAGAAGAGAAGGAAACTTGAAATGAAATTGTAGAAATTGAAACTATAAAATTATATATATTATGAATGTTGTTGGAGTATCTGTTTTTTTCTTTTTTTCGTTAGATCTCTGTCTTTGCATGTTTCTTAATATTTTTTTTTTTTTTAGACAATATGCTTTCAGTTAGCAAATTCAAGAAAAATCACGATTATAAGATAGGATCTTTAAAACTATGTGTGTCAATCAATCATAATTTAATTTATATTTTTTTAATAATACTAAATATTATCATTTTAAATATAAAAACGTTTCTATTTTCTTATTTTTTACAAAGTTAATAGATTATTCCTTTCGATATTAACAGTGACTATAGTCACTTATCATCGAGTATCTACTAACGATGACTTAAATTACCTATTATTGGACGATTAACCTTTGGGTAAGTGATATCATGGAGTCACTATAAAAATTTATATTATATTACAAAAATGTAAGATTTAATTTTTTTATATTATGTTTGATAAAGATTAGTAATATTATTGAACCAAATTAAAAATTTCGAAGTTAAGCAATATAAATCCATAATAGTGTTAATGTAATTTTTTTATAACTTTTAAAATTATGTTTGAATAAAAAATAAATAATTTGTTTTTTATGCAACATTGAAATTAATTTGTTTTGATACAACAAAATATGTATTCGCGACATTATGATGCAAGCATATCCGCGAGTAGGGCCGTTGCGCCGTATCGAAAGATTTAAAATATTCAGTATCACTTGAACAATTGTTTAATTTTCAATAAAATTACGTAATATAGCAATCGCTATAAAAATTTAAACATTTATGTAAATATTTATATTAAAATGTATCAAACTTTATGCGTTCTCGAGAAAATCTTACAATTTTTGCAGTCAGTATTGTGTTTCAGAAAATATTATGCTACTTTATAATTATTTATTGAAATAAATAAACTGAAAATTGAATATAATAAACACAATGAAATATACATAATAATACAATATCTTTTAATCAATTTATTGTCAATTTTTCTCTAAAATTTTAAAATATACAATATTTTTTGAAACACCGTAATAAAACCCAGCATCTTTCAATTAAAAAGGAATTTGCAAGAAATTAGAAAAAACTTGATCAAAGAGCCATTTGAAATCTCTAAAATCTTCGAAAATGACTTCTCACTTTATTTATATCATTTATATCAAATATGAATAACAAAATGACAAGACGATTATCAACCGTAATTTCATCGACCTCAGATCTAACACATGACAATTTCTTCCTATTATGAATCCATTAGTCATATAAACATGCATGTATACAAACTCACGTAACAGAAATTTAGAAAATTTTCCAAAACCACAACCAATTGCTGCACCGTAATTTGACGTGACATTATTGACAGAGAAAACGAACGACAAAGATCGAACAAAAAAATGCATCAGAGGCCAGCAGTCATCTTAATTGCGCTATTTCTAGGTAATATCAACGTCTTACCGTCATGACGGCCAATTTTATCGACGTACTTAATTAACGAACTGAGAGGACTGATAGGGAGCTAAAAAAGAAACTTAAATAATTACGGATTGCTCTCGGTTTTTGCCACCATCACCACCGTAAGCTTCGAAGAAATTTACCCTCGTCAAACAGACACGATACGTAGGGACGTAGGGACACTGAAAGAAAAGTAAAAACATAAAAAGGAAAGAAAGAAAGGCGAAGCGTGAAATCTGGACAGCTTTGAAGTTTGTGAAATTCTCCGATTGACGGTCGAATTAACCCTATCGACGACGGCGTGATAAGGATCTTGCTGGCCTTTTTTAACATTTTCTGAATTAGCATTTTTAACCCATTAAGGATCAAGCATTAACAATTAAAACAACACGTAAAATTTATGTAAATACAATATTATTTTGAAAATATAATTAAAATAATGTATACATATATATTTTTTTGTTAAGACACAAAACATATATTAGGACGATAAAAAAGATTTCTATCATTTAAAATAATATCTATAGCTTATTATAGTGCTATTAGAAGAAGAAAGTATTATAACGAACAAAATATTAAACAAATCCTAGAAATTCCTTTCCATAATTTGGAAAATCAAACTTCAATAACAAAAATTGACCAAAAAAGAGAATTCTAAATAAAATATTACATTGGTACTTAATGGGTTGAAGACAAATTTTACACGGATTATTGATTATACATCCTGTGTTAAAAATTTTTTTCAAGAAAACAATTTCAATGATAAATTTCAAAATTATTAGTAATGCTGATTTTTTGAATTTAGATATTTCATTTGCTATTTTTGTACTTTGGTAGTACATACATATTACCTATTAAATCATTTTCATCTTTTATAAAAGGAGTACAGTTATCAAACATAACAAATAAAATCATTGGTATTAATTACAAATTTTTATTTCGTACTATATTTTTTAAAAATTTGAAAATTGCAAATATTGTAGAAGTATGATATTAGGTTTTACAAGTATGTACTAGGTATTCTTTTATATACTTAATTTTTATTTTGAACTTTTTTATTGCATATATGTACATACATTTGTCCTACTATTCCCACTTGTAAAAAAAATAATATTAAACAATTTTTGTAATATCTCTTTTATAACTTTACTTTCCTATAAAGTAATTTATCGTTTTCAATTAAACTAGATATTTTGCATATTAAAGAGAAACCGAAAGATCTCGTTAGTTAAATAATTAATTATCAAAGAAAAAATTTTGTCTTATTATTAATATTTTAATAAAGCAATAATTTAAAACATCACAAAATACAAATTATATATGTATAATACAATTATAAACATATAATACTATTAATCCAGAGCCTCTTCCTTGGTACATCTCTTGAATAACTTAAAAATCAATACATATCTGTGTATATAATTAGCAAAATAGTTTGTAATTAAAAATATTATGACATATGTACGATATTAATCCATTATTCAATCGACTTGGTAAACAATAGCGTTTTGTTCTAAATATTGAACATGCACACATCTATGCATTGTAGAAAGATATTGCATGTAAGAAAAAATTCAGTATTCTTATAAGACATAGTTTTTTTTTAACTTCCTACTGATGTCAACATTAATATTATTTTTTATACGTTTTTGTCCAGTGATTGATGACTTCAACCTTTTTATAATTTTTATTTTACAAAATTTTTTTTATTACTTATTGATGCATTATTATTATTAAGCGTGAAGGAAATTAATTCAATAGTTTTATTGAGCAAGAATGTAACAAGAATACATGGTCGATTATGTAATTTGTTTATTGTCATAATATTCATAATTGAAAGAATAAAAGTAAACGCAAAAAATGTTGTGAAGAAGTTTTATCGAGAATATAAATTTTTGATGCTGTAAACCAACACTAAAAGTAAACGTGACAGAAAATACGAATATGTATTAGTATGTAGCTTTATTTATCCCCAACAAAATTCATTATAGATCATGAATATGAACGTTCTTTCTTTCTTTTACTATTTTTTAATTAATTTCTGAGTTGTATATAATATTATGAACAATATATTTTTTATAAAGACTAAATTATGTTAAGGAACGTTCATGAATTTAAGATAATCCTACAAAATTGTTTATAGGATTGAGAGCAAAAAATTCTTCCTTACATCTAAAATAAATTGGCATGTAGGAATTATGTAGGATTATGTAGGAAAATCGCCTATGTTGTTATTTTTTTACCTTACTGTAATTTGTCAAATATCTTCAAAATATGTTTTCTTTTAGCCATGAACTAGTATGAAAGTCAAAAAATCAACAAAGATAGACTTATCACATTCTTCTGTTGTGATTTTCATATCTAATTATATGTCTTGTACAATATTATTTTCTTAGGAATATAAAGAATTATAAAGAGTGATTAAGGATATATTACTGCAAAAGAATATTATGAATTATAAATATATTACTACTAGAAATATATTAAGATTCGTCATCATCATCGAAGTAGAACGTGTAAGCTGTCTAATTAGATACATATTTACATTAAGAGCAATTATAGAATTATGAATTATAGGGAACGATGTGATGTTATGTAAGTACGTGTAACGTTGTATATAACTGACAAATAGAAATAATGCATATATATATATTATACATAAAATGATTTAACTGTATACGTTGGTTGTACGAAACTTCACGAAATCATAATAAGCGAACATGATAGAATATTACGAAATCCTTGTAATACTTAGTAATTTATTTGTTAAACAAATGATTTCTGATTTACGTTTGTTGATGATATTACCATTTAATTTTATTAAATTGTTCAATGCTGATGCTAATACATATGTTGCATTTTTGTAGGTTACACCTTATTAATGTAAAATAAAAAAAAAAATAATCAGCGAAATAATCTCGAATGATCCGAATAAATCATTCTTTTCTTAAAAAATGATCATTTTTGTCCATGATATTTGAATTTCTTTAGATTTCTCCGCTTAAACTTCATCTGATCCACGATACACTTATGATTTCTTTCAACTCTTGATACATTTTATAAGGTATATTGTATATATTTTTTCAATTGTATTGCACAGAATAAATTTATATGATCCAACGTGAACGAAAGAATAGTTTTCTGGATAATTTTTCATATGAAACCCATGAGAAAAAAAGGTCTTGCACGATCACAATCACGATCACGCTAAAATCGATGTTTCGTGTGTTACCACGGATTGCTTTCACATTGTAACATTTCTTACCCTATGAGCGGTAAAACGGTGCAATTTCGTTGTAAATCGACCATGAGAGAGAGAGAGAGAGAGAGAAAGAGAGAGAGCGAGGAAGGTAGAGAAAGAGGGAAGAAGGGAAGGAAGAAAGAAGGGAGAGGGCACTAAATGATAGAGTAGCAACGCTTGTTGAAAATCTACTAGAAAGCGATTCCATGAAATTCGTTTTCTATAGAGTTTCAACTGTCACTTACATGGGAATTAGAGTTATTTCTGAAGTCGGTTCTTCGTGTGAAACATTTTCTATTGTCTATAGTAAAAGTCTGTTGAATCTTTTAATATGTGAAGTTAAAAATAAGTAAGTTAGAATTCGGTTTCATTATTTGCTTCAAAACCTGTTATCACGATCGTTTATTATTCACGTATATTTTAAACATTTAAAAAATCAGAAACGAAAATAATAATTACTACATAATAAACAAACATAAAATGTTTATTTAAATTAATTAAAAATTAATTAATTAAATTAATACTCTTATAACTAACACTATTATCCTTTAGCAATAGCATTCTCTAGATACTATTCTACTACTTTCTCCACATTTCAATCATTGACTTTGAATTGCTTGATTTTTAAGTATTATTTACGTTTAGTCAAAAAAAACATTAATTGAATTAATTGTTAATTGATTGAATATTAATTAATTAAATTAAAAAAATATTAATTAAACATTCAAAATTTTGTGGAAAAAATCTCTTACGACTGATTTTTGTTTCAGTATACGTTTTATACTATACTACATAAATTAAATATTTTTTTAACTATTCACCAAATCAGCGTTAACCTTATTTAATTAAATTATAAAATAATATAAAAATGCATAGAAGTAATTCAAAATACAATATTTTTTTATTTTTGTTCTGTATTTGTGTAACTTATTTTATTTTTGATATGTAATAATATTTTCTTCCTGTTATTTTCGATATGATTGAAGAACAATTTTTAAGAATTTTATAAACAGTATGATAGAGGAAAAGAATTGAGTAAAATAAAACTGAGATAAGAAACAATAAATAAACAAATAAAAATATTTACCAAATACATGTCAAATTTGAAAAATTATTTATCAGTTTCAATATATAATAATTATAATTAATATACAGTTACATTCGTAAAATTTCTTATTGTTTGAGATTGTACGAAACTAAATATTATGTGAAATTCTAAATACAAATATTTGAAATATTTTATTTTTCCAATACAGAATATTTCTTAATAGCAAATGTTTTATTTGCATATAATATTGATTTTTAACAACAATAAACAATTTTCATATTATTTTATGATTTTTCAAAACAAGATTCACTCAAGTATTTTACTAAATACTAATATTACATGTTAATCGATTAAAGTTGCTTACTTTATATAGCTGTGATTGTTTAATCATTAAAAATTGTAATTAATTTCGTTAATAACAACAATACAATCAATAAGTCGTCAACAGATTATAAAAAATAATTATTAATTACTTATCAATCACTGATTGTAAAAACCATTGGTGGCCGATCGAGATTGAATTTAATGAATATCAATTCGCGAAGTCATACTTTCGGAACTTTTTTAAATAAATATCTTTTTAATAAATCTTGTAAGTCTTTTTAATAAATGTTCACTGATACACTATTTTGCAACTGGTGTAACAATATGAATATAACTGTGGTATATGATTGAGAACTAAATATATCTATTTATATATTAACTCCTTACTTTATGATTTTCTTTTTAATTTTATTAATTATAATAACTAAAGCATTCGTTAGTATAATTTCAACATTATGTAAAGTATTGAAACATTATATTTATACCTATTAATCTATAATTTATATTTATTAATTTAAATTTAAAATTCAAAATTAAAATTTTATAGGATTACAATTTGTTTTCTTTCACAAATTGAAATTATTAATTCGTATGACGAGCGTGACTCAATATTGTAAGATAAGGTATTAAGCTCAAACAAATGACCTCCTTTTAAAGAGAATTATTGATATTGAATTAAATTAAATAAATTCAGAAACATTATCATCAGATCAACACAAATTTTATATTGTATATTTTTAAATATGCATGTCTTTTCTCGTCTACTAACGTTTCCAAGTTCTGGATTTAAGAAGGAAATTATAAATATGTTATATATGAACCAAAAACTAAGCAGACATGATCATATATGTATGAAAAGTGGCGTAAGTGATATGACTGGATATTCCTCTTTAAAAGAAGCTGGTCGTTTCTTTGTGTTCTTTGAACGTTTTATAAAAAAAGTCACTTTTTATAGTCCATAGTATTAAATTTTCGTAATATAATATCACATATGTTTTTATGTATACATATTATTAAAAGGTGCATACTCCATACATTAGCACATTTGTTACACATGCACTATTCAAACCTAACCCAAACCTAACCCAAACCATTCATATACATATCAGTTTTCAACAAGAGATGAAGCTTTTACACATTGAAGATTGTGTACGATATTTACAATAATAGTAAAGTTTACTGTTTATTTTTCTTTATATTTATAATTTCCTAATATTTACTATTACTAAAATTTTTTTTTTAATATTTACTATTACTAAAATTTTTTTTTAATTGTATAATGTGTGACATGTAGTGTAGTCTATAATGAAAAGTCTTGTTCACAGTCTAGTATCACGTACATATAATATATGTAAAAATAAGTAAAAAAATGTAGAAGAAAACTTTTTTCATTTAAAGCTTTATTTTGAAGAAAATAGATTTTGAATACATTTTGTTAAAAATTGTCTTGGTATACATGTATTTAATTTTTCAATTTCGATTTCTTCGAAAACGTAGCATCCTATAAAAAAATGTTATTCTATATTTTCGACTTATTTTCATACGTAGAATAATTTCCTATGAATTGTTCTTTTTTGTCACGTCTAAAATTAACTAAATTCAAGTATACTTAATAATAATAATAAATTTTCAAACTTGATTTTCTCAAAACTAAAAGCTTAAATGGAAAAATTTTATTTATTTTTCCAACTTATTTCTTCATGTAGAATCATCCTCTCATCGATTGTACATACAACCGATGCTAGAATACTCTGGGATACCCTGAGACGCACATTCATCCTTTGATTACTAGAAGTTATCTATCTCATCATATCCACTCAATTTCATTTCAATCAACCACGGGTATCATTCGAAAAAATACTAATTATTGAATATAAATTTAATCATAAATCATGTGTGATCGATAATAAAAATATTTCAGTTTGAATATGTTAATCATCAGTAATTAAATATTACTGATCACTATATAACGCCATTATACGACGAACTTTACTTAACAACGCCATTAAATAAATTCTAATTATTCTTATATTAAATATCTTTTAAACTCAGTCTCTTTAATTCTTTCTTTTTTTTCAATTTTCATTTCGTCATTCCATAGCTAAATAGAGTTGCTCCTTTCTATCTCTGTCTCTTTTTCTCTTCTTTTGCTCTTCCTCTCTGATCGTCCTAATCGTTGTCTTTCCGCAGCGAATTATCCCACTTCAGCTAGAAGAACTGCTTGTACCGGATGTGGCCACATTTACTACCTATAATTGTAGAGACGATGTGGTTGTTCTACCCAATTATTTGGGGACAAATATCCACCAAAAAAAGAAGCCTTCAAGTTATTCGCCAGGCTAAGGACATCTCTCTCTGGATCTTCAGAAAATTATTTATGGTGAAAAATAAATGCCGGTACGTTTTACTTTCTGTTCGTTTTTTTTTTTAGTTTATTTCAAAGGCATTTTAATTTTCATAGATGTACATGGGCATATGTAAAGTACATTTGTGGAGATGATAATCTCTTAAGGAATATAAAGTGAAATAAGAAATATCTTGCAAATAAAAAACATTTCATCGCCATCGAAAATATAGTGACTCGAATAATACTTCAAATACCTCCAAATTCAAATAATACTCAAGCATTCCACATTATTTGAAAAAAATTCTTACTAACTATTCTTCCTGTTATAGATACTATTAAATATGATTGATAATATTAACACAATATCCGATTTCTATGTATCAAAAACATTCTCTTATGGATAAACAAAATTAGGTCACATTTTATATACGACATTTTTAATAAAAAAAATGTCTTATGTCTTTTCCATTCGATATCGTTTCTTTTATATACACAAAATCAAGGAATTATTGATTATGAGTGTTACGAATGGCTACACAGAAAAAATTTATTTCAAAAATATTTATATGCGTTTAATTGTAAAAGATCAAAATATGATAATATAATTATACATACATTAAATAATTAAATTTAAATAATTGTTATTACACTGCATTAAATACGGTAATAATAACAAAAATATAATATATATAAGTTTTATATAAACTGAAATAGTAAACGAAAATAATAAAGATATGTCTTTTTAAATCATTCAAAGAAATTTAAAAGAATTTAAAACACAAAATCAATATAACTTTAAATGTATTAAAACTCTATGTAATTTAGCAATTAATTAAATCAGATGAAATTCTTTAATATTTTAAACAGATTAATAATAATTTTTAAACTTCTATTTCAATAAGTAAAATTTTTTATCAAAGAAATGATCATTCTGTTATATAAAAATTTGATTATACAAACATTTTCATCTTCTTGTTTAGCTATGAGAGATATTACACATTTATATTTAATTACTAAACTGCTAAGAAAATATTCAACGAAATTTTAAAAAATTAATTTTATGAGAATTACAAAATTTGGAATATAATATACAATGTTACTTTTATTCATATACAACATTTATTTTTTTAATCATATTCTTAAAAAAGTTTATTTTACAAATTTCAGTTGTATTATATTAAATTTTCGAGATTGAAAGATATGTTACTTCATACATATAGTACAGAAATATGAACAATTAAATTTATTTGGTTCGAATAAATTCTTATTTAATTTTTCTAAGATATTAAATATCAAAAAATTAAAAGTTGATAAAAAATATTTGGCAAAAAATCAGTTATAAAATTCATTCAATACAAAACAATATATTATAAAAGTATATTGTAAAATATACAAAGTATACAATAAATCAAGATATAGATGTATTTTTAAAAATGAAGATCCATTTTGAGCGATTCTATCTATCTATCTATCTATCTAACTGTATAAGTGTAATAACTATCTTATTTCACCTTGACAAAGGAAATTGAAAGTAAATCGTTTCCGGTCGGCCATCATTGACTGTGTCCCGAAACTCTCATAATAAAGCGCCCTGTAATCTTGTCCACAAAGATATTCCTGCGGCTTTTCTAGTTTTTAACGTAGTCACTGGTGTCCAATTACACGAAGGACCAAAAACTTCGATGTTATTAAAGTTACATGAGAACTAAAACGACATTATTATGAAAAAACATTGCAAAACCGTACAAATTTTATCAAGTTTTACGTTACACAAAAATTTTTTTCATTTTATCTATACATATGTAATCTATGTATACAAAATATTTTACAGAATTAGAATAAACTGTCTTGATTTTCTGGATATGATAAAATGATAGCATACAGAATAAAATATATTATTATTTATATTATACTACATTATATTTACATCATATTATATTTATAAATTGATACATGTAAAATATGTAGTTCTCTCTTTTTTTAATGAATGTTTAAATGAATGTTTAGCTATAATAATCGATATTAAGTAATGTACAGAAATTTCTGAATAAATAGATGTATTTTATATTTCGAAATCGCTATCTAAAAAAATTTTAAGTAATATGAGATACAGAGTGATCCATTTAAGTGAGGCTATTTAAATATCTTCTCGAATTATGATGATGCAAAAAATATTTTTTGCCTATCATGAATGATATCCAAAAGGTCAATAACTAGTAAAAATATTTTTTTCAAGATCACTTTTTTCCAAGGACTTTTTAAGGTCATTGATGTTTTTCTCATATGATTATATTTTTTTATTGTATCGTTAAGCTAGTAAAAAAATACGTTCTCTTGGCCAAGACTCGACAATCGAGAGCCTTGTAATAAATGAAGATTTTTATTATTTATTACATCGTCAATAATCTCTTTTAGTAGCTTGAAATTCTGATCAGTGTATCCAAATTTGTCAGCAATTCATGGAATACTCAATGTAAGAAAAGATCGATATTCACTTGTGGTAAAAGAGAGTAATAGTTTGAGAGAAATAGTTCAATGATATAATTCTACTCTGAAAGACTTTACAATGCATCCGGCACTATCTATATAGTCAAGAAAAGAAGTAAATTTAATAAATACAGAAAGAGTTCGGATGTGTTCTTAAACAAGAATCTGAATTAATTATTTTTGTACATTGTTATATTTTTGCTTGTATTTTTTAATGTATTTTTTATTGAAACTGAAAAGATGACATTTCATTTGAACAGATATCTTTTATTAAACAAAAAAATGAAACTATGGAAAATGAAACAATAAAAATCTATATAAAAATATTAATTTCAGTTCTTAAAACAAGAAATTCCTCTTACAAAATAAAATCATCACTTCAAGTTTCGGACTCGAGTTTCGAGAATTTAAAAATTAGTTTAAATCCCTAAAACAATCTATTCAATTTATATTAGAACTGTCCCTTTATTGAAAGATAAATGAAAGAACTTGAATTCTGCTTTCAAAATGAAATTAAAAATATAGAATACTCCGTAATATGAGCAATGTATACAACGTACATACATACGTTGTATATACAATTCAACGCATGTGTTATTTTGTGTATATTTTACGGATGAAATTGGGAGGCAACTCGAATTAAAAACTAATCCAATATTAGCTTCGGCCTGGCGAGGCGATACGATGCTCAACAATTATTTCCCCTACTGTTTCCATACATGCTGGAAAACCATCCCTACTACTCTACTTACATGTGTATGTATATACACATATTCACGCACATATAGATGGTTTGTCGGAAAGAGCAGTTGCGGAAATTATTCGTTTATAAAATACGATCAATAGTATTTACAAACGATTTAAAGTTACGTTTATCTTTTTTATACTTGTATAAATTATTAAAAATTTTATACTTGTATAAATTATTAAAAATTTTATACTTGTATAAATTATTTAAATTAAAATATATAAAATTTATAAATATATTTAAGAAAAAAATAGTATAATAATAATACTATTAACAACAATAAATTTTGTGTAAACAATGAAGAATTTTCTAATATTATTACTAAAATTATTAATTATCTCAAAGTACAACTCCTTGCCAATTGAATGACTTCAAAATATGTTATCAAGATCATTCTGAATAATTTTTTTCTGTACATGTTACCATCACTCGGTAGGTAGATGTTACAAGACATGTTTAAAAATATGTTTTTATGTACTTTTTAAACAGCCAAATTTTATCTATTTCAGTTATTCCAGAATTTGTAATCGAATATATATTTTAGTAAAAAATATATTTTTTTCCTTAGGTCGCACAAATAACTTATTCAGTAACATTAAAACTACCTACAACTAAAGAGTATAAAGTTTATAGGAAAGAAATTAGAGGAATAGAAACAAGAAAATATTTACAGTAGAAATGTAATAAAGAACACAAACTTTCATTTATGTATTTTACTAAAAATCATTCAAGTCTCTAAAAATATACTGTTATAAATATATAAAATTTCTATGGAAAATTATAAAATTGATCATTTTGATCATTTTAGCAATTCTAATGTCAAAAATTATTCATTTTTGCCAATTGTTTACAAATAATAGGAGTGAGCCATACATTTATATATTTACACCAGACTAATATTGATATTCCTCTTGAGAAAGGATTAATTTTAAAAATGAATGTTTCAGTTAAAATATATAAAACGGTTAATCAACGTAGCAACCGGCCAGCAATTCACAATAGAGTGCAAATATACGTAAAAATATTTTCAATACTACGTATTATATTTTATAGATTGTTTAAGTTAATCTCTTAAATTGGCCGCCATTAACTCAAACCAGTGGAGTTGTCCCTATTCCAATAAAATCATTGTTTTTAAGTAAAATGAAATTATTTCAAAATTTCAGTCAAATCAGAGGTGATATGTTTTTAGAAATTTTACCAAAAATTTTTTACCTGTTTCTCGGAAACTAAGATCGAGCAGCAATAACACATTATATAAGGAAAAATTGTTTTGAATAACCTTGACAACATATTTCAAAGCCATTTTAAAATCGGTGAAGAATTTTTTTTTTCTAAATCGTTATTCTAAAATTATTTAATTCTTTATGATCAACGATTTTGTGATTATGTGTGTATAGTATCGTAACAAAAAAATAATAAAGTCAGAAATAAAAAATATTGATATTTTGTAAATACCAAATATCAAAACTTTATTAAAAAAAAAAGATTTTAACATATAAAAATGCATTATGAGTAAATACTTATCAGGTCTAGAAAATGACTGTATAATAATACATAATAACATAAATAAAAAAATAATAAATTTGGAAATAAACATAAACAAAATGTATGCAAAGAATTTGATTGCATACTATGCTTATAATAAATAAATTGAAATATAAACGAAATTTATTCTCCCATTTCCGTTATGAACTCCTTCGTTTTATGTTTTAATTTGTCCCATCAAACTGAAATAACGTAATCTATTAAACGTATTCTAATAAAATCACAAAATACAAACTATATAGTATTTTTTCTTATGTTTATTCAAAAATTGAATTGATGTAATTATAATAACAATTGAAAACATAGAAAACATAGAAAAAATTGGAAATATTTTATATAATTGTGTTACACCGTGTACTTTAAACAGATAAATATTTAATACTTATTATATACTAATGCAATACTTATTACATCGGAAATAATTTAGTATTAATATTAATATTAATATTATTTAATATTTGTTAGAATTTATACACAATTATATTGTAATCTCTCTAAAAATACACGAGAATATATAATACATAATATTCTAATCTTAATTTAGAAAATTATTGTATTCAGTCAAAGTTACTCAAAAAGGTAAAAATAGTCAATAATGTCAAGAATTTTAGTATTAAAATGTAATAATTCATACATATAAGCAGCGAAGAGTGAAATTATAAAATTAAAAAAAGTAATTTTCGAAAAAATAAATAGACTGCTCATAAATATAAAATATCTATAGTATTTATTATATCTATTTTTTTAATTATATGATATGAATTTATATATAAATTATATATGAAAATTATAACAGAATAATTAAAAAATAATATTTATAATTTAATAATTATTTATTTATAATAGAATATTGTTATACGAAAAACTTGCGCGTATTATTTTACACTTATTTTATTTTAATAATTTTGTAATAATTTTATGGTATTATATTTAATTTAGAAATTGTAAAGATTTCATTTAGATTTAATTTTAGCTAACAAAAGATAGTAAGTAATAAATAACATTTTTAATATTATAAATAAATTATAAATAAATATTATAAATTTTTATAAATAAATTATAAATAAATATTTTTTTTAATAATAATAAATAAATAATAATAAATAAAATAAATTATAAATAAATTTTTATAAATAAATTATAAATAAATATTATAAATTTTTACAAAAGATAGTAAGTAATAAATAACATTTTTAATATTATAAATAAAAAATAACCTCTTAACATTTAAAATTGCCACAATTTGTTTCTGCACATTTTCAAACAAATTTGTGCACAAAATACGCTTAAAATATTTGATTGCATAAAACAAACAAACTGAGTACCATTGTTGCATAAGTTTATCATACTATAAAATAATAAACGGTTAGTAATTAAATGAGACTGCAACTATTTTTATCATCTATATCTGTTAAAATCAAAATTAGTAGATTTTTGTATGAGATCGTATTGTTGTTGCTATAAAATTAAATTATTACTAATTAAAATTATTATATTATTGGCGAACAAACATATTAAAAGCGCATAATATAATTTACACTAGATATTTTTCCTCATTTTAAGATTCAAAGTTAGCTGTAGATCAACTCGTTATAAAACACTGAATTGGTCTTTTTGTCTGCCATAATGCAGAATTCAAAATTCAGATCATCTAGAAATCTCAAAAAATACAGTATATAAAAAATCCATCTGATGCATTTTATTTAATGCTACATGATTTCGTTTTATAATGAGTTAATTTAGAAGTTCTCTAAGAATTGATCTAATCTGTATATATTGTATATATACCTACATTAGTATACCTCAAT
Source organism: Tetragonisca angustula (assembly GCA_036937485.2). Classification (NCBI taxonomy): domain Eukaryota; kingdom Metazoa; phylum Arthropoda; class Insecta; order Hymenoptera; family Apidae; genus Tetragonisca; species Tetragonisca angustula. The sequence continues at coordinate 239,466 of JAWNGG020000095.1, read as the reverse complement.
GAGTAGAATATGACACAATGGTAAAAAAATTTTATTTCAAACATTATGGTCAAGATGAATTTTGACAAATCTTTTAATAAGCTTCTATCGATCCAGAGATGTACAATCTCATTATAATGATCATAACATATAATTTAAGGATATAAATCTCACTCTGTACATGTTATACTTAGGTAAGTACATATTATATATATATGTATATACATACATATACATATACATATGGTATATTGAAAATTATGCATATAGTACATTATATACTAATTAATATAATATAGTGTCTTGGCTGTGAGGGAAATGATAGCTGAGACTATCACCAAACCGAGTTACGTGTCGTCAAGCAACCTTCTGGACCAACCGGCACGTATGTCTGGTTCTAACTGGAACCTGCAGTGTTTTTACTGTTGAAGCCAGAGAATGTTGGTACTGTTAGAAATCAAAGGTGATATATATATATATATACACGGTGTTACCGGATGGGTGGTGATGATTCTACGTGCGAAAATAAGTCGAAAAAAAGGAATAACATTTTTTGATTTGAAGCTTTGTTTACGAGAAAATCGAGTTTGAATGTTGTTACATGTCCGTATGTAGTATGATCATTTTCGTTTACACCTTCACATTCGTTGTCTTCTGTAATACTTATATTCTGTCTTCGGTCATACGACTATTGACTACTCTTATTGTTAGACTGTTTGTATCAGTCGTTTTGTAACAATATCTCTCTACAGCAATCATGAATACGTTGACATGGTGAAAGCGTTAGGAGCTTGTTAAAGAAATAGTGAATGCTGAAACTAGTAAGAATCTTTCACAGCTAAAGAAAAGAATAATAAATGCTTTCGATCAAGTAAAGCGACGAAATGATGTGGCATCAATCCATGATTCACTGATAAGAAGAACGAGATTATGTAGGTACGTCAGTAAGGTCGACACTCTTAACATTCACGACACTAAGTTCACTTAATGTAATGTAACTAATAATAAACGTATTACCTACACATATTCAAACTCGATTTTCTCGTAAACGAAGCTTCAAACCAAAAAATGTTATTCCTTTTTTTCGACTTATTTTCGCACGTAGAATCATCACCACCCGGTAACACCCTGTATGTGTGTATATATATATATATATATATATGTATATATATGTATATATATGTATATATATATGTATATATATATATAATAATGATTATAATATAAATTATAATATTGTAACGTCGGACCACGGACGTTTGTTTAGTGCCCAGAGTTATCGCGGCGTTTGGCGTGTTTGATACGGGGTGTTCCACACCGAAAGTGTAAGCAAAGAGAGAATAAATCTGTGTGAGATTATGAGATATGGAGTTTTTGATCGGTCTTTATTCTGGAGCAATTGGCTCCAAGTAATTCTTCGTATGGTGTAGATCAAACGGCAAACGAGAATGAACCTCGATATGATATTCAATAAATACCATTTCCGACATTCCGTTCCCAAGCGATAGTGGACACTTCGGATGCAAAATTATAACACGCCATCGATCACCAATAATATAAAAGAGGGTAAAAGTTAATAGAGTTCAGTTCAGTCGTAATCTTATTATTCTCAGTCTTACTTAGTCTCAGTCTCAATCTTAGTCATCGCAATTTTCCGCACAGTTCCGTTTTGTCTCAGATCTAATTGTAAATACCAAGTGGTAAATGTTGACACTAGCTTTGTACGAATGTTAAGAATATATAATGTTAAGAATATATATATATATATATATATATATATATATATATATATATATATATGCATAAAAGCGTTTCCTGCAAGTCTCAGTAAAATTTAAAATAATAGAATTTCATAATCATATATTCAATGAATGTTATACGATTTCTAAAATATTTTTTGTATTTCAGTGATCTTAAACTCTATTATATTGTTATTATTAAATTTTTTCAATTAAAACTTTTATATAATAAAAAAAATACAGAGCACTGTCTCACCATACAAAAATACTCAATATACGAGAAGTTTACTCAGACTAATGTATAAAAAATAAATACATCTTTCACAAATTTTCTACTTTTTTCACAAACTTACCATTTATAAGGAAAATATTGAAAATATAATATAATGTGCATAATATAATAATATAATACTCTAACAATGTAATATATACGTAACTATAATATATGCGTAACAATATAATAATATAATATGAATATAATAATATAATATGAACAATGCGTAACATAGTTTCCCTCTTTGGTAAAAAGTCTAATTAGTTTCACTATTCTATGCGTATAATTTGTAATATGCATATACATATGTGAAATGAAAATGAAAGAAAGGAAGTCATTTCTTCCCATTACGAAAACAATTAAATGGATAGTAGTTTGATACCAAGTCCATCAGTTTTCATAGTTATTAACTGTCCCACACATTTCCTAAAACACTGTGCCTAAATAACGTTTTCTGCCTATAAAAAATGACTAACTTCGCGGTCCGTCGATTTTCTATCATTTGCGGTCGACATTATAGACCAAGCGAATAAGGGAGTGTATTAAAAAATCGAGAACAATCATGTTCTTTTCTCTTCTCCGACCTTTAGACAATAGCAACAATAAAAGAAATTTAGAATTTTAAATTTTAAATTAATAGAATTTTAAAAATTTTCTAATTCTTCGATAACCAATTAACACTCGTTAAAGAATTAAAAAAATAAGGAAAAGGAATTTTCAGAAAATAAAGTGGAAACACATAACTCTGTTATGAGTCAAAAATCAGTTTATAACATTTGTTATTGATACTCCGAAAGGAATTTAATAAAATATTTAACAAAAATAATTTTTTAACGATTAAGTAATTTTATTAGTTCAATTTAAGAATTTTTCAAATGCTATTTATACAATCTTTTCGTTTCAAGATAATCTATTTCTTCTAAAATTGTATAAATATTCAAAAAAATCATAATTCAGGAGAATAAAGACAATTAGCAAAATTTCATAATCTAATTCTTATAATTATAATACGTTTATATAACCAGACATCCAACTTTTTAACAGTTCTATACCAATTTTTACATTAAAATACATCAGGTTTTATGTTATCATGCAACAGAATCAGTTCGTATTATGTCAATTATTTCATCAATAATTTTATAATTATTTTTATAATTAATATACATGCACATTTGTAATTTTTCATTGTGTGGAATAAGTCCTAAATACTAATAATCACTGCTCAATATCTCTTCGCTATTTCTTTTATCACTATTCTTTTGAATATGTCACTATTGTTTTGAATAAAGTAATTGGTTTTCTACATTCATTTTCATCATACCATTGTTTTAAATCTTCAATTATCATATGATAAATATATGACGATAAATCATGTCTTGAAAATGGATTCTATTTATTTTTACCATCTTTTTGACTTTCCTTTAATATTCTATATTATTTATTAATCAAGTAGTTTCATTTATCTAAATTTTTATATATTTATATTATATGCAATATAATATATAATAATATAATAATATAATGAATAGATTTATAATAATTATATACAATATCATATATTTATACTTTAATTAGCACAGAATATATTTTCCTTACTTTCTTCATTTTTCTTATTTGAATAGAGATATAAAGATAAAATAATTTACTTTTAATCGAGATGCTATTATTTACTATTTTCTATAATATGTATCTCTCAATTATCCTCAATACAATTTTACTTTAATTTTACTATCTTTCTCTTAGTCTGTTCTCTAATAAAAAATCATCAGTCTTAAAATTCACAAACAACGTTGAATCATTCTAACATCTGTACAATCTTTCACAAATTAATTAATTAATTAATGAAATTAATATTTCCAAGAATTTTTCAGTGTATTTTCCATTGATAATAAATTCCAATAAAATTCATTAAAATAATTTGATAAAATAATCACACGAATACTCTGAGAATATTTGATCTATTTTTCAAAAATTAGTATTTTTCAAAAGTTAGTCATTTCATGAAAATTTTTTCTATTCCATTTATATTAAATGATATGTATATCCATCTAAAACACTGTATAAAAATAATACAGAAATCTGTCAATCGTCGAAGAAACAAAAATCAATTTCTCCAAAGAATTTATTTCCAACTGTCTGAGGACCAAGAAAAACCATCTATCCAACATAAAAAATAATAAAGACAACAAACAAGCATAATGTAGACAGAATTGAGCTCCTCAAACGATTTCCCTCGTTGTTTCGCACTTTTTCGTGTTTGGTACCGCAAAGGCTTCCTTGTCGGGCAACAAAAATGACAGCCAACGAGCCGACAGACGACAGCTCCAAAAAGACGACATTCTACGCGCTAGAAGGCGCCCCCATTTAGAATGATTGCCCGATTTTATGTATTCAAACGCATACTGTTATAAGAGCACGCTCTTTCTATAGTTGATATTCGTTTTCGCGACGTGGGCTAAGTATGAGTTTAAAATTCGTAACATGACGCGGTTCCGGTCCGGTGAAATATTATACCGGATTTCCGAAGCGCCATTCACGAAATAAGCTGCTCTCAAATATGCAAGTTACATGGAACATAAATCTGGATGCAAGTATTATCAAAGGACTTTTTTATGTAGATTCAACAATTCTGTGATTTTAATTTATCCATTTACTATTAGAAATTATAAAATGAAATTAGAAATGCATTAGAAATGCTATTGCGCTCTCTTTCTCTCTTTTTCTTTTATAGAAAATGTTGAACTGCATTGATAAACAAATAAAAAAAAACATATCATTCCATTTAAGAAACTAAAAGTGACATTCATATTTCGATAAAAAGCAAAAAAACAACAAAATGATTATACCTCCCCTAACAGTATTATACCTCCCTGAAAACCATGTAATTTTGTTTGAAACATCTTTTCGTACAAATAACATACGAATTATTTCAAATCATATTACAAGACTTACTCTATATATGATTTATACATACATATACATATTGTAAAGATATAATATGAATGATGTTTATTAAATAATAATAATGGTGATTAAACAACAAATAAGAGAACTGAGAAGACAAAGAACACAGATTGACGACTCAAGTAAAGAAACAATTAACTCTTTTTAAACAACACAATCGATTCTTTTTAACAACTGTCTCTCGACGCTTTCTCACGACTCCAATCAACTCGGTTTCCCAACTCACTCGATTCTCTCTTTTTTAAAAAGAAAATCGCTCCACGCCAACGTTGCGCTTCTCGCATCACATTTATACTTTTCCTCTTTCGTTATAACTAAAATATAATAATTACAGATTATAATAACTACGATATTACAATATTTATATTATATATGTATGTATATAAATATGTAGATATGTATAATCAGAAACGAGAAACATTAATCTATTCTACTAAGTTATTACATAGTTATGTATACATATTATATACAGTGAAAAGCATAACTGTAATAACATGGAAAAATTATGAATAATTTAAACTGATATAGCTTTGTAAAAAAAAGATCGTATAGCGATCCACTTGATCTTATTTTAAAGAGCGGAGCTTCTATTATATTGTGATAGTCGTTTCTTTTGAAGATGATTTTACATCATAGTGAGTAGGAAACTGAGGACACATTTATCTCGAAAATTTTTCTCCTTCGCATTTTTTTCTTTCACAATAATTCCCTAAAACTTGTTCTACAATTTATTCTTTACTGTTTTATTGAATGTTGAATGTTAGAAAAATATTAAACGACGAACATTTGAAAATCGCAACATTTTGTCATCTAATCTTAATATCTCAAGTTCAATAAAAATTAGTATATAAAAGTAATATAAAATAGTAAAATCGTGTAAGTTTTAAGAAACCGTTATAAAGAAATATTTCAATTCTCAAGACCATGCTAGATTTAGTTGCAAGAAAAATTTTTTGATGTTTTTACACACGTTTGAATTTTTACAATTTTTGAGAAAAATATGTCCCCAGTTTCCCATTCGCTCATGATGTAAAATTGTTTTCGGAAAGAACAAATTCACAACTTCAAACACAAGCTTCATGCTTTAAAACAGAGCAAGTAGATCGTTATTTGATCTTTTTTTATAAAGTTATATTAGTTTAAATTGTATACAATTTTTCATTGTCATTGATACAGTTTTGCTCTTCACTGTGTGTATACGTCTATATGTACATACGTAGATCAGTCTTCCTTAATATAATAGAGAATACTATACTTTTTTTTTTAATTATGTGGAAGCAAATATGAAGACGAATTCAATGATATACTATTCCTCTATACTAGTGACCTTCATATTTATACAAGCTCAGGAACGAAAGAAATAGCTCGGATATTGCGTATTGATGTATTTATCGATGTTTCATATTAAAATGTTTATAGTTCATGTTCAATATGAATATTTGGTGGTTTTACTTTGTGATTAGGTTTATATTGTTACCTAATACTGTTAAAATATTATTACAAAATTGTTACAATGTTGTTAAAATATTGTAAAATATTGTTATATTGTTAAAATATATCCAAAAAAAACTATTTGTTAAGGCCAATTATATTTCATCCAATATATAGCAACTCATCTCAATGAAATTGTGACACAAGATATCTTGTCCATAACAATGGTTAAGATAGAAAGAAATTAAATATTTTGAATAATTAGAGCTAATATAAACAATTTTTAATAATTATCTAGAAAAAGAGATTCCTTATCGATTTCAATAATCTTGAAATATGTTGTCAAGGTCATCATTTTGAACAATTCTTTTCTATACGTGTTATTACCGCTTGACTTTACTTTCTGAAGTAAGCAAAAAATAGAAAAGCGGCAAAATATCCAAGATATCATCTCTGATATGGCTAAGAAAAATTTTTGACAACTCGAGAATTAAGACACAAAATTTCGCGAAAAAATTTGGAAATAAAAATGAGAAACTTACGTCGAATATATCAAATTGGACACCAGTTTGAAAGCGAGGAAACAATCGGTTTAAAACACAATCTATAAAATACAATATCTAATACTGAAAATGCTTTTACATACAGTTGCGCACGAAAGTCTTCAAACTATTGCATTCATAATTATTAAAAAATAAAATTCACATGATGAATTCACATTTACAAAACAATACTGCAACAGACAAAAAATTCAATTTTGAGAATGTGAGTAAAGTTAAAAGAAAATCGAATAACATAAATAAGATTGACAGAATAAAATACACATGTATCACTTGTGGGGATCACGAAATTCTTAGAATTTACTTATAAAATTATATCTATATTAATTAATATTAATATTTAGTACGGCCATTTTTGGTACTTTACCACTCGTTACAGCCGATATTTCAGTATATACAAAAGTTTCTAATTTTTTATTCTAGAATTCCTCATTTTTAATGTTTTTTAATATTTTTTAGGTTTTAATATTTCTTTTAATATTATTCCGCACTTTTGAAATCTTCTTTTTGTGTCAGCCTGTAATACTCTGTAAGATTGAGGTCTGATTTTTGTAAAGATATTTTTAATGAATGAGGCGTGTCGTACATACAGCTGAATGATTCGAGCAGAATATTTTGAATTATTATCGTCCTAAAAATAAAAATGTTTCAACATTTACCTAACTAACCCAAACCTAACCCAAACCCAATTTAGTCACTCTCTTTTAAAATTTGTTTTAAATTATTTAAATATTTATATTGTATTTATTCAAAATTTCTCCAATGAAACAAGATTTCCGGTTCCATTTGTCACTATATAGCCCCACACCATAATAGATAATCGCTTCCGTATTTTACAGTTCGAGAATAAATTTTATTTTTCTAAGTATACATTTTTCTCCATATATAATGTTGTCCACCTGGGTCAAAAAGATTAAATTTACTTTCATCTGAGTAGGTAATTTTGTCTTTCTCAATATAATTTTTTATAGAATATGATTTTTTCTTCATATTTTCTTTGCTGATATATAGTTTATACACAACCGTTTGTTCGCATAATCTTGTAACACAATTCGTCGTATACATCCTCTCTGAAACTACTAACAATTGTCTCAACTATCACAAGTTTTGGAGGCATATGTTAGTAGAATTTAGTTATGTATATGTTAGTACAAATTAGACAATTCAAAAGCTGATCAACTAATATATGTGAATGCAATGGTAACTAGAGAAGAACTTTGGTTGTGATCATTAGAGTCTAGTAGATTTGGAAGGGGCTGCTCATGTCAGCGAAGCAAGAAGTATCTGCTTGTGGCTCGTAGACTTCGAGTATAGGTGACTTGCCTCTATTTACGTAAGATTATTCTTCGTCGTATAATTTAGTTATCAATCCATGCTCACTGTTATTGATTTTAATACCTGGTTGTAGACATATTTAAGAAATGCTATACTTGTATCTTACATGAATTGAAATATAATAATTATTAGGTATTAAATCTATATCACGTCATTCTATGAATTCTAGAAATTTTACAACTTTACATATTAAGTACCGAATCTATATCACGTTCTATGAATTTTAAGTATTTTACAATTTTACATATTGGGTACTGAATCTATATCGCGTCATTCTATGAATTTTAGGAAATTGTAGGAATTTTGTAATCCTCATAAGCAGTATGCAAGTCCCCACTGACCAACAGTCGGGACTGAAATTGGTCAATTAAGCGAGGAGATGTATATACAAGAATTGGCATTGAAAGCGTGAGGATGAGCGTCACTGTTTCACCAAACCAGTCACCAATATCGGTATCATATACATATATCGCTTGTTTTGTGTATGCGAGTGTTATGTTTCACACAGCCGCAGGCGTCTAAGGTTGCGTAAAATGGGAATAGTCCCAATTTCGAGAATTGATAAGGATAAGCGCTGGTCAATTACGAGGTGTGGTCAGTTATATGGGGACTGCTGTATGTGTATATACATATATATATATACCTACTTCTTGTTCTATCAATCCCGCTCATGTTATCGTATTTTCTTCTATATAACTTTATTCACGCATTCTTAAGATTTGAATCTTTTATTCGTTGCAATATTATTTTGCAAATGTGAATCCATTACACAAATTTTATTTCTTAACAATTATAAACACAATAATATAATAACTTTCGTGTGAAACTGTATATTTGTATCCTATCAATGTAGTTTATATAATATATTGTAACTGAAACAGTCATCTTAAAAAATAATCAGCTGTTTTTAAAGAGAAGCATTGGTTAAATAAATATTGGTAAAATAAATTGATTGGATTAAATAAATGGCTGACAAAATCGGTTGGAAACATTGTTGTTATTTGGAAATAATTCAAAGAATTAAATGATTCTTAATGAACAATTATCGTATATCTGCGGGAAGGAAGAAAATATATCATTTACTAGTTTACTTATAATATATAAATAATTCGGTAAAACATATTTTTATAAATATTTCGAAAACTAAAGTCAAATAATAACGTTTATAGGAAAATGCTGTGTACATTAATTCAGTTTTACATAATATCTTTCATAATAAAATTTTTTAACTTTAATAACTTATTAATATTTATGATCCTTTAACAATTTTTAATACGGCTTTATTGTATTTTCATAGATTTCGATAATCCAAATGAATCCAAATGAATTTTAATCTATTCTTCAATTCTCTTTAGAAATTCCAAAATTAATATCGACAGACATTTATAAGTCTCATACTTTTCGTATTGCAGACTCCACAGACTCTAAATAAAATAGAGATCGATATTCTGTGTTGGTTACACTAATACAACAAATTATTATATTCTAGGCTAATTTTACATGCTTTTTACACTATGTAAATTCCGATCGTATAAGATGTCATAATTTTAGCATAGACAGCATATTTTCAATAGTATTTTCAACTAATTGTATTACTAATTAATTGTTTTGTAAATATCTTTGTACATGTACACTGATTTATCATATTGTCCATTTGATGCAATGAACCAATATCTCATTCTATAAAACGGAAAACACTTGCATGATCGAATATTTTTATTTTAAGTAAATAAAAAATATATACAATATTAAAAAATTGTTTAAATTAACGTCAATTGTACAAAATGTTTCTGTCACGTATATTTTTAGTGTACTTTAATATTAATATATATGTGTAATTGTATAAAAAACATTATCAAGAAATACAGTGATCGTGCATGTGTATTCCAGACACACCAAGCACCACCCTATAAAAGACAATGGCGTAGGGTTCGGCTATTCCCGAAGGTATTAAGAGAGTAAAGCGTTTCGCATGGGCACGTGCCGGTGTGTAGTTGGTCCATGTTGCTGGAGGAAGAGAATCACCTATGGTTGCTGGTACACTCAGTCCTATGGCACGGTGACGACACTTTAATATTTAATGCGATTAAACTCATTTCGACCCGCCTCCCGTAATTGGTTTCTGATTAACAGCCAAGTTTTAAGTGCATTGCCCGTGCATGATAGTTATACGCGTCCTGACGCTATCAACTAATAACCGTGAGTGCTCTCCTGTTTGTAATGTGAACGTTCGCACATGAACCGCCATTATTATTTGCATTTATAATTAAACCTGTATTTCATTAATTGTATCGCTGGTTCACATTCGCCCGAAATTAACGGGAAATATCAATCAAACAAATAATAAAAAGAGAGAGAGAGAACCATCGATTATTTCTTTCTTTCGACAATTACTCAGCTTTCACAATCATTCATCGTTTATTCTATGATAAAGAAAAAAGAGATTAGTGATTGTGAAATTTTTTATAAGATATTGATTTCGATTTTCGGATTTTGATTTTTCTGTAAATGACTTTAATTTTTCATATAATTCAAATTAATTTACAATCTATGATATCAATACATAGTTTGGTTTCTAAATATTTCATGTCCTATTATTTAATTTCAATAGGTATATTTCATAAAATTGATTTCATAAATTTCATAAAATCCTAGATCTAAATATTCCAATTTAGAATAATTTATATAATTTGTATAAAGACGTATATGTGCATATAAATCAATTTCTTATAAATTAATAAGATTATACAAATATTTATATTAATTAATCTATATTAATACTTATAACGAAAATTTTTTAAGATTTAATAGAATTATTAACTTAATTATAACAAATTATAAACTGGCATCATAAACCAGATAAAAAGTACCTAATATAATCAAGGAACAAAGTATTGCTATTTACTCTAAAAAAGATTATAGTATTTTATGTAATATACTTCATGTAAGGTTTTATAGATACTAAGAAATATTTTTTACTTAGCTTATTATTAAATTTATATATTATAATTTAAAATTTAAACCCTTTTCAATAATTTCAATAATATATGTTTCTACTTATATGATGAATCACACAATTGGGACAAATAACATCTCTTTTCTAATTAATTTTACTAAAGAAAAATAAATAAATAATTAAGAAGGATTATATATTTAAGAATTTAAATTTTTCTACAAATGCAATGCTGCATGTATGCATTATTAGGAACATTATTTCCTAATGGAAATAAGCATTGATTTGTTTAAAAAATATTTTAATTCAAATAAAAGAATACTCTTATGTTCTTTTATAGCAAGTTCTATAAAATTAAAGTTAAAATATCACTCATATAAAAAATGATATTGCAGGAAAATCGAGATATTATTTCCGTTTCCGTTACAAGGTTTATCAATTATTGTATATGTATGCATATTTAATTAATAATTTAACCTACATCGTGTATATTAAAAGTAAAAGTTGCGTTATAAAAATGCTTACAATTAATAATATAAGAAAATATTTTAATTGTGAGTACTCTAAAAATAAAACTTCCTTTGTAATAGAAAGATTACAACATAATGAAACAGACACATAATTATATGAAGTAGACACGTAATTATATTTATATCTTAATAAAAGTCAACATTCCTTACCGAAAACACCTATATATTTTTAACGCTTAAAGAATTCAAAGAAGAAATAGTATAGTGATAAAATTTTTAATTTGAAAAAATTCTGAGTGAAATTAAGTTTTAGTAGAAAAATCTAGTCCCTGCTTTTAAATGCAAAAATATATATATTACGTATCATAGACAAAGCTAGAAATTTATTTAAAAGTTCTTTAGATAGATATGAATTTTCTTTTTTTTTCTTTTCTTTTCTTATACTTCTCCTGTTTTTGAAGAAAAAAATACATTTGTTTGACTCCTCCACTAGTCCTTTCAATTATAAAGCAGAATCTGACTTTTTGATCAATATTGTAATTCCATTAAGATTTATGATTTTTTCATTCCTGGCGATGATGCCTATCTTCTATCAAATACATAGCGAAAATAGGAGGTCTCCAAATTCAGGCAGCGAATTGCAGTAGGAGATAAGTTGTCCATAGGGATAATCCATGGACTCAGCAGGTGTCTCTATTCGCCAGGGTTTCACTCCATCTTCCGTTGACAGACAAAATCCCCTACGGCGTGTAGTACGAGGCCACCGCGATCTATCCTATTGACCGTCTGTCCAATTAGGACAGCGAAAACTTAATTAACTGTTCGGATGGACCCGATGAAAACTGAATGTGCCGCGGATGCCCGTGAGGAGAACTCGATAATTAATACAAATCCAGATATGCTGGCGATCCAATAAAAACAATTTGCCCGTTAACCATGATTGATGAACGATTACGCTTTAAATCGAAGCATATAACAGTGCGGAGCCGAACTATACACGGGATTGAATAATTGATTCCAATCGTCGATAGAAACCGGCAGTAATTGAACCAACGGAAATAGATACGAGTGAAAATCAGTGGAAGACAAGTTCTACTAAAGTAACAACGAAGAAGAAGTGAAAGAAAACGCATCACACAAAGTTCAGTGACATTTAATATTTTAACATTCTCGTCGTTTTTCTCGCACTGCGAAGCGGCACTGAGTTAAATTTAGAATTTAGCGAGATAAAATAGAATAGAGGTATTTTAAGGTATTTTAAAAATGCACTATTGAAAGAAACAAGATATTACTGATGATTGGTTTCCATTTTGAATTCTTAATTGTACCGATGTCACACTGAGCAACAAATTTTAGACAAATTATCCGTCATTTGTAACTATTTACTTTTATTATATTATTATATTTTTTCTATTTATTACTATACATATATTGGCAAAAAGTAGCAAGAAAAAATTATTTTATTCTGGTTCGAAAAATAATGCATTATTCTTTTAATGTTACTGAATTATATATGCATTTAATATGTATTATAATATATGTATACAATACGATGCAGTAAGTCAAGGTACTTATAAACGTCAAAATGACATTTTATATTCATAAATTTAATAATCTAAATTTAATAAACAAATTACTTGGAATTATTATTGTTATTTATTCTTATACTTCGAAAATTATAAAATAATTTTGCAGAAATATGAAATTATATGGATCGCGTTTACGTTTCTTGAAATAAGAAAAATTAAATGGTTAGGGAAAAGATAGATAATTCAACAAGATTACGAAATTTCAATTAAAGTTACTCTATTTGATAATATATAATTCACAATTAATTAAAACTTCTGCAATGTTAATAATATTGTTAGTAATTGTTATTGGCAAGAGTAGGCTGTCTATGGAAATGATTATTGATCATATTTTCAGGGAAGCTTCCTTTTGTTGAACTAAGCAGTTCACAAGGTAACCGAGATAGCTGTAAAAAATCAGAATATTTCTTTTCATTCAAAACTTCATTAAAGAATATATAGGACGCAATATGATAAATTTAAATTATCCTGTTAGTAATCTGACTGAAATTTTTTTATTTGATAGATTAAAAAGAATTTTAAGCTAATTATAATAAATCTTTCATCCATTCTCTTTTCCAAGCTTTCAATGTCGCCTTCAATTTTTTGTAGATAAACCTTTACATCTATTTCTTAATGATTACTAAGATAAATTCGATAAGCTCTTCATATTTTCTTTTCCATTTTTTCCATCTAAATCAAAAAAGAAAGAAAAAAACAATAAAGAATTGTGTATGATTTCATTAACAAGGAATATCGCACGTTAGATTGTTACACAGCCGTTACTAATTTGTTCTATCGCAGAATACATAAAAACATTTGTTGACGATGTAGCATAGTCAACTTCATGAATGCACGACTAATTGTTATAACAGTACGTCACGTCGGATAATACGTAGATAAGTAGGTAAATATACTTGACATTGGATCGTTCATAAGGATTCGATTAGTTTGTTCTTCCTGATCTTATTTTGTTAGATTTCTTTTTATGGGATACATTGAAATAGAATTAATAACTTCTATCAACTGTGGAAGATGTGAGGCATAGAATTTTAAATGCAAGCTCTGCTCTATTGTGCAGATATCTTAGAAAAAGTTAAACGATCATTTATTGTCTATTATTTAGATAATATTTCTTTAGTAATTCTTTATTTAAAAATATTTATTATGATACTCATCGAATTCGCTTCAATATTAACTAAGAATTACAGCGTAGAAAAATTATAGGCTTATATATAAAAAAATTGAAAGCAACTTGAATTTCAAAAAATTTGTTATATATGTTAAGAAAAGATCTCTTTAAATCATGTTACCTATACCGGATAAAAAAATTTTTAATTGACGCACTAATAATAGAATAATTTAAACCGTAATAGTAATATAACATAATACTAATGAGAATTGTAAGAAAATTTAATTATAAAAAATTTATCAAAATATAAAAAATAGTCATAATATTTTTAGACATATTAATTATGTATAAGTTTCACATGCTCAATTTAACAATTCATATGTAAAGTAATATTGTAAAATAATGTTCGCCTTTTTTTAACATTAGTTTTTAACATTACTTACTGGATTGTTAATATTTCCTTGAAGCAATAATTTCAACTTCTGTAGCTCGCAATTAACAAGAACATTATCTGATTGACCTGCATTTTTGCTAGCAGAATTTACGACTTCTTCCAGCATAGATGACGTGGATCTCTTTCCATTTGTCCAGCCATTACTATAGTGAAACGTCTGACACATAATTGCAGTTATTGTCAATGACAAGATGAACAGCATTAGAATATGAGTGTTATCCATCTGTAAAAATTAAAAAAATACGTTCATCAAAGTTAAAAAAAAATTTTACAATTTATAAGTGGAAAATTTTATAATAATAATATGTAAGTAACTTTCACTAGATTTTAACATATATTCTGAAATTATGTACATTTCAATTCTTGATATTCAATTCGTTAATTTCTACTTTAATACTATAATTATATTTGATATAATATTCATTTATACACATAAAATTTTAATGCCTAAATTAGATGTATTTGACTTAAACAAATATTGAAAAAACTTAATTCAAACCAAATACACAATAAACTAAATAATATATAGGATAAAAAGAAACTGCCGAATTCTTGAACAACATTACAATATAGTATATTCATAATAAATTAGATAAAAAATAAAAAAATTTAACTTCTATGGGAAAGAATAGGGTAATAAGAAACATTTCATTTTTATATTTTGTTTATAAGTCTAAAAATCTGAAAAAATTTCACAAGGTTCTTAATATTAGTATAGTATATTTAGTATAGTATATACCATATGCTGTAAAAAATTCATATTTACCATTTGTATTTTTCACGAATATTGTATATCTCGTGATTTCTTAAATAATAATAATAGAGGATTTCATTTCAACTAAATCTTTAAAGAATGCGGTTTTTAGAAAGTTAATAAATACTAATGGAGAAAGGGTAAATTGGTTTAAAATATATTGAATGCGATTTTTGAGAACAGAACCATATGAAATGTTCTATAAAACATCAATGAATGAGGATACACATTCAAAACTTTGAATTTACTACCGCGCCGGCTGAGACCAAGAAACTATAATAATATTGAATTGATACCACTGTATAAAAATGTAAGACCAATCCTAAGACACTAAAATACAACGATACATGAACTTATTACACTATATACCACCTGTATACCATAATTATTTTAAATCCTTCCTGCATACGCAAATTGGGGAAAAATGGATTATAAATTACGAAATGTTATTTGAATGTAACATTTTTTTAATAGTGAATAAAAGTTGGATATTTTTTAATTTTATAACACAAAATTGTAATATTTTTTTTATTTTAGGGGAATTTTATTTTTTTCAAGGAACTTACGCCTTTCTAAAAATTGAAAAAGTTATTTCATTAATTTTGAAAGTGGCTTAAATCCATTTATAGCCATCAAAAATGTATTATTTTCTAAACAATGTTTATCCTACTAATTGGATTAGTAAATTGTACATCCTTAGAAACACAAAGATTATACTATCATATTATCAGTTACCAATATTTTTAAATTTATCAAAACGCAAATCGTTAAATATCTTCATTTAACCCCTTGTGCTGGCAACTAGTTCGCGGACCATAACGAATGACCGAATCATATACAATAATTCGTCGTTTCCTTTTCCTTTTGAACTCGTCGATATGATATCACTGGATAAAAATTATTAAGAAGTAATAAACTTATCATTTGTTTTGCCTTACATTTAAATACACTTAAAACTGAGAAAATGTTGCAATTTGGAACAAAAAATTCTTGACGTGCGTGGCACATCATTCCAGCGCAAGAGGTTAAATGGACTTGGGCCTCTTTCAAAATAAACGGCTCATACGTTCTTTTGAATATCGAGCTGCATTCATTAATTCATAAAAAAATATATAATATGAGCTTGAGATCTCAGAAATACTTTTATTTACAATTAGACGAATCTATTGACGGATCATAAGATTCCAGTCAAACTAAAACAAATTCCATTTTGAATATTTTTTCCAATAATGATTAGTTGTGTAGAAATAATTGCATGAGTAGAATAAAATGAAACATCTTTAGATAATATGAATAATATATTGGATGTTATTTTAGATAACATTAGATAATATGTTAGATATTATATTAATATATACATTAATATACATTAATATTAGATAATATGTTTAAAAATAATGTATTTACTGCCAACATTAACGTTATACGTTATACGTTATTGTAATAGTAAAAATTACTAAAATACTTTTTATTTAACAAAATAAAAATTAATAAAAAATTTATGCTTTACATTAATTTATAATTATTTTATTACGTATTGAAAATAACATCGAAATATCTTACTAGAAAAATTAATCTGAAACATGGAAAATTAACGCGTGAGACAAACATCAACGCATGCTTATGTATCTCACAATAAACTTAATTTGTCATATGAATATTTCATGAATGAAATCCAAATTTTTACTCTCATCATTCAAAATATTTAGATCGTTGAACTTGTCTTAACACCAGCTACAACAATATTAAATCAAAAATGTATAATGCCATTGAAAAAATTAAAATTAACCTTAGCTTTTTATCAAAAGAAGGGTTTTTGCTAATTTTTACTTTTGCAATTTGTAGTTGATATAAAACTGATTAATTTTTGCCCGAAACATTTTTTGATTACATTATCGGGAGTGTTTGAAAACTCATGTACATTGATAATATGAACATCCTGTATAGATATGTATGTGTGCATATCATAGTACATGTAGGTATATTTATGTAAATTGTTACACAGTACAAAGGTTATTCCGTTAAAATATTCCGTTGTAAGAAAAGAGAAAGATCCTCCCGTCCGTGTAATAAAACGGAATTTCTTGATTTTTATCAAGGACTTTTCTTCCAATTTTAATTAGAGTTCTACATTTCTAAGAAATTTTAAGCCGTAATGGTAACAAACTTATAAAGTCTTCGAAGGATAATCCTTACTAAAAATTAAAAAATTGAAATTTATGGGTTTTTTTGTACACAAGGCGTCTCAAACAATATCAATACTTAACATCCGTCATACCAACAACTG
Source organism: Tetragonisca angustula (assembly GCA_036937485.2). Classification (NCBI taxonomy): domain Eukaryota; kingdom Metazoa; phylum Arthropoda; class Insecta; order Hymenoptera; family Apidae; genus Tetragonisca; species Tetragonisca angustula. The sequence continues at coordinate 221,566 of JAWNGG020000095.1, read as the reverse complement.
GAAGTATCATCAAGAGAAAATCATCTGTAACCCAAAAATTACCCGTAGGGTAATCTGAACGAAAAAGAAGCAGCCACAAGTCAGGCCAGCGTAACTGCGGATAAATCCACTTTATGGACAGGAAAAAGAAAATTAAAGGAGGAGAAAATTAAGATCATAGCTACTCGTAGACGATCAACGTCGCCCTCCGACTCAACTCCAGTCAAAATCAACAAAATTGAAAGTATGGACACTATAAATCCAAATATCCACACAAAAAACAGGTTCAGCATTTTTGCTGACTGTTTAATAACAGAAACAGATAACGAAAAAACCATAGAACACAAAAACACTACATCCAACACCAAACGTCAAACACTCAAACACGAAACCTCCACCAATATACATACGTACACGGAAACATTGATCACATCAAGTTACTGGATACCTTAAAAAATAAATATAATAACGCTTCCCAAGTCAAATTTGTCTCGAACAAATTAAAAATAATGTTTAATAACGTAAACAACTTCAACGATTTCAAAGCAATATGTAAGAAAGAAAACAGAATTCTACATCCGTACGATTAGTTTCGAAAAAACAACCACAATAGTACTAAAAGGTTTAATCAGGCTTCTAGTAACTAGAATATGTAAAAATATAGAAAGTCCTGACTTTCTAAAACCCATCTCGTGTGTAGAAACGTGCCAACTCACTAAATACTCAATTTACCGGTTCACATCTGCGCCAGGAACATCCCTAACTCAGATAAACCACATTAGATACATAGAGTATGTAAAAGTATATTGAAAAAAATATGAAACGCCTAAACCGACAGTTCAATGTTTCCGGTGTCAAGCTCACGATCATATATCCGCAAACTGTAACAAAAAAGCAGTATGCGTCAAGTGCGTTAGATTTCACGGCACAAGAAATTGTATCAAATCCAGAGAAACACCAACATGTGCCAATTGCAAAGAAGATCATTCTGCTAACTTTTTTAAATGCCCTGCCCTCCTAGCTTTCTTGAACAAGAAAAATTTATTCACTAACAAACAATTACACAAATTCCTATCCTTCCCTGCACCAAAACCCTCTCGATACATAAAATCATACATTCGATACATAAAATCAAACCAGGACTATCTCCCCAAAATCTTCCTCAAAATTTCTCAACACACGAACACCAACCAAACCGCGACTTCACAGACAATATAGGACAAATCCAAACAACAGATCTAGACTTATTCTTAAAAATCATCACCCTCATCTAGAAACATTACACTAAATGCACAAATAACCTTGACAAAGGCAACAATTCTAATCATCAAAGAACTCGAAGATGACTCGTAAGAAACCCTTAAACCTCATTTTATGGAACGCTACCAGCGTAAAGAACAGAATCGCTGAATTCCAAAATTTCTTAGACAAACATAACACTATCTCAATAGTTCACCGAAACATGGCTTGCACCTACAGACAAAATCAAAATTAGAAATTACAATACATACAGAAAAGACGGATTCCCCTCAATTTCTAGCAAACCTAGAGGAGGAGTGTTGATCGCAATTCACAAAGATATCCCTGTAAAAGATACACCGCAACCCATCCCTTCAAATATAGATTCAATAAAAGTAAAACTTAAGATCACACCTTCACTCACGATCGGTGCCGCATACGCCCCACCCAGAACCAAAATAATACAAATAGACTTAGATCACATCATCCCTCCCCATGAAACAGGACATTTCATCATTGGGGGCGATTTTAATGGCCAAACATCCAATATGGAATAATTTCAATAGAAACACTAATGGAACAACCATCAAAAACCACTCAGATCTTACAGACTACCGAATCATACATAGCCAGACTTACATACACAAACTGCTCACCAACTAACATAGACATCTTCCTCTCAAATATACTCTTATAACTCCCAAACCATTAACAATCTACCTTCCAACCATCTACCTGTAGAATTATCAATATAACCGCACAGAACAAGAACTCAAATGACAGAATACACAGATTGGAAGACGTACACTAAACTCTGCAATAAAATTAACATAAACCCACATCTAAAAAACGAAACACAAATAGATTTAACACAATAGGTTTAATACAAATAGAAATTAAAGTCTTTACGCAACACATACACAAAATATACAAAATTGCAAACAGCCTCGATACAAAATAAAAGTTTCATTAGATCCACTCCTCCTCGACACAATAAAAAAAGATACAAAATGCGAAGAAAATTTCAAAAAACAGGAAACCTTATATACGAATTACACAGAAATATCACAAACAAAATCCGAAAAATAATAATAAATACTAAAAACATCATATGGTAGCAAAAATTGTTCAATATTAAACACAGATCATATTCTATGGAGCACCTATAAAATTCCCCGCCATACACGGATGAGGACAAGTCGGAACGTTTGGCTCGTAATTTTTAGGATATTCACATGACAACCAATACTCTCCAATAGAATAAAACATAGAACACAAAATAACACTGATAAAACAAACTCCACCACTTCCAGCTACAAAACTTTACTGCTCCCCCACAATAGTTAGGAACATAATCAAACACCTCCCAAATAACAAAGCACCAAACTACCTACCTCCCAGAATCCTGGAAAATAGCTAAAGTTATACCCATACTCAAACCAGGTAAACCCTCAACGAACATAACAAGCTATAGACCTATCAGTTTACTAGACATCCTCGGTAAAATCCTCCAAATAATCATCCAGCACCAAATCCAACAACACATCCAAAAAACTGACCTAATCATCCCTTAGCAATTCGCACAAATCACTTCGCTACACAACAACTCCACCGCGTCACCGAACACATCATCATAGAGAAGAACAAAAATCGCACTACACAACTCTTACTTTTGGACTTAAACGAAGCTTTTGATTCTTAGTAACTGAACTTCATGACATCAAACTTCCCACTAGCTTATTAAACATCATCAGAAATCACTTAAACAATTCTACGTTTCCATAAATGAAACAAAATCCACCTATAAAGAAATCGCAGCTGAGATACCACAAGGATCCATCCTAGGACCCTTACTCTTCATACTTTACATAAACGCCGCAAACAACTCGTACTCACAGAGCCATACGACACTCTATCGCAATCTACGCATCATCCTGGAGTCCCAAACAAGCCACAACATATCACCTAGACCTATTACAAAATCACTTCACAGACTGGAAATTAAAAATCAATCTCACCAAAACACAAGCCATCACATCCACAACAAAAAGAAACATAAAAATATTCTTTGGACACACGCCGTTAAATACGTTGGAGTCATCCTCGACTCCAAAATCACATGCCACAATCAAAAGAGCAAATCTAGCATATCCATTTGCATAGACTTATTTCTCTAATATCAAAAAACAGTAAATTAAAAACCAACCTAAAACTCAATCTATATAAAATATGCGTTAGACCAATTATTACATACGACACCAAATTTGGGCATCTGCCGCAAACACACACATAAATAAGATTCAAAAGATCCAAAACAAGTTCTTGCGTATCTAAACAAATCCTACGACACCCCCAACTCTACACAAAATAGCAAACATACTAACTATCAAAAAATTTATACAAAACTCACTCATCAAGGCATACAACTCTAGTCATCCAAATCCACTCGTAGGAAACACAGGAAACTATGAAACCACATTCCGCTAAAAATTAGGACAAAACTTCCGAAGCACGCATTAACGCAATAGATACATTACACATCAACACACTACATCAAGATCACATTCAAGCACAGCAGGTTTTTTGAAACTTTCTTCCTGCAACCCGCACACACATGCAACACACACAAACAACCCAACAAGGCATAAATAATTCTTATTTCTCCAATTTAAATGCAGATTATAGAGATACTTCAATCCAAGAACTGCAGCAAGAATAATCATTCAAGAAAAGGAAAAAAAAAATCTCAAGACAGCATTTCTCACAGGGCATTCACAGAACAGTCAGGATCATTCACAGTAATCATACGATTCGAAAGGGTTGATTGAGCATTCAAGCAGTTCAGTAATAATTAGAATCGAGTTAAGATATAAAAATTCGTTACAGAGACATAGTTAGAAAACCGAAACATTCGATAATCCCGCGAATCATAACTCACGCGAACCATAAACTCTAAAAAATTCAGTGTCTTTATACCCCCTCCCCCAAATACCTAACAACTGGATCTCACCCTGCAAGGACCAAGGCAACCTGAGCACGTTAGAAACAGCCACAAACCAGGCCTGCGCAACCGCAGGAAGAACTTCTTCATGAACAACGGCGACAAAATGTAAACACAACGAGGACTCAAAATTCAAAATTGTCACCGCCAAAAGACAGTCACTGTCCCTATCGGATTCACCTCCAGTCACCAAAATAAACAGAATTAAAGATATGGATTCTATTAACCCGGATATCCAATTAAAAAACAGATACAGCATTTTTGCTGAATGCCTCATCATAGATAAAAATTCGGCTAAACAAAACACAGAACCTCACACAAGTAACACAATCATGCACGAAAATTCCGCAACAAACCCCGACCCACAAATCATAAAATTCCAAAATACAAAACCTTCTCCATGGAAACATAAACCATGTCAAGCTTCTGGACACCTTAAGGAAAAAGCATAAAAACACATTTCAAGTTAAATTTGTTTCTAACAAACTAAAAATTATGTTTATCAATTTAAACGATTTTAACGACTTCAAAACCATATGCAATAATGAGAACATAGAATATACTTACAGTTTGGTTTCAGAAAAAATCATTCATGCATCCAGCAGCTACGTTACAATGGAACACATCACTCTAGAGATGAACAAAAAACAGAGTAACTGAACTAAACTAAAACTAGATTTAGAAAAAGCCTTCAGTTTAGTACAGCGTCTTTCTAGTGAAACTACAAAGATAAATGTCCTACTCCTCTCCTTAGACTGATAGCCACTTACCTGTAAAACAAGATCTTCTATGTCTCAGCAAACGGTACTCCCCTAACCACCAAAGTGTCACTGCGGGAGTACCGCAAAATTCTATACTTGGGCCCCTGCTATTCATAATTTATATAAACGACATCCCATGCACTGAAAACTCTCGCTTACAATAGCGGTTTATGCGACATCTTCACCTCGTCATGAAGTCACAAAAACCAAGTACACTCAAGCACACTTTGATCAATTTCAAAATTATTTCACAAACTGGAAACTAAAAACCAATCTAGTCAAAACGCAAGCCATTGCCTTCACAAATAAGAGATCCAAGCCCACAAATCAAGTTTCCAGGTCATAACATTCCTTGGCCTCTCACGGTCAAGTACCTTGGCGTACTACTAGACGCTAAAGTCAGCTGGGCCCCAGCGACCACCAAAAGAGCAAACCTAACTTTCTCCACACTCAAAAGACTATACGCACTATTTCACAGAAACAGCAATCTTAAAACAAATATCAAACTAAACCTGTATAAGATGTGTGTTAGGTCGATAATAACGTACGGCCATCAAATCTGGACTGTAGCTGCAAAGTCACATATTAGTAAGATGCAAAGAATCCCAAATAAATTTCTACGCATCATCCTCAACAAAATGTATGACACACCTATCCGTATACTACACGTAATAGCGAACATTCAAACAATTCAGGACTACATTACAAACTCATTTGAAACCGCTTATCACACAGGACATCAAAACCCATCAGCTAAACAGGAAACAGCGTCAACATCCCACTAAAAATCAGGAAAAAGCTACCTAAACACGTAATTACCATTACATAAAACCCGAACAGGGTCAAAACCCAAAATATTATAGAAACCAATATGCAGGTTTTTTGAAATTTTTCCTGCTTATCTAGTAATATGCAATCATACAATCACACTACCTCTCCTGAGAAGCATCCACCCAACAAATATATCTTTTTATGCAGGTTAAAGGGTCACCAAACCCCAGATACTGCAATTAAATCAACTATATGAAAAAAAAGACAGTTTTTTCGCACAATCTTACAAACAATCAATCGTCGTCACCAGTTCTTTTTCGTACAATCTTACAAACAATCAATCGTCGTCACCAGTTTTTTTTCAATCAATCTCACAATCAATCAATCGTTGTCACCATCATCCAAATATATCACTTAATCAGAAGAACTTCGACGAAATTCAATTTCAATACGAAATTTAACCCTAGCTTCCTTATCCTCGTGTTCGTAAGGAAAACGGACCGAACGGAAATGAACATCGAATCCGCCTAATTCGTGTCATAATATATAATGGTTTTTCGAGCTGAATTTCGGCCTAGTGTTAAATATTCAGTGATTCAGTGAAGTGTAGCTTCCATCACCAAGAACAGTGCATCGTCAATTACAGAGATACCAAATCAGAAAAATTCAATCTTCGGATTCGCATACGAAATATCTGTCACAGCGTAAGGCATTTCATTTCATCGTACAAAATCACAAATCAATTTATACGCAATGCCTAACAAAATTCCACTGAGTCCAGAAAATCAAGCGCAAATGTCGTCAACTCCAGAACTAGTGCATTACAACGCGATAGAGTCCTTGGAATGTTAACGTCATTTACAAGGTTCCTCGACGCACAAGAAGAGGCTGGACAATGCGCGGCCTCATACATTTCAACAGAACGGAACAACCTTCATACTGCTTAACATATTGTGTGTGTGTGTGTGTGTGTGTGTGTGTGTATCTGTTGTATCTATATGTATGTATATGTATATGTACTGTTAGTTTAGTTACTTTTAGTTATATTAGTATATTTAGTTATTTTAATATTCCAACTTATTCATTTAATAGATAGTTTCCAACATTTATTTTTAGACATGATGCTATATGAAGATTTTCATTTTTATAGGTAATAACACAAAACGTTATTATTTTTTTAAATTTCAACTTGTATCATTCCATTTTGTTGTAAATCCCAATTATGAAGATCATTTGGTAAAATAAGGTTGAAAATATAAAATGTATTTTTTATTTGAAATTCTACTTTTTGATTATCTCCTTTACTATTACGTCCGTATTTATTTAGAAGTGAAATTCGCACATATGTTGGACATACTTGGACTATTAGTAATACTGCAACAAATGGAAAGTTCAAATCTTAAACATGTGTGAACAAGGTTGAAAAAAAATCCGGTAATATAGATATAAAAAGAAAATTGACGAAACAAGAAGTATAGATATACGCACCGGCTATAAAAGTAAAAAAATCTTATTGTCAGAGTATATGAATCATTTTTATATTAATTTATGCTAATAGTTAATGATATCTTCTTTGGCATTATGTAATTATTTGCCATGACCAATATTCCACGCTATGTACATATAAACTTTCTAATGTGTTTTTTTTGTTATCAACATTTCTTTTGACGTTATTTCACAATTTTTAACTCTTCCTCCTATTTTGACTCGTACAAGCTTCGTCTAAACTCATATAAGCTCGTATAGAGAAGCGTAGAGATAAAACACATGCAAGCACTTGTGAATAATCCAAACGAAATGTTTTTTAGAAATCGTTATTCTGCAAACAAATCTTCCGACAAGCCCAACCTATTCGTACTTTCTTTAAATTTTATTTTAAAATGTTGTAATATATTCATTTAAAATTCCATCAATAAAAAATTTTTGATTCTATTCACCTTTGATTCCATATACATATGTATGTACCTATTCTGACAGCATAATAGAACAGCCTCTGTTTCACAGTCAGGAGCAAATTTTTCTAATTGTATATTTTTTCTTTTTCACATGTTTTGTCACTTTTACAATCACAATATTCTGCACAATATATCAAATATTCACATAACGTGCAATTCATCTCTTTAAATTTTGAAATTTTTTAGTAAACTTTAATTTAATAAACTATACTAATCAATGCTTATTTTTTATCACTTAATTTTATGGTACAATATAAAAATTTAGGAATTACTATATTACATATTGCAGACATATGTATTATTACGTACTTTAAGATCTAACAGAGACATGAAAAAGTAGTAGACACGACTGATATTCTTGTGCTTAGGTTGCCCTTGTCTTTCATAAGACAGATTTTACAAAATTAAAGTAATGACTTTTCAACATAAATAGATTAATATTTTTTATAAGAAATGCAGAAATAGACTTATTGCATTAAAACGGATACATGATCTACACATAGTCCATTTAAAAAATTTACCCATAAATGCCTTGAATGTTTTTTTTTATTTACAAAATTTTTTAAGATTATATTCTAATTATATTTGCATGATAAATTTAACTTAATTGTGAAAAATTTGAAAATTTTAATAAGTTATTATTTTAATAAGTATCTATATTTCTCTTTTTGCTATTTCTTTTCTGCATAGCAATTGTTTATACAACAAAGAAATAAAAGGAAAAGCGGAGAGATTCGGTGTTGCAATCCGGAAATGCATAATATTACATGCAGCCCTTTATATGCAAAAATCGTGCATCACTGCATTAAAAAATATATGAGTCCATGTAAAAAAAACATAAAAACGAAATTGATTTTTGTATGTTCTCTATGCAGTTTAATATGATGCATTTTTTTTCTATCACCAGTAACAACCAAAATATTCAGATCACATTTTAAAGAGTTTCATCTTGTAAATCAAACTGATTTCAAACCGACATTCCTTGATTGACCCTTGGTTATTGTTAAGTTTGCAAAAAGTAATAAAAAGAAAAAAGATTATTCTCGGATGTTTTACGAATTATCATTAAAATGTATTTACTTAAAATTCACGCATCTCAATCGAAGCGTTTTAATAGCTACTCGTTTCGAAGTCATTTCAAACACTCCGGAAGATGTGACTCAGAAGAAACTCAAAAGAAACGAAGAGAAAGTCATTTATCTCTTCGTTTACTGACAGCGCGTACGGCATCACGTAAAATTTTTTCGAAAAATTTTAGAGTACCGCCGCACATTTCCACTGCTAATTTTAAAGGAACCATTAACGCTACGCGCATACCCGGTCATTAAGATAAGAGTAAGTGCTACTAAGTGTCCTATGGATAAGAGACGTGACCAATATCTCTGTCACACAGAGACCAGACATTTTCAAGCGTCATCGAGAAGACATGAAACACTAATTTTCCATATCTTGCATTATTCAATCTGCGACAATGATAGAAACATTAAAATATTTATTGAAATAAAATCTTAATTAATTTCTGTTATCTATAAACGAGAAATAATAAGAACAGAGAATTAGTGTAGTCCTATTGTACAATATATACTTTAGTCGTATTTATAAATAATCTGGGTTGGATCTTGAAATGGACTTCTATTATTGATTTTCTTATGAAAATTCGAGGCAACTATTATATATAAGTTATTTGAGAATAAAGTAATTATAAAATACAAAATGTAATAATCACATTTATTAGATTCTCTAGATTACTTGAATTGATATAGTTAGCTATTTTATACAAATTTCTAAAATTTTCTTCATTCATATTTCTAAAACTATGAAGATGAAATTTACTCTAAATATTACAACGAATACTTATTTAAAATATTTTGTAAAATTTATCATATTATGTATATATATTCTACTCACATTTGCACATTTAAGTTTTTCATAAATCCACTAATCCAGTATCTAATACTAGTAGAAAGTATTAGTAGAAAGTATTAGCATGAAGTATTAAATTAATCTTGCAGAAAAAAAACAATATAGGTCTTTGTTTTAATTTGAAAATTTAAAATTGGTGTATATAAAAAATTGAAAAGAGAGAATATATATAAAATAAAATTTGAAATACAAAATAAAATAAGAATACAGATACATATTGTTTTTAATTAATTTTAAATTACATAATGTAATAGAAAGTTGAAAGAATTTATCTGAAGTAAGTAAATTATAAATTATTGTTTGTGACTCGACTATATTCTATATATATATATATAAGTTTAATACCTATTAATTTCACAATCTAGCATACAGAAATGCACTAATTATAATTCTCCAAAATTGTTAAATTAATAATATCACAATTAGTAGATATCAAAATGTTTATTCAGATAGATAAATGAATAAACAAATAGATCCGGATTTTAATGGAATTTAACAAAATATTATTAATAATTATTAATAGTTTTAATATTAGTAATAGTTTTATAAATGCTTATATTATAGTTATCATTAGTTTCATCATTCATATATTTTAATCTTACACAATAACATTATTTTTATATCTATAGTATGAAAATAATACTAATAGATAAAACTATTCAGATTTAAGTTTTCAATAAAACTAACTGAAATATTAAATGTAAATTAAACGTATTATAGTCAGAATCTAATACAATTATGACTAATTAGAGAGTTAATTTAATCTAGAAAATTCAATTTAATAATTATTTATGATAAATATCTTAGAAAATAAATAAATTCTAATTCTTCTTCATATAATTTTCTGTTTCTGTTTTGTAAAATGTTTTATTTTTTTCTGATTATTTCAATAATTGAATTCTTATTTCCTTTTAGGCTTAGTTGAAAATTACATTTCATTACACTTGCGTTATCTGCATGCGATTCCTTAAATTATTTAGTTTATAACAAACATTCTAATTTTTTTGATTACATTCTCCCTTGCTCTTTTCTGTTTAGCTATTTAAATAAAAAACTGTTTTTAACTAACATTAATTTTATATTTTTATTTTTTACACTTTTACTTTATTTTATTTTATATGTTTTATATATTATTTTATACAATTTATTAATTATTAAATAATTTTATATCATTTCAAATTCAATTTTATTCACAAAATCAAAATTGGGAAGTTGAAATATTTATTTAACAATATTTGATTTCAAATAATTCTTGATAGTAAAAATACTAATAAATAAAACACTTTCAAATTATATTCCATTAAAATTTTCTACGAGCAATCCTTTATTTTTGTTATAAAGATATAATTAACACGAGTAATAAAATGATTTTGGTGTTTAAAATAATTCTATTATTGAAAATTAATAGATTAAAAGATTACTTTACATAATAATTAAATTATCTCAAAAACGAAGGATTGAACAGATTGCTAACTATCAGGTTTTTTCATTTGTTTTGCGATATTACAATGTAACACTTATAATTAGTATAATCGCAATTTAGATTTTATGTAAATAATAAATACTTCACATTATGAAAAAGACGTTATTACAAAGATCTTATTATATTATTATTATTAGGATGCGGAACTCGTGGGCTGCGATCACAAGACATTTCTTTCTTGCTTCGCTGATCGGCTCCTTTCATATCTATTAGACTCTGACGATTGCAGCGGGCAAGTTCCGCATCCTAGTCGTATTGTATGGAAATGATTTATTTTTATAAAATGTTATATAATATATGTATGACGTGAGAAGCATAACTATACCAGTAATGATGAAAAATTGTCGATAATTTAAACTGGTATGACTTTGTAAAAAAAAAAGATCATATAACAATCCAGTTAGTCTTATTTTAAAATTTAAAATCTCTACTTGTATTGTTTGTTTTTTCCAAAGATGATTTTATATCACGTAATGGGTGGGAAAAAATTGTAAAAATTGTAAAAATTAAAATTAAAAATAATAAAAAACTTTTTTTATGTTTAGAGCCACCATCGACTTGAACACTGAACTCTCTTCTTTATAACAATCTCTTAAAACATGCTATACAATTTTCTTTTTCACCATTTTATTGAAATTTAAATATTACACGAAATAAATTGATTATAATAATCAGAACTAAAGAAAAATATGTAAAGAAATTTGACAATTCGGTCCACAATAAATAATAATTGCTTCGATATCAATTTTGTATTGATAAAGCAGGTATTGATACTTCGAGATACACATACATATACAGAGTGAGTCTGTGATGTGACGACATCAGATATCTCATAAAATATTTGTTGTACGAAAAAATATTTCAGATAGAAATTGCATGGCTTCCAGGGGGAAATATATTACTGTAGTCAGTTTTATGTTATTTTGCTTTTTTATCAAGATATGAAGGTCACCATCAATTTTTTAAGTAGAATAGTTAATATTTCTTCCCGAATTAGGATGAAGCGTTGAATTCTACATAAAAAAGGACACCAAATAGGGTCTAAAATACATACATAGTACCTATACATACATAGTAGATTAACGGTTTTTTCTAAAAAATATTTTTGCTAATATCTCAGTGGTATAATACTTTTTTATGTAGAATTCAACGTTTTATTTCCAAATTCGGAAGAAAATATTAACTATTCCATTTAAAAAATTGAAGGTGACATTCATATCTTGATAAAAAAGCAAAATAACATAAAACTGATTACAGTGCTATGTGTCACATTACGAGATTCATTCCGTGTATGCACACAAGTACTTACGTACAGTTTTCATTTCGTATTTTTGTTATAACTTTTTAATATTTATGTACTTTTTGCTATATAATTTAGTTTTATTTTTGCCTATAAATTACACTGGTACAATATTTGAACATTAAAATACAGGACACCTTATACATAACGTTAATAATATTGTAAATAAAACTAAAAATAGAATACTAAGAGATACTAAGAGAATACTAACAATAAGAAACTGAGAATAAAAGATAAGAGAATTGAACAAGAAAAATAATTTTTAAATGGAAATAAGAAGTTAATTAGCAAAAGCAACGAAGATAAAAGATCTTCATATAAAAGTTTATTGACTCTTTAATTAGGTCCCTTACCCTTCTAAGGTAAAAAGAAACGTATCAAGAAAATAATTGTCTTACTATAGATACATATAGATACAATTTATTTTCAGTCTTGCTTATAATTCTCTTAAATAGATTTAAAAATCCGAATCCTTGTACGTTATATGACACGTCTTTTTGTGACAATGTGTAGTACCGATAAAATATACGTAACTTTCCTATGAGTGCTGCCTTATTTATCAAGTTTTAAATCATTCTAATTTAATCATTCTTATTTGATTCTTCCCTCACTTTTTAGTATGATATACACTAAACAATTTATTTACTTTCATCAGAAAAAAATAATTGAATTCTCTACATAATAGGTATTTCTTTTAACATTATGTTATATATTATTAATTGAAATAAATATTAAGGTAATTTCAATCAAAAACTAATATATTTAATTTTTATTTGTTCCCTTTTTTTTGATTGGTTGAAAATACATTTCATCCAATCTTAAAATAGTTTACAAGAAAATAAATAATTCAAACAAAAAACAAACTTTTAAGGTAAATAATTGAACAATATAATAACATCATGACGCAATAATCTCATCTATATAGAAAATTAAATAATTGGCTCTACATTGTATCTCAAACAATTGTAACTTAAAACAAAATTAAAATCTATTTTTTTTCTTTCCTCTAAAAAAAAGTTTAAATATCATTTTATCTTAAAAAATGAAAATTAAATTTAATATTTAATACGTATATATATTTTAAGAACAATATGAGCACAAGAATACTTTGTGTTTCTTTATCTTTTGTATTATAAATTTTATATAATTAAAATTAAAATATTTCCTAAACTAATAGATAACATACATAAATTAATAACAGTTTTGTATAAAGAATGCTGAGCTGCATTGATTAATGGATAAAAAAGTATATCGTTTCATTTAAAAAACTGAAGGTAAAAACCTATTTTAATAAAAAAGCAAAATAACAACGAAACGATTATAGTATTATAGTATTATATGTCTCCCTGGAAATCATATAACTTTTGTTTGAAACATCTTTTCATACAGGAAATAATTTAAACAAGTTATTTCATGTCATGTTACGAGATTTATCCTGCATATGTATATAAATATACAGGATGGTCCACGCAACTTGTGCACCTTTTATAACTTCCAAACTATGCGTTGCACAAAAAAATTTTGTATACAGAGTTGCATGATTTAAAGGGGCACACTGTGTAGTGCATTTATGTTTTCTATAAGTGGAGGCGTTTCGAAGATTTGAAGATCAACTTTGTTTTTTTAAATGGAATACTATATTTTTTATATTAAAATATGGAAAAATATCGAATTCTGAGTAAAAAAGTACTAACCTTTATTAATCCTAAACCTAACGAGTAATTTCACTTTATTTCTTGAAAATTTTTTTCACGTAATACTAAATTGAAGATTCAACCTTATCAGATTTCCGCAGGACAGCGATGCTTACGTGACAACATGAAGAAAATTTTGCACTACATAGTGTGTCCCTTTAAACCATAGTTAAATCCTGTTTTTTTATATAAAAATTGATAAATTATAACATTTTCAATCACAAATACAGATTACAGTTATATTAATGACTTTTCGGTAAAAAAAGTTTAATATTTTTTATAGAAAATTACACATAAAATAAAAATTTTTTAACACTTCTATTTAAACAACGAATAAATTTTTCTTTATTAAATAATTTTATAAATTAAAATTCCAATTATAAGCATATATATGTATGCTTATAACTATAAAATTGTTAAATATTGTTAAAGCAAATTATATTTATTGCTCGGCAATAAGTGCTTGGCAAGAAGCTATACTTCTATATTTTATATTTTATAAAGCAAAATACGGAAATTATTTTATAAAATAATAAAATAATAAAATTTTGAAAGTTTGTGTTTTATTTAATAATTTTGCTTACTTTTTGAAAGTTATCTCAAGAAGAAATTGTATTTCCGATCAATTAAAAACAAAATAAAATAAAATATATTAATTTTCGATAAAAATTGTCTTTTTAATCTAACTTTTTAATCTAACTTTTTAATCATAGTTAATTTAAACAAAAAGAATATCTATTTCAATTAATAATACAAAACATAATGCTAAGAAAAAATATGTATCATATAAAACATTTAGTTATTTCTAAAATAAAATAATATAATTTATAATATTATCATACTAAGAATAAAATATTATGTAGAAATGTTGTTATAAAAATTATGTTGTTTATAAAAATTTGTAATATCGTTATGCCAAAACCGAAGAAAATAAAACTTTAGAACATTTCATTTTTTTTTGTATATAATAATTCAATATAAAAATTTGTATAAAACATCGGAATAAATAAATAACGTTTTGTAAAAAAGAAATTAGAATTAAATTTTGCATAAACAGATATAATAGAAATGATAACATTCATATTACCTTAAAATCTCTGCAACGTCGTAACGGTTCGTAAAAACTGCAAGTATTAGGAAGAGTTCAATATTGCAAATTCAAAATACTGCTAGCCATGATCCTTTGAAGCGACTTTATATAAGGAAATTCTCTCATACCCTTCGTTCATAAAACTTATTAAAAGACCCCTTCTCTCAACCCCTTTATACTCTTATGCAATGATATCAAAAGTTTGATATACGCATCAATAGTAACTAGTAATAAAACCAACAAAGGCACTAATTATTGTTAGGTAATATTGTAATAAACTCAGTAGACCATAAGAAATTGTATAATAAATTTTCATTGAGATGCCAGAAGTTCATAGGGGATCATCAAAATATTGATTTAATATATAGGATATTATATTGAACAACCGATAATCATCACGTATAAAAAATTTTATTTTCAAACAATAAAAAGAATACCTTTTTGAAATTCGAATTCATCAATTTTTTAGAAGTGTCGAAAAAATTTTTATTTTTTGCATTTTATTCAGATAGAACTATCCATTAGATTTAATAAACATTACATTTATTATATCGAATATATAATAAAAAAAATGATTTTACAAAAAAAACATTCTTTTATTTAAAATATTATTAGAAATATATTTATTTTGAGAATGAAATAAAAATTTTAATATTACTTAAAATTCAATATTGATATCATTTTCTTACTTCAACTTACACTTAATTTTGTTAATATAATTTTTTTATCTGATTAAAATATTACGTTGGAATAAATTACTATTTTTTTATATATAGAATTAATTTTAATAATAAATTAGAGATATTATTCATATATTTGCAATTTCATTTATAATGACATATATTATCACTTTTTCATAAAAATGAATAAATATAATCAAGTATTTATGAAAAATACAATTTATGAAAACGAAATTATATATGTATTTAATTTGTGTTCTTATATAAAATAGGTAAAAAAATAATATTCTGTTTATTCTTTAACAATAACATTTATTTTTCAATGATTGATAAAAGCTTCATGTATAAAACAGATCTTCTATGTGATTATAATATCTTTAAAGTACACTCAGTCTCCAAAGTTTGCTATGATGTTCTTTCCAATTGGGAGTTACATTCTTTGCATACATTCGTGTTATAAAATAGTCAAAAACATAAATTTCATATCACTTTTATAATGAATATCAAGAGATTAAAAATATTTTCAATTTGAATCAATTAGAAATAACTATAATCCTCGTACAATGAAGCAGACGTTAAATTCTTTATGAGAATAATTGTTAAATAAACCTAAATTTTATCACACAGTGATACTTTAAGAACATGATATCAAAAGACAAAATTCGTAATCTTCATTATGCGTGCACATACTACTGAATATTCATTTTTTTTTTACAATTATGAAAACATGTTCCATAAAAAGAATTACGTTATTAATTGTTCTATCCATTGTATCAATAATTATCCTGTACTACTTTTATCTATTAAGAGTATTCGTACAGCTGCCTATGGCACAATCTAAAGTCATTGAACAATTTTAATATCACAATAATCTCATCTACAAAATTAAATAATCTTGAATAAATCTAGAATCAAATAATATAAGTCTGCATTGTATTTAAGCAACTGCATGTTCAATCAGAATTAAAATCTATTTTTTTCTTTCTCCTAGAGGAAAGCTTAAACATGATTTTATCTCAAAAAATGAAAATCAAATCTTAAATATGTATAATATTGAGTTGTAAACTGTACCTATATTTTTAATTGAAGATATAATTTGTCAATTTTTTACAAATTTCATTTTAGATATAAAACTATTATTTTACATGTTTGTATGACCTATTTGAAATTAATTTATAATTTATAGTTTAAAAATTGCATTTCTTAAATATTTCTATTTACACAATAAAAATTGAACAATTTTTTCTTTACTAAATAATTTTATAAATTAAAATTACTTATGTATGCTTATTATTTATAAAGTACTTAAATTTGCATGTTTAATTATTTAAAAAATTTGTAAGTATTGTCAAAACAAGTTAAATAAATTCTTATTTGTACTTCTGTATTTTATATTTTATGAAATAAAAAAAAATTTCAAATAAATTATGATAAATAAATTTAAATATTCATAGTTACATAAACATAAAGGCATGAAAATAGAGTGACAAGTAGTTAATCACAGCTTCTTAAAAATAAAAGTACATCTAAGTGAGGATTAAATTCTAAATTCAAATCTAGATTACTTATTTACATTTGTTTTTAGTTCAAAACTGTTTAAATTAGTAAAAAAAATCTTACATTTAATTAATAAAGTAAATCTTACATTTTAATCTAATAAAAATATTACAAATCTATGTTTAAAGAAATAATTAGATCTTTGTTTCATCAAAATTTAAACATATCCTCTTTCTTATTTAGGTATTTTTATCAGTTTACAACCCAATGTTTTTATCAATGTCAATAATATATTATCTTACATATATACGTTTTAACCATAATAGTACTCTTTAAAAAAATAGTTTTTAAAAATTAATTTGTAATGTGAAACTAATATGTTTGTAAATCTAAAGATGACACATTTGTTTTGTTGTTTACATAATTCTATAACTACAAATTGAG
This sequence comes from Tetragonisca angustula, assembly GCA_036937485.2. Classification (NCBI taxonomy): domain Eukaryota; kingdom Metazoa; phylum Arthropoda; class Insecta; order Hymenoptera; family Apidae; genus Tetragonisca; species Tetragonisca angustula. The sequence continues at coordinate 203,749 of JAWNGG020000095.1, read as the reverse complement.
AATATTGCATTATTCTGATGGTACAAACAAAATGATTAATCAAATATTTTATGTTATCATCCAAAATGTTATGTGACACTTTCATTGTACACAGTACACATTGAAAAACATTCAGTCTACTTTCGCGCATCACTTGAAAGAGAATCATTCATTGTCAAATTAGCTGAAGAATTTCTACTGTCAGCTGAATTCATTGCAATATAACGTCTTCGAAGTATTTCTTGTAAATCATTACATGGACTGTTGTCACGTTTTATATGAAGAGGTCGTCCTCCAGGTGATCTAAAAAGATATGATCAAACTTATGATATGTCCTCCAAGTAATCAAACATACAATACATGTAACATATAAATTGTATTGACAAATAATTATAGATATAAAAAATAATTTACCTTGCAATTGGCTTTAATTTAGCATTGTCAATATCTTTCAATACATCCGTCATAGATATTTGAGAAGCAAATGGACCTCTTTTGCGATCTTCAACTTTGTGATCTTGTAAACTTGCTCTTCTTGCAATATGAGGAGTTGGTGGCGGTAGTGGTGGTGGTGGAGGAGGTGGTGGTTGTTGTGATTCTACAATATTTTCACTATCCATACCATTTGTTAAAGAAACAGTAGATGTATCTAAACAAAGCTTAAGTTAAAATAAGTCTAAAACATAAATAATAAAATAGATGTTTCATATATACATATACATACATCTAGATTGTTTATTACTTTTAACTATTGCTGAAACTTGTTCCCTAAGTTCTTGAAGTTCTTGTTCTAAAGCAAGTAATCGAACTTCAGATCCAAAACTAATAGGCTCTAATAAATCTGGTCTCACATTAGACATCCTAATATTGAAATATTATCAAATTAATAATCTGTTGACTCAATGAAAAAAGAAATCAATATATTTATATACGTAAAAACCTTGCAGGTCCATATCCATTTATATCTACATAATTATTACTAGTTTCTTCATTAATCATTGAACTTGTCATTGAATGTAAAGGTGTAACGCTAACATATATTTTTGGTGGTGGTTTTAAAGGCAACATTGAACCAATTCTACGAACAATGCTTCTTCTTTTTCCATAATATTTTAGTGGTTCATTACTCTAAAACAAATACCAAAATTTTATTTTTTTAATATATAAAATTATCACTGCGAATGAGAAAGTTTAATTGAATTCCCTTCAAACATTAATTTAAAATGAAAATATATTTCATATAAATGTATTATCAATTTAATGAATTACATGGTTAGTAACACATGGTAATTATATATATTATTCACTTTGTTTATAATAATAGGTTCTTACCTTCGACATTATTTTTCGTTTTTAAATTGTCGAAATGAAATACTAATGTATATCATACAATAAGTACATCAGGGTCATCCAAAATTCGAAATTAAAATAACTTTCTTACCATTGACGTAAGGGCAACATATGACGACAGGTTGTCGTAGTCGAAAGCGCAAACTCCAATGAAAAGCGATTTTAAGTAAAACATTGCTTTGATAATAAAATTCGCAACAATCTTTGTTTATATTTTTCATTATTCTTAACTGTTAATCATAAAATATTCTTTATATATATTTATATTAATAATAAATTAGTAATTTTACTGATATTCTTAAATATTCCATTCTCATATATGTACATATACATATGTATATTGTTGATATTGTTTCTTTCATTTCTATTACTTTTAATAATCGTAATATTTATTTGTAACAATATGGTAAAAGAATCAAAAAAATCTTTGCACAATTTACCGTAAATATATATACTGTTACTGTTACAATAAGTAATTTCAATATTTTCTGAAAAAATATAAATGATTAATCTTTAAACATGTAATAAATTGCTCTTAAATTAAAATTATAATTCATTGGTAATACAAAAATCTCTATAAGATCATATTTATGAAAAAACAAAAAATATTATGAATTAAAATACTGAACGAAAGAAATTAATTATATAATTTAAGAAATGTGCATTTTTAAAATTTTACTCAGTTGTTCAAGAAAAGTTCTTTGTAACAGTAATTTTATTCGTATTCTTTAATCACGTTCTATTTCATTTTTTTAATATTCTGTACCAAAAACTTTTAACACATTTATATCATATACATACATTTGTTATCTTTCTCATCTCTGTATGATAAATAACAAACAAATCATGTATATGTGTATATAAATATAAATATATATATACAAAAGTTTATATATATATGTCGTATATATATATTTATATTTATACATATACATACACACATAATCTATGCAAAATAGTAATTAGTTTAATATACAATAAATTTTGTAATATCCATTTTGGCATTCATCATACAAACTTTATATATTAATTGCAAAACACAAATACTTATTATATACTTATTTATATGATATTTACATTTGCAATTAAAGTTCTACAGGATTGACTCAATATGTATAATTTAGGCATATACATATACATACTGCACACGCTCGCGCACACACACAAATACATGCATACATGTGTTGGCGCGCGCACATATATGTGTGTGTATATCTCCTAAATTAAATTGATTTAAAACATATATTTCTTGTACATTTTATATGGTATGTAATAAACCTAAATTCTTAAACTGTAAATTTAAAATTATTTTACAGAATATATAAACACATAGAGAAGTGGAAAACAGAATATACATACATACATATATAGTTACAAGGATGCTATGAATTTCTAAACACTATTTGATCTATTATCATTTCCATTATTATTTGCTCTATATCATATAATATGTATATACATTATTTGTACAATTTTATGTACATGTAAGGCATAGATTAATAAATAGATTTATCTGAACAAAATTCTTATATAGCAATTGTTCAAATATTGTTATAAAACAAAATAGTTCTAGGTAATTATATCAATAAGTTTTACATTCATATACTTTTCTCCTTAACAAAATATAGCAAATATCATAATATCCATTTGCTGCTATTGTATTTAACAAAAGAAAATTCATTTTTATGTCATTTATAATTTAAAACTATTTGTTAATTATCACTACTTATATTTTTGTTTAAACATAAATTAAAATTATACTGCTAACAACAATTAGTGTAATTACATTACATAGTATAAATACATTTGCCAAATTATTCATTTATTCATGGCACATTGGCACATTGACACATGGCACAAACAAAACTGTAATTATGCAATTATAATAATTGAGACTATAATTTTTAACTTAAGAAAAAAACCGTTATTGTACTATAGTGTGCACAAGAAATATGTTTAAATAGTACATATAAAATTTACATTCATTGGAATTTTAACAGAATATTTCATCACAACTAGGATAAACATTTTACATAGGCTATTCGTATATATTATACAATTTTACTTTTTTTTTTTTGTAATTGCACTAATTTATTTCAAATAAAAGATGAAATTAGATTCTTTTATAAGCATCAGTTTAACACTTTGACATCATTCATACCACTTTTTCACTAGATAATTAATTGCTTCTTAGAATAAGAATTCATGTATATAAAACCATTGAAGCTCATTACATATGCATTCGAATTTTGTGTAAAAATATCAAATGCATGAAAAGAATTACCAGGATTGTTGAAATTTATTCACAATATCTTTTCTAATACTTATATATGATCTTGAAACATAAAATCTTTCATTATAATTCATCGTCGATATGTTTTCTCTTGTGTTTCTGTACATCGACTGTCTTACTTTTAACTTCATTTATATTTTCATCTACAGAATTATAATTTGAATTGGAAGATTCTTGTTGAATATTAATAGACTTTTTATTCTCTTTTTCTTTGGATGTCAATATTTGATTTTTATGTTCTTTAGGCAGTTTAGAAGGAAAAGTTTTATAGTTATTTGTATTTAAATGAACAGAATGTTCAATATTCGGATTATTTTTCCGATATTGTACCTCAATTATTTCTTTTCCAATGTTTTGTAATATCTCATTTTTATCTTTTTCTATCGTTTTAATATTTGGAGAATTTGTCTTTCCATCTGTTAGTTGGAAATCATTGTTAGTTAACAAGGATTCTTTATGTGCTTGTTTGTCAGCACTATTATTATTAGTAATTGTTTCTTGAAAATCAATATTATTTGATTGAACATTTTCTAAAGAATTTGTGATTTTAGTAAAATCTGTTAAAGAATCTATATTTTTTGTAAAATCTTCAATCTTATTTTTTATAAATTCAATTTGATATTTTATTCTATTTTTTAACATATCAGTTTTACTCTGATTTTGAGAAGAAACATTCAAAACTACTTTATTTGAATTAATAGCTTCTTTACTTGCATTATCTGCCATATCTCTCGAAATATCAATGTGTTCTGGGAATTTTCTAATACTGTCTTGTTCTGAATCTTTCACAGCTTTTTCTATTTCTGTTAATATAAAATATTCAAAATCTTCAAATTTCCCTGCTTTAACATCTTCCTTCCTTTTAGACATTTTAGAAGTATCTTTAGATGTAATTTCTCTTTTACTGTTCTCATTACTATCTGTCATGAATTCTGTGATCATAGAATTTTGTCCATTAGTTTTCTTTAACACATCTAATTTGTCAAAATTTTTCAAATCTTTTTGCCAATTATCAATTATTGTATCATAATAAAAATTTTTATCTATTACCGGTTTCTCTAAATTTTCTTGTGTTCCGTCAGCTAATATTTCACGATATTTCTTGTAAACAGCTTTATTAATATGATCTAATAAAGCAAGATGTTCTCTGATAATTTCGTCTTCCATATCAAAAATACCTGGTAACAATTGTCTTAAAAACTTATAGTTACCAGCTTGAACAACATTAAGTTCGAAAATTTTGACTAATTGTTCAGTATTTAGACTTCCAGATCGCATTGTTTGTAGCATTGTTGTAACTGTTTTCATATTCAAAACCATAATATCCATTTTTGTTAATAAATACTGTTTCAACAATTTTTGTTTATTAAAATCCATTAACTGGTCCATTTTCATAATGGACGGATTTGGTACAACTACAGCTAATTCCTTTAAAAACCACGCCACTTTATCTTGCAATGATACTTTTAATATATCACTATTCGCGCCTCGTGACTTTACTACCCAATTATAATAACTTTCTAATATAAAACTTCTGATTTGTAAACCTGCTTTCTGTTTGACATCTAAATATATATGATTAATAAAAACTTCTTTTAATTGTCGCCATTGTTTTTCTATCAATGTGCTTTCCTCCGATTCTGTCACAAGTGGAACAGATATGTATGACGATGTAATCCTTATTTCCCCGCCAAGTGGATCATTGATAATTTCAGCACGTAGATCGTAAAAAAAGATTATGTATTTTTCGTCTTCTTCATATTTAATTTCAGGAACCATATCCAAATTCGTCCCACTGCTTGGAGATGTCTGTTATAAAAAAATATCTCTCGATATTTAGTTTCATTTTATAATTTTGTGAAATAAATGAAAAATATAACTTTAGAAAAATTATATATCTACTAATGATCTGAAACATAATTGCTGCAAATGTACTCTTAAAATAATGCATAATAAATTACAAAAAGGAAATAAAAATATAAAAATATAATATATATAATAAATGTAAAAATCAACAATTTAATATATCTTAGAAAGTATAAAAATTAAAACAATAATTTATATTACAAAGTATTTTTCCAAATATGAATTTTTATGATTAATTTAAAAATATAATATTCAATGTTATATCATCCTATATCTATGTATATAGATAATGTAATGTATTTGTAAAAAGAATAGGAAACCTTTTCCATAATAAAATAATCATTATAAAAATATAAGCTATAATGATATAAAAATATAAGCTTTAATATCGCTTCACATAAATAAAAATCCAAAGGAGAACATATTCAATAAAAATGACTGCAAAACACCAAGGGATACAGACCTGTGGTGTCATTTGTTGTGTAAGAAAAGATTTTAATGATCCCTTTAATCGTTCAAACATTGATAAATCAGTAGGTGCTTTTAGTTGTGTATCTTCTTTTGAAAAGAAATTTCCTAAAAGAAACAGAACAAATATTTGAAATAATAGTAATAGCAAGTATACACAACAGAATATAAAAAATATCTTACCAAGTGTAACTGTAAGATCACCATTTGCTACTGCAATTGCTTTTAATAATTCAGAAGCCTCCATACTAAACAAAAATACAACTGGAATAGTTACGTCATCTACTTCTTTTCCATCTCCTGACATTGCAAATATAGGCGAAGTTGCAGCACTAGAACCATCTACATTATCCAACACTATTCCAGCAACAGCACCTGCTTTTTGAATTCGTCTTGCCTATTAATTACAAAATAATTACGTAAAAATTTTTTCAAAATGCATTTGTACTCAACATGGAATAAATAGAAAATATTTACCTTCTCTATAAACATACAGTTACCCCGACCCATTATTGCTACCTTGCCTATAAGTTTATCTGCATTATGAAGATCGGTACATGCAGTAGATGGAAATGTAAAGACAACTTTTCCAGTTATTTTATTCAATCCTTGTAATTCTAATCCAAATTGAGCTGGTCCAGCTAATAGCGTAACTATTTGAGGTGGATTTATATTTGGTTTTACAAACGTGACAGCTTGTGGTTTAGCTTCAGTTTGTTGGGATTGCATTTTACTTATTTCAACCATTTCTTGCATAAATAATAAACCTTCTTCTGAATCTTGTGGTGTTTTGGCCTATAAAATAAGTATAAATATTTCTGTTTCATAAATTAATATAGTTATAGTGAGTAAAATGTGTAAGTATATTAATAAGTATAAAGAAATTTTGCTTTACATTAGAAAATGTATGTAACAGTTGAACACGTCCATCTGCCAAAGTTAAAGTCGTTATTCCCATATCACTCAACAATTTTAAATGCTCCAAATTATTTGCCTACAATAAAAAATAATAGATTTTTAGTATATATTTAATATTTCAGCTTCAGTACAAATATTCCTTTACCTGAAATTGTGCAGCACTTAATCTTCTTTTTAATACACGTCTTGGATACACGTCTTCAACCATGTTTCTTAAGGGTTGTCTTACTGATGCAGGAAATAAATGTAAACTGTTAGGACAAGTACGGTCCATTTCATCCACATGAACAATATCTCGTTCAAAATCTTGCTTCATTTTAGAAATTGTAAATATTAGACAATTATATTTTAACCTTTTTTATATTGTATAATTTTAATGTTTTTCAATTTATATTTAAAATTTATTACCAAAGAAACATTAGTTCTTATAGAAGCAAGTGTTAATGGCAATAGATGTCCCTCGGTTGTAAAAATAAATTCATCCAAATCTAAAAGTAGTTCACCTGGCTCCGCGAATAACAGAAATAAGTATTTAAAAGTTTCAGATAATACAAAGCTATCCATTGTATCATCATGCTTATTAGTTCTAACATCTGATACAGCAGCATAACCACATGGTACTCTGGCATAAGTTTGCAGACTTTTGAGTACCTTACGGCCAACTCCTAAATAATAATGATCGCCAGTAGCACGATAGAGGAAGTAAGTTGATTCTAAAAATTCTGGCCTTAATGGATGATGTCCCCAGTGTACCTAGATATAAATTTAAAAATATATATGTCAATACTAAATTACAATCTATTTATTCATAAAAATATATATATTAATAACCTGAAAGTCAGTAGTAAATGCTTCTGGTATAAAATTATGTCTCTGCATAACTTGATATAACATTTCATGCGTTTCTACAGCTGGTTTAATATCACCTTTTAGCACCTAAAAGATAAACGTCAAATAAACGTGTAAACATTAAAATCAAATAGATTAAAGTCTACCTGCAAACCAGGCCAAAAGGCCAATAGAGCATCCATAAAATTTTTCGAGTTCGTATTTGGTCTGTGCATATGTACATCCAATAACATTGGTCCTTGGCTTACATATTTCATTACTGCTTGATAATGTTTATTAAAGCGTCCAAGATACTTTTCATCACCTATGACATGACAAAAAATTTAATTATATTATGATAAATTATATAATAAATATAGAACTATAAACAATATAACAATAATTACCCAATAAAATGTATGCTTTAAGACAATATTCATAGTAGGAATCTATACCTGCTCCAACACCAGAATCTCTTCTTACCCAATCACCAGAATGTACATTTAACACAGATCCCATTAAATCAGTACCGCGATGACGCATTCTCCACAGAACGTCCATTGCTTTTTGTGCTTTCTCCTATTTTATATGATATTATTTTTAAAGATAAAATTTATTGATTATTTTTGTCATTATTAAATATTACAAAATATACTTCAAATATTGGTTCTCCTGTTAATCTTGATAATGCTGCCATTTCTAAAATCATACTTCCTGCACAAGCAGTACATGTTTCTCGTGATATTTCCAAAGGTACACTTTTCATACCATATTTTAAATTTATCTAAAAAAATTATATTAATAATTTTAAACTTTTTATATATTTAATTACACTATGATAAATTAAAGTGTTATTACTCTGCCATATGGTATTCCTGTAGTTGTGTTAAATGCAGGTAAAAATCTATATCCTAAATCTTTGGCTAAATTTAGAAGTTCACCTCTATACCAAGGCATTATATCAGCTCTTTGTTGTAAATATTCTGCTAGTATGTGACCACTTAGAAGACCTCTATTAAATAAATTATTTTAGATAAATAATTACAGCTGTAATAATATAAACAATTAAGCATCTTACCCAAGCATTCTAATATTAGTTTCAAATAGAGAAACTATAACGTCAGTGTCAAAGTTAACATCTCTGACAACAAGTTTAACTGCATGTTCAAATTCCTCTAAATCTCCTAATACCTAATACATGTTTAATAGATAAAAATTAATTTAAATTACATTTTGTTAGATATGTAAGTGAAATGACATGTATAAATATTTCTTACCACCAATGTATCTAAGGTATCAACCAATGTAAGTGAAAAACTGAAAATAATATACAAAAACAGATACATAGTTTCCTTAGTATATTAGTATACCATTATTTAAATATAAATAATAAATAGTAAGAACTTGTTGATGTTGAATATAAATAAATTGTTTTATTTAAAATATAATTTTATAAAATAAACTTTTAAATATAAAATTTAAATTAAATATGCAATAATTTTTTGTTCTTACTTTCCCAATGTAGAATCTATGTCACCTCTATTTGGTTCTGATCCTCTGTACCTTCCTTTACAACTTAGTGGCATTAATTCATCAGCAGGATACGCATTATCCTTAAACACATATTTAGAAATAGATAAATTACAAAATATAAATTATATACATTCTATTAATTTTTTATAACTTATACTTCTAATTTACAAAAATTAAACAGTTCACAGATTTTATATTTGTTATTTTACCAACTTTAAATTTACATTTTATATATTTTATTAAATTTTTGAAAGGGACTATAAAATTTTATTTAAAGCAAATTTTTTATATAAACTTTACCATATAAGCATTATATGCATGACAAAACATATCTCTTGCTTCTTCCCTATAAATAAATATAAAAAATATTATTTTTTTATAGATATCCTTATTTTTATATAAAAAATATAGAAATTAATATATATTAATACAAACTTTAATGCTTCCCGTTCTTCTTTGCTCATATATTCCAGTGGGTCATCTTCAGATGCAACTAACAATGCTTGTATGCTTAACATTAGTAATCCCCAAATAAGTAATTCACAAGCCATTTTGCATTAGAAAATATATTCCTTTTGGTGTCAAGATCTTATACTTGTAATAGCACACATTGTTTTTTTATATATTTTGTGATTTGTTTTGTTAAAATATCATTATTGCATGATGAAAATAATATATTACAGTGCAAATTAAATATACACTAATCTAACACGTTTGTTACTGATATCTTTATCTATCTGTCTGTAGCATTTTTTTAGAAATTATCACACAAGCACTATGAATTTAATAAAAATACATATTATTACTAATAAAATGCAGATTTGCACTATTCAATTATTGACATTTATCATGTAGTTTTTAATACATATAGAAGACTTAGGAATTGAAAAGTTAAATTAAATGTATGTTACTTATATTAGGTTATACAAGTTTTTGATTATTTTTAAAGTAAGCTTGTGATGTGTCAAAATATGACTGGCAAATTTTAGTAAAAATATATATATTTAAATACGATACAAAAAAAAAAATAAGCAAGAATAACAGCTGACTGCGTATTTTTATCAAGGCCAGATGATGTGGCTACTGTCAGTTTGCTGTTCAAACGATTTTCCACCTCGAACTATGATATATACGTGTAGGTTACACACCATATGCTTCATAATGTGTCATAGTTTTGTGTGGAATAAAATATTTTTAGTATTAATTTGATATAATTATTCTGCTAGTTGTGTTTTGAGAAGATCTAACAAAATGAAATAATCTAATAGATTATTTATAAACAAGGCATAGCATTTTTCCTGAAAAACTAACCTCACGGAAAGTACCATTGAAATCACGTGACTGTCAGACAATTTATTGTAAAATGTAAATGTAAATTTTTATAATTTATTTTTACAAAATGACAAATTAATCGAATAATTTTCAATCTATCTACATTTTTTTGTCTTAAATATCATAATTCAAATGTAAAAACAATTCGTAATATAATACAATCGCATTGAATTGCATCTTGAAATTGGAGCGTGTATAAGTTGGTAAAAGCCGGCATCAATACTAACGTGCAATGAATTTGTAAGATGATATTTTAACAATAAAATCATAATTTTTCCGAATTATTTTAATTAATAAGGCAATTGAATAATATTAATAAAAAAAATGAAACTTTTAACGCATAATATGTTAACTTCAAAATGCTTGAAAGGTGTAACTGTTGGATATCCTCTAGGAATTGTCGTAAGTTTCGGATCTGTACATAATTTTAAGGTTAATTTAAATAAGCATCAACTGCATTTTATAAAAATATTTCGCATGTTAAATATTTCTAATTTATTCATTCTTGAGGAAAGTTTTTTATATGAAACAGGCAAAGGATATTAAGGTGTCAGAAGTAGATTTCAATTCAGAATTTATTGCAAGGATAATTCCAAAACTTGATTGGGCTACACTTTGGAAAGCTGCAGAAAGTGTAAGTTATTATTTTTATTAAATAGTATTGCTAAAATAACTACTTTAATCTATAAAATAATATATTAAATTTCAAATAAAAGCTATTGTATGTAAAATAATATAAAAATAATCTTATTTTTAATAGCATAATCTTATAATTAAAATTTTTAGAATATTAGAAGATTATTAATTTATTCATTAAAATAAAAACTACTAATTTTTTATTTAATTTTTTAAAGTATTCTTTTCATGTTTAATAAAGATAGAATTTTTATAATTTTTATTAATTATGATAATTAACACAGATAGGTCATGTTGGAGAATTACCACAAACATTAATTCAAGACTTTGAAACAAATGAGGAATTTTTAAAAAAGGTTCATCATGTATTATTGGAAGTTGAAGTCATTAATGGAGATCTATTATGTCCAGAATCTGGCAGAAAATTTCCTATTAATGATGGAATACCAAATATGCTCTTAAATGAAGATGAAGTTTAATAGTTGATATTGCGGTAATCAAATTAGATGATATTTGTATTTTTTTTATAAACGGTAGAAATTCATATGTTGTATATAAAATGTTTTATTAACTTTATTATAATTTGATTTGATATCTTTATTATTATAATTAGTATAAAATAATGTATTACAAAACATTATTACAGAATAATGTAATATAATAATAACTATATAAAAATTATAATAAACCTAAATAAATATGTAAAACTAATTATATTTTTTTTAAATATTTTATTTAGTAATTATATATTATGTATTAATATTTCATATTTTATAGACTAATTGTAAGAGATTATATATAAGTCATCATTAATTTAAATTATTGTTGAATGTTATAAATTTATAAAACTGCTCTCTTATTTATTAAATAAATAATTACATAAAAAGATTGATTATAGATATTTTTATTATACAGATATATAAATACAATGAAATGCAATTTTGCATAATTGCAATATTTAATATTTGACATCTGCATGTGGTATGATGTTTATATTGCTTAAGTTGTAGATTGTTTTTAAATCTTTTTTAGAGTGTTTAATCATTTATTTCAAAATATTTAGGATGAAATCTTAAAGCTAGATATGATATATAGATTTTTGACATTATAATGACTGTATTAAACACAAAATAAATTTGAGAATATCTAAATATATAGTTTTTTTTATGTATTCACATTTTATGAAATCTATTAAAAATAGTTCTGTTTCTGCAAATAAAATAACATGTATACGAGAAGAATTGTGGAACTTGAAATCTTAATCATAAAATAGGGCAACTCCATTAATATATAACATTATTATTTGCATACATAGTGAATCTTATGTTGTTAATATAACAGAAGCTTATTCAATTAACAAATCTCATATGATAAAATACACTTATTATCATATAAGAATGTTAGCATAACTTATTGCACACAACTCTTTATGACGTCTAATTCGTATTTATTTGACACAAAATGAACAAAAAAACTATATACTTCACATCTTGTTTTATAAAGTAATATTTTGCAAAATGAATTTTTTGGATGGAAGAGTTGAAATAAATTTGGCATTTTACATTATTGACTGATAGTTACTCCACAGCAATACATCTCATACACAACTTCAAATCACTATACTACATCTTATACGTAATACAATACCTAACTGTATTTGAAAGAATGTTTTATATTGAAATCTTGAATTATAGTAATTAGATTATTGAAAAATTCATTTATCCCAGTTAACATTATTTATCTGCATATGTGACAATAATCAAAATATAGTCAAAATAGATTATTTTATCCCTTCTAGTTTTTTCACAAGTCAAAAAGCTATAAAAATAGCTCTCAACTAATGTTTCAGCCACAGCCCATCTGTTATTAATTTTTATTCACATAGATTTAGTCAAAGGCAGGATTATTTTCAATTAAGCTATGAAAATACTTCTTTACATTCATTTAACTATAGCATATATAAAGCTTTTTTCTTATTTAATTTATTAATTGTTAGAAACCCCATTTTGATATATCATATATGTAGTAATTACCTTGAAATTTGTGTCATGGATATGCAATTTATATTTCATATTGATCGCATGCTGCAGTACAATTTAAAACTATACTGCAGTACATAATATACAAAACTAATAACTTTGCAAATATTTTTTACATAATTAAATTTCTTACATCTTACATTTATTTCAAACATTTTATAATACTGAATGTTGCGTGTAAATTTATAATTTTCATTATAAATCTTGTAGTCACTAAATAAAATCAAATTGTTGCTGTAAAAATTATATAATCTTGGAAATTTTAATATTGAAAAATTATAGGTTTTTTAATTATAATTTATGTTTGGATGTTTAAAGAAATTTAATCATTTCTTTTACCATTATACAGGATGTCCCAACCAAAGAAGGTCATTTAAATATTAGTGTTATTTTTAATATCATGAAAAATTTCATTACATATTTAGTAATCGAGATCATCTAAACATCATGATTTAGGTATATTAAAATGTATTTTTTTAGACAAAAATTTTGTAAGACAAAAAAGTTTTTCTTCCAAGATATTCTTTTTTGAAAACTATTTAAATTGTGTTAAAAATATTTTTCATGACATTCAAAATAAAGTGGCTTTCTTTAATTGAGACAATCTGTAATTTATATTACAATGATGATATAATATTATAGTAATGATAATTAAAATTGTTTTCAAATAGTTTAAAATATTTTTAAGCTAACTTATTATAGAAAGAAAAACTATAGTATATAAACTATATTACAAAATTTTTGAATTTATATTTGATTTTTAAATATTCTAACATTTTATGTTTTTTAAATTAGAAGTCATTTAAAATCAAATTTACATCAAACATACTCTACCACAGATATTTCAAATAAATATTTAATCATAAAATTAATTACTATCACTATTATAAATATTAATTTAATATGTTGCACTTCAGCTAAATTTATTATGAACTTTTTTCATATTTGCAAAAAAATTGATTTCAGTAAGTTCCTTCAAATGTAATGTTTAAATAACTTAATAAATATTCGAAAATTTTAAAATTATTTTATGAACATTCAGAAACATATATATATATATATATATATATATATATATATAAATAACATACAATAACTTTTATTTCCAACACACATACACACACGCGCGCGCGCACGCACACACACATACAGTGTCCCAGAATAAATAAGCAATAGAAGTAATTGCAACACATCTAAATAATAAAAAAGAATTCATTTAAACATACATTCTATTTAACTTTATTTTCGAGTTGTAATAGATTTTTCAACTAAACCTGTCTATTTATTTTCCTAACGAATGTTTAAAATGATTTTGCACTTCATATAAATATACAAACGTCTCATCAATAAAATCTTGATTTGTTTTATTCTATGTTTAGATGTTATTTAAATTTACTGTAAACTTTATTTAATTCAATAAATTTCAAATAATGCCACACGTAAAATCCATCGCAGAATTTAAGAAATATAAAGGAGCTGATTTTAATGAAACTGCATAAATGCATAAATGTTTATTAAATATATCTAAGAATTTAGTCGTTTTGTTTGTACCCGATTTTTATTTTAAGGGAGAAATCAACTATTTTATTCAAGCTGGTCCTTCTATACAAGTGATAAATCGTAGATTTCGAAGAAGAATCTTCGAAGAAGATAAAAAATGGTTGAAATAAAAGTTATATTCTTTTTTGAAACTTACGAAGCTATGCAAAAAATTTTTTGAAAGGATCATTTTTTTTGAAGATTAATATGTCCTATTCCTAATATTTCCCGTTATCTTTTCTTCTTTTTGAGAAATTTCAATTTTTTTTTTAATGAATAAAGACATCTATTTTTTATAATAGTATACCACATCATATAATTGTAATTATTATAGCATCGAGATCTTCGCAAATAATTTGTTGGGAATTAATTGTACATCATTATGCTTGATGTAAGAAATAATTATACATATTTCAAGCATCTTTTTGAAAAATATCATTCTCGTAATAACTATGCCGAGTAAAATTTCTTTGACCGTTATTATAATATATTGTAATTAGAAAAAAATTAAAATTTCTCAAAAAAGAGGTTAATTTAATTTTTATATAAAAGAATTTTTTGAGATTTGTAAATCTTAAGAAACGACATAACTTTTACTTCAATCACTTTTTGATATCTTCTACGATTTATAGATATTTATATAATAGATCTGACTCGGATAAAAGGATTAATCATTTTCTTGAAGTAAAAAACAAATTACAGTATACAAATTCTTAGGTATGTTCTAATGAACATTTATATAAAATTTCATCAAAGTCGGCATGTATCAGACATGTATCGGGATTCTCTTATAAAAGATAGCATTTACGAATATTGTACAATGTTATATGAAGTTCTGTTAAATTCTATTTATAAATAATTAGAAAGAATTAAGTGATACAACATATATACACTGAAAAAATATGTATTGCGATACAAATCGTAAATAATTTGAAAAGAAAATCAAATAGGATATATATTTATATAAACTTTTTTTACTATTTAGATGTGCTGAAACTATCCCCAAAATTTTTTTACTTATTGTATGACATCTTGTGTATATGTATGTATATACAGAGTGTTTCATTTAATTTATTCACACAATTATCTCTGCAACTATTTATTATTCTAAAAAAATGTTATATAAAATATATAACAAATATATAAATATATATATAGATTAATAGTTTTTTATAGAGGATATCGAGCTGTATCTGTATGTATATTAATGCATAAAAAAATATATGATCTCATTTAGAAAAATGAATATAAGATGAGATTTCGGAAATATCTCAATTTTTACCTCCATAGACAAATTTGGTGATCATCATAAGATCTTCCCTCTCAAAACAGAACAAGTTTTATTTCTAATGTTTTTTTGGAATAATAAATAGTTGCAGAAATAATATATGGATGAATTAAAGTAACGTTTTGTATAACACTTATAAATAAATATATGTGTCAAGATATGTCATAAATGGAAGCATTGTGATTTTTTTCCAAATTGATAATGCATGCTAGAATATCAAGATGATGTATTTTTTAAATCATTTAAAATATATATGTCTAAGTCAATTTGAACACTCCTTTACATATTCTTTCACGAATACATCTTCTTTACTATCTTATAAACAATTTTACTATTTACTCTCAGTATACAATTAATAGTGAACATAAAAAATAAAATTTCAATTAAACAAAATAAACCAATATCTATATTAATATAAGTTTTAATTCAAACATACAACGCAAAAATTTTGATTTAATAACATATAATAATAATTTGTTTATTCGAATTAATATTACTGTTGAAAATAATTTTATTACATATAAAAAATTATAAATAATAAAAAATAATAAAATTATAAAAAATATAAAAAAATTAAAAAGCTAATACTTCAAATAATTAACGTTTAAATTATAATTATGAATTTCTATAATTTATATGAAGATATTAAATTAAAAAAACTATTCAAATAAAACAAACATGTACTCTTAATTTAGCAAACATAAAAATTAACAAAAAAACAATTACACATATTTCATTTGCCGCGACTTTCCGTATTCGAAATATTTCTTTGAGAATATATAGAACCTTGAGTTAATTCTCTCAATGGACCTTTCCTTAATTCTGGATTAGGTCCTTTGGCAACATAACGATTTCCAAAAAGCAAACTTGCATCATGTCCATTAGCTATTGTTTTGTTATACATTTCTTTAGTTAATAAATTTGGATCTGGTCCTGACCATGGTGCATAATCAGGCCTAAAAAAGTTTATAATAATAATCCACTTATTTCAAATTTCAATCATAACAGAAAATTTTATCGTTAAATTATAAGAAAATTTTTAACTTACAAAAGCAAGTCATTACTAGCTCCTTTTGGTAAATCAGGGTTTGGTCCAACTGGTTTTGTCAGATATGGAGATTTATATTCATTGTCTTCTGTAGTACTGGTTCCTCGAGAAATTCTGGAAATATTAAATATTATTTTTTTCTTTTTTAGATATGAAAATATAAAAAATATATATAAATATAAAAAGACATAATAAAATTTTATCTTACTTTGGAATTTCTATTTTAGTTTTTGACCGTTTAGATTTTTCAGAATCTGCATTCTTAACTACTTTTTTAATTGGCGAAGAAGTTAATTTTACAGGTTCAGTTATAGGTGGACTATCTTTTCTTTCATCGCTTCTACTACTGCAAATGTTACATATACTTAATAAGATATTTTTAAACAATTAAACTATATTTGTTTATAATAAATTCCATAAAACTAAACTATTTCTAATATTTAAAAAATTAATTTTTTTACTTACAATTAGATGTATCTTACCTTTGACTACTTGATGTACACAAAGGTCTTGTAGCTTCTTCTGTAACCATGATATCTAATATGTGTATTGCTCTTTCTTCATCATAGTCAACACTATCCATAGCAAGCATTATTACTCTTTCTGGCACTGATTTATACTTTTCCATTAATCGTATTTTCACTAATAAATTATATTTTAAAAATTTAAATACTGATATTAACATTTTAAGATGCATTATTAAATATACCTACTTTTATTTTTCTCTTCTATACTTTTCATACGTGGAGGCGGGGTAGGTACAATTTGTTCATTGTTTATCTATAAAAATAAAATAATTTTTGAAATATCGACATTGATATATGATATAAATAAATGTTATATATTACTTGTTCCTCTTCTTTTTTTCTTAATGATTTAGGAGCTGTAGGATTTCTTTTTTCATAACCCAAATCGATTAATTTTTCAGAAGCTTTTTGAACATTGTTATCACTTTGTTCCAAAATATCAAGCAACATAGTTTCCTCTACTTTTGGAAATACATTTTTCAGGTACCTGTATATATATTTTAATATGTAATATTTAATATGATTGTCTCATAATCCATAGTAACACAAAAACAAATCTACAGTACAGGACTGAATTGTACAATTGATTTATAAATCAGACAAGGACAATGCAAATAATTAATAAAATAAATTAAATATTAAAATGACACTTTTAGTGATGAGTAACTAAAATTTACATGAAACATTAATTGTAATAATTTATGTGGTATGTACATGTGATAATTTGAGATGATATATATATTAAGAGCATTAATATAATGCTATATTATGTGTAATAAAATAATTGATCTTAAAAATTACAGACATTTTAAATATAGAAAATAAAAATAATAATACACATGCACATAGCATGCTTAAATCACATTTTACTTGAATAAATGAATTTCTTATTACATGCATAATATATTGATATTCTTTTCTTTTTTCAATATTATTTGATTATATGTAACATTGAAATTGTATATTTTTAAGAAACTCATTTAACATCATTCAACATCAAGGATTCTTATTACAACAGACAAAAAATAAGCAAAAGAAAAACTTTATGATTGTTATTAAAAACTAAACAAAAAATACACTAATGATATAGAACTGAAACCAACCTATCTATGATTTGTGTAAATTTTACACTATCCAACATGTGGTGTACTGTAAACCAGGAAGAAACTGAAATGAAAAATGAACTGAAATGAGAAATAACAATACTATGTTTAAAAAAATTAATACAAATTATAAAAATAAAAGGTGATACACGGAAACAAAATGATTAAAAACGAAAAAAAAATATTAGCCTTTTAATAGCATTCTTTGGAAACTACTTAACACAAATTTATTTACACAAGATATAAATTCTTGCAACATTATTCATTCTACTGATTATGAGTTATATAATAAATTTGAACATTAAAAAATGTATAATTTTTGCTCATATAATATATAGAATAAAAAATATAGTTTTACATACAAATAAAAATTGATTTGATTATACAAATAGTCTGTAAAATATACTAACACATGCTATTACTGCACATCATTGTATGATCATATACATAAAATATATCAGATACTTAAAATAAATATATATATACAGGGTGAGTCTCGTAACATGACGACATCATAATTCATAAAATATTTGTTGTACGAAAAAATGTTCAGATAGAAGTTGCATGGCTTCTAGTGGGCCATACAGTACTGTAATCAATTTTATGTTATTTTGCTTTTTTATCAAGATATGAATGTCACCTTCAATTTTTTAAATGGATTAATTAATATTTTTTCCCGAATTTGGATAAAGCATTGAATTCTACATAAAAAAAGTATTACACCAAATAGGGTCTAAAATACAGTTACTGAGATTAACGGTCTTTTCTAATACAATGTAAAAAAATATTTTTACTAATATCTCAGTAACTATGTATTTTAGACCTTATTTGGTGTAATACTTTTTTATGTAGAATTCAACGCTTTATCCAAATTCGGGAAAAAATATTAACTATTCCATTTAAAAAATTAAAGGTGACATTCATATCTTGATAAAAAATAATATAAACTGATTACAGTACTATTTGTTCCCATGGAAGCCACAACTTCTATCCGAACATTTTTTCGTACAATAAATATTTCGTGAGTCATTTAATGTCGTCACGTCACGAGACTCACCCTATATGCATGTGTGTGTGCGCGCGCGCGCGTGTGTACACGCATATGTGTGTATATGTGTTATGTATGTATACATATACACATATATACAGAGTGGGGCATTTAAAACAGGTCACCCGAATAACTCGTTTGTTTTCGGGGATAAAACAAAATGCATCAAACCCGACTTATCGAGGGGCTAATAATCTGATGTTACTAATTTTTTTATAGGTGTAAGCGTCAAGGAAATATGAAGGTCAACTCTGTTTTTCTAAGTGGAACGATATGGTTTTTTACCTACATTCTGATATAGAATTCCAAGACGAATACAATGACCTATTATGAAGATCATTCAAGGTCACCCAAGGTCAACTGCAAGACATATTATCTCAAAGCACTCTTCTAACATATTATTTACGTACTATATAAGTGTACCGCAAAAGACCAACAACCAAAATTGACAGGCTTGCTCTGTAATAGATACAAACGAAATTTGTCAGGGAGTATCATCAGTATTGCAACGTTTTAGACTATGTATCCATATTCAAGGTCGACATTTTGAACACTTGTACTAGCAGTGAGTATGTAAATAACATGTTCGAAAAGTGCTTTGAGATAATGTTTTCTCTTGCAGTTGACCTTGGGTGACCTTGCATGATCTTCATAATAGGTCATTGTATTCGTCTTGGAATTTTCCTTCATATCACCTTGACGCCTCCACCTATAAATTAGTAATATCAGATTATGAGCTCCTTGATACCAAATAAGTCGGGTTTGATGCATTTTGTTTTATTTCCGAAAACAAGCGAGTTATTCGGGTGATCTGTTTTAAATGCCCCACCCTGTGTGTGTGTGTGCGTGTGCGCGCGCGCGCGCATGTGCGTGTGTGTGTGTGTGTGTGCGTGTGCGTGTGTGTGTATCTTACTGATATATTTTTTTGCAACTATTACAATATATCATACAATATCAACATCTATCAAGATACAATATCAATATATCTGAAATTTAAATTATAAATATGGAAAAAACCTAAGTTTTATTTTTGGGGAGTTAGGGGCTGGCCGAGCCCCACGAGGTGGACTCAATGTTAGAGCTGCATGTATAGCATGTGGTGGTAATCGCCATCTTGGTATTGCATAGTTCGAATGCATTCCCACAGGTGTGCATGGTCCTGGTGCACAAAGAGGATTCTTTTCCACTTGTAAAGCGCTGACAACCAAAGCTGCTCTGTTGTGGTATCTGAAAGATATCAGCTACCATCTTAGCACTATAATTGATACAGTGCTAACAAAACTCACTTAAAAGAAAGTGACATGTAGTTAGCAAAAATATAATTAAGTATGCAAGAAAGCATAATTTTATAAATATATATATATCTTAGTTTAAAATATATGTTTGGACATAAAAATTTACACTAATAAAAGTAAAACATTAATCAAAATTTTTATTAATAATATAAATAATATAAATAAAAATCTAAATATATACATATGCATTATATATGTAAATTCTAAAACTTACTTTTTCAAAAGAAGTCGAATATGAGTATCAGAAACTGTTGGAAACATAGCATTGATTTTGGCAACTTGCAATTCAGAATCAGAATTCTGTGTTAAGCATGTTTCCATATTCTTTACTGGAGTTGCAGATCCTAATGTCATATCTCCAAGTCTGTTTGTCATTGCACTAACTGATTTCAATGATAATGGAGTTTTCAGATCCTATATGAATTACTTTTTTTAGATATTACTGGATACACTTGTTTGATATTTAATATGAAAAAAATATATTTAATAATAATAACTAGATATATAATAAAACCATTTAACATAGAAATTTGATATAAAATAATGTTGTTTATGATTAATCTATGCACTTTTCAAAGAAAATTAATTAAATAAAATTTTAAAATCAAATAATATACAATGCATGTATAGTTATACGTTACCTACCTGTAAACAAGGAGGTAAAAATGCAAGTTGTGGATTATGATAAGGAGACAGTGTTGGATAGATTTGTGGAGCTCTATGAGCTCCTGTATAACCTATATGTGCACCAACTCCATTTCCTCCAGTCTATTATTTTGTTGTACATGTTATATTTTATCCAAATGCAGCATGTGCATATGACAAGAATACATACATATATAGGAAGTGCAATTATGATTATATCAATACATGCATAAGTGGTATTTTAAAACACTCAACTACTCCTTTAAATATAAGAATGAATACATTAATTAATATAATTAGACTGCAGTTTATGGAAAATTTAAAAATATGAGAATATACATAATACACAGAATATGCAAAAATGTATAAAATAATTATAATAATATTGTAATA
The DNA here is from genome assembly GCA_036937485.2 of Tetragonisca angustula. Classification (NCBI taxonomy): domain Eukaryota; kingdom Metazoa; phylum Arthropoda; class Insecta; order Hymenoptera; family Apidae; genus Tetragonisca; species Tetragonisca angustula. The sequence goes on along the minus strand of JAWNGG020000095.1, from coordinate 181,621 downwards.
ATACATGAAATTAATTATTTATATTGTACATCATTATTGTTATGTTTATAAAAATACAAATTTTCATAAATATTGATGAACTTAACAATTTTAGCATACAACAGGAATTATTTACTGACCTGTATAGGCATATCTTGGGAAGTGATAGTTGTAGCAGAACTCAGTGCCATTGAATTTTGTGATTGTATATACTGAGAATACTGCCAATATCTTACTCTTGGATCTTCCCATGTTGTAGTGCGGTTAAAATGATTTATAAAATATCTAAAAAATGTTTTAAAGTAACTTGTATAATAACTGTTTAATATATTGTTATTTATCATATATTTGATAAATAATAGATTCAATTATAACCACATATAATAATTGATATCATACTTTTGCAAGCAAACGAAAAAGATTCTTTAGTAAAGAATAATTATGCTCTTTAATACTTTTTTTACTAGTTTATGTACATAAAATCAAATGAAATAAATTGTGATTGCGTAATATTAGCCTTTGATAATAAATAAATATTTCTACTCAAATTCAGATTTTCTACTATTAGATAGTAAAATAATCAAAGATTTTATAAAAAATTTACATACGGACGACCACTTCGAATGTCATATCTGCATTCCCAACCGGGTGGCAATTGACTCCTGTCACTTTCTTCAGCCATCTTTGCGTATCTTGATAACTCGAAGGCTTCCGAAACTAATGTTATGTACTTATTTACTATTATTAATTAAATTTAGTTATATGAAAATACAGATCAATCAAACATTAATATACTTTATTTATTAATTATTAAATATGACAATTTGAGATATTATTAATCATAATTTTGTTTTTTTCAAATTATTGTTTTATTTTATTAATATAAAATAATTACTCAATCTTGATCAAAAACCTTCATTATGTATATTTGTTAATAATATTTAATAATATATTGATTTAATTAAGTATTTATCGTTTAATATTTATTCTTTTTTAATTCAAAATTACCTAATATTTATATATTCTTTATATTTTATATGTAATTACATACAAGAGATATAATTACATTATATAACATACAAGTTACAACTTATTTAGATAAACAGATATATGTGTATATGAGATAGATTAATTTGAAATAAATTCTAATTTTTTAATTGAATATTTCATTACATTTTATTGTATTAATTATTACAGTACTTTACATTTTTACTATTATTACATTTTATTGTATAATTATTACAGTGTTTCTATCTTAAAACATTATTTATAGTATGAGGTACTTTAATTAAGAACCAATAATTTATACAATAAATATCTTTTAGCGCAATATTTAAAACATATCAAACTATTATTACATATAATTACTTATAGTATTCTTAAGTTGAATTTGATACAGATTGTACAAAGCATCTGAATTCAATAATTATGAATAGTTTTTATGCTTTTGCTAAAAATAAATATATTTTAATTTATTTTTTAAAATTGTATTTTAACTAAATGATAAATGTTAATCCTTCTTCTTCTTCTTTATATAATCATTATACATGCCATATAACATTCCTAGACTAATAATTCCAACTGCTGTACCCTGAGCTATAACTCTTAACTGCGTAAGAAATACAGAAGGTGATACTGTTCGTGTTTTCCATTTATACATACCTATTCCACAAATAGTGGAAAAACCAACTAAACCTATAAAATAAATAGACAACTATATTTTCATAATGTGACATTAACATAAAATTAATGTTTATTCACTATATTATATTACAAAAAATTATATAGAATAAATAATTATTATAGAATATTCATTCCAATTTAAAATGGATATATTCAACTAATAAATGTTTGTTTCTAAAAGCATACCAGCTATACCAAATGGTGATCGTTTTGCAACTGAATAAATTCTATCTGTTAGTGATTTTTCATTTTCTAACACTATCATCTCAACAGCCTCTTCTGGAATCTCAATTTTTTCAGTAATTTTCCAAGTGTTATCAGTCATTGTTCACCTGTTATACACATATATTTAATAAAAAAAAAAAAATTATCATATTTACGTGTATATCCTGTATTAAAAATATTGTAAAATCTTTAGCAATTATATGAAATAATATATAAATATTTTGCCAAATCTAAAATATTTTTAAATTTTATAATTGTATTATGTTATACATATTATGTATACGTGTGTGTGTGTGTGTGTGTGTATACATATTTATGAAAAAATCTTTAAAGTTAGAAATTTAATATATACATATTGTGTATGCAAGAATGTACATTATATTGTAAATGTTATACACTGTAACTAATATATTAAAAACATTTAAAAATAAATTTTAAAGATAAATTAAATTTAAAAAAAAATTTTATTAAATACACATACGCATATATGCATACACAAAATAAATATGTATATACAAAATAAAATTAAATACTTTATATATGAATAAACATATTATAAATAAAAAACAAATATTAATAACTTGTAATTAACAATGATAATAAATTTTGTATATATTTGATTAATTTTATGCTGAGATTTTGCTTATTTTGTTACAAAATTATTTACTATGATATTATTATAATATGTGTAATATGTAATATATATTTCGTTTCTCATTTCTTATAATTTGATTTTTTGTAATATCCCTCTATTGGTTTTCAAATATAACCTGAATGTCATTCAATATTATAACAATTGTAAATATTGTCACTTATTGTTCACATAACAAAATAATTAAATATTAAACTACATTATTATTTTATAATAGTAATTATATCAATTGTTATTTTAAACAATATATAATAAAATATATGTAATAAAAAAATATAAAAATATAAAATATAATTATTGTGAGGTTAAGGTTAAAAATATAAAATTTCAGATGATATAATCTAATCATGTATCTTTATTTAATTGTTTCAAAAATAAAAAACAATAATGTTAATTTTTAAAATCAGTTTTAATATTTTTTATATAGATTTTTTTTTACGTAACGGTTATATGTAAGGAATTATAATAACACATTATCATTAACTTGTCTTAAACGATATTTTTATATAAAATATTTCTAAAATTTATAAATTACATGTTTTGATTTATAAATTGATTATATGCAAAATGAATAAACAATTTACCTTTTTTCCTTGAACAATATAAAAAATTCACAATTTAGAATATAAGTATTTCTACTCTTTCGATCCTTGTAATTATGATGTAATTGCGTACATGTGGAACTCGTGGTCCGCGAGTCACAAGTAGATGTTTCTCCTCCTTTCCTGATTCGCTGAGTAACCCCCCCCCTTCCCGCCCTCTTGCTTACTAAACTAATCGCAACCAAATTTCTCCTTACGACTGGCATCACATATCGCGATCGATCGGCATCATCTATATAAATATATATGAATGTAGTGGTAATTAGAGAAGAAGGAATTTGATTGCGATCAAAATTTAGTAAGTATGGAGGAGGCCACTCAACGAAACAAGAAAGGAGAAGAAACGTCTGCTCGTGGCGCGTGGATCATGAGTTACACATGCTAAAATTATATTATAATTAATTTTAATAAAAATATAATTCAATTAATTTTAAATAGATGTAAATAATGAAATATATAATAAATTTTTCATCTGAATTTCTATTTATCGCTGTTTCATGTCGTTGTGTTCTTTGATGAAGTTCTCAATTCGATAAATAATTTTAGCAATATTATATATATATTTTTTTATTCTAAATCCTATTAGTAACATATTATGCAAAATCTGCACAAATACATATGGTAAAATGTGACGTGAAAATAATAAGAGGACTCTAAAATTCCCTGAACGTGTGATACAAAAATGCAGTCGATGTTACATCTATTTTATACCTCGTCTATGGTTAAAACATATTTTTGATTTCAGATTCATTGAAATCTATTAAATTATTTTAAAAAATTAATTTTTTGTTTCATAAAACCTAACAAAGTACTATTTTATTTAATATTCAGATGGGAAAGCCATTAATGGTTAATTAAGATAAATCTAATTAGTGTCTAATGTATCCCTAAAGCAAGCGTTTTATGTCTTATGACTGATTTTTATAGTAACTTAAAAATAAATGTAGATTAGTGATTAAAATAATTATAAATACTAATTAGCACAATTTATATTTATCGCATCAAGATTATCATGTTGTGTGGTATTTTTTAAAATTAACATTACGAAAAGTTGCAAGGCTGTGACAATTCAAAAGCCATGACTTAATGTCGTAAGAAAGATACGTATTTTCACAATTCTTAAGTCTTTAATTTTATGTGCATTTATGTGAATTTTCTTATTAATATAAGAAAAAATTATAAAACTAATTACTAATAACATCTTATAAAATGATTGATAATAATTATGGATATATTTATATATTTATATATATACTACATACATATATATATTTAAATATGATTAAATAAATTTCTATAATAAAATTAATATATCTATATATCTTTTTAATATTTATCTTTCTTACAATTATCATTTTATGTGAAAGTAGATTTATATTTTACTAAGTAATTTGTATTTAAAAAGGCTCTTAAGCAAATAAGGATTTTATTTGTTTTATTTTAATTCTATAAGTATCATGTATTTTTTATAATTATAGTGAAGTTTTAAAGTTATTTATAATTCCGAAAAATTACATTATGTAACATAAAATTTGTAATAAATATTATGTTATATAGATATACAAATTTACTATCATGTATTGATAACTATTTATTACTTGTCTATTTATTTATTTCTAATTATAATATACGTAATAATATATGTAATACAATACAATATATACAACAATTTTGCTATTGGCTAATATGTAATAAAGAGACGATACGTGTAAGATTTTCTTGTGTGTGTGTATATACATAACACGTTTGGATGTATGTATATGATATTAGTCTGTCAGTAAACTGAAAATCTAACAAACAATATTTTATTTGACGTAATCATAGATAAATCAAGCAATACTTCAAGTGATTAATTTTGACTTGACATAAAATTATATTCTATTACAAATTTATAACGAATAGTAAATGAATAGATATGTGTCTAAAATTAAAATATGGTATTAATACTATAACAATATTCCAAAACTACTAAAGTTGTAATTAAAATTTTGCACAATATTTTCAGTTTGTTTTTATGGATATTCTAGATTAATGAATTTAAGTTTATTACTATTAAAGTAACATTATTTATATATTATACATAACTTAAAACATTAACTGCAGTTATGGCAGCAATAAGACATACATTGCAAAGAGAAGTGTTTACACCTAGTGATGAGAAATTATTAAGTGTATGTTATGTGAGTAAAGCATATAAAAAAAAGAAAATGAGTTTTTTGTGCTTAACTACCGCCACAGATTTACCTTCATCTTTAGTTTTGTATCAAGTAAAAAAAAATGATAAAAATGTATTTAAGAAAAAACAATCATGGCCTTTAAGTGATATTCAAATTGTGGATGGTATTAAAAATGATTCTATGGATATAGAATTACATATTGATAAAATATATAAGTGGTCAGTGACAACAATACAAGAACGAAGAACATTCATAAGCAATTTATACACTTATTCTTGTAATTTAGCTCAAAGACCACAGTTTAAAAATATTCCTAAAGAATTGCTTATAGATCCGAGTTCATTAAAAGAAAGTGATAGTATTACTTTCACACCAGGTGAATATTATAGTTTTTGTTTTTAAATTAGTTTATTATCTATTTGTGTTTTAAACAATATCAACTTTTAATGTAATGTCAGTATTATAACATTATTTGTAGAACTATTAACATCTCCTATTTCATCTGATTATCAACCAATTACTGAAAAAGAAGTTACTGATTTAAAACAAATGATGGAAGATTGTGAATATGCAGTTTCTAATGCTGAACTTTTCATGGAAACCCTTTCGAAGAATCTTTCAATTCTTGATGGGGTAAAATTATAAATTTAGCAAATCATAATTCTTATTAAAAAGTCTTAATTCAAAATTTATTTTTTATCAATACAAATACAGGAAAATGTACAATCAGTTTTGGCATCAGAAGCCTGTGTAACTCAATTAATGAATAGTATAGAAGCAGCAATAACTGAAGCTTCTATTGTTGAAGCCCGTCTTGCAGCCTATGATGAAGCGCTTGGTAGAATTAGAGAAGTTATGGCACGTGTAGGTCAAAAAAATCAAGCTATCCATACAGCTAATAATAATGCACGACTTTTGTTAGATCAATTGAATACAGTAATTGTAAGTAATTTTTATTTTAGTATATGCGTTTTGTAAACTTAATAGTTATATAAAATTTTTATTTCATAATAATTTTATATAATTTTAATTCTTTAATCGAAAAAATTTTAATTTTGTAAGTCGCAATTAGATATTTCTCCAACTCACCAACATGTTTTGAGTGAAGCTGAGCTTCCAGGAGAAAAAGAAGAACTTAGCCACGCAGGTGTTGCTCTTTTAAAAGCAATTATAGCTCCTTTACCACCAGGACTTGATAAATTAAATGCAGTAACGGAACAAAAAAGGCGACTTGATAAACTTAGAGTAAAATTTTCTATAATTGTAGCTAGACATCTAAATAATCTTTTTATTCATTTGGTATGTATGTCTATAAGAATAATAAAATTAAATTATCATTGATATTAAAATATAATGTTGTTATAGGGTAATGATGTTGGAGATACGTCTATGTCAATGACAGATTTAGTTCTTCCAACACATCAAGCAGTTCATCATGAACTCGAACCATATACAGAGTTAATGCAATTATTAAGAGCATTAGATAATAAAGCTTTTACACAATTGACAAAGGTATATACAGATACAATGAGTAAATTATACAAAAGGGATTTAAAACGATTTTTTGAGGAAGCAAGAAATAAACTTATTTGTAAACGTCTTCAAGGTATATAAGTTTTCTTCTTTTTTATTATTAATAATGATAAATCTTTATTTTTAACGAAAACACATGTTTTTAAGCAAACATACCAAAGTCTAATAGCCAAAAAGCAGAAGATTTATTAAATCCTGCACCTATTTGTTTACTAAATGGTGAAACATGGGCACCTGTAGGAGAAGGAAATCTTTTGGATTCAGTTCTTGATTGCATGCTTTCTCAAATGCAACCAGTCTGTCTCGCAGAACAAGCATTTTGCATTTCATTTCTACAATTAGATTCTGTTCTTTCTCCATCAAAAGTACGTAAAATATTAATTTTATTTTTATTTTATTACAATATTTAAAAAATATTAATGTATTAGAGTATTATAAATAGAGTAATATATAGAGTATTATAAATGTATCAGAGTAGTGAAATGGAAGAAACAGATAATGTTAGCAATGGAGCTGCAAGTCCTGGATCAGTGACTTCTACAGCAAGTAAAAAGTTAGAAAGACAAGTAAATGAAGAAGTGCGTGCTACAATGTCAGCCATATTTCCATCTCTAGAAACTGAATTAAATAATTTTATTGCTTTTTTGGATAAAATCGATAGTTTGTAAGTAATTTATAACATTTTATTTCAGTTTTTTTTAATTTGCTTGATGATTAATGGAAAATAAATTTCAGTTGGTGTATGTATGTTTTGGTACGTTTATCACAACATGTTATGTCAGCACAAGATACTGGTTCATTTTTATCTATGACATTTGCTTCTGCTCTAATTCAAGTTAAAAGAGCATTTGACAAATTCATGCAAACACAATTACAATCAATTCTCTGTGATACTAAAGTTAATCGCAGAAATAAATGTGGTATATTGCCATATGTAGAAAATTTTGGACCATTTGCAAAAACAACAGAAAAAATATTTAAAAATTCAGATAGAAAAGTTGATCTTGAGAAGTGGTATAGTAAATTAGTGAGTACAATGTTTGAAGCTATTATTATTCATAGCAGAGAACATCATAAAACTCCACAAGAAGTTATTAAAATGGGTAAGATAAAAAAAATTGTAAAGTACTGAACAAACAATAATTGCTTTGTATTTTAGAAAACTTTCACCATCTATATGATCTTTTATCACAATTAAAAATACCTGTATTTGATCATGAACGAAAGGAAGCTAAACAAAAATATCAGGATGCTTTACGTGCATATGTTACACAATATTTTGGGAGACCTTTAGAGAAATTAAACGTTTGTATCTTAGATTTTTTTCTACTTTTTGTGTAGTATTTCTTTTAAATATTATAATGTACAATACATTTACAGTTATTGTACGGTTAATATATTTACAGTTATTATAAACAGTACAATATATTTACAGTTATTTTTTGAAGGCGTGCAAGCAAAAGTTGGTGCTGGGGTTAAAGAATCTGAAGTTAGTTATCAAATGGCTTTTAGTAAACAAGAACTTAGACGTGTAGTAAAAGAATATCCCGCTCGAGAAGTTAAAAAAGGTTTAGAGAATTTGTACAGAAAAGTTGAAAAACATTTATGCGAAGAAGAAAATTTATTACAAGTAAATGAAAAATAATTTATTAATATTTTCTTCTTTTCTGCAGTATATTATATATTGCATATCGTTTTATATAGGTTGTTTGGCGTGAAATGCAAGGTGAATTTATTGCACAATATATATACATAGAAGAACTAATTCAAAGATGTTATCCAGATAGTATGGTAACGCTTGAATTTACTATACAAGATATTTTAGAATTTTTTTCAGAAATAGCTCGATCTCACTAGAAAAGTTGTAAAGTAAAAGATCTATGATACATATTAATATTTAAATTGAAATAACAATAAGAAAATAATGTAATTTTTTGTTGAAACTGTAAATATTTGAGTTTCGTAAATAGTATTTAAATTTTTGTTTAGTCTAAACATTTATGTGAAGTAACGAACTTTAATAAACTTCAATCCATATATTTTGTATTGTGTATTTCAATTCTTAATAATATAATAGTTTTTAAAGATGCAAATTAAAATTTTTAAATGTGAAAATAATAATCCTGCAGCTATCCTTGTTTTTTTTATCCTTTGAATATTTCAATTTTGTACTCGGTGAACAAAAAGGATTTATAATATTTTAAGACGTTTAACATAAAATTTAATCAAAGAATCATAAATAAGGATTTTTTTAGATTTCGTTTAAATTTAGTTTTTAATTTTTGAGAAATGTGACTCAAAGAATGTAATAGGGATAACAATAGAACAATACATCTTTTAAAGTAAATATTAAGTTAATAAACATTCTTTTTTTGTATATAAACTAATAAAAGTAATATGAAGATTATATATGTTATAAATATTTTATTACTTTTTACTATAAAGTAATTGTACAATTATATTTATTATCTGCTACAATTAAAATTTATCTTATTTAATATTTTGAGGCCTATCTTCTGGTTTTGGTGGGCGGTAATTAAGCCAAAGTAGTCCAGTTATTCTACCCTAAAAATTAAAATAATTAAGTAAAAGTAATTTAGTGAGAATATTAATTTATGCTGATATGTACATACAAATGCTATAGTAGCACCAAGGATAATGATGCCGGCTGCTAACTGTAAATTATATTTTCTTTGAGCTTTGGCATGTGCTTCTTGCCATGAGCCCTGTGGCACAAGCACTTCGTCCATAGTTGGTGGTCGAAGTTCATTAGGTACATGATAGAATCGAACACCTTTAATATAATATATAATTATTATAATAAATTCACTACAAGAAATAATGGTTATAAAATCTTTCTCTTGTAGAGAATAAGTTTATAAGATTTTAAGTAATCTTATTAAAAATAGAAAAATTCTTTTTTATAAAGTACAGATCTTAATTAAAAGTACTAAAAGAATTAATCACAATGAAAGAATTACAAATAATATAAAAATTTTAAAAAATATATGTATATATAAATTACTAAACTTCATAATTGTTACTAAATATATCTAAGCAATATCGAATGATTAATATTATGTAAGATTCTTTAATACATTATTTCCAAATCTAATAGAATGGAATATTATTAGTTTACCATTTCGTGTATTTCGGACAATTGGTTGTAACAGATGTCGTAACATTTTTATCACTGTAAATTAATTTTTAATAGTTCAATAATACTTGGATCTTTCTATACACCAATGAAAAGACATACGCATACATAGATAGTAAAGCACAGGTTACATTCGACACTTATGATCACTGCGCATGTAACTGTTATGTGATATCTAGATAGGAAAATTGCTTGTCAAAAAATGATTGAAAAGTGCATCAAATATTATTGTAATAATATATATGTATATAGATTCAGGCCCCATTTATTAAAATAAATAAGAATAATAAGATCAAAAAATAAAGAAAGCCTTACCATGCGTTTACACCAACGAACGAATGCTCAAATTTATGCTTGTGCTCATATCGTTGTGTTCATTAAACGAACAATAAATGAATGCTAATTTGTTAGAATGAGAGGCAAACGAGCATTCGTTTGTTTGGTGTAAACGTACCATGGTGGTGATGAAATTCCAACTTTCTAGTAAGAAGTAACAAATTCGATCTTACATATTATATGTCAGATGTTTTTTTCATCAATTTTTCTCGATTCCTACATATAGATACCAAAAAGAAATCAAGTAATTTTATTGACTTTCTCAAATTTTATCTATTTCGTTAGTTTTTTCCTTAAATGCTTTGTTATATCATTAACCACCAGAGAAATCAATCGAGGGAGGTTAAAAAAATAATGCATCTTTATCGGTTTTCATGAATTAAAAAGTGAAATATATTATAATTTTAGGAAGTTATCTCCTTTCAACTAGGACAATTCAATAATCAAAACAATTACCTGGAAAATGGAAAACTGTATTTGAAACTTGGACCAATAAATGAAAATATTGCGTTGAACAAAGACACATATGTATATGTACACTAAGGACGAGCTCGAAACTAATTTTTAATTCTTGAAACTTGAATCTGAATCTTTGTAAGATTTTGTAAGATAAATTCTTATTTTAAGAACTGAACTTAATACTTACATATATAAACTCCTATTGACCACAATTAAATAAAACATAAACAAAAATATAGTAAGATATTAAAATACGTGATTTAGATTCTTATTTAAGAACGCTAATATTCAAACTTTTTCTTTTTTTTCTCGATTACAATGACAGATGTGTGAAAAATCTTTCAGAGTATACCATTGATGGTGGCGTAATAAGATATTTTTTTGATAATTTATTTAGGTTTAGATATTTTATATTATTATTCCAGAATTACAGTCAATCACACATCTGCGATCACTAGAAATGAATTACTCGAAATGTCGAAATTCAAGAAAATTTCAAGCGTTTCATCACCAAATGTTTGCGAAGCATTTTGTACCAAACATACAATGAATGAAATTCTTTATTCACGCTGCAAATTAGTCTTTATTCATTAATTTTTACTCTTTTTTTCTTTGAGTTTCGAGTCTGTGAAACTCGAAACTTTCATGAGTTTTGAAGAATTTTGAGATTTCGACATTTTGAATAATTTATTCCGGGAAAAAGAATTGAATTTTATGTTGAATACTTTTGTATGTATGTCTAATTTCGATGTTTAGTTTTAGTTTAGTTTCAATATTTGGTGGAAGATTTTCATGTAGTGAATAAATAAATTATTGATATTTTATGTAAGTTTTATTTTATTACTTTTTATGCTAATTTTGTAATTTTCGATTGTACAGGATGATTCACGTAACTTGCAGACTTGAAATAACTTTTAAATTATACGTCTAATGAAAAATTGTTTAATACAAAAATTGTATGTTTTTAAGAGAGATAAAATATGGTATATTAATTTTTTGTGGATTTAGAAATTTTCAAGGTCATCTTTATTTTTTTTAATTGGACCACATATTTTTTTTATCATAAATCAGAAGAATATTAATATATAAATTTCAAGTAAAAAAGTGTTAAGCCACATTGGTTCTAATCGTAATGGTTAAGGAGATATTTGTACAATATACAGAATCAGTTTACAGTGTGTATAGTGTACAGTATGAATCCTCATTGTACAGTATAGTGTTTAATACACCATGATTTCTAATGCCATTTTATAACTCCATCAATATATGTATGATTCTGCCATTTTTTTTAATTATACTTTCAAAAGTCACAAGAAACAAGATATTTTGTGTCTTTTTTTTTTTAATTGTTGGACTATATAGTAGAAGAAAAATTTTTCTCGACGAATTGGAGTTGCAATCATTGCTTTTTTTCTCTAAACATTTTTTTTTAAACATGAATTTTGAATTTCATTACAATGTAGACGATGTTATTCATAATTTCATTTATTACATTGTTGTTATAAAACATATAAACAACATAAATATAAACAGTTCTTTACTAAAAATATTTAAGAGGTATTCAGTATGACTTCGGATTTTTATGTATTTATGCGAAGTTTAGTAATCTAATAATGCACATAAAAATTACACGTTATCATATTTAGTAGGTGAAATAATCTCAGTTTTTTCATGTTCACAAAAATATAAATTTGTAGTTTACTCATAATATTAATTGTACAATATCTTTTAAACTGGTGGTATTTATTTAATATAAATCAAATATTAATATCTTTCTATAGAACAAGGAGGTGCATCCACTAAAACATTAAAAGCTATGGTTCTATTAAAAAAAAAAAAAACATAATTGATCTCTATATTTTTAAACCTTTATATGCCTATTTGCAGAAAAAAACCATCAATAATATCAAATCATGTTTTCTTTCATATTATTCAACTTTTGCTTGAAATATTTTCTTATATAATATAATAAGTAATTTGAAATTATAAAGTTATCTTAATATTAAATATGCATTTCATTCTACTCAAGGCAGAGCAATTATATGGTAAAGATTTCTTATTTCATTGTTAACACATTATTTCTATCTGATTGTGAAATGTATACATATTGTAAATAATATTAATTCATGAAGTTTATAATATTAATAAAAGTTTCAAATCATTTTTCAAAAGAATAATTGAGTTGAGAATCTTGATTTAATAACAGTAAATGATATGATGAATAAAATACAATAGTACCATCAAAAAACTTAATCTTAAATTTCAGGGTCAAGCTTAATTCTGTATGATATTTATTTTTTATTCTCTATAGTCTGTATATAAGTATTTTATATAAATATTTGTACATTTTAATAGAATACTAATCTAGAGTACTATCAGTATTTAGGAATAAATATTTTTATTATACATTTTATAATGATTTATTCCAGCATATTTGAAAAAATATAAACATTTGGAATATTAATTACATAAATTCAGGTTAAGAATTATTCCATCTTCTCATACTGAAAAATTAATTATCTAAAATGTTAAATTTTATTATACGTATTTTTGCAGAATAAAAATAAGTATGAACAACTTAATTCTTTTTTTGTTAAATAGTAATTGTAATAGTAAATAATAAACATACTTATGATAATGTATATTCTCAAATAGACAATATTTATAATATTTTTTACTTATACCACAAGAAGAGACATAATTATTTCATATTTGCTATTTTATATTTTTAATATTATACTTAATTTGTTTCCGGACGTGTATTAATATAATGCCAATTTTGTCATTTGGTTTTATACATTTACATTGTATTATTTCCAGCTAATATAGCTCAGGAAATAATGCAATTTGACTTTTCTTGTACATTTCCATCTGCTTTTTCAATCTCAATCAATAATGTATGAAAAATATCTGCAACAGACTAAAACAAAACAAAATTACATTATAATCATCTAAATGTAATTTTTGAAAAATAAAGTAAATTTACCTCATTTTGTTTTGCACTTGTTTCTAAGAAAGCGGCGTGCCAAGAATCTGCTAATCGCTTGCCTTGTTCTGTTGTTATCATTCGATCTACATATAAATCGGTTTTATTTCCTACTAATACAATTGGGACACTGAAATTCATAAAAATATATTTTATTAATTATATTAAAAATGCTATCACACTATTTACATGCCATGTATATAAATTAATAAAGTGAATGTGTAACATACTGGACTTTTCCTGTTATATCCAATAATTTGTCATAAATAATTTGTACAACTTCAAAACTTTTAGCACTTGTTATGCTATATACCAAGACATAACCATGGATATCCATAGAATACTGTGTAGGAAATATACTATATTCATCTTGACCTGCTGTGTCTACCAATTTTACTTCATAATCTTGACTATTTACTCGAGTACTTTTTGTAAACGCTGGAAAACATGTAAATATATTGTATAAAAAAAATAAATCAAAATAGAATAGTAGAATCTACATCTTTTAAATTTTTGTGTCAAACTTGATTGATGTTTAATTGTAAAAAATATAAATATGTTTTGCTTTTCCTTTTACAAATTTTAATTAAAGAAGCAAAGCATAAATTTGATGACAAGATGTAAGGTGCTACTGCATTCAATAAATTCAATTATAATAAAGAAAAATTGTAAAATATTTAAATTTTGTATGAAATAAAAAAATACTAATGAATTCATGCATATTGCTAACAATACATCATGCTGTAACAGTTTATCTAATGTTAATGTAATGTAATTCATAAGATACAAACCGCACATAATGTAAACTAATTCAGACAATACAAATTTTTTTATATTTAGAACATTATTTATAGATAAAAGTAATTTATGAAAAAAAATCAAATATTTCATGAAAACTAAAACAAGTTTATAAAGATTTTATTATTAAATTTTTGTTATGTATTTATGAACTTATGATTTATCTATTTTAAATTATGTAATTATTAAATAATTACCATTGTATTAAATGATAAGTTTATAATTTTTTCTTTTTTGTAATACCATGTTAACTGTTTTATTTTCATTTATTTTACATATAAATAATAATCTATACTATTGTATTATATTATATATGTCAAATTTGAAAAATATATAATTATTTTATAGCCTATTTGTAATTTTATAATATATTTGCATTTTTAATATCATAAAAAGAAAAATAAAAGTAAAAATTTTTATATATGGAAGACATGTGATATATTACACAATGAAAAATTAGATCCAGCTTATGCATTAATTAATTTTTTTAAATATGATTTTTAATAATGAGATTCTATTAGAGTATCATAAGAATAAATAATAATATATTTTTTAATCATTACAAAATTCTAAAGTTTTGACTATAAAATTCAAATAATATTATTAAATGAAAATTAAATTTACTTACGTTTAAAATAATAATCATATTATAAAATTCCATAGCATATAATGTAAATAATATTAAACGTATGTATAAAACTAGATTAATATTTTAGTTATTAAAATATATGACTTAACATGTTCATATATCATAAAAAATTGCCATATATATATAAATATTTTGTATGAATGTATACAATACTAAAGTATCATTTAAATATAATATTAAAATATTATTTGAACATAATCACATAAGCTGTAGAGCACATAATTAAAGATTAAATTTGCAAATAATTTTTAAATATTTAATAAGTAACATTTCATTACAGTCAAGAAAATTGCTAATAATAAATATATGAATCAGGAAATTGTATATTAAATATCTTTATAAAAAATAGATATTGGCAGAAATGATCAGATATAGGTCATTTTTACTTTAGATACATCAGAAAAATCCATGGATATGATCTCTTTTTGTAAGAAGAAAGAAATAAAACTTATATGCGTACATGGTATTCTCAAGAAATTAAAATTAGTAAAAAGATGTTTTAACAAATATTACTTGGTTGATACAAATTATTTTTTTGCAAGTCAAGTAATGATAGAGATTTTGAAATCAACTTTATTTTTCTAAATGGAACTATATGATTTTCATTAAGATTCATTAATCAATTTACTTAGGCATATAAAGCTTATAAAGTAAAATAAAGTATTAAGCTATATCGAAAAAAACAATTTAGTTTTAATTTTGTATAGTCTTATAATAAAGAAAGACAATACAAGCACAAAAGTATTGTTCATATCTTTCCATATTTTTCATATCATAGTGATTTCACAAGAATAAAATTGAAATATCTATCTCTTGTGAGATATTCTATCATTTTCAATTAAGCAGAATTCTGTAAATATTTTTAACATGTATTCTCATATCTCACAAAAGTATTCAGATATTTGTTCTGCAAAATCTTTCATAAATATATTATGTGTTACTTTAAATTTGATTAACATTAAAAAAAAGGACTACTATAATTATATTGGTAAAATATAAAACCAATTTAAAAATGTATATAGGAGTTACAAAATATTTCTTGCAAATATTATTTGATAAAAAATTAATATATAACATGATATGCTATCATCTTATCAAATCTCATAGTCTTAATATTAGTTTCTCATAGTCTAAATATTGGTATAATAGCTGTTTAAACAATTTTAAGATTCTATAAGATATATATATTTTATAGAGATCATAAAATATGTATTTTAAATATCTTATATTTTCTATATTTATTTCAAACTAGACCAATAGTCACGATAGTTAGTTCTTATTACTATTTTATATAACACATAATATGTTCATAAAATTTCCTTATAAGCGTCAAAATACTTTTATGAAAAATTGGATATATTTTACATGTATTTTGTATCTTTAAGTTAGAAATCATAAGTTTTTCTAAAAGATACATAAACTAAGTCTAAAAGTGTTATTTTTTTTTGAAATATACTTTATACTTTATAATGAAGAAGACCTTTTATATTTTAGTGAATCTAAATGAAAATATCTAAATGTAAAATCATTTAAAATTATATGAAAAATACACTGCAAAAAAAATTAGCAGAATATATTGGTCTGTTAATATATCAATTTTCGATACTAATAATATTTATACCAAAAACACAATGTTTTCATAAAATATAATATTATGTTTAAAAACAAATATATTAATAAATCGAGTAATAAATTTCGTCAGAATTTGTATTTAATTTTGAAATGTATATTATGTTTATAAATATTATAACACTCTTTTAAGAGTCATCTCTTTATCTTAAATAATTTCCTTATCTTTTAAGAATAAAATTTTTGTTAAATAAAAATAAAACAGTTTTAATATCTTCACATAATTATAGATCAACATTTTAAATACAATTATAAATAACTATAATTGGAAACATTAAACTTAAAAGTTGATAATCAAATGTAATGTAAACATATTAAAGACTTTTATTTCTATTTTAGAAATTTTTAGTTTGTTTAATTTAGTCTAATAAAATATCTCCAATAAAATATTTATCCATTCAATAATAAGTTTTCATGAATCTATTGCTTGTTTACAGCATGAATTACTAACAGAATGTGCAGAAAATACTACTAACAATGTCGTTAGAAATCTTTGAAGTAGCGTGTAAGACGATACAGGTACTTCTTACTATTTTCTATAGTAGGGTCATATGAATCCACGAACTGTCCCTCGACGAACTGTATGCTCAGTGATGACTTGCCTATTAAAATTAAAGAAAAAAATAATAAGTGTTAAAGGCATAAATTTTTACATGTAAAATATTATATATATAAATATGTATAGTTTATTATATTATTATTGTATAAATAATATAAATGTTTTACATATGTATTAAATAAATTATATAATTACAGAAATAACTATTTTTAAAGATATTAATTAGTATAATAAACCTAAGTCTAAAAAGTTTCAAAGTCTAAATATGATTTAAATATCATAAACTAATAATTTTTAAACATGCTATAAAATAAATAATTAATTGATAGCATAATTAATAATACTTATTAATTATGGTATATATAAGTTTTATATTAAAATATTTCATATACAACAATAATTTTTCATTACCTACGGATCTGTAACCCATAATAGCTATTTTCCTCTGTTTTGGAGGCATTTTTTAGCATTTATAAACAGAAACGTTGCAAGTGTAGTCCATAAAGTCTGGTGCATGCTCCAGTCAGAACCTATACATAAAAAATTGATTTACAGATATGTAAATTTATATTTCTTTTTGATAAAATATTTTGATAAAATACTTTTATATTTTATATTTATATCATTTGTAGATAATATCTCTAAATGATTATTACAATAATAATTCCATAATTTATATGAAATTCAGATTAAAATATAGTGTACATAGTATAAAATAATATAAATTATAATTAAACAATAATTCTATAAATATAGTTAATTTCACTGTACTTACTTCTTGAAAGTGTTACTTAGTCTGATTACATCATAAATGTTTTAAAAATTAACTACGACATTTTTAATTATATATAGATCTATCACTTATATTTACACTTTATTTTATAAAAATTAATAATTGTAATTCTAACTTCAATCATAACAAAACTGTCATATACACAAAATGAATATAATTGATTATTTTCGTGGAAATATATGTTTCATACAATCATTAAATAAAAACTATAAAAATGTACATGTAAGAACGCATATAAATATCTATATATATAATAGATATATACTTTTTACACCACTATTTATCAATTACATAGTAATTATTTAATTGCAGTAATCAAATTCTTTTATTTTTATAATATGAAAACAACACTCACCAAATAAATCTTTCATCGAATTACGTATTATTCAATGCACATGCAAATGCACATGCATTACTCACCAAAAACGAAGTATACACATTAAATGCGTTTCATATTAATCAGTATATTGGCTCCTACAATATGTCAAGTATTAAATTTAATAAAGATTGATATTTGTAAAGATGGATATGATATCTGAAGGTAAATTATTGGACACTACTGGAAATATTGGTATCTTATACACTGACACGATAGTTTCATATTGGTATTTTATATAGAACCATGTCTCTCAACATGTATAGACTTAACGAATGACGGTAGTTCAACAGTTGCCGCAAGATGTCTACTTACTATCTTCTCATAAATGGTTATTTCTCCAGTGTCCGTTGTTTTTTATATACAGTTTTTAAAATTGATTTCCATTTTCTATATATATAAAGCAGAAGTCAGATATAATTATATTGAAAAGTTTGGTTTAGATTCCTATAAAGAAAGCTTTATTTTCTGATCAAATTTTCTTTTCTTTTTATTTCCCAGTTGCACTATGTACATAATTTGATGCTAAAAATCCAATCTTAAAACTTAATAGTTTTAGATTTTAATCAAATTTTCAGAGAATTATTTTTAGAAAGATTCTTAATTAATTCCGAGCCATTCTTTTATATTATCTTTTATTAATTATATCTTATTTATTCACTTAAATTCACATCATTTACATATTTAATATGTGACTAATATTAATTATGAATAAAAGAAAATTAATAAAGATAGAAATGTTCGAGCTAAGAAAATAAGAAAATAAAAATTAATATAATTTTCTAATCTAGTAAAATTAAAATAACGTTAATTACATTAACAAACTTTAATATTTAATTTGTATATGTATATTGTAGTAATAATATCTTCTACTGTCAGGTACATATATTGTTAATTTACCATATAATATTATTTCCTTTTCATTGTGAAAAGAGAAGAATGAATAAATATTTATATAGAAGAAAATTTCCTGATCTCATTATTTAATCTCATTATTTTGCAATAAAACATTTGTTTACAAACTATTTAATTATGTTTTTTAATTTTTTACATGTTCTTAAATGTTTTTCTTTTAATTTATACCTTTTTTTTATTCTATGTTTTAATCTTTTTATTTTTAAATGTTTTATAAAAATCAGTTAGAACAAAATTGTAAAATAAATATCATAATTAGAATACTTTATTCTTTTTATTTCTATTCTACACTATTCCTTTTTATTTCTATTTTTTTTCAGTTTTTTTGTTATAGTAATATTTTTATTATAGTATATTTTTATTCTATGTTTTAATCTTTTTATTTTTAAATATTTTATAAAAATCAATTAGAATAAAAATGTAAAATAAATATTATAATACTATATTCTTTTTACTTCTATTCTTTTCCAGTTTTATTACAGTAAAACAATTTTATTTTAGTTTATTATTTTACACAAATAACTTTTCATAACTTGTAATTATTATAATATAGTTTATTATTTATTGTAATATAATTATAATGATTTAAAATTACATAACATTAAAATAACATTAGTAACAATTTCTATAATTTATCTCTTGGAATATTAACATGAACGAAGAATATTAAATGTTAAACATATATACATATAATGTATATAATATGAAATTTTAATTTTGTTAATTATATAAATAATTTTTCATATTAATAACAATTAATAATAATTTAATATAATTAACAACTTAGTATAATTAATGCATTTACACTTATTTTTATCCATTCATTTCTTTTCATTTTTTACACTTGGATTTTTTACACTTCTTTAATATTGCACATGTATTTATTTAAATAGACATGGAATTTATTTACAAATAGATAAATTAACATAGAAGGGAAACAGTATATTAAATTTAAAAATTTATATTTAAAACATTATGGGAAACTATTTTCAATCGCATTTTATAATTCTATTATTTTAATGCAAAATGGAGGACAAAAATTGTTGTATGTAAATCTTTATTTCATTTTGTAATCATAAATGTTATATTAACGTGTAATATCTAATATTTGTACCACATATAAATATTACTAATCAATCAAATACATTATAGGAAAAATTAAAAATGAAACCGATGAAAATAACACCATACATGTCAATATCACAGATATCCCTTTACATCAAATTTATTAAAGTTTTCTCTACATTCTACATAAAAGTTCATAGATCTACTGATTTGAGGAGTAGAGATCCATATGCCAAAATGCATCACAAGAGCAGCAAGATTGGCTTACAATTAGCTCCTAAAGTATATTTTATGCATACATATGTCTTACGTCAGGATTCTCGCTTTCGATCAAATTTTTAGCAGTTTCCTTGATTTGTATATAAAAAGCGGTTTTAAAATAATTATGAATTTATATAAACATAATATATAAATTTATAATATATAATATATAAATATAGATATGTATATAAATTTATAATATATAATATGTAAATATAGGTATATAAATTTATAATATATAATATGTAAATATAGGTATATAAATTTATAATATATAATATGTAAATATATATAAATTTTATGTGTCGTTTGTGAATGAAAACATTTAGCTACCAAACAAAGGTTATGTTCGCCACGTGGTCGCAAATCGAGCGTTCTTAGCTTTTTTATGGTGCGCAAAATCAACGGGAGATGTCAGTTTTAATGCAGAAATACGAAAAATTTCGTAAAATTTCGTAAAAATTTCGATGATGAAGACGTGCTGATGTTCTTAATTATTATGTACTATTATACTATTCAATCACAAATTTGATTTAGAATAATCTTCACTTTGCATTTCTAATAATTATTGATTTATGGAAAAACGTATCAGAAAGTATCAAATATGTATAAAGTATTAAAAAACTTGTTAATAAATTAGCTTTTATCTAAAATCATTTAAATTATACTAAACACTGGAATAATTACGTAGAAAAATAGAAAAAATGATTAATTTATAAAATATAAAATATTATATAAAACATAAAATATTAAAATACAAACAAATAAACACATATGTATATAATTTATATAGTACACATAATACGTGCAACTCTAAACACTAAATAATCAATCACTTTCCAATATGCGATTAAAATCAGTAACATAGTGCAGAATGCAAGTCTAAATTACCTCACAGTTATCTTGTCTTACAAGGACGAATATATGTAAAGAAGAGCCCAAATCTATACTTAGTTAGGGTGTTCCTAGATTAAATCGTCAAACTTTAGTTACATATAAATTTAAGACCCCAAAACAAATTTTTTCCTCTGGAAGTATGCTTGCAGATGCTTCCTTCGAGAGATGTTTACTACGAAGTTGTAGGACTTAGTAATGTATGCCATTGAAATAATTCCGGTTTATTACGTATGTTATTAAAGAAAATTGTTGTATTTATTACTAAAAATAATTGTAATTATTACGTTTGTGATTATTGTAATTAATATGTTACTCAAAATGATTACCATCAGCTTGGAGACAAGCATTACACTTATTAATAACAGAAGAAGTGACCGATTGACACTATATACTTATTAACAGGTTGTTTGTACACTTTTTGCTTCACTGCAAATATTTAATATTCATTTTTCTGGAAGATGGATCGTGCTGGAGCTGTCAATTGGCCTCCGCATTCACCGGACCTAACTCCAGTGGATTTTTTCGTGTGGAACAATGAAGCAAAAGCGTATGAAGTGTACAAGCAACCTGTTAATAAGATTGAAACATTAAAATTGAGAATAATGCAAGCGTGTAATGAAATAATAGGTACAGTGTCAATTGGCCACTTTTTCTATTATTAATAAGTGTAATGCTTGTCTCCAAGCTGATGGTAATTATTTTTAGCAACATATTAATTACAATAATTGCAAACATAATAATTACAATTGTTTTTAGTAATAAATACAACAAGTTTCTTTAATAATATACGTAATAAACCTGAATTATTTCGATGGCCATACATTACTAAGTCCTACAATTTTAGTAGTAAATATCTCTTGAAGGAAGCATTTGTGAGCATACTTCCAAAGGAAAAAATTTGTTTTAGGATATTAAATTCATATCTATTGGCGATTTAACCCAGGAACAATCTGTATACATAATGAGATATGATACAGAATTTATGTAAATACACTAAAATTCTCTTATTCAGTTATGTATACATTCCATGTTTCTAGCATAAGTCATTTATACATTCATATTGCACATTTATAAATATAATTTTAAGTTTAATATTCAGTATTCAAGATTCAATATTCTGTATTTGACAGTCAGTACCTGATATTCAGTGCTAAATATTTGACATTTTTTTTTTAATTTTTAACTTGTAATATCCAATATTCAATAGTCAATACTTTAATTTCCATGTCATTAATACACACACAATATACATTTGATAAAAATTGTTTCTGTATGTCCAATTTTAATGAATATATGAATATCATAATAGACTAGTTAACTAGTCAACTATAGTTGAGTATAAAAAATATTTGAATTATATTAAACAATGATGTAATCGTTGTGAAAATAATATGTCTTATTTCACACTTGATCACAATATGTTGTTGGATTTCTTGTAATGGAATCAACACGTTTATAATTTCGAAGAGTTTATTCCCTGTTACAATCGTGGTCAAGTATGAAACAGAATGAAATAGAATGATTTACAATGATTTAGAATGATTTTGTAGAATATGCTTATAGAATACTCTTAATGCTATACTCGAATGTCTCAGAATACTTTAGAATGTCTGAATGCTTCTTCTAAACATGTTCTTATATGTATTTGGTTATCACTGTTAAGTGGAAGGGGAAGGAGCATAGATGACCAACTACTTGATCTTGCCCTTATGACTAATTATTCACAGTCCACTTTTATGTGGATTGTTACTAGCTCATTGTCAGTGTTTGCACAGATTCAATATTATCCGAGTTGGTCATCCAACAACGTAACCTTATATAACAATGTGAATAATCTAATATAAAAACTAATACATATATATTACAGATAACAATAGCAATTCTAAACATATGTTAAATAAAGCATTATATTTTGCCTAAAATTTAAAACATAGTATACAAAATAAAACCAAGTGTTGTGTTAAAGAAAGCAAATACATAGATGAAAAATTGAACTTTAATAAGAATATGAATTTATTAAATTCAAAGTAAGCATTAACAATAATATGTAACAAAATGATTTAATTAAATGTGAAATCTGAAGTCTAACAACTGATAAAGCATAATTTGTAAAATACAGACAATAATAAAACTTAAACATTAATATAGATATAGAAATAAATTTATCATGAAACAATAAACTGGCTTAGTCTAGTATCATAAATAAAAATGTAAATAAAGTACATTTGAATTTTAAATAATAAAAACTTAGAAATACAATATGTATTATTAAATCACTGCCAATGATCTAAATATAAAAATACAACAAATATCATAAAAACAGATCAAATATGAACTTATCCAAACATATTTTATTATTTAATTCTAAATATATACATAATAATAACAAATTTGATTTATGTTGATTTAAGTGATTTTATATTCCCTATATATATATGTGATTTTTGTATAACTTTATATTATATAGGTGATTATATCAATTTAAAACTCTAATAATTTTAATAAATCAAATGTTTTGATAATACTACCTAGTACTTAAAATCTTAGAAATGAAACATATAATTAATAATTAAATAATTAAATAATCAAATATAAACAAACCTAGTAATCAACTATAAACTAAATCTAGTAATAATTTAAAAATTAACAATTCGCAATAATCGCTAATATAGTCCAAATGATTACAAACTGAGCATAAGTCCAGTCTGAAAAGATGAAGGTATAAGCCTATTGTTCACAGAAGTTAACAATACTTGGATGGAAAATTAACAAATTTAATGCTACAATCAAAATCATAGTATGTATAACATTATAACAGTAATATTTAAAAATATATTTTAAACAAAACATCTGAATACACTATATATATTACATAAAAACTGCACATTAGTATTACAAATTTTTCTTAGTCTTCTAAAAAATAAGTTATAGTATAAATACATAAATTAACTAACTTTTATACATAAAATTAATAATAATATATATAACTTTCATAATAAAATTAATGAATATATAAAATTCCAACTTTCACCAAACAACTAAACGTACTGTTAGTATAAACTCTAAAATTCTTACACAGAATAAGTATGAATATAACAATATTTACAAAGAATATTAGAAATGATCATTGACTAACAACACCGACGACGACGTACGCATGTATATGAATAGACCTAGCACCTTACGGAGTTTCGTGGCCAGGGATCTGAAATACCGACTGAATACCGAAATAGTAAAAATCTCACTTTTTTTAGCGCAATCTACGTTTAAAGAACGGTGAATTAGGGAATTACATCAAGTAAAACGATCGAGGTTGGTCAAGTAGTTAATCTACCAGGTATATGATTTTTGAAACCCATTACAGCGTTGTCAAACTTTCAATACTGAAATGTGAAGCTAGTAACTAACCGAAATCATCTTACTACATATACAGAGTGGGGCACTTAAGACAGGCTACCTGAATATCTCGCTTATTTTCGGAGATAGAAGAAAATGTATCAGACCAAACTTATTTGGTATCGAGGGGCTAATAATCTGATGTTACTAATTTTTTTATAGGTGTTGGCGTCAAGGAGATATGAAGGTCAACTCTGTTTTTTTAAGTGGAACGATATGGTTTTTTACTTACATTCTGATATAGTTCCAAGACGAATACAATGACCTATTATGAAGATCATTCAAGGTCACCCAAGATCAACTGCAAGAGAAAACATATTTTCTCAAAGCACTCTTCGAACATGTTTACATTCTCACTGTACAAGTGTTCAAAATATGCCTTGAACATGGATACATAGTATAAAACGTTGCATCCTTCTCTTCTTCCTCCTCTTCCTTTCTTGCTCCTTCTACTTTTTGCTTAGCCCCTCCAAGTTCCTGTGCGAAATGATTTGTCCAATCCTCCATGGATATTTGCATCCCCATCTTTTTCCTCCTTCTCTCCTTACTTATGCACTTCCACATTTCTGTCTGCGACTTCGCTTCTTCTATCTCTGTCTAAACCCTTTCCCTCTGCTCCTCCTTTCTCTCTACTAACTCCTACATCCATCCCCTCTCCGTTATATATTCTTCTCTTGACATTATGCCTTCTTTCCATTTTATATTACACATCTATTTAACATACCTTTTCTGCCGCCTGCAGTCCTTGTCCCACCATTTTGTCCAGCCTATCTTCCTATCCTCTCTTCCTACTTCCTTTGCAACTAATCCCTTCTTCACCACCTCTTTTAGTTCCTTCCAACTGTCCTCAATACGTGTTGCCCCAAACTCTCGGTCTCTGGTGTCTTCTATATACTTTTCTATTACCTCCTTGTCGCAACGAGTTACTACTCTTTTCCCTCTCTCTACCTCTCTCTCTTCCTCCTCCATAAATCTGTAGCGGCTAGCAGATGTCGGAGAGAAGACGTTTTCTCAGATAAGAAGTTAGGAGAATTTACGACTCACGTGGCGCCTGTGCTATTGAATTGCGAAGGCCAAGTTTAGTTTTCACAGTGCGTAAGACCAAACGTCCGCACTTATAGTTTATAGAATTTCGGCCTACAATAGCATCTCTGCGAAGCGTCGTAAACTCTAGGTCCTAACGGCCACCCAGATCGTCATCTGGAAAACATTTGAAGAAAGCTAGGCCCAGAGGAGACCCTGCTACATCGCCACAATTCCGGAAAATCGGCCTTGGCGAGATTGCAGCCCCACTCTCAGGAAAAGCGCGTCACGAACGCAAGGAGTAGGCGGCGCAATTTCGTGACAACCTAATTGGCTAAAGCAAAAATCGAGTCGGCCAATTAGGAATGTCCGAAACGGGGACCGAGTTTTCCTCACAGCAAAAAAGCGACGAGCTCGAGAGAGAGTTCGGTGCAGTTCAGCAAGTAGAGGCGAGTTCAGGAAAAAAATAAACTTCGAGAGAGAGACGCACGGATAAGTCTCGCGACGTGTACATCAGCGAAGCGCTACATGTTCACCGCGTCTTCCGCGTCCTTCGCGCCTCAGTGTATGTCGCTAAGAAATAAAGTAATAGATACACCATACGCCGTTGTCAATCAGAATTAACCTGCATCCTCACACCCGAACATCCCCAAAAATCTCTCCAGTTCAACCTCTAATGGCAAGTGGTCTGACTCTATCCTATCCTCTACCCTAAAGTGTCTAATCCTTTGCATCGTAATCGTATTCACCATTGCATAGTCTATGCGCCGCGTTTACCTACATACGTAAGTTTCCCGCCTCTCTCTATACTTGTCCGTTTAAGATATGCCATCCCCTGTCTTCTATTAACTTCAGCATTCTTTCCCTCCTTCTCTTTTTCATCTTCCAGATATAACGCTCCTTCCAACTCTTGCATTTCAGTCCCTTCCAATTATCGTTTCATTCTCTTCCTCTTTACTCACTACCTCATTTACATTTTGCTTTTTTATTCCTTCTCCACAGTATACCATCCTTATATTCCATACTTTCCCTTCTATCTTTGCCTTCCTTTGCACTACGCCCTTTCCCTTCTTCCTTTCTTCCTTTACTTCCCATTTCTTTATGACCCCTGTTATAATTCCTCCCTTAGTTCTGCCTCTTCTATTTTCTCTTATCGCTGGTTGGCATTTCCATACATAACCTTCTGGTAATTTACTCTTTAATTTTTTTGGTTCTTTTCTTCTACACAAGTTTCGACCAGTCCTACAAATTGGAACTCTTCTATATAGCTCCAGAAGTCTGTGTCCTTTCCTGCTAAACCTGCAACATTCCAGAATAAAAGTTTCTTTTTCCTCTCCTCTCTCCATTTTCTCCCTCTGTCCCTCGGGCTTGTCTAAAAATTTTGCATCCCCCTTTGCCTCGTTATATCTTGCCATTTGAACCATTTTCCGTCAATGTTGATTCTTTGGTACCCTGTCTTTACCTTGCGTCCATTGCCTCTTTCAGTCCTCGCCAGCTGTCTTATTTCCTTTTGTATCTTCCTTTCCCCTTTTGTTAAGTCATTATCTATAAATATCCTTTTCCCTGCTAGTCTGCTTTTCTTTTTCATTATCTCTTTCTTCTGCCCTTCATCTTTCATTCTCGCTATTATCAGTCCGTTGTCACGTCCTTCCATTATATTCCAACTGCTCTTCGATCCATTTCTCCACTGTCTCTTTAACCTCTTTTCCATTGGTGTTCAATGCTCTTATTATTATATTATTTCTTCTTTCCTTCTTTTCCTGATCTTCCAACCTTCTCTCTATCTTATCGACTTTCTTTTCAAACTCAGTTCCCCACCTCTCTGTTACATTCCTGTCTATCTTCTGCTGCGTTTTCCCTATTTTTTCTTTGCATTACTTCTATTTTACTTTTGAGGGTCGTCAATCTCTTCACCATATCTTTCTTCTCCCTTTCCCATCTGGCCTCCCTTTCTTTCAGCTTTCTCAGCAGGTCGTCTTTATTTTCTCGTGTCTCCTTCCTCATTGTTTTCACTTCGTTATGCCCTTCAACGTTCCTAATAGCGTACTAATCAACATACCCTCGAATCAACATATCCTCTTCCTCCTCCGCTAACATTTTTGTCCTTAACACCCTTTCCTGTTCCGCCGTTATTTTGAATCCTTCCATGCCTTTAGTCTCTTTCTCTTCTACGTTCCCTACCTTCTTGACTACCATATATTTCTCCAATTCTCCCTTCTTCTCTCCTCTTCCTTGTAGGGCTTTTTCTCCTTTCGTTAGCATTCCCTTTCTACTTGCCCTCATTGTTTCGTCTCCAGGCTCGGAACTCTTCCTTACCGACCGGGCGTTCCCGGTTCCTTCCGCCTTTTCTGCCTCGCTTCGTCCATTCGTCCTAACCCATTTCTCTTACCTTTTTTCCGCTTTACACCTAATTCTTTCCGCTCTTTGCCTGCACTCCTGCTTTTTTCTCCCGCCTCCTACTATTATTCTTTCTCTACCCCTATACTCCTTTTAATCGGTCGTAATCTACAAATTTTCTTACAACTCGCTCGCAAATACTCACCACATTCACGCCACCTACCGTCCACAGAAATAGGCCATAGATATAATATTGAGATTTTGAACCTATTCTTTCTTTTTGTCATCAATACTGGTTCTTAGCAGGACTTTTATTACGTCGTGTGCACGTTCAACTGAACCATTGGTCTAAGGGTGAAAGCTAGTTGTCTTTATGTGTTTAATTTTAAAGAGTTTTTCAAATGATTCCATGAGTTTGCATACAAAATTTTGTCCTTGATCGGTTAGTATGTGTTTGGGAGATGAGAAAATATAAATGTAGTGGTTTATGAGTTTATCGGTAATGGATTCCGCGTTTTGGAAGCGGGGCTAGAAGTATATATTAGTCAGGGAATCTTGAATTGACAAGATAAATTGGTTTTCTTGAGTGGTGAGAGGTAGGGTTCCGATAACGCTTATTGCGACTTTATCATTCGCGAGGTCTAATACGCATTAACTTCATTTGTTGGCAAACGTTGTATGTACGTTTGTACGTCTGTGTCTATATTAGTCCAGTAATGTTGGTCTTTGATTCGCACGATTGTTTTATTTTCTTCTAAATGTTGGGCGAGGTGGTGATTCTCTCTAAGTATTTGCAGTTTCTCGTTTTGGGTGTATTGTCTGACAAGTTGGGATATGAGAAAGTTTCTTTGTAAATAAGTAGAAAAAAATCTTTGCATAAGTTGGATCGAACAATTTCCTAATTGGAGAAGCCTGTAGTTAATCCGATTTTGATTTCTGGGAGTTCGTGTATCAGATCGTATAGATAGAGAATGTAACCATTTGGATTCATCGTAAGTGTTTAGTTTCTGAGGTGACAGTTGCAACCAGTGAGATCTATTGACTACTGGTTTTAATGGGGTTGGCGTGTCTTTCTATTGCTGGTATTTTTCAATTAGCAAATCGGTAGGAAGGGTTTCTTCAGAAGTGGACAGGGATGGAATTTCTTCAATGTCGGGGGGGTGGTTCTTCGACAATTTCTGGGTTGGGTATCTTTATTTTAATTCTGCCGTGGAATGGTTCGACGAATTTTATTTTGATTGGATGAATAGAAAGGAGATTGCGTGATAATGCATTAGTGACTTATTTTCTTTTCCTTTTTTATACTCTATTTCGAATTCGTATTCTTCGAGTCTCAATCGCCATCTCATGAGTTTAGAAGAGGGGTCTTTGACATTCTTCAGCCAGACTTGGTGGTCTGTATGATGAATTTTCTGCCTAATAAATATTGTCCGAGTCACTTCATTGCCCATACTATTGCGAGGAGTTCCTTTTCTGTGGTAGTGTAATTTTTTTCAACTGGATTTAGAGTGTGGGATATAAAGCAACAGGATAGATTACTTTGGGAAAGTACGGCTCCTATGCCTTCATTACTAGCATCTTTAGTGAGAGTAAATTGTCGAGAAAAATCAGAGTATTTAAGTATAGGATCTTCGCATAATTTGATTTTGAGATAGTCGAAAACTTTGTTCGTTAGTTCATCTAAACGGTTGGTCTTTCTTCGTCAGTATAGTCAATGGTTTAGAATGTTTAGCAAAGTTGCGTATAATTTTACGATAGTAACCTGTAAATCAGAGAAATTTGATCTGAGTAGCGTTTTTAGGTTGCGTAAAGTCTCTAATAGCCTGCAGTTTCTTAGGATTTGGTTTCACTCCGCCCGCTGTCACCATATGCACTAGATATTCGAGTTCGGATTTGAGGAATTCGCATTTGTCGTCTCTGAGTCGTTGGAGAACTATTGTTAAATTTCTGTTATGTTTTTCTATTGTACTACCGAATATAATGTATATTAAACAGTATTTTTCGATCAGTCCGTGTAGTGTTCAATCCATCATACGTTGAAAGGTTGCGGGTGCGTTCTTTAAATCGAAGAGCATGCGATTGTAGTGAAAATGTCCGTCAGTCGTGGAGAAAGCTGTGTACTTTTTTTACTGTTGGGGTTCATTGGGATTTGATGGAATCCAGCGGAGAGGTCTAGAGCGGAGAACTTTACATTGCCTAAATGTTGAAGAATTTCATCTTAGGGAATGGGTAAGCGGTTTGATCTGTGTGTTCATTCAATTTACGGAAGTCTATAACGATTTTCCATTTTTGTTTACCTGTCCCATCGATTTTTTTGGGTACTATCCAAACTGGGGCGTTAAATGGTGAGTCGGATGGTTCTATTATACCTTTTCCTAACATTTCGTTAACTTGTTTATGGATTTCTTGTTTATGGCATTCGGGAGGTTTGCAGGATTCAATGTTAATAGGTTTGTTTTCAAAGTAATTTCATGTTCAGTTAATTGTGTCCTTGGTCTAAGGTAAAGATATCGTGATAGTTACTAATGATTTTGAGTATGACCCCTTATAGCTCGGCTCGATGTGATCTGTTCTTAGTTTTGAAATAAGATTTTGAACGCGTGGGGAGTTCGGTTTGTTCACATTTTTACAATTTGTATTAATGTTTTGCTCACCAGTATTGAAGGAATGAATGCGAGTAACTTCATTTCCTAGCTTTTGGACCTGTGTGACCCTGGCTCCTGGTTTAAGTTCTAGTTGAACTGGTGTGATCTGTAATGGCAGTTCTTGGTTATCAAGTAATAATGAAACGTTGTTAATTTGACATCGGTATTGTTTGAGGAAAGGAAGTCCGATAATCCCGTCTTCGATCAAAGGAAAATCTGAAGCTATAACAAAGAAGGTGTGATTTTTGTTAAAGAGATTGAATTGAGTGGTTCTGTTTAGATCGTGTCTTTCATTGCCTAATAGTATAGTCTGAGATTTGGTTAGAGTCGTAGTTATACAGTGTTCTTTGATCATGTTTACTCCTGATCCTGTGTCCAGTAAGAATCTTGCGGTGTTTCCATTGATTCTTCGTAGTCGCACGTGTTGAAGTTCTCCGGGGTTATAGTTGACTCGGTTGGCAGGTTGCTTTGATCTTGTCGTGTGGGCTCGGTGAGGTTGTTTACTCGGAGTGGTATTTTTCCGAATTGACGATGTTGAAAATTTCGCAGTTGATAACATTGACTCTGGTGGTGGTCAGATTTCTTGCAATGTTCACATGTAGGTGGTCGCGGGACTGGCGCAAGTAGGCTTAATCTTGGTTGAGGTGCTTCAATAAGTCTAGGTGTTAGATTTTGAAAGCAAACGTTACGTTGATGTGGTGTCGAAGTAAAGTTGCTTCTAGGCGTTGTGAGTTTGGGTCGATTTTCTTTCATTATTCCACGTTGATTGCTCGTTTTGGGATCACAAGCAAGCACTGTTTGACCAATTTCTCCGCATAGATTGGTGATGTACATATGGAGAGCTTTTTCATTGGCTTTTTGTATGGCTATGTGGCGTGAAGTCGCTCCCTTGTAACGGCTTTGTACTGCGCACTGTAATTCACTATGGCGTCGGAAACGGTTAGAGAATGCTTGGACGCTTTCGGTAAGGCCTTGCTTACAGTCATTTACAGTTACTGGTATGAAAACTTGAGTTCTGAGTGCCTTAAAGAGTTCGGAATACGTGTCGATCTTGGTGTAACGTATACTACGTTCGGCTTGATCAAGTATCTTTTCTGCGAGTATAAGTTGAAGTAATAAAGTAGGTTCAGAGCAGGAATTTTTAGCGAGTTGCATCTTTCTGATAAAGTCTTCGACGCCCATGTCGTTTTTAACGTGACTTGATAATGCGTATCATTTCACAAGCTTTATTCATTGTGTTATCGGTTGTTGGTGGTTCGGCGGGTATGCGGTATCCGACTTCGGCTTCCTCTGGTAGATGTCGAGGTCCATGGCCTTCTTTCTCGTCAGGTGACATTATGTCGCAAACGTTGTTCGTGCTCTGAGTGGTTAGCTACGTCCATCTGTGTGGCGAATTTACAAATTTCTTTGAGCTGTTTATCGAATGTTTCTTCCAGGGACGGGTGAGGATCTCTATTCTCTTGTTTTGTTCTGACTGTCAAGCTATTGTCTGCCTTGACGTATGCATTTGCTCCAATCGCTCAAGTATAGCAGCGAAGATGGCTTGCACATCGGTTTATTTTGTATGTTGGACGAAGATGGTTGAATGATTCGTCGTTCGAAGAGGGGATAGGTGCAGGGTTTCGATAATTACGAAACCAATTGTTATCTTGAGCGTTCTTTTGATCCGTAGCGTCCAGTGAGGATTGGCTCTCGTAGTCCCTGAGTCCTTTGTTCCGTAGAATAAGGTGGTCAGTTTAGTTGCACTTGAATAGCTTTTAATGGATCCTGATAGGATCGCCAAATTGTCACGGGATTTATTACCACGGTGAGTTTAAGAAAAATTAACACTTGGCTAACTCTAGAGTCAGACTCTAATACTCTAAATATAACACTTTTTAATATCAAATGCCAATGTGTATAACCATGTATGATTATAATAATGAAGGGATCTTGCAGAAGCACAAACTAGAAAGTTAAATTTGGCAAAAATGCGAAAATGCGTTTATTCATGTTTTGACTTGGTATATATATGATTTCATGAGATAGAGAAGGGGTATCTTATCTTTGGTAAACATGCTGATTCTTGGGTTAGTTTCAGAGTTAATAGTGGACCTTGGATGAATTTGGATGATAAGGCCGTCTTCACAAAAGCGTAGTTGCAGAAACCTAAAAGTCTCACATGGTTGCTAGATTTTGTCCTGTCCGTCGACTCGATGAAATAGCTAACAAGCGAAATAGGCGAGTTAGAGGATTTTGTATATGTCTCCGAATTCGCCCGAGCTCAAAATTATCCGAGCCGACCCGAAGTATCAATCACTCGCATTTGAATCATTTGAGCAAATTTTTATTTAAATAATAAGTAATAAACAATAATTAAAAGTTTAATTTTTATTTAAATAAAATTTATTTAAATAAAATCATTTAAATAATATCAAAAATAACTTAATCCATATTTTTGATTTTCAAGAAAGTATTTTCAAGAAAATATTTATTTCATATTTGAGTTAGATAAAGCAAAAATAATTTTTTTAAATTCTCATATCCGTTATATTGAATATGGAAAAATCGAATAACAAAGTCACACAAATAATATCGTTGCTTTTCATAAATATAATTTGTTGAATTTTGATTAATTCTCTTTTCGATAAATTTTCGTGATAGAAATATAAATATTGCATTTAAAAACAGTTACAAAAATACAATAATAAATATTAAAGCCAATGGAACATATTATTGATGACATGCTATTCTATTCTTTTATTCATTATTGCTACGTTATGAAATAATAAGAAAACTAAAATGAAAGAAAGGCATGCTGCATATAAATATACCATAACATCATTTTTTTCTATTTCTTTTATTAAAATTCGTTCAAGTTTCACGTCATTGTTTTGGAAAAATTAGTTATAATTCATGAAAATTTGGCTTTATCAATGATTACAACGGAAAGTGGCTGCTGATCTCTGCGTGCCTGTTATGTTTGGTGTTCTCTAAAAACGGTTGGCATCGATCACTGTATTAGTGCTTAATAATTTCACCTTTTTAGCGCAATTACGTCAGAGCAATCAAACAGCTCAAAACTGTTCAAAGTGATTGGCCCGGATTCGCCATCACTTTTCTATAAAACAGGCCGCCGTCAGCGGGAAAGACAGTGTGTAAGATAGTGTAACGTTAAATTCAGTGTGTTACTATATTCAACAGTGCGTCAGTGCGTATCACTGCGTATTACTGAGTGCGTATCACATCCGTGCGTTGTTACACAATTTGGGCTATAGTTATTATCACTGCTGTGGGTAATCGCTACTTCATTGTGAGCTATAGTAATACGTCAGTAATATGTTATATTACTATCACACTCACATATTGTACAGTCCACTTCTCGCGATCTCCGATCATTTATCGGAATTGTATCATTCTTCACTTTTATTCTATATTTATTATATTCATACATGGTCGCTATGAATCTCAAATACAAGCGTGCGAATCGCGATCATACCGCTTGAAGCATCACTTAAAAATTTAGTTAGTTAAAAGTTGTTTTTAAGAATGCTCAATACAATATAAATCATTTATACATAAAACCATGTATTAATAATTTTAAAATTTTAACTTATTATATATTGGAAAAAGTTATGATTCGTAAAAGATGAATCTCTTTCTGATATATAATAGAATGATTTCGGTTAATAATAGCTTCACATTTCGATATCTTTTCTTCATTTTATTCCGCCTTATTCTTTGCCTGTTTTGGTTTTACCTTCTTATTCTGCTCATCTCTTTCATCCTTAACCTCTCTCTCTACTTCTGTCCTTTTTCTGCACCATTTATATAAACCTGCTTCACTGCTCTCCGTCCCTCCCTTCTTTTCTTTCACAGATTTCTCCACTCTTATTCCTCCTTTTATATTCCTTAATTTTCTACTCCTTCTCACCATCACTAAAACATCTTTTTTATCGACTAAGCTCACTTTCCTATTACCGATCCCCAGTAGACGGCACTGCTTTCGTTTCTCCAACGCTGTATTTTCTAACCTCACTTTTTTTCCTTTTTAATTTCCTCCTTACCCCTGTTTTTCCCTTTAACTTCTGTCACCTACTTCCTTTTCTCCCTAAATTCAGGCCTCCTCCTCTCTACTTCCACCTTCCAATCCTCGTATAATCATCTTTTTCCTTCTAAAACTACTCAAAATTCACTTTCCTTTTCTCTTACAGTCACTACTCTTAAAGTCCAGCCTCGACCTCCTATTCTGTATTAAAGACACTGTTCTGGGGCAGAACAGAACCTTCCGAGGCGGTCAGCCAGGCCAATTCGTAAGAAATGACCCTACCGAGAATTGCCAGATGTCCTGTCATACTCTCATCCAAGGACACTTTCTCTGGACAGTATGTGGAAAGGCTCGGTAGGGTAGAAACAAGGCCCAGCCTGGTGACAAAGCCTCCTTGGCCGGCGCCAGAAAGTCGCATTCTATTCAGAAGATCACGTAGATGCAGCGGACAGTCAATCCGAAACAGTGACACGCAGTCAGTCAGTCAGTCAGTAACTTCACATCATTCACGAGGAGAGCTATCGTGCCCTCTCCCGACTCGTAACACACCTACAATCCACATCTGTACACTATTGAAATATAAGTATTTATACTATATCTCGTCATTCATTCCTAAAAACATCTCTCCGGCGGCTGTAAAAGGCACGACGAGAGAACGACCAGCGAAGCGGGAAGCAACTACCGTTCACCGCCGCGCTCGCTGTAACAGACATGTTTATTGAACTTTGAACGAAATCAGGGTAACAAAACTATTAACACGCTTCAATATTATTGCCGTGCAAGAGAAATAAAGCCGTGGTTAGTGTATCAAATCAAGGTTCGAGCACTTAAAGGCAAGTAGTTTAGTGCTACCCCCGACACAGTGGGATTCTGAAGAATCGCCGGATTACGAAGGACATTAGACTACAAGAACCTCACTTTGTCCTTTCAGACGAGGCTGCAGTTCCCTGATTTGACACACTGATAACGAAAGCTTTACTCTAGTGCAATAATAGTAAATGAACGAAAGAAGAAAGAAGAGAAAAGATATCTAATTTCGTCCCAAGTTGAATAAACGTTGTCTTTGTGCAGAATGCGCTCACAATGAATTTACAGATATTCACTATCTTATAATTAACTAAAACTAAATGTACGTAACTTAAAGCTAAGATGCACGCATTCCACGATGTCACAGTGAGTCGTCCCACGGTGCCCCGCTGGGAGGTCTAACAGTTTACTTATCAACTAATTGTCTCTAGTTCAGTTTAGACTGTGAAATAAAGAAAGGAAAGAAATTTGCACAGTCTAAACTGAACTGCATAGTTCTTAGTTTGATATCATTTTACAAACTTTAATGTTTAGATATCAAATTTGGTCAATTGCCAATTGATCAATTACCAAGATCAATGACCCATCACGTGGAGATGACTACGCATGGGTCCCATTATAGTGTATTATAAATCAGTACTGTTTTATATATTTATCACACGAGTCGCGAGTTACATTTGTATTGAATTTAAGTAATTTGTTTGGAATGATATTCGTAAAATAAGGCATAATTGTTTGATTAATCTAATGATTAATTTAAGATATTAAATAAATATTCTTATTTGACAAATTAATAGTAAAAGTCTGAATTATTTTACATATTAATAATAAATATTAAATATTTTTTCCAAATTTTTTTTCCAAAAGGAAATATTGTAAGTATCTAATAATATTTAAATAGCAACAGTATTGTTAGACTAATATTGCCTATATACATGCAGAAATTTAACGTATGTTACGGTAATTACTAAAGAATGGTAACTTTCAAGGTATATCTTGTACGACTACGATACAAGTCATGATAATCGATCTCATATTCTAGTTCAAATAATCATGATTAAGTATTAACCCGTGCGAACCGTCGTAGCGATAGGACGTTATCACGGGCTCCGCAAGTAAATACGGTGTAATACAGTGTCACGCATTTGAGTGTGCCGAGTGCAAGAATAACGATTGTGTATTCATTTATACATACTCTCACGCTTTCAAAAGTGAGCAAAGAATATTCTACTACAACCGCATTAATGTAGCAAAATAGTGGTGGTATTATGCACTAATGCCCCGCACTAATGCTCCAAACCCAGATAGAAAGAGCTTCTTTTTTTTTTTTATGCTTTGCAGGTAGTCGGTGAGTTTGCAATGCCTCGGGCCGGGTGGCCCCCGTAACCTGCATAAAGAGTGAGGAAGATTAGTTGGGGATGTTTAGTTTGTTCAAGAATTTTTCTTATGACGGAGGTAGTGATCACAGGAAAAATTTCAAATGACCTGCTGTTTTTTGAGAAGTGATAGTTCATGAGGTGTGCGGTTAGCTCTAGTTGTTTAGCGCGTACCTGGGTAGTTTGGTTTTGATTTTAAGTGGTAGTTCTCTTACTTGATAGTTTCCCGTATTTCTGTAAAACGGGTTAGGGTGGTTGTGGTCGTATGCGAGAAATTTCTGTATGAACTGCTCGATTATGGGGATGTTTGCTAGATGATGAAGCTGGGCTGTGGTGGTATCTCGCTGCTTGTCTAATATGATTCCAAGGAATCTGCTTTGAATTATCTGTACTCTGTTAATATGGGTCTTGGCTGTAGTCGCCCAGATTCCGTGTCCATACGTTATTATTGGGCGAACACATAATGTAGAGAATGATTTTTATCCTTTTATGGAGTTTGCTGTTGTTGGCGATGTATGGGTAAAGCCGAGATAGTGTTGGGTAGGGTAGGTTAGTTTCCTTTTCTATGGCTGAGGCCAATGTAAGTTTATTGTCTAGCGTGAGTCCTAGGGATTTAGCCGTTCTAGTCCATGGCACCTCGTGCCTATTGATATTGACTTTCTGTTGGAGTTTGATGTTTTTGTGAGTGAATGTTATAGCCTGCGTTTTTAGTGGGTTAATTCTGAATTGCGATTTTTGTAGGTACCCTGAGATGATGTCAATGTGAGTTTGGAGATACTTTGTTGTGTTGGGCTCCAGGAGGAGGCATAAATGTCGTCAGCATAGATCGCTAGTTGTGTATTGAGAGTGGTGGGAATGTCATTAATATAGATGTTGAAGAGTGTGGGTCCGAAAATTGACCCCTGTGATACTCCAGCTTTGACGGCTTTAGTTGAGGATCTAGTTTTCTTGATGGCCACGTACATCTTCCTATCCTGTATGTAGTTTCTGTGATGTATATATTGTTATGTGTGTAAGTGTATATTGTGCAGCTTTTGCAGAAGGGCTTCATGACAAACGGTATCAAATGCTTTTTCAAGGTCTAGAAGGACGAGCTGTGTAATTCTTTTCTTGTTGAGTTCCAGTGTAGCATATTCGATGACTCTTTGCAATTGTTGAATACATGAGTGCTTTTTCCGGAATCCAAATTGTTGAGGGATGATGATGTCGTGTTTTTTGAGGTAAGAGGTTAGTTGGATGTGTATGATTTTCTCTAGTACTTTACTTAGTGTGTTGAGTAAACTGATGGGTTTGTAGTTGTGCGGTTTTGTTTTAGGTTTACCGGGACTGGATATATTTTTGCCGTTTTCCTCTACTTTGTACGTAGAATTCTTTCGGTAGGTTTTTTAGTTCTATGTTAGTTATTTGGTCAGGTCCGGGTGCTTTGTTATTTGGGAGTTTTTTGATTATTTTGTATACGGGGTGACGTTTAAGTAATTTGGGGGATATGAACTGGTTTCTGTTATTGTAGGTTCATCCTTTTTGGGAGGAGTTGGGTTATGAGTGTTAGTTGGATTATGTGTGCCTTCGAAGCATTTTTCTAGGGCTTCAGCTTTATCGTGGTCTGAGTAGTGCGTGCTTCCGGTGGTCGAGTCGGACAGTGGGGAGGATATTTGGGTTTTTGCGTTCTGTTATTTTTTATGTTTGCCAGTGGTCTGGTTTGTCTTTTTTGCTAAGTTTGTTTTGCCATGCAGTGTTTTGAGTCTCATTTATTTTTTTTGGTTAATAGATTACGGTGAAGTTTGTGCAGGCGATGCCCGGTTTTTTGATACTTGCGACTATGCTTGTTTCTTTCTCTTATTAATTACTGTAGAATCAGGTCAGGTTTGTCTTTCTGCGGCTTCGTGGGTTTTGGTAGCTTTAAAGTACGAATGTTTTATGTTTCTCCGTAGTACTTCTATCTATTTGTCTACGTCGTCCTGATTTTGGACGTTTTGGTTAATAGGGAAGGTGTTATAAATTTTTTCGGAAGTGGGGCCAGTTTATGTATTTGTGACGGTTTCCCTTTATCGTTTTGCCAATATATAGTGTTAATATTACAGGGAGGTGGTTGGGAGATCGTCGATAGTTTGTCCGTGTGTTCGAAAGGCACGTTGGTAAGGGAAATGTCCAGGTTTGACGGGTTGCAGTTAAGAGTACATGGGGGAGTGGATGATGTGGTATCGTCCAGACTCTGTGTGTTTTTTGAGCGTGGAATCATTTTTGTTTCTATTGGTTATTCTAGGTTTGGTGCTTCGCGTTGAAGTTCCCTTCGGTAATATACATATTGTGTGTGGTTTTATATGTGATCTGGTCAAGCTCCTCAGGGGTGATTATGTGTTTGGGGGGGACGTAGGCAGCCGTGACTATGAGAGTTGCAGATACT
Source organism: Tetragonisca angustula (assembly GCA_036937485.2). Classification (NCBI taxonomy): domain Eukaryota; kingdom Metazoa; phylum Arthropoda; class Insecta; order Hymenoptera; family Apidae; genus Tetragonisca; species Tetragonisca angustula. Next base: position 141,875 of record JAWNGG020000095.1, on the reverse strand, counting down.
TTGAGTTTAACTGCGGTGGTTTCCATGGAGGAGGAAGTTGGTTGGGGGTAATCTTCCGCGGGAATTCTGTTGTTTGTTGCAATCAGTACACCCCCACGGGAGGGTTCGCCTGAGTTAACAATACGGTCTTTTCTCCGGATTTGGTAGTTCTGGAGGTGGAAGGAGTTTCTGGGGGAAAGCCAGGCTTCAGTGATGATTGCTATGTCTATCTGATGGTCGTATAGAAATTTATGGAGCTCAGGTTGTTTGTTTAGGATGCTAGTAACATTCCATACCATGATCTTGAGAAAAGATTTAGCGGCCAGATTCAAGCTGTTTAACTATGAGAATGGTTACCTTGACTCTTTTGATATTATTTGTGCAATTTACATAATATTTTTGTATTAAATGATTCTGAGAAAGGTATCTAACTCGGAGTCCTTGATCTCCTCTAGAGTATTACTAATTGGATTTGGTGTTTTAGTTCGAGATGAGAGAGGTTCTATTGGGGTTACGGGTCGTGAGAGAGCATTGGCGTATGTTATTGAGGGGTTGCATATCCCTGAGGGATATGGAGGGATTTTTCTGGTTGTAGGGAGGGGTGGGAAATTGTGGGTGAGTTAATGAGTGGGTTGATAAGGGTGTTGGGGTGGGATTTTATGGGATTTCTTCTTTTCTTCGATGCGAGAAGGGCAAGACATTGTGAGTAGTTTACCGTGTGGCTCCCCTTACAGTTTGTGCAGGTGGCCGGGGTGTCTGAGGTTTTAGTGCACTCCTTCGTGTTGTGGGGCCAACGCATTTTACATAAACTGCATTCTTGTTGCAGTTCATGGAGAAGTGTCCATGCGTCTTGCAGCGGTAGCATTGGATTGTTGGCTTACGGGATTCGAATTTTTCCCAGTAAACCTTGATGTGCTCTATAAAACGGACTTGGTTCACGTTGGCAAGAGTTATGCCGGGGGAGAATGTGACTTTGTAGACTGGGTATTTCGTATGAATGGGGATTTCTATGCAGGTTATGGGTTTTAGGCCTTGGGACTTGAGGCTGTTTGTTATAGTTTTTGTGTTAAGCTGTATTGGGCCCTTGAGCACTACTGAGAGGATTTTTTCGGAAGCTGTGGTATGGAACTGAATTTCTTGCTTTCAGCAGACGTCTTTGAAATTAGTAAAGTCTTCTATTTTTTGAAATAAAAACTTTAGTTTCTGTGAGACGTATTTTATATGGAATCTATCCCCATAACTTGTTTTTAGTGCTTTTAGCAGTTTATTGTGGTTTATGTTTCCATGCAGATATATAGGCGGTGGTTTTGTATTACTGGGAGAGGATAAGTTTGCGGGGAAAGTATTGGAGTCGCAGGATTCTTCATGAGCGTTATCAGCTTCATCGTCACGTAAGAGGCAGTCGGAGAAAATTCTGTATCGGTTATGTGTGGGGACGGTTGGATTACACTCTATACCCGTGTCGATGATAGTGGTGGGCTTTGAATTGGATAGCGATGTAGATCGTCTCCGGATTGTTATATGTTGCGGACCATAATCTGTGGCTCTTCGTTTGGCCGCTGGCCAGGCTTCAGGCTTATCTGCCTCCGTGTCCGTGGCTTTATGCTCTAGCACTCTGGAGTAGAAGTTCGTGGGTTGGCACACATGTGTCACTATGGCACTGTTGTCTTGGTGTAGCACAGATCACTCGATAGATGGGGCTGACTTAAGAGCGAACCTCTTCCTTCGAGAGCTAACTCGCTTCTGAATCTGCGATCAGAAAGAGCTTCATTAGCCGAAGATTCTTATGTCTGGACATAGACAGGAGCAGCCAATACAAACACAAATCTAGATTAATACATGGACAACATTGAGAGAAACATGGACTGACAACAAGCTCCTAGACGAAATAACAAACGAAGCGGGGAAGTAGCCTACACTGATTATGTCCCAAAGCGAAAATAATCCTAATAATGAACGATATACAAATAGATTTTCTATTCTAAATTCGAATGTAACGAATCCTACTGCACAATTGGAAGAGTACGTAAACAACACAGAAGACAAGGTAAGAAAACCTCCTCCAGTCTATATCGAGAATGTAGTTAATTATTCATCAATGATAAACTGTATACAAACAACTATCTCTAAAGACGAATTTGTGTGCAAAACTTTAGCCAATAACTCGGTAAAAGTTAATACAAAATCGGCAGATTCTTACAGGAAGTTAATACATCTTCTTAAGCAAGGTAATGTAGAATATTATATGTATCAACCGAGAGATGAAAGAGCATATGGAGTAGTAATCAAAATCCTGCACGCTACCATACCCACAGATGATATAAAAGACGAACTACAAAGTATAGAATTCAAAATTCGTAACGTCGTAAACATTCGAAACTGGAAAACAAAACAACCATTGGCACTCTTTTTCACTGATCAAGAACCAAGCGAGAATAATAAGAATATTTACGAGCTAAAATCTCTACTAGGAACAAAAATCATAGTGGAACCCCCACGGAAAAAAAGAGAAATTCCGCAATGCCATAGGTATCAGGAATATGGTCACACAAAATCCTATTGTATAAAAGCTTATTCATGTGTAAAGTGTACTGATAATCACCAAACAGAAGAATGTACTAAAAGTAAAGACCTTCTACTTAAATGTGCTCTATGCGGCGGTTTACACCCTGCTAATTATAAGGCGACGTATACAGGAAGTTGCAAAGGACAAGGAGTAAACCAGTAAAAACAGAACGTCCATTCCGTAGCCAAATAGCAAGGCAAAATGTGAGTTATGCTCAAGCTATAAGAGGTATCTCACAACAAGCCAAGATAGACATGAATCATAACGAATAGAAAACAACACTGGTGCAATGTTTGTTCAATTCTTGGGTAAGTTCGAAGTTTAACCAATTGATGAATCAAAACAACATGATCATCAATCTACATCTTTCATTGGTAATAAAAACATTCACATTCAAGATTAAATGGGTCTCTGGAAAGCGAACGGCCTGGCACAACACCGCCAGGAGATAGAGGTTTTTCTCAACGACATCCTCTTGGTATCAGAGACCCATTTTACAAACAGAAACTATTTCAGTATTCATAAATATAAGACATACCACACTCAACACCCAGATGCAACAGCCCACGGAGGGACCGCTGTAATAATCAGTGAAAAAATTCCACACTTGGATGAAGAGGACCTGCAAGCAACAAGTATTAAAATAAAAGACTCTAGCGATTCCTTGACAATAGCTGCTATATATTGTCGACCACGACACTCTGTAAAAAAGGAACAATTTGAAAAATTCTTTGATTATTTAGGGAGTAGTATCAACTCCAAAGGTAGAGAGCTGCATAAAACACTCTCAAGAAGAGGATACAGTCATATAAGCACCAGTAAACCCATCTATTGGCCTACAGATACATCTAAAATTCCATACCTATTAGATTTCTTCGTCACGAAGAGAGTCTCACTGAACAAGGTCAATGTTGACCCAAGCTAGGGTCTTTCGTCCGACCATTTGCCAGTAATCCTAACAGTAAACTCTAGCATAATCGAAAAGGAGAGAAAAGCTTCATTATAGCAGAAACGGACTGGGAAAAATTCAGGCAACTAATAGATGGAAATATATCCCTAAATATCTCACTAAAAACTGAAAACGACATTGACGAAGCCACAGAAGTGCTAATCACGAATATCATGCTGCATAGGAATCTACACCAGAGATTAAAAAGAAAGCTGAAAATATATCTAATTGGTCTAAGCATATAAAAGAAACAATTCTGAGAAAAAGAAATGCTAGATGTAAATGGCAAACGTCCCGACATCCGGAGGATAAAATCAAATTAAACAAAATAAGAGTTAAAAAAGCTCCTATATCGAATAAAAAAATCAAAACATACAAGAGGAGTCTTTCTGTATATCCAAAGATGATTACTTTTTGTGGAAGGTAACAAAGAAGATAAAAAGACCGACAACACACATCACTCCAGTTCGTTGAGAAAATAATACATGGGTTAGAAACGACAAGCAAAAAGCGAAGAGCTTTGCAATACACCTCTCCAAGGTATTTACTTCTAACACAGAAACGACAACCGACGTAGAGGATGACGATATGCAAATAAATATAATAATTAAATGTACTATTACAAATGTATCAATCTATCAAACCCAAGAGAAGTAGGAAGAGTTATGACCTAATAAATGCAAAGGTGCTAAAGGAATTACCCAAGAAGTAGTAGCCATAATCCAAATATACAATGCGATTATCAGAATACAATACTTCCCTATACAGTGGAAATACGCAAAAATCATACTTGTTGCAAAACTGGACAAACCACCTAAGGAATTGACATTCTACAGACCAATCTCTTTACTCCCTGTATTTTCAAAACTATTTGAAAAGCTCCTGCTAAAACGAATAAAACCTTTTTTAAAAGAGAATAATATCATATCACAACCAGTTCGGCTTCAGAGAACAATATTCCACAAATCCACCGTGTAATAAATATAATTGGAAAAAGCTTAGAAGAACGCAAGATATGTTCGTCAGCCATAGTGGACATAAGCCAAGCTTTTGATAAAATATGGCACACGGAACTACTGTACAAAATAAAACTTGCTCTCCCACATAACTTTTACTTATTATTAAAATCTTATTTAAACGAAAGGTACTTCTACGTAAGCATAAACGAAAGTGAATCAAAATACTATCCTATAAAAGCAGGAGTCCCACAAGGAAGTGTACTAGGTCTGGTCTTGTACCAGTTTATTCACAGCTGACCTTCCTTGTAGTGAAAACGTTACTACAGCCATATGCTGACGACACAGCAATCTTGGCTTTGCACGATAACCGTATTAACGCAACAAACTTATTACAAATATCTCTGGACGAAGTAGCTGCTTGGGCCAAAAAGTGGAAAATCAAAATAAACTCCGACAAACCCACGCATGTAATCTCCACGACAGGATATGTCTCGACTCCAGAAGTGAAGCTAAATAGTGCCACACTAAACACAAAGGATTGTGTGAAATATTTAGGCATGCATTTAGATAAAAGGTTCACATGGAAACATCACCTTAACAGCGAAAAGAAAACAAGCAAAATGAAAAAGCTCTACTAGATTCTTGGACGGAAGTCTCCATTAATTTTATATAATAAACTCCTACTATACAAGGTCGCCATTATCCCGATTTGGTTTATACGGGATTCAACTATGGGGTTGTGCTAAAAAATCAAATATCGACATCATACAAAGACTACAAAATAAGGCTGTCAGAACAATGACATCACACCTATCCATTTTTGTTCGGCATCCCACCGGTTCAGTGCGATAGATTTAACTCTCTGCAGTCCATCTAACCCAAAATATGGAACACAGTCGATGATTTATACCCACTTCCCAATAAAGGTAACACACAGTCTGAACCGAAGCAGCGAATCCTACAAATCACCAAAATGAAAGTTTCAAGAAGCCAACTGGGAACTGTACCGTGAGTCGCTAATAAACTCATATTTCCAATTTGTATCACTAAATTCTATCAATTCTAATGCCATAAACAGCTATGGAACAACTAACAGAAGCTATAATAGAGGCAGCCAACATAGCTATACTGAAAGCAAAAAAAACTAATAACCAAATTCAGCCTATGTGAAACGAACAGTGTTCACAAGCTATAAAAGACAGTAAACACACATTCAACAGGTACAAAAAACATAAAACTACAGAAAACATAAAACTACAGAAAACCTCGCCAACTTTAAAAAACTCAGAGCAATAGCCCGCAAAACCTTAAAAAACAGGAAAAGACAGGCATGAATAAATTATGTCTCATCCCTGAACTCAACTACACCACTCTCATCAATCTGGAAAAAGATGAAAACAATAAAAGGGTCCACCACACAAACCGCGATACCTGCCTTAATAAAAAAAAAATAACTCACTCACCACAGATCCAAATTAAATCTCCGAAGCCCTAGCAATAACATTCCAAACAAACTCTAGCAATGACAATTACACCAAAGAATTCCAAACCTATAAAAAGGAAACGGAAACTAATCAGATGACATCCCTAACAGCAGACCTTGACCTACTTACCACATCCACTCTAAATATGCCTCTTCAACTTAATGAACTCCAACATTCCTTAAACAAGTGCTCGAATACCAGTCTAGGACCTGACGGAATACCGAACATACTCCTTTTTTTTTTTTACGCGAAGAAAATCTTTCATAAGACTCTTGGTTTTCCTGAGGGATAGTGTCGGATTCCTACCGATTAAAATCTCCACGATGGCCTTCCTTGTTCTGGTAACAGTATCTCCGGGGAGGTATTCTTCAGTGGACTTCTTGGAACCCCTGCCCCAAGGGTGTTATCCCCTTGTCGGCCGTGTCTATCCTGGGTTAATGTTGAGGATAAGACTCTCACCCCATCCTTCATAAACCCAAGGGTATTTGCACCTCTACATTAAATAATGCATCTTATAAGTGCAACCCCCCCTTTTTAAGCTGGTGCATCTGCGCCAGCCTTAATGATTATATCACTGGGTGGGGCTGCGGCGGTTCATGAGCTTATCGAAGCTATCACGAGCCGCCGCGCCACCCCTATCCCGTGTTCTCTGGTTCAATGAAGCGGCGTTCTTTTCCTCCTGCGCCGCCTATCCAGTCTGGCCGGATCAGTTTGTTCGCGACTCCTCTCTTTGTCCTCCTTGATCCTGAGGACTTCCTCACAGAATGGGGAAATTCTCTTCTCTTATTGTCGCTCTTTAGGAGCGTACCAACTATCGAGGAAAGCGAGAAGTTTCCGCCGATAGCCCTCACTAGCACTTCACGATGTCTTGCGAACACGGGACACTCCGTCAGAATGTGCCGAGCAGAGTCATACTCCGCGTTACACTCCGCACACTCTGGGGACGTCTCTGCTCCTATCCGGCACAAGAATTCCCCGAAACACCTGTGTGCGATTAATAGCTGTGTAATTCAATACGTGAGTGTTTCCGGGCCATGCTGCATCCACTGGTCCCAGTGTTCAAGTATCGCCTCTACGATGGGGCGTCGCACTCCACTTCTGCGCATCAGTTCGTTCTTCCATTGCGCAGAGGCTCTGCATAGAGCCTGTTGTCGCCACCTACATACGCCCGCTTTCGTAAGTATTGTGCCGCTTCTTTTGGACGCCTGCACTTTTCGGAACACCACCGCATCCGTATTCGCCACCAGGGGGAACGGTATCATTCCGGCAAGTAGGATGGCGACCTCGCTCGAAACCGATCGATAAGTCAGTGTCACTCGAATGGCCAATCTTTGCAATCTGCATAAGGTCTTAATCCCTTTCTTCTTTATGAAGACCATACGGATGCCCCGTATAGGATCATTGACCTGATCACGCTAGAGTACAATCGTCTAGTTCTGATCTCCGGGCCACCTACGTTGGGAAGGAGGCGACTGAGGTGAGCGACCACTCCTTCTATCTTTGGAGACAGATTTCTTAGATGCGCCTCGAAATTCAAGCGACTGTCTAGAGTAATACCCAGATATCGCATACTTTCCTTCACTGGAATCCTCTCGTCCCCGACTTGTTCCATCCATGTTAACGGTGGTTGTTACCTAAGAGGCCGTGGAAGCAAAGAGACTCCGTTTTATGGGAGGCGATTTCAAGGCCCAACTTCGTAATGGACTTAGTTACTGCAGCTACTGCCGTCTCCATGACCCTGACCGTGCGGGTCCCCGGCGATGAGCAGCATATCGTTTGCATAACAGATTATATGGATTCCATTCGGAACCGCGGCCTTCAGGACTGAGTCAAAGTCCAGATTCCATAAAAGTGGACCCAATACTGGGCCTTGCAAGACGCCTCTCGTTATTTCCCGATGAACGGTAAATAACGTTGGCTTGTGCTCGCTCTGTACTGGATTGCTCTATTGGCCAGATAATCTCCAATGATTGTCCGCAGATACACCGGTAGCCTGTGTCGAACCAACGCGTTTTTTATTTTCGTCCACGGGAGGGAGTTCGTCAAAGGCATTGACAATGTCTAATGACACTGGCAGTGCTACTCCCCCTCCGGGACACCGCCGAACGAGCCAGGAATATCTCCCGGTCGATAGTCTCGATCGGCCCACCCGGAAGTCGTACTGGTCATCGGAGATATTCGGGCCTTCTAGATTTAAGTGTTCCCAGACTCGGTCCGTTACAACCTTTTCCAACATTTTTCCGATCTCGTTAATTAGGCAGATGGGCCGGCAAGATGATGGTGCCTCCAAGTCCTTTTTTTTCGGTTTTGGTATTAAGATCAGAGTGGCTGTCTTCCAAATTTCCGAAAATTTTCCGTTGGCCAGATAAATATCGAACAACCTTCCAATGCTGCTATGTAAGATATTAACGGTCATGGGAAGCACTCTGCCGGGGATACCGTCAGGATCTGGCACTGTTTGCCGCCTCTCCATCCTTTTAACGGCTCTAGAAAGTTCCTGGTCCATGATCGACGGTGACGGAGCACAGTGTTGATCTGAGAAGTTATATCTGCGCGGGAGTTGCAATCCAGATTCCATCCCGGCCCTGGGGAAGAGGGCTTCCAACACTTTCAGCGTTGTTCTACAAACTCTGTAATTGAAGGAGTTCTAGGGCGAAGAATCCCTAGTTCCCTAGAATCAATCTGTAGGGCGGCCCCCACGGGTTTCGGTTTACCTCACCGATCAGTTTCTCTCAAGCTTTGGCTTTGGTCGACTTAATGGCACTCTGGAGGACAGCTTCTCGATACTCGCCATACAGCCGTTCCTCGTTCCTCGGGTTTTGGTTTATTCTTTGTCTGCGGGCTCGTTGGAGTTTTCGCCGCGCCCTAAGGCATGTTGCGCGTTTGGCCTCAATCTCTGAGAACCACCAATACATAGCTCTCCTACCATTTGGTCGCGAGCGGGCCATCGTCAGGTCGCATATTTCGCTAAGTTTCCTCTGCATCCAGGAGACCTCCCGGTCTATGTCAGTTATGGTGTTCATCCGGTGGCCACGTCGCCACGAGAGTTGCAGCAGATCAATAGATCATCGGTCTAGTCTTTTTATTGCCCATCTTTTGGGTAGGCGAATCCCGCGTTTGTGTGCCCCTGCGAGCAGGAAGGTCCTTCGATGGATCCCGTGGTTTCTAGCGCGTTTGGGGAGGCAGAGATGCAACAGGACATACCGATGGTCACTGAGTGTCTCCGCCTCCTCCATTATTTTCCAGTGTTTCACCAGTCGTGCTGCTAGTGGAAGGGCCAACACGATGTCGACGATGGATTCCCCTGCCACCGTACACATGTGCACTCCCCTGTACATTTCCCCTGTTCAGAAGGAAGAGATTTGCACTCGCAGCCCACTGTATTAACGTCTCTCCCCTCGTGTCTGTCCATGCAGGGCCCCAGAGAGTAGCTTTAGCGTTAAAATCGCCCAAAACCAATACTTCGCGGAGAGGAAGACGCGCTAGGCCTTCTTTTAATCTGTCTAATGTTCTTTCGAAATGCTCTAGGCACCAACTCGGCGGTATACCCCAGCGACTCCAATCTTGCCCCACGACACTATTACATATCCGAGGCCGCGTTCGTAAACCCGGATTTTTTTTTCATTCTCTCTTCTCCTTGTGCTTATTTGTCTTACCGATTTAATATACCGTCTAGGGCCTTAATTCTCTCCACTCTAGAGGGACTCACTTTGTTGTAGATGGGATAGGACAAAATTCTTTCCCTTTCTCGTGTCCACTTCAGGTTGCTTTCCTAACCTCCTAATTCTCTTTCTCTGTTTTTCTTTCTTTCCATCTTGTCCGTTTTCGCTTCTATTTTTCCTTTTCTGATCTTCTTTGTCCCTTTTAAATTCTCTTTTCCCTTTTTTCTAACTCTCTTTTCTACCTTTTACACGTTTTCTTTCCCTTTTTCTATAACCCTTCATATTCACGTCTGCACGTTTCTCTTACTCAACTGAAAGTCGACATTATATCTAAGTCTAATTATATCATTCATAAAAATACCACAATTCGAACAATTTTTTTCTAATACTTTTAAACGAATGTTGTAGTCGAATAATCGAATATATGCTAAATTTTTCATCCCAATTTTCATTAATTTTTGTTTTAAATCGTTATATTCCTTCATTGATAAAAAAATGTACGTTATACGAAATATTGTCCATATTTTTTAATTTTAATTTTCATTACTAGTGCTGCAGTGCAAAACTCGCCTGAATCGGTACGACAGGATGTGATACGAAAATGATAAGGGGATTCTGAGACTGCCAATCGTGGACTGAAAAAATACAATGGAAAAAAAATACATTGCGAGGTCTATTTATATACCTCGTCTGTGCCTCTACTTTCTTGATCGACAGCTGCTAAAATTAAAGAAAAATATGAAAAAAGTAGTTTGTATTGTGGTAGTGGTTGTCATAGATGAGTGAAAATACATGATGTTTGTATGGAAGGATGAGTGTGGCGAGAGTGAGAGCATAAGAGTGGTGTGATGTGATCTGAGTGTTTAAGATATTCCAGGGCAGAAGAAAGAACAAATGAGAGAGATGTATGCGAGAACAGTTGAACGCGAGCATGGTGACGAAAAAACAAATCGGGAAGATGCCCAGTCGAGAGTTGGATAGACGCGAGGCTTGAGTGTAGCAGAGTATGAAAGTAAAAACAGAGTATGAGAGTTAAATATATGTATTTCGTAATTTCTATTAGATCTATCTCCAACTAGTGTGTTTATCAGTCCGATCCACTAACATGTATGACCCTCTGCGGCGGAACAGTATGAACAGAATGAGAACTAATTTTCATGGTGAGAAAAACCGGCAGATTGAGTGAGTATCTTATGCGGCCGGCAGCGGGGAAGAAGTTTGTTGTCTCTGCTGGAGATTTGATTTTTGAACTTACTTAAACCTACTAGGGTATTCAGAAGGCTGTGAGGGAAGGGTTGTTTGGAGTGTGATAAATTAGTTTTCCATTATTTGTTTATAAATATCTTTTTATTTGCGACGGTGAATTATATGTACTCTCACTTGCCATGTTATAATCACACGTAAGAATTATCGAAATTGCTTTCTTTAACGACTTTGCTCTCAGAACTATTGAAATTGGCGTTCGCATTCTCTCCATGATTTACTCTCATTTCCGATCCGCTCTCTATGAGGGACTAACAAAATCTCTCTTTTCTTTTTTTCTGTCGCCAAAAGGAAAGCTCGGTTCTCGATCTTGTGCATCCCCAATTGGCCAAGTCTTTTCCATCTTAAGCCAATTGGGTTGCCTTAGATTACACCGCCTACTTCTCGTCACGTACTCATCTCGGAAGCGCGGCGGCAATCTCTTCGGGAACGATCTGCTTACACTGTTTCTTTAGGTCTTTCGGCCTAGAATTTATATCGCGTGTAGTCTTGTTACTACGGCTCGAGTGCAGACAGTATCGTCTTCCATACAAAGATACAAACTTTGGCTTTACGCTTCAATAGTCTAACCATCATAGACTCTTCTAACTTTGTTTGGCCATCTGCTAACCGTTATAACTGTTTTATTGCCTATTGCTATATATATATAAATTCCATTGGCCTCTCTTGGCTTCTGCAAAATTGGTAAGCAATTTATTATATTCATGTGAAACTTCATAATAATGAATAAAATGTATAAAATCCTTACCATGGAACTTACTTCCATTGTGAATAAAACTCTAACAAGTCAACTTTTGACTGCCTATAAAAGAGAAAAGTTCAATCTAATTAGAATACACTTATAAATTTGAGTAATTTTAACTTATTATAAATTATATTCTCAAAATACTTAACAGTTTTTTAATATTTCATTATTAGTTTATACTCGTTATGTCAACATTTAATTCAACAAGGAAAAAATTGAATCATTAATAACACAACCTAAAAGAAAAAATAAAAATAAATTATTGTAAATAAATTATTATTTATATTTCAAAAAAAAGAAAAAAATACAAGAAATGTACACAAATAAATAACGAAATAAATAGTAACATAATTAAAGGTTACTACCGTATACATAAGTAACAAATCAAATATAATAATGCAAAACAGAACTCTAACAAATTAATTTTTGACTGTTTATAAAGAAGAGAAAAATCATTCAATTTTGTTCTGTAATACTCTCAGGCCTGTCGTATTGGCGCACACGAATTAATTGTGGCTTGTACCATTTGTGAACAATAGACAAATAGAAAAACCTCCTTCATTCCTACTTGTCTCTGTCATTTCTTTCTTTTTCAGATGTTAAACGAGTTCCACCATTCGCTTTTTGGAAAAAAAATTAAATATACCTTCATATCGACTTTTTAAATAAAATATAATAGAGTAATATAAAAATATATAATATTAATTAATTGTTAAGATCTTAGTCTAGTCGTAAATTATGGAATTACACATGTGTTGTGGCTAAAGCATGTAGTACGCCAAAGCGATGTGCGATTAACAGTTCTCATGATACAGAGCTTTTCTGAAAAATATACATATAAGCAGAAATATCTTGAGAACCAGGACGAAACTTTTTTTGCTGAAAATTTGGATTTCGTATGAGGAATACAAGAAAGTCGAACAGGAGGTTCATCAAATTGATGCGACCAGCGGTTTTCACGATGCAGAGGTTTTTTTTATAAAATATTTAAGCGGGAATATCTTGAGAAACAGGAGGCATTTCTCACTGAAAAATTCGGATCTTGTATTAGTAGAACATGACGCTCTAGGACAGTGGTTTTTTGGAAAGGGCCAGATCGTAGAAATTTTTGGCTCGTCGGGCCAGGTAGCAAATTCGAAGGTATTTACATACAGTCGCGTCGGTATTTATGTTGACGACGGCAAATTTGAAGGATGCGTTGTTTTTTCTGCTATGTTGACGTTCTTACATGACTTAAAAATCTTTTGTTTTCTATTTACATTAAGTGTGGTTAATGCCTCAGTTGCCTGCAAACAGCTGAAGCATTAGCATTATAATAAATAAAGTTACTGTACATTTAAGCATTTTTTGTCAAATATAGACCTGACGGAAAATAAGTTGACGCAATAATACTTCTATTTTATGAATGAAATATCATCAGCTTATAATTATTTTTTAATTTCATTAGTAGACTAATGATTTGTAGCTTATTTTCACACATTTTTTTCTTGACGATAAGTACTTTTTATTTAGAGTATGCCGAAAACTAGAGAGCTACAAGTATTCGACAGGTTACACATTTATAAAAGAAGGATGGAAGGAAAAAGTTTGCAACAAATTGCACATGTTTGAAATATCAAAAGAAGATGTTAGGAAGATACGCCAAAAATTACAAAAGACAAGTAAACCTGAAAATTCGGTGAGATCGAGTGGAAAAAGGAAAACAACTGCTCGCGAAGATCGGCTAATCACTAAAGAAGTAAAAAAACATCCGTGAAAATCTTTGTCTACCAATATCGATCACGCAAATCAAATCTCTCATTAATGTGGGATAGGCAGTTCTGGGAAAGGGCCTAAGACTTTCCCTGGTGCTCGACTGCAGATGTGTACATAAACAATAAGGAAAATTAGGCCTGGGTCTTGAGATTGTTTATGGCCAGCCCTTCAGGCCTAACGTCTAAGGCTAAGAGTATGGATGCGTTTGCGTGTATATGTGTATGTGTGTACGAGTGATGAATTTTGTGCAGAAGAAAAGCAGTGAGTGTCGAGAAGTCAGACAGCGAGTGTCGAGAAGTCGAGACGTAAAAGAGAACAGAATATATCGAGAGTTGTGAGAATTAAGAACTCAGTGTACATCGTTATTCATTATTTATATTAATAAACCAATCTTATTTATTCAATTCCAAATTAACAACCATTAAATAAAATTCCTATAAATTGGGATCTCGTCCGGGATACCTAAATATTAGTGACTCAGCCGAGATTCCTACATTAATGAAAGCAATATTTATGGACGGATATCTAAAAATAGACCATACATTTCAAAAGTGAATGCACTGAAACGTTTAAAAAAAAAAACGTTTAAATTTTGCTAAAAAAACATTACAATAAGCCGATTTCATTTTGGAAATCGATAATTTGGAGCGATGAATCGAAATTTGAATTGAATTCAAACAAAAGGAAAAAATATGTATGGAGCAAAAAAGGACGACGCTTTCAAACAGACACTAATAACACCACTGTCAAACACAGTAGTGGGAATATAATGATATGGGGTTGTTTCAATGACACCCAAGTAGGAAATTTAACTATTATTGATGGAAAACTGACTGCTGCCAAATATATTGAGTTATTAAATGAAAATTTATTTCAATCAATTGAAAAATTTGGAGTTGACAGGGCCTACGTGTTTCAATATGATAACGACTCGAAACACACAGCAAAAATAGTTAACAAATTTTTCGAAATTCGTGCTCCCTTGGCCACTTTAGAGCCCGAATTTAAATCCTATACAGCATCTATGGGATGAACTTGAGCGACAAATTCCAAAAAATCAAAGATATACAAAATCGAAATTCATTACAGCCATAGAAAGCAAGTGGAATGAAATTACGGCAGATACACTGAAAAAATTAATAAATAATATGCCTCGTAGCTTGCTAGAGGTTATTAAACCAAGGGTTATCAAACCTCTTATTAATTAATTAAAAATTTATTATATTTTATATTGCATCTCATAGAAATATTTAGTGTAAACTTAATTTCCGTTATGATGAAATACAAAAATTCATTATTTTTACTTTGTTTTATTTATTGTTTATGTTCATTCATTATGTATATAATATATGTTATAGTTGTGATAATGAAATAAATGATTTTGTTCCTAATTCAAATATTGTTTACAAATTTTTTAGCTTAAATTTCCCGAAAAGTGTAAGTGTCAATTTAAATACCGATGCGACTGTATATAATTGCTTACCGGAGTGGTCAACCCCTTCGCTGGCAATCTAATCCTTGAATAACAATATTAACCCGCGGATCGGATTTGGCTCTCGAGCCATAGTTTGCTGACTCCTACTCTAGGACATGAATCGCTAAATCGCTGCGTCCAGGGATTCTCATGACACAAAGATCTTTTTTAAATATATGAATGGAAATATCACGAAAATTAGAAGGAAAGAAATTCCGCTGAAAATTCGTATTATGTATCACGGGTTATATATCGCTTGATGAGATGGTATGCCAAAACGTTGCGATCAGAGGTTCTTGATATAGGATACAGGTTCTGATATGGTATAGATTCTTATGAAAAATAAATAAGCGAGAATATCTCGAGAACCAGGATGAATTCCTTATTGAAAATTTGGATTTCGTATCAGGAATACATATGGCTCGTGGAGGTGATATGCCAAAACACTGCGATCAGCGGTTTTTCATGATAGAAAAGTTATTTGAAATCTATTAGAGTGAGAATATTTCGAGAAAGAGGGATTTCGCAAAAACTTCGTATAGAGTGGTACGCCAAATCTATGCGAATAGTTGTTCTCACGATGCAGTAGGCTCATGAAAAATATTTTCAAGGAGGAATATCTCAAGACCGATTGGTTATTTTAGCCCGAAACATCGTATTATGTATCCAAGTACAAGTTGCACGGGAGGTTGTCACGCTATATCGCTGCAAGAAAGAGTCCTCATGAGGCAGTTTCGTGAGAAATATTCAAGAGTCAACATCTCGAGTATCTATGCTTTCAAAATCGCAAGTATGTGTCAATTTACAGCGATAATAATGAAGCAAAAACGAGTGGAGCATACTGTAACTCAAAATATTTCGGTGAAAGTTCTAGATATTCCGACCACAATCGCAGTCTAAGTCAATTTGCATCTCATAGCATATATCAGAACTACATGTAAGGAAGTGGCATGCCAAGGTGCTTCGTTTAGTGGTTCTCACGTTACATAAATTAAAGAAAAAAACATTGAAGAGAGAATATTTCGAGAAGCAAGGATTATTTTCGGCTAAAGACTTTGGAGTATGCATCGGAACTACAGATAACGCAAGGAAGTGGAATGTTGCTTTGAGCAGTGGTTCTCATGTAACAATTAACTTGAAAATTATTGAAGCGAGAATATATCGAGATGCAGGGATTATTTTCGACTGAAACTTCGTATTATATACCAGGATTCCCTGTTGCATGAAGATCTGACATGACAAATCGTTGCGAGTAGAGGTTCTCATGAGAAGAAATTTTCTTGAAAAATATTGAGAAATGAACATCTGGAGAGGCAAGGATTATTTTTGGCTGAAACATCACATTTTGTATCAGGACTGCATGTACATAAAGGAGAAAGCATGCCAAGGCACCTCTTAGAGTGGCTTTCAAATGGTATAAGGTAACTTGAAAATATTGAAGAGGGAATATCTCGAGATACGGGGGCTTTTTTTGGCTGGAACGTCGTATTATGTATCAGGAGTCCGTGTTGCATGAGGAACTGGCATAACATCGTTTCGAACAGGGGTTCTCATGAGGGACTAATTCCTTCAAAAACATTGAAGAATGAATATTTCGAGAGGCAGGTGTTATTTTTAGTTGTACAAAGTGCCATGCATTAGAACTACATGCAAAACAAGGAGGTGGCAAGGCGCTCCGATCAATAGTCCTCATGTGACATAAATTAATTTGAAAAATATTGAAGTGGGAATATCTGGAAAGTTATGAGACATTTCTGGGTGAATATTCGTTATTTCGGCTAGTTTCGTCGTTTCTGTCAAAATAGCAAGTCTAGATCAATTTACAACGATAATTACGAGTATGAAGAGAAAACAGCAGTCGAAATGGCGGAACATGTTCAAACTCAAAATATTTCGGCAATATACGTCAATATTTCAACCAAAATCGCAAATCTAGGTCAGTTAAAGAGATAATAATAGATATGACGTAAAAACGGCATGGAAATAGTGGAACATGTGCAAAATATTTCTCTAAATTCATCGATATTTTTAGCGAAATCTCAATTCTAGGTCAGTCTTCAGCGGTAACAACGAATATGGTGTTGAAAAGGGAGAACTCATCGAAACTTAATGTTTCAGTTAATTTCGTCATTGTATCTGTCAAAATAGAAAGTCTGGGTCAGTTTGCAGTGATAATTATGAATATGAATACTGCAGTCGAAATAGCGGAACATGCTCAAACTCGGTTAAATTTGTTGATATTTCTAAAAAATTGCAATTTTAGGTCAATTTATAGCGATAACAGCGAATATGACGGGAAAACGTCAACGAAATAGCGGAATTAACCGAAGATCTGTATTTCAGTTAATTTCGTCGTTCTTTTTGTTAAAATATCAACCTTGGGTCAATTTACAGAGGTCATTACGAATATGAAGAGAAAACGGCAAAGAAAATAGTGGAACACTTTCATATTCGAAATATATCGAAGAAATTCGTCAAAATTTTAACAAAAATCTCAAATATTTTTCCAATCGTTGGAATATTTACAACGATATCTACTAATATGAAGAAGAACCGGCAAAGTTAATTGAGGAACACATGCAAATTCAAAATATTTCGGTTAAATTCGAAGATATTTCCAAAAAATTGCAAATTTCTGTATTATAACATATCATAACACATTATGCCATTTTACATCATGCTATACCATATTATATTATATTATAACATGTTATAATATATTATGCCATATTATACCATATTTTGCCATATTAGTTTATATTATATCGTATTACACCATACAATATATTACTATACCATATTACAACATGTTACATCATAATATATCATAATATACAATATTAAAGCATATTATAACATATTATATCATATCATACCATACTATAGCATAATAAATCATATTATACCATATTACGATACATTATATCATATTTTACATATTATACAATATTATGCCGTATTATTAAACAATACAACATATCACGGCACATTATGTTAAAATAAATTATGCCATATTATGCTATATTATACCATATTACACCATGCTATAACATGTCATACCATGTTATAGCATGCTGCACCATACGATAATATATTATAACATATTGTAACGCGTACCATACCATACCGCATTGTATTATTACTGTAGTGGCCTATGGTCCTTTCTACGGAAATCGAACACCGACTAGTACACGCTGCAAGCGGTTGTGCGCCTAGCGTCGAAATACCTGCGATTTTCGACATTAAGCAGACAGAGTGCGGAACACTGCTAGAATGGGTGATCGTCCAGCCTAGAGGGTAGTTATAATAACAAGCGTCTGGGGTGGGGATGATCGCTGTCATCAGCCCCAGTCTAGGTCAGCGATCCTGAGACGAAACGCATTACCTTCATTTTCCTCACCTACCCAAATCCTTCCGTTCCGAACATCCCTCCTTACGTTCCTAAATATATCATTTTATTACTATCATTATTTACCTCCCTTCAACGTGCTTCCTCCTGCTATTGAGTGCTCCATACGCGGGTTGGCAATTGCGGTGTAGCCATGTTGTTCTTTTTTTTAGATCACGTCAGGATCACCAATTTTGTATGATGTTGATAAATTAATACAATCACCGTTCTACAAAGTAAATGAATAACTCCGTATTTCATTTTTAAGACTTGTATTTATTTATTGAAATTAATTCGTACCTTTCGGCTTTGGATGACTTCCAGTCTTTAACAATACTCAGAGTTTTAATTCTAAACCTATATCATTGTTTTCTTAACTCTTCGCTTAAATCAGCAATATACAGGGTTTGATTTAATAGGCAACCCTGTCTAACCCCCTTTTCCGTCCAGAAGACCACCGGTCTCTTTTCCCTTATCCTTACACATCTTGTTTTTTATAAATTCCTAATATCCTCTTCCTTAGATGGACTTTTACCCCTTTCCTAATTATCATTTAGCTCGTGCCTATCAATTCTGTCAAACGCTGATTTAAGGTCCGCATAGAAGGCAAAAACTTTCCCTCTCTTTTTTGATATTTACCTAATGACTACATAATTCATTATATACACTGCATCTTCCGTTCTTCTTCCTTTTTTGAAGCCCAGCTGTTCTTCGCTTAACTTATCTTCTAACTCTTTCATCAGTTTATCATTTAGGATACTTGCATAGATCTTGTATGCAGTATTCAATAAAGTTACCCCGCGATAATTCCTAACTTCCTGCTTCTCTCTCTTTTTATATTGGTTGTATCACTCTCATCCTCCACTTCTCAGGCAATCCTTTCCCTCTCCATACCTTGTTAATTAATTTCACAAATTGCTCTCCTATTTCAACCGGCATTAGTCTCTACGCTTCATTTTCTATTTCATCTACTCTTAGTGCCTTCGACTTTTTTAACTGCCTAAACTTCTTTATTATTTCCTCTCCTGGTATCTTTTCCTGTAGGATATCTTGCTGTTCTTCCTCCTCTTCTCCTTCTCTAAAATCTAATATTCTTCTGTCCTCTTTTCCGTCTAGCAAATACATAAAATGGTATTTCCATTCCTCCATTGTAATCTCCTCATCTATATTCTCTCTTTTCTTCCGGTATCTGTTAATATACTTCGAAGCCCCTTCCTCTGTTTTTATACTTCTCAGTTTCACTTCCTCTTCCTCTTCGTGTCTTTCTCTTTTCTCTCTATACCATTCTTTGTATTTCTACTTTTCCTCCAGATATTGCTCCTTTTCCATCTTCCTATATTGTCTCGACATTTTTCTTACTTCTCTCTTCCTCATCTTTCATTTCTTTTTCTCCAAGCTTCACTCCTTCAGTTTAATTTCTTTCTTTGTCATAGAATTCTTTACTATTTCCCTGATCTCTTCCCACAGCTCATTCTTCTTTTCTTTTGAGTTGCTCCAATTTTTGCATTTTTCGTGGTACCTTATACTCGTCCGTTCAAACACTACCAAAACCCTCGCTTCATTCTTTTCCTTGGATAGCTTGTCGTTTTCTATTTCTGAACTTTTCACTGTGACTACTATCGGAAGGTCCGACTCCTCTCGTCTACCATTAGTATTTCCTCCTTTGCATCTGCGTTTGTCACAGCGTAATCTATCACTAATGCTCTCATTTTTGCTATGTACGACCACCCTCCCTCTTTCCCGTAACTGCCAGTGAGAATCGTCCAATTTCTCTGCGCTGGTATGTCACTTATCAAGTCCTTCCTTTCGAGTTAATTACCTTGTCT
Organism: Tetragonisca angustula; assembly: GCA_036937485.2. NCBI lineage: Eukaryota > Metazoa > Arthropoda > Insecta > Hymenoptera > Apidae > Tetragonisca > Tetragonisca angustula. The sequence continues at coordinate 121,825 of JAWNGG020000095.1, read as the reverse complement.
TTAGATTTGTTTTTTCTTCACTTTCCTCTCGAATGGGCCCTCCTATTCTTGCGTTTAAATCTCCTCCTATAAGAAAACAGCCTTTCCATCTGTCCTCCATTTGTTTCCCTATCTGTTCCATTATTTCCTTTATATTTTGGTTATATACTGTCTCTATTGTTTTCGAACCTTACTTCTATGATTCGATTACTCCATTTCACAATTTCTCTACTCTTTAGTGCTAACTGCGACTATAATCCCTCCGTTCGCTCTATCCTTCTTCTTCTCTTTTATTGCTGGCATACATTCCCATTCAAACCCTTTAGGCAGCATTTTTCTCAATTTCTCTCAATCTTCCTCCTTAACCCACGTTTCGGTTAGTCCCAGAACTTTAAATCCTTTCAAGTATTCTCATGTGTCCTCCCCCTTATTCCACAATCCTTCCACATTCCAAAATCCCATCTTTAATCCTTCCCTTCTCCAAAAAAATCCCTCGTCTCTCCTTCTTTAATAGCTCTCCCTTTCCCTTCCTTTACATCTGTTTTTCGTCATCTCAGATATTCCATTTGTTTCCTATTTTTACCTTTTTGTATCCAACTTTTGCTGAGATTCCTTTAGCTCTTTCCTCCCTTGCCCTCTCCCTTAGTTTTATTTGTATTCCTCTTTCCTCTTTTGTCAAATTATCATCGATGTATACTCCTTTTTTCAGCTTGCTCTTCTTTCTTATTATTTCCTTCTTTCCTCCCAACTGTCTATTTTCTCATCTCCGTTGGTTTTTATTTTTCTAACTTTCTTTATATTCACTTTCACGTTTACCTCTTCTTTTATGAAGTTCTTCACCACCTGCTCCGTATTTCCACCCCTTCATTTCATCTCCGTATTACCGCACTGCATCTCCTTTTTTTCTTCTCCCATCTTTGTTCTTTTAATTCTAATTCTCTCACCCATCGACATAGCATTTCCTTTTCGGCTTCCCATTGTTCCCTTTCTTTTACCTTTTCTGTTCTTCCCAACCACGTCTCTTCCTCTCTTTCCTCCATCCATTCCTTCATTTCTTCCCCCCATATTTTTATTTCTTCTTTCATTTCCCTTCTCCACCTATCCAATTCTTCCATATAGTGTTTTCTGCGTAGATTTTTTCATCTCTCTTCCTTTGTTATTGTTCCTTGCTTCTTCCCACTGTCAGATGTCAGATGTTGTCCCTTTCTTCTGGCTCGGCCCTGCTACGTACTTCTCCACCTGGCTGATGATCGCTTTGTCGCTCTGGTCGCCATCTTTCTAACTTCACAATCCGCCTTTCTCACAATCCATTTCTTGTGGAATTTCTTCCCTACCTCGTATTTTTATAACCTTTTCGCTTGTTCTCTTCCTCTCCCTCTGCCTTCGTCTCAGTCTATCCCTAATTACTTCTGTATTGTTTTACCACCTTTATTTTAACTGTATCGTTCCGCACTTTCACACACGTCTTGCTCTCTATCAATCCAAACCGGAAGTCTCTTAAGACTTGTATTAAATATGATTAATACAACAAAAAATATATTATATAACGTAAATAACGACTAATTAACTAAACTATTCTCTATAATTACTGAAGATCGAATGAATGTCTATCTCCCTGGTGATTATTATATTTTTATATGATTATATGATTATTACGTTTTTATCGGTTGATGTCCATTTATCCAAACGAGTGGAGCTTCTGGTTTCCATATACTGTGGAGCATATGTATTTGTTTTGTGGCGAAGATTGTTTAGGATGTGATAAATTAGTTCGCACTATTTATCTGTAAATATCTTTTTATTTAACGACGGTGCATTACATGCACTCACACTTACAAAGTTATAATCGCATGCAACTTGAAACTATTGAACTCTCTTTCTCTAACGACGGCATACTTCGTACGTTCGAGCTTACAACTTTTTACATTCGCGTTTACAATTTACGTTTGCACTCTCCGAGGTTCATCGAAAGTCTCTACTAACTAATTTCTGATCTGCTCTGTACCAGGAGGTAGCAAAATCTGATCTTTTTTTTTTCTTTCGCAAAAAGAAAGGTCATTTCTCGACCTTGTGCGTCTCCAATTAGTCAAATTTTTTCAGTCTTTAGCCAATTGCACTGCTTTGAAATTGCACCTACTTCTCATGTTCGTCACGCACTTTTTTCGGAAGCGCGTCGGCAATCTCTTCATGGGCGATCTGCTTACATTGTTTCTTTAAGTCTTTCGGCCTAGAATTTATACCGCGCGCGGTTGCTATGTAGCCTCGTCGCTATAGCTCGAGTGCGGACAGTGTCGTCTTTCGCACGAAAGAAACAAACTTTGACTTCACGTTTCAATAGCCCAATCATCGCGTAAGTCATACCTCTTCTAACTTTCTTTAGCAATTAGCTAGACGCTACAAGTCCGTGTCTATGTAAAAAAGATACGATTTGTTGTTGCTTCCCAACCGATTGTAACTACTCTACCTACATTATCTGATTAGTAGCATTATTTATGTCATTTTCACTCTTGCTACTTAGATTCGATAAGATTTAGAAATATGTCTCATACAAATTTCACTCGAAGTTTCACTTTTCTTCTTCTTTTCTAGCAGAATAATCACTATCACTAGATATACTGCTAAATATCTTGTCACTATCCATTTATATAAGGATAATAGAACTTTATGAAGTTGCAACAATTAAAAACACAAAATGAACGGCGCAACTAATAGCTAATGCTTTAACGGCTGGATGGAAGCTGCTACACACAAAACAAAAAAACTGCCATGGAAAAAATTGACTGATAACCTGTTACCGATATCGGTACATGGCTTGCCACATCACCCACATCTGGGTGACGTTCTTTTTGTCTAGTTAAATAGGATTTTACAAGTAAAAATTTCATTTGTAACACAAGTATTTAATGGAATTAGCACATGCAAATATAAAATATATAAAATATACAAAAAATAAAAATATATAAAATAAAATAAAATAAAGAAATTAAAAATATACACTATGTATAAATTTCTATTTAAAATAAAATATAACGTTATATTACGCAGCATGGTATTCGCTAAAACAGTTCAAACACATTTGAGGTGATTTTGGACAATATGTTGTAGTCTTTTTTACATTTTTTCTCGCTTTTTCGCGCTTTCTTTGTCCCTTCTTCTGGTAACATCGAACACAAATCCTTCTAATAGGCTTGCTTTGCGGATGTTTACGAACTTCTAAATAGTGAGACGCCTTTTCTGTTTTCTTCTTTTTATTGTTGGGCCTAACATTTTCCGATTACAACCATTCTCCAACTAAAAGTTTCCGGAATTTTCTTATTTTCATTTTTTGATTTGTTGCTTTTTGATATACGACATGTGCATTTACATACTATGGTTGTTCTTGTAAGTAAATGTAATTTGCGATAACACTTTATGCTTCCATATGGTTATTGCATATGATACCTTCTGGTCACTTCTGTCGATGCCAGACTTTCCGTTATTATATTCTATTACCATCAAAGGTTTCATTTTCGGAGGACGACCACGATGAGTAGAGGAATCTGAATTTGATATCATAATGGGTGCATGTTAGGTTTTGTTGATAATATTCTCACATCGCGGACATCTCTCCATTTTAACAGCACAATATCATTATGATCTTCCCATGATATCATCTCACTTCTTTTCAGTGGGTAGGACAATAAATTTTGATATAAATTTCCTGTTGGAACGTACAGTTTCGACAACATGTGTCTTAAAATTTAAAAATTTGAGTGCTAGTTCGTATAAAAATTATCGACAAACAAAGTACGCCCTTCGTTTAGCAATTTGTCTCCAAGCTCAGTGCAAATGTCTTCGGTTATGCCGATTTGCTTGATTCCACTGGTATCTCGTCCAGCATATATTTTCGTGAACCATGCACATATATCCTTCGGTGGAACATAATTTGAATAATTTTATACCGTATTTATGCGATTTAGTTGGTGCTGCCTAAATATTAGTCGTCCCCTCCAAGGAACCATTATTTCGTCGAATACATTATCTGGGCTTGGTTTTTTGATAATTGTCTATCAATATAAAAGTGGTAAAAGCCAACTAGACTTTTTCAAGTCTACTATTCTGTTCTATGGCTTCGTTGTTTTCAAAATGTAAATTTGCTAATAATAATTCAAATTGATTCGAGGCATTCTGCTACACGGAAGTGGAAAATTGTAAATAGGGTCCGTTGGCCAACATTTAGTAAGCGGTGTCTGTACTAGATCCATCCAAATCATTAGTCCAATAAATGTTTTAATTTTATCGGAAGTAGTGGATTTCCATCTCTTGAATCGAGCGTATTCGGTGCTTGCATGTTGAAGCAATTTTTGGTCTGCATATTTATTCGCGACCAGAAAGTTTATAATTTTTTCATCCAAAAATAATGAAAGAATTTCCTCCGGAGTAATATTGAAAGGCAATTCCATCAGAAACTCACATTTCCTGGTGAATGTGAACGATTGTTGTTTGTTGGTGAACTCGTTCCACTGGATATGGTCCAGCACTGGTTAATTCCTCAGCTTCTTTTACAGCCAGTTTCTTGAATATCTCCTCAAGGTCTTCACATGTATATGCATCCTCGTTATCCGAGCTTGAACTTGATGAAATTTTATTTCTTGCAAAACTTCACTACTCTCCTCACTTTCAATTATATTTTTACAGCGTTTAACAAATATTTTGAGGATAAAAAATCACTGATATGTTTGTCAGGAAAAGTATGCTCTCAACCGAATGAAGATTCTGGAGTAAGTGTAGTAAGATTTCTCACAGTCTTCTTTCCGAAAAACTTATTGCTTTCCCCACTTCGTGGCCAATTACTTTATTCTTTGTAATGACATGAAAGTTCGACGTTAGATCACCGGCTCGCACGTGCCTACTTTTACAACGGATTGCATCGTATCGCTATTCCAGCTAATCGCGCTGTTTACGCTCCAAATATTTTTTTCTTTTTTTTAAATCAGCAATCAAAATTATAATCTTACGGGCTGATGTGATCACCACGGACTTCAACGCATGATGAGGGCTTCTCCATTGAAAAGACTTCCTAAGCTTCATTTAAGGTCGATTGGCCACCTTCTTTTTAGTCTTTTGCTAATTCTTTCTTTTAAAAGTGAATCAATGAGCGGATTTATATGTCCATCAAATCTGGTGAAATGCCTTTTGCGTTAGCGTCAGAGACAGATGGAATGCCTAGGTCATTATATTATATTATCTCATTGCAGACATACCAAGGGCCGTTAGTAATTGCACAGAGTATTTTTGATTGTGCTTTTTGTATGCAATGCTAGATTTGCTAGCACTATCCCATAGTTCCAGTCCATAAATCCATATCGGTTGCCTTGTAAATTAGTGTTTTGTTCTCTTTCCATAATTTTTTGCCAAGTAGCCAGTACATGTTTTTAAATTTTTGGTCCAACTGTTTCCTTTTTTCTACTATGTGGTTTCTCCAAGTTAGTTGCTGTCCAGGTGAAGATCCAAGTACCGTATTGTTAAAGACTTCGGGATTTGTATTCCGTTGAAGAAAATGAGAAGGCATCGACTCTTTTTGACTGTAAAAGTGATATGGTTGGATTTAATCTCATTGATCTTAATCTTCCATTTTGAGGTCTATTCTTTAAATATGTCCAGATAATTTTATAGGTGAGACGAAGCGATGTCTTTATGACTTGTCAGTGCTGCAGTGTCATTTGCGAACGTACCTATTGTAGTAGTAGATGTGGTTGGTAAGTCAGAGGTGTAAATTAAGCACAGGAACGGACCCAAAACACTACCTTGCGGCAATCCAGCTTTTATCGGGTGGGTTAGGTTATCTAATCTTTCGTCTTCCACTCTTGTTCTAAATTCACGATCTTGTAAATATGAGATGAGAAGGTGGTAAAAATTAGGAAGGAGAGACTTTATTTTATAAAGAAACCCATCGTGCCATACCTTGTCGAAGGTTTGTGCTACGTCCAAGAAAACTGTCGAACAATACTTTTTTCCCTCGAGAGATTTATTTATTATATGGACTATTCTATGGCATTGCTGGATCGTACAGTGATGTCTGAAGTCAAATTGATGATCCGGGATAATATTTAGAAGAGGTGTAATTCTTTGAAGTAGAAGTTTCTCTTCTATCAGCAGACAGAGAAGAAGACAGAGAAGAAGACAATTCGTTTAACATTTCCGCTACAACTTTAACGTTGGTGCAACCGAGGTACTCGTAGCTATGCTCGATGTCGACAACATCTCTCTTTTTCTACGTTCCAATCTTAATTCTTTTTCTAACAACTCTTTTTCACGTTTTAATAGTTCATATTCTCTTTGGCTAACGGGCAGTTCTTCCGCAGCCTGCGTTCCGACCTCGCCGGTTGTTTCTTGCGTTCCTTCCTCCGATCGACTCAATTCCGGAATTTGACCTGCAATTCCTTGTTTGGCACTCGTCAACCGAACAATTAGATCTTTTTGCTCCCGCCGGTTGCAATGCTTCTCTTCCGCAGCAAGGTTTTCAATTCCGCAATTGTGAAATCGGACAGATTTCCGTTCTCCTCTTGGCATCTTAAGTAATTTACACAAAATGCTTTCCAATCTAATAAAGTAAAACAAACACGAACGGAACTGATATTTCAGTCCAATTAATCACAATTCTGTTCCACGTTTACTATTTTCGATCGCCCTGCTCGACGAAATTCCCGAAGACGGTAGTTTTCGATACAAAAATCACGAACGCGGCACTCCAACTTCGCAAACTGTGCTAAAATTCGAGATCCCACTTCTGAGATTGTCAGAGGAATCGCAGGAAACGTGGATCAAAAAATTAAAAAGTAAGAGCGGTTTTAAATTGTGTATATTTCATAAAGATTGATCGCTAACTGGCCGTTGCTTTCTTGCGGACGCGGTGGATGGGTGTTACACTTTTTTGCTTTTTTTTTTTTTAGAACAATACAGTCCTTGTTGTAAGCGGACAGTTGGTAACCTGACGAACACGTTAAATTCAAATTTTCGCTTACACGTGCCATTATTTTGCGAAAAATATTGGTTTTCAGCACTTCATCTGTAGACCAATATTTTCTGAAAGAGAGTTTCTTCATTCGCGGCATTAGTATGCATAAAAATCAGAGACTGAAACATTTTTTCAATTGTTCAAACGAGAATTCGTTTTATGTTATATGTTCTTGTACATATTTGCAATAACTGTTTATTTGTTCGCTAATATGAGAGACTAATTTTGCACACGGGTCGTATTTCTCGTGACCAGATGAAAACTTAAAGAATTATAAATCAAATAAAAATATTTCAAAATTTGTTGAAATCTGTTTCTCGAGAACATTTTTCGGAATCACGACATGTTCCGTGAATTTTCCGTCCAATACAAACGTATATTCGGTCTTTTTGTAATTCCCATTTTTAGTATTAGTATGTAAATGTCTTTATGTATGTATGTTTATTTAATCCGTACCTTGCGATTTCGGATGACTTCCGGCTTAATAAAATAAGATATAATGAACTAAAATAACATAAAATAGAATATAACAAAACAAATAGAATATAATATGATATAGAATACAGTGATATGGAATACAATACGATACAATATCTCTATAACTTATAAACTCTGATATAGGTCTTTGGTTTGTTGCACTTGTCTTTGGCTGTGTTGTCCTCTCTTCCAGAGTTCCCTTGCTTTTCTTCTTCTATACAATTCATTTCCTCCCTCTCTTTTTTTATTCTTTTCATTAGCTTTATCCCTCCGCCTGTTTCGTCTAGAAATTTTCTTGTTGATAAATCTTGTCCTCCTTGTGTGGTCTCGCGTTTGCTTAATATGTGTTTAAAACTTTCCTCTTCCTTCTGGCAAATCCTGCACATTTTATCTTTCATTGTTCTCTTTCCAGTGCTGCCCTTCAATTTCATTTCTATACCTGAATCTTGCTATCAATGTCCTGTCATTCTTTTTTCTTCCAAGTATGCTGGTATTTCTGCTGTGATTATGTTTTTGTACATCTTATTGTACCTAAACTTTTCAATCTTTTCCTCTCCTCTTCTCTTATCTTCTCTGTTATTCTGCGAACCTCTGCTACCTTTCCTTCTTCCTCCTCTATTATTCTTTCTATGGCATCATCATCCAGGCTGTTCCTCTTATCCCTTCCCTTTCTTTCCGATTTTATGTCTTTCCATTTCCCTTAAACATTCTTTTACCAACTTCTTATCTGAATTTCTAACTTTTTCCTCGTACTTAGTGCTCTTTCCTTGATTTTCTCACTTTTTGTCTCTTCCACTACTATATAATTAGCTGTATTTTTGTCGAGCCTCAGAATTTACTTTAGGTATATTTCGTTTTTATTCCATCCGGTTTTGCATCTTCGTTCCATCCCTAGATCTCAGACCCATACATAGCAATGATTTCCGATCATTTTTACTCTTCCTTCATATGAATCTTTGAAGAATCTTAACCCGATACCCCAGATCTTGCATGGCTATAGTCGCTTTTCTTATTCTTTTTTTTATGTGTTTTTCCGTCTTGTCATTTTTCTGCAGCCTATAGTCCAGGTAACTAATTTCTTTCACCTTTTCAATGTCTTCCGTCCCTCACTTCCACTTTCTTGGTTTCTTTCTATTTCCTCTTTCTCTTTCAAACACTAATATTTTAGTCTTTTCCGTGCACAGTGAAAGCCTTTTCCTTTCTGTGTACTTCTTGAATATTTTCATTGTGTTTCTTAGTCCCCCTTCTGTTGGTGCCATTATGACTATATCATCCGTGTAAGCCACGGACCAACCAAACTTTCTCCTTGCCTATCACTACTTTATCCTCCCTTACTTTCCTCTAAATCAGAGTGGGCATCCCTGTCTCACGCCTCTTGTAAAGTGAAATTCTTCTGCTTTATTCTCTTCTACTCTCACTAGGCTCGTCGTTTCCCTGTAAATTTCTTCGATCCTCTTTTTTAGATTTTTTCCACCCTCATTTTTTCAGCCTTTCCATTAACCTCCTCCTATCGACTCTATCAAAAGCTGTTTTTAAGTCACTGAAGCATGCGAATAGTTTTCCTCTTCTTCTTCCTAGTTCCCTGTTGGCTACGTAGTTTAGTATGTGGATTGCATCGATTGTTTCTCTGCCCTTTCGAAATCCAAACTGTCTTTCCTCTAGCTTATCTTCCACTTGTATCTTTAGTCTGTCGCTTATTATATCAGCATATATTTTGTACGCTGTGCTTAGTAAGGTTATCCCTCTGTAATTTTTTATCGTCTTTCTGTCTCCTTTCTTGAATATTCAGTTTATAATTCCCCTTCTTCAATCCTTGAGTAATCTTCCACCTTTCCAAATTCAGTTCAGTAATTTGAGGAATTCTTTTCCAATCTCCATCGGCATGAGCCTCTATATCTTATTTTCAATCTCATCTTCTCCTGGAGCTTTCGCTTTCTTCAGTTTCCGTATCGCTTTTATTACTTTCTCTCTTGTCAAATCCTGTATGCCACTACTGTTTCAGCCTCCTCCTCTTTGCTTGTGTTTGTCTCTCTGCTTTCTTCCTGTCCTCCCACTAACTTTTGGAAGTGCAACTTCCACTCTTTCAGTCCGATGTCCTCGTTCACTTTCTTTCTCTTTTTTCTCCTTCCATATCTGTTGATATATTGCTATGCCTTCTTCTCTGTTTTTATATTGCTAATCATTTCCTCTTCTTCCCTATCGTGCCTTTCTTTTTCCTCCTTACACCAATTCTTTTGTTCGTATTCTTCTTTACTTACCTTATTTTCTTCAAGCTTTCTCAGTTGTCTTCTCAGTTCTCCTTTCCTGTCTTTCCATTCTTTGCTGTGCCAGACTCTTTTTCCAAGTTCTCATTTTTTAATTTTCCGTTTCTCCCTTTTAATTGAGGATTTTACTTTGTTTCTAAACTCGTTCCATATGTTTTCCAGTTCTCCTTCTTCCGCTCTCCACCCCGCACATTTATTAAGGTAATATTCAATGCCCTCAACCGACTAATTGCTCTTCCACCTTTCCTTTCCGCATCTTTGCTTCTACTGCTTTGCTCTGTTTCGTGACCTTTTATTGTAACTTCTAGGAGCATGTGGTTCGATTCTGTTCTTTCGCCTTCTGTTACTTGCATCACCTCTTCTATTGATTTTTCATTTGCCAATATATAGTCTATTAGCGACGCACCTTTTTCTTCGATGTACATATGTCCAGCTCACTTCTCTTCCAAAACAGTACAAATTTATCCTTTCGATTAATAATTTTTTCTCTTTTGATTGTTTTATCTCTTGATCTTCTTTGAAGATAGAGATTAACTTCTCTTCGAGTTAACTTCATTTTCCCAAATGGGCCTCCTTCTTCCCTTGCATTAAAATCCCCTCTATCAACAGTGCCTCTTCTTCTCTCTCCTTTTGATCTGTTGATATTGCTTCTATTACTTTCTCAGTCTTCTGACTGTATAGTCATTATTCTCCATATTCTTTCGTTCTACTTTATTTTTATTTCTGCTACTCCCTCTCCTCTTTCGTTGAATTTTTTAACTTCTATGTTTTCTTTACCGTAATTAATCTCCCTGCCTTTCTTCTTTTCTTTTTTTGCTGAAATATACCACCAGTTGTGAGACTTCGATAATCTATTCTTCATTTTCTTCCAGCTCTCTTCTTCCATCCATGTCTCCACCAGTCCCATAATTTCGAACCTCTCCAGGTATTTTCACACTTCCTTACATTTATTTATAATTCCTGCCACATTCCAGAAACAATTTAATCCTTTTCCTTTCCCTTCCCTGATCCGCATTCCCTGCCTCTCTTTCAGTTTTTCTTTTCTTGCCTTATTTCTACAATGCCTCCTTTGCCCTCGTTCCATTTAAACCACCTTTGGTCTATGCAGATTTTTCTATAGCTTATTATCGTCCTCTTGCCTTCCTCTCTTTTTTCTCTCGCGATCTTTCTTAGTTCCTTTTGTACCTGCCTTTTTCTTATCATCAACTTTTATGCATATACCTACTTCTAGCCCGTTTTTTCTTGCCATTATTTCTTTCTTGTCCTTCCAATTGCTTAACTTGGCGGCGATCATTATGTCTTTTTCCCTCTCCTTAACTCTTCTAATTTCCATCACTTCCATTTCCATCTTCAGATACTCTTTTAAAAACCTTTTTACCTCTTCCGTTGTTTTTTATTTTTTCCATTCTACTCCTTTGATTACTATGTTGCTTTTTCTTATCTCTTTCTCCCTCCTCTTCTCTTTCAATTCTAACTCCTTTATTCTTTCCTTAAGGTCCTTTGTTACTCTGTCCCACTCTATTTCCTCCCTCTCTCTTCTTTCCCTCTCTTTCTTTCACTTCTCCATCCACGCACTTCGTTTCTCAGTTTTCCAATCTCTCCCATAAATTTTTCGAGCATCCTTTCCATTATTTTTTCCATCTCGCCTTGTCCTTCTTTCATTACCGACACTTTCTCTTTTGTGTTACTGAAAGATGTCTCTGCCACTGTGTGCACATTTCCTGTCATATACTTTTCTATTGTGCTACCGTCTCCCTTGTCCCTTGCTCTCTATCTGTCCTTTCCGGCTATTCTTGTCGCCGTTCTTCTGTGTTCCTAACCTCACTTTCTTTCTTTCACTTTCTTACTTCTGCTTCTTTTAATCTCTACTATCCTTGTTCCGTCACTTTCTTTCTCTTTGTTTGTCTTGTTTTCGCTTTCTCACGACTTTTATCACGCTTTTTACTTTTAATCGCGCTCTTACCGGAAGCCCTGTAAATGCCTTTGTCTTTAACAGTAACTGGTGTCCAATTTTCTATTATCGACGATTCTAATGCTCCAGAAAGCTGCGAATATTCCGCGTATTTATTGGTTTCTTTAACTATTAGTGACCATAGTGCTGAATTAAAAAGTTCAAAGTATTTGATAGATTTACTCTCGCTAGAAAAGTTGTATCGCGATCCAAATTTTCGGTATGCTCGAGGGAATCGTGTTGCGAAAAGTCATCGTCACTACTTGAACTACTCAAAATACGTTGTCTGTTGCTATTATTAGTAGGAACGATGTCGTCGTCATCTTCGTCACTTAGATAACTTGAATTTTTAATTATGCTTGTAATTTTTCTTTTTACATTCATTGTACTTTTTGAGAATATAATAAATTAATTATAAAAGTTAATCAATGAATCTAGCCTAATGCTATATTTAACTCCTGTGTTGCTTCGTCTAGTAATTTTGTAAGACATAGTTATTAGTGATGATAAGCACTTATGTAATAATGTGTCCGATCACTTTGCCAAATGCAATAAGTTTGTCGACGTAAAAAGATGCGTGATCCCGTTACTTAGCCAAAAAGAAAAAAATAAAATAAGTACAAACTTAGAAACGAATACCAGTTATCGATAAATAAAGTGTATTCTTTTCCCAAAAGTCGTTCCATCATGTCCATAACTATACTTTTGGAAGCGGACTTATCGCTGTCATTGAACAATATAAATTTTAAAACCCAAACAGTATCCCGATTCTGACTAGCATATTTTATAAAATTTTATTCCAAATCGAGCTCTTTTAAATGGATTAAACTGGATGAAACTCTACCTTTATACTTCATAAGTGATTCATCAATAGTTATATCACATTTTGGTGTATAAAGTTGTCGGAATCTATTATTCAAATAAGTTAGTACTGTTCGTACTTTCTTATTCTGTCATTACCCACTGCCTCTCTATTATTACTAAAATGCAGAAAATGAGAAATAGCTAAAAATCTTCTGAAAGGCATAGTTTTGGCAAATATTGGAGTGTGCATAATAGATCTTTTTGACTAATTCCGTTGTACCCATAGTATTTTTTACTTGTGATATAATGACACTAAGAGTAAAAAAACGCTCTCATCTCATTGGAAGTTACAGGAAACCACTCTTTGATTAACTTTTTTTTGTTATATTGTTCACTTTCTTTGAGTTATTCTAGATACAAGTTCGTTCCTTTTGATAACATGTCCCAAAAATTATCTTTCAATACTTCTTCCAGTACACGTAGGGCTTATTTCCTACTTTACGCAAGACGTGAGGATTTATACCTGGAACTTCTCGGAACTTCCCAAATCCATATTTCCGATAAATTGCTTGAAACATCAGCAACTGTTATTAACACTACCGCTGCTACTTAGGCGTTTTGCACGTTTTCTAATTCTGGGAACTACAATACTATCTTCGCCATTTGCATCATTATCACTTTTAGTTTCCCATCGAGTGTCACTTTCACATTCTAATTCTTCTAATCCGTCTTTTAATTTACACAAATAATAGTCATCGTTATCACTTTCGTGTAATAAGTTTTCGATTGTTTTAGACATTTTTAAGATTATTTTTATTTGAGTGAACTTAAAATAAAGGTTGAATCGTCCTTCCAACGAGTGCTTTATTGCCAAAGAATTGATGTAAACTCACAGACTAATTTAATAACAGCAATTATTATTTTCTTTCACGCCTAGCACCGTTATCTACAATGACACAATTTTAGATAGAAAAGAAGGCAAGAGAATATGTAAATATCATAATTGCTTTTTTACAAGTTACAAGAAATTTATATGGTTTTTAAACATTTAAATATGCGGCGAGCATTGTCAAAATCAAGTTTGGCACGAGCGAGACTCGTCATTTTCACTTTCACTAAGGGGTTAAGACACTGTTTTAACTCATTACAGCGGACGTCGTAATACTCGTACGTACGGCTGATACAGGGTCAAATGTGACCCAAAAGTGATATTGTTTTAAAATGTTTGGACACAGTGTTTTTTTTTTTATTATAATATTTAGTAAATTATTTCAAACACATAGTAGGTAAATTAAGAACACATATTTATTATAGAAACAAATATCCATTTATTCATTTTCTTCACAGTTGCTACATATAATTTCTTTTTGTATTGTAGCATGATTATTGCACACGAATTGTGAACGATGGGTACATTCATTGCTGTATTTATTATTATTCCCTATAAAAATATGACATCTGTCGGAACGTTTTGCTCCTGTGGGTGCGGCTATGTTTATTTTTCTCAATTTTCTTCTAGCATTTTCGATAGCTGTTAGAACTTCTTTCTGCAATATCAGATCCCTATGTTCAAATCATCTTCTGTCTATATTACTTGAATATAAATCTCTTGCTAACATTTCTAGAAATAATTTTCGTTTTTTATACATTGATTCTTGTTTTTCCCATGTTGGATTTTTGATATGCCATATTACTAAGGCGTTATATGCTGCCATATCAATGAAATGCACAAACAAAGGGAGTGTCCAACGCCTTGTGCATCTTGTGCATGAATACTCTCGTACTAACTTATTAAATGTATCGACACCACTTTTCGTTGTGTTGTAATACGAAATCATTTTCGGCTTATAATTGTTGAAATATTACGCTTATGATGCACACTGGATAATAATACCACGCTGAACTTTGGCATGTATGAAACTAATGTTAGGCTGTCTGTAAATAAAAATTTTGGAGAAAATTGTGTTCGCCTTTGTGTATTCGTCAGTGATTTTGATCAGTTCGATTTTTAAGCATTGTGCCAACAATAAAAGTTTTGCAACATTTCCTCCGTTAGAGTAATGTCTGTAAAAAAGTTGTCAATGGTTATGATGCGATTAGAATTTTGCCAAAAATCTGTCAGTTGCTTCACTACTCTTTGTCCTTGTTTTCTTTCTACTGTGTTTTCTATTTTTCCCAAATAAACATCGATATTGCAACACTAAAAAGTTCTACTGTCACACAGATTCCAAATCTTTATACCATATTTGCTTGGTTTTGTCGGCATATACGTATACTTTGAATGGACATCTACCACGAAAGGTAAATAATTATTCATCAATAGTTGTTTGATGTGATGCATCATAAGAACGTTTGCAATTCAGAAAAAATCGTTGTTATCTCTTTTAGTCCTGCTAATTTATCTGATTTTCTTCTTCCTTCACGAGTACTACAATTATCAAAACGTACATATCTTAGAATATCCCGGCACATTATGACAGAATATAGAGTGTCTCACGTAACACTTTTCACGATTTTTCAAGTACTTGCGATAATTTGATAAAAAAATGTTTTGAACAATTTTCGATTGGCTATACAATGCAATAAAAAAATTTCAAAAAAATTTTTTTTTTCGATAGTTGTCAAGATCATCTTCGTTTTTTAAAATGACACTTTATATTTTTGATTTAATAGCTCGTATCTAGACGAATTCAACAACCTACTATACTATATCCTTCGGATGATTTTGAAAGCAAAGAAATGAAAATTTCAACAAAAAATGACAATCAGCGTGAATGGATGACAATAATTTGTGTTTATTATTAAGACTCGAAATTACATGCAATTCAGCAACCTCGACCAATTAAATGGAAACGATTTCGTGAAAAATTCACAACAAATTTTCGAATTGAAATCTATTTTGTTACTGTCGTAGCGAACTTCTTCGCATGCTGTACGGATTTGCTGCTTTAAATGTTCCATATTTTGTATTGGAACAGCATAAACTGTTGGCTGCTGATGACGCCATAGAAAAAAATTAAGTGGTGACAAATCAGGGGATCGTGGTGGCCAGACAATAGGACCATAAGCGCCTAACCGATGTTTTCCAGACTTTAAGTTTAAGTAGTTATGAACGATTTGAGCATTATGAGGTAGGCAACCGTCTTGTTCATCTGTCGAAATTTCTGATCTAGTTTAAACTACATACTCTAGTTTACAAATATGAAAAATTAATTACTTTATTTTTCATTATCTTATATACAATGAATTATAAACGAAATTAGACTCAATTTTGATGTCGAAAAAATATTCGGACAAAAATATTTTAATATTTTGTTGGATGTCCTTTTTGTTTCATAATATGCTTTAAACGTGTCGGCATGTTTGAAATGATTTTAATTAAATAATTTTGAGTGATACGTCCCCACTTTTCTGTTAACCGAAACTTTAGTTCTTCTTTTGTCCTTATTGAGATCGTTCGAATATTACGATCTAATAAGTCCCATAAATTTTCTATGGATTTTAAGTCTGGTGACTGTGGTGAAGATTAGAGCATTTTCGGAGCATTTGAGCCACAACCCAGTGGATCGTTGTGCCATCGATATCACGGAATTGGAGTGGATAAAGGTCGCACAGATCCAAGATCCGAACTTGGAAGTCATACGTAAAATATTAGAGGAAGGCGATGTACAACTATCCACCAAGCAGTACTTTGATAAGTACAATTTAAAATCGGGTGTGTTGTTTCGAAAAACAACGATAAATGGATTGTCCCAAAAATGTCGCGTTTCAACGTAGTTCGGTATTGACACTTCGGGTTGGAAAAGACGCTAAGTATATTGCGGGAAAACTATTGGTTATGCGGAAATTTATTTCAAAATATGTCGTGCCTTAAAAGACTTGTACTATAAGTCTTCGAGTGGTCGAAAGCCAGGATTGTTACGCCCTATAGAGAAGGTTGCAGTACCCTTTTACATGGTGCACTTAGATCACGTGGGACCATTCATAGTAGTCGTAATAAGAATACCCAGATTCTCGTCATTGTTGATGGATTTACGAAGTTTTGCGTGCTCGAACCAGTTCGGGATACGTTGGTAAAGAGCGTCTTGAAGTCGCTGAGTCAATTAATAGCAATTTTTGGAGTACCATTCCGCATCGTGACCGACAGGGAATCCATGTTTACGTACCACACGTTTGAAACGTTTTGTATTGAGCACGGCATCAAACACTTATTAAACGCAGTAGCTACACTACGTGCAAACGGATGAACCGCACAGTTCATTCGCAGCTACCTGCGCAGGCAAGGCAAAGGAGCTTTGGGACGATGGCGTCAAAAGGGTCC
The DNA here is from genome assembly GCA_036937485.2 of Tetragonisca angustula. NCBI lineage: Eukaryota > Metazoa > Arthropoda > Insecta > Hymenoptera > Apidae > Tetragonisca > Tetragonisca angustula. The sequence goes on along the minus strand of JAWNGG020000095.1, from coordinate 105,032 downwards.
AAAGTGCGATTAACTGCTCTGTTAATCAGACTATGCGGAAATCGCCGAAGCAACTTTTGTTTGGCTACCAACTGCGTAGTATGGCGGACGCTAAATTGTTGGCTCAGATTCAGGACACTTTAGATCAAATAGATTTCAAGGTATCCCAGAACGAGGCGAAGAGAGCTGTAGAGTGGAACAATAGTACCAGAAGAAGAGGTTCGACATGCGGAAGTATAAGCCTCCGAAATATGACGCGGGTGACGTCATTATGGTCGCAGCCAGCCCAGCGGTAACTAGTGAAAGCAGGAAGCTTGGCGTAGGGGCCTTTGAAGGTGACAGCCGTGCTACCGAATGATAGATATGAGGTGTAGGATTTCAGAGACTTAAAGAAGTCACTAAATAGACGCACAATGGTAGCAGTTGATTCCATGAAAAGACGGACAAACCTTGTTTATATGATCGTAAGATCACGGGTCAAACAATTCAGGGGTCAAAATTGTATTCCTGTAAGGGACACGGGCGAGGCCGGGACCCAGAGCAGAGTTCAGGCTTCCCAGGCATAAGATGTGGTCAGTTTTATGCTGGAAAAGAAGCCTGTGCGTAGGCCGGGACCAAGATCAATCGGAGTCAGGTAGTACGAGGCTGAAGTGGTTGGTTGCCTCTTCGGCTAGTAAGTACACTCTGGCGAGGCTGGAGACCAGGCTGTTGTTTGAAAAGGGACAGTCGTTCTGATCGACTTGTTCTGATCGACTTGTCTGATCAATTTATATAGAAGTGTGCCAAGTTTGAAATCGACTATTGTACCTTTATTTTGAATATGTAGGCCGGTGGTTGTCCAAAGGTCTAGCCGTGATGTCTCGGAACTGATCATTTCGAGATGATCGGGGCTCGAGTCGGACAAGCACCCTTGGATTACGAGTGAATGATAGTACTAAGTTAGGTATTTGTTAACTACGTTGCAGGATGTATAATTATAAAATGCGTCGAGGGTGACGGCTATATCAGTATGGCCGAATGTGAGCGAACGTTAACCAGGCCGCCCGTTCCTAGGCGTGGGAAGATTCTCTTGCCTATTTCGTAGAAGAGGCCACTCGAGGCTTTAGACCTCCAAGGACCATGGGCTGATTCCGATGTCATCTGTTTATAACCGTTGTTTATAAACCGAGCTAGAGTATCTGGATAAGGGTTGGACTGAGGAAGGTATCCGAACTCGAGAACGAAGCCAGGCGGCGTTCCTTTTACAGAACGTGACCGAGAGCACACGTCCGAGCCAATCGTCAAATTAAATATGTTTTATTATTAACGGGAAATATTGTGTAAAATTATTTCCTATTTGGAAGGATAATTTTACGATACTGAATGTATAAAAGACAACGAAAGACAGAAAGTGTTATAAAAATTAGATAAAAATTACACGGTATTGTCCGGAGATGGATATTTATCTGTACATATACATATATGGATATGAGAGTGATTATTGAGAGTTGCATTTGTGTATGCTTTGTTTACACTAGACGCTGAAATTAAGATCGGTGCAGAAACATGTAGTTTGAGGATGGCTTTAGAAGAACAGAGACGCAAAGTTCTTTGTTTCATAAAAAGAAGGATAAGAGAATATTATGTATGTCTCTATTCTTTCAAAAGAATCGCTATTGATGATTTGCCGCAAATTGATTGTCTGCAGCGGGCCTAACATTGCTGACTAATTGCTTGTTCTTATTTTATATAATACATATAATATATTTCGTAAAATTGAAACATCTACCTTCCAAACAAAGAATTCTCGAAGCCAAGATTTTATATCTTTGGAGTTTCACATCTCACGCCCTTCAAATTTTATCTCGGTCGGTGGCCATTTAAAGCTAAATGAATATGTATATGGTAGTCAATCACCAGTTGTCGATCAAAATAATTTTAGGAAGTAATTTAGTTAGCTAAAAATTAACAATGAAATAAAAATAATTATATACTTAAAATGCGTATTAATATTAAAGTATGGATACAGCTCTTTGTGATACATAAATGCATAATATAAAACGGAATAGTTTTAAATACTGATTTCTTGTAACGGAATCTGGAGGCACAAACGAAGTACAATATGTATGTATGTATTTACAGTGTTGTCAAACTTTCAATATCAAAGTGTGAAGCTAATAAATGTGATGAATCATTCTACTATAAATCACAAAGAGCCTGATCTATTTTATGGACTTATCACAATTTTTTCAAATACATAGAAAATTAAAATTTTATAATTATTAATACATGATTTTATATATAAATGATTTATATTGTATTAAACATTCTTAAAAACAATTTTTAATTAATTAAATTTTCAACTATTTTAAATTATTATTAATATTATAATATTAAAATTATTATATGTCTTCATTTACATATTTCTTATATTACATATTAAAATTTACGTTAAATTTTTAACAATTTTATTATAACTATGCAGTGCATTGGTTATGATAAACAACATAAATTATTTAATTCATTAGTTAAAAATTACGCTTATTGATCAAAATATTATTCGAAATTTTTCTATGAATTATTTTGCCTATCAATATTATGATAATAACAAAATTTTGTTATTTATTCAATATAAATCTTTAATAATTCATAAAGATTTAATGAAAAATACAAACATATCTACGGAATATATTCTTATGTGTTTCGAAAAATCGACCAATGTTGAATGTGTTTATAAATTTGGTACAAAGGGGCACATTATTTGTAAATTATATTTTTGCAGACAGATTTTTCAATTTTCACAGATATTTTTGTTTGATAAAGTATTAAAGTGCAAAGAAACTACAAAAAATGTTAATGAAACTTACGTTAAAATCTTGAATATCTGTAAATGCCAACGGTGGTTCAAACAATTTAAAAACGGCGACCGAAATCTTAAGAATCAAAGCCGAAATCTGGAAAACCACAAACAATCGATGACGACGTGTTGAAATGATTGGTGGAATCAAATCCGTGCAAAACCATTAAGGAATTATCGCAGGATATCGGCTGTTCTTGGCCGACTATAAAAGATCACTTAAAAAGACTCGGCATAAAACACAGGCAGAGGGTTTGGGTTTCGCCGTTCGCTTTAGATCAACGATTTGAACAGATCACCATTTGTTCTTAGCTATTAACCAGGTATGAAACCGATCCGTTTCTGAAAAGAATTGTTACTGGAGACGAAAAATGGATCCTTTACAGCAATTCACATAAAAAAAAAACAATGACTTTGTCCAGGCGCAATGACTTTGTCAAAAACCTCAACCATTTTTAACATTAAAAAAGATTCTTTTATGTGTCTGGTGGCATATTTCGTGTGATTCATGTCAATAACAGCAGAGATCTACTGTGCGGAATTGGAAAGATTGAAGCCGGAATTATTAAAAAACAATCAGTTCTGGCGAATAAACACCGACGCATCTTGCAACAAGACAATGAGAGGCTGCATATAGCGAAAATTTAAGATTTCGATCGCCGTTTTTAAATTGTTTGAACTACTTGGTTCTGGTTTGAATTACATTTACAGATATTTAAGATTTCGCCGTAAGTTTCATTAACAAGTTTTGTAGCTTTTTTTGGCTTTAATATTTTATCAAACCAAAATGACAAAATACACCGCAACTGCACCTCTTCGATCTTTGGCCTTAACATTTTTACTATCTGTAAAAGTAAAAAAAATGAAATGAAAACAGTAACAGTATGAACAGAGCTTCAAAATAATACTAACAATTAACATACTCAAGTAACAGTATGAACAGAGCTTCAAAATAATACTAACAATTAACATACTCAATCGGCGCAGCTGCACGACAGTTTTAAAATGACACACAAAAAACAACATTACTTTTCGCTTTACCTGATATCTTTACAATATTAAATTTAGTTTTTTTTAGTTTTACGTAGATATCATAAGTGTATGAATACTTTTGTGGCTTTATATTTTACATTTTTTTACGTTTTTTTGTTAATAAGTTTAATAAACAATGTTATTTCTTTAACACTTGTCTGCTGTCACAACCATATCTTGGTATTCTACGCAATGTTGTGATAGCCATTTCAATATCTGCTTCTACTTTCTTGTTCACTAATTTCTTCAATTTCATGCATTGAAAGTTTCTCCATGCTCTTTTCAATGTTGTATTTTTAATGTGCCTCCACGTATTTGCCACTATGTAAAAGCAGTCTTTTAAATTTAATTTTTTATATTACTCTATCATACCCTCTTCATTCAATTAAAACGTAAACAGAAGTTTTTTAAATAAATCTTTTCTACATAGTCGTTTGAAGCACTCAATTACTCCTTGATCTAGTGGCTGCATGAATGAAGTTACATTAGATGGCAAAAACATAATTTTTATAAATTTATCCTTCTGGTTAAGAATGTCACATGTAGAATGCGATCTAGCATTAGCTATCTGCAAAAGAGTTTTTTCTCTATTGATGTTCTTTAAGCTTTGGTATAAAATTATTTTCAAACTATTCAACAAAAATGTTACTGTCCATCCAAGCATTTGTCTATTTTTATAAACAACTGGCTTTGCACTCATATTGACATGTTTAAAAAAGCGTGAATGTTTACTTTTTCCAATGATCAGAATTGGAAGTTGATGGCATCCGGTAGCATTCGTACAAAGAAGTGCAATAATGCATCCTTTACTAACTTTGCGACCGGGAGCTGATCTTTCAGGGCGAGAAACTAATGTTTTCTGCTTCAGACTGAATTGATATGATTACATTTAACCGGCCGAACACAGGAAAGTATTTATGTACATCTAAATATATTGTATCATATATGTAAACATCACTACGAAACGTTGTGCGGATAACAGAACGTCCGTATATTAGGATAATGGGGGTACGGATACGGAAATCCCTATTGTAATTAATTTTTCATACTTGTAAATTAGAATATAGTTTAAACTACTACAGATCAGAAATTTCGACAAAACCATTTCAAATAAATATATAGAGCAAGTACCACGGTGTCCGAATATTATCGAGTAACTGTATTTCTAAATTCGTCCACCAACAATTTCAACTTTCTGGTTCTCTCACAGTATTTTCGTTATCAGACGCGGAAAATGTGTTATTTTCCTCATTCTGCATTTCCGGCTCCGTATCACTGTTCGATGTACTATAACGATTCGATGAAATTTCATCATTGTAATTATGTTCATTTTCCACATAGTTTTGGAAACAGAAACTTGTGACTATAGATTGTTCATTTTGATTGGACATACTAATTTCACTTGAAATTTCACTATGAAGCCGCTGCTTACAATATAGAAAATTGATGCACAACGCAGAAACACTAGGAACTTGTCTCGCGTAATAACAATTTCACACGTACTTCGTAGCGTCGAATGACAAACATAAACTAAGAGTGGGTGAAGCATACGTGACTCACACGTCGTAGTTAAAAGTAAACAACTCTGACTCGCGGGTCTTGCAAAACCCTGCCGGCGAAAGGTTAAGAAAAAATATTTTGAAATTATCTATTTTCCTTGTACACCGCTCGACCAAGCTGTTCCCAATAGTTCTCGATTATATTTAAATCAGGAAAACACGCTGGCCAGTCAAGAAGCGATATATTTTCTGATGAAAAAAATAATCTTTTATTATTTTAGCTGTATGGACTGGATTATTTTAGCTGAATTTTGTTGAAATATACAGTTGCTACCAGAAATGTGTATCGCACATTTGCTAATTTGTCGTATTAAATTACGATAAGTGGTGGCATTCATTCGGCTGTCAATAAAGACGATTTTGCTTTTTCCATTATAGCCAAATTATTATACACTGTTCGCCCATTTGACGTCGCATTTTTGACAATTATTCTTTTTCTACATGATGACAATAATAGTCAAAACCGTCTGGACCATCCAGGTTAAATCTCTTTTCGTCTGTAAATATAATATATAATTCGCCGCTATTTCTTTTTTCAATGTAGGTGTCTTTTGCAAAGCTGACATGAGTCTCCTTATGTCTCGTTGTCAACGCAGGTTTCCGTTTTAATTTTTGTCGTATAATATCGTCATATGTCTGGAGAATACGACGAACATTTCTCGGATTTTAGTTTCAACTCCAGGTTTTTGAGCAATTTCATATGATATCAGACACAAGTTAGATGCAGCACGCAAAACAGCACGTTTTTGTCTATCAGAAATAGTAGGCGGTCGTCCACTGCTCTTCCGTGTACCATAATTATTGCCGTCTTTTAATATTATAAATAACTTTACGACTACTCTGCACAGTTTTCGTAATTTTTGTTATCGAGAACTTTTCTTAATTTCAAGATCACTCGTATTTTTTCTTTGCTTAATTTCTTGCTGCATCCCATTTTGTTCTATGATCATTGGAAATTCTACCACTATGTCTGTATGATTCGAAACATAGAAACACTCTGAGAAATCCGAATGGAAAGTCAAGTGTACTATCATTTCGCTGACCTCTACTAGGCGATTTTTTTTCATAAATACAAGTACGGACAGCGTAGTTTCAATTTGCCGCTATACTATTTTGTAGGTACGATGTTGGTAATTTAATTCAATCACAGTACAACAAATTGAAAGAATAAATTCGTATTTTATTTTTATAATTTGTATTAAATATTATTAATGTAACATATATATATACATACAAATACATACAAATTATAAAAATAAAATACGGAGTCATTCTTTTAATTTGTTGTACGGTGATTGAATTAAATTACCAATATTATACATATATATATATATATATATATATATAATATTGGTAATGTAATAACTTGTGGGACCCACTTCGGGAGCTGATTGAATCCGACGCCTAAAAATAATGAAAAAAAGTCATATAAATATATGTCTTATCTGTCTTCGTTTATGTGATATAATGAATTTTCTGTTTTAATTACTTTTACAAAAGATGCTCGAAATGACCACCTTGCATTTGAAGACGAGCCTGCACGCGTCTTGTCATTGATCTGGTTACTCTCTCTATCACTCCTGGTGTTTCTCGAATTTGTCGGAAGTCTTGCTCTATTCTATTTCGTAGTATTTCAGCATTTTCAATCGATGTTGTGTATACAATAGATTTCCCCACAAATGAAAATGGATTCAAATCCGGAGAACGAGCAGGCCATGCAATAGGACTTCCACGACCAATCCATTTATTTGCAAAATATTGATATAAAAATTGCCTAGCCACTCGGCTAAAATGCGGCGGAACTCCATCATGCATAAACCGCATGTTATAATCTAATCTAATCTAATAATCTAATATCGACTGGAACTTCCTCTAATATTTCGTGTAAACGCGTGCTCAAAAAATCAACGTACTTTGTGCCTGTTAGTTTCCCATCAAGAAAAAAAGGTCCAATTAAAAATTTATCAATTATTCCCGCCCATACGTTTAAACTAAACTGGCGTTGATGTCTTGAATGCACAATAACATGTGGGTTTCCTTCATCCCAATTATGATTATTATGAAAATTGAATATACCATCGCTGGTAAAACTGGCTCACTAGAGTTTGCTCTGTTTATAAAATTCATTATATCTCATAAACGAAGACAGACAGGACATATATTCATATGACTTTTTTCCATTACTTTTAGGCGTACAATCAGCTGCCGAAGTGGGTCCCACAAGTTACGAAACACCCTGTATATACGTAGGATGGGCAAGTTCTGGGAAAAACTCAGGACTCTTTCCAGTGCCCGACGATTGCAGATGTTCCAAGTGGTGTATTATAAAGTAGAGAAAGTTAGGCCTGGGACTTGAGTTTATGGCTAGCCCTCCAGGCCTAGCGTCTAAGACACTAAGGGTATGGATGCGTGTGTGAATGACGAATTTTGCGTAGATGAGGAAGAAAGCAGTGAGTGTCGAGACGTTAGAGAGAACAAGAGTGAGCGAGCCGTGAAAGAGAGAAGACTGTGAGCTGAGAGTTGCGCGAGAGAGAAAAGAGAGTGAATTGAGTTGTGAGCCTAGCGAGTTTAGCAGTTAAGAAAATAGTGTAAAACGTCACTTTATAATCATTATTAAACAAATTTTCTTTATTTAACTTTAAATAAACAACCATTCTTTCATCAAAATTCCTACAAATTGGGATCTCAAGCTGAGATTCCTACAAATTGGGAGCTCCTCCGGGATTCCTACATATATATGTGGGATAGGCAGTTCTGGGAAAGGGTCCAAGACTCTCCCTGGTGCTCGACTGCAGGTATCCCGAGTCGTATTACATAAACAATAAAGGAAGTTAGGCCTGGGCCTCGAGACTATTTATGGCCAGCTTTTCAGGCCTAACGTCTAAGATTAAGAGTATAGATGCGTTTGCATGTATGTGTGTATGTGTGTACGAGTGATGAATTTTGTGTAGAAGAAAGGCAGTGCGTGTAGAGAGGTCAGAGAGCGATTGTCGAGAAGTCGAGACATAAGAGAGAACAGAGTAAGAGTTGCGAGAGAGAGAGAAGAGTGTATCGAGAGTTGTGAGAATTAAGAACTCAGTGTATATCGTTATTCATTATTTAACATTAATAAACTAATCTTATTCATTATTCAATTCCAAACAACCATCATTTAATAAAATTCCTACATATATATCCTTAAAATTTGTTAAACATCTCCTTAGTAATAGTTAATAGACTAACAATTTTTAAATTTTCTATTGTTTAAGAGTTTTATAAAATTGGCGTCGTCGGTTTCTCGGAAATGCACCTTTCGGCGGAACGTTTAAGCGAACGTAGACGGCGTTGATCCCAATTCTGCGGAGGTAACGTTCGCTACAACATGTTATCTGCTACTACCTTTTTCACAAATTCTCGCAAAGTATTATTATTTTCAGAACAGATACCACGAAGTGTTACAACTTTATTATTTAATTTCGTTGCTTCTATTTTAACATATTAATCGGCTCTCATTAAGGTTCAATCGCTACCCGTATTAACCAAAGGAATGAATTTACAGTCACTATCTTCATTTTTTTGCAAGGTTTTGTTTGTGACAAAGATGATGCGCTACATGTATCGATAGTTTATTTGATCTAATACTCCATACTCCTGACATTTGAAACACTTGGTATCTTTATTTTTCGTAGGACAGCATGCAGTTAAATGGTTCCGCATAGCTTTTTGCTCCTTTTCATTATGGACCGTCGATTTCTTTAACTTCTTTACAGCTCGCTTGCCTCTTGCTCTCATACTTTTTTTATGGTCCTCATATAGTGTTAATTTACAACTTACGCATATTTTTGGCACCATGCAAGATAGTTTTATTTACTTCTTCATCCTGAATTCCATCAATAATGTATTTTATTATGGCGGAATCATCCATATCTACTTGCTTTGCGCTTTTGAACATTTGATAAATAACACGTTTTTATAACATGTTTCGGTAGGCTGTTTGATTCTTCTTGACAACTCTTTATGTACTTTATGCGCGTCCACGGTTTGCGAAAATTCACATACTTATGTTTTCTTCATTTTGCTCCAACTTTTACAGCATTCTTCGTAATTCACAAACAGTTTTGCTGAACCACGTAATAATCTTTTGGCGTAAATGACTTTTTGGAAATTAGTCCAATTACAAAGTTCGGCCATTTCTTCAAAATCTTGCAACCAATTACGAATATTCATTTCTGATCATCACCCCTGAAAATGCTCATTGACTCTTCGACATCTCGAAATGTCAATGAATGCTCATGTTTGTCAATAGCACTCACGTGCACGTGCAAATTTTGGTCACAAAAGTCATCATTGGTCTCCTCTTCTTCTTTACTTTTTTCATCTTCTCCATGTTCAGTTTCCAGCAATATAGCTCTTAGGCGATTCTGTAATTCACTTTTGTTGCCATAGGTTTTCAATTTCCGGCTTTTCAATTCATCTTTCAATTGGATCAGTTTCATCACCCCAACTTACTCTAATTTATCACTATTTTTACTTGCTTGATCCGTCGATCTAATCGTTTCTGTTCATATATCACTGTATATTGTATCATTAGAATTATCTACTTTCAGCTTCATTAGCTGTAGGATTGCACTTTGTAAGACCTGTGTTAGTTCTGAATCTTTCGATTGCTGTTCGGCAAGTTCTAATATGCTAACCACGACTGGCATACTGATAACGTCCAGCCGTGATAGAGCGTCTGCCACTTCGTTATCAAACCCGGAATGTAGGTAATCTTTGTTGTAAATTGTCCTATGTAGTTCAACTGTCGTAGCTGTCTTGGTGAAGCATTGTTTAATTTTTGCAGAAACTCATATGTCAGTAGTTTGTGATCTGTCTGTATCGTGAAATCTTGTCCTTCTAATAAATATTTGAAATGTTTTATTGCTTTTTACATGTTAATTTCCTGTGGCGAGAATTTTTTTGAAAAGAAAGCTATTGGTTTTCACAACCGTTCATCTTTGAAGCGCAGCTCCATAAGCTAAATTAGAAGCATCTGTAATTAAAAGTAATGAACCATTAATTTTTTTGGATGGAACAGTGCTGCATCCGCCAACGAGTCTTCACATTTTTTAAACGCTTTTTCGGCCTCCTCTGTCCAAATTGGTCACTTGCCTTTTTTCTTCGCGCCTTGAAGGAAAGCGTTTAGAGGAGCATTCTCGATGAATCTTCGGTAGAAGTTGATCTTCCTGAGGAAGCGATGGTGTCTTTGGTTTTGGATAATTAATGATAGATGTAACTTTTTCCGGTACAGGCTTGGTTCCCTTTTTATCCCAAGTACCTCAAGTACAGCACAGTTGATGCTCTGGATACGCATTTTGCCTTGTTCATGGAAATGCCGTACTTTTTAGTATCACGTTATACTCGAAAAGGCCAAATAACATAATTACTGCTTTTTTTCACGGTTTTCTGCCATCGGAATTTGGTAATATGCTCGTTCTAGGTTAAGAGTCGTAAAAATCGTTTTACCGTCCAGCGCGTGAGTAAAGTTGTGTACGTGAGGAATAGGATATTTGTCTAGCTTCGTCTGTGCATTCAGTCTGCGATAGTCACCACATAACCTCCAAGTGCCATTTTTTTTGGGAACCATGTGTAGCGGACTAGCCTATTCGCTTGAAGAAGGTTGACAAATATCTTGTTGAATTAGGAGTTGAAATTCCTCGCGAGCTGTTTTGGATTTATCTGATGCCAGTCTGCGAGGTCTTTCTGCACATGGTCTTCCTGTGGTAATTATGTGGTGGCACATCTTGTATTTTGGTGCGTCCAGTCTTTGTGTAAGTCTCGTAACATCTCGTAACACTGTTTTAATGTTTTAATAATTTAATGTATCTGTCGTCGTTTCCTTTACCTAATGTAGTGATTGATTGATAGTTCTCTGTATTTATCTGTGCGAGTTGTAATTTCGTGTGGTCGTCTATTATTCATTTATTCTTCAGGTTGACCAAAAAACCGTGATGTTTAAGAAAATCGGCGCCAATTGGTTGTTGGACCCGTAGGACGGTGAACTTCCAGGTATATGCACGTCACAATCCGAGGCCTACAGTTAATGTTCTGGCACCGTAGGTCGATATAGGCGCGCTGTCAGCGGCGTAGACCTTGAAATCAGAAGAGGTGACATTTCCTTTTGCCGAATTGAGTGGCAATACGAAGATGTCAGAGACCCAATGTCGATTAAAGAGGATAATCTATTTTTGTTGTCGTAGATAATTAGACGACTACTCTGCACGCCTTCCGTTGTCGTCAGAATAGTGAGGCGTGCATCTAGTTTTCCGATGGTTGCGGAGAAACGGCGATGCTGTTGGTACTCGTTGCGTGTTGCCAAGTGCACAGGGTTTCGCACTTACGTGCCCGAGCGCCGAAGTTATAATGATAACAGCACAATCCTCCAGTGCGTCCTGATGATCTGGAGCGAGGCCGTGTTGACGGTCGTCCGCTGTGAGCTCGCGAGCGGGATCTCCACCTAGGGATTGCAACCTGGAAATTTGTGCCTGCATATCTGGTGTGATAAATTAGCTAGCACTATTTGTCTGTAAATATCTTTTTATTTAACGCCGGTGCATTATATGCAATCTCACTTACAATTCTATAATCGCACGCAGCTCGAAACTATCGAAATCGCCTTCTCTAATGACGGTACAAAGAAAACGATGTTACAATTATTTGTTAACAAATAAATGAATGAAAATGACGAACATAACATAAATGAGGTAAAAAAGTGTCCGCACATGTAGCATTATTATTCATAATTTGTTGACTAGTTGTCGGTTAGGCCGCTTTTTAATTTTATAATTTCTTACATCCTCTTTGGCATTGTTTGGACGTGTTGAATTTTTGTGTTGTTCTTGGCTGAATATTTTCCCATTTCAAAAATATTTTAGCTTCTAAGTCTTCCTTGTTCTTAATCGTGTATTTTTTCAAATTTCTTTTTATTTCTCTCCACAAATGTTCGATTACATTAATGTCGGGAGATTGTGGAGGTGTATGCAGCTTTTTCGGAACATTGCATAATACCCATTCACTTTCATAGCCACGTGCTTAGGGTCGTTATCATGCTGGAAGATAAATGACCCTTCAAGATGTAATTTTCTGGCACTGTCTTTTAAATTTTCCTTTGAAATGTTCAAATATTTATTCTGATCCGTACGTGGCTAACCGCTACAAATCTTTCAAATAGTTTGCCTGCCTCGTCCAGTAGGTACAATGACCAATAATCCGAGAGCGAGTCCAATGGTCGTGTTTCTTTCGGGAGAAGGATCATCTGCCCGACTTTCTATACTTGCGGGATATCGCACTAGTGTGATAACAGGTGACACGTTCTCGGATACAGAGGCACATGCCGCTGAGGCCAGCAGAAAGTTATTCCAGAAGTAGAAATGTTCGAAGAGAGGAATGTCAGTCGCGAACCGACCATCGACGAATAAAATTTGAGCAGAAATAAGAGTGTTTATTTTTTGTCATTTTTACATTTTTACCCGCTACATTTTGGCGATCCTGCCAGGAAAAGCATCCTCAACGGAAGATTGTGTATGTGCTACCAAGTTGTGTGCTTATTACGAACTGGCTTAAAGGAGTACTGTACCTGTTGGAAACTTTATTGGAAACTAGGACTACGAGAACCTGTATCCGAGACGGTCAATCAACAGATCGATGCATCTGAAACCCCTGAAATTAAAGTGGAAATTAAACTACAGAGGTTAGCTGAAGCATAATACCGACAAATCCATTAAGGTGAGCGAGCTAACATTTTTATTTTTGTGAAAAAAAAGAGACCATCCTTGATGAATACTGATTCCTCCTCGTCTTCTGATACTAATACAACCATGTCTGGACAAGACGATTGTCTTGAAGATATCTCGAAAAATCTGAAATTATTGACAATAGAAATATCAAAGATTAAAGATAGTATGACGAAAAACTTTGATTTTCTCGCGACAGAAAATGCTAAATGATCCGATGGAATCAAGATACTTGCCGCTAATTTAGAGATTAAACGATGCGGTATTTACCGAAGACGATACCTCAATAAATACTGGAATTAGCAAAACGCGATCAAACCGACCGAATAAACCATGTACGGAGGATTCGTGTCCTACATTCGCTGAACCACCAAAAGAGTATTTTAGCAATGATGCTACTCGGCGATTAATCCCTGCTAAGCATATAATTGAAACAATAGAAACCTTACGTGGGCGAGACGATATAGGAGTAGAAGATTTTATCAAACAAATTCAAAAATCTAAGGGCAGATGCTCTCCCATCTGCTATTAGATCTAATATTGGTAACAAGAATTCCTGAAGGAGCTAAACGTTCGATACGGTATTAGCAAATTGAAAGTTACGGCTCTTCATTTCAAGCACTAAGACAGAATGTAAACCCTGGAGTTTCTGTTAACAATTGTCGAATTAAATTAAATAATCTGAAACACCAGCAGAACGAATCAATACAAGATTTTAATATGAAATTTAGACGACAATTTAACGAGCTTCAATACGCGATATAATATAAACATTCACACGTAACTACAAGGAACATAGCTTTAGAGAATGAAGAAGGGAATGTTTTACAACTTTTATATACATATTTAACCAACGTACGCTCCGTTATAGGCAATATGTTTTACGTAAAAAATGCTAAAACTCTGCATGAAGCTCAGAATTATGCTTGTGAAAATTTTCTAAAAGATAGGAAACCTACAACTCCCAAATTTATTAATAACAAGCCAATACTCAAAAAACCTATCCCATTTAATACCTTCAAACAGTTGCACAATGAGTCAGCTAAACAAAAACCTCCGCTGAAATGTGCGAATTGTGGAAAAATAGGACATACTAGAGAACAATGCTTTAATCAAAATTTTTTGAGAACACAGACGGGAAAACTTCTATCAGAAAGAGTAAATCGATTGGAGAAAATAGAGGAGGATCATCGGACAGAAGAAACGGAATACCACGATTTAACGCCATACATGGAAGACTTCGCCACATAGAAACAATGGAAAGGCGAGGAAGACTGCTTTTGAACACTAGATCCGGAATCAATCTAATCAAGGAAAATATTTTAAGGCCAGAGTGGCAAAGGGTTAATAAAATACATACGTTTTCTATGGGTAATGACATACATATTAGTAAATATACAACTATTCTAACAACGCCCTTAGGGAAACAACACGGATTTATCATAATACCTCCAAACTTTCCTTTAAAAGAGGACGGAATTATTGGATTAAACTTTTTGGATCAATATAATTATAATATCAATAAAAATTCCTTGACTCTGGACGGGCAGACATTAAAACTATCTGACGAATCGATAATACCAGCAAAAGCTAGCATAGTAACCGATGTAGAAATAACGGTTGCACACCGCCTTACAGCGATAAATCCAAGCGACACAGACATTGTGACGGATAGAATAACCGTCGGGAATTCAAATTTGCCACAAAGATTGCAAGCGTTGCAAAAAGCAATAAGACCAGATCACGTAGTATCCGCGTTAAGAAACTCCGTAAAAAAATAATATTTAGCTACTCCGACTTATTTTTATTAGAAAAGGATCCAATGTCCTGTACAGAATTAACTGAACATCAGATAATATTAAACGATTAAAAAATGTAAAATCGTACAGATTATCTGAATATCATAGGGATGAGATAAATAAACAAATTCAAGAAATGTTAGAGAAAAATATTATAGAACAGAAATGTTACAGAAAATATTATAGCGATTCACCATTTAATTCGCCAATTTGGGTAGTTCCAAAAAAATTGGATACTTCGGGTAAAAGAAAATGGAGATTAGTTATTGATTTCAGAAAATTGAATGAAAAGATCGCACAAGACGCGTATCTACTTCCCAACATAGAAGACATCCTTGATCATTTTGGAAAATTCAAATTTTTCTCCGTCCTAGATCTCAATTCCGGATTTCACCAAATCCCTATGGCAGACGATTCAAAAAAATATACCGCGTTCTCAATTGTTGAGGGACATTTCCATTATAACAGAATGCCATTTGGACTACAAAAAGGCACCTACTACCTTTCAACGAATGATGAATGAGGCATTAAAAAGATTAATTGGTAAATATTGTTTTGTATATCTAGACGATATCATCATATTTGGAACAACAATAGAGGAGCATAATCAAAATCTTAGCATAGTATTCCAAAGACTTCAAGACACAGGTTTAATGTTACAACTGGCTAAATGTGAATATTTAAAACCTGAATTAGAATACCTAGGACATTTAATAACCAAAGACGGAATTAAATCCAATTCGAGTAAACTTGAGGCTATCAAAATGTTTAAAGTTCCAAAGAACGTAACGCAATAAAAGGATTTTTAGGATTAACGGGATGCTATAGGAAGTTTATTAAAAATTTTGCAAAGATCTCTAAACCATTAACCGAATTAACAAAAAAGGATGCGCCTTTTCACTGGACCGATGCTCAGCAAATAACTTTTGACACGTTAAAACACAAACTTTGTTAAAAACCTGTACTAAAATTTCCGGACTTTGATAGACCATTTACACTTATAACTGACGCTTCCAACGAAGGGTTAGATGCAATACTTCAACAAGAAGGGCATCCTTGTTGTTACATATCGCGGACCTTAAATCCGGCAGAGAAAAATTATACTACTACCGAAAAAGAATTATTGGCTATAGTTTGGGCGGTAAAACGACTTAGGCAATACTTACTCGGTCGAAAATTCACAATACTAACAGATCATAGTGCACTAACCTGGTTATTTAATGTAAAAGATCCTTCTTCGAGATTGTTACGATGGCGATTAAAATTAGAACAATACGAGTACTTTCCAGACGTATCTATCCCTTGCAACCGATTTCCTCCACTTCTCGCGTTGACGCGGACGAACTCATACAGATATTAGAAAGCCTTCTCCTAAACCTTTAGACGAAATACTTCAAAACAATGACGTCACTGTAGAAATGGATGAATTACGTATAAAAATATTATGTACACGCTCTATGAGAATTGAAAACCAAACAACAATACGGAAATATCTATTAAATCAATGGCACCCCAACTTATATAAAACTTAACAGAGAGCAATTAGAAATTTAACATTTGACAACTAGTGTTTATATATAGAGCTTCGAGAGCCACTGCTCGCTCATTCGTGTGTCAGTCTTCTGCCTATTACAGTTGTTGTTGGGTTAGCATTAGAATCCATCTACAAAGGGTCACATCCTTAGATGTTGTGGACGGCGGCGCTTGGAAAAACCCTCTTCTCAACGTTTAAGTATTATCAGAGAGCTAGACCGTAGACGGGAAGTGATCCATTTAGCCGTGGAATTTCCCGAAGGTCCTTCGCAGACGAAACGTTGACAGTGTGACAAGGGCTTATCTGAAACCATTTCCGGCCAGTACTGAGCCAGGATGATCCATCGTCCTGGAACGTGCAGACTCAAGCAGTTCCCCCACCACTCTGGAAAATCAAATGTATAAGAAACCTCGGAACCTCAATAAAGAACAGATCAGAGTTGAACGCCATACGTTTCGTGTTATTTTTCCATTACGTTAGATAATCACCGAATTAATATATTTCAATTTCAAATAAACATTTATAGTGAACCGTCGCGCTCCAACACTTTACGTTTACCGTTGTGACATTCCCCGCGTGACATAATTTGGCGATCCTGCCAGGATCCACAGACTCCATCGCAAGGGAAACTGGACAATTGAAGATCCACGGATTTCAATACCAGGGACTACGTGAGCCATACCTCTGCGAAACGTCACGGATCTAGAACCTTGGGTGATAAGGACAACGAGACTCCGCTTCTACGGACGAGATCTCCAAGCTACGGCATCTTTATTTACCAAGGTAAATTGAAATGGCCTCTTCATCTGATTCTCAAAATTTAAGTGAAGCGATTGCTTCGCTCGCGATTAATATGGAAACTTTGTGTAAGCAAGTTAACAAACAAAACGAAAGAGCCTCCGGTCAGGACGAGCTATTCAGAAAGATTGCCAAGATCGGAATCTCATGATCAAACATTAGAGAAGCTAACCAGTATAATAAAAAAATTAGAGACTGCACATGAAGAACAAAATCGTGAACTGAAAAAAACTCGTAAATAATATTAACGCTTGCACTTACTCTGAGACAGTACACACAGACATACAGCCTGAAGTAACGGACGACGAATCTACCCAATACACCGCTAGAATGACGCACGAACCTGTCAAAATAGATTATAAGAAAACGCGAGAAGAATCAAAATCAAGAATAATTAGCCACACCGAGCAAATTATGAAACCTTCGGAAGCCCTGCGAACGGTAGAGACACTAAATGGAATTAACGATACGGGAGTAGAAGAATTCATTAACTCCGTAGGATTTGCACGCACAAGAGTGAGTGACACAGCTTTACTATTACGCATGATTTTGACTGAAAAAATAATAGATAGAGCAAAACAAAGCATACGATTCTGCCAAATAACGTCATACGAAGAACTATATGAGGCCCTCCGAACACAAGTCTCGATCCCCACCACCGTTAGTGGAAGTAGAAATAAGATGCAAAACACTAAATAAGGAACTAACGAAACAGTCCAGTCATATTCCAACAGATTTAGGCAAGCTTTGAACGAATTAGAATATGCAGTACAAGCCAAACATAGTAATCCAATCGCCAGGAACATAACACTTGAAGAAGAAAACAACGAAGCAGTTCGATTCTACATACATAACTTGCGCACGGATTTAGCCCAATACATCATTCCTATGAGGCCTACGTCACTCATTGAAGCGCAACAAGAGGCATCCAACATGGAGATATGGCTGAAGGAGACTGCTATCAGACGAATGACTCATCAACCGATCCACCGTCCGGCAATCAACAAAGGCGTAATCAGGACACATCAGCCATACTCCCCCTCCAAACCACCTCTAATCCATGCCAAGATCCCGACCGCACTAAAATGTGACAACTGCCAAAAAACTGGACATACTCGCAATAACTGTTACCTTTTAAAGCAAAATTTTCCCATAATTCAGCACAGAAAGATTCCCCCACCTCGAATAAACAGTACAGAAGTGACGAACGAATCAACAGATTGGAACGATATAGAACAAGAAGAGACGAAGAACTACGAATCAACTACACCCCAGGAGAACTGCAACACGTCCGATGTAAACTCCCAGGAATGTCAAAACCCGGAAGATTGCTACTGGACACCGGAGCAGGAGTCAACCTGTTAAAAGAGGAATACTGTGAGACCCGCTACACTTTAAAAGAACCGCGAACGATTAGATTAGGAAATGACGAACACCAGCTAAAACACATAACCTTTTGCAAAGTCCATGATAAAACACACGCCTTCCTAATAATCCCAAATGACTTCCCACTAATCGAAGACGGAATAATCGGCCTCCCTTTCCTAAAATTACACCGATACACCATAACCAATGATAAATTACAAATTGATAATGATTTCATTCCCTTGCAGATAACTAAAGAAGAAATACCACCTCGGTCATTCAAAATACTTTGTGCTAAAATCGGAAATGAGGTTTGCTACGTCAATCCTGGTAAGCAAAACGTCACCACTTCAAATCAAATCCAATCGAGCAGTAACCTTAGAGTCCATGAACTTCTAAACAAATTACGAATTGACAATATCGAACTACAGTACGCCGAGACGATTAAAAAAATAGTCTGCTGTTACCACGGCATCTTCACATTCGAAACAGACCCACTACCATGCACCAACTTGACATCACAAGAGATCCACCCAAAACAAGACAAACCAATCAACATTAAATCCTATAAAACCCCAGAATGCCACAAGACAGAAATACAAACACAGATCAAACAAATGCTAGACAAGGAAATTATAGAACATAGTGACTCACCTTTTAATGCACCAGTATGGGTAGTACCTAAGAAGACAGACGCATCCGGCAAGCAAAAATGGCGAATAGTGATTGACTTCAGAAAACTTAATGAAATTACTGACCAAGACGCGTACCCGCTTCCAAATCCCGACGATATCCTTCACCACCTTGGAAACGCGAAGTTCTTCTCCGCCCTGGACCTCTCCTCAGGATTTCACCAAATCCCTATGCATCCGGACAGTAAGAAATACACAGCCTTCTCCACATCAGACGGCCACTTCCAATATAATCGCATGCCATTCGGATTAAAAAACGCTACTTTCCACCGCATGATGGACACAGCATTACGAGGACTGATAGACCGACATTGTTTCGTATATTTAGATGACATAATAATCTTCGGCAATACCATTGAAGAACATAACCGTAACTTAGCCATAGTATTCCAACGACTAAGAGACACAGGACTGAAACTCCAAGTAGATAAATGCGAATTTCTAAAACCCGAATTAGAATATCTCGGACACATAGTAACTGCCAACGGAATACAGCCTAACCCAAAGAAATTATCGGCAATAAAAGAATTCAAAACACCCAAAACCATAACACAGGTCAAATCTTTTCTCGGGCTAACTGGATATTATCGCAAATTCATACGAAACTTTGCAAAAATAACTAAACCTCTAACTGCCCTGACTCAAAAGAATACGCCATACCATTGGACAAACGAACAACAAACGGCATTTGACACGCTTAAAGAAAGACTATGTAACCCACCGGTACTTTGCTATCCTGATTTCCAAAAGACATTCACACTCACAATTGACGCTAGTAATGAAGGAATAGGCGCGGTATTATCACAACATGACCACCCCTGCTGTTACATATCGAGAATTCTCAACAACGCGGAACGAAATTACACCACGACCGAAAAGGAATTGCTCGCTATCGTTTGGAGTATCAAGCAGCTGCGACAATACCTCCTCGGACGGAAATTTGTTATTCAAACCGACCACCAAGCATTAAAATGGTTGCATAACGTAAAAGATCCGTCTTCCAGATTAATGAGATGGAGACTTAGATTGGAGGAATACGACTATGAGATTCAGTATAAGAAAGGAAAAGAAAATCAAGTAGCAGACACACTTTCTCGGCTGCATCCGTTAAAAATAACATCCGACGAAACATTCACAAACAAAATTAAGATTAGAAACCTAGAGAAAGAGTTCAACGAATGGAAAGTCGCTAACACTACCCGGAAAATAAAATTGACTGCCAACCACCGTACTTGGACGCAATTAGGATACAACGGACCCTTCAACGTACAGCAATGACTAAAAAGACTTGACGCTCTGACCAATACAAATACCCGAATTATTTCCTTCGGAACACACAGACTAAAATTACCCGACATAGTAATGTTAAAATCAATGCTTCAATTTATATGCAAGGACAAACCCGTGGAAATTATCCAACTAGCCATCGAACATCCTAAAACATATACCAAAGAAGAAAAGTTGCAAATCATAAAAGAAAATCACGACCTAAACGAACACATTGGAGAGACTAAAACTTTGGAACGTATAAAGCTTAAACATCATTGGACTGGAATGGACGACGAAGTAACCGAGTACATAAAAAACTGCAAGACTTACCAAACTAACAAACTGACACGAACACGACCCAGAGAAGAAGCACTCATATCAGACACGCCAGAAAACCCCAATGACAAAATCGCACTAGACATTATTGGACCATTGAAATTAACACGTAAAGGCAACCAATTCATTCTCTCCATCCAGGACTCCCTCACTAAGTATCTTATCCTCATACCTTTACCTGACCAGAAAGCCGACACTATTATAAACGAACTATTAGAACACTACATATACATATTCTCATCACCCAAACACATACTGATAGATCAAGGACGGAATTTTGTCTGCAAGTTGATGGACTCATTCGAGAAAGCTTTCAAAATTAAACACATAAAAACTACTGCGTTTCACCCACAATCAAATGGATCGTTAGAACGCGCTCATGGATTTATCAAAGACATGCTGCGAACCAACATTGACGAGAGCAAATCTGAATGGGACGAAAATCTTAGACACATATCCATGGCCTATAACACCTCTGTACATTCTACAACAGGATTTACCCCTTTCGAACTAACATTCGGACGAGAAGCTAATATGCCTTCTGCCATTTCCTTAACTCCAAAACTCACCCAGAACAAACTATTCAGACTTTGGAAAGACAGACATACAGAATACTTAACGGCCGCAAAAAGAATCACCAATGAAAACAAAAAAAGATATAAAAAGGATCAAGACAGGAAAATCAGACTCAAAAGCCTATATCAAATTGACGACCTCGTACTGCTACATAATGACCATAAGACTCATAAATTAGACAAAGAGTGGCTAGGACCCTACAAAATACTAGAAATAAAGACGCCCAACTACCTGTTAGACATACCAAAAGCTAAACCATTACTCACTCACGGTAACAGACTAAAACCATATCATTTTTCTAGGGACTCACCTCAATAACCGCAAGTATAACCATAGAACTCATAGGACATGAAAAGATATTGTCAGAAGCCATCGAAAAGGCTTACATATACCACCAAGAAATCAAAATCATTGTAATCTTTAAAACGAATGACCTATATCAAGATATAAAAACCGTACAAAAACTTTATCTGCCAATTATTGATCATTGTAAAGAACGTAACTGCATGGGAACCGCCTATGACGTTATAACTGCGCGAATGAAAAATCTGGAACGATCTGTCCTTAAACTAAAAACAATAACGCACACCAGAACTCGACGAGGACTACTTAATGCTATCGGATCAATCTCCAAGACTCTCTGGACGACGCAGACTTAGAACTAATAAACAGAAACATAGACAAACTCTTTGACGACCAGAACAAATTGACACATATTGTCCAAAATCAAACTTCAATGTTTAAACAGATCCTTCAAGATGATTATTTCCAAAAATTAACAGGTCAGGTGAAAATTCAATTAGAAAATTCGAAACAAATAAAGAACGACTTACTTTTGGATAGGAATCTATTAATTTTAGAAGCGCTAATAACCGAATTGACTAACAACGTTAACGATTTTTACTTAACCATTATCCTAGGGAAACGTGGAATAATAGACACCACATTAATTGACCTACATACATTTATGGAATCATATACAAGATTGACCAAAGACCAACCCCGATTTGTTATTAATGGCAATATAGGAAATTTCCAGCACATAATAGATATCAGTAGACTACAAGCTAGTATAATAAATGACACTTTAATTTATCAGATAATTGTACCTATGCTCGAAAGCGATGAATGGACTTTATTCAGACATATAGCTATACCTCACAAAATACAGGAAAGTTTTATAGCCCCGCTCATAGAACATGAATACACTTTAGAAGGAATAGGAGGATATATACCAATCGACCAAGCGTATATTACTAAGTACTGTAGGGAGTCGCCTATTGGAAAGCTGTGCGAGAGAACGCAACCTACCCAACACCTAAATTCGAAAATGTACAACCCTATAGAAAATTGTAAAAATGCCGTGTTTAAGATCGATAACATCACTTTCATACCAATGCAAAGCCGTAACAAATATATAGCTATACCACAAAATCCAATCTCTATTCAAACACTTTGCAAATCTATTAGATACATAGAAATACGCGAACCGAGCATTATATCCAGCCAAACAGACTGTATCATCACATATGATAATAATGTAATGAAAATTGGAGGTACCATCCAACCCACTGAAACAATAGTAACAAACTATAGTCTTAATTTTCCAATCGCAGAAAGCGATATGAAATTACTACAAAATTTTCTACCCACTGTAGCCAAAGTAACTCCAAATTTCAATAATTACGTGAACACATTAGATTCAATGAACAATCAGCTAGCTAATCTAAAATACCAACGGCGCTTGTTGTCAGCTACCGAAACCGCACTTGATGTTTTAAAATATCTAGGATACCTCTCTTTGGGAATTATAACCTTGTATACTCTATATAAGATAGGATGCTTCCAAATAGTTACCAAATTGCTACCCAAAAACGTCTGTATTAAAATCTGTTGTAACGAAACATCTGTATCCAACTACGTACAACCAAGGGTGATGAATACATACAACGCCGACCCTTCAACACCACAAACCGTCCCCAGGATCTCACTACTCCAACTCGAAGACGATAATAGAGAGCCACAATATCCACACTCCGAACCAACAAGCTCTTGCTCCGACCTCAGCAACATCAAAAACCCAAAAATAGTTCGCTTCGAGGCGAAGTCGAATCTACGAAGGGGGGTGTGACAAGGGCTTATCTGAAACCATTTCCGGCCAGCACCGAGCCAGGATGATCCATCGTCCTGGAACGTGCAGACTCAAGCAGTTCCCCCACCACTCTGGAAAATCAAATGTATAAGAAACCTCGGAACCTCAATAAAGAACAGATCAGAGTTGAACGCCATACGTTTCGTGTTATTTCTCCATTACGTTAGATAATCACCGAATTAATATATTTCAATTTCAAATAAACATTTATAGTGAACCGTCGCGCTCCATCACTTTACGTTTACCGTTGTGACATTCTCCGCGTGACAACAGCGGGGGCCGCGAGGAGGCGGGGTTACCAGCTTGTTGGTAGCTCGTACAACCGAGAATGTGCAGCACACGCGTGTTTTGTATTAGGCAATGCGTCCGGGATGCTCAGCCGAAGCTGAGGAGCTCATGCAAGATACTGCACATAAGTGCAGCACACGCGAATTTGCATGATCCGGCTCAGGCACCTAGTCATTAATCCTCTACTCCAAAGAGTCTCTGAGGGGAGGAACATTTAACAAAGCATGGTTTATTGCAATATACATAAAGTAATCAAACAACAGAGTACTAAATCAGTAAAGATCTGATTAGCTGACAAATTACCGCCACTTCAGTAGAAGGAAATTGAAAACATTTTAACCTTTTTTCAGTAATGAACTGAAAGTAGATATACATTTTTGTCCAAATCCCTACATAAAACTGACGCAAGACGAAATATTAGCGGAAAATCATGGTAGTAACACATCTCAACACCTCGGAGAAAATAGAACCGTCAATAGAATTAAGGAAAAATATTATTGGAAAAATATGGATAAGGAAATAATAGATTACGTACGTACATGTAAGACATGCCAAACTCAAAAATTAACCAGAATCCGACCTACTAAAATTCCGACTATGACTGACACGCCTACAGAACCTAATGATAAAATCGTAATGAATATTTTCGGGCCGTTGAGAAAGACCAGAAAGAAAAACGAATATATTTTGTCAATACAAGACATGTTGACTAAATATCTCATATTAATACCAATACCAAACCCCAAGGCTGAAACTATAATATCTAAGCTCATCGAACATTACATATACATATTTTCATCACCTAAACATATATTAACGAATCAAGGTAGCAACTTCGTTTGCAAATTAATGAGTGAATTTGAAAGAACATTCCAGATTAAGCACATTAAAACAACTGCCTTTCATCCTCAATCTAACGCGAGTCTAGAAACGCACGCTGTAATAAAAGACTTAATAAAAACGTGCATAGCCGACAAAAATAATGAATGGGATGAAAACCTTAATATAATTTGTATGGGATACAATACTTCTGTGCATGAAAATTACTAAATTCACACCATTTGAATTAACTTTTGGCTATAAAGCCAATCTGCCTTCAGCAATAGCTACAACTAGTTCGTTAACAAAGAATGAATTAATCAATCTTTGGAAAACCAGACATGTAAAGTATATTAATCAGGCGAAAGAAAATTTAAAGAAAGCTGAGGAAAAATATCAAATAGTACAAGCAAAGCGAATAATAAAATTGCAATCTATATTAAACTATAGGGAACCAAGTATCAAATGACCATAAAAAAAGACAAATTGTCACCAAATTGGTTAGGACCTGCCAAAATCCTTAAATCCAATCCTCCCAATTACATCATTCAGTTCCCTGACACTCATAAAATAATGGTTGTGCATGGAAATAGATTGAAATTATTAAGATAAAAATTACTTTGTTCCAGATGCTACAAATAACCTTCATTTTTCTTGTACTTATGGTAAATGGCATTTATGTAACACCCATAAGCAGTCATCAAGTTTTCATCGAAAATTTGGGATCAGCTTACGTGTATCACAAAGAGTGAAATTTATTGTTCTTCATAGACATTATGGAATCAATTCATAATTTAGATAAGATTCCTTACATGTTAAATACTATAAGACGAATGTGTGGTGTGACCTGCGATGAAAAGCAAGAAATCATGTTATCTACCCGACGTTGTAATACCGTAGAACAATCCGCGAAAGAACTAAAATCTCTGATAACAACTAAAAGATTGCGTAGATTTCATTGGAGATATCTCTAAAACGTTATTTGGCACATTAAATGGAGAAGACTTGAAATTAATAAATGAAAATATAGATAAACTCTTTTCCGACCAAAATTCCTCATCAATAGCTATCAGAAATCAGACTAGTATAATTAAAACTTTACTGTGAACCAAAACCTCCAGTTAAATTGAAAAACTACGAAAAAAAGCTATAAGTTCTGTAGACAGCGATAGGAAGGTATACATATAAATTCGCATAATAGCCATAAACTTAATGTTAGACGAAATTTATGAAGTCTTGACCATATCAAAAACGGCAATAATATTAGCTCATAAGGGCATTGTACATTCAGACGTCGTCAAACGTTCATCGCACACCTCCAAAAATTACATAGAGCAAATTAATATATTTACCCAATATCATTAGAAGACTGCAATTTTCGGTGATAAATCAAGAATAAGAAGGGGGGTATGATAACAGACAATACGTTTTCGGATACAGAGGCACGTGTCGCTGAGGCCAGCAGAAAGATATTCTAAAAGTAGGAATGTTGGAAGAGAGGAATGTCAGTCGCGAACCGACCATCAACGAATAAAATTTGTGCAGAAATAAGAGTGTTTATTTTCTGTACATTTTTACCCGTTACACTAGCCTAGGCACTTGTTATAGAGATGCCTGAGCATATTTTTATGATTGTATATTACTTGAAGGAAGCTTATTTTGTAATGTACTTAATAACGCTTTACACTCCGCACGAAATTGCAAGCGAAGAGTACATTTATTCTTCACTTGTTCAACTGATTAACTCTTTTTAACTATTCTTTCAGTACTTTGCGTTCTTTCAACTACATTTATATTAAGAATATTATTTTCATTAATATAATTTTCACCCCGGTAATTCTTAGGTTATTTATATATTTACATAAATTACCTATTTTTTAAAAAATGCCGATTACGCACACATTTTCTTTTTCAATTACACTCTCTAATACACTCCACCACAATCCTTTTGTTCGATCTCCTCGTATGTTCCTCGTATTTTAATACTCTTTTTAGTGCCATGCTAGACATTTCTTCGCATTTGGCCTCTTCTATCAGAATATCATTGGGCGTGTTGGGGTCCAGTCCCATAATCCATTTCAGGTATTTTCTTTTTGCTGAGTCCACCCTCTCCTCCCTCTTACATTCCCAGATTTTCGACCTATATAGTGCTACGCTTGTTACCAGAGCGTCGAACATCTTTGTTCTCCTACCATTCCGTAGTCTCTCCCCGATACTCCACGTGTTTTTCATTGCCCTTTTACTCTTTCCTTTACATGGCGTTCCGTGCCTTCGTTCTTTTGGAAAATATATCCCAAATAAGTTATTTTTTTAACTTCTTCTATTTCGTTGTCTTCTAGAACCCACTTTCTTCTCGCTCTCCCACTCTCTCCGCTCTCGAATACCATAACCTTCGACTTATCGCGGCTTAATTCTAGCTTCTTTCTCTTTATGTATCTGGCAAATCTGTTTATCATTGCCTCTAACTCTTTCTGTCCCGATGCTACCAATATCACGTCTTCTGCGTATATCTGGGTCCATATCTTGTATCCACCTATTAAGAATTCCTCCCTCTTTCACTTTACTAATTTCTTTGTTCAAATCTGAGATGTACAGGTTGAAGAGAGTAGGGCTTAGCGGGCACTCCTGTCTTACCGCTTTTTCGGTCCAGAATGTCCCGGTTTCTTTTTCTGCACTGCTTACGACATTTTTGGTTTCCTTATATATTTCTATTATTCTTTCTCTCATGTGTGCGTTTATTTCTTTCATCTTCAGCATTCTGTGTAGTTCCGTTCCGTCTAGTCTATCAAACGTACGTTATGTCTGCAAAAAATACAAATACTTTCCTCCTTCTTATTGTTAGCTCTCCGTTTACAATATGGTTGAGTATATAGATCTCATCAATTGTACCTTTCTCCTTCCTAAATTCCAACTGTTCTTCTGCCAGTTTTCCCTCAAACTTTTTCACTAACATGTCATTTAAGATACTCGCATATATTTTATAGGCGGTGTTCAATAGTTACTTTCCGGTAATTTTTCGCATCCGACCTATCCCCTCTCTTGTGTATAGGGTAAATTATCCCAGTCCTTCATTCTTCCGATAATCCTTCCTCTCCACAGACTTTGTTTAGTAGTCTCTTAAGAACTCCTATCTTAGCTGGCATTAACCTCCGTTGTTGATTCGTTGTTGATTCCGTCTTCTGCCGGTGCTTTTGCCCTTTTTAGTTGTCTCAGCTTTTTTATTAGCATTTCCTTAGTTATATCGCTCCTCTGCTCTTTCCTCTGTTCCAACTCCCCTCCGCCTTTCTTCAGCTTAAGCGTGATTCTTTTATTTTTTCAGCCCAGTAACTCCATGAAGTGTCCGTTCCATTTTTCTGTTGAAATTCCTTCATCTCTACCTTCTCTTTTCTTCATAAACCTTTATTTATTTATATATTTCCAGGCTGCGGCTTCCGTCGTAATGGCATTTCGTTTCCACTTCTCTTCTGTTTCATATTTCTCTTTTTCTATTTTACACCATTTTTTAAAATCCCTCTTTTTCTTCAAGTATTCTTCTCTTCCTATTTTGCCTCTTTTGGATTTTATCATCTTCTTGACTTCCCTTTTTCTTCTTTTCCATTCCTTGTTAAATCACCCTCTGCTCAACTTCCATTTTTGGACTTTTACTTCCTTTTTGAACTTGGAGTTTTTAACTTTTTCTTTAATTTCCTTCCAGAGTTCCTTTATTTCTTCTTTCTGGCTGTACCACTCCTCACAGTTTATATGGTAGTGATTTACTCCTTCCTCCGACCACAAATTTTTTATCAGCGTCCTGACTTCGTTTTCTCTTTTCTATTTTGCTTCTGTATTCAAATTTGTCTCTTTATTTAGACCTCTATTGGATCCGAGTCCTCCCTTTTCCTTTCCTTCACCATCTGGATTTCCTCTTCTGTCTCCGTGTTGGCTACTGTGTAGTCGATTACCGATTTTCCTGTCTTTGATATGTACGTGATCCGTTGCTCCCGTTTAGTATTGTCCAACCTTTTTCGGCCAATTTATTCAACAAGATACGCCTTTCCCCGTTGATCACCTTGTCTTTTGATCTTCTTGCTTCCTCTCTCACATCCCTTATTGGGCTTTTCCTTCCTGTTCTGGCTAAGTCTCCTCCTATTAGTAGCGTTCCCTCCTCCCTTCCCTCCTGTATTTCTGGCTCTATTTGGTTGAATGTCTTTTTTATGTTCTGGCTATAGATTGTGAATATACTCCATTTATCCTTAGTTTCATTTTCGCCACCTTTTCGCTACATGCCTTGGTGTCCATTTTCTTGTTGACTGCCATTATTATGCTCCTTTTGGCCCTTGCTTTCTTTTTCTCTTTTATCGCCGGGATACATATCCATTTAAATTTGTTTGGCACTTTTTCTTTCAGCCTTTCCCATTATTTCCCCTCCATCCACGTTTCTGTGAGACCCAGAATGTCGAACGTTCCATATAATTTCACTCCACTTCGCTTTTATTTATTAAGCCTCTCACATTCCAGAAACACGCACTCACTCCTCCTCCTTCGATCCCTTCTTCTCGTTCTTGCTCTTTCTTTCTCATAGGTTCCGCGTACCACTTTCCTCTATTATTGTCCCTTTGTTATCATTCCAGTAAAACCACTTATTGCCGATTCTAATTTTTCTATAGCTCACTTTCGTTTGGTTGCCTTTCTTTCTCTCTTCAATCGCTCTCTCTCTCTCTCTCTCAGTTTCTTCTGGATGTTTCTTTCTTCTTTTGTTAGATCATTATCGACATAAATACTTCGTTTTAATATTTTCTTTCTGCTCATTACCATGCGTTTCTTCCCAGCTCCCGATCTCTGCTACTATCATTTCTTCCTCTCCTTTCAGCTTCATCTTTGTAGCCTTTGTCACTTTATCTCCACTTTCATCTCGTTGAAGTCCTTCGTTTCCTACTTAATGTCGTCTCCCTTCCATCTAATTCCTTTTATTACAATGTTACGCTTTTTCTTTTCTCTTTCTCTTCTTTAACTCTTTCTTCTCTAGCTCTCTCACTTTGTCTCTCAATGTTTTATTTTCTTCCTCCCACAGCTCCTTCTTTCTTCTTCTCTCCTCCGCCCATGCTTTCCTCTCCCTATCTCTCTCCTTCCTCCATTAGTTTAGTTCTTCCCTCTACGCTTTCGTCTCCTCTCTTATCTCTTTTCTCCAAGTTTCTCAAACATCTTCTGTAGCCTCTCTTCCGACTCCGATCCGGAGTCTGCCCTCTTTCTATGTTCACTCTTTTCGTCTCCGTTAGGTGGCCGGACGATCGTCTTCACGAATTTTTCCATCGTGCGACCTTCTTCCAAATCTTCTGGTTTCTGTTTCTGTGCTGATGCTCTGGTGGCCATTTTTTAAAATTTCCTAACCTCTTTGCTCTTCCACAGTTTTGCTGGTCTTTAGAAATCTCCTCTCTTTCCCGTCTTCAAAATTATTTCTGTTTTCCTCGCTTGACTGTCTCACCTTCACTTCACCCTCCAATCTGTCACCCACTTTTCAATCTTCTATGAATTTTGCTACCTCTTGCCTCACTCACGTGCGCTTCGCGTACCGCCTTCCACCGCGAAGTCCTCACCGGTGAGAATGTTTCTTTGCAGTTTATTTCATATTCCTGTGTGAATCTTTTCGCTACCAACCTAGCTTTATATGTTTTAACATTATGTGTCTTTTTTAATTTTAAAAACCCATTTGCAATCCACTACTTGATCATGTTTCGGCCTCTCGGTCAATACCCATGTTTCATTTTTGATACTGATTGGTATTCATTATTTAAAACCGTTTCCCACAATTTTTTTTCCGGATAGTGCCTCTTGTAAGGTTGTTGGTTCATCTTCATCTTGTTCAGCAGACCATGCATGTGTCCCAGGATAAACAGTAGAGTGTTTCTTTATTCTTTCTGGATATCTTCGCATTGAAGTAATAAGTTTATTGCGTTCAATGTTTGGGTTTTCATCAGGTACTTGATTGTCTGTGGAGCTTTCACCTCCAGACATCGATGATATTTGGGTATCAACATCTACCATGGGCGACAATAGTTCGGAATCGTATATTCTACCTGTATCATTTTCATTTAGCTTATCTTCATCATTTTCCATGAACACTACATCTCGTGCATAAATTACTTTATTTTTATCTGGATCATATAATTTGTATGATTTCACCCCTTCACTGTAACCTATGGAGGTACTCATTTTAGACTTAGAATCAAACTTTTTCCTTTACTCCTTGAGTATGTGGACCGGTGCTTTGCACCCAAAGACTCTCAGGTCCACTTTCTTACCGGTCCACTTCTCCGGGCGTCATATTTCTAATAGCCTCTGCCCAGAACCTATGATCCAATTTAGCGTCGCACAACATACTTCTATCTTTCCCAATAATGGTCCTGTTCTGCCTTTTGGCTATTCCGTTTTGCTCTGGTGTATACGGTACGGTTGTAAAGTGACGTATTCCTTTTTGTTCTAGAAACCTTCTCAACTCATGATTTACATATTCCGTTCCGTTATTGGTCCTTAGAGTCATAATTTTGTTACCAGATTGTCGCTCTATTATTGCCATAAACTCTGCGAATTTTGCTAGTACCTCATTTTTAGTTTTAATGAAGTACCCGAACACCTTACGCGTATCATCCACGAAGCTAAGTAGGTATTTTTCTTCCTTTAGTCCACAGATGTCCGAATAGATAATTTCTAATTTTTGCGTTGCTCTGTGGAAAGACTTCTTTTGTTGAAAGGCTCATGGCATTGCTTATCTTTCAAGCACTCGACAAATTTTGGGAGGCCATTGGGCGTCGTAAAATCTAAGTCCATAGCCATTCCATTTTTTAATTCATTCATGCACTCCTTAGATAAGTGCTCTAACCTTCTATGCTATAGATGATGGTTCTCTTCCACGGATAGCATTACCGTCTCTGTCCGCCTTGACTGCTGTACCAGTCCAGTGCTGTATCCAATCTATAAATGGTATTAATTTTTGTATCTGTAAATAGTATATTTCTATTAACAATACAGTTGTCTTTGTCATAAGCTCGACATCCATGATCATCAAACACGATTATTAAGCCTTTGTCGGTCATTTTTCCAACTAAAAGAAGATTCGTTGGCAATTCGGGTGCATATAGCATATCCTTAATTGTATATTTTTTCCATCCTTGAGCGTTAGGCTAATATTCCCTTTTTTTGAACATTTTAGAGTTTGTTTATTCGCCACCGTTATCTCCTTATTTGTTCGTTAGCCACCTTATGTTATATTATCATCTCCTTATACCAGGTATTTTCCTCAAGCTTTCCAGTAGTAAAAATAGTTAATAGGCATCTGTTACCATCATAGGGAGGGATGCAGTTCCTTTACAACCAATTTTTGGTATAGCAATCGGTGATAGAATCAAACGCCATTTTGAAGAACATGGTACAATATGATTCATGGCACAATATCAAGACGAAAAGTAACCAAATATCTTTTAAGACATTAAATTTGTGTGTGAATGTAACATCGCACAGTTTGTTGCGAAAGAGAATGAAAAGTTTGCTGTAGGCTCAGTTGTATTTACGATGGTAAAGTACTTCCTGCTGATATAGTGATTATTGGGATTGAATCTAAATTATATACAGATTAGTTAAAGGATATTTCTATTGAAATGTTACAAGATAGCAGTATTATAGTGGAAGCGTGTTGGCATTATAATTACAACGGATAGGTTGGATTTATCTGGATATTCGGAACTGTCTGATTACGCGTGTTATGTTTTCAGTCACTCCAAAGACTGAATTGGCGACTGTCTATTTATTCATCATCTATCTATTCTATTAGATGTCGCTAGTTATGTTGTATAAAAGGTATAGAGCAGGAGATTAGAGCTCTTTAGACTCTATCCTTACGTCAACAAAAAACTCCGTCTCTGGTCCAGATATTATTCTAAACACGCTATTAACAATGCTCTCCAAAGCCGGAATAAACTACCTGTTAAAGATCTTCAACTGTACTATATGGTTCCACAAAGTCTTTCTTGAAAATTGACAGAAAACAATAGTAATTCCAATTCCTAAGCCAAACAAAACCCAAACAGTTATCGCCCAAATGCATCAGTTAATACCATGTGTAAACTACTGAAAAAAATCTTAAACCTTAGGTCTTGGTACCTCGAATTAAAGATACTTCTAAATGCAAACCAATACGATTTACGACGTCGATCGTTGTACCTTGATGTCCTAACGAACGTGGAATTTAACATCTATGATACCTTCCTCAATGGAGAATACTTAGCCGCCCTGTGCCTCTACATTGAAAAGTGTAGTATTTTGACACAAATTTGGAGATCCAAAATTGCAAGTTCTCTCCTCGAGTTAAAAATGAATGGCAATATGTTATCCTTCATAACTAACTTCCTATTAAATAGATCCATTCAAGTCAGAGTAAATGGAGTTCTATCATATCCCGTTACAATCCAAAACGGAGTCTCACAAGGATGAGTAATAAGCACCATACTATTTCTAATAGGAATTAACGACATTACCTTCAACTTCAAGTCACTAAAAAGTTATTTGCGGACGACATAACAATCATATGTAGTGGGAAAAATGTACTCTCTGTAAACAAACGCTTATTAACATTCTACAGGACTGGTCAAAAACAACTGGCTTACATTTTTTTCCTCAAAAAATCCAAGGCATTCTATTCACTAGAAAAAACAAATTACAATTCCCACCTAAACTACATCTGAGTGATATTGAAAAGTTGCAGACACCATAAAAAAAAATCAGGCTTTATTTTTGACGAAAAGCTATCTTGGGCGATTATATCTAAAATCCTTAAAAGATTCCTGCATAGAAAGACATCATAAAAATTCTTTCCAATAACAACTGGAGAGCCGACAAAGACATTGTTTTAGAAACATACAGAGCGTTAATTCGCTTCAAACTAGATTACAGCTTTAGCGTTTATAATTCAGTCAAACTACATGAAAAAAATAATAATAGAATCAATCTTCCATACAGCCACAGGAACATGTCGAACTTGCCCTATAAATAGTTGACTATTCGAAGCCAAAGAAATAACTCTTGAAACCAGACGAAAGTTTCTAACCCTTAAATACGCAATAAAAATGCAATCCACTTTAAATAACTCTACCTACAATAATATCTTCTCCAATAGAAAGCACTCTACAACAATAGGTCCAAATTTCTCCCCCCCTTTTCATATCAGATTTACCAAACTACTACCTTCAAAATATACCCCACCATCGAACGTAAACCACCTCAAATCCATCCGTGGACAATAGAAGCACTTCCAACAAACACCAGTCTTGCTGAACTCCCTCAAAAAATTCTCAATCTAACTGGCTACAGGGCCCGATTTCTAGATTAAACGATAACTACGTTCATCACAGCAAGATTTACATTGGCGGATTGAAAACGGACTCTGAAGCCGGATACGCCATCATTACAGATAAAGCCAAAATAACACAAAATCCCTCATCATCATCCATTTTTACAACTGAAATTTATTCCATTCTTGAAGCCTTAGAGTATGCGCACTCAACAACGAAGCCCAAGTCGTCATCTACACCGATTCAATGAGCGTTAGAAAATCCCTAACAATAACGTATACCAGGAAAAACAACTAATAATCATCATACAAGAACTATACCACAACCAACCTAATACGAAAATTAGTCATCTGGATTCCAGTTCATCCAGGGATAGAAGGAAACGAAAAGGCCGACGTAGCTCTTCTTTCGCCTACTAAGAAACTCAACCACATTTTAATCTCCTGTCAAAATCAAATACTCTACTACAAAAGAGTAATAAAAAATGAATGGAACAGTATCTGGATCGCAGCTAAAAAGCACTCATATACACAAATGTATCTGAGATTTCCATCAACAAACACCAAACATTAGCAACAGAAAAAAAGAAATTCTCACTTGTCTAAGAACTGGACATACCAAGATGACACACGAACATACAATTAAAAAAACTACTCCACCCACCTACAACCATTGCAACAATCATACATTAACAGTCGTTCACATTCCGCATATCATAACACAGAATACCAAAGACAGAAACACGGAATAAACTCAAACATTAACCTGACCTTGCAAAATGACATCCAAAAAATTTTAAAATACCTCAAAGACACAAAATCCTACTCATATATCTAAAATCACCGTCGTCGCTAATGACTTCGAAAGTCGATGCTAAATTTCACACAGAAAAAGAAGAAAAGAAATAATATATCGTATTGTTCCAGTATAATACTAAAAAAAAAACTGTTAGAGGTTTGGTTTGCATGTGGTGAAGAATGATTGTTCACTCAATGAAAAGTTTGTAATATGCTTTTAATTAAAATATCAACTTAACATTAAAGAAATAAATAATCTATGTTTCATTGTAACAAAAAATAAGTTTGGTTTGGTTTTACTTTTTATCTTTTTTTATTGCATCGCATGCATCGATCTTTTTTTTTACACACCAGTACATCTAACTCACTCATCATTCATGCTAACTGATCAAAACAATTGTTACCAGCACTCTTCTTCAATTATTTTGATCGGTTACTCTCCCTTGTTTGTCATTTATTTATCATTAAAAACGCTTTGCAATTTTTAAATTTGAACAAATTCAGAGGTTTCGTCAATATATCAGCAACCTGATCATTTGTTGGACAATACTCTATATTCACACAATCAGTTTTTGCAACTTCGTTCACATGTCGGTATTTAATGTTTATGTATTTAGACCTTTTGTTAATGGCTCCACTTTTGATTAACAATATTGCATCGTGGTTGTCTATTTTTAATTTTATTTGCACTTTCTCCTCAGTTATTTCTTCAATCAGCATCCTCATATACCTTACATCTTTGCAGCACTCTGCTGCTGCCATGAACTCAGCCTCTATGCTAGATGTAGCATTGCCTGCTTTCTCGATATCCACATGGCTCCATTCCCATAACATATGACGTATCTTGAAGTACTGTGTCTTGGGGAGTCATCATCTCTTGCTTTAAGTTGTTGTTGGCTCCTCACTCATACTGTATCCCGTTGTTTTGTGTTCCCTTCAAGTATCTTAAAGTGCGTTTTAGATCCATTATATTTCTATCCGTTGGATGTTCTATGTATCTGCTGTGGTTGACTGCGTATGCTGTGCAGGCCTTGTTTTTGTAGACAAATACAACGGACTGTCTATTGCCTTTCTGTATGGGAAGTTAGAATTACTGAGTTTCTTCTCATTGTCATCCGGCCATTTATTGATGTTGATACCAGCTTGCAGTTTTTCCATATTTGTTCAACACCTTAACCGTGTAATAGATTTAATTTAACCGTATGCCATCTTCAGTTTGATGCAGCTGCATGCCCAGAAACGTTCGTGGATGCCTGTTTATTGTCATTTCAAATCTGTTTTCCAATTCTTTCAACAGTGCCATCATTTCACTTTCATCGCTGTCAACTAGGAAACCGTCATCTGCGTATATAGCTAATATTAGATTAGATCAGAACAGGCAACGATCGCTTTCAGGAGTTAGATATTTTTCTTTCAATAACGTCGAGAATTTCTCGTTCCAACGAATAGGCGCTTGTTTTAAGATATAAATGGCTTTATTGAGTTTAAACAATTTTCCTTCGGCTTTATATCTTTGGGAAGGATATACATAGATCGTTTCTTTCAATTCTCCGTGTAGAAACGCAGTTTTTATGTCCAGTGATATTATGTAGAAATTTTTACTAGCGGCAATTGCAAATAGTAATGGGACATTACTCACCACAGGGCTGTATACTTCGTAGTCCAAACCCTTGTGTTGCCCTCTGATGACTAGACAAGTTCGATATCTCCAACCACCTTTTATTTTCAGCACCCATCTGCTGGAAAACGGTTTGGCTTCCGAGAACCTCGCTTGCCTATAGGTTTGTCCATGTGTTGTTCTTCCTCATTGCTTCTTTTTCTTTGTTCACTGCCTCAATCCATTTCTGACGAGACTTCAAAGTGCTAATAAAATGTTAAGAAAGCAGTATTATACCTCTCAGGTGGCTATCTTGTTCTGTTCGAGCTCTTGAACAGTAGTGTTTCTTGTGCAGTTTTATTTTCTGTCTCTGAATAGCTATTTTCCTTTTCTTGCATCTTCTTTTTTTCTTTTTGTTCTTGTTATCTTATTTCCAATGTTACTTCTTCAGTTTCTATTCCATTATCTTCTGCCTCTCCTTGTTTTTTGGACAGTGTTAATACAATATCATCTTCGGCTGCCTGTTTTTATTCTTCGGAGTTTTTCTCTTCTATTATCACATCTCTTGAGATGATATCAGACAATGTCTTGACTTGTCCGATATCCGTTAGGAGCATAACCTATCATTTAATATTTCGCATTCCTTATATCCAATTTTCTTAATGGTCCAAGTATCTTTATATATGCAGTACTACTAAATTGTTTCAGCCGGTTTTTGGCCTGTCCACATTTCTACTGGAGTTCTTGCCTGAAATTTTGTAGGTGATCTGTTGAATAAGAAAGCTTCCCTCCACAGTGTCTTCTCTACTCTTGATCCAAACTGTAAAGCTTTTGCCTTCTCCATGAGACTTCGATTTGTCTTTTCAGCTCTTCCATTAAGCTGAGGTGTGTAAGACATAATAAAATCTAATTCGGTTCCCTTCTATTTGTATTTAAAAAGTAAAGGCAATGGAAGAGCCAACTTTCGTTCTCACGCTTCCACGTTTCATTTTCCGTGACGAGCGGATATCTCAAGTGAAGTTCTCAGAACTCCAGCTACTTAGACCTTGAACGAACAACAGAGTCTATCTTCCAAAGGGACTTATTTTAAACATTTGGTTCCCAATACCCAGAGTATCGTCTAGGCACTCCTTGATAGAAGCGTATTCCTCGATACTCGGAGTGTCGTAAATTCATGCAGGACCACTCAAACCTTCTTGGTCTCTGGAATTCGTCGACCGAGACGAATTGCAAACATCGACGTAAGGCACGTCTTCGGCAGGCCTGTGCGTCAACGCTACGTGGTGCCAGACTGTCGCCTTGAGTCCCAAGTTCGGGAGAAGGGGCACAACCGCGATCACAGACCAGTTCGATTCGAACAACCCTCGAAGTCACTTCGGCAACTTAGTGTGATCAGTGCAAAAATTGCAAGTGACCTTTCTTGGGTGTGCACGGTCAAAATCGAGTAAATTGCAACACATAACACTCTGTCTCTAAGTTTTAGGCAAGAACTTGCATCAGCCACGGACTGGGAATTCTCTGCCGAGAATTGATTCCACCCACGTGCTACGTGCTCCGGAGATCCTCTCCAGCAAGCGAGACGATCAGCAGTAGCAAGGACAAAGAACAGCGAAGTCAATATTCGAGTCTTGCCGCTCTTACGAAACATCTTGGTGAAGTCAGTATTCGAGTCTTGCCGCTCTTACGAAACATCTTGGTGAAGTCCGTATTCGAGCCTTGCCTCTCTTACGGGACTTCTTAGTGGAGTCAGTATTCGAGCCTTGCCGCTCTTACAGGAACCAGAACGGTTCAGTGCGAGTACATTTCCTTTCAGCGATTGTTTCCGTGACCAGTGTGAGCTGCTGTCTCCGCAGCGATGACATAAGCAATGTGAGCAGTGTGAGCTGTCAAACGCCTTTGCCGACGACGACGACCTTCATCAACCGTTCCAGCCTTCGCTATCAAGTGGCGCTCAACGTACTGACGGCCTAGAGCGACGATTATCATCGCGAGTATTTTGGTCTTGCAGAGCGTGGTCAAAAAATATACTCGTTTTTATCATCTATTCGTCTGTGTCTATCCCTCTGTTTCTTACCGTCTATACATTTTAAACAATTTGCAACAGTTGAACATTACTTTATTTGCGTATTCTTTTCCATTATCGCAGCGTAGTTTCTTCATCTTTTTATTCCAGTGTGTTCCAGCTGCGTTGACGTAGTTCTTAATTTCTTCAGGCACTTTACTTTTATTTGCAATTAGAGCACCAAGAAACCCGTAAAATCGTCCAGAGAGATTGAAGTATTTCTTTCCATCCTATGTTGTAGGATCCAATGGTCCGCATATATCACTGTGTATTAATTCCAGAAGCTCTTTTGCTCTTGTTCTGTTATGACCAAAGCTCAGTCTTGGTTACTTGGCTCTCATGCAGATTTCACAGACATCATCCATTTCATCTATTTGTGTTGTAGGATCCAATGGTCCGCATATATCACTGTGTATTAATTCCAGAAGCTCTTTTGCTCTTGTTCTGTTATGACCAAAGCTCAGTCTTGGTTACTTGGCTCTCATGCAGATTTCACAGACATCATCCATTTCATCTATTTGTGTTTCTGTCAAATCCATACCTTCAAATAACTATAGCAAAGTCTTCATCGCTTTTTCCTTCATGTGACCTAGCTTGGCGTGCCACATTTGTGCGTATTCCTTTCCCCTGTTTTTAGTGAGGTGTGCATTTGTTTCTCTGCATGCAGCGTTATCGTATACAGTCCATTTTAGTTCTTGTCTCTATGCAATCTTATTGTTCTGTCTTACTATCACTTTCTCATCAGAGAATGTTACTTCTCCACCGTTTTTAGTAATTTGACTCACTGATAATAAGTTAGTCGAGAGTTCTGGTACTAACATTACTTCTTTTAATTCGCATTTTTTGAAGTTCATGTTTTCCACTCCTTTAGACTCCATCCGTTGATCTTCCTTTGCCACATTAATTTCAATTTTGCATGTTTTTACATTTTCCATATTTTTATCCACCTTTATCACGTGCATTGTTGCACTTGAATTAATGACCTAATTTTTTTATCGGACCTGTGGTATTGCACAGAAGAGCTACCTTTTACTATCCTTCTTGCGAAAGGAGCAATCTGCCTCATTATGGTTGTCTTTTTTACAAATATTACAATGCATGCCAGTATTACTCCTTTCCGTATTACTTGCTTGAAAATTCCACTCTTTGTTTTTTGCTGAATGTGTGCGTGTTAGTCCTATAGTTGCGTGCCAAGTAACCTGGTCTGTTGCACTTGTAGCACCTTCTCCTGGTTGCACTAAATGCAATAGAATTTTCCCTTACTGCATTTTGCCTGTATCCCTTTGCTAAGAGTCTTGCTATCAAATTGGGCAATGTTCTGTTTTGATTTATAAACTCTCAGGCTGTTGCAAAGTGCTCGAAATCGTCAGGGAGGGTAGACAAAATTTTTGAAATTAACATGTCGTCACTGAGATCAATTTGCAGGGTTCTTAGCCTGAACGCGAGATTCTTTAATTTGATTAGATGCTCATCTTTTGTTGTTCTTGAGGGAATAAAATTCTCGCATTAAGTTGCACTTTTGTTGAGCCGTGTTCCTCTGGTAAATGATGTGTTTTGTAGCTTTGTCCATATTTCATTCGCCGTGGTGCACGTGAGAATGTGTATCATGGGTTTCCTGTTCATTATAGTAACAATGATTTTTTGTGCAGTTGCATCTCTTGTTTTCCATCTCTTGTTTCTGCCCTTTGATTCAGTCACCTGGTTCTATACAAGTTGTGTGATTTCTCTATAACAGTGATTTGAAACTTTCATAATGAAAAATTCTCAGCGTTCAGCAATCTCTCCATGTGGGCGATTTCCGATGAAGTTATGTTCGCCATGTTCTCTCACTACGTTTTTTCTTCTTTTTTTAATTTTTTAATTATTTTTTTTATACAATATACATAACACTCTTTTAAGATTTCAATTGTTCAAAGTCTTAATCTTAATTTTTAGTATAACAATGCACACGTGTTATAGCAAAGAGTTCTGGATCCATAACCTGTTGGAGGTTAGGTTTGCACGTGGTGAAGAATGATTGTTCACTCAATGAAAAGTTTGTGTAAAATATGCTTTTAGTTAAATAAACATAACATTAAAGAAATAAATAATCTATGTTTCACTGTAACAAAAAATAATCCTCGAATTGCCTTTGGTTTGGTTTCAGTTTTTCGGTTTTACCTTTTTTTACTGCATCGTATGCATCGATCTTTTTTTTACACACCAGTACATCTAACTCACTTATCATTAATACCAACTAATCAAAACAATTGTTACCAACACAAACAAATGATGTATCAAGTTTAAATTTATGTCTCGTCTTCCAAGTTTTATTACGGGTTAATTCATCTTGAGCACTGGAGAATCATTTTTCAATAACGAGTTAATTCGTCATTTCTAGTTAAAAAGTTGATTGGTTCCTTATAAAAGCGAATCCAAACACGGTGTAAGTCAACTTATTTTTAATCTAGTTTTCATTAAGTTATCGAACATTTTAAAGCTTTGTATCTATCAATAATTGTAGTGACCTGATTTGTCGTTACGCAGTCAGCTTTATATTGTCAATTGCGTACGGAATTTGTAAAGTGTATGTGGCATTATACCATGTTATCAAAGAAAAGTTGCGTAAAATTAATCAGAAGGAAGATCAGACAATTGTGAATCATGAGACAGAATTATGCTCCTCTTAACAGTAGCAAATTTAATTTCTTAAAAATTATTTAGGTATTTGTTTACTTTCTTATAATTTTTACATTTTGTAATTAACATGAAAATTGTGACGTCGGCCGACGCGACGTTTGTGTCCCCAGAGTTATCGCGGCGTTCGGCGTGTTTTGGTACAAGGTATTCCGCACCGGTAAAGTTGCGAAATTATAATACGCCATCGATAACCAATATTGTAAAAGAGGATAAAAGTTAAGAGTAAATTAACACTAGGTTTACGGAACGTGTCATTTTAACGTATTTCTTATTTCATGAAGAAAATTACAGAAACCATTTCCATTTTGTTTCTACAACTTGTACTGACTTTTATCCATTTAACCAGACAAATATATGTCGAAATTCATTTTATTCGAAGCTTTCTAATTTTGAAATTCTTTATCTAGTATACTTATTTTTACATATACGCTTCAATTTGACGCAATCGTAAAATAAATTGGCTTCATTCATGAAAGTATTACTGCAATAAATATAAACATGATAAAAGAATTAGTTAAAAGTAAACATAAAGAATACAGCGGCAATATTTTGAACCCGATATCTTAAATCTGAAGTGCGTAACATGGCATGGTTTTATGTATTTACGTTGAAAAATACATAATACATTCCCTGATGCAGAAAAAGGATAAGCATCGAAAAACGGAACTTAAGCAGAAGAAAAACGAAACTCAATATGTATCTGAGTGTGCAATCACAGTGTGAAGGTGTTTTAGAAATTTCATTTATTATTAGTCTGTGCATTCAAGAACGTAAGTATCAGCAGTATTATTGAAATCAAATTTTACACTGTTTCAACAAATAGCTTTTCTTTTTTCATTTGAACATGTCCAGAAGAGATGATAACATATTGAAAGAAATAGTCAGTATAAGTGAAGATTGCTCTGGCACATATTGCGAACAGAATGAAAACGAATTATCTCAAAACGAGAATGAAATTGAGATTCTTAAATCAGATGGAAGTGGGCAAACAGAAGAATCGTCAGATAGCGAAAAGGAAAATTCCGGAATTTTCATCGTAGCAGGAAAAGGATGCATGTTCCATCTGGTTCTGAGTCCGAGAATGGCATAAACATTCCCAGATCATCCCAAAATTTGGGATGGTACAAAAATTATAATCGATGGAACAATTTTAAAGAAAGTGGAAGTAGGCGGATCTAGTGGTAGACCACCTATCCACACAATATTCAAAGACATCGTTGGTGGCTACAATAACAAATTCACCCCAGAAATAATCATATATTACAATAAGATTAAGTTTGGAATAGACATAGTTGGTCAAATGACGCGAAAATATACCGTAAATGCAGCATTTTTTGAGTGGCTTCTCCAAGTGTTCTTCGATATTTTGGATTTAGCAGCAATAAATGCATGGTTATTGTATAAAGAATGTACTGGATCAAAGTTATCCAGAAAGGATTTACTTTTTCAATTGATCGAAGAACCTGTCAGCAAAGAAAAGGAAGACCAAAAACATTGATCATCCGTCGCCTAGTACTTCACAAGAACGCAAGACCTGCCAAATCTGATATTATAAAACGGAAATGGAAGCAACAACACCTGTAGAAAGTGTAAAAAGATTTTTTGCGGTAAGTGTAAACAAAATTGAGCATATGTATAAAAGATGCGCGGAATAAATGTACTGTTATATAATGTTGGATATTATAATGTTGGATATTATAAACGCATACACACACAGACATCTCATAGTTTCATTTACAAATTAATAATATATAATTGTTGTTTTTTAAAGAAAATGTATGATTTTGTTCAAACGTCAAATTGATACGTATCCATAAAGATAGGTATATAAAAAACATAAACCATAATAGTATTAATCTTCGCAGTTCTAGAGTTAATCCTCGAAGTTCCGCTAGTCCAAATTCAAGTTTATTTCAATATTCTAATTCAAAGTCGGCTATTTCCGTATATTATAGTACATTGTATGGTATTAGTGTTAAGGTTGTATGAATAGTTAGACACACACACACGCGCGCGTATATTGCTAGTGTGAACTCTGTTGATTAAATATACTGGGCGCAACTAATAATAAGTTATTATGGTAATTCTTTTACATCAAATTAAATAATGGATCGTTATTTTTTAACGCTAAACGTTTTATTTAATTTAAATCCACTATCATAATATAAGATACAAAATAAATGACAAGCGCATATATGCGCCCATAGTCTACACCAATAACTTCCGTTGAACGCATATATGCGTTCATAAATCTCAAAGAATTAGAGACATTAAATGAAAAAAGATAGAAAAATCTAGAAAATATAATACAAACTTTTATGTTACTTTTATTTTACTAGAAGTCATTTTTTCAAAGTGCCTCTAAAAATATACTGTTTTACATCGATGAACTTCCTAACAAAAATTATAAATTGGTCATTTTGACAATTTTGCTACTTCTAGTATTAAAAATCAAAATCAAATGGAATAAAACTATGGTTTAATTTTGCGAACTGAAGTCTTGTCGATACTATGAAAAGTTGAAAGACGTTTGTGTTTGCACGAACTGTCGAAAGTGTGATGCTTTTTAAAAGAACAGTAGATTTCATCTTACTAAACTGACAGAGTTGAAAAGTCACAATATACAGAATTGAGTCTAAAACTGAATAATAATTCGTTTTAGATAAACATTATATTTCAAGACAATGGGTGATAATAAGTCACATGAGAGATAATTTCAGATTCATTATATTGGTACTTTCCGATGATAGCGTCTTGATGATGAAGCAAAACGAGAACTTCTAGATCAAGAAAAGTAAGAAGTCGCGAGATGCAAATTAATATAAACGTATTATGTTCCTCGAAGATGAAGAATCGATTATATTATGAAAATTATTATTGAACCGCCAGATTACTTTGATGAAGTCAGAAAACTTCCCTGAATTGTAGTTGAAGCAAATGCAAATGTTGGGAAGTCATCATCACTCAATAAGTCTTTAGTCTGACACATATGTGACAACACTGTTGACAGACCCATATGATTTCTGGATAGTAGCATCTTTCAAACGATACATGTCAAAATTTTGTGACATTCTCTTACAATTTTACAATTTGAGCATGCTTGTTGCTTTCGAAGTGGGTGCCGCATTTGCTCACACCGGATCAAAAACAACAACGCGTCGGCGATTCAGAGCGCTGTTTGGAGCTGTTCAAGCGAGATAGAAAGGATTTCTTGCGTCGGTATGTGACAATGGATGAAACATGGATCCACTACTACACACCTGAATCAAAAAGATCGTCAGCTGAGTGGACAGCAGCCGGTGAAAGTCGCCCAAAGCGACCAAAAATTCAAAAGTCAGCTAGCAAGGTTATGGCATCCGTATTTTGGGATGTGCATGATCCAGATCAGTATTCGTACACTATGAAACCAGACGAAAATGCATTGTTTCAATACACCCATGTTGTTATTGTGGGAAAATTCGAAGAATTAATATTATTATATCTCGTTAGGTACGATAAGAATGCAAGTGAAGATCGAATAGAGATATGAACAGGTAATGTATTCTAATTGCAACGTAGGTCATGTGAAGGCGAATTATTCGACAAAGAAACAAAGTAAGAAGAATTACCAGTATAAAGTTTTGTACAACTTGTATGAAATAGAAGGATTCAGTAAAAATTACTATTGTCGCAATGTGCAATCTTCTATACGTAAAATAAATAAAACGATAAACCACAATGCATTTGCAAATTTGGACAGTGAC
Organism: Tetragonisca angustula; assembly: GCA_036937485.2. Lineage (NCBI taxonomy): Eukaryota > Metazoa > Arthropoda > Insecta > Hymenoptera > Apidae > Tetragonisca > Tetragonisca angustula. The sequence continues at coordinate 60,049 of JAWNGG020000095.1, read as the reverse complement.
TTAATGTTAAAAAAAATGAAATTTTATGTTAGAGAAATGATATGGTATTGAAGATATTAAATAAAAATAAGATGTACAATTGTTACAAAGAAATGATACAGTATTTAAAAATATTAAATAGAAATAATACATTTCATAGATTCATGGTGAATGGTACGATGATCAAATGAACCGAGAACTTCTACAGCGAGAAAGGGCGTCACAATGCAGCTAAATGCGAATTAATATTAAGAAGACACAATTTCTCATGTTGTCCAAAGAAGAACAGTCAATTTTCCAATGGCTCGAAGCACATACGGGTTAATGCATGACGAAACTGAAATTTCGGAAATGCAACTCGGTGATAAAGCAAAGGAATGGGTATATTCTTACTCAAAGTTCCTTGAGATGAATGGTGCTGAATTGTTTTGTAAAAGTAATTTCATCGTTGATAATGGGCCGTAAACAATTTCAACGTGAAAAAGAAACATTATTTGAAGAAACTCATATGGGATAATAGAGACTAAGTATGCATCTATTGAAAACAGATACAAACTGATCGATCATCTTGCAATATTAGTTTCTGCTATTACAAAATTAAACGAGATTGGATTGTTTCGATGCTTCGAACTAATGCTCTAGTTGTTGGATGTGAGAAGAATCGGCATAGATATGTTAACACTGAAGAGAATCAGCATTGCAACAAGAAGACGAAAAAAACAGCATCAAAATATTCTAATGATGAATAAAAAGACGATTTTATGCTTCCGTACATTATCAGGAAAAAAACCAGAGGATTGTAAATTGTTTCGTGTACCATTAAGCGTGGAATGTTTCAAATGTGTGATTGCTTATACAGGCTGGTCACTGGAAAATTAAATAATGTAAAACAAAAATAACTTTTACAAGCACATGTTTCTTAAATTGTTTATTATTTTATTTGGAAATATAATTAATGGATTTTTTTTAGTATTATACTTGAAAAACAACATCCTTTAAATGTCCAAGTTATGATAAAAAATTATTTAATTATCCCTTAAATTAAGTTATGACTTTTTCAAACCCTTCAGTTTTTCAGTGGTCATCCTGTACTATCTGACTGTACTTCGCCTGTACTCTTGTATCTGTAAAGGCTCGATATCATTCGACTTGACACGTTAATTTACAAAGATGTTTAGCGTATTAGCTAATTTACAAAAATATTTAGCGTATTAGCGCATTATCTAAACAAAAGAGAGACTTCTTGTATATCATTGAGCATGTAATACTCTATACATAGTATGTACATTATTTATACTTTCTGATAGCCAATACCAATTTTCTCGTGTGCCTTTTTTACTCTGTAATTTGCCAGCAGTTTTTATAAAATTTATCAATGCCACGTTTGGGAAATTGTGTTAGATTATATGAACGATTTTGTAATTTAGCTACTTAAGGATTTTAATTACTTTAATTACGAGGCATATATGTATGGCTTAAGACGATGTTTTGGCTGATGAAAAAGTTCATCTTGAGATGAACTAAAAAAAAGTACGATAAAATATTTAATTGCCTAAGTTGCAACTCGTAAATAAAAATTCGTCAATTGAAGTTCCTTATTTACTTTCTAATACTACATTATATTTCAACAATAGTTCAATTTATATAGTGTATGGATTCATTTTAATCAAAGTAATATTCTATTTACTGTCTTATAGTAAAGCTATCGAACTTATCGAAAGAAGATATACAAATTTATATTTCTACGAATATGATTTAAATAAAAAGTGATACCTAAGTATAGAATTGTTCCATCTCATGTACTTTAAATATTCTATACATTGTTATTACGTGCACTATATTGCAGTGTGATGCATTTTTACATCTTCAACTTTTCCATTAATTGTTATCTTGTCCAATAATAAAAAATTGTTTCTTTTTTTTGGACGGAAAGATTTTTCCCATATGCTATACTGAGGCACAAAACATGTTTCTGAGGCATTATTAATTAATGTATTCAATTGAATAATGTACAAGAAACAGATAATATAGTACTGTAATATATTTCAGATAATATTCGTTTTTTATGTTCTGTTTACTCGGTTAATACTTTGTATCTCAATATCCAACAGAGTACTAAAATACGAGTATTGTCACATGAAAATATACCACAAATGATCGTAATATTTGAATTCGTCTTGAGAAGGGTTATAATTGTAGGTGTTTAAAAATAGTGTAAAGTTTTTCGTCGTTTGTTGCTTCAAATGTTTTTAAAATTACGTGCACCATTAAATAACATTAAATAATTTTAGACAGTTTGACAAGTTTACAAAAACACAAAACGGGAAAATATTTAAATTCAAAATAATTTTATTAAAGGAGAAAAAGACTAAAATATTTGCGTACATCTAATAAATGATTTATCTGGATAAGCATCGCAATAATAGGTTGTTTCGTGTCTCTCACCTGGTTTGTTTCAGTAAGAACAAACCTCACAATCCTTTTTTGTTTCTGTTAGAATCACATGGAGCTTTCCATTTAACCGAATTTCATCATAATTAGCGATCGATATCGAAGTTCGATCTCGCGATAGTCGAAAGTCTGCTCTCAATTGGTCTACTAAAATTTTTACAAATTGCAAGCGGGTAAGTGGCCTTTCATTCTTCTGCTTTTTTATTGATTTATAGAAAATATAGGAACTAGTTAAACAAATTTCCAATCCCCAAAAAAATAACTTGCGCCACCGCTTCAATGATTTCTTCATAAAGCAGTATATGTCGAGGCGTACTGATCAGCCTGATTAACGCCGCCCACGAATTTGATATAATTTATGATCGCATTAGCTTTTTTGACAACAGTTTGAACACCGTGGCGGAGAGTTCTTTCCACAGTACTCATCTTTGCATTATGCCAATAATGTGACGATCCTCTTATCCTTCCTCGCTAGAACCAAATTATTATTCCTGCGATAAGTTATCTTTTTTTTTTAAGATTTGGTTCTTCTATCGCATCTGGCAATTCTTCTATTTGTCAATATTGTGCTCGTCAAGTGACATTTTAATTTACGTAACGCCAAAATATAACTCGTATAATAACGGTCTGTAAACATATAATGTCCCTGCGCACCGAGAATTTTATTCAATAGCATTGCGTACAGATATAATGGAATTCTAGTGGAAGGTCTTATCAATATTTGTGTTGTAAGGCTAGCATAGTAAGGCAGAATTCAACACAAATATAACTCGTATTAGAATCTGCTAATGTATAGATTCGAATATTTCCATTTCGTTGTATTTTTCGGGTTATACGTGATAAACAAAACTCGGCCTTTTAATTTTACAATAGAGTCATCGACACAAATTTGTTCACTCGGTATAAAATAATTAAAAAATCTTGAGTTTACATAGTCAAGACAACCACTTATTAGCTGCAAACGTGTTGTAGTGTTAGTACTTTGTGTCGAAACTATTTTATGTAACATCCAAAATATTTGCGTAATCTCTTGTAAACGTATTGGGATAAAATGGAATGTGGCTTGCTCGGTTTTTTGATCAATATTCTTGTATATTGGCTAGTGGCATCGTTTCCATATTTATAATAATTGCGACGAATGCCCAAAATTCTTCCTTGGCGTCATTATGCCATGTTTGCCAAATTGAATGTGACGATAGCGTCCTCCACTCTAACTTCTTTGCAGCATAATTGTTTGTTTCAGTTATTATTTGATTTATTAGCTCGTTGGTAAAAAATATCTTTAAAAAATCCACCGACTGTTCAATATTTGAGGATACCTGTAGCCCTGTAGGTTTTTCGCTGGCTATGAATTTTATTCTCGGTGGTATTTCGCTAGATTCTTCACAAGGCGTCTATTCTAAATTATTAGAATCTTGTGAGATATCACTGTCAATTTCGGATTAACTATCTATTATTATAATTTTTTGATTTCTTACACTATCTCTATCATTATCTCCATCACTGTTTTCATTTTCTCTATTACTAATTCCTTCATGAATACAAATCGAACTCGTTTCTCAAGAGTTCAAAATCAAATTTATCTTTATTTAAGCTAATTTCAGTTAAATACATCTTTTAGCGCTTCTAAACTTACGAAACTATAATACTTTTGCCATGATTGTTGAATCTGAACTAACGTCGGAGACGTCAGAACCATAGTTTCGGAGGAGATTTGATATTAAATATCTTATCTCTATTTTTACCCTTTGTCCACTGATCACATTCCTTTTAATTGATAATTAAATGTAAAAAAAATTGATAATGAGGAACAAATTTAATTTGACAATTTTAATGTAATAATAATAAAGATAATATAAACGAATAAAAATAATATGAGCGAACGTTAACCAGGCAGCCCGTTCCTAGGCGTGGGAAGACTTCCTATTTCGTAGAAGAGGCCACTCGAGGTTAAGGATCATGGGCCGATTCCGATGTCTTATGTTTATAACCGATGCAGATAAACCAAGCTAGGGTATCCGAACGAGGGTTTGACCCAGGAGGGTACCCGAACTAGAGCACGAAGTCAGATGGCACTCCTTCTGCAGGACGTCGTCGAGATCGCACGTCCGAGTCTTCAGTTTACCAATAAAATACACGTTGTAATATTAACGGGAATTACCGTGTAAAATTATTGCCTACACGTGTTTCAGTTTTTTCGGCATATTCGAAATTTTTTTTTTAATATTCTAAGCTGATAGAATTTTATTCTTCTGTTAATGTTGTTATTAATTCTGTCTTTCTGCAAATTGGGGTTTTGCTAATTTTAGAGTCGAGTTTACGATATAGATTCTCTATGGGATTCAGATCTGGTGATGGCGTTGGGAGGTGCAAAATTTTCGGGCAGTTGTATAACAAATATTCTTGGATAATCTGTGCCTTATGCTTAGGATCGTTGTCCTGATAAAACTTGAAAATTTCCTAAATTCTCAAATTGTCCGCAGATTTGAGTAAATTATTTCGTAAAATACTTACATATTTATTTTTATCCATGATGCCATCGGTAAAAACGAGTTGTTCAACTCCAATGCTTGAAATTCAACCCCACACAATCACATTTCCACCGTGTTTAATAGTTTGATTCAAATGTTTTGGTAGTAACTACTCATTCTTTTTACGCCTCACCACTTTCCTTCCATCACTTCCGAAGACATTAAATTTATGTACTTTCGTCTGCGAATATCATTCCACCATTCACTGTCTTTAAAATATATTCTTTCGCTAATATTAATCACTTTTTTCGGTTAGCTTCATTGATATATGGTTTTTTGCGAGCAATTCGCCCATTGTATCTATGATTATTAAGTATTCTACGTATTGTATTTGTATGTACCTTTTTACGTGTACGTTCGAACAAGTGCGATGTTAACTATGGAGTCACTAATTTCAGGATTTTTTTTAACTTTTCTAATAATTCATCGCTCTTCATTCAGTAACCGTAAGCGTCCTTTTCATAATTTAAAATCAATTTGTTCTTCTTTCCTGTACCTCTTAACGATATCTGAGACTGTACTTTTTTTCATACACAATAAATTTGCAATTTCACAATATGTTAAGCCTTTTCATCTATGAAATGCAGTGGGTGTAAAAAATATTCGTATAGTGACTAATCGCGACTAAAATGCTGAATAATAATATTTATTAGACAATATTTTTTAAACAAACATGGTACATCTATTCTCCAAAGTCTGTAGAACAACAATATCAAATAAACAAAAAATATTCATACTGTTTGTATAAATATCAAGAAAAATGAACAAAATGACAGAAATGGACGCGTAATAAGTATTTGTACAGTTTTATTGTTATTATCAAGTGTACAAGTAATTTAAACATTTATAATAGAAAAAACAAATAATTGTAAAATTAATATTTATAATTTGATTTTATTTTTCAACTAGGTATTAAATTAATCAAATTATATGTGATTTTATTATTCCATTTGTTGATTAAAACATTTCTTAAGTCTGTTTTAGATGAAATTGTATGTATTCGAATTGCTCGTTCCAGATAATTCCATAAATGTTCAATAGGGTTAATATGTGATGATTGCGGTTGTTTTTTTTAATGTGCTGGCGTATTATATGCAATTCACATTCTTGTATTGTAAACGGTATGCTTAGGATCATTATCTTATCATGAACACAAAATTATTTTCAATACCCATTTTTTCAGCACTTGAATGCAGATGAGTTTTAAAAATATTAATATACATCTTGTGATCCATTGTTCTGTCAATCAAATGCAGTCCCAAACACATATTGAACCACCACCATGTTTTATTGTTGGCTGTAAGTTCTGTGGTTTATACTCTTTATTTTTTTTCTCCACACTGTAAAGTGAAAATGACCCTGTTCCAAAACTCCATCGGTGTTTTTGTAACTTTGTGCGAACTCCAATCTCTTCTTTCTATTCCTTTCATTCATATAATATTTGTGGATTTGTACATGTAATACGCCAGCACATTAAAAAACACCCCCGCAATCACCAGATATTAACCGTATTGAACATTTGTAGGATTATCTGGAATGAGCAATTCGAAAACATACAATGTCATCTAATACAGATTTAGAAAATGTTTTAATCAACGAATGAAATAATATCACTAATAAAATCACATCTAATTTGGTTAATTCAATACCTAGAAGGCTAGTTGCAAGAATAAAATCAAAGGGAAACCATACTAAATACTGATTATAAATATTAATTTTACAATTATTTGTTTTTTCTATTATAAATGTTTAAATTACTTGTACACTTGATAATGACAATAGAACTGTACGAATACTTATTATGTATCAATAACGTGTTTTTAAATTCAAAAATTTCAGTGCCAGTTCATAATTAGTATAAAAATTGTCGACGTACAAAGTATGCTCTTTATTTAACAATTTATTTGTAAGCTCAATACAAACGTCTTTGGCTATGCCAACTTGCTTGATTGCAGTTGTGTCTCGCCCAGCATATATTTTACTAGATCATGTATATTCTTCGGTGAAACATAGTTTGAATAATTTTACTCCATACTTACGTGCATTAGTCGATATACTGCCTAAATATTAGTCTTCTTTTCCAAGGAACCATTCTCTCGTCGACTATAATATCTGGGTTTGATGAAAATATTCTTTGATAATTGTCAGTATGTTTGCAAGTTGTAAAATTTTTCTTAGTCTATTATTACGTTCTGTGTCTTCATTGTTTTTAAGATGCAAATTTGCTAATGATAATTCAAAATGATTACGAGACATTCTACTATACGGAAACGGAAAATTGTAAATAAGGTTCGTTGACCAATATTTAGTACCAGTAGAACTAAGTGCGAATTTAGGCAAATGTCACAGTAATCACTTGTTGGACGTCTACTATCTTTTTCTTTCCTTTTAGAACACACAGCGCAGTCCCTCTTTCCACCTTTCCTCATTATGTGAAGTTTTTCGTTTAATCTGGTTCCAAAAATTCCGAAAATACTGAGTATATGACTCTTCGTATCAATTATCGCAGAATATAACAGAAAAATAAATCTAAAACCAATTTTTCCGATTCGTGAAACATCTAACGTGACAATTTCTGAAGAAAACTTGAGCCGTTTATAAATTTTATTTGAAACAGATGTATGAAAATATATCTGTTAGAATGTCAAGCATTCTCAATCGCTGAGTTATGATCTAGTCTGTATTTTTTATCACATTTTTTTCAATTCGAATAGAAAAAAAATATACGTTTACTAGGATTATTCCGAAACTCCCGAGTCAAGGCTATACATATTATTGTCTATCCGCATATATCAAGACAATAAGAAGACACCTTAATTCTTTTAGAAAACGTCTGGAACAAGCAGTGTTACCAGGGCGAACTAGCCAGTTCGCATAAAACAGGCTTGTGGTCAAGCGAGTAATTTTTTAATTGACCAATGAAGTAGTCTCAACACGCCAGTTTCAGTTGATTAATTGAGGTAGTCTCCATTGTCAATAAAGAATTTTTCGTGTATTAAAAGTAAAATTACATACATACATACATTTATATCTAAGCTAGGGACGTTTGACAATATGATTGTTTCTAGTAATGTAAGATGTCGCGATTTGTAACTCTAGAGTTTTTAATACTCCCTCTAATCGTGATATCTTACTTTTTAATTAAACCTAAGGCTTTAATGAATTTCATGTGCTTATTTGCAACTAGTGGTTTTGTTAGTTCATCAGCTATCATTTGTTTTGTATTTATATATCGTAGTTTTATAATTGAAAAACTAACTATTTTTCGGACGAAATGATATTTTGTATCTGTATGTTTGGTTTTATTATAAGATATTTGTTCATTTGTCCAGACTTGAGCTGACTGATTATCATTAAAGATCTCGATGCAGATTTTTTGATCTATTATTTCGTGTAACAAACTTTTTAGTGACTTTACTCCTTTAGATGCCTCGGCTGTGGCATCATATTCTGCTTTGCTTGTGGAGAGAGCAATATTAGATTGTTTTTCTCTTCTCCCAAGAAATGGATTCATTGCCTAACAAAAAAACTGAATTCCGTGCATAATTTTCGATCTGTGTCATCTCCCGCGAAATCTGCATCGACGAATCCTCTGATATCTAAACCCGTTTTCTTGTAGCGAAGTCGCAAATCGGCTTTGCTTTTAGATAGCTCAAAACCCATTTTACGGCAAGCCAATGTTCTAGACTATGGTCGTTATTAAATCTACTTAAGTAGTTCACGCTAAATGCGATGTCCGGTCTCGTGCATACGGCCAAACAATTTAAAGATCCTAACTCTTGATAGGAATAGTTATTATCGCAGGTATCAGAGTTTTTTAACTTTTTTCCGACTACAAACGGCGTGCTTGCAGGTGCACAATCTTTCATACCAAGCTTATCGAGTAATTGTACGATGTAAACAGTTTGGTCTAAGTATATTTTGCCATTTCTTATCTCTAAAATTGACTTCGCTGTTCCTAAATCTTTAATTATAAATTCACCACTTAATTGCATTTTTAGTACGTTTCTTTGTTTTTTGTTTTGATTTTTTGCATCAACTAATCTGTACGCTTTTGAATACCTAATAAAAAGACATTCTAGTCCCTTAGGGTCAAATTTGGATGTTGCTTAGAAACATAAATGTATGCCTTGCAACCGAATATACGTAGGTGCCGAAGATCAGCCTTCTTTCCCGTCCATTTCGAAGAGGATCTTTCTTCTGACTGCCTTGGTGGGTCAACGGCTTTTTTTAAATAAATTGCAGTTCTAATCGCTTCTTCTCAAAATATGAAATTTAATTTGGAATCGTTTAGTAAACAACGAGCTTTCTCGTTTGGTATATATATTTGCTATAATCGTTTGGTTGGCACGCTCTGCGACTCCGTTTTGTTCTGGAGTGTAGAGAACGGTTGTTTGGTGCCGAGTGCCGTTAGATTTCAGCCGTTTCATTAATTGCCGAGTTGCGTTGACAAATTCTTTGTTGTTGTCTGACCTGATTGTTTTAATCTTTTACCTGTTCATTTTCTGTTCAGGCCTTAAATTCTTTGAAGGCTTCAGACTTCAAGAAATGTAAATATGATTAAATAATATATTATTATAATATAAATTTTTATATTTTATTAAATATAAATATAAAAATATGATTCGTAGCTCCAGAATCGATGTACCAGTCGTTTTTATTTGCTTTAGTGGTCAGTGCTGTGAGAGATTAGTTATTATTGAAATGAGTGAGTGAGAGAGAGAGCGAGTGAGCAATGTAGTGGGGAGAAAAACATAAGAGGAATAGCGAGTTGCGGAGCGTTAGAGAGTTTGATTCGAGTATAATGAGTAGAGAAATTTAATTGTTATCCCCTTCATCCACCAACAAGTATAGCTGGTAAACTTTAATTTTTGTTTTTAGATTTATTGAAGTTTCTGACATTACTTGCACCTTGGATCGTGTTGCTTTGCAATGGTAAATTGTATGACCTTCTTCATTACAACCATAACATGTCTTTTTGTGCGAATTTTTGGCGTGTGGCTTTCTAATCGAAAACGCGGTCTCGTTTGTCATTTGTTCCTTTTTTACCTTTTCCTACAGTAGCTTATTTTTGACTAAATCGCTTATTTGTGTTCCTGAACTATCTAAGGCCATAATCATAGGTTTTAGTCCGATGGCAAACTGGCCACGATAATTACGGCGACCAGCTTGTCGTCAATGAGATTGTCTATGTCAGCAAGTGGGAGAAAGAAATCGCTTCTGAAACATACTCGTTCATACTTTTGAAATCGTTATAATCGATTTTGAGGAATGCTCTCATGAGATTTAAAATGCCTGTCCTTTATTTTCGTAAGCGTAAGAGAGATTTGTCCAGGCTTCTTCTTGACTGCATTTTTTAAATGGACATGACAAATCATGTTGACATTTAGGTAAATTGTTTTCAACGCTTTCTGATTTTTTTTGGAATCGATTATCATCGGATCAAAGACTGTTATAGTCCCACAAATCCATACCCATGAGGGTCATTTTCATCAAGAACTTTCACGAAGAATAATTTTCCGAACCGATCAACTTTGGTTTAATGGCGTCAATGTCCCGGTGGGCTGAATCTACTGTGCTGTTCACTTTGAGCTATTGTAAGTTTTAATCTAATTTCTAACAGCGTTGGACCAAGCATTGAAATAAATAAATACGATAAAATATAGTAAAATAGTCCAAATTCAAGTAGACTAAAATTAAGAAATATAATAAAATACAGTAAAATAGGTTTAATTAGTTAAAATTGAGCAAAATTAATAGATTATTAAAGTAAATTAATAATAGGTATTTACAAACAACTCACAATCAGATTTTTTTACTTAATATTGCAAACTACGAGAATATCTGCTCTGGTATAAATGCATTGCTCTGAAGGGAAAATTATTAATTCGATCCATTGGTCTTCGATATCTGAGTCATCTTCCACCAGGATAACGAAAATTATCTGAATTACCAGATGATGAATTAGGATAAGACATTTCGATTTTCTATTCCTAATGAAATAACTAAATGTCTAAATGTTTATTAATTAATATTTAAATCGATAAAAACGAAATAACAACAAAGTACACATAGTATACACATAGTATACCATAGTATATTATGCCACACATTGTACCACATTATACAGTTGTGTACCATATTATACTATATGCCATGTTAAATTATATATCACATGTTATTCTATACAATACCATACTATACCATACTATACAATACTATAACATATTACAGCATACTATACTGCACCATACTATACTATACTATACTATACGTCATTATATCAGATTGTACCATATTATACCATGAATATTATATCATATTATAATTTACTGAATCATATTATATTAAGGATATTGTAACAAAATACACCATGCTATAACATAGTACACTATGCCTTATTATACTATGTTATTCGTTATAAAATATTTAACAATGGTATAACATATTATACCATATTATAATATATTATACCATATTATATGTTATACAATAGTACACAATACTATAACATAATATAAAATATTATACCATATTACAGAGTATTATAATGTGTTATAACATTTTACAACTAATTATAACATATTATTCCATACCCCATTATATCAAAGTACATTATGCTTTATAATACTGCACAATATTACATTATAACGACCATACTATACTACATTATAACTCATTATATAATATTATGCCGTATAATATCATATTAACCATATTATAACGTGGTATACCACACTGCACCATACTATGCCATATGATACTATACATTATACCATATTATACATTAATATAACATATTATGCAATATTATAACTTATTATGCTATATTATATTGTATTATATGTTATACCATATTGCACGGTGCTATAGCATATTATACCGTATTGTACCATATTAAACATATTATTTCACAGTATACAATTCTATACCATACTATAACATATCACAATAATTTGAATATCTCTCGTGAAATATACGCATTACTTTATTATAGCAATCAAAGCGCGGAAACTTCGAAAACGATTCGATTTTAATTGATACTTTCTAAAACGCGTCCGTTCAATGTTAATAAATACATAATTAACGAAAGATTCATTTCGAATCGTAAATTCATGACACAAATTCCTTTGTGCGAATATGATTCCCTCGTACATACAGTCGCGACGCTTTTGGTACTTTTAGCAACGTTTAATTTCTGGTACGCGAGCAATAATTGTCTCTTTGTGACTCGCCATTAACATTTAATTCACATTTATTGGTTCAATAAAACAAAACGATGGCTTCAACCACATATCCTATGCGTACAGAACATTGGAAATGTTAAAAATGTTATTAACAATGGTAGTAATAATGAAGCATGAAGTATTTACAAAAAGTTTTCGAACTCTTTATACACTACATCTTTTTGAATCTAAAATATCTTCATATAATATAATACGTTTTTTTTTATTATATACCCTGTTCAAAAGTCAATTATTCAATGCGGTCAATAAAAGTGTAAAATATGTACTACGGTAGTACAGTAACCAGTACAGGACTTCTGACTCGTAAATGACTGACTTATCCCCATCAATTCTTTGAAATGGGACTTATCCGTACGGCCTCGTGAAACATAACTCTCGCACATAACACAAAACAAGTGATATATGATATTGATATTTCGGGACATTACGATTGTTCGGATGTAAGTTAGGCAAATTTTATTTTAAATAACAAATACAGTAGTGCTTGCTTAAATGATTGCTTTATTTTTATAAGTATTGTAAGTGATTGAATATTTCCTTAATACATACATTAATAATTATATTAAATTACATTAAATAATAAGAATAATAATGGTAGAAATATTACAGAAAAGAAATAATAATAGAAGGAGTCATTAAAAATTATTTTGAATTTTAATAATCTATTATATATTTGGCATACTTTGCAATTTCTGGTTCTGTTGCAACAATTTTTTGTAGACATTGTAATAATATATCAGTTTCTTCTGCATCTATTCGATTCGCAGAAAACTGTGAATCAGAAGATTCTTCTGTAGCATCTCTAATCTCTGTCTCATCGCTAACATCTCTAATTCTTTCTGCCTCTTCACATTCATTGATCAATTCTCTCACTTCTTCATGAGAAATTGTTTTATATGTTGCATCGCACGGAACAGTTTCTAATAAGAGAGTGGCAGAATGCACTGGTGTTGACCCATTGCACAAAATTGAAGGGGTTATGAATCAGTATATGTATAAAGACATTTTAAAAGAACATTTGCCAAATTGTATGCAAGATGTGCCCTTCGCTGTAGAAGAAATCGTTTTTCAACATGATCCGGATCCGAAACATACAGCAAGAAGCGTAACTAATTAGCTGACTACTTAGGCATTTCCGATCTTAGATTGGCCTGCACCAACCTAAAACCCATCGAGAATCTATGGGTTATATTGAAAAAAAAATTGTAGACGCATACAAATCTTCTCCTAGCTCAATACTGGAACTACATGCTCGTGTTAGAGAACAGCGGAATCAAATTCCACCTGATTTCTGTTCAAAACTGTTTGAAAGTATGCTAAGACATATTAGAGCTATTATCTACGCAAATGGCTTATGGACAAAATATTAAGGCATGATAAAGCTTGTAAATCTGACTATGAAAAAATTCTGGTGCAAAATTGATTCTATGTTTTTTAATTTTTTCAGCCAGGAAGAAACCTAATCTTAAAAGTTAAAAAATAGCTTCAGTTTCCTAAAGCTATAAAGAATCAGATATAAGCTATAAAGCTTAAAAGCTATAAAGAGTCAAGTTTTTATTCTTTATTTAACAATACAAAATATTTTTCTTAAAAATTTTTATTATTGACTCAATTTTGCACTCCACTGTATGTATCCCTGAAATTTGTTAAATATTTCCTTAGTAACAGTTAATAGACTAAACAATTTTTAAATTTTCAATTTTCTCAAAGTTTTATAAAGTTTGGTGCCGTCAATTTCTCGAAAACAGCATCTTTCAGCGGAACAATTGAGCGAAAGTAGATGGCGCTAATCTCAATTTTGCGGAGCTAATGGTTGCTAAATTATAATCAGTAACAGGTTATCTGTTATAATTAAACATAACTAAAAATATAACTACAGATTATAATAGCCAATACTACACTCGGCGATCCTGATTTAACATCTGATCTCATATGTTTTCGCAATCATTGTCATTATCTATGAATATACTACCGTCTTCGTCGTTATCTAAGGTTTCAGATGATCCACTGCTGTAGAGGTCGTCTGTGGTCCTTCGTGCTCACTAATTTTTTGCACTACGTATTGATCATTCCGTAGTACTCTTGTCACACGGTAAGGTCCAAGAAACTTCAAGATAAGTTTTCAGTTGTGGGTCTGTCTGTACCTGTTTAATTGCAATCATATCTTCCTGTTCATATCGTGTAGCTTCTTTTCTCTTCTTATCATATGATTTTCTATTTTGGGCTTGTATTTCAGCAATCTTTTCTCTTGCCCTTGTTCGAATTCCTTCGCGTTCTTTCTGAAACATAGTGATCCATTCGTCTTTTATTAACCGTCAAATCTCCATATTTCCACGTATATTGATATGCGTTCCGAACAATAAGTGGAACCGAGGGATCAGCATCACACCAAGTTCCTCTAAGAATTTTTATTATATTTAACATTTTCCTTGCTACTGTATGCACGGAGTTGATGTGTGGATGGAAATTTAGTTTCTGGTCTATGAGGATGCTGAAGAATTTTGCTGTTTTTTTATTGGCTATTTTTGACTGATCTATTTGAGGATTTACTGAGCCTGGCGGGTTGTATCTCCCGTTTAGATTTACCAGTTCGCATTTCGTTGGTAAGGGTGCGAGTTCAAGTTGCTGAAGGTTCGCCGAGAGTGTTGAGACTGTCGCTTCTGTAATGGAGATCGTTGAGTTTAGGGTGTCTGCGGCCGCATATACTGCAATGTCGTTTACATATTACAGAACGAAAACTAAAGGCGGGATGTTTGCGATGTTTGCGATACAAATGGAGAAAAGTATTGGGCTGAGATCCGCACCTTGTGGGACTCTTTTGTGTTGAAGTTGAGTAAGATGTATTTCACCGGTTGGATCTGCAATGTGAAAATTGGCTTTCTTGTTTGAAATAATTTTTTGATAGTCCTATTTTTTTTTAGTTTGCTGAATAGTAGATCAGGTAGTACGTTGTCGAAAGCTGCGTTCACGTCTAGGAGGGTGACCGCTGGGTTCTTTTTTCTTTTTAGGTCTTCTTTTGTTTTGATTATTAGACCAGCTATGTTATTTATGGTCGATCTGTTTTTTGCGGAATTCAGATTGGGTGGGTGAGAGAGTCATGGCTGGATCCTTCGGCTGACGAGTCTTTCAGCTATTTTGGATGTAAGGAATATTAGTCTGAGGGCTCGTTTGTTTGGTTTAAGTATTAGTTTTATGTTACTTTCTGTCCAGTCTTCCGAGTAAGTGTGTGATTTGTAGCAGTTGTTTATGTTTGTAGCAGGCGAATAAGAGCTTCTTCCAATTGGCTGGTAGATGCAAGATCATGTTGTTGTCAATTTAATCTGTACCGGGAACGGAATTTGGGTTGAAATTTTGTAGTGAGAGGTTGAGTTCTTGCCAGAAAAAAGAGTCGTATATGTGTGGGATGTAGAGTTCAATGTCATTTGGCGGAGGAGCAAGGGCTATCCAGGACAGAGTTTTTGGCTTCTGTGAAGATGTTGTAGTCAGGGTCGCCAAGGGATCGGTCCCTATTCATCTATTTTTGTGTGTTTATCTGCTGCCAGGTCAATCTGTGTTTCTGTTGAGTCTTAAGGCTAGTTGTTTGAAGTTGGCTATTTTTTTCTTTTTGATTAATCTTCTTGTTAGAGCCGCTTGTTTCTGGCATGCTTGCCAGTCGTGGAATTGTCCTGAAAGCTTCCATTTCTTTAGAAGGGCTTTTCGGCATCGAAGTTGGAGGTATTCTGATATCTAAGAATCCTTTTAGCAGGATCATTTGTGACCTTTTGGCGGAGATTTCTAGTTTCTGCTTCTGGCATTTTATTATGGTTTTCGTTATTGTGTTCGCTTTTTGTTCTATTTCTTTCCTGGTGTTTTCTACAATGACTATCGCTAGATCGTCGGCATATGCTATCGATTTACTTCCCGTCTCTGATATTTTTCCTATTATTTTGTGTAGGATTAAGTTCCATTGTTGTGGGCCCAACATTGAACCTTTATTTACTGTTTTGTATATCTGTGCCGTGTTGCTAGTTATTCCTGCTTCTCTTCCTGAAAAGTAGCTTTGCATCAGATTCCTGGGGTATTCTCTTGTCTTCAGATTGTATAAGATACTGGATCACCAGACTCCGTCAAATGCACCGGTTATGTCGAACATAAGTCCATTGCGTACTTTTCTGATGTGTTTTAGTATTTCTTTGAGTTTGACGATTGCGTCTTCGGACCTTCCTTGTTTGAATCTGTATTGTTTACTGGATGTTCGTAGATAGTAGTGAAAGGGTGCAGAAAGTTTTCGTGCTATGAGTTTCTCCAGCACTTTTCCAAGTAGTGATAGCAGAGATATGGATCTGTAGGACTTGAAGTCTACCGCTGGTTTGTCTGCGCTTTTAAGCAGGATTTTTTATCTCTGCTCTTTTCCATTGCCTTGGAAATATGCCTTGTTGTAGGCATCTGTTGTACATTTCCTGAATCTGATATTGCAATATTGGCCTTACATTACCTTACCATTTTCGGTACTATCAGATCATACTGTGATGACTTTTCGTTGCCTAGGTTCTTTATGGTTTTCTCGATTTCCATTGTTTTGAAAGGCGATGTGACGATGTTTGTATGCCATTGTGTTTCATTTTCTATTGTGTCGTCTGGTATCATCGCGTGGAGCATAATTTTCATTGTTTCGTTCTATGTTGTTACCTGTTTTCCATTTCCTTTTATTGTTTCTTCTAGATTTTCTATTTAGTTTCTTAGTTTGTATTTTGTTTCTGTTTTTCGTTTTCTATTTTGTATACTATGCTCCATGGGTCTCCGTCTTGCCTGTCACTGTGACGAAACTTTGCCAGCTCTTCTGTTTCGCTTTGTGTATGTTCGTTATGTACTTGTTGCGCAGGTAACTGTAGTCTTCCTTTAGTTTGGTTCGCAGTGTTGCATTGTCCGCCTTCTGATATTTACGTCTTGATGTCCGGATCTCTTGTCGTAGTTCTGCTAGTGATATGTTCCACCATGAACCTTGCTGTCCTCGAATTGAATCACGCGGATAGCTTGACTATAAGGTTGGAACGCAGACGTCCCTCAGGAGTAAATGGGACGCCCAGGTATTTCTAATGTCGGTCCGCTTCATCGTAACTTCTGCCTACTTAGATGGAAGGTGCCTTCATCTACAGTTGTTTTCTTCTGGCGCGGTACTGTTCCGATTGATATCGTGAAGAACTTTCCGACATTGACAGACATGCCGCAAGGTGGAAGCTCTGTAGAGTCAAGCAATTCCTGGAGCCCACTCTTCTTTGAGGTTGTCAAGATGAGGTCGTCAACAAAGTTGGCCGTACCGATCTTCACATCGATTTTTGCGGGAAATAACTTCAGAAGTCTGTCAACAATCATGTTGAAAATGTATGGGAACATGGGATCTCCTTGCCTTGCCCCATCCTTCGAATGTATGATATGCGACTGCCATCTATCAGACACGATGGTCGTAAATGCATCAGAGTATACCGATTTCACGTATTCCAGCATGGGTTGTGGACAGCTTCTCGTCCTTAATGTCTGCAGTATTGCACGATGGAAAACGGTCGCCTTTATTATATCAACTGATGCAACGAATAGCGGTTTATAGCGAGCGCGCATAACGTAAGATCAGTTCCTCCTAGCCAAGACTTTGTGGAACCCTCGCACCAAGATCGAGGCCATCGCGATGGGACGGTAATCGGCTGGAGGGGCAAGATCCTTGTTCTTCGAAACAAGCACCGTCCTGGCGGATCTCAGATGGACTGGTAAATAGCGGCACCAAAACAGAATGTTGTAGATTCTTGATAGAACCTTGGGAGGAGGAATTCTATGAAAGATAAACCGCCAGGACCCGATGCGGTATCCCGTTCCGGTAAAGCGTCTCAAACCTCGGCAAGAGACACGAAAGATCAAAGAGAACTGATTACCAGTTCCTACTCTGCTAGCGATGGACAGCTGTCCCGCGCGTTGATCATGACAGATTCCCAATAGGGAACCATGACTTCCTTAGTGAGTCTCCGGTTATCTATGGGGCCATCCATCAGATCATCGTAACAGCGTTTAGGATTCCCACGCCACAGTTTTTATACTCTACCGTAGTCAATCCTGCGCTGTTTTCGCACCTCTCTTTCCGTCCAGCGTGATTATCTCGGTTCACATTGTCAGTCCAACCCGGTGCATGCTCCTCATGTGGACGCCGCGACCAGTTTTGGTGGGGAAGGTACGCATACCATCTGGAAATCCACATTGAAACAAGGTCGGTATAGTAAGATCAGCCGAACTTGGTCCCGATGGTTGGGATGTTGACCGGAACAATATCCCTGTTACATTTTCCATTTGAGGTTTTCTTTTTGTTTTTTGGGCCAACGCAATTTAGGTTTGAAGGGGCTGGCACCCTTAGGAATCCGAGTTGCCTACTCTTTTCGCCATGCCGCCTAGATGAAGATCCTGTTGTCAGCGATACTATGGGAAGGTAGAGCAGGAATTTTTCTTTTCATTTAGTTTTCCACCTTTTTGCAGCTCAAGCTTCGACTCATTGCTGTCTAATGCTTATTCTTAAATTTAATTTTTCTCTTCCTTTCATTATTGACCACTTATTCCTGTCTTTTCTTTATATTATATTTCATTTCATTTCATCTTCTTAATGCAATTCTCTTTCGTTTCATTTTCCTATTAATTCTCTTTTACTTTTATTTATATTTGTATATTCTCTATCAGAGATTTATAATATTATAACATCCTTATTCAATTTGGGCCTCTTAGCCACCTGAATTTAGTTCAGGTGTTGCCCATCTCGCCACGAGGAGGCGGACACTCTACTTTCATTCTTCATTTTTTCCTTCCTTATTTCGAACATCTTTCTTGCAAGTTCGTTAAATCTTACAAGTATATGTTCGGTCGAAATCAATTCCTTTCTGGAGTTCCTATAAGATTCAATTCCAATGAACCTCCCACATTGATACGTAACAAAATAAAAAATGATGAGTTCTGTCCTTTCCTCCTCTTTTTCGTTCATAAGTCAGATATTTGACTTAGAAATCCTTTTGCTCAAAGTTTATTGGTCCATATCCGGTTATTAAATATGTCGAGAATCGGTTTAGTCTAAACCGTCTGTTGTTTTGTGCAAAAGTCATTTCTTGTATGTAATATGTTTCTCTCCAGTGCACCTCTGTTTCCCGTTGCCCTTGCCACTTATTTATTATGAACGCTTTGATTTCTGCTCTTCAGTACTTAGTATTTGTTCGAATTGCTCATTTTCTCTTACTCTATATACATACAAATCCTAAGTTGTGCTTAAATTTCTCTTCACTCGCTTCATTAAAGCTTCCTCTACCACCTCCAAGATCCATTGGCTTAACTCCAACGAGTTTGCATTACAACTGTTGACGCGGTTCGACATGCTCTGGAAATCAGTAGCAGCAGAACTCTTTGAAACGCCAGAAAATTCCTCCTTATCGAGGTCTTGTTTACATCATACTACGGTACAGAGCCATATTTTATAATTGGGAGCGCAATCGCCCCATATAATACTTTCAATACGTCCGACTTTATTTCCCACTTTTCAGCTGCAACTCTTTTTATTGAAATTATAAATTGCGTTATTTTTGTTCTTAGAAACCTTGCATGTGCAACAAAACTCTATTTCTCATTTACTACAACTCCCAAGTATTTGAATTTGTTCACATATGTTATATTTTCTTTATTTATTTTTATTGTAGGCAATGTTTCTTTGTTCAAACTTCCATTACCATAGCAACAGTTTTGGAAGTAGATATCTTTAGTTTATGCAAGTTACACCATTTATTAAAAATTTCAATTACTGAAGGCGTAGGTCTTCAACATTACCCTTGAATTTCCTTTTATTAGACATGCAAGATCATCTGCATACACAATTTTTTCGATATACTCTTCCAACAAATTTCTTTGCATTTCATTTAAGAGTACATCCATACGCCATATCCATGCAGCTGGTCCTATTATGGACATCCTTTTCGCATTATCCGTGAATACATTTTATCATATTCTCTGTTGTCACCTTTCAGTATTTAAAATAGCTTTTAATGATATTGATCATGTGAGAACTAGAATGAACTTTTACAATTCTCGTCAGTACCGCTAGCCGCTAAATGTTATCAAAGCTCCTTCGATATCAACAAATAACACTATCGTGTCCTTCTTGTCGTTGAACTGCACTGATCTTCTTAGCCTTATAAAGGCATCATCAGCACCTTTACCCTTTCTAAATCTGAATTGGTCCGAACTCATAAGCCCTTGTTCCTTATAAGTTTGTTGTAGTCGTTGAACAATAATTTTTTCATATATTTTGCATGTATCATGGAAAAAAGTGCAATTGATTTATAAGAATTTAATAGTCCTGTCTCTTTTTTCCTCTTTTGGTATTATTTTTAAGCTCGACTTTTTCCATAACTTTAGAAACATTTCCTGATCGAAGCAGTTATTGAACAAGTTTGAAAGCACTATTGGCTTACACTTCCACAGTTCCTTCATAATTCCTATTTTAAAACTATCACATCCAGGCGCCTTATTATTTTTGAATTTAGTTATAGTTGTATTTATTATCTTAAATGACATTATATTTTCTAGATTTGAGTTCCTGTAGTTCTGCAATTTTGTCTCATTATCTCACATTCTCCGCTTTGTGCACTAACATCTTTTTCTAGTACGCATTTATTGAGAAGAGCTTTAATGGTAGCATCAATGCTAATCGTGTTTTACCCATCCGGCAATTTCAGAGCCGTCCAAAAAGACGGCATATGAAATTTGTCGCGTACAATTTTGCACAATATTTTCCAAGGATCTTTATTTCTTTCCACATTTACCAAATTCTCCTACGTTTCTCTTTTGCGCTTCTTAATCTTCGAAACATAACCGTACTTGAGTCCTCTGTATTGAATCTTCTGTATAGTTATCTATTAAATCGACGAGTTGGAGTCGTTTAGCATGCAGAAGTTGTTTTTTAGCTATCTTCTTTTTCAAGTCTGCCAATTGTTCATTTCACCATTTTCTTTGCCACTTTCCTGTTTAGTATTGCTCTTTTACAACAACTCTCTAATTTACTGTTAAACACTCTAACTGCTTCATCAGCAGAAAGATTATCGATTCGATAACTTCTTCATTAAAGTTTAGCTCAACTTACTCATTGAATCCCAGATCTGCGTTCCAATTTCGGTTAATTGTGACACCTCCTTGTAATTCCGTAATTATCAAATTATGATCACTTGTTGTACAATAGCAATCAACTTTCCACGTTCTTATATATCTTCCCAGATTCGTAATGACAAGCATTATGTCAATATTTGACTGTCCACTTACACTCATGCAACTAGATGGATTATTTGGCTGATTCAAAATCGTCAAGTTATTTTCCAACACAAACTCCTCTACAAGCTACTTTTCTCATTAGTTATATCAGCACAATTCGGATTTGGCATTTGCATTGATTGAGTTCCTTCTCCATCGGAAGACTGTTGACCAGATTTTCTAATTGGCTCAGAAATCTTTCCAAAGGCACTGAGTACTGGCAGTATACATTAGCAATAATGAATTCAAAATCATCAGACATTTCTCTAAAGTACAAGATGTGTTCATTCTCATTTCTGATTTTAAGCAAAATTTCCACCTTCTCTATTCACTACAGCAACTACTCATGAATAACCACTGTATTGTGGTTCTATTTTGACCAAGTTTGGGGAGTTATATCCCCTTATTTTTCCTTTATAACGAAAAGACTCTTGCAGGCATAATATGTCAAGATCCTATTCTTTCATTAATAGTTTTAAATCCGCGGCAGCTGCTGCAGATCTCTGCGCATTAATTTAATTCTTTCTATTCTTAGATCTATTGTGTGCGATTATTGTACAATTCCAGGTGACGTCTGAATTCAGGACAATTCCTCGTGCTTGGTTTTTTTTCTTTTTGCCCTTATACAGTCTATGCATTCTGGTTTACTCTTTTCTGAACAGTCATTCCTTAAACGGCCTTTACTCCCACATAAGCTGCATAATTGATCTGGTGAATTGCACACTTTAGCAATGTGTTCATATCCATGACACTTATTCTTGTTTATTAAGTTCATATAGTTTTGTGGATAACTGGATTATCCAATTAATCCTTTTTCCATCCTTAAATTTAAAATTATGCACGAACTTAACCATACTTTTCATTTCTTCAAATCTACAATCAGAAATACAATCCAGATTCTTTTTTATTAAGTCCTCTTTTAATTCTTCCTCTTTGTATTCTGTCTCCACATCATAGATTATCACTGAAGGATTAACCTTCTTAGGTCTCTCCACAACGAAACCAATCTTATTTAATTTACACCACCTGATAGTTTCGACATCACTTTGGTCCATTACTTCCACTGCCAGGCATTGTTTCCTCATTTGTCTCACATTTTGTACATTTAGCTTCTTTCGAACATTATTCAACCCTTTTAAAATCTCATCCTCTATCTGTTCATTATTCCTTATGTCTCTCTTCTCTGGTCTAATCAACACCATTTCGTATTTCTCTTTCGGTGGAGGTACTTTCTTTCTAGATTCTACTGATATCGAACAACGTATAATGTATAATATAACGTACAACGTAAACGAATATAACCTATAACGTATAAAGAATAATGTGCAATGTATAATTTATAATGTATAATGGGTAATGTAACGTATAACGTAACGTACATCGTACAATTGTGGGATAGGCAATTCTGGGAACGGGCCCAAGACTTTCCCTGGTGCTCCACTGCAGATGTCCCGTATAGAGTAAACAATAGAGAAAGTTAGGCGTGGGCCTTGAGACTGTTTATGGCCAACCCTTCAGGCCTAACGTCTAAGACTAAGAGTATGAATGCGTTTGCGTGTATGTGTGTATGTGTGTACGAGTAATGAATTTGGTGCAGAAAAAAGGCGTGCGTGTCGAGAAGTCAGAGAGTGAGTGTCGAGAAGTCAGAGAACGAGTAACAAGAAGTCAAAGAGTGAGAGTTGCGAAAAACAGAACAAAGTGTATCGAAAGCTGCGAGAATTAAGAACTCAGTGTACATTGTTATTGATAATTAATAGTAATAAACCAATCTTATTTATTCAACTCCAAATAAACAATCATTTCATAAAATTCCCCCAAATTGGGATCTCGTCCGGGATACCTAAAAATTGGTGACTAAGCCGAGATTCCTACACAATGTATAATGTATAATGCATAACGTAGAATGTATAATGTACAATGTATAACGTTTAACGTATAACGTATAACGTATAATGTAGAACGTGTAACGAATAACGTACAACGTATAACGAATAACGCATATACTATGACGTATAACATAGAAAGTATAACGTAGAACGGATATAATGTATAACATAAAACGTATGACGTATAATGTATATCTTATAATGTATAATGGATAACGAAACGTAAACGTATATATATCGTACAACGTATAAGGTATAATATATATTTTATTTTTTTATTTATTTATTTAATCCTTGCCTACTAGGCTTAGGATGACTTCCAGTTTACATCTTTGTCTTTTTGCTGTATGGTGAGCTTCAATTACATCTATTTTCTTCCCCCAATCTATTAATCGTGGTAGGAACTAGTATTCTGGTAATCTTATATAATCTACCCTAATAATCTAATAATCCATTACCAAAGCAAAACGCAAATGAAAAGAAAGCTTACAATATCTATTAATCTGGCTTCTAGTAATCTTATAATCTTGAAGAAAGAATCTTAGTTTAAAGACTTTAAAAACAAAACAGGAAGAAACTTTCACATCCCCTTTCTTCTTCATTGCACGGGCTCTTTAATTCTCTTCAGTTTCTTTGGTCTTCATCATTCGTTCCTTTCCCTTCCTGTCCTTCCTTCCCTGTGTTATCGTTTACGTATGTTTGTCATATGTAAGTCTCGTTCTGCTCTTTTTCTCTGTTCTTCCTCTTCTTGTACTTCCCTCTGTACTTCCCTCCGACTTCTCCATAATTTTCCTCATAATTTCCAAATCTGCTCCATTTTCACTCAGGAACTCTTCTGATTCCATATCTCCTTTCATTTCCTGACATTCTCTTAGTACATGTGCTATTCTTTCTTCCCCCTCTGGCAGACTCTACACTTTTTTTCCTCATCCTCTCTCCAGCTGTCTTCTTCTCAGCTCGTTCCCGCATTTGAATCTTGCAATTAGGCATCTATCTCTCTTCTTTCTCTTGCCAACCAGATATTCCGGCCTCTTTTCCACCATTGCTCTGATGTACTCCCTGTTGTAATTCGATCCATTTATCTTCCTTCTCCTTTCCTCCCTCTCTTTGGTTTTTATTCTTTTTATTGCATATTGCACTATCCTTACAAATCTTCCCCTTCCTTTTCTCTTATTCTTGCCATAACGTATTTCTCCAACCCATAGCTCTATTGGTCCTCCTTATATGTCTTCCATCTATTTTTCCTTCCTTCCATCTTTTTCTGTCCGATTTCTTTTATACACTCCTTCACCAGCTTCCTATCTGATTTCCTAGATCTTTCTTCTTAACTTAAAGCTCTCTTCACTGCCATGTTGCTTAACTCTTCACATTTGCTCTCTTCTGTTAGGATGTAATTAGAAGTGTTTCTATCCAGGCCCAGTACCCATTTTAAATACATTCTTTCCACTCTGTCCAGTCCTCCTTCTTCCATCTCCAAATTTCGGCCCCATAGAATACCACACTTCCGATTAGTACGTTAAACATTTTCAGCCTTCTTCCAATATCCTCCTTGAACATCCTCTCTCTCAAATTCCACGTTTTCACTATTGTTATTATTTATCTTCTCACTCTGTCTTTTATATGGTCTTCTGCCCCACCGTTCTTCTGCCACCGTCCCAGATATTTTATTTCCTTAACTTCCTCTATTCTGCCTCCCTCTCCTATCGATTCTCTTTTCCTCTTCCTTCCCCCTTTTCGAACACCATCACCTTCGACTTTTCTGTGCTTAGTTTCATCCTTTTCTTGTTTACATATTTCTAAAATCTTACAATCATTTCTTTCAGTTCCCTTTCGCCGGGTTAATGCCCACAGCTTCTCTTTTCCTATTACTATATCTCCCTCCTTTTCCTTTCCCGTCTCTTCCCCCAGGTTCGCTAGGTATAGGTTAAAGAGTGTCGGGCTCAATGGGCACCCCTGCCTTACCTTTTTCTCTGTCCAGAAGATATCTGTTTTGTTCTCTCCAATTCCATAATCTTTTTCCTGAGATGCTGATCAACATCCTTCTTTGCCATTATTCTGTTTAGTTCTGTCCTATCTAGCCTATCGAAAGCTGTCTTCAAGTCCGCGAAAAACACGAACACTTTTCCTCTTCTTTTTGTCACCTCTCTATTTATTACATGGTTGTGGATATATATTGTGTCAATGGTGCTCCTGCCCTTTCTGAACCCATTTGGCTCTCTCCTCAAGTTTTCCTTCCATCTCTTTGGTCAGCCTATCATTTAGTATTCCCATATACATCTTATATATCGTGTTCAGCAAGCTTACCCCCCTGTAATTCTTGACTTGTTTTTCCTCTCCTCCTTTGAATATAGGGCATATTACTCCAGTTCTTCATTTCTCCGGCATCCCTTCTTCCTTTCATACTTTGTTGTTCAGTCTCACCAATTCCTCACCTATCTCTAGCATTTTCTAATTCATCGTCCCCTGGAGCCTTTGATCTCTTCAACTGTCTAAGTTTTCTTATTCCTGTCTTGTTATTTCTCTTTGACTATTCTGTGCCTCCTCCTTTTCTCTTTCATCTGTTTCCAATATAGTCTGAAGGGTTTCAGGAAGAAGTATGTTGTCTTATTATCTACATTTTTTATTTACATTTATATTGTGCGAGGATGCTGGAAGGATGTAGGATTTGAGTAAGGTGAGGAAAGGTTATGCGTTTCGTCTCAGAGTCGCTGCCTAGACTCATCAGCAAGGGGGCTGATGGCAGCGACCCCTTACCCCAGACGCTTGTTTTCATAACTACTCGCTAGGCTGGACGGTCACCCATCCTAGCAGTGTTCCGCACTCTGTTTGCTTAACGTCGAATATCGTTAGACTTTCGACGCTAGGCGCACAGCCACTTGCGGTTTGTACGAGTCGGTGTTCGAGACTCGTACTCGAAGCGCTATAGGCCGCTACAAGTCCTTCCTTTCTTCCTTTCCAGTAGTTCCATAAAGTGCTTCTTCCATACATCTGGACTTATGCTTTTATCTATACCATTCCTTTGTTTCCTGAATTTGTTGATGTGCTTCTATGCCTCCGCTTCTGTTTTTATCGTGCTCCTTCCTTTTCTCTAGGTAAATCTGTCTTCTTGTCTTGCCCTTCTTGAATTGTCTCAACAACTTTCTCATCTCCCTTTTCCTTATCTTCCACTCATCGCCATTCCTTTTTCCCTAGGCCCCACTTCTCTATTCTTATCTCTCTCTTGAGCCTTGCACTCTTTACTTCGTTCCTGATTTCTTCCCACAATTTGTTTTTTCTTCCCTGCTGTGCCAATTCTCATACTGCTTGTGGTAGAAATCTATTGCTTCCTCTGTCCATACATTTCTTTCCAAGGTTCTCTCGCTTCCCCTACCCTCTGCTATACTGTCTTCGCTTGTCTCTGGGCCTCTTATTTCTATCTCTATGATGGTCTGAATCCTTCCTGTTTTCTTCAGTCACACTTCTTATTTCTTTTTCTGCTTCCGTTCGCAATCGCGTAATCTATCACTGAGATTCCTGCTTCTCCTATGTACGTCCACCCTCCCTCCCTTTCATAGCTGCCATTAAGTATCATCTATCCTCTGTTAATTATCTTGTCGCTCAGGATCTTTCCTTCTCTATTTACAGTCTTGTCCTTGGATCTTCTTGACTTCTCCTCCCGTCCTGGCATTGAGGTCTTCATCCAGTATCAGGCACCCTTTGTCCATCTCCTTGGTCACATGTTCCATTATTTCGCCTATATTCTGGCTATATATGATTAGGATTCTCCACTTTTTTTCGTTGAATATAACTTCCGCTTCCATCACCTGCTTATTCCATACTTCAATCGTTCTACACTCCAACCTCTTGTTAATTGTTATAATTATTCCGGCCTTAGTTCTTCCCCTTTTTTTTTGTCGCAGGGATACATTCCCATTTGAATTTGTTCGGAAGCTTTTTCCTCATTTTTTCCCAGTCTTTCTCGATCCACGTTTCCGTCAAATCCAATATGTCGAAGCCCTCCAGATATTTTCATGCATCCTCTCCCTTGTTCTTCGAGCCTGCTGTATTTCAACCCTAGCCTTATTCCTCTTCTCTCTTTCTCTCACCTCCTTATTTCAATCCTCCCTTTCCTACTTTTTATCCACTAACATCTCCTTCCTCCCTTCCCAGAAAAGCCAGGCCTCGCTGAGTTTTAACTTCCCATCACCTATTCTTACTGTATTTCCTTTTCTTCTTTCCTCTCTCGCCCTTTCCCTCAGCATCCTCGTTGTATCAGTCTCTCCTCCCTTGTCAAGTCCTCGTCAATATATATTCCTTGCTTCGGCGTTTTTTTCTTCCTCATCACTTCCCTTTTTTCATCCCAATTTCCGAGCTCGGCTACCACCATTTCTTCATTTCTTTTTAATTTTATTTTCCTAGCTTTCTCCACGCGTATCTCCACTTTTATTTCTTCTTTTATGAATTCTTTCACTGCGTGTCCTAGATCTTCCTCCTTCCACATTACTCCTCTTATAACTATATTTTTTCTCCTTTGCTCCTTCTCCTTCTTTGCTTCTTTCAGTTCTGAATCTCTAATTCTGCCGTAGGGTATTTTCTTCTCCTCTTCCCTCTCTCTCCCTTTCTCTCATTTCTGTCTCTCCATCTCCCTTTCTTTCATCCACTCTCTTCTTTCTTCGCTCCACGCAATCCTCTCCTGCCTCATTTCCTCTGTCCTTTTTTCTAGTTTTTCCTTATAATTTTCCAGCAATCCATGTAGAGCTTTCTCGATATCTCCTACATTCTCGATCCCTCGCCTCGCTCCTGTTTCATTGGTGCCCTCACCAGATGCCGTCCACACATCGCGTTCTGGCCCTGACATTTATTATTCCAGCGTGCTGCTCTCTTGCCTCTATCTTGCTTTTAATTTAGTGCTTGCTGCCTTCGTGGATATTTTCCCTCCGTCTAACCTCCACAATCTTCTTCTTGACCAATTATTTTCTAAATTTCACTCGATTCTTTTTGTTTTTCGCGCTCCGTTTTGCCTTTGTTTCTCACTTGGAGCTCTCATATACTTTTTCGTTGCTTGCAAAAACTTAAATTTTCCTACTAGTATCGTCACTTTTTATTTCTGATTCGCAAACGCGCCCTCACCCTTCTGTACCGAAACCGGAAGTCCGTAAAATGTATATCGTATAACAAATACTGTATAAAGTATAACGTATAACGTATAATGTATAATGTATAAAGTACAACGCACAAGATAGAACGTAGAATGTAGAACCTAGAATGTATAACGTATAACATAGAACGTAGAACGTAGAACGTTTAACGAATAACGTACAGCATTGAATGTAGAATTTAGAACGTAGAATGTTGAGTGTTTGACGTGTAATATATTATAACGCAAAACGTGCAACTTCTAACGTATGACGTATAAAATATAACGTGTAACGTATACCTTATGACGTATAATTTATATCCTATAGCATATAACTTGTAATGTTGATCGTATTAGATATAACGTGTTACGTATAACATTTAACGTGATACGTTCAACTTACTGAGTAAAACGTATAACGGATAACGTATAACGCGTAATGCAAAACGCAAAGGCTGTAACTTTTTACGTATGTCGTATGATATATACCACGTATCGTGTAACGCGTAATGTATAACACACAATTTGTAACGTATAAAGTATATCGTATATTGTAAAACGAATAGCATGCGATATATTTCGTGTAATGTATAATTTATATGATATATCGTAAACATATATAGTGTTAAATACGATGAATACCTAATAACGTTTGGCGTTCGTCGTACTGCGCATTTTATATATCGCATAACGCACAAATTGCATCATATGAGGATTGACGTATAACGCATAATATGTGTGTAATATATAAAGTGTTACGTTTCACGTAACTTATAATGTATTCCGTATTTTGTATCTCGATCGTATTTATAGGTAGAAATTCATCCGTAAAACGATGTTTTCATAGACGGATAGAAGAAATTTTTAGTTTTCCCCTCGGAGAACTTGAAAATTCGTCATCTATGAAACATCTTATAAATTATACGAAATATATCGTTTTGTGTTTTAAGTAAAGTTAATTCCAACACGAATAATTACACAAATGTACAGATGCGAACTACCGTCCAAACGATTAATGTAAAAAGGAATACTTGCGGGCGACGACGTAGGAGATACGCACATGCAGTTCAATAGGTATCTTGGAGCGTGGAGTTGACCTCGATGTAAGACTAAAGAATATATATGTGGATTGTACGTTGGAGTCGGGCCTTATATATCCCCGACTCCCTTTGGGTCGAAGGATCTGGAATTCTATTGTTTCCCTGGGTCCGCTGGTCAAAGCCATAAGGGTTTTTTTTGGCAATTACCTTCTAGCCATGACGGTACTGCGCCCAGAGTCCGCGTCGTTAAAGACGACATATTTATTCTATTTTTATTGTTGTACTGCCTGAGTCGTGTCCCGTACATATCGTATTTGCGAGTGTTCCCCAGTTATTATAGCCGGTGTGTTTCTATCTACATAGATACCACTGTAAATATTCCAACGGATTTGTTGTTATTCGAGATTATCAATAATATTTTTGAACAATCGCTTCTACATATTTTGATATAGAAAGAGATCCGCAAACTTCTCGACCGATCACTTATTATATTCGTAATTATCACTGGGAACACAATATAAATACTATACCTTGACAGAAATATCGACAAAAATTAAGAGCTATACGAAACTGAAAAATTTCGATTTTCATGAAATATCTTCTAAATTATACAAAATATTTGGAGTAAGCAGGTTTCATCCATCTAATGGCTTAAGCCTATATGCATCCATCTAAGAAGTTATATCAGAAATGTTTCCAACGGTTGTAGAATTATTAATGGTTAATCATAAAATTATTGATGAATCGTCGATATAGATTCGGATAATTCAAAAAATATTTAATACATGTTGAAAGTTTTCCATCGGATATTGCGAAACTCATAGCTTAATTATATCAAAATACAGCGCTTCGAAAGAATATCCATAAATACAACCAAATATGAGGAAAAACGGCAAAGAAATTCGCGGAGATCTCTAAATATTATAAGTACTAGCAGAGAAACCTCAAAAATTTTATAAGAAAAACTGAATAATTCTTAAACCGTAGGAATAATTTCAGAAATAACGACTAAGATACACGCAAACCGGAAGAGGTAATTGGATGACACCAGCAAACTCGAAGTATCACGGCAAGATTTGAAGATATTTAGAAAAAATCCAAATTTTCCGATCTCCGGGAGTGAAAATCGTAATTCTTGAGATATTTCAATAAAAATAGTGTAGTTCTACTGTATTTCATGCCAGAAACACGAATATAACGTTTATTTGGCCGAGAAACGACAGGAAAAATCTTCAGATGGATTCTCACAATCGCGTTTCCAGCAAAATTTTATCGATATTCTTGAATAATCCTTCATCCGTCCGATTTATTTCAGAAGTAACAACTTAGATACACGCAGATGGGCAAAGTAATTGGATGACTGCCGCTTACACGAAATATTTCGGTTAGATTTGAAAATATTTAGAGAAAATTGAAATTTTCCGACCTCCGAGAGTAAAAATCATAAGTTTGTAGAAATTTCAATAAAAATAGTGTATCTCTACGGTATTTCGTGCAAGAAATACGAATATAACTTTTATTTGTCCGAGAAATTAGAGGAAAACTCTGCAGAACGATTCCTTTAATCGCGTTTGTAGAAAAATTTTATAGATATACTTGAATAATTCTTCATCCATCCTATTTATCTCAGAAATAACTACTTAGATAGATGCAGACGGGCAAAGGCAATTGGCTGACAGCCGCTTATTCGAAATATTTCGGCTCGATTTGAATATATTTAGAAAAAATTGTAATTATTCTATCTCCGAGAGTGAAAATCATAATTTTGCAGGTATTTCAATAAAAGTAGCCTATTTCTTCTCAACTTCGTGCGAGAAATATGAATATAACGTTTATTTGGCCGAGAAATTACAGGAAAATTCTCCAGAACGAATCCTTTAACCCTCCGCCTCCTGACCTGGGTCACAATTTTGACCTGTGCTGGGAGTTGCTTGTGTTAGTATAGGAGCTGCTTGTGTTAGTGATCGCACTAACGTACGAGCATCATGTGGCTGTGCGCCATGTGTTTGCCAAATTGCCGAAGTGACGACGACTAAAGACGAAAAAAATCAGTTTCTGGTAACGTTCTGAGGAAGAAAGACGTGTGCAGCGAATCGAAGCATTTTTTATTTCAAAATTTATTTCATATTTTAGTGTTTTTATTATTGTTTTAGTATTTTAGTATTTAGCATTTAATAGTTTGTACTATTTTTGCTTTTAGTATTTTATACTACTTTTGTATTTACTATTTAGATTCTAGTTTTTAGCACTATTTTAATATTTTATTATTATTATTATTAATTTACTCTTTCTATTATTATTTTTATTCTTCCTATTACTTTTCTCCGCTGTTTCTATTTGTTGACGCAATGTCTTCATTGCCAACGATCAACTATTCTTTGTCTTCTTTCGCTCAATTTGCACAAGTAATCTGACAGTAAATGACATAAATGTATAGTAAATATATATAACTTTATTATTCATATGACTATTATTTGTTCCTTATACTCCTACATATTCCTATATGAGTCGGGTGTCCGTCACTGTTGGTACAATATCGGTGAGGATTTCAGGTTCGAGCGACCATTACATTACGTACAATATCGGTGAGTCGTCCGTACGAGCTTAAATAAGTATTAGTGGGATATCTGTGTGAGTCAAAATGACCCAGCTCAGGAGCTTTAGCGTCACTATTCGGAGGGTTAATCGCGATTCTGGAAAAATTTTTTCGATATTCTTGAATAATTCTTCAACCGTCCGACTTATTTCAGAAATACTTATTTAAATAGATGCAGACGGGCAAAGGTAATTGGATGACAGCCGCTTGATCGAACTATGTCGGCTGGATTTGAAAATATTTAGAATGGCTTGAAATTTACAGAGCTTCGAGAGTGAAAATCATAGTTTTGTAGATATTTCAATAAAGATAGTGCATTTTCAACTATATTTCTATTGTTGTAATGATCATATCATATAATGTGACTGTTTCCCTATAATTCTCTGCTCTATGGGTCAAAACGGCTTATTTTGTTATTGTATAGTCACAAATGTGGTAGTTATGTGTAGACAGAAATAATAATGTATAATGAGCGGTAAAACTTTACTAGACTCTTTTCAATATTGTAATATCTTGTAGAATCGCGTAATAATTCTTAATGTATAGTAATTTGTCATTTCTGATGACACTGTTGCATATATTATTGTATTACTTTATAATACATGGTATGAAATGTATAGAGTGTTGAAGTTTGTAAAGCTTGTAGTGGCTCTGTCGCGATATAATATGACTGTTTCCCAATATCTTGGTATTCTATGGTGCAATACGGCTTAATTTGATATAATATACACACTAAAGTTGTAGTCATGTGTAGGCAACATTTAGTCTAGTATGCGCAATACGTCATTACACTCCATTCAATGCCGTAATATCGTGTAGAATTGTGTAGTAATTTGAAATATAGCGTAATTTGTCATTACTCTTGCATAATTTGTTATACTATTACATAATAAGTGTAATGAGATGCATAGATTGTTGCTGTTCCTAACTGTTGTTATGGCCTACTCGCGATATCCCGTGACTGTTTCCCTATAACTTTGTAATCTATGGGACAATACGGCTTAATTTGGTATAATATAGTCAAAAATGTGGTAGTTATGTATAAACAGTTAAAATAATGTGTAATGTCTAATAATGTATAATAAGCCGTCAAACATTATTCGACTCTGTCCAATGCAGCGTGTAGAATCGTGTAATAATTAGTAATATATAGTAATTTGTCATTCCTGATAACCCTGTTGCATAATTTATGTTATGTTATTGCATAATACGTGATATGAGATGCATAGAGTGTTGCTGTTCGTAACGGCTGTGACGGCCATATCGCGTTATAATGTAACTGTTTCCCTATAACTTACTACTGTCTGGGACAATACGGCTCAGTTTGGTACATTCTAGTCACATATGTGGTAGTTGTGTGTAGACAACATTAATAATATATAAAAAGCCGTAAACCTTTAATAGAAGCTATCCAATGCTGCAAAATCGTTGTATAACGTATTATACAACAAGGTCATCAGAAATGACAAATTACGATATACTACTAATTATTACAAGACTCTACAGGCTGTTGCAGCGTTTGATAAAGTCTCATAACTTTTTTCGTCTTACTACCTATTATTATTGCTGCCTACACATAACTGCCAGATTTGGAACCATATTAAATTAAGCCGTATTATCCCATAGAGTATGAAGTTATAGGGAAACAGTCACATTATGTCGCGTAATAGCCATTACAACAGTTAGGAGCTACAACAATCTATGCATCTCACATCACGTATTATGTTCTATTATAACAAATTTTGCAACATTAAAGCCAAACTACGATATATTTCGAATTATTACACGATTCAACAGGCTTTTGCGGAATTCGATGGGGTGTAAGGACGTAATACGGATACTACACATTATAAATATTGTCAACACACGACAACCACATTCCTCACTATAATGTACCAGATTAAGCATTATTCTCCCATAGAGTTGCAAGTTATGGGGAATCACTCACACTATCTCGCGATATAGCCTTTACAGCCGTGACGAATTTCAACACTCTATGCATCTCATGACACGTATAATGCAATAATATAACAAATTATGCAACGGGGTTATCAGAAATGACAAATTACAATGTATTACATACTATTACGCGATTCTACAAGATGTTGCAGCATTGCACAGGGTCTAATAACGTTTTACGGCTTATTATATATTATTATTGTTGTCTGCATGTAACTACCACATTTGTGACTTTATTATTCCAAATTAAGCCGTATCGTCCCATAGAGTACCCGGTTATAGGGAAACAGTTACACTATATCGCGGTATAGCCATTATAACAGTTAGGAACTGCAACTATCTATGCATTTCATATCACGTATTATGTAATGGTATAACAAATTATGTAACACTAATGACAAATTACGTAATATGTCGAATTATTACACGATTCTTCACGCTTTTACAGCATTTGATGGTGTGTGATGACGTATTATAGATATTATAATTTATAAATGTTGTCTACACGTGACTACCACATTTCTGACTGTGTTATACCAATTTAGACGTATTGTCTCGTAGAGTACCTATTTAAAGGGAAACAGTCACATTATATCGCGATACAGCCATTACAACCGTTACGAACTTCAACACTGTATATATCTCATAACACGGATTATGCAACAATATAACAAATTATGCATCATGGTTTTCAGAAATAAAATACTACTCTATATTACTAATTATTACACGATGCTACAAGATGTTGCAGCATTGGATTGAGTCTAATGACGTTTTACGGCTCATTATATATTATTATGGCTGTCTACACATAACTATCACATTTGTGACTTTATTATACCAAGTTAATCAGGACTGTCCCATAGAGCTTTACCAAGCTTTAGAAAACAGTCACATTATATCGCGATATGGCCATTGCAACAGTTAGGAACAGTCTATACATTTCATATCACGTGTTATGTAATGGTATAACAAGTTATGCAACAGTAATGAGAGATTACCGTATGTTTCGAACCATTACACGATTCTACACACTTTTGCAGCATTCTGTGTATTATAATAACATATTAGGTTTACTATGCTTTATGAATTTTGTTTATAAAAATGGCTAACATATTTGTGACTATAGTATACCAGATTAAGCCCTATTATGCCATAGATGACCAAGTTATAGGGAAACAGTCACATTATATCGCGATATAGCCATTACTGCCGTTACTGACTTGAACACTCTATGCAGCTCATAACACGCGTTATGCAATAATATAACATACAGGAAATGTTGTGCGTTTCAGGGTCTCTGCATAAACTTATCAGTTGGGCTGGCACTTGTTGTTATAACTACTACTCTCTAGGCTGGACGGTCGGTCCCGCATCCTAGCGGTGTTCCGCACTCTAGTTGCTTAACATCGAAGATCGCTAGACTTCGAAGCTAGGCGCATAGCTACTTGCGGCTTGTGCGAGTCGATGTTCGAGACTCGTACCGGAGGTATCTACAAAGGATAATCCTCACAAAAATCAAAAATTTTTAATTGTGGTACACGAAGCTTCTCACAAGAGGACCGCAATGATTTCGTGTTTGGTATTCGGCTTCGTACAAGACACTTATATATTTCGGTATCCTGTTTATGAATATATACCATTACAGGTACAGACATTCAAGGGTTTCTAAGATATTTACAAATTAAAGTTTTATTGTATGCATAAGTACAGTTGCAGTTGAAGTGACGATACGAGCGTGTTTGTCTCTACGGTTACGTGCTATGGTTACATCCTGTGTACACATACATAGAAAAATGAATTCCATCACACCAATAAAGATTTCACCGTACATCACTTTCATGTATTGTAGTACCAAATACACTCTAATCAAATTATCAAGCAGAATGAACAATAATAACAAAGTAGTGACATAAGAAGAGATCCTTACAAAATTCTCCGTGATTTAAGTTTGAAGTAAATCGTTGGTCGTACGACGTAAAGAATGAATAGATTTTTTACTCTATGAACATCAAACTAAAGCATTTTAATAAGGAAAGTTAACATAGTTCTTTTCACAATTAAAAGTTTTAATTTCCTCGTAACTTTTTATGAGGTAAGTAAATATAATAATAAATTTAGAAATAAAATAGTGTATAATAGACAGAAGTGTAAATTTTATAAATATTATTACAAATTTGAAAATTAGAAGAAATAGAAAATACAATATATGTATGTATATTATAGTTATGTATATGTATATATATATTACTATAATATATTTATTACTATAATTTAAATACTGCCACAATAGAGATACTTCAATTTAATATAAACATTAAATTTATTTTATACAAATATATACAGGGTGTCCATGTTAAAATTTGTCATCAATTTTTTGGCTTTTCCGGAAATTTAGTTAAAAAATATTTCAGACAATGTATTTGATGTGTTTCATGTTCTCATACTTCTAAATCTCAAAAAATGCTTGTTACGTAAAAAAGTCAAGATCATCTTGGCTTTTTAAATAGTACTATATGTCTCTGATATCATAATATTGTTGCTGGTATCTAGACGAATTCAACAGTTTATTATACTGTGACTTTGAAATGACCTTAAGCTATGCTACAGAGCTCCTTTCTGTACATTAGACATTTCGTTGTCGCTATAACGCCGTCTCTGTTTATTTTCGTCGCTTCTCACACCTCATACTGTCATCAGAGTTAATTGTATGGATCATATATGTATATTGTCAAATATGTCAGAATTTATTGAAAATTAGAATTGATGAAGTTATTGTTTTCTAGCAACGAATTTTTGGGAAACCGCAGTGAGGTTTATCGAGTGTTGGCTATATTATTTGACGTTGCACTCGCTGCCCGTTCCACTGGGCTCTGTGTACTGTCGTTGCGTATTGTTTTTACTGACTTCCAGCAGTCGCGCCGTTGATTAGAGTCGGTCCATATTTAAATCAACATTCTCTTTGTCCTTTCCGATTGTAATGAGGCATTTTATGAGTATTCGCAAGGTTAGTCCCATAAAGTGGGCTTTGGCAATTCCTTTATTGGCCTAACGGTACTGGGTCCAGGGAATCCATTACTGTTACGTTTAATGGACATGGTAGTAGGACTCTGGGCTGGGGAACGCCTCCCTCACAAATTTAATAATGTATACTATTTTGAGAAGAAAAATTGCTTGTTTAAATAATATATCTCGAAACGATAGCATTTATATGTTTTTCCAAGTAAATGTTAATGCATTTTCTGAAATATTTGTTTATGAATTCTATATTTTCAAATAAATAATTAGAGATAAATTGGAATCTTGAGTTTTACATTACAAAATAATTCATTATGTTTTTAATCTTTCACACTGGATATGCATACCGAATACAAGTGTAAGCAGAATATGAATGCGAATAACAAAATACAATAAATGCGTCACTTTTACGAATAAGCATCAATTATCAGTAAGAGCGACAAAAATGTGATGAAATGGGGATGTACCAAAATTGCACTTTAAGTGATATGGACCGGCAAGCTGCATCATTTAATCAACCATGCATATTAGCGGTTGTCTCTGTATTTCTACATCTTTGCAGTTAAATGAAATACTTTCTCAAGTTATAATTAGTATTTTTAAAAGTATTTCAATTGATGGCCTCAGTTTATAGAAAGTACTGAATGATCAATATTTGCAAATCATGGGAGAGACACATCTATGACAGAATCATAGAATTTGAACTTCTATCGGCCACATATGTACGTGCCTGTTTTTCGGA
Source organism: Tetragonisca angustula (assembly GCA_036937485.2). Classification (NCBI taxonomy): domain Eukaryota; kingdom Metazoa; phylum Arthropoda; class Insecta; order Hymenoptera; family Apidae; genus Tetragonisca; species Tetragonisca angustula. Next base: position 22,187 of record JAWNGG020000095.1, on the reverse strand, counting down.
GGTAATTTAGTTCACAGATTCGTAATTTGAAATTACACATTGGTTTGATAACGGGATTGTCTGTTGCATTAAAATGTTCGCATAAATGATGTTGCATTAGAATGTTCGTGGTCTAAGGAACATACATACCTTTTTGTCACTTCCTAGAGGAATAAAACTACTGAAGATTACATTAACCATGTCTTGACCCTGTCACGACCGTGTCCATTTAGAAACGGCAGGTATTGGACAATAAAATCAGCCTTTTTCAGAGTTATAACATATTTACAATGTATTTATGAATAAGGAACAATTCGAGACCTTTGTGCAACCAGACAGAAATGGTTGGAAATAATGAATTTTTTTCTAAAACCAAACTTCAAACTTGTGCGTAATTTATGTCAGAATATATACTATTCATAAAAAAATGTTCAAGGAAATATATTAACATTCATTTGGAAGAATTTATAAAAAATTTATCTAAGAAATACATGTAGAGATTGAGCATAAAATAATATTTATATATTAATATTTATATATTAACAGTGATAGTGATTAAATGGATAACTAAACACGGTAAGGAATAAATATTAATAACTAGCATTCATCATAATGACTCAAATAAACTCTTTTTCATAACCCAAGCTCCTTTTCGCAATTCAATCAACGCAATCTACTCTGTTTCACCCTTCGATCGACTCTCTTTTTTCAAGAAGAATAACAGGCTGCATCTCCTACCACATCCATATTTTGTTTCTTTCACGCTTATCTTTACTCGGAATTACAGGCCATCGGTTATAATTAAACAAACTATAGCTAAATAATGACTAACACGATGGGAACGATGCTAGAAATATTATTTTACAATTCGATGTACATTCAAAATCGCTGCAATTCATCCGAATTGAATTGATTTCGATTTTTCCTTTGCCAGTTAATTTGAGTAGAAGTTTTGCGATACCCGGGATCGTGCAGCATTTTTATCTTTGCATATAAAGTGAAACGATTAATTGGTTTCTCTATGTGAGATTTATTCAGAACAACTTGCTTGTTGTTTGGTCTGCAAGAGAAGGTTCGAAATACTTGCTTCTCTTGGGTGTGTTCTTCACGAGTGCGAGACGCTTAACCTATATTAAAGTTAGTGCATGCTTTGGTCTTCATTTTGAACAGAATATTGAGCGGGATATCTTTTTCTCCACCTTACCAGTGGATTCTGGTGCTTTGGATTGTTGTGGGAGTTTTAAAGTTGTTTCTAATGTATTCTTGGATGAGTTGTATGTTAGTCAGGAATTCTCGGAATGATGCCATAGGATTTGTTTAGTATGATGCGGAGGAATTTGTTTTGCATTTTCTACACCTTGTTGGCACGTGATTTGGCTGCTGCCCAGATTTGGTGTCCGTACGTAATCTAGGGACTGATACATTCTTTGTAGATGTATAACTTGATGGATATTTTTAGTTTGCTGTTTCTGAATAGAATAGGCTATAATCTTCTTAGGGAGGGATAGGCTGTACTTTTTCTCATGATTATTGCGGAATACTAGGTTATTTCTGAATACGGGGTGTATTCCAGGTATTTGATGGTGGGGAACTCCGCATCAGAATAGAGTGTATATGCAACTCGGCGAATAAATCTTCGGTTCGGGATAGCTTCTACGCGAGAGTGCAAGACATTCGTGTACTGAAAGTCAATGGTACAATAAAATTCATGTTGAAGTTTGATTGTAAAGATGACCCTTCGAACTACTAAGTCCTGCGAGGTCCCTAGAAGGAAAAAGGACGCTACCTTTCGATATTAAATGACACTCGGCAGTACAGAAGCAATTGGATTGTATTCGAGATATCGAATGAGTGTATATATAGACACACACACATACACACACACAAGTATATGTATATGTCTTACGAAACATTTGAAACCAAATTATTATAAATCTGAAGTTTATTATATGTTGCAGAATGATATGTTACTTGTTAATTGAGGAAGATTGTTTTTCACATTTCATTTGAAGCAAGAGATCAACGATTAGTAGTCGACTGTATAAATTTGTGTTGCTTGGGTAACAAAATTGAGTTAACGGATATTTCTTCTAGGAAAATAAAAAGTATTCAGAATTTTGCAATGTTTGCAATGTTTGCAATGTTTTTGGGCTGAGCATTTTTTATATTTATTACTTAAAGATGGTGGCAATGAAAAACAGTTTATACAAAATATATACTCTTTTTGCAGATAACCTTGGTTTATTTATACTCTTCACTGTGTACTGATAGAATACATCAAATAATATAGTAATTACAGTAATGTGCTGTAAGATCCTACGTGGCACTGCATTCCATTTAAAGCACTTCCATTAGAACATATTATCGTTTCCTATGTTGAGAAGTACTGAGGAATGTACGTTACATATGTGCAGTTTATTTGTCTCAAGTTACCCAGACATTTTGAGGGTAATATTTCTGGCACTTTATTAAATAAACATTGTTTAATTTCAACTTATTGAAATCTTTTGTGCTTTACAAGTACGTCTTTCTCACATTACACTATAATTCATTCGTTCCAATAGCATTCTGTAATCATCACAAACATTCATTATTGATAATATTAAATTTTTTATTGTTTATACAAACTGTATTAGTAAAATTTGGCCGTCCATTGCGTACCTATATCTTATATATATTCAATGTAGTGATACATCGTTCTTGCTCCTGAAGTAATTTAAAATTTCATCCATAAATATTACCCTACACTAAATTAGGACAAAGAGTAGACTGCAGATGTTCATGCATTTATGGCATCTGAGTGAACTTACAGAAAGATTATCAAAATTCATCTCTCTTATCGGTTTATTATTTTTGAATATATTAAAGAAATCGGCATTTGTAACAACTTTTTATTTTATAGAAATGTTGAATTCTTAGTTTTCGAGACTAAGTTACAGACAGATTAGCATTACTACCGTTGTAGCTCGATGAACTTTGCAAAACTGATCTCATTCGAAACTTTCGAATTTTGAGGTGAAGTATATAAACTGATATGACTTTGATAGAATCGGATAAATAAAGTGGACTGTATAATGTTGTTACCGAAATTAACACCTTGCTAGTTCACGCGGCTATGATCTTTTGCAACGTTCCGAAATATTAACGTAATATGGTAACACGTAATTTCCTCTAGCTTTCAGCTGTACCTTTCAACAGTAATATCAACTGTCTTCTTCAACTGTCATTTTCCCGCTGTTTTATAGAATTTTATCGATTAGATTGTCAATCACTTTAAACTACGGGACGCATAATTTCATAACGTAATCAGTTAACATAACTAATGTATTACTTAGAATATCAAACGATCGATACTAATTGAATTTAGCAGTTAAAATAAAACAAGCTCCCGGATCAGCAGTTGTCGGGAACGATGGGTGTAAAAGTAAAACAATAAATTTCTGTATGCGGACAAGGAATCCAAATCGTCTTCCTTCAAGAAAACGTTTGAAGAAATTATATAACGTAAACTTCGTATAGCGACTGTTTCGCAATTTAGAAAAAAATTGCACGAACAACCAGATTTGTCGATACAGATAAATAGCTGTCTTACAGCAACCAGTTACAGTTACATGAGTCGTCTAAAGTCGTCTCTCTTCTTCACAGCATACATGTACAAACGAAAGTTGAGCAGCTAGAAGCTAATAAGAATAAATGGTTATTAGAGAAGAGAGACTTTTTGTAATAAGTATTCTAGGTACGCCAGCAATTACACTCATGGCATGAAAATTAATATGTAGGTATAGAACAGAAGCCGCTTATACAGTAGTATATATAATAGGATAGGTCAACTGAGTTTGGGATGAATTTATTCAAGAGTAGAACTTGTAGCAAAAAAATATGCACACATATCAACAGTCAAGTTCATTAAAAGCATTTTGTACAGTCACTCCAAGTTTATTATGTCTTCCAGTTCCCTTACGATTATCTCAAAATTGTAAACAATTCATAGAAACGTAGCTATGTAAAAATCAGGAACTATACCATAGACTGATAAAATAGTCCTTCACAAGTCATGTACGGAAACGTTATGTTGGACACCGAAACAAATCATGCAGTCACATAAACAGATAATCAATTCATATTTAACAAGTTTTTACGTATCAGCAAATACATACAATAATTATGGAAACAGTACTGGATGTTGACGTGGAAAATACAAAGGAAGCCCACTCCATATATCTATAAAGACTACACAGATCTATTAACTTCTACAGCTTCGTAACTTATTAAAATTTAAGGTCAGCAGTAATCAATAAGGTGGTAACGACATATATTAGAAACGATTACATTAAAATTTCACATTCTGAGCAGTAGGAACCTAACGTCATATGAGATTAGCAATATCCTATTAACCGTCGGACATACTATTTTTTAATTTTATCGTAAAGGAAGTAAAAGTAAAGGAATGTTAAACATCATAGACAACGTCATTGACTCAGCAGTATACCGCGATTACCTGATAACTTGTTGTAACATTGTTGAAATTCCCAACAAATTATGAAGTCTATGATATGATTAGAAAAATGTTACCTACAAATACCCCAGTTATATATACGGAATAACTTGGGTTTAAACGAATAATGGTAGTTAACTAATAATGAGGTGATCTTAAATTATAAAGTTTATTTAAAATATAAAATCATAAATTTTCGAATTATAAATTATAAACAAGAGTTAAATTATTGAAGAATGAAATTTATAAGAAGTTGAACAGGCTCGAGTAAAATATGTATAAAACAAGAAGGTTGTAAAAGACGTTTGTTATAATTTAATTAACAATGAATATAGTCAATATCACTATCACCTTTCAAATGATGATACTTCTATTGCCGTTGTAAAAGCATCTTAGGCGCACTTTAGAGTACATCATTAATGGAGTAATAAGATATTCGTGTAATAGATTCTATAGACACATTGCATTACTGTTTCAGAATACTAGATCGATTGCATGTATACCTGTTTCATTCAAAACAAAGTCGGTCATGTAACATCTTGCCAAGGATCTTGAACATTTTATTATACGAGTCGAATTCTCTATCCATGCTGCAAATGTTTCTTTATTCGCTGATTTTATACATTATCTTATTTGAGTCCCAGTAGTTTCAAATCTCAAAAATAGTATAAAAATTCGATTTTTTTGCTCCATTCATGGACAGAGTCAGGTACTTGTTACAGGATATCGTTTATATGAATTTATCCACTACTTCTATCGTCTGCTAGTTACTGTTCCTTCATACAATAGACGTTCAGCTTCAAAGAACCAGATTAATTGGTCACCAGCAAAAATTTTATTTAAATGAATAGAGTATATACAAATAAAGACTTGCATTATTATATTGCAGTAGTGACAACTAATACAAAATTGAATTTTCGCGTCGAACAGTGTCGTATCTGTGAAAAATTTGGTGTATTAAACGTAACATATCGTACAGCACTCAAGAACACAGCACTCCATACAATTCATTTCACATATTATAGAGTAATACAACAAATTATGCAACAGTATAACATATTATGTCAAATTACAACATATCACAACATATTATACCATATTAAACATATCCCCACCGTTCTGTACAGTATTGTGGCCTATGAAACGCATTACATCGTAATGTAGAATTTGATACGTCTCAGCGCAACGGTGATGATGAGTTGCTGCCCTCTTCGTTACAGTTCTCTTGTCTTGACTATTATAGTAGTCGGAGGGATATTTTGAGTGAATGAACACTTGTATATATTAAATACTTCTATTTAATTACTACATAAAAGAGTGAAGTACGATACGTGTCTAGAAGACGTGTCAGGTATCTCTCCTCGTGTGAGATTGACTGTGACTGTTGCTAACTGACTGAATATTTCCACGAGACTGAAGAAATGTTACGCGACCTTCTGGAAGCAGCCGAGTATCCCCTTGTTTAGGCTTGGCTCTGTTTCTATCGTACCGAGCATTTCCACATCTTGTCTCTACATCTAAGGAAAGCGAAAATATTAATAGAAGCGTATACCTAAGAGTAATTATTAAAAAAACACATTGAAAAGAAGAAAGGCATGAAAATTATCCAGAACTTCCAGGCCCGGCGTATCGGAAATGACAAGACAGCAACGTCATCTTCGCAACGTCATCATCGGACAACTGCCATAAAAAAGCACAAGAAGTGGACGCCAATCTGCCCGTATTTGTTAACGAAGAATCCGAATCGTCGGACTGGTGTCCTTTACCTAGCGGGAAATATATAAGGAAGGAGGAAAAAGAGGGCGGCCGAGTTCCTCCGAAGATACGCGAAGCTTCCGCTCAAAAAGGAGACGACCAATTACTGAGGTACCCAGTAGGCGGAGGAACTGGACGGTTTGGAGAATGAGGAAGGTTATATCCGGTGGTGTATCCTTCCCCGTCGTTGAGTGGGGCGAAGCACCTTCCCCCACAAGAAGAAGTGGCAGAATATATGGGGAAGATGACCGCGGCCGACATGGATTCCTAGATAATATACAGAGCAGAAGCCCACGAGAAGATCGCTACAACCTCCCGCAACCCAATGGGAACCTACGAGGGATACTTAAGGAAGGCTCTGGGTACTAAACAGATGCTGCGACCGAACTCGCCAAGAGAGTGAGTTCTACGGGGAAAAAGAAAATCTGCGCATAGGGCAGGAATGCGCGACCTAGGGGAACGGCTGGCTACGGTGGAGTGCGGATAGAACCGAAGAGCAAGTTCATTCAGAAGAAGACACGGGGGCCGCAGAGGGAATGAATCCTTATGTGCCCAAGCCCGCCCGCCCCCAGTGTCTGGAAACTATGCGACCTCAACTAAGTCCACACCACGTGAGAAGTTCGCTGCAACAGCAAAAAAGATGCATTCTCTCCTGCGCTAGAGAAGGACAAGACAGCACCTGTCGAATTCAAAGAAGCGAGACTAACAGCGTTTAAAGAGGAGGTACTGGCCGCTCTTCATTTAAGACCGACTGGAGCAGTACTGATTGAAAACCTTGGGACTGGGAACTCTGAAATTTGTAATAGGAGGACGAAGAGGAGAATGGTAACCGCTCGTCCAGCGCAAACTCTATCACAGACGACACTGCCGAAAGAGAGTTCTAACCTGCCACCCTCGGCTGAATGGACGACGGTCGTGTGCAGATTGGAAAAAAAGTTTGTAAGAAAGAATGAAGGGCAGCAATGACACCCTAGCTCACTAGAAAGTGGCAGCAATAAGCCGAGGATGCCTAGAGACTCGAGGCAAGACGCGGTGACCATCACAACTGCTTCTGGCATTACTACGAAATATAGCGACCTATTGAAGGAGTGCCCTCCGCCGAAGTGCCCTCTGTGCTCAGACGTGGGAGCACGAGCGGCACACAGACGAGAATTCATTTCCGTCGTGTCCGTACTACGTGCAGCGTTAGCACTGCATAGGAAATGTGACGAGATTCTTAACACTAGGCGAGACAAAGCCTATCCATTTCCTACTCGCTGCTCTTACACTCTTAGCAGCTGCTACAGGACACATTACCACCGACGACTTAACTCCCTGGATCTGACAGACTGTACGCCGCAACCGCGGAGGCTGGCAGCTGCCGCCGACACCTCGGACGGCGCGACGGGGTCGTCAATATTCTGAACTGTGAACTGGAACTTTTTCAGAGGCCGAGAAACGTTGACCTCCTTCTCGTTACGAGCGTCCGCATTCACGTTCTTTTCTCCGTCCTCCAATATAAGTATACCGATTACTGAACTTCTGATATGCAGGTTTGGAAAGTGTGCGTTTGCGAGCATGACGCCGCTCTTCGCTTGAGCCATGACGTCGGCATACGCCCTGGTACTTCCCAGAAAGACGATTATGGTAACTGCCGCAATTTTGGAAACACAGTCATCGTAATTCCTCTGCTTAACTATACGTCGCTGGCTTGAGAAGCGTCCTCAGCTGAGGATGCAGACGCGGCTGACTACCAGCCTCCGCCATTCTTCTGGCTGATCTCCTTCTTCTCCTGATAACCACCCAAAGCCAATCGCTGGTTTCAGGTGTGGAAGCATCCCTCCCGGTTTTCGCAGGGGAAGGCACGTAGACATACCTCCGCTTGCATGTTCTTTCCGGCACTTGCGGTACTCTAAAGAAGGATCTGCTTATTCTCGCGCACGAGATAGTTGGCCGCGACGGCCGCGAGACGGCCACATCGTCCGCGGTGGAATGCGGGGTTATTCTACATCTCCGGACACCTTCCTTCAATGCAGTAATTACTCTGGCAAGATTCCTAATAATCTGCTGCAACGACTGCCTCTCATCTCTTGTGACTGATCGCCTATTTCCACGGCGACTGTCATCTCCTGTCAGGGGCGGCGACCTTTGCACGTCCTGAGAAATGCCGTCGCTGCCACTCTTTTCTCCCCCCTGTCATCGTGACGTTGTCTCAAGCGCTCTTCGGTCCTGGAACACGAAGACGAGATAGACTTCTACCTTTTCGCGCTCGTAATGGGCTCTGCCATTTACACTAAGTTCCTCATTTTGAGTTCGGAAGAGTCCTGTTTGCTTCTACAGACCAGTCGTCCCTTACGGAGGAGTAGAGACTGTTCAATTCCGACGCGCTAGCGCGGGAATTTCCACCCGATTACCTTAGGAATTATTTGTGCGTGACTTTAAGATCCCTAGAGGCGGCAACTTTCTCTACATCCCAGGAGCACTTCAAGAATTTGGGCGCACCCCACATGCAGTTTACTTGCAGCCGTCCGATGAGGACGCAGCGGGGACCAGGTCCCTAATTCCCACTGCGCCGGGCTCAGGAGCTTCGGAACAACCTGTACCATTCCTTTTTTTGTCCTAGTCTGTCATATTTAATTGTGTAGTTTAATTTATTTCAGGAAAACACGAATCCGTATTTCAACTCGTTGATCACTCACTCTGTCACACACTGTGCTGGGAACAAGAGTTCCAATAGTGTGTCCCATGGAGCACCGTGTGGAGTTGTCATGAGTGGACCATTTAACCCGTACAATTTCTCAATTTCGCCGAATATCGACGAGTAAGCCTTACGTGAGACAACAGCTACATCAAAGTTTCTGAAATGACGTCAGAAAAACGTGCACAGAATTCAATTGCCCAACCTAACCCTAACCATTTTTTTTTTTGGAGGAAGTCTTCCAGGGACACCCGACGATCCTGTGGGAATTTTCGTGTATTTCAGGATTTCTGCCGGCTAAAGTCTCCACGACGGTCATCGGCCAGCATGTATGTGGTACCTCCGGGATCGATAGTTACTTCGATGTCACCCAGGCAGTAGCCTCTGCGGCTTCTTCTCGGCACAAACGTTGTTGTCCGCTTCTTCATGTGTATGAGTTGCGGTACCAGGGCAATCCTGGTACCGCCACTACTTGTGAGTTCTGAGGGCCCACTCCTTATTTTATAGATTGTTTAATTTCTGTCGTTCCAAGCGTTTTCCCTCGTAATTCGGAATTAGCTGGTCCTATAATCTGTTGTTTCTCTGGTTGCGGGAATACACACCTTCTGATCCTCTTCATCCCTCTGATCCGTCTCAACGATTAATTCTTTTCTCGAACGTTTTCCCTTCCTTCATTCCTCTTCATTACTTCCTCGCAGAAGTTAGCGACTGCATTTCAAAGGATGGTGTCAATAAGTAACACCGCAATAATCGTCTTCAGGAACTAGTCTGAGCCAATAACATCGCGGAGATTGTTGCGCTGGATCAAATTGGACATCTTACGGTCGTGTGATGTGCCAAGTCTAGGTCTGCCCCACATTCCTGGCAACCTGGATGTCTTTCCGCTCCTACTCTATACAAGTACTCACCGAAGCATCCGTGCCCGATAAGAACGTGTGTTATCCCGAATGTTAGAGTTTGTGCACCACGATCGAGCCAGGTGTCCAAGCAGGGGTGGACCGCCTATTGTCCGTTTTTGTCTCTGTTCCGAGCGTTCAAGTTCTATTCGGCGCTCACTTCAAGCTCGCTTCAGGGCTCAGGATCTCATATGCGCAGCCATGGATTTGGGTATATGCACACTCGTGCATCGCTTCGAAGCACTCCTATCCTCTCATTGATCTCCGTGTATGCATCTGCAGTATTCCGGAGAGAAGTCATTCCAGGCAGTGCAAATGCCACGTCATGTGAGACACTGCGATAAGCACGAGTAATGCGAATAGCCATCGTACTTTGTATTCGCCGTAGAATTCTGAAGCCATCATTCCTAATGTGTCGTGCCCAAATCGATGACCCGTATAGAGTCATGGGTTTGATAAACTGTACAGATAGCGCACCTTATTACCGGGTCCTCCTATGTTAGGGAGCAGACGGCCCAAAACTGCAGCAACTCCTTCCACCTTAGGTGCTAGGCGGAAGAAATGGGCATCAAACTTGAAGCATCCGTCTAGTGTGATTCACAGGTACTCCTTTCACTCCCATTCTTTCTCCTTGCACGGATAGCCAAATAAGGAGAAGTCTGTGTGTCTTGAGAAGAACGTACATCCAGACTTCGACTTTCCGGGAGTCGATCTCCAGTACCAATTCTTGTATCTTCATGGTGATAGCCGCCACCACTGTCTCTGAGTCTTACTGTTTCTAGTCCACTGTTTCCAATCGCGATTATAAGTGTATCGTCGGAGTAGCAGATAACCTGACATGAACTGCTGCTTCAAGTACCATATTTTATGTAAAGTTCCAAATGGTTTGCCCCACCACAGATCATTGTGTGTCATCTCGCGTGACCTCCTTTTTAATCTATGCCGATCCGTAGTGGCATATGTTATTGCTCTATTTGAGAGGTAGTTCCGTATTACATTTTCGATATACAGGGCAGACTATGCCTCGATAGTACGTTTAATATTCTGTTCCATGGAACGCTGTTGAATGCATTGACTATATCAATAGTCTACTCCTGGACTAGTGCTACTCCGCCCTGGGTAGCTGCTGTTTGAACATAATTGGCTACCATATCGATCGCGTCTATACTGGAGCGGCCCGTCTGGCATCCGAATTGGTTCTCCGAGATGCCTGTGCCGATATGTGAAGTGTGAGGTGATTCTATATGGCGCGATTCTTTCTACCTTTTCAACTTCGATTAGGTGGCACTTTCGTCGGCCTAAACGACGATGGGCAATCCATTTCTTTTTTCCCAGGTTTGAGTATTAGGACCAAGTTGGCCACCTTCCAAACTTTTGAGTATGAACCAGTTCGGAAGCATGTATTTAAGAACTTCGTTAGTTTTTCTCTCAGATCTAGGAGACACGTACCTAGTACACGGGAACATCGTCTGGACGTGAGGCCATGTTTTCCCTGCTCATATTTTCAATTGCCAGGGTGAACTCTTTGTGCACTATTGGTGTAAGGGCATGTTCAATTGTGTGCAGGCCGAACAAGATTCATTCCTCCTGCGAGCTTGGGAAGTGAGTGCTGAGTATTTTCTCCAAATTTAACGCGTCCAGACTTTTAGACTTTTTTGTTGATTGTTAAACTCCTGATGCACTTACCATCTATTTCTGATGTCAAGCCGATTGTCAACAACTGATAACTTCGATTATTTGCAAACGGCAGTTGGTCGATATTTGGAATAGACGTACTTACCACCCACTGGATACATGATTACGAGATGCCGCCAATGACAACAACGACGACGAATACCTTGTGGCAGCTGCTGAATCCCAGTTGACAAAAAAATAAGCAACTAAAGAATTCAGTGGGCAAGCGTGCACCTGTCAATCAGAGTGGCGTGTTAACTTTGAGTAACTGTGCTACTCGTAGATGAATGTACACAATCAGTATGTCGTCTTTGTTGATTGTTGTACCCCTCATTCAATTTCCATTTCTTCTGATGTCCGTTCAGCAGGCCGATTGTCGATAACCTAATCCTAAACTCAACTTAACCTAAACATCATTCGTTACCCAATCACAAAATTTGAAGGCCAGGCGTTGGAAGTCTGTATACTTTTACGAGCAAAATTCCCAGTGAATTAGGAATAGTCTTACTCTTTCAACAGTATTCTTGATGTCCATACCGTGGTAGGCGTATTCCCATCGTAGTCCGGTTTCGGATAGTAGGAAAGTTTCTGTGTTTCCATTGTCTTCGATATATAAGTACTATATACTAAGGCAGTAGAGTACTGTAGTGCTGTACATGCATTGATATCCAGGGGTTGAACACTTCGTAGTCTTTCTATAGCTTCACACATATGTGATGAACAGACAATAACAATTAAACTCTCTATCTCTATTGAAGAACGTGACTTTCCAGTTGTAGTTGTCTGTAACAGAGTGAGTTGTTTTGCTTCTTTAAAAATTTTTATCTATTCTGGTTCTGATGGACCTTCAGCGAGTCCTACGGTTTATGTGGACAATTTCGAAGTTATAAGAAATACATCCTTTGCCATCTTCGGAGTGAACGTGAGTTATTTCATATTTATTTCATGTAGATTCGTACTGCTTTTCACGGCTACTCCTAATAACTCTGACAGACCGTTTAGACGGAGAGTTAAACACTGCGTGCTCATTTCACTATAGTGACCGTACGTATTTCTTTGATCTATTCATTAACCAGTAGAAACACTTCTGTGCCTTCAATTCTACGCCACGCGAACGACTTGGCCACCTTCAGTTCATGTTAATGTACTTCATTCCACCGTAGAGGCTCAAACTGGTCAACTGCCATAATATGGATATTCGTTCCTGCTGAATCTTCATCCTTGAGATAATTTCAAACGGAAGTGGACTATGTTTGCTGTGTTCTTCTTTCGTCACAACGGGCGGTGCTATTACCATTTTAATTTTATTGTAGTAATATTCTGTACACTGTAACTTCAATTGTTGGGAGTAGAGGCAAATTTCGTTAGCTCCCTGTATGTGATACACTATGCTAGCTCTAAACAGATAATCATTAAGAAAGCGTGTGATCTTTTTCGCGTCATACTTCACCTCATATGTATGAAAAACAGCCATTACAACTTTTCGCTCGTAAAATGTGCTAAATTGTTCACAATAAGGTGATAGCTTTTGTTGTTGGCAACCATTGTCAACTGTTGATTCGTTGCCCGCGTTCGTGTCTGATTAATATAAATATCTATTATACAATCATGCTCGACATACGCAGAAGAAAGAAGAAGCGAAAACGGAAAGATGTGCTATAATTATTCCATAATCATGCTATAATCAGATGTAACATGCTATAATCAGATGCAACACTTTTGTCAAACTCCAGCGATCGACGAAAAAATCGCAGGATAAAGTAAATTAATTTTGTACTGAAGATAAGTTTGTTTTTCATCGTCGCTTTTCTCCCTTTTTCTGAATTAATTTACGTTACCACTTCTATAGTACCATTCGAATCTTTATTTTCTTCAAATTTACAAACATCACATCGAGACTGATATTTGAAAGAGCAATCAAATGTCAGATCTATTCGATGAGATCTATGCCAGATCTACGAGCTACAACATTTATAACATTCCCATTGACAAAGGCTATTTCTATAATAAATTTTGTTGGAATTCAAAAAGTTAAATTCCCCATCATGCACATACAGGGTGTTTCACCTAGTTTACGCACCTTAAATGAAATATTACGTCCGATGAAAAATTATTATATACAAAAATTGCATAATTTAGATTGTCACATAACGTCGTGTATATATCTATTGATCTCCCTGAGACATTCTGTGTAATATATTTCGGTCTATTTTGATATCTATTTCTACTCATTGTCCAAATTAATTGGAATACATAAATATATATAACGTTGGAATTATTTTGGAACCATGCATGTGCAAAATATAATGCAATTATCATGCATATTCTAACTGAGAAGATGGAAGGCTAACGCGAAATACGAGTACGAGGCGTCTGACAGAAGTAAATCAGAATCAGCAGTAACATAGCAGTTGCCCTGTCCGTCTACCACTCTGCAATGCCTTGCCATTCGTAATTATTAACTTATATTGATATTGAAATTGAAACGTGTTAAACGATTAAGCAATTTAATTAGCTACTTTGAACTATCACGCTCCGGAATTGACCAGTCTTCCGCTACCCATGTAGAATATAACGTAAAAATAAACTTTAACGTAAGAAATATTAACAATTTTAAGTAGCTACTAAATAATTAATAAAACAGGCAAATATTTTTCTGCTTTTCTGTTTATCAACTTGAAAATCGTGTATATATATATATATATATATATATATATATGAATAAATGTGCAATAAAAACTTGTATACGGATGAGTGAATTATTAAGAGAAATCAAATATCGTTTTATCGCAATTATAAGCATAGTTTGAAGTAATTACACGCATGAATTGTGAAGAAGCTAAACCTCACTCTACCTCCAGTGTAACTCAGGATGTTTGTCATAATCTTTACTATTTTCACGTTACATAATTTTTATTAAAACCACCGATAATTCTTCTAAATTTGACTTTTACTAACTTTAAATTATCGCAATGTTTGTTATTACTTCGCTTATATAATATAAAGGACAGTAAATCCATTCTATTGTGTTAATATTTTTGATTGGACTTCAATTAACATAACATTATTCGAAGCAGTAGAATACTTATATATTACTCATTTCCCTTTTACTATTTTTAAAAGATAGTTCTCTATACTATTTAAAAGTTCTATATATGTACACTATCTTCTATTTATACAGAAATATATTATTGTATGTTACGTATTTTGATCTTTTATTTGAATTTTAAATGTTTCAAAATAGTTTGATGGGGAATTGAAGAAGTTAAGTCAAACTTTATGATGAGAAAATGTTTCACAAGTAATACATCGCTCATACCGTTCTTATATCAATCTTTTATATCGTTGAATTATTAAGCCAGTATATGAAGTACAGCGTACAACTGTTAGTAACTTTTTAATGTTTAACTATTACATGAAGCGTTGCGTATTTATGTTTGCAATTACTTCTGCAATCCAACTAATATGAATTATAGTGCAAATTTTTCGTAGTTTAAAATATTCTTCACGTAAGTGAATGTCATAGGTGTAGAATCAATTTCCGTTTTCCACGTTTAAAATTTCTCTGTAATAATAGGATAAAACCTTGGATTACGGTTCTATAATGATTTTAGTGAAGGAAGACAGGTGAATATAATACACTCTCATTAATGATTTTTTACAAAATACATCATAGATATGTTTAAATGTGTCATGACGATACGATATGTGTCAGTAGGAAATAACATCTTCTACACAATAAAATGTTGACTTCTTGGAGATCATGTTTATTATTCTTTCATTCTTATCACAACGGAACATAAACACTCAGTCTATCGTAATCAATAATATGTAACAATTTATTAATAAAAATAAACAGAATGGTAGCCTCGCAGAATATTGCATCCCGAAAAATATCAGTACCTTTGTATATACTGTTTGCTTATTAAGTGCGTAAAATTTCTTTTAGGAATTTTAATTATTAAAATCTATAAACCTAATTATTAAATAGTAAATAATATATCTTAGAATGTAATTATTTTAAAACTGGTGCAATGCAAGATGTTCTGAAATCCTGAGATTCTACTTCCGAGAATACAGCTTCTGTTTAAATATACCATTTAGATAAATTAATTGTATCCATCGTACGCGTATGCATCTGCCTCTGCATTCCAAATGCACCATGTACCCATTTTCACCATGGCACCATGCTGTTCACCCAAAACCACATTCACAACGTTTCTGTATCGTTTCAATTTTAGATATAAAGAAACATAAGAAATTATTTAGAATTCAAGATCTTATAATTGAAGTGAAATATACTTTAATAATCAAATTTTTTTAAAAAAATGAATTTCACCCTCAAATTTTCCTCTAATTAGATCTGTAATAGCAATTGTCCAATTAGAGCAGCTTTCTGTGCATCATATGTTTCCATAGAAAGTTATACCATATACAAATAGCAGATTATGTATAACTCTTTTAGCGCTCAAAGGTACATACTTGTATCGAAAGTATTTCCTAAACTATCACTCATTTACAGCATGCATGAATTATTCAGTTAACTATGCAATGTAAACGAAAACACGTTGAAAATACCTAACGTATTTGTCAGTACGCCAACAGTCAGCGTAAGACGAAAACTGTATCGCCCTGACAATAATAGCCAAATTTGTATCGCTCGATTGCAATCTCCGCGGGGAGGCAACGAGCAGTTAGCGACCTATCATTGAGAAATACATACGTTTCTGAAAACGGCAGTTACCTTCCTTGAATCTTTAGTCTCCACGCTTCATACAAGTCCTATCAAAATTTCAGAAGTGGGATCTCGAATTTTTGCACAGTACGCGAAGTTGAAGTGTTGCATTCGCGATTTTTGTGTCGAAAACCATCGTTTTGAGTAATTTCGTTGAGTAGGACGATCGAAAACAATAAACATGTGATAGAATTGGGATTAGTTGGTTCGACATATCAGTTTTAGTTTATTGGATTATTTACTTTGTTATGTTGGGGTTATAGTTTATTTAGCTTATTCTATTGGGAAACGTTCTGATTGAATTGCTAAAGATGCCAATAGGAGGCCACGGAAATCCGATCGAATTCACAATCGCAGAATTGAAGAACTTGCTGTGGAAGAGAGGCATTGCAACCGACAGGAGTAAAAGTGATTAAATTGCTCGATTGACGAAGCTGAACCAGGAATTGCGAGTCGATCGGAGAAAGGAACATACAAAACAACGGGCGAGGTCGGAACGCAGGCGTCGAACGAGGTGTTCAGAATCGCCATCGCGGAAGAGCTGCCCGTTAGCCGAAGAGAGTACGAACTGTCGAAACGCGAAGAAGAGTTGTTGGAAAGGGAATTACGATTGGAACGTAGAGAAATAGAGATGTCGTCGACATCGATCACAGCTACGGTTACGCTGCGGACCAAAGTTAAAATGGTAGCGGCGATGTTGAACGAATTTTCCCGCGAGGAAGACGAATATCTTACGAAATGGAAAACGCAGACCGAACTACTCATGGGGACGTACAATTTGGACGAGAACTTAATGAAATTAATAATTGTTAGAAATATCAGTAGATAATTTCCATTTGTACAGATGGCGTAAAATTACGGACGATGGGCGAGAGAGAAAGAAAGAGAAAGGAAGCAAAGGATATCTGTAAATTATAGCGTAGTCATCGCTAGATTAGAACAGTCGTTAGAACAGTAAAAACAGTTAGAACAAGTATAGATCAGATCAGGAAATCAATAAAAGTAAAACCATTTTCAGTGAAAGGAAAATCGTTGATGTGAAACAGAGAAACTAGAAAAATTAGATTATTGCGCATGCCGTGAGTTTACAGTTATAAGTTACATTAAGCCATTATTCGTTTAATTTCCTTTTGTACTGTACTACGTGTTTTATGTGAAATATATATCAGTGAAAGTTATCAAACAATATCGTCTTGACTCCGAATCATAAATTAAAAAGTAAAAACTCCACAATATTCCTTCAGCGGTTACGCGGTAAAGCGTTAGGTTGTTTCCGTGCAAAATCGAGCAGCATAACATTCTCGATCTCTCAAATTTTTGAAGAGCTACAGGATAGGTTCGATAAACGTCCAGATTAGCTGGCCCGCAGTAGAAGATTTGCAGTGCGTGCCTGGAAGAAAGTGGAACGAGTATTTCCAGGATAAGATGATTCCAGCCGAGAATGTGTGCCTCAGAATCAAGAGGAACTAATCGACCTTATAATCGAAGTAATACCTGAAAGAGACCTGAGAAACCAAGCATGGATGCACCGTTTTAAAAGTTCTTTCGATCTGTTGAAAGCCTTTTCGAAGATTACACTCCGTGGGACGAGAAGTGATCGTGATAAACACGACAGTAAAAAACAGTTGGAGCAGAGTTCACCAGCAAATCAGACAAGACACCCTGGCGTACTACGATGTTTTAACTGCAACGGTACAAACGGACAAAGTCAGAAGGACTGTCCAAATCCGAGAAGAGAATGGGGCACCTGTTATAAATGCGGAAATCCATCGCACCGATCTGCTTGTCCTCAGAATGTAACGACCTGGATAATATCGACTACTCAGAGGGAATCACCGATAAGAAAAGGACCCACAATTGAGAATCTGTTGCAACCAGTTACACCAGACACGACGTTCGTGGTCCCGAGCATGTTTCCCGGTCCTGCGTTAGACGCCGAGTGTAACACAACAAATTACGTAATTTCTGGAATTTGTCTAAAAATTTATTTCGTAATTATTTACCAATTTGAAGAGTATTAACTGCGGTTATTAACTGACCATTACAGATTATATTTAAATCATTTAAATTTGAATTTATTCATTTATTTTGCTTTGATTACCTATCTCTATTATGAGATATACTGCGTAATGTATTAGGTGTATAAATTAGTTTAGTGCCTTTGTATTGAGTCGTAAACATTTCTAAAATGAGGTGTAAATTATATAAAGAAATAATTCATTATTGTAATTCATTAAGTAAAAAATTTTCAATATCAATTTAAATATATATGATTAAGCATAAATGCAAGGAGAATTTGTTTTAGAATAAGCAATGATCAATGGAAGGATTTTTTATCGGAATGATCATAAAGCAGAATCAAAAAATAGAATGCAAGTTAGTTTATAAAGTTATAACTTATAAGTTATAGAGGGCACGATAGAATACGACATAAAATAATATCAATAGTTCTAAATTCTAATAAAATATAGTATAACTTACTTTATTTTCCTACCACAATCTAATTAATTAAGAGTTAATTGCAATTTCTGAAGTTAACATGATTTAAATTAAATATTAACATATTGCTTTAATACTGTTATGTAATACAGTGATTGATCATTAATGTTTGAAACCTTCCGGAAATCTTTTTTAAGTTGTATAAATAAAAGACATAGAAGTCAATCTTGTAATATTCTATTGATAATCGTACAAACCTACTTCAAAGAAATCAACTGCACCGTTGGAACATGATCGCTAAGATCAATTTTATAAAGTAACTTTTGCAATTAACTTATGGGTCTAAAGATACTACCCAGGCACTTAAATAGTGCCATAGAGTCGTGATTGGGAAAGGCATAACAAGAGTTTACAAAGCCGACATCAGCGAACTCGACAGTAGTGAACAATAATAGGCATCAGTCGAGAAATCGTTAGTGATCGCATTATAATGATCATGTAATGATTAAGTTTCCATCAATGGAAGATTTTAACACTAAAACATATGAAATATCCGCCTAAATTGTTTTTAATTAGAAAGTGACACATATTTAGTTCATGAGATTTTTAAGCTATGAAAATCACAAGATAAATTGTAAATAGGAAATCATAAATGATTCAAAATGAAAATCGTGTCTGAACAAAATACAGTCAGTCACAAAAGCCTTCATACAACCACAAAATTTGCTGTATATATCTAAAATTTAATTACATATACAGTCAAAGAATCGTCTATATTCGCATATTAACGCATGTTAACCATGATTTGCGTCAATGTATTTACGTATTTTCAAATTAAATTTAAAAAACGTACACTAGTACGTCTCTGAAATCTTGATACACTTGAACGACCTTATAAAAGCATGACGATTATAAATACAGACTTTTGGCTTCATAGCTTCAGTGCAATATCATAAAGCGTAAAACGACCTCGATAATGAGTATATTTTCTGTTATAATATATAAAACATTATGTCAACAAGAAATTCCGTTAGTTACCTCCAATCCAGTGGTGCAACTACGGGAAGAAAAAGAAATCGCATCGCGATATTGACGATATTGTTAAAATTAGTCGTGCAAGAGTACAATCCATAATAAAAACTTTAATTCGCCTGATACAACTTCCAATAAACCTATATCTAACCGTCCAACATAATTAAATTCTCGTGATGTTCGTACTGTAATTCGTAAAGTGCAAAATATTTCAGAAATTGGTGCACCAAAATTAGCGCAGTACGTTGTGGAAACAACAGGCAAGAATTGTCAATCAGAAACGGTGAGAAGAATATTGAGAAAAGATGGTTTTCACATTGGATTAGAGAAGGAATCCGTTTATATCCACAGTGAATCAACAAAAACTTATTTGAATTTGCCAAATATTATATTAATAAATATTTTGAATTTTGGAAAAAGGGTCGTATTTACAGATGGAAGCAAGTGTAATAATTTCATTTCTGATAGAGGAAAAGCTTCGAGAAAAGGAACACGGACATGAATACTAAAAGTTTAATTCCAACTGCTAAAAATGGTGGGGTATATGTAATGGTGTATGGTACAAGCGTCGAGAACGGGAAAATTATGTTTATTGAAGGTATCCTGGAAATATTTGAATATATTGCGAAATAATTTGCCAATTTCAATTAATCGTTTGGGCAAGGGAAATGAATGGGTCTTCCAGTAGGATCACGATCCGAAATATACGTCTGTGGTTTTTAAACATTGGTTACTGTATAATAGGCAATGGTAATTGTTTATACCACCCCAATCGGCAGATCTTAACTACGTCGAGCATATTTGGGTAGAATTAAGTAACAGCATCAGAAAATATATTGCAGATGAGAAATCTTTATAAATTCATTTACAAGACGCTTGAACGAAATTACAAAAATTCCAGATACTAAAACATTAATTTCGTCGATGCCAAGAAGATTACAGGCAGTTAATGATGCAAAATGAGGATCTACAAGATATTGATACAATATCAAGTTCAGTTTTTTTTTCGTTTTACATAGATATCATAAGTGTATGAACACTTTTGTTGCTCCAAATTTTTTATATTTATTTTTACACTTCATGCTTTACATTTCTGTACGTTTCTTTTGATAATAAGTGTGTGCATCTCTAAACAATCAGGACCCGCATGAGTTACAACATGTATCTGTTATGTATGTATGTGTGTTTATGCATGGCACAATGACTTTTCGTCCGCCTTCTAGGTCAGTCAGCCGTCATATAATAACAATCATTTTTCGTCGAAGTGTAACTAGCTTTCAGTATATGGTCCCAAATATATAACATCATTAGCTCTTAGCCCAACAATAAGCATAATAATCAATATTATTTCATTAACATATGTCTCAATTTAATTAACAGAACATTTTATGTAAAAAATAGCTTAAACCGCTATACTTGTTATAATAATTAAAAGCTATTGGGTATGTGAATACCTTCGTGACTGACGACATCTCAATTATAACGTGCGAAATTAAAGATTGAACATGCGTCCGATCTTTCTGTTTGGGAGTGTAGAACAGTAAAAGCCATTGTAACGTACACATAACCGTTGTTTTATATAATACAATTCTCATACCTAATTAACAATTCCTGTATACCATGTATAAAATCTATGATATTGGTAGAAACATTTTCAATGAGAGATGTGATGTAACCATCCAATATAACAATTTGCGTAATGACAAATGACTTTTTGTATATTGGAGTCACGTGAAAATACGTAGATTAGGATGCTTAACGAATTACACGACGTGTCTGTCACTGATGACCGACAGTAATATTTCCACTTATAACGAGTGACTGACGAAGTATATTTAGTACACTGCTGTTGTTATTAAATTAATATATTAAAGATTAGAAATCCACAGGATTACCACAAGAAATAGTTGTTGAACATTGCTTTTATTTATATTTATTGTACAAACAGTATAGTGTATAATATGGCAATAACAATTACAATTTTATTAAAACAGTTTAGTCAAACATAAATCAGTCGCAACCGTCAGAGAATTTTGTATCATTCTTTGTCACGTTTCTACTAATGTTCCTTCTCAGCAGTGTTGTACTTTCATGATAACTGTTTTTATAATTTTCTTGACTTGTGATCCTGGGTGTGAGTGCACTGTAATCTTGTGTTTTGCTCACCGCGGAACTTTTTCGAACGGCGTAAATGTAAGGTAAACAGAAAGTACGCACAGCATTTCTACGCATAACGTGTTAATGATCAGTTCTTCGTCATTAACGAGCCGCCTCACCAAATGCGCATGCATTGCGCTCGGACAGTGGCCAGTATTTGGTTACATCTAACTTCTATGAAAGTTAATAAACTGTTTCACCGGTAAAAAACAATGAAATCAAACTCCAAAAAAACGTGAATAATGACGCAGCAAACGCAAAACAAAATGCGGAACGTAAAAAGCAATAGGTGATTTTAGTTTCTCGAATCAAATTAATATTCGGACACTCGAGAATTTTTAATTTATC